>JAEOAD010000036.1:11937500-13186666 GCA_036365145.1 Orientallactaga sibirica
CATCACCACGCCCAGATTGATTGATTTTATTTATTTATTTATTTATTTATTTATTTATTTATTTATTTATTTGTGATAAGAAGAGGTATATAGAGAGAATGGTAATGCCAGGGTATCCAGCCCCTACAAACGAACTCCAAGCTCATGTGCCACCTTATGCATCTGGCTTATGTGAGTCCTAGGGAATCAAACTTGGGTCCTTTGGCTTTGCAGGCAAATGCCTTAACCACTAAGCTGGCTCTTCAGCCTGACTATACTTATGAGATAGGAAGGAAGACTGTTTTTTTTTTTTTTTTTTTTTGGTCTGCTAGAAGTGGCCCTCCTGTCTTTGCTTTACAGCTATAATTTGTAGTAAGACTACATTCAAGTGATGGTGCTTTTAACATGGAGTTCAATAGTTGTTTCAGACATTTACCATGAGAAATCCAGTCTGTAATACAAAGATATTTGGACTCATCTTAACTGATGTATTAACTACGTCCCATCTAGCCAGCATTTGGAGGTTTGGTTTTCTGTTCTTAGGCAACTTCCACCAAAAACTTGGGACTGTGTCTTATTGTGTGTTGCTCTGTTTTGTAATTGCCCTTAGTTCTACTAACATTTTTCTGCCTTCAAAAATACTGCACAGAGCTTAAATGTTTCTTATCCCCTAAGTGTGATATTTACCAGTAATTTCAGCCATTGTCATATTTATTAGCCTGATTTTGTAAAATACAATTTCAATTTGACTGTTAGTTCCCTCCTGATAATTCCTTTTAGGACAGGACCATGTGTAGGCAGCAGCGGGACAGGACACAGGATCTGGATAATTTTGTAAGAGAGATCACCAGTCTTTTGGTCCTAGATAGGAACTGTTGTTAGTGTTTCCATCAGCCAAACAATAAGTGGTGAAGCCAGAGAGACCATGCTCTTTCAAAGTGCAGGCTTCAATGCATTCTTCCTGTTCCCTTGGACTATTGTACCATCTGATTCCTGCTACAAGGCAGTTTTTGGGGCTATGACCTCATCTCGTAAACCACAGGGACATTATATCTAGGCAACAATAGCAAGACCATAATGTCAGTTCTACTTCCAGTCCCCAAAACAAAATGAGGGCAGTTCACCTCTGTGTACTCTATAAAGTATCTGTTTTTAGCCATGGTGGCTCATGCCTTTAATCCTAGCTCTCGGGAGGCAGAGGTAGGAGGATCACCATGAGTTCAAGGTCGTCCTGGAACTACAGAGTGAGTTCCACATCTGCCTGGGCTAGAATGAGACCCTACTTTGAAAAAAGGAAAAAAAAAAATCTGTTTTTGATGCATTAAAGGAGGCATTAGATTGTAAGAAAACATCCCAAGTGGGGACTTCAGGCCCCTGGGGTTTAGTCTTGGCTTGACTAGTGATCAGCTATGTTACTGAGTCCAGTTTGCTTCTCCTATGGTTATTTATCACTTTAGGGTAAGTTACAAGTCTGCTTGTTAATAACCTCCCCTTGACCTGTCCCTCTCTCAGGAGGCCAAGTGGTTAACCTGATGAACCAGCGCCTGCAAACGGGCTTTACAGAAAATGAAGTGCTACAGATATTCTGTGACACCTGTGAGGCTGTGGCCCGCCTACATCAGTGTAAAACTCCTATTATCCATCGGGACCTGAAGGTAACAAACCAGTTGTTTCACTGTGTGTATTTTTACTGAGTGTTTCTGTTTGTCCCAGGGATGGAGTACTGCTGGGAGAAGTTTAAGATACAAGTTTAAGCTTACATTGTGGGGAGAGAAAATACAAAGAAAAGTACAGTGCAGATGTCAATTTTGTGCCTTAAGTAGCCTTTAGTGGTTATTTTTATTTTTATTTATTTATTTTTTATTTTTTTGGTTTTGCAAGGTAGGGTCTCACTCTGGTCCAGGCTGACCTGGAATTAACTATGTAGTCTCAGGGTGGCCTCGAACTGTCAGCAATCCTCCTACCTCTGCCTCCCGAGTGCTGGGATTAAAGGCGTGCACCACCACACCCGGCTTATTTTTATTTTTATGTTTACTAATTTTTTACACTTTATTGTGTGTGTGTATGTGTGCACACACATGCAAGTAGAGGTCAGAGGATGGCCTCAGAGTGTCTATCCTGTCATTCAGCCTTCTTTGAAATAGGGTCTTTCAGTGTTTGTGCCAGAGCAAGAACCTTTAATTGCTGTACCATCTGCCCAGCCCCAAGAAATGGTCATGAAATTATTTAATTTAAATAGTTTGTAAATAATGGTGCTATTTAAAGTTAATTATTTAATTTACTTTTGAAGTGCTAAGGATTGAACCCAGGGCCTTGTATATTCTCTACCTACCAGTGAGCTATATCCTCAGCCCTCTTTCATATTTTGAAAATCCATTGATTAATTATTTTATAACTCATCCTGATCATCATCACCTACTGTGTGCTTTTGATATCATGGTCATTTGACTGTTTGTCGGATGGAATTGGTACTTGGTTAGAGTTGAGCTTAGCATTCATTGAGCATAAGTGTGTGCAACATATTCTTTTGCACCTTACCAATCTTACTAAACATTCTTCATCACATTTTACAGTTCAGAAACTTATATAACAGAGAGGTTATGTGATTTGCCTAATGCCATAGAACCAGTAGTCTCAAAATTTGAGCCCAACTCTTTTCATTCTAAATTAGAATTTATTTTCATTATATGTATATTTCAAGGAGCATACTTCATGGCTAATCGCTTGCATCAGCATTCCCTCCTGAGCTTGTTACACAAAGACCTTTTTTGTCAACAGTACATCGATTAGGCTAAAAGCTTTGTGATAATGTTAGAGAACCCAAAGGACTCATTATATTAGTAGCAACTTAGATGGGTTTTTGTGTGCAGAAGTTTAAGGAACATAGCAACATACTTGCATTTATTTTCTTTTTTCCCTTTTTTAATAGTTACATATAATAAAATTCACTGTTTTAAATTTTTTATTATTTATTTGAGAGAAAGATAAGCAGATATTGAGAATGGGTATGCCAGGGCCTCTAGCCACTGCAAACGAACTCCAGGTGCATGTGCCACCATGTGCATCTGGCTTATGTGGGACCTGGAGAATCAAACCTGGGTCCTTAGGCTTCATAGGCATGTGCCTTAACCGCTAAGCCATCTCTCCAACCCAAAATTCACCTTTTAAAATATACAGTTCAGTGCTGGAGAGATGGCTTAGCGGTTAAGGCACTTGCCTGCCAACCTGGGTCCTTAGGCACATGCATCTGAAGTTTGCTTGCAGTGGCTAGAGGCTCTGGCATGCCCATTCTCCCTCTCTCTTTCCCTCTCTCTGTCCCAAATAAATAAATAAATAAATAAATAAATAAATAAATAAATAAATAAATAAATAAAATCCATATATATATATAATTCAGAAATTTTTACTGTGTTTACAAGGGTGTGCAAACTGTTATCACTATTTAATTCCAGGACATTTTATCATCTCCCAAAGAAAACCTTTGTCCACTAATAGTCACTTCTCATTCCCCTCACCTCTGCCCTAGGTTACCCCAGTCAACTTTTCTGTTTCTGTATACTTTGATCTGCAACATCTGACCTCTGAGGTCTCAGTTCACCTAGCATGAAGCAGTGAGAGGCAGGCAGATAGAGAATGAGTGCACCAGGGCCTCAAGCCACTGCAAACAAACTGCAGACACATGTACCACCTTGTGCATCTGACTTACATAGGTCCTAGGTAATCAAACCTAGTTCCTTTGGCTTTTCCAGCAAACAGCTTACCTGCTCAGTCATCTTTCTAGCCCCACCTAGCATGTTTTTAAGACCACCTATGTTGTAACATGTTCTTTATAGCTACATAACATTCTATTATATAGAGATGCTTCATTTTGTTTATTCATTAATTCATTGATGGCTGTATAAGTTTTGTTCACTTTTTGACTGTTACATGAATAATGCCGCTATGAACATTCATGCACTAGCTTTGGGTATCGTAGCTATATTTTGAGGAGTTTTTTTTTTGTACATTGATAGTGTTTAGAAATAGGGTCTCCACCATGTAGCCTTGGCTGGCCTGAAACTACCTCATTCTCCTGGGTGTTAGGATTACAGGTGTGCACCTAGAGCTGTTTTGAGTTCTTTTAGGTATAACTTCCTAGAGTAGAATTGACAGACCATTTGACAACTCTATGTTTTAGTTTTATGAGGACTCTTCAAAGTGTTTTCCAAAGTAACTACACTATTTCATCCAGTCCCAATTTCTCTCCACACCTACTGACACTTGTTACTGTCTTCTTTTATTTTGGCTGTCCTGGTGGGTGTGCAGTGGTTTATGCTGGCATTCCTATGCTAAGGCAGTTAGCTTACAGGAAGGTAGGATCTGCCTCTAAAAGCTTAAGATAGCCTTCTTCATGAACCTCCACCAGTCGGCCCCTTTATCTGAGGAGAAAAAGGAGAATTAACTTATGAACTTAGTACAAGTATTTAATTCTGTGGGGGTAAAATAATAAAATATGGTTCCTTCCATGAAGATATTTAAAGTATTGTTGATGAGAAGATAAAATGAAATATTTAGACTTGAAACAGAAAGAGACAAAATACTGTGTATAAGAAGGTATAAATAGCAGGAATGGTGGCTGAGGTAGGATCATTATGAGCTCAGTGCTCATAATGAGTTCCAGGTAAGCTGGGTTAGAGTGAGACTCTGTCTCACAAAAAAAAAAAAAAATAATAATAAAACCAGGCACATGCCTTTAATCCCAATACTCAGGAGGCAGAGGTAGGAGGATCGCCATGAGTTCAAAGCCACCCTGAGACTACATAGTGAATTCCAGGTCAGCCTAAGCTGGACTGAGACCCTACCTCAAAAAAAAAAAAACAACAACAAAATGTAATAAATAGAAGAACATCAAGTGGCATCATAAATAAGCAGGTAGTGGGAAGAGGCAATGATGGTTGAGATTTCATGGGGAAAAATGAGATTTTTGAAGGATTGGTGGGCTGTGATTGATCAGAGAGGAGATACAAAACATTCCAGGCAGTTAGCAGAGATGAAAAGGAAGGTAAGAGGGTGCATAGCCAGTTGCAAACCAGGCCACTGCTCTGAGTAGTATTGATACTATATTAATACCTAGTTGTCTTCAAAATGAGTGAAATTCTTGGTTAAAATCTGGAAGCACATGTGTCAGCCAGCTTTCCATTACTGTTACAAATACCTGAGATAATCACCTTATAAAGAGAAAAGGGTTTTTGTTTTTGTTTTTTTACTAACAAAATTAGAGTCTCTAGTCCACAGATGATGATGATTGGCCCTGTTGTGTTTTGGCAAGTGGCAAGGCAGCACATGGTGGCAGAAGTGTGTGACAAACCAAAATCACTGGCCTCATGCCAGGGAATGAAAAAGAGAAGAGGAAGGGATAAGGGTCCCACAACCACCCCCCCTAATTATTTAAAGACCGCTTAAAGTCCCCCCTCCCAGTAATACCAGGAAGGCTGGGTCATACCTTTAGCACATGGACCTTTGATGGACATTCTAGATCCAAACTATAGCACATATATTTCTAAATCAGAAGCCATAACAAAAGTTAAAGATTGGTCCTCTGTCTCTGCTGTCCTCTCTGGAGAAGAGCTTGTGAATGACACTAAAATGGGGGAGAAGTGTAGCCAGTGGGCATTGTGTCTATATGATCCTTGTGATACTGGGCTTCTCTGGACCTCCATTCTCTCCCATGTCAAGTGGGGTTAGATTCTATGTTCTAATAATATTTTTAAGTGACACATAATAATTGTGCACATTTATGAGTGACAATATATTTCAGTGCATGATATAGCATAAGAGTTCATATTGCTCTCTGACTCTGTACTACCATGTGGGCAATGGCCACAGAAATGTAAGAGTATAGGAGGCTTCCTCCATATTACTAAATATGAAAGACACTTTTCAGTCCCTTTCTTAGTCTCCCTGTGGTTTTTGGCTCTTTCAGGACCCTCTTTTCCCAGTATCTCTGAGGTGGCATGTTCTCCCCCAATCCTTTCTGCCTATGTTCTGTGGCTGGCTTTTGCCTCAGATTGCTTGGCCTCTCTGAGCCATGTGTTCTTCCTCTCTGAAGTATAAGGAACAGCGTCTACTATGGAACTGAGTGAGGGTCTGCTTTTTTCACAGGCATAATTGAGAAAAGATGCTCTCCCAACGCATTAAAAGAAAACCCCCTCCTGTCCTGCCAACCACATGTGTGGTCTATTTTTCCGATCTCATATAGGACTTGAGCCAACAGTGGTCCCATGTTCTGAAAATAACCATGATGGAAGTACTGTGCTGTGGAAAATGTCTCCTCCAACATGTTATTTTAACACTTTGATTACTTCCTCTCAGTTTTAATCTTTATCCTGTGTAGAAAGATAAAGGTTATTATTGCAAATCATGGTATCAGATCTGGTAAGATCACCTAAACCAGCCTTTACCTTTTACCAAAGTAGAAGATTTGCCCACAGGAAGGCATGAATACCCCACACAGATAATTAAGTGATTAAACCAGAACAAAGACAAAGGTTTTTATTCCCATGTCTGATTTTGTAAATTTGTTTTGTTGTATTATACTGTGCTAGTTGTCCATGCACCTAAACGGAAGGAAATGGTTAAGGTTTGCCAAGTCTATTCAGGTTGAAAAATCATAGATTTTGGCCTTTCTTTGTCAGAAAAGAGATTTTGATATTCTAAAGTATAAAGGGTAAAAAATTCTTGTCCCATTTTTAGAAATACAGATTTGAAAACCTGTATTCTTTTAGCCTTCCAAGTTTCCCGGTGTTACTAAATTCTCTGAAATGCTTCAATGCCATAGCTGTTTGGTATAACACTGAGACAAAGATGTAAGATAGAGGTAGCTTCCCAGGCTGTGAGGAGAGTTTTGGGAGTGACAACTTTAATATGGTTCTTAAGCTGTTTGGCTGCAAAATAAAATCAGCAGGATTGGGCAATGGTAAGCACTGGTGTTATAGTTTAAATCTGAAATGACCCCCACAGGCTAACTGGTAGTGCTACTTTGGGAAGCTGTGGAACCTTAAAGGAGGTAAGGCCTAGAAAGTGGAAGTAGATCACTAGAAGTGGGCCTTTGAAAGTTATAGCCTTCCCCCTCCCGCCCCAGTTCCAGCTGTTCTATATTTCCTGGGTGGTCCACCATGATGTGAGGAGTCTCCGCCCATCTCCTGCTGCCATGAATGCCACCATGCCTTTCATATGGGGTGGGACTGGAATTCCCAGAAACCATGAGCCAACATAAACCTTTCCTCCCTTAAGTTGTTTCTGTCAGATATTTGTCCACAGCAACACAGAATTAACTAATATAAATTTCAACTAGTCTTTATATCCTTACAGGCTTATATCCTAAGGGGCTTTGCAAAAAGAAATAACAGTCAAAAGTGTTCAGAAAATGATGATGCATGTTGGTTGGTTCCCTACCTTCCTAATGTAATTGACTCTGTTCCTGCCCACTTAATCCTTTCCATTACTGTTGGTCCATTCTAGCTGGGTGTGGTGGCACACACCTTTAATCCCAGCACTCAGGAGGCAGAGGTAGGAGGATCCCCGTGAGTTCCAGGCCATCCTGAGAATAGTGAATTCCAGGTTAGCCTGGGCTAGAGTGAGACCATACCTTGGGTGTCAGGGAGGAACTATTGGTCCTTTGTTAAACTCACCTCTAGTCACTTCACACCTGGACTATTGGTACCTTCCCATGTTGTCTACTTTCTCTTATTTTCCTTCCTCTTCTCCCAAGCTGACTTTCCTAAAATGGCTGTTTTAATGGGCTTACTAACCTTTAAAAAATGCCAGTTGCTTCCTGGGTAGCCATCTTTGGTTTCCCTCTGTCTCTACTCTGTTTGCTGCTCTTTCATCAGTGTGAACTGCCCACTGTCATTAACTGTGATGCATGCTGAATGAAAGTGTGGTCCCAACAGGCAGATAGCCTGACCCAAAGTCCTGTCCTACCAACCTGTGACCCCAGGCAAACTGAGTCACTTCTGTGGCCTCTTTTTTCATCTCTTAAGGGGAAGAATAAGGCTTAGTGAAGATTACATGAGCTTCTGTAACTAAAATTCACAGGGCATTGTCTGGCATATAGTACTGATATCATTGGTGGTAGTGTCATTCTTTATTTGTGTGGTTAGTTTTATTTATGTAAGTCCTTTTCTTCCTTCAAGGTCACACATTATCACATCTCCTGAGGAGTGAAAACATTGACTTATAGTATGTCCTGTCTCACATTTCCAGCTTTCTTGCAAGATCCACGCTAAGCACCATGCTGACCCTGTCACACTAACTCACCCCCATGCCTCAAACCTTTTAGTCACACATCCATCCCAAGTTGTTTTTGTTTTTTTTTTTCTCAGAATGCACTTCCTTCAGATGATCAGTGAGTGCTTCTTCTCATTCAGGTTTTTGATCTCCTCATCAAAGGGCTTCCCTGGCAGGGCATGGTGGCACACACTTTTAATCCCAGCTCTGAGGAGGCAGAGGTAGGAGGATTTCTGTGAGTTCAAGGCCAGTCTGAGTCTACATAGTAAATTCCAGGGAGCCAGAACTAGAGTAAGATCTTACCTCAAAAAGAGATAGAGATTGCATTTTTAAACCCTCTTGGTGGCTTCCTTCAGTGTGCTTCCAAGAAATGAGTGAGTGCTAGAGAAACCGCGGGGGAGTCCAAAGGGCTGTGCTTCTCCTGTGGCTCAGTTTTATTTCATACCTGTGGCATATTTAAAAAAAAATTTTTTTTAAAGAGCTGGGCATGGTGGCACACGCCTTTAATCCCAGCATTCAGGAGGCAGAGGTAGGAGGATTGCCATGAATTTGAGGCCACCCTGAGACTACATAGTAAATTCCAGGTTAGCTTGAGCTAGAGTGAGACCCTACCTAGAAAAACCAAAAAAAAAAAAATTTTTTTAAAGAAAAGATTAAAGTATTAAAATTCTGATTAAGCAATTCCAAGAAAGAACATTGAACCTCTTCTAGGAAGATGGCTTGTTAGTTGTAAAATTCAGGTCTGGTCTAGTTCTCCAGAAGCTTACCCTTACCTAAAACAATTCAGTGAGAACACTGAGCCAGTTCTACTTAGTTAACACTAGAATTTACTGCTCTTTAGCAGGCACATTAGTCACAGCAGCTGTCTGGCTGTAAGGTACATCAGTCCATACTCCACCTCACAGTGTGTAAGGAGAATCAGTCCAGTCTCCTCCCCACTCACAGTGTATAATGAGTATCAGTCCAGTCTCCTCCCTCCTCACAGTATATAAGTCTAGTCACTTCCCTCCTCATAGTTTATAAAGAGCGTTTGCCTGCAAAGCCAAAGGTTCTTTGTTTAATTTCCCTAGGGCCCACGTAAGCAAGATGCACAAAGTGGCACATGCGTCTGGAGCTTGTTTGCAGTGGCTGGAGGCCCTGGCATGCTCATTCTCTCCCTCTCTTTCTTGTTCTCTCAAATAAATTAATTAAATTTTAAAAAGAGAGAGAGAGAGAGACCTTCCCTGACTGCTGTTTAAACTGGCATGCCTCTTCACTTTATCTATGTTTAACATTTTAGTACTATCACACAACCAGAACGATTTTCTTATTATTCCCAATTGCACTTTAAGCTCCATGAGAGAATGGGCTCTGTTTTCCCACAGCCTTATCTCATGGACCTAGAAAAATACTTGGTGTATAGTAGCAATTCAAACATGTTTCTTTCATACATGAATAGTAGTTAATAGCTTACATTTGTATGGTGTAGCAGACAGCTTCAGGTTCACTGAGATGAACTTCCAGAACAGGCACAGTTATGGAGGAAGGGATATTATTTATTGAAACTTACAGATCCAGGGGAAGTTCCATAATGGCAGGAGAAGCGGCCTGCTCTCACAGGACCAGGCAAGAGAGCAAAGCCCCCAGCCACACAGCACACAGAGCGAAGCTACAGCCCAAAAGCCACAGCACACTTCAGGAACTCCTACTGGGCACACTTTGCATATCTTTACAATGGATTCTCAAACCCACTACCACACCTTAAGAACCACCCAGTGACATTGCCTCTAGCAAGGTGACTGCAGATGCAAACTATAAACTAATAAAACATTGAATATATATACCACATATGGGGAGATTTATAGTTTATTACATTGTTATTTACTTTCTTGTTTCATGACAACACTGATGGAATTAGTATCAGCTTCACTTGCACATGAGAAACAAGCCAGAAGAAACTCAAAGACTTGACCAAAATCAAGTATCAGAAATAACTTTGGCATCTTTTGGCCCTAATTGCAATGTCCTTGTTAAGTGTTTTCTTATTGGTGGTGACAGAGGGCAATAGCAGTGGCCAGCTTGGCCTTGGAAGTGTGCACAGGATACTCTGAGAGGGCTCAAACAGCACAGCAGTGCTGACCCTCCCCTCAAATGTGCCAGGTGGTCAGACAGGCCAACCATGTATCTCATCCTTATTCTGTGCTTTGTCTGCTTAATCTGTCCTTCCCCAGCAGTGATTTATGTCCCTGTAATTACAATTGCTTTGTTGTGAATTCAGATCATTTCCAGCATTATATATACAGAAGATGGCTGAGAAATAGCACATACAGTATGAGAAATGAGATCATATAAGCCTTATAAGGTACATGTGACCAGCAAGGGAGATCATTATGGAATGGTGCTGAGCAAGTAATTTCCTCAGCAACATGTAAGAGACCCTGTTGTGTATACAGTACTAAACTAGTTGCAGGGGTGGGATTCTTAGGCTTAATACACTGTCCCAATCCCAAAGGTTTTGTACTGTATTTGGGAAGGCAAGAATAAATACATAAACAGTCAATTACAGATTCACAGAAGAATTATGAGTGATTATTTTATTTTATTTTTTTATAAAAGAGAGAAAGAGAGATTGAGCATGCCAGGGCCTCTAGCCAGTGCAAACAAACTCCAGACACATGCGCCACCATGTGCATGCTGGTTTTGGGGAATCAAACCTGGGTCCTTTGGCTTCACAGGCAAGCGCCTTAACCACAAAGCCATCTTGCCAGCTTCTGAGTGATTATTATAAACCAAAGGCTGGTAAACTTGTTCTGCACAAGGTCAGGTTTAAATATTTTAGGCATGTTGGCCGTATGGTCTCTTGTGACTACTTAACTCTGCCACTGGAGAAAAGCAGCCATAGTGTGTTAGAATTTGTAGCTGGATCTGTTATTTTGGGCCTGAGGTGAGGCAGAATATCATGGTGGTGCATATATGGCAGAGGAAGCTGTCTTACTGATAGCAGCCTGGAAGCAGGAAGGGACAAGGTGTAGCCTTCAAGGCCACACCCACACCTACCTCCTGCAACCAGGTCCTACCTGCTAATAACCTGTCGTCTATGAACTGGTGATTTTATTACTCCATTGATGAAGTTAATGCCTTCATGATCCAGTCACCTCTAAATGATTAGATGACCAAGCCTTCAGCATGTGAACCTTTTGGGAGATACTTTGTAGACAAACCACAACACACAGATTATAATGTAATTAATTAGTAGGCCTCACTTGGTTTGGCCTGAAGGCCTTTCTGACCCCCTCCTAGTGATACTTAGCAAGTGATAATCACTCTGAGCCTCATTTTCTCCATCTGCAGGATAGGGACCATAGTGTTTTATTTGAGGATTTGGTAGCATAATTCATGTACTGACAATATTAACCACCTATTAAATAATGACTATTATTTTATAACCCCTAAATTAGACTGAATATTAATGTTGCTTTGTTGTGATTATTTTGGATTCTTTAAGTGTGTATGCTTTGCATATAGCTTGACTGTTTATGTTTGTCTGCCTCAACCTTATCTCAAGGGACCAAATCTATCCTAGCAATTGTTACTTCATAATTCTGTGGTTAAAAATTCTTCATCATAATGGCACAGCAGTTAAAAGCACTTGTTTGCAAAGCTTGCTTGGCCAGGTTCTATTCCCCAATACTCATGTAACACCGGATACTCAAAGTGGCACTTGCGTCTGGAGTTTATTTGTACAACAGGGTCTCTTGCTACTATGAACAAATGTCCATCTTTACACAGGTGACTAGGGAATTGAACCTGGGCCAGCAGGCTTTGCAAGCAAGTACCTTTGACCACTGAGCAATCTCTGCAGCCCAACCCTTCCTTCAACCATATATTTTTCAAGGACATGTAGTAGGAGTAGGGACAGTGCATTTAGTGGGACCTGTCTTGACTGGTATGTGCATGATGCTTGAGCATGCACATGTGTGCACAGTGTTAAGTGTGTCTCTGATTATTGGTTTAGTCCATTTGACATTTTCTGTGCCAGTAATATATAGTAAGGTTAGGTACGGAAGATTACAGATATGATTGAGACATGATGCTTGTCTTTGAGGAGCTTATAGTCTACCCTTGCCTTTGTTTTCCAAAGGTGCTCAGTCTTTGGGAGAGTGAAGACAACTGTGGCAACTACAGTCTTTGTCTAACACAGTACCAGGGATTTCTTTAGGTCTTGGTCCTTTGTAAACTCCCTGCTACTTAAAACTTAACTCATTGCCCAGACTTCATTTATTTAATAGAAAAGAAAAAAAATTCTTCAGATAATAGTCTAACAGAGAAATTGCTTATTTATTCCCAGGCATTTTATGACTTTGAGAAATAAACAAATAAATTATACACACACACACACACACACACACACACACACACATACACTTTGAGAGTCTTAACCTAGTATAATAAAAACAATGTAAAAGGACCAAGTGAAATAATTTACAGCATGGAAAAATAAATTACTGAAGGAAAATAACTTGGGAGTAGCATTTGTCTGAGTGAGGGCCAGAGGAAGAATTCAAAATGGAGCCTTTGAACTTGGGTTTGAAAGGTACATGATTAGTTTATAGTTAGATAAAGGAGTTTGGGATGAATCATGGAGAGCATTCCAGACTTAAAGTAGAGCAATTTGAAAGTATGAAACCGTTCAGAGGTGACAAAGAAGTTTGGAAGTTATTGGCAAGCTGAAAACATGGGGCTCTGGCTTCTCCCACTATGTACCTCACTTTATGTGCCCTTGCCCTTATTTTGCCCTGTTACTGTGTGTGTCCTTTTCTTCTGCTGGGGGCTACCACTGTTGAGATACTTGGTGGGAATAACTGTCCTATGCACACTAATAAGGTTGCAGAAATAAAACATTTTACTTAGGTTACTGTGAGACCATATTTTTCTATGCAGTACTAAGTGACATCTTGGATTGGGTGATTGGGGAATGTTTTTCAGGTTGAAAATATCCTCTTGCATGACCGAGGCCACTATGTCCTGTGTGACTTTGGAAGTGCCACCAACAAATTCCAGAATCCACAAACTGAGGGAGTCAATGCAGTAGAAGATGAGATTAAGAAGTAAGCCTTTTCTGCTTTTCCCTAACACTTTCTCAATCCTCCTTTGGTCATTGTACACATGTATTTTGATTTACAATGCCACATGCCCATGAAATGCTGAGTGGTAGCTCAGAGGTGAGAGTTGGGTGGTCCATACCTGTAATCCCAGCACTCAAGAGCTGAGGCAAAAGGATCATGAGTTCAAGGCTAGCCTGGGCTATGTAGTAAGACGCTGTCTTGACATTAAAATACCATGATATTTCCAAGTGACATCACGAATGTGATGATGAGTCAGATGTGCTTTTTGCTGACCCTGAGTTGCTGCTTCTGTTTTGGTCACGCAGAGCTCTATCACATTCTAGTGAATTAATGGCACGTATAGCTGTTAACTTGACAGTTACTCATTCAGTAGCAGCTTCTTCAGCTTTGTGGCTCCAGAAGGGCCTGGTGCCCACAGTGTTGGGATCTCCCAGCCAGAAGCACTCATGTTTGCTACTAGTAAGTCAACTGTCTAGCATTCACTTGTCAATCATGAGCAGCTACACCTTTTCATGTATCACCTCAGCAACCATCTCTGAAGCAAGACCACTTCTGGTCCAAGGCCCTGATGGATACCTAAACCAGTTCTATCTGGGGACCAAAAACCAGAGCAACATAGTTCCTGTGCTTGATAACATCCTCGTGTGCTCGTGAGACTCTTGTCTTAAGCCAAAGATAAAGAAGAACATTGTGGTTTTAGCCTTAAAGAGTACATGATTCTATCCACCCTAGCCTCAGCCAGTACTTACTTTCTGTTGTTCTCTGAGCCCCATTTTAAGGCTCTACTATTTTAAAAGCAAAGAAGATTTTGTCTTTTGAGGACCCAAGAAAAAGTAATTTTGGCATTTATTTAGTGTACTCATATCTTGAGTCATTCTTTCATGTCCTAGGATTAGAAGGTCTGCTATGAGAAAGTGAGATGATGTCATTGTACCTGGACAACCTTTCTTTTTATCTATACTATTTCTTTCTTTTTGGTTTTTGGAGGTAGAGTCTCACTCTAGCTCAGGTTGACCTGGAATTCACTATGTAGTCTCAGGGTGTCCTCAAACTCTCAGTGATCCTCCTACCTCTGCCTCCCAAGTGCTGGGATTAAAGGTGTGTGCCACCATCTACTAATACTAATATTTCATACTCTCTTCTGCAGATTGTTCCTAGGGAATTAGATTCTACTAATGTAAAAAAAATATTCTGCTGCTCCTGGTTTTTAATTATAGCAGTGATATATTTAACAAAACATTGATCTCTTGATTATAGATACACAACATTGTCCTATCGTGCTCCAGAAATGGTCAACTTGTACAGTGGGAAAATCATCACTACGAAGGCAGACATTTGGGTATGTGTCAACACAATCACACCCCAGATAAACTCCAGAGCTTAATGCAGCCAGGGCTAGAACACATACACTGTCTGCTCTCTTGGATGTTTTTGTTTGTTTGTTTGACAGTTTCATACGTTTATATTATTGGAGTTGATCATATTCATCCCATTATTGAGTCATTCTTGATGTGAGGGGGAATCCCCAGCCTTCAACGTCACAAAAAAAAATCACTTCAGAGCACTTTGGAGCTTATGCAGGTGGTTTCCATTTTGTATGTTACAGTTCTTAAGAGCAAACTGGGTGAAATACTTGTTTTTTCCTGTAGCATGATAATAATGTATAAACTAAAAACTCAGCTGCTAAATCATCATGCTGGGTTCCAAATTCATATCTTAATAATATTCTATCTGCTAATGAACACTCGGGAGGCAGAGGTAGGAGATGGTCGAGGCCACCCTGAGACTACATAGTTAATTCCAGGTCAGCCTGGACCAGAGTGAGACCCTACCTCGCAAAAACCAAAAAAAAAAATAAATAAATAATATTCTATCTGCTAATGAATGTAGATGGTGTCAGTCTTTCAGCAGATCCACTGGAATTATGGTAAATAAACCACTGTTGCATCTGCTTTCCTACTTTTTAGGCTCTTGGCTGCTTGTTGTATAAATTATGCTACTTCACTTTACCATTTGGGGAGAGCCAGGTGGCAATTTGTGACGGAAGCTTCACAATTCCTGATAACTCTCGATATTCTCAAGACATGCACTGCCTTATTAGTAAGTATTTAAAGTTTCTAGTTTCATACTTTAATCAATAGGAATGAATGGAGGATAAAGGGATTAGATCTTAGAAGTTAGGTATTGGACAAAAAGATAAATCATTTAGGGCTAGAGAGATCTTAGCAGTTAAGGCATTTGCCTGCAAAGCCAAAGGACTCAGGTTCGATTCCCTAGGACCCATGTAAGCAAGTTGTACAAGGTGACACACGCATCTGGAGTTCGTTTGCAGTGGCTGGAGGCCCTGGTCTGCCCATTCTCTTCCTCTCTCGCAAATAAATAAATAAAAATAAAATTTAAAAACAAAAGATAAATCATTTGATGCTAGTTTGGGAGTGCCAGTAATGTGATGACATCTGTTTAGAGAGATGGGTCTTTCTGCTAGAAATATAAACCCTGCTTCACACCTGAGCCAACCATGCAGGCGAAATCATAACTGTGCTCCGAGCAGCTCAGTCCTGCTGTGTTCTGTTGTAATCTGTATGAAAACTCTGGTACCAAGAGAGTCCAGCTGACTCAATATCAAGTGATAAGACATTCATCTTTGCAACACTAGAAGCAACTCAAATGAAAATGATTGCAGTGCATTGGCTGGAATGAATACATAATTAAGCCATGAAACTCCATGGAGCCAGGTTTTTTCCTCTCATTTAGGTTAATCACTGGATTTTTATAACAAGTATCTAAACTGAATTTTTGGTTTAAAATAGCCTTAAAAATTCTCACTTTTCTGTGTCATCACAGCCAACATATGTACTGACATCCATTAACCAGATGGTAGGAAAAGTAAGGTTTGTACCAGACCCTGTACTAAAATGCTAAAGAAACATCTTTTTAAAGTCATCTTTTAAAATGTTAGTCAAGACATGTAGCAACTCAGTTTTAAGCAGTATGGATCATAAATCCCAAGCTATCCCATGTGGGTCTTGGGTATGCATGGGGCGGGGGGGTACTGAAAAAAAACAGAAGTGAGGTAGAGCCTCTTAGTTGTGTGGAGAACCTACATGTACCTCATCTAATTCTTAAAACCCCATGGTTTTTGTTGGTGGTGGTTTTGTTTGTTTTGTGTTGTTTTGTTTTTCAAGGGGTAGGGCCTTACTCTAGCCCAGACTGACCTGAAATTCACTAGGTAGTCTCACAGTGGCCTCATACTCATGGTGATCCTCCTACTTCTGCCTTCCAAGTGCTGGGATTAAAGGTGTGTACCACCACACCCAGCAAAACTGCATGTTTTTAAATGTGATTGACACTATTATACACAAGAGGAAGCAATGTGACTCACTCAGTTCTGGCACTGTAGACATAGTCTCAGATGTTTCAGTGACTGGCCCTTTCATTTTTCCTAGTCTTGCACTTATTTTTTTATTATGTTTTAGTTTTAGAGAGACAGTTGGTGCACCAGAGCCTCAGCCACTGTTATTGAACTCCAGATGTTTGCACCACCTAGTGGGCATGGGCAGCCTTGTGCTTGCCTCACCTTTGTGTGTCTGGTTTACGTGGGATCTGGAGAGTCAAACATGGGTCTTTAGTCTTCTCAGGCAAGCACGATGATTGCTAAGCCATTTCTCCTGTCCAGTCTTGCATTGTTAATGAAAAGAAGGGGGATGTGTTTAAAAGAATAAAATGTGACATTTAATTGTTGGATTGTTTTCGGAGACAAAGCAATGTCTCTGTACTAGAACTAAAGATACATAAATAAGATTGGAAGGAAATACAAGAAAATAGCCAATTTTGATGTTAGTTGGCAGCATTTTTTGATATTTTTTTCTTCTTAGTATGTGTATGGTAAAATTATGTGGGGGGGGGAGAACAACCCTTTATGAATGCTTGTAGCACTGACATCTTTCTCAAACCCTGTTCAGTTTGCAAGCTGAATGATTCCATCAATACCCTAAACTCCTAGACCTAAAAATTAGTGTGTTATTGCCTCCCTCCTTTACTTCCAATTTCCCTTTCTTTTCATTTTCTCTCAGTGTTTTTGCCTTTCAAGTCTAGATTGAGAACATTTTTAATTGAGAATTTTAATATATGAACATATAGTAATTTGATCATGTTTCTGTCCCTTTGTCCTTTTTTTTTTTTTTTTCTTTTCTATCTCCTCTGTCACCCATCCTCTGAGGACCCTTCTCTTTTAAGATAGTCCCTTTCTATTTTGTTGTGTCATTCCATTTGTCTTCCTCCATCCTTCATGTCAAAATGTTGATTGGGCTTGGAACCATGCTGGTCTTTTGAGTGCATTGGTATCATTGGGGGTCAGGAATGCATCTGTCAGCTCAAGTTGAGAGGACAGCATCCCAAAGCACAACTCTGCACCCTGTAGCTCTTCCATTTTTTCTGCTCCCTCTTCCATAAGGTTACCTGGGCCTTGGAGGGTTTGATTGAATCTCCTTTAGTATTGAGCTGTTAACGGCTTCTAATTTCGTGCCTTAATGAGTTTTGAGCATCCTTACTGTGTACAACCATCTCCATAGATATGGTTTTCTGGCTAGCAGTGAGAACAGCATTACATATTCTTTCCTCTACAATGGACCCTCAGGTCTGGCAAGTGTGGTAGAGATAACTTGTTGAGTGTTAAGCACTGGCCTCTTTCTCTTCTTGTCTTTTTTGTTGTTATTTTGCTTGTTTTTCAAGGTAGGGTCTCACTGTAGTCCAGACTGACCTGGTACTCACTCTGTAGTCCCAGGCTGGGCTCAACCTCACAGAAATCATCCTACCTCTGCCTGAGTTTTGGGATTAAAGTTCTGGGTGGTGTGCACCACCACGCCCAGCTTCTTGTCACTTAAAATTTTTTTTTTTAATTTGAGAAAGAATGGGTACACCAGAGCCTTTTGCTGTTGCAAATGAACTCCAGACACATGCACCAATGTTGTATATCTGACTTCATGTGAGTACTGGGGAACAGAACCTAGGATAAAAGGCTTGCAAGCAAGTGCCTATAACTACTGAGCCATCTCTCCAGCCCTCTGCTTGTCATGTTGATGAGTCTTGGGTCTCCCTGGTATTTGTGTCATCTGTAAAAAAGAGGGTTCTCTAACCAAGAGTAAGAACAGCATTAGTCAAAGGGCTTAAACATACACACTTAAAAGGCTGCTTGAAGAACAAATATTTCTCTGTTTAGCCAAAGGACAGTGGAAGCTTCCCCCTAGTGTCTATAACCTTCTAAGCCACAGGGTTTGGACTCCATTTTCAGTACCAGGCAAGGATTCCTTCCCACTAATAGGACCTCTTATCCAGAGAGTAGATGATTACCCCCATAAGTTATGTTCCACTCTTGTACCATTGGATACATCTTGCCTGACTGGTTGGTTTTGTAGCTTACAGGATCCACTGCTTATTCAGACTATAGATGACTTTTCTCCCCCAGCAGCTCACATAGCACCCTCCAGCACTATGGTAAGTAGCCAGCAGTGCAATAGCTTCCACCTCTGCTCCAGGTTGATTTCTTAGTTTCTGATGACTGCAACCTGTGGTATCAACAGCAGTAAGTTCTTATCATCTAGTTCTGGTAGGTAATCAAATATTTTAGCAATGGCCCGTGTTATTTTGGGTACCTCATCGGCCTCCCTTACCAACAGCTCACTGTGGAGGATAATCTATCTGTCACTGGAATTCACCTGTAACAACTCATGGCTTCAGAGTAAAGCTCTCTCTGCCTCAGCAGGGTACTTCTGCCCAAGCTAGATAGAGAACATTTAAGGTTTTCTTTGGATCTGGCTAATGAGAGGCTTGAAGAGTCATTCCTGTCTTAAGCTACATCAGGGTTTTTTGTTTTTGTTTTGGATTTCTATTTTCACTAATTTTTCTTAATTCTCTTCATTGTTGCTATGGTCAGCTTGAGTTTGTTGGTACATTGGCCACCAGCTCCTTTCTACTCTCTTCAGTCTGTCCAGCACATCCTTGCCACAGATTATTAAGAAACATCATTCTCTCATGTCCTGTTGGGAAAACTTGAGTGGCCTACTACTGGTCCCACAGTGAGTCCAGATCCTTAGAATGGCATTTCAGATCTTGGTTCCATCCATCTGGCCTGCCATCATGGTATCCTTATTCTTTGGACTGCTGTTTCCAGAGAGGAGTATTCATTTTCTTACCTTGACCCAAGTTTGTCTTTTCTCACACTGTTCTCCCACCACCACTTGCCTTTTTCTGCTCATCTCCTGACTAAACTGTCCTGTGTCTTTGGCAAGGCCATTCAAGGATATGGCCTCATTGATCTTTACTGAACATACAGTGTTTGTACTATCCCATTATCATTTAAGATGTATATTGCTTTGCATCATTTTGTATTTACATGTGTGCTAGTGTCTTCCAGAATTTTCCTGATGGGCTTTCAGTTTCATGGAGAGCAGAAGTTTAAAAGACCAAGACATTGACGAAGTTTGTTTATGTGGACCTGGAACCCAAGGCTTGTGCATGCCAGGCTTGCACTCAGCCTCTGAGCTACGTTCTCAGCCCTGAGTTCATGATGTTTGGTCTTTTCTTATATTTATTTAGGGTAATCATTTGTTTAGCAATGAGTCAAGCAAGCCGGAAGCAAGACCAAGGAACCTCTGAGGTCTCAAAAAACAAAGCAAATCACTTTCACATTGAGAACATGAGTTTCTGATATACTGGGTACAAAATAACTTCAGTTAGCTTGGTTATAACTCAGTTCATTTTCTTGCTTCTCTTGCTAGGAAAAGGGCTAATTGTACAATCTGACTAGTTTGGTAGTAGAAAAGTCATGCCTCCTACATTATGTAATAACTGCTAGGATATTAATTAAAAACTGTATGTTTTTTTGTCTTAGGGTACATGTTGGAACCAGACCCTGACAAAAGGCCGGACATTTACCAAGTTTCCTACTTCTCATTTAAACTGCTCAAGAAAGAATGTCCGATTCCAAATGTACAGGTATGTGAATGCTGGGGGTGGTTTTTGTTGGTTTTTTGTTTCTGAGGGTCTCACTCTAGCCATGGTCAACCTGAAATCACTCTGTATTCCAGGCTGGGTTCAAGTTCACTCCTCCTGAGTGCTAGAATTCAGGAGTGAGCCACCATGCCTGGCTTAAGTGGTTTTTTCAAATTGTCATTTTTAGTTCCTGAAGTGTTCATCTACAGGTCAAATGAATATAGATATCCCTTGCTTTCCCTTACAAGGGTACATTCAAGCCAAGCTAACTGTGAAACAGTTGCTATAAAGGGAATCCAATTTTCCCATGGAATTTAATTGTGAAACTGACAGTTTCACCAGGCATTAACAAAAACAACAACAAAAATGCCTAGGGATTTAGTTGAGCACTTCAGGCATAGAGTAACCAAATTCCTGTTTTTGACTTACACAGCTCACTGAGAGCATCTTGCCATTGCATTTACCTAGAGGACTAGGCATGCAGCTTTCCTGAGGCAAGGCTCTGTCCTCATTCCAGGCCTGCTACAGTGACAGTCCCTCCTCCCTGGCCTCTGTCCTTGAGCAGAACCTTCTTGATTCTGCTTCCTCAGTTGGTCATCTATAACTTATGCTGGTTTTTTTTTCTACCTTCCTCTTCTCACATACATGAGAACTTTCATATATTCAGTTTTTAGAGTAAAATGCTTTGCGAACACCCTCTACAGTCTTGGCATAATTTTCATGATGTATTTTGAGCTAATTTTCTTGAATATTTTGCTAATGGATGCTGTAATAAATAAACCCCAATCTGAAAATTTCTTGGAAGTTTCTCCAGTGATGAACTTTGGATGCCACTATTAGAGATTGAAGGTGGTACTTAAAGGATTTAGCACTGCTCAGCCACTGTCACATTGGGAATACTTGTGCATATGGCACTCAGAATATTATTATTAGCCTTATAATAAGGTTGAGGTAGAGGACATAGCTTGACCAGTCAGGCTCCCTACCTAACACAGATCCATGTGACTGAGATGGAAATGCCTGATGCCTGAACCACTTTTTTTTTTCTGCCAGTCTTTACTTTTTTTTAAAGCATGTATTATTATTATCATTAATTATTACTATTTTACCAATATTATCAGTCAAATACATTGCTCCTGGCTCTTGGTAGAAAAATGCCTGATGAGTGGAAGAGAAGCTAGCAGTTACTAGCAGAAATTACCCCCTCCTACAAACATAAGGAAATGAGAAAAGCCTGTTATAGCTGTCTTGCTTGTTGAATTTTGAGCATGAAAGAGATATGGTCCAGTAACTTTACATGACCTAGCTTACTTTTACAGCCCCACTTTACCATTAATAAAGTAAATAACATGGCATATAACTGGAAACGTTTGGGCTTGTAACTACTTTTTAAAAAGTTAACTGCCCTTGCCTTCTGTTATTTGGCACTTGCTCAAGAGGGGTGAGGCATTGCCTGCTGATGCAGGACAGTTAGCTGGTACTTCTGTAAGAAGGTGCAGAATCCAAGCTAAAGGAGCTTTGCATGGCTAGGTGGGAAGGTGCTAGCTCAGCAATCAAATGTACTGACTGGCCATGGTGATCTCCTAGCATTCTCACTGGAAGACTGAGTGTACCTTAGTTGGCCAATGAGTCAGTTCTCATTTCTCAAAGATATAGCTGGAGCCTGAATAACACAATCTTTCTACTTCTTTTCATTACATGCCTTCTAAGCTGTGTAACAAAAGAAAAGAGAACAGAGGTCAAACCCTACAGACCTCAGCCTGGTGTGGGAGCAATGAAGAGTACAGTGTGTGCAGGCTGCTCTCTCCATGATGCATTTAGCTAACTTCCCTTGAACAGGAAGATCAGGGTATATAAGTTACACTATAAGACCCAAAAGTAAAGCATTTTCATCAGCCCCTGGACAGACTGGTTGTTCTATATCCAAAAAAATCAATGTACTTATTTTGTTTTTAACTTTTTAGAACTCTCCCATTCCTGCAAAACTTCCTGAACCAGTGAAAGCCAGTGAGGCAGCTGCAAAAAAGACACAGCCAAAGACGAGGTAAGAAATATGTCCTGAATTGTGTTGCCTGAAGCAGAGATGTCTGCTGCCAGATTTCAGTGTGGCTAAGAACAGAAGCCACCTAGATGGAGAAAGCAAGCTCTTTGTCCCTGGACAGAAGTTGTTCTTTAAGACTGCCAAGAAGAATATAATGAAATTCTGGGATCTATATTTGAAAGACATCAAGAGACTCTCAGCTGCTTCCCTTGCATAGAAATATTTGGAGGAGCTTCCAGGGATGAGGCATTGACAGACTTTAAGTGTGGCTGGTAAAAAAATGTCTTAATGTGCTAGCTGAATGGTAGTTAAGCCCCCTAGTCTTCCACTTTCTTTCCTTCCTCTCTGGCTCCAGCCAAATGAGGAAAGTGCAGGTCAAAGCTCTGAATGAATGAATGCACACCAGTTTCTTAGCTAATCACATTCAGTGTTATCTAGGGTCTTCCAAGAGCAAACATGGAGAAGATTAAATAAGCAACAATGCAATTTAAGGAGATGCCCAAGTGAGGGAGCTAGCCAGGAAAGGCCATCAGAACATTAAAAGGTACAAGTCTGATCTCAGGAAGAGCGAAAAAGAGTAGGTGGAAGTGACCCAGACTGCCACACAATTTTAGGCAGGTCACTTAAATCCTCACACCAAAGTCAGCCAACAGAAGAGTTCTCTTCCTCCCAAGAGTCCCTATATTGGCATTATTGGATCCTAAGTCAAACTGGAGCACAGCTGGGCTCTCTATATTTTTTTACATCCCTTATAGTACAGGGTCTACCAGGCAAATTCACATGGCCACCACACCTTCCAAATGAGAAATTTTGAGAGTGACGAGATTCTGTGCCCTTCCTTTCTCTACTATTATTATGGGGTCCAGTGTTGACTCACAGAATGTGAGGCAAAGTTTTATTTGGTAAAAAAGAAAGAAAAGAAAAAGAAGAAAAGCTCGGGCTGGAGAGATGGCTTAATGGTTAAGGCGTTTGCCTGCAAAGCCAAAAGACCTTGGTTCAATTCCCCAGGACCCATGTAAGCCAGATGCACAAGGTAGCCCATGCATCTAGAGTTCATTTGCAGTGGCTAGAGGCCCTGGCATGCCCATTTTCTCTTTCTCTCCCTCTCTCAAATAAATAAATAAAAATAAAATATTTTAAAAAGAAGAAGAAAAAAGAAAAGCTGGTGCACACCAGGGCTACATCTACAGTTTATCAGGATGCAACATTGAATTGTTTAGAGCATCATCTTTTATTGGAAAAAACTGCACAATGTTTATTGCAAAAACAGGATGGGAGTTAAACTGTAAATCACAATTCTCATGTTGTAGTTACAGCCATAAAAGTAACTTTAAACATAAAGGGGAATTCAGTGCATTAAGGCAAGGGCATTCCATTCTTAGAAGATTAAACAAACTTGTGAATAGGTCTGTTAGTCAGTTATAGAAGCTCCTGGGGAGGGGGGCAGATGTTACGCCTTTGACCAGGAGTCTCCAAATGTCCTGCTTATTGGCCCTTAAGGATTTTGCTTAACAGTGCAGGCCTAGGGTAATGCTATTCAGACCAGCATAGCATCCTGTTTATTTACCATCCCCACCTGCTCAAGCCAGTGTTTTCATTTCATTCTTTTATTGGCTCCTACAAGGAAGTGGCTTCTATTTTTCTCTAAGTTTGGTGTAAGTTTGCTGTCTTTACATTTCCCCCTCAGATATGGCACTGAGTTAAATCTTTGACTTGTGAGGGATAATATCTAGGGTTTGTTCAGTTTCAGATAGGGGGTATACTATGTCCATAATACCGTAAGCTTTACAGAATTAATTTTATTTTTAACATATCTGACCAAAGTATTAATAATGCAGGGTCCTATGGTAAGGCCTAGCAATACTAACAAAAGGGGGCCGGTGACTACAGAAATAAGAGTAGTTAACCATGGAGACCAATCATACATAGACTGAAACCAATTTCCAGTAGCCTGTCTTTGGAGTTTTCTTTCTTTAAGGGTTTTTCTAATTAAAGCCAGTGTATTTTGGATTATTCCAACTGAGTAGCATAAAAGCAACAACTTTTACCTAAAGTCATACATAGGCCCCCTTGTTTTATAAAAAGTCAGTTTCTTTTATTTTGTTCTCTCCACTTTCATGGCCGTTGGAGTAGTTAGGATGACTTGGTGGGGGACCTTCCAATATCCCAATATGGTGTCTCTTCATCCAAACTCTGTTGCCAGGCTGAAAGGGATGGGGGCAAACAAAGTGTCTCTGAAAAGCAGCCTTGACTGCCAGAACAATGGACTCCTGGACTCTTTGTAAGACTTGGCTAGAAAGAAGCCTTTCATTAGTAAAGTCAGTTATCTGTTGAAGATCCATCCGGGGCAGTATGAGAGGGGTTATCCATACATTTACTTAAGGGGTACACCTGGTCCTTAACAGGGCAAAAGGAAGGAGTCCCGTCCATCCTTTGCAGGTCTCTAGGGTTAATTTAGTTAAAATCTCCTTTAGAGTCCAATTCATTCTTTTTGGGGATGTTAGGCACAATGTAGTTTCCAATTAATCCCCAATGTCTTGGTCAATTCCCTAGGAATTTTTTTTTTTTTTTGACACAAAGGCAGGCCCATTATCTGATCTTATCCTGAAGCACAATCCATAGTGGGAATTATCTCCTCTAACAATTTCTTAGTCACTATTTGGGCTGTCTCAGGCTTGGTGGGGAAAGCTTCTACTCATCCTGAAAAGGTATCAACATGAACAAGTAAATATTTATGTCCATACTGTGGAAGCCTAGTCCAGGTTAGTTGTCCACTGATGCCTTGTTCTGAGTCTGTCCATTTAAAGGCAGAAAATGGGTTGGCTTCCCTTTGTCGGTGAACACTGAAGAATGCATCTTTTAGGCCCATCACAAGTATATATTTGCCTTTCAGGTGGAATCATACTGAGCAAAGTATAAGGGCTGTCTTGTGGAGCCTTGTGCCTTGTGGAAGGTAGCCACCATAACCTTAGCCATTTTCTTAGCCTATCTTCAGAGTATCTCTATTATCATATACCCTGGCAATAATCTCTATTAACTCTGAAAGAAGTTTACTCTCAAAGCCTTTTCTTTCTTCTTTTTTTTCTTTTTTTCTTTTTTCTTTTTTTTTGAGAGAGACACAGAGAGAGGGAGAGGAGGACAGATAGAGATGGGCGCACCAGCAGTCTCTCAGCTGCTGTGAACGAAATCCAGATGTGTGCACCCCCTTGTGGTTATGTGCGGCATTGCGCCCTTGCGTCACTTTGCATCTGGCTAAATGTGGGACCTGGAGATTGGAACTGCTGGAGATTGGAACCAGCGTTCTTAGGCTTAGGAGGCAGGCGCCTTAACCGCTAAGCCATCTCTCCAGCCCAGCCTTTTATTTTTTTTTGAATCTCCTTTCTAATATCTGGTGTGGACTGAGTTACAAAAGCTATGTTAATAGCTCACCTGTTTCTAAGGGGCCTCAGGATCTATGGGGGATATATTCTATATCCTTCCTGCAGCCTTTTTAGGAAGATAGTAGGGGATTCTGTGGGCCCTTGGGTCACTTCATTCACCTTAGACAAACTTGTAGGGTGCCTAGCAAGGGGCTACCTGGAGACCACCCATTAGAGTCCAGTGAAAGAGGTTAAGGGATGCCCTGCTTTCTGTGGTGTTGGGATCCAAGTCCACTTGTATGGAAGCGAAGACCTCTTCAATAACAGTAGGGTTCTCCGTGAGGCTGCTGTCAGCTCCCAACACTAGTCTCTTGGCTTCTCTTCAGATTTTTTTTTCATGTTCCTCTGTGGTGAAGAGCGTCTGCAAGAGTTGCTGACAGTCCTCCCATGTGGGCTGATGGGTATAGAAGACTATCTCAAAAAGGGATATCAGAGAACCTGCTTTAAATCAGATTTAGGTTTCGTAATAAGAATGGGGATGCTGGGGAGTCAAACCTAGGTCTTTAGGTTTCCTAGATAAGCACCTTAACCATTAAGCCATCTGTTTATATCCTGATATGCATTTTAGGTAAGTCTGTTTGCCTTATGTAAGGAGTTGTAACTTGATCAAGTACCTTGACTCAGTTTACCTATTTAACCTTTTGTCTACTAAGAAATTTTATCTAACAGATGTGACTTTAGGTATTCAAAAGAGAGGAACTATAAAGAGAAAGTTATGTGCCATTTGTTAATCCCTTTTCCTTGTCAGAGACAATTGGCCATTTTGTTTCTGGGCAGGGTTAGGGGGACACATGGCTTAAAACTTGCATGGGGTCTTAGATAAAGGGGGCATCATCCCCTTTTCAGAGTCCAGCTTGCCATGACTTTAAATAGCATATAACAGTAAGCAAGATCAAAAGGAAACGACAGAGCAGAGAGCTAAGCATTCTGGCATTCCTTGTCTTACTCTGAAGTTGTTTGTTTTCACCTAGAAAATTTATTTTACCCATTTGTAATACATGAGGTGGTAGGATCTTGTCTATGTCTAACCTGGTTAGACCTCTAAAGAATATGAATTACATTTGTGCTTATGACTTTGTGACCCACTTAGCATAGGACATCACCTGTGTCTAATGTAAACAAAATTTACATTAAGTCTGTCTCTATATAAAACTTTTAGAGCATCCTTAAAAGTCTACAGACTTTAAAAAATACTTTAAAAATCTTTCACTTTAGGTATGGTGTTTAGGATTAGCCTGAAAATTAGCTTTCTGTTCCTTCTAGAAGGGAATTAATTTTAGGCAAAATTTGGTCTTTTGGGGTCTCTTACATCCTTTTTACATATACACATCTTCGTCCACATACTTTAACATTCTGATCTAAGTTTCACTCAAGAAAAACATAAGCATTCTATGTCCAATATTGAAAAATACCTTCCCAGTTCCTTCAGTCATCTCAACCCATAATTAACCATCTTTTTTATAAGACTAAAAACTACACTAAAATGATTAATCTTATTATCCACTGACAAAAAAGCAAGTAGTTTGGCTTCAAAGAGTTAACCATTTTACTATTGGAAATTTGTAGAGAAAAAGCCTTCCTTACTATTTAGGTCACCAAAAAAATCTCTACCTGACAATCAGACTTGCTTTATAAATATATATATATATATCTTCAGATTTTATATAACCCATTGGGAATAATCGTTATCAATACCTCTAACACACTTGGAAATGCTTTTATTAAGAGTAACTAAGGCAAAGTTTTGTTTCTGTCTTGAGGCAGACTGACTTAGAACTCAGGCCAGTTGCCACCTCCTTTTAAGTAATGGAACATTACAGTCTTTTAAAATACCTGGCAAATAATGAGCCTCCACCTCAGAGAGAATTTTGTTGTTTTTAATAGTCCTCTATGTAGGTTGAAGTTGA
The DNA here is from genome assembly GCA_036365145.1 of Orientallactaga sibirica. Classification (NCBI taxonomy): domain Eukaryota; kingdom Metazoa; phylum Chordata; class Mammalia; order Rodentia; family Dipodidae; genus Orientallactaga; species Orientallactaga sibirica. The sequence goes on from JAEOAD010000036.1 coordinate 11,965,210, forward strand.
CCTAGAATATAAACTCAGTTAATCATATTTATGAGATCATGCAACAAAGTATGGCTTTGTTTACATAAAATTTCAGCTCACCATAGACTTTAGTTAAATCTGACTTTTAAAGACAAAAATCAAAAAACCTTGAAATAAATCAAATGGCAACAAAAACTTTAGGAGAGACCTGTTGGACTATTTGAATTAATAAAGAAACCAAAAGGTATCTATAAACAATGTCTTATTTGTTTAAAGCCCAAACAAAAGAGGAAATATCAGACACAGTTCAAATTAAAATTATGTATTTATTTTTATGAAGCAATTTAAAAGTCGCATGGTTTAAAATGTGGAGACAGGCTATCACATTGGAACTTTGAATTGGAAATCCTTCTGTCTCAGCTTCCCAAGTAGCTAGGATAATAGGCGTAGCTCATTTTATTATTTATCTTTTTTTTTTTTTTTTTTTTGAAGATCGTTAAAGTGCTTTTTAACCAGTTTTAAAGGATATTTTTGAACAGAATTATTTTGACTCATATCTTAAAAGATGAGGACAAGACAATGAACCCACCACCAAACACAAACATGCAAGCAATAACAGCACTCTTCACACAGCCACACGGTTGCCAAAGCAGAAACAGAACTCCGTTCAAGATCTCCGAACAGAGCCAGAGAGGGTCGAGGGCGCCCCCTCGATCCCTCCTCCAGGGGAGTTAATGCTGCTTCCAGCTTCCCTCTTGGACCCAGAAAGGCACGCAAAACCAGAAAAACAGAAAAAAAAGAAAAAAAAGAAAACATGAAGAGTGGAAAAAGCACCTCCGGAGTTTCTTACCCAATAAAGGAGGGGACCGACAGTCCTAGGCAAAAGTTCCCTATCAACAGCTTGCTACCAACTCCAAAACCAGGAATATGCAGACAGATGGATATTTGGTTCTCAGGATGAGATAAGGGTCCTTCTCTGGTTTGGTTGCCCCAGACTCAGAAAGGGAGGTCTTGAAATATGGACCCTGGATGAGCCCCCAAAACGTTAGGGGGTCCAGTGTCACACAAGTAAGACCATTGACTCACGCAATGTAAGGCAAAGTTGCATTGCATAAAAAAGAAAGAAAAGAAAAAGAAGAAAAGCTGTTGTACACCAGGACTACATCCAGTTTCTCAGGATGCAGCATTGAATGTTTTGGAGCGTCAGCTTTTATTGGAAAAAACTACACAATGTTTATTGCAAAAACAGAATGTGAGTAACATTAAATTACAGTTCACATGTTGCAGTTACAGCCATAAAAGAACTTTAAACATAAAGGGGAATTTGGTGCATTAAGGCAGGGGCATTCCATTCTTAGAAGATTAAACAAACTTATGAATAGGTCTGTTAGTCAGTTACATAAGCACCTGGGGGGTGGGGCCTTTGACCAGGAGTCTCCAAATGTCCTGGTTATTGGCCCTTAAGGATTTTGCTTAACATTGCAGGCCCAGGGTAATGCTATTCAGACCAGCATAGCATCCTGTTTATTTACCATCCCCACCTGCTCAAGCCAGTGTTTTCATTTTTTATGGGCTCCTACAAGGAAGTGGCTTCTATTTTTCTCTAAGCTTGATGTAAAGAAATAATAACATTTTGCTCTCTTTACATGCATAAAATGTAGAAACAACCATGTGCTTATAACTGAAATTGTCTTATAAACTGTGTTCCCAAACCATCAGTTTGAGAGGACCTTAGTCCATGTGCTTTGTGAAGATGGAGAAGGTGATCAATGCTCAGTTTCTATACATACTATGTTTGGGTCCTATATTAGATGGCTAAAACCCCAAAAGATTGAGCTACTTCAAACTAGCTTCCAAAATAATTCCCAAGAAGTATGAAAATAACTAAGAAATGTAGAATACAAAAATAACATGTTTTGTTTATTTAAGCAAATTTACTGTTTGTTAAAACTCAGTCTTAGCCGGACGTGGTGGCGCATGCCTTTAATCCCAGCACTTGGGAGGCAGAGATGGGAGGATTGCCATGAGTTAGAGGCCACCCTGAGACTACATAGTTAATTCCAGGTCAGTCTGGGCCAGAGTGAGAACCTACCTCCAAAAAAAAACAAAACAAGAAAAGCAAAAAAATATCAGTCTTATTATTTTACATGCACATAATAAGCACTTATAAATATTCAAGGATTTAAAATATACATTTATTATTCTACTAAAAGTCACATCATTGCTATCTAGGGTCTTTTGTCTACACAGTTTGCGACTAACATTTCTTTGCTGTAGGTGCCTGGTGGGCACCAGGTTTTCTTCTTTTTTTTTTTCTCTTACCCAATAAAACTTTGCCTCACATTCCGTGAGTTGATGGTCTTACTTGTGTGACACCAGACCCCATATCAATGCATAAGAGTCCCAAGGCTGAACTAGGTTATATAGCATGCCATCTTTACACAGTCTGTTTGTGAGCTCACCTGCAGCATCTTGGACCCCAAGTCCCATGTTTCTAAGGTGTACCCTGAAGAAAAAAAGGCCAACATGGAAGGTTTCCCATTTGTATTTCCATGGAAGTCTGCTAATCTCTCTCATCCTGGCATTTTTCTTTCTTATGCCTTTTTCCTATTCTCCAGCAAATGCCTTATTTTCCCTCCCACTTTCCTTTCCCAGGCTATAACCTTTTTAATGCATAGAGTTATCCTCTAACAGAAGTTTATGGCCCCAGGATGCACTTTCCTTGAGGCTTTGTCATGGAGAAAGACAAGGGCCAGCTCCTTTGCTTCCTGCTTTATATTTCACAGAGGCTGTGCCAGTCAGGTTTTAGAAATAGTTGTGAAGCTTCTTTATTTTGGCTTTTACCTCCATCATACTCCCTATAGTACATTTCAAAAGACAGTTGGTTCTGGAGTTAGGTACTAGCCAGCTGCCTGGACTATTTTAAGTGACTGGAAATTAGGCTTCCATATAGCTAATCCCCTTGTATTAGTTTGGATTAGATTTAGCTGTTAAAATCCAAAATGGCAGTTGCTTGCAGACCATAGTTTTGTGGGTTTTTTTCTCATAAATAAAGGTTGGAGGTAAGTGGGATATGGCTTCCTTTGAAGCTCCAAGGGACCTAAGTTTCTTTCCCCACCCCTAATTACAACCATGACCTCATAGATCAGTGTGGCAGCCATCATACTCAAAGCAGTAGGATCAAGGAATAGTCAGAGGAGAGACTAAGGTCATGCACCTGTTATTTCTTAAGGGTACAGTTGCTAGAAACTTCCACATGGCAATCTGTTTGCAACCTGTATACGTCTGGACATACCTGCTTGCAAAAGAGGCTATCCCATCTGATTTTCTACTCTGGGTGATTGTGGAAGAAAGGAAGTATGTGTATAAGAGGAATTGATGCTCCTGTCACACTGTTCCTTTTTAAATTTTCTTGGATTATTTCCTTATTATCTTCTATATTAGAATCTCTCCTTTGTATGCTTTTCTTTTTTTTTCCTTTGCATGTTTTTTATTATAGAGAGACCATATTGATAGCTAGTTCTAGCCAAATTTTAGTTCTCTCTGTGTGTGAAAATCACCTGCCTCAAAAGTCTTCCTTGAAACATCATTATTCAAAGCATATTCCAAGATGGAATGTGCTTCAGGAGCACTGCTTTCTGTACAGGAGTCTCATTGAAAATTCACCATGAATATCTGTAATGGAGAAATTTGGGGATTTGAGGTGCTTCCTGGAACCCCAAGCCCTGTGTTCAGATGTGCAAACTTACCAAAGAATTGGCAATTTCAGATTCAAGAGAATGATTTTTAAAATACCATATTTTATTCAGATTTTACAAAGGAGTGTGGAAAGGGGAAAGGGGAGATAGAGTAGGGAGAAGTACATCATGTGGAGCCCCAAATCCCACGTGGGCCACATGTAGTCCAGGAGGCCACGTGACCAACTACAGATCAGGGGGGAAAAGTGTGGAAAGAAAAAAGAAAGTTCAAGGAGCTCCTGCCATGTGGGGAGCTGGAGGGGATAAAGAACCTATGAGGAGATAAAGAACCTATGAGGAGAGTAAGGGCTAGTAGGGTCCCTCCCTACTGGGCCTGAGCCTGGGCGGAGTCAGCCCAGGCCCAGCCCAGGGAAAAACTCACCCACAGCTGGAAGTTCCCAAATGATCAGAGAGAGCAAGAGTGACCTCCATTTGCAAAGGTATTTATAAACTTAGGGTGATGGGCTGTCTTTTGGCCCACTTAAACCAGAGGGCTAGCTAGTTGGTTAGGGCTAGGGTCTGCCTCAGGAAGAGATTAGCTCTGGCACCAAGTTCTAGGGACTGAATTTGACCAACCACAATGTTTAAACCCTATGAAAGACCTCCCTCCCAGGAGGAGTCCTGATTGTGGAAAAACAAGTCCCTAGGGAACTAAGAGATTTTTTTTTTTTAAAAAAAATCAGATCATCTTTGATTTTTAGCAAGTGCAAACTTTCCTGTCCTTTTTACCTTCAGGGTCCAGTCACTCTAATTCTACCCCCCTTCATATCCACCCATGAAAAGTTCTGGTTGAATGAAGTCTCCATGTATTTTGGTAATATTTTTTTTTTCTTTTGAAGACATTTAGCAACATTTTTCCTAAATGAAAAAAAGCTTTTTGTTTTGTTTTGTTTTGGGGTTTTTTTTGTTATTGTTGTTTCCCACTCAGTTTAGGCTGACCTGGAATTTACTATGTAGTCTCAGGGTGGCCTCGAACCACAGAGATCTTCTTACCTCTGCCTCCCAAGTGCTGGGATTAAAGGCATGCACCACTATGCCCAGCTTAAAAGAACATTTTTCTTACATTTAGAATTTTTAAAATTTTCTCCATGATTTTTTTCAGTGATCCTTTGGTCATTAAAGAGGGTGTTTTTTAGTATCTAAACATTTGTATAGTTTTTCTTGCTGTTGATATCTACTGTTATTCCACAATGACCTAATATAAGAAATTATTCACTGTGCATGGTGGCGCACACCTTTAATCCCAGCACTTGGGAGGCAGAGGTAGGAGGATTGTCTTGAGTTGAAGACCACCCTGAGACAACATAGTGAATTCCAGGTCAGCTTGGGCTAAAGCAAGACCCTACCTTGAAAAAAAAATGTATTTAGTTCACTTGTATTTTCTAAGACCACCTGTTTTATGGTCTATAATGTGGTTTATTTTAGAGAAAGTTCTCTGATCTACTGAGAAAAATTTGTATTCCATATGTGTTAGATTGACTCTGTATCTATCTATTAAACACATTTGAGGTTTCTTTGTTGATTTTTAGTTTGGATGACTTTTCTAAAGATTAGAGTGGAGTATTGAAATCATTGATCATTATTGTATCAGGACCTATCTGACCTTTTATGTCCTGTAGTGTTTGCTTTATGAAATTGGGAGTGAGAATGCTCAGTACATACATATTTGTACTTGTTAATCTTCTTGATAAATTATTCCCTTTATTAATATGTAGTGGTCTTCTTTATCTCTTCTGACTTATTTTGGTTTACAGAATATCATATATCAGAATAGCTTTTAGTCTTCCATTTGTTTGATAGATTGATTTTCATGCTTTGATGCTTAGTCTTTGGGTACCTTTGCCAGGGAGGTGTGTTTTTGTGGAGGCAATAGATAGTTGGATCTTGTTTTTTAATCCAGTCAGCATATCTTTATTGGCAAGTTGATAATATTCATATTTAAGCTCATTATTGAGAAATGTTTACTAATTCCTAAAATTATGTTGGTTGTTTTTCTGGTTGGATTATTGTTTGTTCTTTCTCTAAGGGTTTTCTGGTTTGCCATATTGCACATGATGGATTCCTTCCCAGCTCTCCTTTGTTCATTTATTCTTCTCAGAATGTAATCTTTTGGGGCTGGAGAGATGGCTTAGCAGTTAAGACACTTGCCTGCAAAGCCTAAGGACCCAGGTTCAATTCCCTAGTACCCACATAAGCCAGATAGATGCACATGTTGGCATATGTGTCTGGAGTTCATTTGCAGTGGCTAGAGGCCCTGGTGTGCCCATTTTATCTCTCTCTGTAATAAATAAACCATATATATATATATATATATACACACACACACACACACACACACACACATACACACACATACATACATACATACACACACACACACTCTTTCATGTGCTGGTGTGATTAAGACTGTCTTTATTCCTATTTCTATGTATAACATTCTTTTAACTATCTTCTACAGTGCTGCTTGATGGTCACAAATTTCCTTAGTTTCTGTTTTTCTGTCTTTTTTTTCTTTTGTATGTGTATGTGTGTATGTAATGTGTGGATGTGGCAGGTGTACTATATGCATGTGAATGTGCTCATGAGGTGCCCTTTGCACTTGCCAGTGGCAGCCAGACAAAACCTGTTAGCCCAGTCCATCACTTTTCTGCCTGTTCTTTTTTTTTTTTTTTTTTTTTTTTTGAGGTAGGCTTTCACTCTAGCCCAAGTTAACGCATTCTTTTTTTTTAAAGAGATGTATTTTTTGATTAATTTATTTATTTGCAAGCAGAGAGAGAGAATGGGTATGATAGGGGCCTCTAGATGCTGCAAACAAACTGCAGATACATGTATCACTATTGTGTATCTGGCTTTACGTAGGTACTGAGGAATCAAACCTGGGTGCTTGGGCTTTGCAGGCAAACACCTTAACTGCTGAGCCATCTCTCCAGCCCTTCTGTCCATTCTTATTTGAGCTGGAGTCCCCTACTGATTCTGGAGCTTACCATTTTCTGTTGCGCTATGGAAATTCTTGGGTCTCTGCTCCCCTCCATGACTGGAATTACAGATGTGTTATGGTCATGCCCAGCTGTTTATTTGGGATCAAACTTGAAGTGGTCCCTCAGGCCCTCTGCTTGCACAGAATGTGTTCTTGATTGTTGACCAGACGAGTTTATGCATTTCTTAAAATGTCCTTAGTTATTTACTTTCAGGGCATAAAACATATTATTCTTTCCTGGCTTTTAAGGTTGCTAATGAAAAATCTGATGTTGCTCTGATCTGTTTGTCTTTGCAGGGGAGGTGTTGGTTAAGCAACCGTTTGATGGAATGTTAAGGGGGAAATCATGTACTTAGCCCATTTTCTTCATTTTCTCATACATTAACAGCAATTTTATTTTTTTGTTTCCTAGACTGACCGATCCCATTCCTACCACAGAGACTTCAATTGCACCTCGCCAGAGGCCTAAAGCTGGGCAAACTCAGCCAAATCCAGGAATCCTTCCCATCCAGCCAGCCTTGACACCTCGGAAGAGGGCCACGGTTCAGCCTCTACCTCAGGCTGCAGGTCAGTAACTAGATAGGCTTGCAACTCAGTCCACTTCTTTGTTCTAGAAGTGTTTGAAGACCTGTTTTCTCTTTGAAATGGCATGTAGAGGCACATAAAGAATAATGAGAGATTGTGAGTGGTTAAGGTGCTTGTCTGCAAAGCCTAATGACTTGGGTTCAATTCCCCAGTGCCCATATAAAGCCAGATGCACGAAGTTATGCCTGCCCCTGGAGTTAGTTTGCCACTGGAGGCAGTGGTGCACCCATCCTCTGTCGGTGTCTGTCTCTTTATCTCTGTCTTCTAGCAAATAAATAAGTAAAAATATATTTAAAAAAATAATGAGGTGAACTGCCATTGAAATAATTTAGCAAGGCCTGCAAAAAGGGAGACCTTCCATTATGTACACAGGTGGATCGCCAAAGCTACTGAAGCCTATTGATTCTATTTTTTGCTCATCTTGGCCCTGATTTTGTGGTTAGTTTATTATCCCATCCTGCCTTTTTGTTTGTTTGTTTGTTTTTGTTTTTTCAAGGTAGGGTCTTGATGTAGCCCAGGCTGACCTGGAATTCATTATGTAGTCTCAGGCTGGCCTGAGCCTTAAGCTGGAATCCTTCTACCTCTGCCTCCCCAAGTGCTGGGATTAAAGGTATATGCCATCATGCCTGGCTTTGTTTCTTGGTTTTGTATGTTTTTCCTTGCCTTTAAAGAAATAAGATTGCTTCTTTGTGGCTCTCACAGAAGAATATTGTTTCATTAGTGCTTTATTTTTTAAATAACTACTACCCCTCCATGTTTTAGTATTCTATTATCTTATTTTTGTTGTTGTTGTTGTTGTTTTGCTTTGTTTTGTTTTTTTGAAGTAGGGTATCACTGTAGCCCAGGCTGACCTAGAACTCACTTTGTAGTTTCAGTGATCCTCCTATTTCAGTGATCCTCCTACTTCTGCCTCCTGAGTGCTGGGATCAAAGGCATATACCACCATGCCCAGCTAATGAGATGAGTGAGCTTTGTTTCATAAAAAGGATTTATCCAAAATATCAAGTCACTGAATACAACCATCACTTCCCCTAGCAGGAACCAGCATTTGGTGAATTTGGTAATTATCTATTCATAGCGAGGCATTCAGTGCCGGTTCTTTTCCACCGGCAGGTAGAGCGGAAGAGAGAGAGTCGGGCCAGCCGCTTCTCTCGAGGCTGAGCAGGAAGGCGGGTGTCGGCAGCTCAAAACCCTCCCCAAGACACTGGGGAGAAAAACCACATTGAGCTGGGAGTCTTGTCTAAGCATAAACTCGGTTTATTGTAATGGAAAGGTGTTTTTTTGAGAAAGAGGGTGGGAGAAAGGATGAGAGAAAGGTGTAAGGGCCAATATTATTTCACCATGTCAGCAGTAGCTGGGCGGAGGCAGTTTCAGCTTAGGTGCTGAGTTACTCCAAGGACAAGTCGCTAAACTCTAATCAGGCTCAGGAAGTTCCACTAGGCCTCACAAGCGGGAGTAGGCCAAGGACAGGTAAACTCTGGCTAGGCTCAGAACCACTAGGCCTCACACCGGGGCCTCTTAGGGCCCAACAATTCAGGTGGCAGTGTGTAAGCCACTCTTAAAATATCAGAGAATATTTATGCTGTATGGTATGCCAACTAGTGTAAAGTCTGTGTTTATGTACAGTTTCACCAGTAGTCAGCTGACTGTGTAGATACTAAGGATGACTCAGCGCTGGCCATTGTACTAGCTGGCTAGATAATGGGTAAAGAAGCTTTTCTGAAGAGGGCAAGTATCAAATCGCATAATTCAGCTCAATTTTGAAAAATCTTAAGTGCATAATTTAGCAAGAAGTCAAAAAGACATTCCAGGGAGACCACAGATCACGGAAAGATAGTGAGGAGTACCTAGATCTTGGTAGAGTGCCTGCTTCTCACCCTTTACTGTGTTGGTAAATCAGAAAGCCATTTTTATCTGGAAGAGTTTTCATCCCCTGCATGGACTTTTTTCTTTGCAGGATCCAGCAATCAGCCTGGCCTTCTGACCAATGTTACCCAACCTAAAGCTCAGCCCACACCCAGCCAGCCTCTGTCACAATCTCAGCCCAAGCAGCCACAAGTTCCATCCACCCCACAGCAAACGCCTTCTACTCAGGCTCAGGGTCTGCCCACTCAGGCCCAGGCCACACCCCAGCACCAGCAGCAGCTCTTCCTCAAGCAGCAGCAGCAGCAGCAGCCACCATCACAACAACCGCCAGCACCACAGCAGCCAGCAGGTGCATTTTACCAGCAGCAGCAGCAGCAGCAGCAGACCCAGCCCCAGACCCAGCAGGTAAGGTAGTTCAAGTGTGACCCTTGCTTTGTATGATAGAATCACAACTGTCAAAAGGCCCACTAGGTACAGGTACCTTCTCTGGGAAGCACTGTGGTGGTGGAGGGCTACTCATATCATTACTTCCTCATATCTCAACAGTTGTAGAAACTAAAGCATTGAGAAGTAGACTGATGACTCAGACCCCTTTGAGTATTGTCCTCAGTCCATGGAGTGTCCACCCCCCCCCCCCCCGCCATTTGAGGAACATCAGTGAAGAAGCTATTTTCTAAGGGCATGCTGCAGGAAAAATAACAATAATTTCTTACTATTATTGTCCATATCCAGAGTGTTGAAATAGGTCTGATGTCTCTTAGAGCAAGTTTGCTTGGTCAAATTGGGTTCTAAACAAGGTGTACATATTATATTTAGTTGGCATGTATTATTTTTCATCTTTTTATGTTTTTACATTTTTACCATGAACACAATCATTTTCATAATGATTGATACATCTTTGACATTCCCTTTTATGCATGGGTTCCCTCTCCTTCCTTTTCTTCCCTTTGCCATTTTTTTTGCTTTATATATTTTGTTTCTTATTAACAATTTTCATCCATATATATATATATATATATATAATGTATTTTTATCGTAATCCCTCCTATTACCTTCTCTTGTTCGCCTTCCCCTGTCTCTTCCCACTGAACTCCTTCTTTTTTCCAATTAGTCTCACTTCTACTTTAATGTCTTTTCTGCCGTCTTCTACCATTTATGGGCTTAATATTGTACAAGTCTTGTGCGGCTACTATGAAGTCAAGAATGCATTGGTGATTTCATGTCCAAAAAACAGCATTCCTTCCCATTCTGCACCCCTCTTCTGCAGTGGTCCCTGAACCTTGGAGAATGTAATAGAAATGTCTCTTTTAGTGCCAATCGCTCAACACTTAATTCTGAGCACTTTGATAAGTTCTCAGTCTCCCCAGTGGACACTGCCAACTGCAAAAAGAAGTTTCTTTGCCCAACAGTAAGAGTAGCACTAAGTAATGGACATAAACAAATATTTATAGGACAATTTGATGGGCACAGCATATCCATTTAGCTGGACCACACTATTGAGACCCTCTTAGGGTCTCTGACCTATACAGCTATAGGCTTTGACTAGGTTTTTAGTCCCATGCAAGAATTCCCACCCCCCATGGAGCAGGCCACAAATCTAATCAGAGAGGTGGTGGTTATTCCCATAACAGTCATGCCAGTATTGCACTAGAGAGTACATGTTACGTGGTTGCAGGGTCCACAGCTAGGTAACGATGACCTTTCCCTGCAGCAAGTTTCATAGCACTTTGAAGTACTGTGACAGGTATCCAGCAAGGAGGAGGCTTCCAGCTCAGTTTCAGTTTGATTTCTCAGTGTCTTCCATCTGAAGTATGTTGTATCTTCAGCAATAAGTCTTACCATCTAGTTCTAGACAACCAAAAGCATTCCCTTTGCTATTTATATATGTGTTTTTATGTTTATGGAGAGGAGGGCACTGTGTAGGGTGCACATGCACCCTCCCTCTCTCCCTTCCTTTCTTCTCCTCTCCCTCCCTCCTTTCTTCCTTCTCTTCTCTCCTTCTGTTCCTCCCTCCTTTGACAGGGTCTCTCATTGGCCTCAACCTTACCTTGCCAATTAGGCTAGGACTAGCTAACTAGAGAGTCCCAGGGATTTGCCTATTTCTGCTTTCCTGGTACTAGGATTACAAATGCATGCTACCACACCTGTATTTTTTTTATGTGGGGTTTGGGAATCAAACTAGGGTTCTCATGCTTCCAAGGTAAGAACTTTACTGCCTGGGTTATTTCCCCAGCCCTGCCATTTACAGTTTTGAAGAAACTGGATTGTTAATTCTTTAGCAGTTTCCACATTATGAGATTTGGCTTGATTGTCCTGTGGTTGTGTTTGGTGTTCTCCTCCAGCCTCTGTGTAGACTGTTCATTTCCTAGGCTTGTTCAGTATTCAGCTCAGCCTGACAGTTCTTTATTCCTTTTGCCTACCATATGGAGGCCTGTGATGTCTGGTTGTCTTCTCTTGAGTGAATATCCACACCATCAGTGTGTTTAGGCATTACCTATCTCATTCTGCTTTTTTGTGCTTACTGGCTTAGTAGCCATCAGTAACCATTCCCTAAAACCCATTACCCTCTGGGGAGAATGACACCTCCTCTAGTTGCTTAGGATCTAGGATTCCCATGGAGAGCTGTTTTCATCAGTCATTAGTTTCCCTAAGGCACTGCTTGTATAGAAAATGACAAGAAAATGGTTTTCTTTGTTTCCTAGTTTTTCTTTTTTGTTGGTGGTGGTTTTTTGTTGTTGTTGTTGTTTGTGAGGTAGGGTTTCACTCTATCTCAGGCTGGCCTTGAACTCACAGTGATCCTCTTACCTCTGCTTCCCAAGTGCTGGGATTAAAAGATATACACCACCACCACGCCCAGCCCACATCAGTTTTTTTTTTTTTTTTTTGGTTTTTCGAGGTAGGGTCTCACTCTAGCCCAGGCTGACCTGGAATTAGCTATGCAGTCTCAGGGTGGCCTTGAACTCATGGCAATCCTCCTACCTCTGTCTCCTGAGTGCTGGGGTTAAAGGCGTGCACCACCACGCCGGGCTCAGTTTTTTGTTTTTTAAGTTACTTATATTTGAGAAAGCAGGATAATGACTGCAGGAAGGGCCTCTAGTCACTGCAAATGAACTCCAAACACATACTCAACTTGTGCATCTGGCTTATGTGGGATCTGGAGAATAGAACCTGGGTCCTTAGGTATTGCAGACAAGCACCTTAACCATTGAGCCATCTCTCCAACCCCACATCAGTTTTTAAACATTTATTTTGTTGCTCAAATTGCCCTAAGTTTAGCCAGTATAAGTTCCTTCAAGCTAGCTTCTGGGTCCTTTGGATATGACTTCAGTAGTTTTTAATGATTCCTTTGCCATCAAGAGTGACGAGCTGTTTCAGGGTCATTCTGTGCATAATCTGAAATCATCTAATCTCTAAAGAATTGCTTGTTTTTAATAGAAATAATTTTAAACCACAGTTTGGTGTTAGATAGTTCCTATTAATAAGTTGGATTTGTGGTTGTTTCCAAGACTTTATAGTAGACAGTTAAAAATGGGTTTTATTGGGCTGCAGAGATAGCTTAGTGGTTAAGGTGCTTGCCTGCAAAGCCAAAGAACCCAGGTTCGATTCCCCAGGACCCATGTAAGCCAGATGCACAAGGTGGCCTGTGCATCTGGAGTTTGTTTGCAGGGCTAGAGGCCTTGGTGTGTCCATTCTCTATCTGCTACTTTCTCTCTCTCAAATAAATAAAATAAAATAAAGAAATGGGTTTTATATTGTCTTCTAGACATGCAGTGGCCATTGTATTTATGACCTCATAGCAACATCTTTACCTGCATAAGACCTGCATAGTACTTGGCCCATGCATATATTATCATAGATGATGGAGGGCAAAAAAGGAAAAAAAGACATCAAGGTAGAAGAGAGACTAATTGGAGATAAAAAGGGATTCAATGGAAGGAGGACAAGGGAGTTGAGGAAGGGAACAAACATAGTAATGGGAGGGAATTGTGATGAAAATATATTATGTACTTGTATGGACCTTGTCAATAAAAAGTTTTAAAAAGGTTTTATTTTGTTAGAAACATACTGTGGGGCTAGAGAGATGGCTTAGCTGTTAAGGCACATGCCTATGAAGCCTAAGGACCCAGGTTTGATTCTCTAAGTCACACATAAGCCAGATGCACATGGTGGTACATGCATCTGGAGTTCATTTGCAGTGGCTGGAGGTCCTGGCGTGCCCATATTCTCTCTCTCTCTCTCTCTCTCTCTCTCTCTCTCCCTCTCTCTTTCTCTTTCTCTCTCTCTCTCTCTGTCTCAAATAAATAAAATCTTTAAAAAAATGTGAATTCTTAATTCATATTTGTAATTGTAGGGTTTTGTTTAATGTCTTGGATTTTAATGCTTTTATCATCTGAAAACCCCTCTTTTTTGTTTGTGAGACTTCACACTATAGTCCAGGCTGAGCTTAAACTCACAGTGATCCTCTTGCCTCAGCTTCCCAAGGTCTGATGATCCTAGAATATTTAGCATATTATTTCCTCTGGAGTTTAGCTGCCAGTTTGACACACAGCCTTATTTGCTTCATTTACCTGTGCTTTTTAAATTTTTGTTCATTTTGTTTTTATTTTTACTTATTTGCAAGGAGAGAGAATGAATATGTGTGACAGAGCCCCCAGCTGATGTAAATGAACACCAGATGCATCTGCCACTCTGTGCATCTGGCTTGACATGGGCACTGGGGAACTGAACCCAGGCCATTAGGCTTTGCAGGCAAGTTCCTTAACCACTAAAACCATCTTTTCCAGCCCTCATTCCTGATTTTAACTTGAGGGTCAGATCATAGTTAATTCAGTCTTCTGTTAGTAGGCATCAGGGTTGTTCTAGCATATTGCTGTTATAAATAGGCAACTATATCTTAACAACTTCTTTTGACTTTATCCCAGTAGACAAACATCACCCTTCCATTAAGTCAATGTAGTGGTTTAAATGTGTGGTCCCATAGACTCAGGCTTGAATCTTGACTCTAGTGGGTAGAGTCCTACTGGAGAAGAAGCATGTCATTAGGGTCCAGCCCTAAGATGTGTGGAGAGCAGTTTGGAGCTGTGGCTGTTCATGCTTGCTGGTGATGTCTCTCTGCTATGATGTATGGATGTGAACCAGCTTCTTCTGCCATCAGTGGTGTTCCCCTAGATTCTCTACACATTAAGTCAACCCTTTCCTTCCATAAGCTACTTCTGGTCATGTGTTTGTCCAGCAATGTGAAGCTGACTTCAACGCTCAGTAACAGCTTTTGGTATTTCCACGAGACATGATCTTTTGTTTATTAGGCCCTTATTTTGAGCTTTGTTTGTATACCTAGCACTTAGTTCTTAATGGGGAAGATTTGAGAAACATAAAAGGAATGTCAGAAAGATAGGTGCATGGAGCTGGAGAGATGGCTGAGCTGTTAAGGATCTTGCCTGCAAAGCCTAACAACCCTGGTTTGATTCACCAATACCCATGTGAAGCCAGAGGCATCAAATGTGTATGCATCTAGTTTGTTTGCAGTAGCTAGAGGCCCTGGTGTGCCCATTCTCTTATATAGCATCTCCTGGAAAGTAAATAAATAAAATATTTAAAGAAAGAAAGGTAGGTGTGGGATGCTTCTATAGTTCCTGTTCAACTAATTGGGAAGCTTGAGCCTTAAAAGTTTGCAACCAGCTTTGGCAAGTAGTGAGACTCCTGGGTAAAACACAAGGGTGCAGGAGAGGGAAGGTCAGAGTGGCACAGAGTGAAGATAGCAGAAATACAGAAAAGTAGAGCTATTGGGAAGTAATTTGAAATGGGTGCTAGTGGCTGGGTTAAACGTTTGGTTACTCCTGTCAGCAGCATCCCTGCAGCATCATCGCTGCAGCATCCTATTCATGCAGAGCATTTTAATCTTGATGGCTTAAATATTCTTTACAAGAAGGATTGCTTCTGTCACTAGGTCCCTTCTGTTCAATCCAGGTGGTAGGGTTGCTTGTGTTCAGTCTGGTAGCTTCCCTGGGGTGGGGCCTGAAAAACCTGAGGAAGCCAGCCTGGTTCAGTGGTGAGACCTGGCAGTGAAAGTGCTGCTAGACTAGATTTGAATGTTCTGAGGTCCCATCCTGAACTTCCAAGCCCAACTGAAAGGCTTCTGCCTGCCCTTCTCTTTGGCTTCAGCACTGGTCTTCATTGAACCATTTTTCTTTTGTAATGTGGCTTTGTGACAGAATTGTATTAACATCCTCATTTCTTGTCACTGTCTCCTGCAGTTTCAAGCAGTACATCCAGCAACCCAGCAACCAGCAATCACTCAGTTCCCTGTGGTGTCCCAAGGAGGCTCTCAGCAGCAATTGATGCAGAACTTCTATCAGCAGCAACAACAGCAGCAGCAGCAACAACAGCTGGCCACAGCTGTGCAGCAGAAGACAGCTGTGGTAGCTCCACAGCCTCAGACACAGCTAACCACCGCCCCACAGTTGGCCTCTACCCAGGATTCCATGGTAAGAACCAGCCAGGCTCAGTACAAAGACTGAAGAGGAATGTGCAGGGAGGCTGGGGAAAGAGTAGCAAAGAGATGGCAGCAGCTGGGAAGGTGAGGCTGCTTCTCCACCCTAATGGTTAAAATATTCTATTCTTGATATAAACAAGAATAGTGTGAGGTAGTCTATAGAATGTAAAAGTTTACAAAGAAAAATTTAAAAATAGAGTAGCCGGGCGTGGTGGCGCACACCTTTAATCCCAGCACTCAGGAGGCAGAGGTAGGAGGATTGCTGTGAGTTCGAGGCCACCCTGAGACTACATAGTGAATTCCAGGTCAGCCTGAGCTAAAGTGAGACCCTACTTTGAAAAACCAAAAAAACGAAACAAAACAACAAAAAAAAGAGTACTAAGCCTGGCGTGGTGTTGCATACCTTTAATCCCAGCACTCGGGAGGCAGAAGTAGGTGAATCACTGTGAGTTCTAGGCCACCCTGAGACCACATAGTGAATTCCAGGTCAGCCTGGGCTAGAGAGTAAGACCCTACCATGAAAAACCAAAAAATAAAATAAAATAAAAAAATAGAGTATTGATGAAAAAGAACCTTCTAGCCAGGCATGCTGTCTCCCACCTTTAATCCCAGCACTTGGGAGGCAGAGGTAGAAGGATTGCCATGAGTTTGAGGACACCCTGAGAGTACATAGGAAATTCCAGGTCAGCCTGGACCAGAGTGAAACTCTACCTTGAAAAGAGGAGAGGAGAGGAGAGGAGAGGAGAGGAGGGGAGGAAAGAGAAAGGAAAAGGAAAGGAGCCTTCTTATTTTTCATTTTGAAATGAGGCTGGTAGAAAAGTCAGCGCTGAACCTGAGACCAGAGCTAGACTCTGTTCCTTCTTTCAGCTAGTTTAGCTGGTTATACCTGTCCTAATCTATATCTACATAATTCATGTGGCCCTGCCTTTACCTTGAGTCCTGACAGTATTGTGTTGAGTCTGTCTTTAATGACCTTTCTAACCACATTGCTTGGGTCTGCCAAACAACACATTCAAAAGCCTATATGCCTGAGACCATTTACCATGGCATAACCCCTGGCTAACTTGAGCATTGGAGATTCAGTCACTGGAGCCATCCTGTCAATTTAGAGATTAGGGGTTCTATTAATTTCTTATCTTACTGCTGTGACAAAATTTCCTGCAAAGTAACTTAAGGACGGGGTTTATTTCGGCTTATAATTCAAAGGGACACAGTCTGTCATGGTGGGAAAAAAACATGGTGGCAGGATTATGAAGCAACTGGTCATCTGCAGTCAGGAAGCAAAGATAGATGAATACTGCTGTTCAGTTTTTTAGTCAATCCAGCCAGTGGAGTGATGTCTACATTTAGAGTGGGTCTTCCCACCCAATTAACCTAATCCAGAAACTCACAAATATGCCTGAAATCTTGTTTCCATGGTTATTCTAAATCTCATCAAGTTGACAACCACAGCCATCATAGATGTGTTCATTTTTAGATTTGCCTGAATATGGTATCAAACCCCTCTCCTGGTTGACCTCTACAATTTCAGCAAACTCAGACATTCTTGCCTTATTTAATAAATGACCTCTATTCTATACTCAGAGTTTTCTGAATGAAAGAAATAGAAAGTTTTCTAGTGATACAAAAGGACATTTTGGCCGGGTATGGTGGTACATGCCTTTAATCCCAGCACTCAGGAGGCTAAGGAGGATTGCCATGAGTTAGAGGCTACCCTGAGACTACATAGTAAATTCCAGGTTAGCCTGGGCTAGAACAAAACTCTACCTTGAGAAACCAAAAAAAAAAAAAAAAAAAAAAAAAAAAAAAAAAGGCATTTTGCATATCTGGCCAATAACTTCACAGGTATTCTCAATCCCTGGAAAGTCCAGCTACTAGAACAGTAAGAAAAATAAGAAACCATCTTCCCTAATCATTTCTTACAGTGTTTTTTTTTTTTATGTTTTAAGATTTTATGGTTTTGTTTTTATTTATTTGAGAGGGAGAGGTAGACAGAGAAAAAGGATGGGTATGCCAGGGCCTCAGCCATTGTAAATGAATTTCTGATGCATGTGCCACCTTGTGCATCTGGCTTTACATTGGTCCTGGGGAGTTGAACCTGGGTCCTTTAAAGGGCTTTACAGGCAAGTGCTGTCACCACTAAGCCGTCTCTCCAGCCCTCTAGCAGAGTTTTGCTGCCCATTCTAAATCACAAAACTTCTAGTCCTTTTGTTGTGGTTTGAATTAGGTGTCCCCCATAAGCACATGTATTTTGAATGCTTGAGCTTCAGCTGATAGCATTTTAGGAGGTGGAACCTTGCTAAAGGAAATGTGTTGTTGGAGGTAGGCTTAGGGGTATTATAGCTAGCTCCCCGTTGTCAGAGTTTAGCTCACTCTCCTGCTGCTATTGCCTGCCTGCTATGTCAGAGGTGATATACAGCCTCTGCTTATGCCATCTTTTCCCTGTTGTCATGGAGCTTCCCCTTGAGACAGTAAGCCAAAGTAAATCTTCCCCTCCCATAAGCTGCTTTTGATCACCTTACCCAGCAATGAGGATATAACTACAATAGAAGATTGGTACCAGAGGAAAAGGGGTCATTGCTGCTAGAAACCTGACTGTGGCTTTTGGCCCTTTGGAACTGATTTGTGGAAGGATTTGAAACCTTGGCCCAAGAGATACTTTGCATTGCTGTAAGCAGAGTTTGGTGGGCCATTTTGGTCAGAGTTTGAAGACTTGGACTTGGCTTATTAGGGGAAGAAAGAGTTTTGTCCAAACTGGGCTAGAAGCAGTTTGTGTGGAAGGCTTACTACATTCTTCCTGTGTCCTGGGAACTTGTTCAGGGCTGGATTGCATAGAAATGGACTTTTGTGAGCAGAAGGGTATGGCACAGAAAGAAATGAAAGTTTCAGGCTAGAGAGATGGCTTAGCAGTTAAGGCGCTTGTTAGCAAAGCCAAAGGATTCAGGTTCAACTCCATGGTACCCACATAAAGACCAATGCACAAGATGGCATTCTGGAGTTTGGTTTTAGTGACTGGAGGCCCTGGCACACCCATTTTCTCTCCTTCTCTTGCTGTCTCAAATAAATAAATAATAAAATATTTAGAAAAGAAAAAGAAAATAAATGAAAGTTTTAGGTTGGAGATAGCCCCTATTCAGCTGCAATTGTTTGAGAGATTACAACCATTGACATTGGGCCAGCTGTTGTGCACTGGGACAGCAGAAAGAATGCTAACTCTTTTGAAAGTAGGGGGCCTTAATGCTTAAGGAGTGTCTTACTCTTCAAAGTCAACTTGATTGTCCTCTGGATTAACATATTTGGTAGCCTATTTGGTACTATGGGACTATATATGTAGGAAAGAAGAGAAGGTCATTGGATTTGCATGCAGTTTGTTTGAAATGGCTGCTGGTCAATGTGAGGGGCAGGGTTGTTGGAATGCCTAGAGGAGGCCAGATAGAGCCATGAGGCTGAGCTGTGGGTTGCAGTGGAGACCCCAGCCAGGAATACAGGACTGCTTCTGGCACAGGATGGATTGTGTAAGCAGCCCAGCTAGAGGAGCAAAATTGGTACTCCAGAGACTTCATCACTGGTTAGAGATGTCAGAGAGTAAAAGGATTTGATGTTTACCCTGTTTGTTTTAAATCTTGCATTGCTTCAGTCTTTTCTTCTAGTTCTATCTTCTTCCATGTGAATGTTTACTCAGTACCATTGTGTGTCTTTGGTTTTACAGTTCATAATTAAGAGCATTTAGATTATAGGGATGTTTGAACAGTGTTGAGATTGAAAAAACTGTGGGAACTTTTAAAGATGGACTGAATTCATTGCACTTATATCATGGATGGCCATGAGTTCATATGGACCAGGAGTGGAATGTGGTGGTTTGAATTAGGTATCTCCCATAAACTCATGTGTTCAGCCTCCTCATTTTCTGGAATTGGAAACTGAAGCCCAAACTACAAAGTTACTGCCCAAGACATAAGAAATACCATAGCAGGGCTAGGGCAAGAACCAAAAAGACCTGATCTTTGTTTAGGGGCAGTAGTACCAGATGCTATTGACTATACCACTCAGGAGGTTCTCCTGTGCTTTTCTCAAAGTATTTACTGTCTTGGAGTCAAATCCTAAACTTTATGATCCCTGGATGAACAAACATTGAACATTGTGCTCTATGGCAGTGGTTTTAGGGGATATGGGAGATGAGAGCTGTTTCAGCAGGAGCTAGAGTGATACTCAGCTTTGACCCACCCTGTATGACCCATAAATGAGCATAAGAATACCCTTCAGCCTCCTTGAAGCAATGTTCAGCAAAGGAGAGTGGACATAGGCTATATGTGTTCAGCACAGCCTTTCTATTAGAATAGCCCCAGAATGGATGCAACCTAAACTGTTCAGGAATCCAGCTGTGCAGTCATTGAAGGTCATAGTTATGAATTGGCTATTATGCCACATGCCTATAAACCTGGCACTTAGGAGGTGGCACTTAAGAGGAGGAATTCAAAGCCAGCCTGGGCTGCATGAGACACTGGCTCCAAAAGCAAAATAAAAAAAAAAAAAAAAAAAAAAAGCTGTAATTATAAAGTCTGTACAACCATATGGAAAAAAATGCTCATGAAATAATGTTGAAACAGTTCTAAAATTAGAAAATGTGTGTACTTCACACGAGGCTTACATTAAGGAACCACAAATATAAGTCTAGTTGTATTAGAAGAACACATTAATATCATATACACAATCAATAAATGCAATACAGCACACAAAAAGAAAAATGGACTGAAATCACACAATCATCACCATGAATACAGAAAAGGCCTTTTATAAAGTTCAGAAACCCTTCATGATAAAAGCCCTGAAGAAACTAGGAATACAAAGAACTTAATCTCAACATTTTAAAGGCAGACCTATAACCAACACTACACCACAGAGGAAAAAACTGCAAATCTAAGAGGATTTTAAAAAGTCATATGGAAACCTACTTTTCTGAACAGTGGAACACTCAGAACCATAGATTGTTACTAGAAAATTTTCAGTGCCAGGGATGGGATACCTTCCAGTGAGTTGTTGACCAGGGAGGTCACAGATAACCCCAAAACATTATAGGCCATTGCCGAGGCTCTTGGTTTCCCACCGGGAATAGATGGTAAGACCCTATTGCTGAAGATTCCACATACTTAGGTCTCATGGTCACATAGAAAACCTGCTGGAGCTGAGCTGAAAGCCCCCTCCATGATGACCAGTTGACAGAAAGTTGGAAAAAGCTACGCTGCATGCAGTTCAATGGAAGAGAGAAAACACCAGTGAAGGTACTCAACAGTGAACACTGCAAGCTTTAAATTTGGCCAGTCAGGCCAAATGAGCCAACGGGTACAATAGTGGTATGTCTGTTATGGGGAAACCAACTGCTCTCTAATTGGACTAGAGGCCCACTCCAAAGGAGGGAACACATCCTTGATACTGAAAACGTACGACAGGGGCAGTCATGAGCCCTAAGGGTGTAATGTTTACTGGTGTCTCGCTAAATATATATACTATGCTCACCAAACTGCCCAGTAAGCACTTCTCTTAATGTCCACACCCATATATTAATGCTACTCTCACTTTTGGTTAGAGAAGCTTCTCTTTTCAGATGGTGGTGACCTTGGGATGACTCAGAAGGCACCATGGTGCTGAGAAGAAGTGACAGAGGAGTGCTCAGCACTGAAACATCTTAAACCTACCTTCCAAGGCTCAGGGTCCATTGCAGAAGAGGGGGAGGAAAGAATGTAAGAGCCAAAGGAAGAGTAGGACTCCTTACAATGTGCTCCTCCAGACACAAAATGGCCTGGATATCCATGACCTCACAGTGCCTGACACTACCTACATAAGGCCATCATAATAGGAAGAAAAGAGAAACTGATTAAGAGGAAGAGGGGATATGATGGAGAGAAGTTTCAAAGGGGAAAGTCGGGGGGGGGAAGGGAAATAACATGGGATATTGTCTATAATTAAAGAAGTTGTCAATAAAAATAATAAAAATTAAAAAAAATAAAAAAGGTTAAATCATAGCGGGGGGAAAAAAGCTGAAAGCAGTCCATCAGTTATCAAGACTGAGACAAGGTGACTGCTCTTAGTTAGCATAGTGCTTCAAGTCTCAGCCAGAGTATATTTAACCCAAGAGAAAGAAAGAAAATGACACAAATAGAAAAGGAAGAAATCAAATCACCTCTGTTTGCAGATAACATACTTAAAAGACTGAAGATTCCACCAGAAAACTCTTAACACCTGATAAACACTTTCAACAGACTGGCAGTATATAAAATCAACATGCAAAAATCAGTAGCTGTCCTCTATGCCAGTCATGAACTTTCCAAGAAAGTAATGAAAAAACAAAAATCCCATTCTCAGTAGCCTTAAAAAAAAAAAGGCCAAGGAATAATCCTGAGGAGCAGCTGAAAGGGCTCTACAGTATAAACGTTAAGACATTGGAAACAACACTAGAAGACAGACAGACCTCCCATGCTCATTTATTGGCAAAACTAACATTGTGAAAATCACTGAAAATACTGTACAGCTTCAGTATAGTCTCCATCAGAATTCTAATGGCATTCTGCATAGCATAGAACTAAAACAATCCTAGCCAGGCATGGTGGCACATGCCTTTAATCCCAGCACTCCAGATGCCGAGGTAGGAGAATCGCTCTGAGTTCAAGATCAGACTACATAGTGAATTCCAGGTCAGCCTGAGCTAGAGTAAGACCCTACCTTGAAAAAACAAAAAGAGTGAGAGGGAAAGAAAGAAAACAATCTTGAAACTCACGTGGAAGTACAAAAGACCTTTGATATCAAAAGCAATCCTGAGCAGAAAGAGTAATGTTGGAGACGTCATAAAAGCCATAATGACAAAAATAGAATATCCCTGGCACAAAATCAGGTACATAGACCAATGGAAGAGAATACAGGAGCCAGAAATAAAGCCACATAGCTACAGCCACCTAATCTTTAACAAAGATGTCAAAAATACTGAAAAAAAAAAACAAAAAAAGACAGGCTCTTCAACAAATAGTGCTGGGAAAACTGGATATCCATTATAAAATATTGAATTTGGATGCTGCACAAAATGAATTAAAAATGGATCAAAGTTCTTAATGCAAGACCTGAGACTGATACTGCTAGAGGAAACTAAGCAAAACATTTCAAGATATGAGTACACGCAAGGACTTTTTGAATAACACAGGAAGTAATCCCCACAATTTTCAAATGGGACTGCATGAAATTAAAAGGCTATACAACCAGGATGGAGAGAGTACTCAGCTGTTAAAGGCATTTGCTTACAAAGCCTGATAGCCTGGATTCAATTCCCCAGTATCCACATAAAGCCAGATGTACAAAGAGGCACATGCAGTTATTTGCAGTGTCAAGAGGCCTTGGTGCACCCATTCATATTCATTCATTCTCTCTCTCTCCCCCCTGCAAATAAATTAATAAAATACTTTTTTAAGGAAAAAAAAAACTGAATAACCAAGAAAACAGCAGAGTGAAAAGACAGCTTACAGAAAGGAAGAAAACCTTTGCCAAGTATACATCCAATAGGAGACTAATATTGAGAAACTAGAAAAAATTCTAAAATTTAAGCACAAAAAAAATCAGCCAATCAATAAATGGGCTAATAAACTAAATACACAGTTCTCAAAGGAAAAAATCTAAATGGCCAATAAACATTCATTTTATTTATTTGAGGCAGAGAGAGAGAGAACGAGTGAGAATGGGCACACCAGGGCTTCTAGCCACTGCAAACAAACTCCAGATGTATACACCACCATGTGCATCTGACTTACATGGGACCTGGAGAATCAAACCAGGGTCCATAGGCTTCTCAGACATGTGCCTTAACTGCTAAGCCATCTCTCCAGCCCCCAATAAACATTTGTGAAAGTGTTCTCCATCCTTAACCTTCAGAGAAATGCAAATCAAAACTGCCCTGAGATTCCATCTCTCCCCATTCAGAATGGCTGGCCTTAAGGAAAGGAAAAGCAAATACTGAAAGGCTGTGAGAAAAGAAGAACCTTTATATACTGCTGGTGGCAATTTAAACTGGACACCCACTACGGAAGTTCCTCAAAAAACTAAAAGTAGCCGGGTGAGGTAGCACACACCTTTACTCCCACACTTGGGAAGCAGAGGTAGGAGAATTGCTGTGAGTTCAAGGCCACCTTGAGACTACATGGTAAATTCCAGGTTAGCCTGGGCTACGGCAAGACCCTACATCAAAAACAAACAAAACAAACAAACAAAAAACTAAAAGTAGATCTACCATGAGATCCAGCAACACCACTTCTGGTTATATACTTAAGGAATCTCAGTCTACATACTACAAAGGCACTTGCACATCCCCATTTATTGCTGCACTATTCACAGTGGCCAAGATATAGAACCAGCCTAGAGGTTCATCAACAGATGAATAAAGATAAAGAAAATGCAGTACATGTACATAATGGAATTTTATTCAGCTGTAAGGAAGACTGAAATTATGACATCTTCAGGAAAATAAATGGAACTGGAGATTATGTTAAGTGTAGCAAGCCAAACTCATATATATTGCATGTTTCCTCTCATATATGTTCCCTCTCTCTCTCTCTCTCTCTCTCTCTCTATATATATATATATATATATATATATATATATATATATATATATGACATGGAAGTAGAAAGGAGGCTAAGAGCAGTGAAAGAAGTCTAAAGAGAGGGCTGGGGGAACAAGAGGGTAATAGAATGTATGCGACATAAAAGCAGGAAGAAGAATTATTTGGGATAGGGAAGGAGACCAGAAGAGGGACAGGGGAATACGAGAGCAGTACTGGGTAATAGAACTAAATATAATGATATATGTTTGGAAATGTTATAATGAAACCTATCAATGTGTACTAACTAAAAAATTAATTTTAAAAAGCATAGTTGTAGCTGGGTATTGTGGCACATACCTTTAATCCCAGCACTCAGAAGGCAGAATTAGGAGGATCATATTGAGTTTGAGGCTACCCTGAGACTACATAGTGAATTCCAAGTCAGCCTGGCCCAGAGTGAGACCCTACCTCAAACAAACAAATAAAAAGCATAGCTGTAGTAAGTGATAAGATGGAATCTCCTTCATCATAGTCTTACATTTCTTGATATTCTTTTATAATTACATATTTTGTGTTTAGACAAAGAACTCTACCTCTTTACTTTCTCCCATGATCTGCCCTCCCACTTGCTCCTTTCTAACCCTGTCATTGAAGGAGAAGGCTTTGCGGGACAAAAGAGCCCTGAGGCACAGGTTCTACTTCTAACCTTCTAATGACCTTGAATGAGTCCTGAGCCTCACTCAGTAGACTGTAGCCTCTTCTTCCCTAAGTGAGAGTGAGAGTGTTGAGATCTGTCTTCCAAGATCTCTTCCTGCTCACATTCTTTGATATTCAATGTCTGTAAAACCACCTGCCTTGCAGGGTTCTTGTGAGAACAACTGGTGCATGTTATTGCTTGGTATTCCAAATCGATTGCCCCTTGTCCAAAATGTTTGGGACCAAAAAGTATGTAATGTTTTGGCATATATATATATATTTTTTTTTTGTTTTTCGTTTTTTGAGGTAGGGTCTCACTCTGGTCCAGGCTGACCTGGAATTAACTATGTAGTCTCAGGGTGGCCTCGAACTCTCGGCGATCCTCCTACCTCTGCCTCCCGAGTGCTGGGATTAAAGGCGTGCGCCACCACGCCCGGCTCTGTTTTGGCATATTTTTAAAAAATATTTTTGTTTTTATTTATTTATTTAATTTGAGAGTGACAGAGAGAGAGAGAGAGAGTGAGTGAGTATAGGTGCATCAGGGTTTCCAGCCTCTTCAAACGAACTCTAGATGCATGTGCCACCTTGTGCATCTGGCTTATGTGGGTCCTGAGGAATCAAGTCTTGAACCAGGGTCCTGAGGCTTCACAGGCAAGCGTTTAACCGCTAAGCCATCTCTCCAGTCCTGTTTTGGCATATTTTTATGTACATAATGAAATATCTTGGGGATGAGACTCAAATCAACACATTAAGTTGATTTGTTTCATGTGCACTTATGTACACAGCCTGCAGTAATTGTATGTGATATTTTTTACATGTCACATGAACTCACAAATGGAATTTTCTACATGTGACATTATGTCAGTTTTCAGAAAATTTCTTATTGTGGAGGTTTTTGGATTAGAGGTGGTTAGCCCTTGCTGGCTTGGTGCCCAGTGTTACAGTGTTCACCTGTAGTGGAGCATCTATCATGGTACTGTACAAAGAGAGTATTCTTACTCTCCAAGTAGTTCTCCAAGTAGTCACGCAGGCTTCCTTAAAAAGGGACTCAACAGAAGTACCCTTTCCAGTAAGATGAGCCAGTTCCCAGTAGATGCTGGCTGGCATTCAGCCGACATTTTGCAAACAGCCCTGGATCCTCAAAGGAAGATATGGAGCTGGACCTCTGGCCTTCACAGAGCTCTCTGCTCCTCAGCAGGCTGCTCTGTTACCCTTCCTTTTTTAGTTTGACTAACATTAGAATCTGATATAGTGTCATTCATTCTGCTGGTGAAATGGTTAGTATACTGGCACAGGTACATAATTTGCCTCTAAAACAGTTTCAAGTCTTTTGGACAAAATGAAGACAGACTTGCATGCTATAAGCATACTAGGTTCTAGATATTCTGGTTTCCAAAATTCTGCACTTGCCTGCAAGACGCAGCATGAGAGCTGAGTTTTAGCATGGAGAGGCAACTGTAATCTGAGTGAAGGGTCTAGAGAGGGATAGTTAAATCTCTGAGGCACCTAATATCCTGTCATCTGCAGACTGACCAAACTAAGGAAAGGGGTTAAGAAGCTCTCTTAACATTTAAAAAATATATTTTCCTTTATATAGGTGGCTCATTCTAAGGGTCATTGATGTGTTTGCAACTATGTTCCTACCTGTTTATTGTTATGTGATGGCACACTCATTCTGAACATGGCCCACACCTCAAAAGTCCTCATGTTATTAGCTCAATCATTAATCAGGTTTTTTTTTTTTCCTTCTGTCTTTACTGTATTTCCCACTGGTTTTCAGTGTGTTTTCTTTCTGTCTTTTCCGTCTATTTTTTTCCCAAGGCAGGGTCTCACTCTAGACCAAGTTGACCTAGAGCTTATTCTGTAGTCCCAGGCTGGCCTTAAACTCTCAGCAATCCTCCTACCTCAGCCTCCTGAGTGCTGAGACTAAAGGTCTGTGCTTCAGTGCTATTTCCAAGCTGAAGACTGCAGCAAGCAGATCCCACTAAACCAGTGCTGTGCATCTGTTTTGGGTTTGAAGCAGAAATAAAATTTTATAGCTTTATCCCATCAGTGAACTAAAGGTCTTTAATAACAAAACAAGCATTACCATATTTCAGTTACAGTAGTTCAGTTCAGTTACAGTCTGGCTCACTTTGCTTAGCTGTGGTGGGGAGTCAGCACCCCAGCAAAGATCATTCACTTCAGAGTGTCTTAGCTGTAGTTTATCTGGCTAGAAGGTAGGGCCTATTGCATGTCCCATAGAAGCATCCTGAACAAGTTATGTGTCCTCAGAAGCAGAAGGAGGTCCTTTAAAATACATTCTGGAGCTGGGCATGGTGGCACACACCTTTAGTCCCAGTTCTTGTGAGGCTGAGGTAAGATGATCACTGTGTTCAAAGCCAGCCTGGGCTGCAGAGGGAGTTCTAGATCAGCCTGGGCTAGAGTAAGACCCTACCTCAAAACAAACAGAAAAACAAAACATACATTCTGTATCTTTAGGGCTAGGAATAACTTCTGCGATCTTATGCTCTGGGAAGAATTACAAATGGTGCCTGTTTTCTTTCTGATGGTTTTGATCATCTAAGCCTTCAAGCAAACACATGGGCATTATTATGCTTAGCTATGTATTTTCTTTTCCTTTTTCCTTTCCTCTTTTTTTTTTTTTTAAGTTTAGGGACACGTTATTAGATTAAGAAAAGGAAAAGGGAGAAAGTATAGAGAGCTCCTTGCCCATTAGAAGGCAGGAGGGGTAAAACCCATTTGTTTTTAATGAAACACTGCATCTCTCTCCCTAACAGATTCAAGCCCCAGCAAGACAACAGCCAAAGGTTCAAGCAACCTCTCCTCTGACCATCCAGGGACAGAAAGCTGGTTCTCTCACTCCTCCTTCATCCCCAAAAACCCAACGTGCTGGGCACAGGCGGATTCTCAGTGACGTCACCCACAGTGCAGTCTTTGGGGTCCCTGCCAGCAAATCAACTCAGCTGCTTCAGGCAGCTGCAGCTGAGGCCAGTCTTAATAAGTCCAAGTATGTGGTACTTCTTTGTTCTTCTTACCTTGTGGGCATGCTCTTCCCTGAGCTATTACTGCATGGCTCTTGCTTGTGTGTGTGTGAAGATGTGCATGTATAGTACATTTGTATATAACCTGCCCATAGTTAATGTACTGATCATAAGAAATCATATCAGCCGGCCATGGTGTTGCACACCTTTATTCCCAGCACTTGGGAGGCAGAGGTAGGAGAATCATTGTGAGTTCAAAGCCACCCTGAGACTACATAGTGAATTCCAGGTTAGCCTGGGCTAGAGTGAAATCCTACTGCCAAAAAAAAAAAAAAAAAAAAAAAAAGCCAGGTGTGGTAGTTCATGCCTTTAATCTCAGCACTCGGGAGGCAGAGGTAGGAGGATCACCATGAGTTCAAGGCTACACAGTGAGACTACACAGTGAATCCAGGTTAGCCTGAGCTAGAGTGAAACCCTACCTCGAAACAAAAGAAAGAAAAAGAAATAATTTCAGTTTCTGTTCTCAAATTCATTCCATGCTTTGCATTGTTTTCTAAACTCATGAAGATTGGAGAGATGGTACAGTACTTGGAGGTGCTAGCTTGCAAAGCCTTCTCACCCAGGTTCAGTTCCATGACACCCATGTAAAATCAGATACAAAAAGTGGTGCAGGCATCTGGTATTCATATCCAGTAGCAAGAGACCTTGGCACACCCATGCTCATGTATGTGTACATTAACACACACTCACAATTACAAATTTTACATATATACACACAGATCTACATATATACATGCATACTATTTCACTCTGACCAGTTCTCCCCATACTAACAACATTCAGCAACTGTTGTTCATGCAGGTGCCTTGCCCTGACTTCTTCAGGAGCTTTTAGTCACCCATGTCCTCTCTGGGTAGAACTGCTGCTTCCTACTTCTTAGGAGATGTGCATTGACCCTTATGACCCATGTCAAAGGTTACTTTGACACTTTGCATTTTGCTTGGGCCTTTTTGGAGCATGTGACAGTATTTTATCATTAACTCTTTGTACATCTTGGCCATCTTGGTCTGTGAGTTGGCCAGCCTTTATAAACCTGGTGGTTGACTGGCTCTGTGCCTGACATAAAGTCAGTTTGGGTAAGTATTGAGTCAGTGCATCTAGACCCTCAGCTTTCTTGGAACCATACCCTTTAAAGGTAAAATCTTTAACTTAGGGGCCTGGGGATGTTACTCAGTTGGTACAGAATTTGAGTTTGATCCCAGCACCACATATATCAGGAGAGAGGGTCAGGAATTCAAAGTCATCTTCAGCTACACAGTGAGTTCTAGGCTAACCTGAGACCCAGGCTTAAAGAGATAGAGACTGAAAGTAACCTAGATGCTCTGGACACACAAAATATAAGTGATAATGTGCATTTCTCTTTAATTGTACTGTGTGATGGTGGGTGTTTTGTTTTGTTTTGGTTTTTGAGGAGGGATGTACTGGGGATTGAACCCAGGGCCTCCTATATGTTAGGTAAGTGCTCTTCCACTGAGTGACATCTCAGCCTGTGATTGTAACTTATTACTATGTGTGTTAGATCCTGAAAGATTAGAAGCAGCCTAAGTAAGCCTGGGCCATACCCTAACAAGGCTTGACTATACTTGAGGCACAGACCTAAGGATAGAATACTATGGAGTCCTGCACTGAGAAGCCTTTCAAGAGATGAAGAAAGCTATGTGACCTCATGAGGGCTGAAGAGAAGAACATGATCATTTCAGACTGAAGAGTATTTGTGGAGACTTAAACTGATTAGTTGCTATGGAAATTCCTTTTAAGGAAACACTGAGATTTTCAGAAAGAATGTGATCTTAGAAGGAAGAGAAAACTTAAGCCCTCTGCTCTGTTCAACTCTCATGTCTTTTTTCCTGTGCTGTGGCAACATACCTAGGTCTGCAACCACCACTCCCTCAGGTTCTCCACGGACCTCCCAGCAAAACGTCTGTAACCCTTCAGAAGGTTCCACATGGAATCCCTTCGATGATGACAACTTCTCCAAACTCACAGCCGAAGAACTGCTGAACAAGGACTTTGCCAAGCTGGGGGAAGGTGAGCAAACTCCCTTTTTGTGTGATTTTCAGTGATGTCTCTGCTGAGAACAGGCAGGAGCTCGAGTGCACCTTAGTTGCAGAGGAAAGTACTCATGAAAGGCTGGCTTGATAGCCTGGACCTGTCCCTCAAAGGATTATTTTTGGGGCATGCAAATTGATTTTTATTTTTATCACAGCTCTAAAGTCGTTTTTTTTTTTTTTTTTTTTTTGAGAGAGAGAGACAGAGAGGGAGAGGAAGACAGTTAGAGATGGGCGTGCTAGCAGCCTCTCAGCTGCTGGGAACGAAATCCAGATGTGTGTGTCC
Organism: Orientallactaga sibirica; assembly: GCA_036365145.1. Lineage (NCBI taxonomy): Eukaryota > Metazoa > Chordata > Mammalia > Rodentia > Dipodidae > Orientallactaga > Orientallactaga sibirica. Next base: position 11,995,481 of record JAEOAD010000036.1, read on the forward strand.
CCTTGTGGTCAAGTGTGGCATTGCACCCTTGCGTCACTTTGCATCTGGCTAAACATGGGACCTGGAGATTGGAACCGGCGTTCTTAGGCTTAGGAGGCAGGCGCCTTAACCCGCTAAGCCATCTCTCCAGCCCTATTAGTCTTTTTTATCTTTAGGAGCTCCTGCTCAACACTGGGAGGCAGCAAGGAAGTGTTACCACTAGGGAAGAAATGTAGGAAAGGGTCTGTGGCATAAATCAGTATAGTCACATGAAAGAGGATCATTCCTTGGAGGCGTCTGGTGATCCCCCTCCTCCTAAGTGGGCTTATTGTCCCAGAAATAGTGATTACTTGTCCATGAGAATGCTTCACCCAGACACTGAATCTCTCATTGTGATCACAGGTTTCAGTTGATGTTGACTGACACAAAAAAAATAGATTCTTTAAATAAAACACAGAGTTCTGCCCAAAAGATTCACATTCTAATTTGGAACATGGGACACACAAACTTTGGAATGATGGGATACATCTAGGTAATCTCAGATATGCAGTTGGAAATTGTGCTGTACAGTACTGAAGCTGGTATTTATAGAGCATAGGGGCTAATTGACCAGGTTGCCTTTGCATTCACCACTGCCCTCTGCTCGTTTATCTGACCATCACTCACCATCCTGGCTCTGCTCCACCACCTCTTCCTCACTCACAGACGTGACCAAGGCCAAGAACAGCCCTGACTGTGCTTCATTTTCTCCAGCATAAGCATCCACTCCACCGTGATCTTCAGCACCCTCTATGATACCTGGGGCACAGCCAAGAGGCATTAGCATTGCAGCCATGTTAGTCATGGATTCCATCAACCCAGTGGTGATCATCACCATCTACCGCCTAGTGGTGGCAGTCCTCATCACCACTTCTGTGACTGATGACATTGCCCTCTATAGGATTTCCTTCAGCTAGGCACTGAGCTAGGGGGTGAATGTTACCTTTCATATAGTGTGATTGTTATTACCCCTGTCCATCATAGTATCTCATTGTTGCTTTCCAACCATTCCCCCTCACCACTTCCTATTAGCTACTTCCACCTTAGAAAATAGTTCTTAGACACTTGGGGATTTAAGGAGATTTGAAGTGAGGGCCAGAGGCAGTCTGCTCTGAGATATGTACTTGCTGCTGCTATTTCTCTTCCTCTTCTTCTTCCTTCTTCTTCCTTCTCCTTCCTCCCCTCCTTCCCTCCCTCTCTCCCTCTCTCTCTTGGTTGTTCAAAGTAGGGTCTTATTCTAGCCCAGTCTGACCTGGAACTCACTATATAGTCTCAAGCTGGCCTCAAACTCATAGTGATCCTTCTACCTCCACCTCCCAAGTACTGGGATTAAAGGTATGTGCTACCATGCCCAGCTCTCTATTTTTATTTTTTACTATTTTAAAAACATTTAATTGTGGACTAGGGGTGTGGCTCAGTTGGTGTAGTGCTTGCCTAGCATACATAATTACCTAGGTTGTGTTCCAAGCACCACATAAAACAGATATAGCTGCACACGTCTATAATTCTTAGCACTCTTTAAAGGAGTTTTTAAAATTGTGGTAAAATACAACATAATTGACATATTTACTATTTTAAATTTCCAGAACTCTTTATCTTGCAAAACTAACATGGTATCTCTTCTAATTCTCAACAGCAGCCTTCCTTTTCTAAGTTATTGCAGTGAGTAGACAAGGACCTTTGAGTAGCCAAGGTGTTGCGTGCCATAATGTAATAGAGTCTAGTCAGAGGGTGCCCTTCACCATGTGTCTGTGCCTGTGTACTGCAGGATTCTGCTGGGATAAACCAAGTGGTGTTTTTGTTCCCCCAGGAAAGCTTCCTGAGAAGCTTGGTGGCTCAGCAGACAGTTTGCTCCCAGGCTTCCAGTCAACCCAAGGAGATGCTTTTGTCACTTCCTCATTTTCTGCTGGAACTGGTGAGTGTGGCACATACCTGAGACCAAGCTCACTATTGTCACCCTTAAATTTTCCTCTCCACAGATATTGCTAGCATAACAGTGAATACTGCTCATGGTAGTAACTCATGTTTGCCTTCATTTAATACATGTCCAATCAAGAAAGGAATATGAGATTGTCTAGAATCACCTTAGCAGTTTCTTGTTATTGCTTAGGGTCTTTGGGATGATGTGAAGAATCCTGAATAGATGTTCTACCTGACATTTGATGTGCTATTAAGCTGTATTTATGTATGTGTGTTTTTATAAGTTTTTTATTGTAGAAGCAATGAGAGACTTGTTTTTCTCCTTTATTGATAAAAAATACATTGCAAAGCTCTTTGAGCATTGGCGGGTGTGATAGAGATGTCTCATTTAGTGCTGAGCAATCAACAGTCATTTACTCTCAGAACTTTGATGAGTTTTGAAGCTCCTCAGTAGTCACTGCCATCTGCAAAAGGAAGCTTCTCTGACTAAAGGTGAGAGCAACACTCATGTATGGGCACAAACATGAGTATTTAAAGGGCAATTTGATGGGTATAACATACCTACTTAGCCAGACAACAGTAGTGTCTTCTCCCCTAGGGCCTATGACCTTTCCAGCCACTGGCATGAATTCCCTCCCATGGAGCAAGCCTCAAATTAATCGGAAAGAAGTTGGTTACCCCATAAGAATCATGCCACTGTTGCATCAGTGGGAACCTCTTACCTCACTCATCAGTTGTGTAGCTTACAGGGTTCACTGGTGGACAAGTCTGTTGATGACTTTTCTTCCTGAGCTAGCCAGAAGGAAGGAAGCTTCCAGCTCAGTTCTAGCTTGACTTCTCAGTATTCTGCAACTGAAATATGTGGTGCCTTCAGCAATAGGGTATTACCACCTAGTTCTAGTGGGCAACTAAAAACATTGGCAGTCGCTCAGCCCCCATCCAGTAAATCCCATTAGAGCCAGATCAGAGTCTCCAGGCTTATTTTCTCTGTTTAGGACTCTTTCCACTTGGGAACTTTTCTTTCCTTAACCAGGTTCTGCTTATCTCTGGGGACCACCTCCTGTTGTACAGGAGTTCTGCTTTCTTTCCTTCTTTTAAGCTCTCTAATAAAATCCTTCTAAATTTCACCCTTCTACAGGCCACTAACTCAGTGGAAATTTCATGTAACCATGACCATCCAGTACACTAACTCTTGAGCTAAAGGCCAACTAAGAGCTGAGAATGGTTCCATCACTCTCAAAGGCACTACAGATTCCTAAAAAAGCTTGCTGTCCTTACTGAGGACTCTCCTGTGATGTGTTACTCTGACTGGCTCTCTGGTTGTCCATCTCTAGTCTGTCACTCTCCAGCTGTGATGTGCAGGTGGGCTGCTGAGAGGCTCTCCTCAGATAACACACACACGTACAATTTACCCAGTGGGCTTAACATGTATCTCATGCTCAATATATATGCAGTTCATTGTTAAAACTGCCATAATTATACTATAAGATATATTTCTGGCTGGGCCTTTATGTAAGCAAGTGCCTTTAGCAATTTCTCCAGCACCCTCACTGGGCCTTTAAATACCTGAAATATGCTGCCACTTGAAGCTTTCAAAGCATATACAAAGGGAGTAGGGAAAAAAACCAAAGACAACTATCAAAGAAATAAATGAATAAAAAAGGACAGGCATGGTAACGGTGTGTTTACATATGAGTGGAAGCCAAAGGACAACTTGGAATGTCATTCCTCAGGTGCCATCAACCAGGTTTTTGAGGCTGGGTCTCTTACTGGCTTAAAACTCACCAAGTAGGCTAGACTGGCTGACTAGTGAGTCCTAGAGATCCTATGTCTTTAGCAATTTTATACGTGTATATGATCTCACTGAACTGAGTATAGTGGCAGCTGTTTGTACTCTGGGGTCTGTACTGTATTTAAAAATGGTTATGGAGGGGTAGGGGACAACAGCAACTGGCCTCAAGGTACCCCTCAACCCAACCCATGCACCCTTGCTATCCTTCCCTCTGTGTGGTTTCCTGGTTGGAACCACCCACCCAGGCTGCCCACTAAATGATACTGGCTGCTACACTTCTTTGTCCCCTCTGTCACATACATCTGACCATCTTTACCTCAGCCCCTCTCTGTTGCCACTCCCTCCTGCAAATGTGGCTCAGCTGAGCAGGCCCGTGCATGCCTAAACAAGGGTCAAGTGTGCTCCTGTCCCACCTTGCCTGGGCTCCTGCATTGGGTGGCTTCTTCAGTAGAAGCAAAGCCGTCTTCAGAAACATGACTTGAGGGGCGTCTAGGTCCAGGACAGAGAGTGTCTCTGGTTCACCCAGTGATCCCACTTTTGCCTTTCACGTTGTCATATGTCACCAACTACACCTTGATGGACCTCCAGAGGTGGTATTGGAATAGCAGAGGTGGATGTTGTGACAGCAATGGAGTCTGCCCAAGGAACACATGATACTGGAAAGGGGAGAGTAAGAAACTGGAGTATTGGGCTCAGGAGGAAATAAGCTGGCAAGGAAGAGCTAAGCCAACCAAGGTCATATTTGCAGTGGACAGGATAAGGGCAAGAAGCACTCGCTTAACAGCTGCTGCACCATCCACAGAGAGGCGTCCTCATGCAAAGACAGACAAACCCTTAGGGACACAGGCAGAGTGGTAGATGAGAGGAAAGAAATCAGATCATAAGCTACAAGAAGTGCTAACAGTGACGCATAGCATGCTCAGCACTTTGGCTCCTATGAAAGCCTGCTTCACAAGTAAAATACTGAGGCTCAGGGAGATAAAAGAAATGTCCCACATATGGGAGTTCAAGCTAACATAGAGAGGGATTCCAAATTCAACCCAGCAGCATGCTGGCTATAAAGAGAAATCAGGTGGCATTGAAAAAGTCTGAGATGTCCCAAGGAGTAGACAGTGATCTAAGAGGAGATAGAGAGGTGAGCATGGTGAGGTAGATACAGAGTTCTGTAAATGTATAGTTTGCCAAATAGAGGGTGAATAGCAACAATATCTTAGATCCAGAGGCTAGGACCTGTCTAACCCACGGCAGAAAGATGGCTGTGTCTGCGGAGTGCGCTGTTAAGACATCATGGTGGTGTAGTAAGATCAGGACTCAGGGTACAGAGGAAGTAGATACACACATGTGCATTCTACTTGCCCCCTCTATTATTCTAAGTGTAGATTTAGTCTGTAATTGGAGCTGTGGGGTGAGTAGGTGATAAATTTATTTAGATGTTCGTGAAGTTTTCTGCTCTTTTCATTTTTCTCTCCTGATCTTTTTCCCTCCAACCAACTCCAGCTGAAAAGAGAAAGGGTGGGCAGGCTGTGGACTCTGGAATCCCACTTCTAAGTGTATCTGATCCTTTCATTCCTCTTCAAGTACCTGATGCACCAGGTAGGTAAATAGGACTGGTCATAGCCCCAGACAACACTCTAGACAGTTCTAAATATTCCATTAAAAAGACCTGAATTCCAAGTCCTAATTTTGTTGTTGTGTATTTTTATTTTCCTAATAATAGAGACACACTTATCTTGGAGGGTACTGGTCCTTAACAAAGATAATAAAATCACTTCAGGTAATGCCACATAGGTTCTCTATCACATTAGTGTTCTGCTTGTCATCTCCCACCCCGTTTTTTATTCTTTTTAATCAGAGTTTTATGAAGTCTAGGCTGGCTTGGAACTCCATGTGTAGCTGAGACTGACCTTGAATTCCTAATATTCCTACCTTCATAGCTACTGCACCAGCCACAGGGAACCCTCCCATGTGCTGGAATTATAATTGTACACCACTATGCCTGGCTTGTTTTTCATTCTTGATTGTGGTTATGATAATTTGGAGGATCTATGTATTAGAAATAACACTAGTCCAATATGACTATAATATGGTGGTACAACTCAAACATTTGATAAAAAGAACAAAACAAAAGTAGGGACTGTGTCTAATGCTGGGTTCTGGGTGCCCCATCCATTTCCTATTTGTTGTCATGTACTTTGACTTTGTAATTAACAGTATTTAATACATCTATAGGGTGAGTCCAGAGACCTAGACTCCCTTCTATGTTCTGCCCCTGGCTGAAGCCCTTCTGGGCCAGGCCCTTATCATGGAGAAAGTGACTGCTAAGGTTCCAGTTTCCCCCTTCCAGTGCCCTGTTCCTGATTCTAGTGAACACAGTAGAAAGTAAGAACTGGTTAGTGTGTTTAGATTGAAACTGCTTTGAAATGAGTGGATATGGTCCAAAAACTGATTCCTCTTCCCCTCCTCATACCTGTTATGTTTTCTTTTTTTTTTTTTTTTTACATCATTATGAAGTTGTTTATTCTTATTAACACTTGGACTTAAGAGATCCTGGTTATTTTGGAAAAAGCATCTTGTTTGTATGGATCATTTAATCATCCTTTTCCACTGTCACGTCTCCATAGAGCACCTTTCTTCTTTGACACAACATAACAAATGCAATGTCTTTTTGACTACTATTATTTTCTTCTTATAACCATTGCCTCATATATACCATTGTTTCCACAACTCTATTTTCATATGTTTTCTTTTTTCTTTTTCTTTTTAGTTACTTGTTTGTTTGTTTAGGCTAGGGATGTGGTGTGAGGAATGTAAGTCTCCCTTTCTGGAGAAGCAGTTAAATTAAACTCCTTAGAAGGATCTAGCCATCATTTCCCCCCCTATTCTTATGCCCTCCAGGCCTTGGCCTTGTCCTGAAGGAATCAGCTTGGTTTTTCTTTTCTCTTCAGTTGTTAAAGATATTTGATTGGCTGCTTCAAGACTGGTCTGTTCATCTTCAGTCGTTAGACAGACTGCTGCTAGGGTGCTGAGGCAACTTTTGTTCTTCAGGCATTCTGTGGACCTTATTGCTTGCCTTCATTAGATAGTTTGTGTAATAGTATTGCTTGCCGGACCTGGATATAGCTCAAAAATAGTAACTTAACCAGGTATGATTCAATGTAGGTTGGCTAGAGGAAGCAAAAGAAAGGGATCTCCTTTCTTCTCTTCCAGTGTGTCTGACAGTACCTGGATGAGCCAGTCTTGAGTAGAAGATTGTAAAGGTGTGAGATGCACACCTAGGTTCAGGCTCAGTGGCCTCTTTTCCCTCTGCTGTGGCATCTTTCCTGTGACTCCTTGGGTTCTTTTGTTTTGTTTTGTTTTGTTTGAGGGAGATTCTCACTGTAGCCCAAACTGACCTGGAATTCACTTTGTAGTCTCGGAGTGGCCTCAAACTCACGCTGATCCTACCTCTGCCTCTGCATATGCCATCATGCCCAGCTACCCCTTGGGTCCTTGCGTTGCATTTGTCCCAGAAGCCCAGGGAGTACAGAAACTGGAAGATGGCCTTTTTGCTCAGGGTAGAGGATGGGGTGCTAGGTATCTGCCAAAGGAGCCCTGTGGATTGGGAATGGGAAACAGGAGCACAAGCCTGGTGGCCTGGGAGATTGCTGACAGGTGTGAGAGATGCACTTGGAAGCTGCTGTCCTGCTGTGTCTCCTGATCCTCCACAACTCCCATTCTGGAAGATTCTTGCAAGAGTTTTAATAGTAGCCGGGCGTGGTGGCACATGCCTTAATCCCAACACTTGGGAGGCAGAGGTAGGAGGCCACCCTGAGACTACATAGTGAATTCCAGGTCAGCCTGGACCAAAGTGAGACCCTACCTCGAAAAAAAAATTTTTTTTAAAGTTTTAATAGTGTATATACTCTAACACCAATTAAAGACCCCTCTTGAGTGTTAATAGAAAAAAAATCTATTAAAATAGGACATTTTGACAGAATATGAGGATTGTTTTGTTTTCTGATTTTTAGTCCAGACTCATGTGCTGGAAACATGAATCAGACCTGTAACTCCTTTGGCCTTCAGTGAGTTCCCAAATCAGTGACCACAGGCCCTAACTGATGTGATCTTTGGCCACCCTTCTCACCTCACATCATTCTTCCCCTTAGTTTTGTCTTTCCTTCATCAGGCTAGGCTCATTCTCACCTTAGGGCCTTTGCTCCCCTTCAGTTCCTGAGTCATGTCACTTTTTCAGTCTCAGCTTAAATGCTATCTTGTCAAAGAGGCCCAGCGGAGAACTGGAGAGATAGCTCAATCAGACATTTGCCTACAAACCCTAAGGACCCAAGTTTGATTCCCTAAGTACCCATGTAAAGCCAGATGCACAGGGTAGTGCATGTGTTTAGAGTTTGTTTGCAATGGCTAGAGGCCCCAGCACGCCCATTACTCCGGCCCCCGCCGCCCCCGCCGCCTCTTTTTCTCTCTCACTCTGTCAAATAAATAAAAATAAATATTTCTTGCAGCCAGGTGTGGTGGCACACGCCTTTAATCCCAGCACTCTTTAATCCCAGCACTCAGGAGGCAGAGGTAGGAGGATCACCTGAGACTACATAGTGAATTCCAGGTCAGCCTGGACTAGAGTGAAACCCTACCTCGGAAAAAAATAAAAATTAAAAATAAATAAATAAATATTTCTTTTTAAAAAAAGAGGCCATTTGGCATTTGGGCTGGAGACATGTCTCACTGGTTAAGGAGCTTGCTTGCAAAGCCTAAAGACCTGGGTTCTATTCCCCAGTACCCACATAAGCCAGATGCACAAAGTGGCACATGAAACAGGCATAATGTGGTTTTATAGGCATAGTCAATCCCACCCCCTGGTATGAGGCATTTACCAGAACAGTGTCAGGTTTTCATGGGTTCCTGGTCTGGTTTATTCAACCCTTCATTGCTAGCAGCAAGAGTACTTCTCATTGTGGTCAGTACTAGGGACATTTGCAGATCAGATGGATGAAATGAAGCCTGAGGCTGGAAGCGTCTATTTCTAACCCTAGCTCCCAGACCCCAGACTACCTGTGTACATCCCATCTGTGTCTGTCACAACTATACCAGACCACCTATCCATCCATCTTGTAAGTGACTAAGAAAGGCACAGCCCAGGATGCCAGCAAGTTGCCACACCCTGGCAAAAGAAAGGGCAAAGCTTAGCAGACCCTTATTTCTGTCCTTCCATCATGCCCACCAGATTGTTTGATCATTGTACTTTAACATTCAGCCTGTAACACATTCATTTTCCTGTCCTTCAAAGCCTCTCTGTCCTCCTCTAACAACTTGAAGCTCAGAGGAGCAAAAGCCTTGGGGTACAGTGCCTCTGGAACCTGGGTGAACTACTGATGTGTATTGTTTGCCATGCTGTGGACAACTGGCAGGTTTAGGGGTTCATTGCTCATTTCTACAATCAGCTGTCCCCATGATGAGAATCAGGGAATCTTTCTGTCTTCTTAGCCATGCCTTCCAGGTGATTTTCTTTCTAAAATGTTTCTCTGTGTAATCTGTAATTTCCCTTGATCTTATAGATACTCCTGAGTAATAGGCAATCAATGTATTAGGTCACATCCTTGTGTGGGGGCTAGTAGAAGAGTCCTTCCTCTTGTCTTCTGTCCAGAGCGCACCTTCCTCTTCCTTGACACCTTCCCCAAGCTGTGTGCATTTTTTTTTTCTTGGGCTACTTTCCAGATTAGTAAGTTTTGGAGAGCTCAGCTTAAGGGTTAGAGTGATACAAATAAAATGTATAGGAATTTGTAAGATCTGGGTTGTAGTCATATAGTAGTCAGCTAATTATGATTGGATCACTTAAAGTCAATATTCATTTTGAAATAGGCAATATTCAAATTGTGTATTTGAAATTGCTATGTAAAATTTAAGTTACTATAAAAATGGGAAATACTGTTACAACTTAAGTTCTACTCCTTATTCCTAGTGGAACAATCCTAATTATAAAGTAGAATTTGCTAGGCATAGTGGTTTATGCCTTTAGTCCCAGAGCTTGAGAGACAGAGATAGGATTGCTGTGAGTTCAAGGCCACCCTGAGACTACTGAGTGAAATCTAGGTCAGCCTGTCCTAGAGTGACACTCTACCTTGAAAAACCAAAATAATAATATAAAAGTAATTTTTTTCTTTTGGTTAAAGTTAAACTTGTAACCTTCAACTTACACAACTGCAAGCCATTGAAATAGATTTCCTGGTTAGACTATGGGTAAGAGGGCACTGGATAATTGTTGTAAGGCCTATTTTTATTTTTCAAAGCACTCATAAAACAGATTTTGGGCTGAGCATGGTGGCATACACCTTTAATCTCAGCACTTGGGAGGCAGAAGTAGGAGAATCGCTATGAGTTTAAGGCTAGCCTGAGACTACATAGTGAATTTCTGGTCAGCTTGGGCTAGAGTGAGACCCTACCTCAAAAAGCAAAAAATAAAAAATAAAAACAGATTTTGGGGAGAAGTCTGTATGTTGAAGTCACAATCATGATTGTAGGTCCTGGGGTTTCCAGGGCCAGGGTTCCCCGGGGATGTCCAGGCAACAGCAGAGCAGGGTCTTGAGCGGGCCTGAGTGTGATGGGAAGAAACACCCAGGAGACAGCTTTAGAGAACAGCTCTTGTTTATTCAATAAGGAACTGGGTTTTTATAAGCAGTTGAGAGAGAGAGTGGGAAAAGGGTCCCAAGGGGATTGGTGGGTTCAAAGGTTGTTTGCTGATGCCTACTTGGCATATAGGGATGTTCATTCCAGCACGTAGGGAGGGGTCAGGTGGTGGGACGAGGTATAGGATATGAGTAGGGGAATGGGGCTGTGTAAAGGTTGTTGGCTAATACCTATAAGAAGTTTCCTAGGTAAGTGGCCAAAGGTCAAGGCTGAGCAAAGCCCAAGTCTTACCAGGACGACCAGACCCCCTGGGGCTGAGGGTGAGGGAGCAGCCCTCCTCCTGCAGGTCTTGGGGTCCCGAGATTGTCCAGGGGGGCCAGGCTCACTGCGACCTCTCCATAGCCTGGGAGCCCTAGTCGAGTCTGATAGCTTAGGCCTGCTTTTACCCGGGGCCCTGCCTGTGTCTGACACATGATCATGTATTCATACAGCTGCCACATGGAGCGTGGGTTTTGACTAAGAGTATCTTCAATGCTTGGATCCCAACAGCTCTTTTCTTTGCTGTCTCTTTCCATTAGGTACACATAAACTGTTGGTTGTACCAGAAGTTTACATTTGAAAGGGAAAATTCTGACAATAGGGAAACAGATTTTATTTTAATTTTTTCTTTTATTTATTTGAGAGAGAGAATGGGCATGCCAGGGCCTTTGGCTGCTGCAAATGAACTTGATATTTGTGCACCCTCTTGCATGCATGTGCAACCTTGCACACTTGCATCATTGTGTGTCTGCCTTACCTGGGACCTGGAAATTCAAACATGAGTCTTTATGCTTCGCAGGCAAGCACCTTAACCACTAAGCCATCTCTCCAGCCCGAGAACAGATTCTTTTTTTTTTTCTTTTGGTTTTTCAAGAAAGAGTCTCACTCTGGCTCAGGCTGACCTGGAATTCACTATGTAGTCTCAGGGTGACCTCGAACTCTCAGTGATCTTCCTACCTCTGCCTCCCGAGTGCTGGGATTAAAGGCATGTGATGCCCAGCCCGGGAACAGATTCTTAATCATTTTATTTTTATTTTAAATACAGTTCAGTATTTTTGTTGAGTGATATTGAATGCATTCATGTTGTTTTGCAGCTCTCTTTACTATCTCTTCATATTTTTTAATTTTTTTTCCTTTTTATTGACATCTTCCTTACTTACAGAAAATAAACCGTGATAATTTGCTCCCCTACTTTGCCCATTCACAAATCTGCATTCCATCATATCCCCTGCATCTCTCCATTAGTCTTTATTTTGATGTCATCATTTTTTCCTCCTATTACAGAGGGGCTTGTGAAGATAGTGCTAGGTACTGTGAGGTCATTTGGATATCAAGGCCAGTTTCTGTCTGGTCAAAAATTGTATCGTAAGCAGTCCTACTCTCTTTGCTTCTTACATTCTTTCCACCACCTCTTCCGCAATGGACTATGAGCCTTGTGATAGAGATGTTTCAGTGCTGAACATTCCCCATTCATGTATTTCAGCACTATGGTGCCTTTTGGGTCATCCCAGTGGTCACTACCATCTGAAGAGAGCTTCTCTAACCCAAAGTGAGAGTAGCATTAATATATGGGTATGAACATTAAGTAAAGTGCTTACAGGGAAGTTTGGTGATCATAATATATGCATTTAGCCAGAAAAGAGTAGGCAATACACTCCTAAAGCTCATGACCTCCTCCACCATAGGCTTTTGGTAAGGTTTTCAGTACCAGGCATAGGCATGTATTCTCTCCCATAGAGTGGGTCTCCAGTCCAATTAGCGAGCAGTTGGTTTCCCCCATAACAGACATGCCACTATTGCACCCATTGGCTCATTTAGCCTGGCTGGCCATATTTGAAGCTTGCAGTGTCTGCTGCTTTCACAACTCATGGCTTCTGTCTCCCATGAGGTGGCATTCAGTGCAGCTTTTTCCAGCTTTCTGTCAGCAGGTCTACCAGGAGAAGGTTTTCAGCTCAGCCCCAGTTTGATTTCTCAGTGACCTTGCAGCCCAGGCATGTGGGGTCTTCAGCAATATGGTCTTATCATCTATTCCTGGTGGGAAACCAAGAGCCTTGGCAATAGCCTGTAATGTTTTGAGGGCATCAGGGACCTCCCTGGCCAACAACTCACTGGAATGTATCCCATCCCTGGCACTGAAATCTTTCTAGGAACAGTCTATGGCTTCTGGGTGTGCCATTATCCAAAAAAGTATCCAAAAAGTTATCATTTGGCTTATTCACAATACCCTGGATTTTGATTATCCTTCCCCTCACATTCCTTTTACTCAATCTCTTCCTCTGACCTCGCTTAAACCATTCCACCAGAAGTACTCTGTCTATTGACTTACATATATACAGTACCATCCCCTTAAGTCCACCCCTCTCCTCCCTGCCTTATAGCCCTTTTCTAGCTTACTGGCTAGAATCTGATACCGATTTTTACTCCCACTCACACACAAGTCACTCACACACAAGTCTGAACATTTGTAGCTAGGATCCACATATGAGAGAAAACAAGAACGCAAGGTTTGGCTTTCTGGGCCTGAGTACCTCACTAAGTATAATCCTTTCCAGATCCATCCATTTCCCTGCAAATTTCATAATTTCATTTTTCTTTACCACTGAATAGAACTCCATTTGAATGTACCACATCTTTATTATCCATTCATGTGTTGAAAGACATCTAGGTTGGTTCCATTTCCTAGTTATTATTGTGAATCGAGCAGCAATAAACTTGGTTGTGCAAGTATCTCTAAAGTAGTGAGAAGAGTCCTTAGGATATATATGCCTAGGGTGCTATAGCTGGGTCATATGGTAAATCTATTTTTAGCTTTTTCAGGAATCTCCACATTGATTTCCACAATGGCTGTACCAGACTACATTCCCACTAACAGTGTACAAGGATTCCCCTTTTTCTGCATCCTTGCCAGCATTTATTATCATTTGTTTTCTTGATGGTAGCTATTCTGATAGTAGTGAGAAGGAATCTCAAAGTAGTTTTAATTTGCATTTCCCTGATGGCTAAGGATGTAACACACTTTCTTAGATGTTTATATGCATTTCTTCTTTTGAGAACTCTGTTTAGTTCCATATCCCATTTTTTAAATGGGTTGTTTGATTTCTTATTGTTTAGTTTTGTTAGTTCTTTGCATATTCTGGATATTAATCCTCTGTCAGATGTATAGCTAGCAAAGATTTTCTCCCATTCTGTAGTTGTCTCTGCTGTATTCACAATGTCCTTTGCTGTACAAAAGCTTTGTAATTACATGAGATCCCAATGGTTGATTAGTGGTTTTATTTCCTGAGCAACTGGGGTTATGTTCAGAAAGTCATTGCCTATGACAATACATTGAAGGGTTTCCCCTACTTTTTCCTCTAGCAGTTTCAGAGGATCAGATCTGATATATTAAGTCCCCTGATCCATTTGTACTTGTTTTTTTTTTTTTTTTGAGAGAGAGACAGAGAGAGACAGAGAGGGAGAGGAAGACAGATAGATGGGCACGTCAGCAGCCTCTCAGCTGCTGCGAATGAAATCCAGATGCGTGTGCCCCCTTGTGGTCAAGTGCACCATTGCGCCCTTGCGTCACTTTGCATCTGGCTAAACGTGGGACCTGGAGATTGGAACCGGCATTCTTAGGCTTAGGAGGCAGGTGCCTTAACTGCTAAACCATCTCTCCAGCCCTGGACTTGGTTTTTGTGCATGGAGAAAGACAAGGACCTATTTGCATCCTTCTATATATAGATACCCAGTTTTCCCAACACCGCTTGTTGAAAGGCTGTCTTTTCTCCAATGAATATTTGGGGGGGGGGCGTTTTGTCAAAAATCAGATGGCTGTAGCTGTCTGGATTAACATCTGAATCCTCTATTCTGTTCCATTGATCTACATGTCTGTCTTTGTGCCAATACCATGCTATTTTTGTTACTGTGGCTTTGTAATATAGCTTAAAATCAAGTATGGTGATTCTGCCAGCCTGCTCAAAATTGCTTTGGCTACTTGAGGTTTTTGTGCTTCAAAATGAATTTTAGGATTGTTTTTTTCTGTTTCCATGAAGAATTGCCATTGGTGTTTTAATGGGTATTGCATTAAATGTGTAGATTACAAAGTAATGGTAAGATTGACATTTTCACAATATTGATACTTCTAATCCAAGAACACGGGATGTCTTTCCATTTCCTAGTGTCTTCTGCAATTTCTCACTTGAGTGTTTTAAAGATTTCATTGTAGGGCTGGAGAGATGGCTTAGAGGTTAAGGCACTTGCCTGCAAGCCAAAGGACCTTGGATCGATTCACCAGGACCCACGTAAGCCAGATGCATAAGGTAGCACATGCATCTTGAGTTTGTTTGCAGTGGCCGGAAGCCCTGGTGCACCCATCCTTCCTTTCCCTCCCTCTCTCTTTCTTTCTTTCTCTCTCTCTTTCTCTCTGCCTCTTTTCCTCTCTCAAATAAATAAATAAATAATAAAAATATTTTTTAAAGAATTACTATTGAAAGGTATGCATTTATTCTCTCCATTCTTGTTTTGTAGTGTTTCCTGTTTTCCCTTTACTCACTTGTTTTTTTTTTTCTTTTTAAAAATACTTTATTTTTATTAATTTATTTGACGGGTGGGGGGGGAGAGGGAGAATGGGCATGCCAGGGCCTCCAGCCACTGCAAACAAACTCCAGACAATATGCCACTTTGTGCATCTGGCTAATGTGGGTCCTGGGGAACTGAACCTGGGTCCTTTGGCTTCGCAGGCAAACGCCTTAACTGCTAAGCAATCCCCTCAGCCCATTTCTTTCTTTTTTATCTAAATTTATTTGAAAGAGAAAGAAGTAGATAGAGAATGGGCACACCAGGGACCCCAGCCATTGCAAACATACTCCAGATGCACATGCTGGCACATGCATGTACTCACTTGTTTTAAGTGTTATTTGAGTATGGCTTATTTTTTCTTGTTTCTTCATGTGTGTTTTGCTTTCTCTTCAGCATGAAGGATTCCTTCAAGTATTTTATGTAGAGTTGGCTTAGTTGTCATAAATTCCTTTAGCTCATTTTTGTTGTGGAATGTTTGTATTTCTCCATCAATTTGAATAGATAGCTTTGCAGGATAAAGTAATCTTGGTTGTCAGCTGTTATCTTTCAGAACTTGGAAAGCATCATTCCAAGCCCTTCTGGCTTTTAAAGTTTATGTTGAGTAATCTGCTGTTACTCTGTGAGGCAGGGGATATGATGGAATGCAGATTTGTGAATGGGGAACGTAGGGGAGGGAATTATCACAGTTTATTTTCTGTAAGTATGGAAGATGTCAATAAAAATGAAAAAAAAATATGAAGGGATAGTAAGAAAGCTGCAAAACAACATGAATGCATTCAACATCACTCAACAAAAATGCTGAGCTGTATTTAAAATAAAAAATAAAATGATTAAGAATCTGTTCCCGGGCTGGAGAGATGGCTTAGTGATTAAGGCTTGCCTGTGAGGCATAAAGACTCATATTTGAATCTCCAGGTCCCAGGTAAGCCAGACACACAATGATGCAAGTGTGCAAGGTTGCACATGCATGCAAGAGGGTGCACAAATATCAAGTTCATTTGCAGCAGCCAAAGGCCCTGGCATGCCCATTCTCTCTCTCAAATAAATAAAAGAAAAAATTAAAATAAAATCTGTTTCCCTATTGTCAGAATTTTCCCTTTCAAATGTAAACTTCTGGTACAACCAACAGTTTATGTGTACCTAATGGAAAGAGACAGCAAAGAAAAGAGCTGTTGGGATCCAAGCATTGAAGATACTCTTAGTCAAAACCCACGCTCCATGTGGCAGCTGTATGAATACATGATCATGTGTCAGACACAGGCAGGGCCCCGGGTAAAAGCAGGCCTAAGCTATCAGACTCGACTAGGGCTCCCAGGCTATGGAGAGGTCGCAGCAGCCTGGCACCCCCACCCCTACATCCTGGGTTCCAGGAACCGGCAGGAGTAAGGCCCCTCCCCCCCTCAGGGGTCGTGGTGAGCCTGGCCCCCCTAGACAATCTCGGGACCACAAGACCTGCAGGAAGAGGGCTGCCTTTTGAGGTGACTTGCTTTTTCTCTCTAACTGCTTTCAATATATTTTCTTTGGTTTGCGTGTTTAATGGTTTAATTATAATAGGGTGAGGAGAGGTTCTTTCCAGGTTTTGTCTGTTTTGGGTTCTAAAAGCTTCCTGTATCTGCACTGGCATTTCTTTCCCAATTTGGGGGAAATTTTCTTCTATGATTTTGTTGAAAACACCTACTATGCCTTTGGAGTAAAATTCTTCTTCTACTATACCCTGAATTCTTATGTTTGATGTATTCTTTCCCATAGAGCAGGTCTCCAGTCCAATTAGAGAGCAGTTGGTTTCCCCCATAACAGACATGCCACTATTGCACCCATTGGCTCATTTGGCCTGACTGGCCATATTTGAAGCTTGCAGTGCCTACTGCTTTCACCACTGATGGCTTCTGTCTCCCATGGCATTCACTGTAGCTTTTTCCAGTTTCTGACAGCTGGCCTCAAATCAACTCACGATATAAAAATTGCTGTTATAATACAAGAAACACAAAGAATCAAGACAATATAATCCACCAAAAATTATAAACCCATCAGAAATGACCCCAAATGAGACTGTTATAGATGAAATGCCTGACAAAGATTTTTTTTTAATTTATTTTATTTTATTTATTTTTGGAGAGAGACACAGAGAGAGACAGAGAGGGAGATGGAGACAGATAGAGATGGGCGCGCCAGCAGTCTCTCAGGTGCTGAGAATGAAATCCAGATGTGTGCGCCCCCTATGGCCAAGTGCGGCATTGCGCACTTGCATCACTTTGCATCTGGCTAAATGTGGGACCTGGAGATTGGAACTCGGTTCTTAGGCTTAGCAGGCAGGCGCCTTAACCACTAAGCCATCTCTCCAGCCCCCTGACATAGATTTTTAAAAAATGTTTAGCCAGACGTGGTGGCACACGCCTTTAATCCCAGCACTCGGGAGGCAGAGGTAGGAGGATTGCTGAGAGTTCAAGGCCACCCTGAGACTGCATAGTTAATTCCAGGTCAGCCTGGACCAGAGTGAGACCCTACCTTGCAAACCAAAAAAAAAAAAAAAAAAGGTTTAATGATACTCAAATCAAAAATGAAAACAAGGGCTGGAGAGATGGCGTAGCGGCTAAGGCGCCTGCCTGCTAAGCCTAAGGACACTGGTTCCAATGTCCAGCAGTTCCAATCTCCAGGTCCCACGTTTAGCCAGATGCAAAGTGAGGCAAGGGCGCAATGCCACACTTGACCACAAGGGGGCGCACGCATCTGGATTTTGTTCACAGCAGCTGAGAGACTGCTGGCGTGCCCATCTCTGTCTCCCTCTCCCTCTCTGTCTATCTCTGTCTCTCTCTGCAAAAATAAATAAAAATAATAAAAATTAAAAAAAAAATGAAAACAAGCTGGGTGTGGTGGCACATGCCTTTAATCCCAGCACTTGGGAGGCAGAGGTAGGTGGATCGCCATGAGTTTGAGGCCACCCTGAGACTACATAGTGAATTCCATGTCATCCTGAACTAGAGTGAGACCCTACCTTGAAAAAAAAAAAAAGATGAAAACAAAGGAATTACAGAAGAACTCCCGAAAGAGAACACAGGGAACTAGCTTAATGAAATAAGGAAGTTATTACAAAACATGAATAAGGAAACAGAAATACTGAAGAAAAACCAGGTAGAAATTCTAGTTCTGAAAAACAAAGTCAGTGAAATAAAAAAAAAAAAAAACTCTGTGGACAGTCTCACCAGTAGAATGGAAGAAGAAGAGAACAGAATATATAAACTAGAAGACCAGGTAGCAAAGCTAATACAGTCCAACAAAGAGAAAGACAAGCTAATAGAAAGGTGCGAATGGGAATTTCAAGATATTTGGGACACCATGAAAACAGCGTGGAAAGAAAAGAGAAAAAGGGAGCTGGTGAGATGGCTTTACAGTTAAGGCACTTGCTTGCGAAGCAAAGGACCTAGGTTCGATTCCCCAGTACCCACATGAGACAGATGCATAAGGTGGTGCATGCATCTGGAATTCGTTTGCAGTGGCTAGAGACCCTGGTGCACCCATTCTCTCTGTCTGCCCCCCCGCCCATCTCAAATAAATAAAAATATTTAAAAAAAAAAAACTTTGGGGCTGGAGAGATGGCTTAGCGGTTAAGTGCTTGCCTGTGAAGCCTAAGGACCCCAGTTGAAGGCTTGATTCCCCAGTACCCACGTAAGCCAGATGGACATGGTGGTGCATGCATCTGAAGTTTGTTTGCAGTGACTGGTGGCCCTGGTGCCCTCTCTTGTGCTTTCTTGCTCACTCAAATAAGTAAATAAATAAATAAATCACTTCTTGTTTATTTTTTCAAGATAGGTTCTCACTCTAGCCCAGGCTGACCTAGAACTCACTCTGTAGTCCCAGACTATCCTCAAATTCACAGTAATCCTCCTACCTCTGCTTCCCAAGTGCTGGGATTAAAGGCACATGCCACCACACCTAGCTTTTAAAACCCTTTTATTGACGACTCCTTCACATTTTTTTATTTTGCAAAACTGAAACTCTGTACCCACTAAACAATAGGCTTATTTCATCTGCTCTCAGCCCCTACAACCACCATTCTCTACCTTCAGTCTTTATGGATTTGGTCACCCCAGGAACCTCACAGAAGGGAATGATACATAATCACACTTCTACCATATTGCATATGTCAGAATTTCCTTCATTGCTAAGGCTACATTGCACAGTGCAGACCACATGCTGCTTGTCTTTTTTTTTCCCTTTGATGGACACTCATGCTACTTCTCTCTGTTAACTGTTCAATAATGCAGATATCTCTTTGTGACTATACTTTCTTCTTTTGGATGTATACCCAGAAATGGAATTGCTGGTCATATGGGAATTCTGTTATTAAGGTATTGAGAAGCTACCATGCTGTTTCTCACAGAGCCTACACCATTTTTTAAAAAAATTTTTACATTCCCACCAGCAGTGCATAAGGATCTGATCTTTTTGGGGGGGTGGGGGGTTGGAGGTAGGGTCTCACTCTAGTCCAGGCTGACCTGGAATTCACTGTGTAGTCTCAAGGTGGCCTTGAACTCATGATAATCCTCCTACCTCTGCCTCCCAAGTGCTGGGAGTAAAGGAGTGTGCCACCACGCCCGGCTGGGTCTGATCTCTTGAAAGCAGTTTCACAAGACTAAACAAACATGCTTTGGTAGCCCCCTAAGTGCCACTTCCTAGAACCGGAGGCTTTTTAAATTAATTTATTGATTTTTTTAATAAACAGATATATATTGCATATATAGAACCCCTCTTCCCTACCCCATTCTGAGGGTCTTTGGAAGGGTTATTGGTGTTCATTGTGGGGACCAAGAGGCCTCAGTCATCCCCTGCAGGGATGGGGAAACAAGGTGGCTAGTCCCACCCACTTTGAGGCTCTTTAAAATCTTTTCACCCTTCTTCCACGATGCTTCCTGAGCTTTAGTGGGCAAGATATGGATCTGATTTAGTGTTGCTTTCTCTGTAGACTCTGGATCTCTGTTTTTATGAGTATTGAGTGACCACAGTGCCTGTCATTGTTTCTCTGGAACTGGTTTTCAGGCTAGCTGTGAGAGCAGTATTCGTGTCACCGCTTCCCCTAGAAGGACTTCTGGGCCAGGGCAGATGAGGTGGAGATGACCCATATCATGATAGACAGTTGGCTCTCTCTGTTTGATGTATCCTTGTTTTCCCCAGTATTCTCCTCTATCTGTAAAATAGAACAGAGTCTCCAAACAAAAGTAAGTACAGTTTGCCGGTCATGGTGGCGCACCCCTTTAATCCTAGCATTCGGGAGGCAGAGGTAGAAGGATTGCCGTGAGTTCAAGGCCACCCTGAGACTACAGAGTGAATTCCAGGTCAGCCTGGACTAGAGTGAGACCCTACCTCAAAAAAAAAAAAAAAAAAAAAAAAAAAAAAGGCAAGAACAATTTGAATAAAAAGGGATAAGCTTAGTCCTTAGAGTGTATATCTACTCTTCTTAAGTGCGGTGGGGTTCTCTCTGTTGTTTTCCTGTTCTAGGGAATCTGGCTTGGTTCGCAGAGCCAGGTACTAGTTCTCCCCCACTGAGCAGGTCTCATGTCCAATCCACAAGCAGTTGGTTACCTACATCAGCTGTGTGCCACTGTTATACAAGTATATATTGTTTGCTTGTCTAGTTGATGTTGTGACAGGCAGGATTTCCTGCTTAATTAGTTGGCAGCTGTTATTCTTCAGCTACTTTCAAAGCACTTTCCAGCATGATGAGGGCTACTGGAAGAGAACTGGATTCCTTCTCAGTTCCAGCATGGTTATTTGATGTCTTGTGGCCACAGGCTGTGGGTGTCTTCAGCAGTAGGGACTTACCTTTGAGCTCCTGCAGGTAACCAAGTGTTTGGGCAATGGCCTGTTTTATTTTGGGGACCTCATGTCTCCCTGACCAATAGCTCACTGCATGTTGGGGGACAAATCTGGACCTGGGAATTACCAGTCAGTGCCCAGGGTTTTAATGTTTTAGGGTTATGCTTCTTTCTAGGGTTATGGAGCATACGGAAAAGCCTTTGGAGTAGAGGAAGGGCAGGAGGGTTACACAAAACTAATGACAACGTGAATCAATCCCAAGGCTTCTGGGATACCATTCTACAAGCCGTTACCCTCAATAAGGGGGAGGGAGGACCCAAACAGAACTGTAGACTCTTTTAAAAGTGCCTCTTGGCTTTATGGCATTCCATTGTCTCTTTCAAAGAGTAGGCAAGTGAAGCTGTGTTTTCTTAATGGTTTTTGTCAAGGTGGGCGGACTTGCCACCATTGTTTGCCTGACATCCCCCGCAATTCCAGCTACTGCCTTGTGATATCTGACAGATTTAATACTCTAAAATGAACTGGGAATGGGCATGGTGTTGGACTTTTAAAAATATATATATATTTTATTTATTTGCTTATCTATTTGAGAGAGAAAGAGGCTGAGAGAAGGAGAGAACGGGCACACCAGGACCTCCAGCCACTATAAACAAACTCCAGATGCATGCACCCCCCCCCCTTGTGCATTTGGCTTAAGTGGGGCCTGGGGAATCAAACCGGGATCCTTTGACTTTGCAGGCAAAGGCTTTAACCGCTAAGCCATCTCTCCAGCACTTTTGATTCTAACTTGAAGATGTCTTAGAGGGGTTATTGTCTGCTCTCTGAGTAATAGAAACTAGATTTTATTTTCTATTTTTTTCTTTTTCTTCCTCTTTCTTCCTTCCTTCCTTCTTTCTTTCCTTCCTTTCTTTCTTTCTTTTCTTTCCTTTCTTTCTTTCTTTCTTTTCTTTCTTTCTTTTTCTTTGAGACAAAGTCTTATGAGGGCCAGACTACCTCCTACTTGTTATTAGGAGCAAATGACCTTGAACTGCTGAACTATGTGCCTCTCCTTCCTGAGTGCTGGGATTACAGGTATGTACCACAATGCCAGTCTTTCTTTTTATTTTTAATTAACAGGTAGTTGTTACATGTATTTATGGAGCTCAGAATGACGATTCAATTGAAGTAATGTGTAATGATCACTTTAGAGTAATTAGCATGTTTTAAAAACAGCATCTCTCATCACCATACTTCTGGGCTTGTCTGCCCTATGACTGGCAAGTCAGATATTTCCAGAGCTACAAAACTATGTAAATCACATCATGGTTTTGATGGGCTTCCTGGCAGTCTCTCTCCTCTTTGATAGAGCATCTGCTCTGCACCTCATGTTTGTATTCTTTCAGTCAGAATTGTCTACAGGCAAGACTTGGGGCTTGGCTTAGTGTTGAACAGTCTTACTATGTAGCTCGGGTCTGGTCTGGAATTCACTGTAAATCAAATTGGCCTCAAATTTGCAGCAATCTTCATGCCTCTGCTTCAGAGTACTGCAGTTACAGATGTGTACCACCACACCAGATTCTTTTTTATAGCTTAAAAGAAGAAGTTGCAATTTACCATATATCCCAGCCATATGCTTTGATTACCTACCCTTAGACTGGTAAAAAGGGTTTATTATGGTCTGGGAAGATTGTTCAGTGGTTAAAGACTCTTGTTTGCAAACCCTGCAAACTCAGTTCTATGCCACAGTACCCACATAAAGCCAAACACACCAAGTGATACATGCATCTGGAGTTCGTTTGCAGCAGCAAGAGGCCCTGGCATACCCATATATTCTCACTCTCTCTCACTCTTTCCTTTTTCTCTCTCTCAAATAAATAAAGAAAAAATATTTTAAAACGAAGTCATTACCTTTGTATGCTGTGGATTATTATTATTATTATTGGTGAAAAGACATGTTTTGGTGAGTGAGAACTGAAAATGCTTGACAGTAAACTCTGCAAATGGAAGGACTATTGTGATGGTACCTGGGTGAGCTGCTGAGTAATTGAGGATGACCTTCCCTCACAGCAAGTATCCAGAGAGTCATGGCAGCTTTCCAATGCACACTGTCCACCTGGCACACAGTGACCTGTGCTCATTCCTGCTTTTTTTGTTGCTGTTGTTTGGTGTACCTTTGTCCCCTCTTCCTGCCTCCTATATATCTAGCATTTGAGTAGTTCTTTACAGAAATACAAATTATCTTTGTAAATAGCAAGTTGTTCACAGGTTTGGTCAGAAAATAAGCTGCCCTAAATTTAGCAATCTGTCCTACCCCCAACCCCTTTCCATGTCATCACAGAATATTCTCCCACATACATACACCATTTACCCTCACACATACTTTGTTCTAATGGATAAGACTTGGATTCTTTTTATTTTTATTTATTTATGTTTGCTGTTGTTTTGGGATAGGGTCTCATGTAGCCCAATCTGGCCTCTAACTCTCTAAGTAGCTCAGGCTGGCTTTGAAATCCTGATTCCTCTGCTTCAACCTTCCAGAAGCTGTGGTTGTATAGCCTGGGCCACTGTACCTAGAAAACCTTAAATTCTTGTTGATCTACCCTTCTCTTCTCCCTGCCTCTCCAGTCAAGCCAGCAAGGGTTTGTGTAGTAGGGGCAGTGAGAGGAAGTCAAGACTCAGGGACAGAAGGACTGTGAAAAGTGAGTGCAAACTGCTCCAGGAAGGTGGTAAGGCAGGGAAAGTAGGGAAGCTTGGAGGAGATGAACCTGAGGTTCCAAAGCAGAAAGCTGAAGATGACCTTTATCTACAGAGGAGAGCACAGTATAAACATTTAAGGAGCTGCTCCATGGTCACAGCTGTCACTTCTAAGGCTAGAATTGACACTTTTGAGAGAATGTGTGCCTTCCTAAGGTTTGTCACATAACTCTGACCTCTGTATTTTATTCCCTGCTTCATAGGAATGCATATATATGAGTGTTGAGTGAAAGAAGTTAATTATTTCAAAATAGAAGTTAGTGCCAGGCATGGCGGTGCACACCTTTAATCCCAGCATTTGGGAGGCAGTGGTAGGAGGATCACTGTGAGTTTAAGGCCACCCTGAGATGACAGATCAGCCTGTCGAATTCCAGGTCAGCCTGAGCTAGAGTGAGACCCTACCTAGAAAAATAAAAGAGAGACAGATTAGGGGGTTGAGAGGAGTGAGAATAAGCCAAAAACTCATGTTCAAAATAATGGGAAATTGGACTTTTTTTGGAAAATCACCTGTTTTTACCAGTATGCTGAAAATCGTATCAGATACTGTTAATAACTTTTCTTTAAATAAAAGTACAATACAAGATTAATGCTGTTGGAATATTACTGGTATGTTTTGTTAGTTCCCTGTTATATTACCCCTTCTGTTGTTTGATAGGTTTTTTTTTTTTCATAGTAGGCTGTCACTCTAGCCCAGGCTAGCCTCGAGCTCACAGCAATCCTCCTACCTCTGCCTCCTGAGTGCTGGAAATAAAGGTGTGTACCACCACACCTGAAATATATTCTTATATTTGATCTATATGTACAGACCTCTAAGGCTTTCAGTGAATATCTGTTTGCTTATCTCAGTTCCCAATGGTCTGGAAAAGCAGGAAATCATTAAAATACCATATATACATTCTTGAACATTAAGCCACTTCTTTTCTCAAACTGACATTTTAATTTTAGTGTATTTGGCAAGTCAGAATTTATGTGACTTGTAACAAAAGTATGAACTCTAAATTCTCATCTTCATATGAGATCCTGAGATTCATTATTTTGTTCTAAGTTACTATTCTGCATCTAATAAGTTAAAGGTAAATGTGGTGGTTAGAATTAGATGTCACCCATAAGTTCATGTGTTCTGAATGCTTGGTCTCCAGCTCATGGCAGTTTAGGAGATTGGAGCCTTGCTGGAGGAGTGTGTTTCTGGGGGCAGGCTTACGGGTATTACAGCCAGCTCCCCCTTGCCAGAGCTGGGCTTATTCTCTTGCTGCTGTTATCCATCTGCTGTGGCAAGGATGTGACGTCCAGCCTCTGCTCATACCATGATTTCTTCCTGCCATCATGAAGTTTCTCCTCCATCCTGTAAGCCAAAATAAAACTTTCCTCCCATCAGCTGCTTTGGTCAGGTGCTTTATCCTAGCAAGGAGCAATAAAGTAACTACACAGGCCAGGCATGGTGGCACATGCCTTTAATCTCAGCACTGGATGGCAGGGGTAGGAGGATTGCCGGGAGTTTGAAGCCACCCTGAGACTACATGGTGAATTGCAGGTCAGCCTGAGCTAAAGTGAAACACTGCCTTAAAAAACAAAACGAATAAACAAAAGGCTGGAGAGATGGCTTAGCAGTGTAGGTATTTGCCTGCAAAGTCAAAGGACCTAGGTTCAATTCCCCAGGACCCATGTAATCCAGATGCACAAGGTGGCGCCATATGTCTGGTGTTCATTTTCAGCGGCTGAAGGCCCTAGCACACCCATTCTTTCTCTCTATATATATCTTTATTTTTTTCTCTCTCAAAAAATAAATAAAATCAATTTTTTAAAAAAGTAACTACAGTAGTAAATAAAGAGTTGTTGATACCTGAGAGCTAAGGGAGTTGTTTTAGAAGTAATCCTAATGTATGTACATTATCATACATTGTTACCCAATGTGAAGAATCTAATGGCTCTGACAACCTCTATTTGTCCATAACCACCAACAGCAATCCATCTTCAGGCTTCAGCAAGGTGAAGCTGTAACCAGAGTCCTAGGCCAGAGGTTTGATGAAAAGAGCAACAAATTAGGTCTTGCCACTTACCCTCACGAAAGCAAATAAAGTAATGGTGAAAGGTATGTTGAGGAAATGGAGATCCAGTTTCTTAGCCTGTCTTTGGGTACTAACATGAGCTTAGTGAAGAGCCAGCAGGATGAGAGGTCCAGCTGTGGTCTGATTATTCACTTTCTTAGTTCTGGATCTGCAAGGTGACTAAAGAAATCCTTATTGCTTGAGGAGACAATCCAATTTCTATGAGGTAATTGTTTCTGTTTGAGTGGGGGCCAGCCTCAGTTTTGGAGCTGACTTCATCATGAGTTGATCTCTGTTCCTGAACTCCAAGAAGACTTGGATCAATTTAGGTTTAGGACTATGAATCAGCTTTTTCACTCTTATCTTTGCTCCTTCAGCCTTGAAGTGGGATGAGGTAAGGTTAGGTAAATTTAAGACTCATCAGTTTTTAGGCAGACCATTCCTTAAGTGATTAACATGCCTAGTGCAGAGCTGAGCAAGGCTCTGATCTAAAGTACCAATGACAGGTAGAAACCAAAGGCAGAGGTACCAACCTTTCATCCTGGTTTTAGTTCCCTTGTGGGCCCAAGTAAAGGAGTGGTCACACTTCCTAGCAGAAGCAGTTTCTGAGTATCTGTTACACAACAGCAGGTCAGTCAGAGTGCCAGTGTATTACAGTTGGCAAACAGGAAATGACTGTTGACGTTGACTTAATCAAGACTGAATTGGTTTCTTGGTGAGTTATAAACTTTTTCTTAGTGAAATTAGAAAAAAGGCAGGTTGGAAAGTAAGTCCTGGGAGGGGAATGAATACACAGAGACATATGTAGATATTAAAATACTGGGGAAAAACCAAATATCTGTCAACTGGAGACTGCATCAACAAAGTGTGGCATGTCCACAGTGTGGAACACTATTCAGCAATAAGATAGAACAACTTATGAGACAGGCTGTAGCCTGGGTGATTGTCAGACACATCATGGTAAAAGAAGGAAACCAGACACCAAGGAATGTGAACTGTATATTTCCATTTAAGATGGGAATTCTGGAAAAGGAAAAAAAGCAGGTCCATTGTTGCTGGGGTCTAAGGTGAGAAGAAGGCATTTATTATAAATGGATGTGGGGGCTTTTTTAAGGTGTTAGAAATGTGCTATATCATTATAATTAGTGGTAATTATAAGAATGTATAAATTTGTCACAACTCACATTATACACTTAAAATTGATCTGTCATATATAAATTACATCTCTTAAAAACAACCCAAGGGGACAGCATCTCAAATGCCTTACAAACTGACCTCTTCACTCTGGGAAATAGCCCTTTGTTTTTGTTTTGTTTTCTTGAGATAGGGCCTCACTCTAGCCCAGATTCACTATGTAGTCTCATGGTGGCCTCAAAGTAATGGTTATCCTAGTTCTGCCTCCTGTGAGCTGGGATTGATGGTGGGCACCACCACGCCCTGCAGAAATAGCCTTTGAATTTGAGTGACTTTGAATTTGGAAAGCCTCTTGATGGTATTCATCTTTATGGTGAGACTGTTGATTCCTTAACTGTGTTTGCATGGAAAGCAGTAAATGTTCCACTTACTTTAGTATCTCATTGCACGTTTGCTTTTTCTTTACCTCTCTGCCCAACCTAGAAAAACTAATCGAGGGACTCAAATCTCCTGACACTTCTCTTCTGCTCCCTGACCTCTTGCCTATGACAGATCCTTTTGGCCACACTTCTGATGCTGTGATTGGTAAAGTCGCTCTTTCTTTAGTCGTGCTTGTCTTGTCTGTGGGGAATGACCCTGGGGAGGAGTGGAAGTGCCCTGAGATCCTCATAGCTAAGATCCCTTGTGATAACCCAGAAGCCATGGCTATTTCATCTCCATGCCACTCTACATGCAGTGTTTTCCTCCACTTTCTCTGGGAACAACACTGTCACTTTGGCCCCCGTTGATGTCCTGTGATTTCTCCAGTGAATTTCTAATGAATGAGGAGGAATATAGAAAAACAAAAGCTTCATCAAAAAAAGTTGGTTTCTGGGCTGGAAAGATGGCTTAGCAGTTAAGGCACTTGCCTACAAAGCCAAAGGACCCAAGTTCAATCCCTCAGGACCCACATAAGCCAGATGCTATGCGTCTGGAGTTAGTTTGCAGCAGCTGGAGGCCCTGGTGTGCCCATTCTCTTGCTCGTGCTCTCCCTGCCTCGTTTTCTCTCTCCCTCCCTCCCTCCCTCTTTCTCTCAAATAAATATTTAGCCAGGCGTGATGGCACACACCTTTAATTCCAGCACTTAGGAGGCAGAGATAGGATTGCCGTGAGTTCAAGGCCACCCTGACAATACATCATGGGTTCCAGATCAGCCTAAGCTAGAGTGAGATCCCACCTTGAAAAACCAAAAAATAAAAATAAAAAATAAATAAAAAGTTGGTTTCTAACGTTGCTGGATTAATGGAATTGAGTGGATTCTCTATGAGAAGCCTGTGCATGTAACAAATACCTTTAATAGGAAATACTTTGCCCATGGGTTAAGGGCCATGAATAAAATCCATGGCAGAAGCTTGGTGTGCTTACTAGATTATACTTTCTGTGTTCTACAAGCAAGACAGAAAAAAAACTATAAAATGTCCAAGGCCTCTGGACTGTTGGAAGGATTGGTCGTTAGAGACTTCATAATGCCTCTGGACAAATAGTATGACAACTCTGGAATGTCATGAAAGATAGGCCTCCAACTGCAAGATATCATGTGGCACAAAGCTCCTCCCAACTACATCTTGGGATAGGGTTCAGGTAAATTTGGATGTTTGTGTTGTGTTGGTTTGGTTTGGTTTTGGTTTTGGGTTTTTTTTTTTTTCAAGGTAGGTTCTCATTCTACCCATGCTGACCTGGAACTCACTCAGTTGTCCCAGGCTGGCCTTCAACTCATAGCAGTCCTCCTACCTCTGCTTCTCCACTGCTGGGATTCAGGGTGTTCACCACCACACCTGGCTGGATCTGGAATTTTACATCAGATTAGTGGATGTTCACTCCAGGTTTGGTCTGTAAGGAAGAAAAATTGCCCCAAGAATTGAAGAATGAAGGTGTCTTGGAGTTAATCTTTTGTTGTTGCTACTGTTAGTTTTTTGTTTCAGGGATTGGTTAGTTTTTGAGACAGGGTCTCACTCTGTAGCCCAGGCTGGCCTACAACTCACTAAGTAGACCAGGTTGGCCTCAAATTCATGGCAATTCAACCACTTCAGCCTTCCTTATGCTGGGATTACAGGTGTGAGTCTAGCTCCTACAGCCAGTCTTTTCTGACAAGATTTGTTGCTTAAGAGTGTTTTGGATTCCACATTTCTTTGTAGGATCTGGCACTCACTGAACTTGTCTAATGATTAGCCTTGCACATGTATGCTGTCATGGAAACACTGACCCTCATAGCAACAGATTTCCAGTTTACCTGAGGCTGGCAGCTTAGAATCCTAAAGAAGAAAAGTTACTAAAGAGACTGACATTTTCCTTCCCTTTTCCTCTGCTTTCTTAATCCCCTGTTACCAAAGAAAAAGCTGATGTTGCTGTTGAGAGTCTCATACCAGGACTGGAACCACCAGTTGCCCAGCGCCTCCCGTCTCAGACAGAGTCCGTGACCTCAAACCGCACAGGTCAGTCAGGGTCTCTGCAGCTGCAGAGCTTGCTCAGTGGAATGCGCCTCTGAACGGGCTTCTCACCTGTGATGAATGAGCTTCAGCGTATTTGCATCCTGGTTAGTTCCTTTGTAATGAACGCTGTGCATTGTTCTTCTAGCCCTGGCTGCCACATGTTAAATACGCTTTCCCTTGTTAAAGAACTGAGTACTGCCAGGTGTGGCACACGCCTTTAATCCCAGCACTTGGGAGGCAGAGGTAGGTTGATCACCATGAGTTCAAGGCCACGCCAAGACTACATAGTGAATTCCAGGTTACCGCAGACTAGAGTGAGACCCTACCTCGGGGGAAAGAAAAAAAAAAAAAAAGAACTGAGTACTTTTTGGAGCCATGGTCTTAGAGTTGAACCCTGGGCCTGCCCTGGTTATAGGATTTCTTCATTCAAAGGTTTCTTTCCCAAGAACTTGGGGAGATGACGCAACAGCTAAAGGCACTTGCTTCCAAAGCCCAGCAGCCCAGGTTTGATTCCCTAGTAGCCACATAAAGCCAAACACACGAAGTGGTACACGTGTCTGGAATTCCTAGGCCCTGGAATGCCTATTCTCTCCCCTCTTCTTGCCTCCCCCCCCCATCTTTCTATTTCTCTCAAATGAATAAAAATATTTTTAGAAGACAAAATTTCTTTCCCAGGGCTGAGGCTATAGCTCAGTGGCAGAGTGCTTGTCTGGCATGTACAAAGCCCTGGGTTCAATCTCCAGCACTGGGGTAGGGGATTTCTTTTCACCAGTGGCAGTTTCCCTTTTTCCCCTAATTGAAGAACTCTGCTCAGCTATACAACTACCTTAACCCCTGCAGTTGCTGCTCAGGTGTTCCCCTGACATCTGGATTTATAGAGCTCATCTTCTGCCTGCTGACATTCTGTTCCCAGCACAGGACTTCATCATCTAGGGTGACTTGCTGTTAATATGTAGACAATGTTGAAATCTTCTCTGGCTTTATTATTGCTTTGACTCTAATTTGAAAATTTCAATCTTAGTAGAACTCCTTAACTGCCCATCAAACATCTGGTTGCATTCCTTTTCTTAAAGTCCATAGTTACCTTGATAAGAGTATCTGATTGACTTGAAGTAGAAACAACCATCTAGGAAATGTGATGATAAATATCACATTTGGGTAAAAAAAATTCACCTGCAAAGGCAGTATGGTACCCCATCCTTGTCCTCAGTTGAATGTTTTCTCCCAGAATACAGTTCCTGCTTGATCTCCGAATTTTGCCTGCCTTTTCTTTTTTAACTGAAAACACATGATTTGTTTGAAGGAGCAATTCAAATTTGAAGACTATTAAAGAGAAGTGTGGGAATCTAGTACACTAATAGGATATGCTGTTTCATCTCATCATGTTCTGCCAATAGCTAGCCAACATCAACCCCCTTAATCAGCTTCAGTACCTCCCTATAGCCACTTTCTTCCTGAGTGTTCAGGGAAAGCTTAGTTCTCTAGTTCAAGTCATTTTTCCCCAACTAGTATTTGCCGAGAACTGGTCTAAGTTATATGGGCATTTAAATATCAAACTTGTTTAACCAACAACTTCAAACTAAAAGTCCTGTATTTATACATTCATGTTAAATGGAATCTAGAAGTACATGCTTATGTGGATAAAGTCCAAATGGCTTAACATGCTTCTTTTGTTTTCCCTTCTCTGCCTTGGTTTGTATGTATAGTCTATAAATGCAGTAACTTAAAAGCTTAGACATGCTCTCACAGTGTTGTTGTGTGCTATTTAATGCCACCGCTACCTGGGATGCTGTTAACCATTCAGATTCTCTCACTGGTGAAGATTCTCTGCTTGATTGCTCTCTGCTTTCTAACCCTACTGCTGACCTTCTGGAAGAGTTTGCCCCCATAGCAATCTCTGCTCCCACCCACAAAGGTAAAGGTATTCTTTCTTCTTCTTGGGCTTAATGCTGTTCTCTGGAGAAGAGCTGGGCAGCTCCTGAGTTGTCCTTATCTAAAGCCTTTGCCAAAGCCAGTCATGTTGGCGCACACCTTTAATCCTAGCACTCGGGAAGCAGAGGTAGCAGGATCACTGTGAGTTAGAGGTCAGCCTGGGATAGAGTGAGACCCTACCTCAAAAAAAAAAAATTCCTTTGCTAAAGCCAGTCATGGTGGCACATGCCTTTAATCCCAGCACTTGGAAGGCAGAGGTAGGAGGACTACCATGAGTTCAAGGCCATACTGGAACTACAGAGTGAGTTCCAAGTCAGCCTGGGCTAGAGTGAGACCATACCTCAGAGAAAAGAAAAAAAAGCCATTGCCAGTAGTGTTCGAACTACCTACCTCCCTATGTGAAAAATGTGAGTTTGTATTCTTAGCCACTATTATATCTCTCAGTATATTTAATAAGCCTTGTAATAACAGAGTAATAAAAGTATTATTTTCTAACAAGAACCGAAATACATATATTTCATGTTTCCATTTCAAGCAATGTACCTTAACAGTCAGCTAGTAGTTGAGCCAACTATCCACTGACTGACTGTAATTATTAATATGACACTTGTTGGCCTTAGAAAGTGAGCTTATTTCATCAGATCTGATTCAAAGTTTTTGAATATAAAGAAATGGGCATTCTTTGGGCTGGAAAAATGACTCAGCAGTTAAAGGTGTTTGCTTGCAAAGCCTGTTAACCTAGGTTCGATTCTCTAGTACCCACATAAAGTCATATGCACACACATTTAGAGGTTGTTTGCAGTGACAAGACTCTGTGGCATGCCGTGTGTGTGTGTGTGTGTGTGTGTGTGTGTGTGTTTCTCTCCTCTCAAAATGAAAAACAGTCCCCAAAAGTCAGTCCTCGGCCAGGTGTGGTAGCACACATCTTTAGTCCCAGCACTGAGGTAGGAGGATGGCTGTTGGTTCAAGGCCAGCTTGGGGCTACAGAGTGAGTTCCAGATCAGCCTGGGCTATAGTGAGATCCTGCCTGGGGTGGGGGAGTCAGTTTTTAAAGATTAAACTAGTGGAAGTTTTGAATTTAATTCACCTTAAGTCATGACTGAATACTAAGGGCAATTATCTGTATAGAGTTGCTATCTAGCTGGAGTACAGGCAGCAGTGTGTGATCACAGGGAAATAATATTTGCAAAATAAGTTCTTATTACTTGCTGGCAGGTAGCTTTATTTAGATGAGAGAAAAATATTTTAACAAGCTTCTCCTGAAGGTCTCAGTGTCTGCGATCTTGTGCCCCAGTGTTCTCTGTGGCATCTGAATTGTTAGTGATAATGGGATTTGGGGGTACAGGAGAGGTCCTCAAACTTGTGAACCCCAACATTGAGATCTTATTCTTAACAGAGACTTGACAAAAATGGACTTGAGAAGACTAAATTATGAATTACTGAGTTTATTTAGAGAGAAGTCAGTTCATGAGATTTATTTATTCATGGAAACTAGGAAAGAGCTGAGGCGGTTCCACACACATGTAGGAAATCAAACATAGAAGCCCTTCAAATAATAGACCAAAGAGGATTAAGAAATAGTGAAGGAATTAGAGATCAAAGATAAATCTTACATATCATCATAGTGAGAGGGTATCCCCAAAGCATGACACAGATAGAAGCAAAGAAGAAAATACCTAAGCCATGGTAAGTAATCTCCCTTCCCAGCTGGGACGGGGGAACTGACTCATGGGATGTTCAGGCCAGGTCATGGGCAAAAGGAAGAGCTGATCCAGGGAGGCTGAGCTGAAGAAGCAGGGAGTTGCTGCTGGGGGTGTCACTGGCATCCACCTTGGGGAGACAAGATCAGAGTTTCAGTTTTGCCAAAATGGACAGATGGCGACTCTTTGTTCCCTCTTTGGGCTTCTGTTCCTAACTGCCTGAAAGAAGCTAACTTTCCCCTATTTCTTCATTGGAAGAATCTTTCCAGAAGGATTTTATCTGTCTTGTATATAGTTGTTACTTCTCTTCTGTGTTGGGGCTTACGGTGCTAGGGACCAAACTCGGGGCTTTGCAAATTCCACCACTGGACCATGCCCCTGCACCTACATGATTGTTTCTTTTACCTCCTGCCCCATGCCAGGTTTTGAGTGTTTCAAATGTTGTTCACCAGCTTATGTTCGTTCATTACAGATTAGCGACATTCAAGAGATACTTCACAATTATAGTTAATGGCTTTATACATGCTAGAGAGAATTCATTCAGTAACCCTTCTCCCTTAATCACTTATGAAAGTCTTAACATAGTTAACTCTAAAGCATTTTTTCTATTTCCTTGTATTTTCCAGTTTTGCTACATTTATTTCTGCTAAGAAAAATAAATACAATCACCTATAAAAACAACAGTGATTATTCATAGTTAGGGACTTTATTCCTCTTTCTGTTCTCTCATTTGCTAATCTCTTCCTCTGTTGTTTCTGCTTGTGTGCTTGCATTCTATATTAAGCTGCAGAAGATAGTAATCTCATCTCAGGTTTTGATGTCCCTGAGGGCTCGGAAAAGGTGGCAGAAGATGAGTTTGACCCTATTCCTGTTCTGATAACCAAAAACCCACAAGGTAAGAAGTTGGGAAAAAGAGAAGAACTTGATGTCAGCTCTCATTAAAGTAGTAATATTCCAGCCTGCATGGTGGGTGGGAGCATGGCCATAGAGGTGCTAGTGTAGGGAGCTTAGAGCCTCATCAGCCCTGGATTTTATGTAGAGAGAACGATCAAGAATTTGACTAAAAGTCCGTGCTTTATAGTGTCAAGCCAAACAGAAAGAGCTCTAAGTTAGTAGAAGCCTGGAAGTATAGATCAGAAGTACTTAACCTTTTTAATCATGATTAGAACAATTGAGATAATTACTCTTCCCAAAGAGCTAACAGAAGCACTTCCATATCTGCTGCATCTTTTGGACATTTATGGAGCACTGTTTTTCCTCTTTGGTGGATTGAAATTATTTGAACATGTTATAAAACACTAAAATGCATAGCACCATCTATTTATTTTTAAAAGCATGTTCTAGTTTTTCCCCAAAGCAGACATTGATTTTCATGCTACAAGGAAGATGGCTTGGTGCTGGCAGGAGGCTAGCAAACAGCCAGCAATTCTCAGGCAAAGCATGTTGGCTTGAAGCCAGTGGCATCTGCAGAGTGCCCTGCCTCTACAAGGCTGTGCACGGAGTGCCTCAACTTTCTGTGGGAGGTGGTGGCTAGCTAATATTGGCTTAAAATTTAATATGTAAGAGTTTGAAAATGCAAAATGTTACTTCTCTAGGTTTCTTTGTTTTGTTTCTTTTTCCTTTGTTTGCTCTGCACATCTAAACCTTAACCCTCTATGTTTTGTACTGAATTCCTCTCTCCACTTCCAGGTGGGCACTCTAGAAACAGCAGTGGGAGCTCTGAGTCCAGTCTTCCCAACCTAGCCAGGTCTTTGCTGCTGGTGGATCAGCTCATAGACCTGTAGCGGTGACCCAGTAGCTGATGCAGTTCTGTAAACTTCATACCGTAATACACATTTTCATTACAGAGTTATGAGAAAGATGATTTTTTAAAAACTGCAAATAAGGGGGCCTCCCGCCCTTTTCTCCCACCCCTTGCCTTCTCCTGTAGGCACAATAAGGAAAGAAAATCACTCTGACCCTCCAGATACATTCCTTGGCCAGCTCCTCCCCCTTAGTTTGCTGTGTTCTTATTACTGTCTTCAATAGCATTATCTTAAGCCAAGTGCTAGCTACCATGAGCTTCATCTCTGCTGGAAGCACTCCACAGAAGCCTGACTGTAATTAAGCCCGGTGAATCGACACTTTTCTCACTCTTGCTAGGAATGGCCCCTAAATCAACCCTGCAGTCTGTCTTCTGGGCCAGATGCTGGTGAATGTGTGTCCATTTTTGCTTTTTATCCTGATGCATTTTCCTGAGGACATGGCTGCGTGAGCTGGTCTGACATCCAGGCAGAAGCCTGGAGATGGGTGTGTAGTTTAAGGGGTAAAACTGACTGATAGGATGTGTTTGTGAAGAGAAATTGAGCCCAGCCTGTAGCCCACCAGCTTTGACCTTGTTTGATCATAAACTGAGCCAAGGGATCTTACACTCCATGCAACTGGCCCAACATTTGAGTCATGATTTCTCACATCGGGAGACTGATGCAAGGACTTGAGATCGTTGGATAAGATATGTACATTATGTAAAGCCCAAGCATTGCCATTCCTTTCCATGTTACCCTGCTCAAGCTGGGATCGCAGAGTTAGACCAAAACAAGACAGTGGTGGTAATACCTTTTACTAGAAGACTTTTCATGGGGGGTGGATGGGGAGGGGAAGGAATTGTAGCAGAAACAGATGTATTTTTCTTGTGATTTTTATTTTGAATCAAATATTGTAAATTGTGTATAAATGAAGATGCTGAATAGTTTGGTTTCCACTTGGCATTTCAAGTCTGATATCAGGTGTCTGTACAGGGTTTTGATCTCTTTCCCTTGTGTAACCACATGGCAATCCTACAGTGTAACATACAGAATTATTTTGAGTAGATTGTGTGTCTTGATCTAAGCTTTCAGCAGGCCCTCTGTCTCTGTAGAATAAGCATGTTGTTTATTTTCAGATAATCAGAAATAAGTATGCTGGGTCCAATTTGACTGTAGCTACTTACCTTTCTCTCTGGTGTTTAGGCTGCAGCCAGTGGAATATGTTCAGTTGGCTCTCCTTAGCTTCCTAGATTTAAAAGACCAAACAAAGCATAGTTCTTCACTAACCTTACACTGTTGTTCATAGAATAAAGGCCCTGCACTGACCTGACAACATGCCTCATGGTCACCCTTGTATATGTACCTACTCATTAAAGTGTGTTTCATTTCCCTATTGGAGAGCACTTTTATAGTCACCCTTTTGAAGAAGAGTGGGCACAAGAGAACCCCATTGTTCTCAAGTGCCATTGCCCATCATCAAAAGGGAAACTCTAAGTTTGTCTGATTTTACAAATAAAATTCCAAGTCCATTTGCGTGTTCTCTATCTAGTACTTTTGCTGCTTCTTCCTCACATTTGCACTTTAAAGGGGTAGGGGGCTAGCGGCAGCAAGAGTCTGCAAACACTGCACTCTGGAGGGCTACCTTTGATGCCAGCGATGTTACAGCAGCCTGTGGAAGGCTTGGAGGAAGCGTGAACTCTCAGTCTTCCTTCTGACTTTAAGTACTTCCCATGAAGCTGAAACTAGTTGAGCTGAGGAGAGGCCTCTGCTAGAAGAGATCGTTTGCACAGCTGGCAGAGATGCGGCAGCTGCTGAGGATGGAGGTGTCCCGAAGAGCTTCCCTTGAGCAGGGTATAGAGAATTGGGACATGCTTTTCCCATCGTGGGCAGGGAGACAGCTGTGGAGCGGAACTGTGTTCTCAGTTGTAGAAAGAATGTGTAAACTCATGAAAGAAATGTTTATTTTTAAATAGGATGATGTTTTAGTTCTATGTTTTCATATTTGTTTTTTTCATACACATATGTTAGAAATGTAATAAAATGTCTACTTTCTCAATTTAATTGAAATATAAAGAGTAAAGTCTAGAAATTAGATAGTGTCTCTAAACTATTGCTTTTGTGTGTCACTCATAATTATATTGAGATAATATTGTGCAGTCATTTGCCTCAATAAGGCTTAATGGAGACACTAATGAAAATGGAAGACTCTAGCTGAGGAGGAGGAGGAGAGAAGCCTGGGTAAGATAATGACAAGAGACCATCCTGGGCTGGCTCTTTAGGAGCTGGAACTCAGAGAAGAGCTACTTTTCTGTTGAAGAAGACACACAAATGACCCAGTAAGCAGGGCCTTTCTTAGTTTAGCCATCCCTAAACTGAGTGAATGACTTGAGGAGAGCTTGGTATGTGGTAATGGGTAACCTGCCAAATGAGAGCCTGAACACCAGAGTCCAGTCACTTTATTTTACAGTGTGGAGCCAGAGCTGATGAAGGCAGAGTGGTAAGAAGAGGCCTAGGCAGTTCCAGCCACCTGGGACCTCAACCAGACCCCAGTTCATGACCCTGCGCAGGCATTTTACCCATCAGAGCTCCTGTTGCTTATTAATATCCAGGTGGTTTGGACTGGCTCTGTGAGATGGTAGAAGCACAAGGTCTTCAGATCGTTGCTGTTTAGAAGGACTGTGAAGGATTACATAATCCTGATGTTCTTCTGATAGCTTCTATGCTCCTGTTGTCACTGTGGCCACCTCTAGAATCTTCCCATCAGAGAATGAGAATGGGATTTTGTTATTCACTTAGTTGCTCTTGGGTAGTGACTTGAATAGAAGCCTAAATCATCAGGGATGTGGAGACTAATTTTCCTTTTATAATATATGCACACAATCTTATCTATTCCAGTAAGACAGTTTCAGGAAACTTCTGCTATTTTGACTTATATGATCAGGGATTTGCCATTAAAATATGGGAAAATACTGAGTACATGTTTTTAATGTACTTTTATCCCAACTGTGTGTAGTAACACCAGAAACCATCACAAATTTGTATTTTCTCATTTATAGCATTTGAATAATTAGATTACCAAATTCAATTCCCAATGTTTCTTAAAATACAGTCCTCAGGGGAGTAAAGGTAGTGAACACACCTAATTATTATTATTTCTGAAGTAGACATCAGAATTTTTTTCAACTAATTGAATTTTATTTCCTCAAAGGCACCCAGTTTTGCTTGGGAAGTTAATACTTATCCTCACAATGCAGGCCAATATCCTTTGGGTTACCTTTTAAACCTCTACCAGACAGAACATGAAGAAAGATAATAAGGCAACATCATCCGCTGTGTTATCTCTCAGTATCACTCTCAACACCTGAAGATACAATCTTTCTTAATCTTTTTTTCCCCCACATTTTTATTTATTTATTTGGATGGTTGTTTTCTAGGTAGGGTCTCACTCTAGCCCAGGCTGACCTAGAATTCACTCTGTAGTTCCAGGCTGGACTTGAACTCACAGCTATCCTCCTCCAAAAAGGTGTGAGCCACCATGCCTGGCCTTTATCCACGCTCCTGCTTCTCAGTAACATGGAGCTATTTCCAAAACACAAAATAACCCTAGTCCCATGAAGAGTGGTCACTACTGAAGATAGTAAAAATCCCTAAGGAATACTGTGTAGCAGAAAGTGAACACAGTGAGTATGGTTTGCTTAGTACTCTAAGGAAGGGAACTTCTGTCACAGCCCTTCATCAGTATTTAGTGTGGTTTAGAAAACTGAAACATATGAGTTTTAAAACACATTGTCAAAAAAATTAAATTAAAAAACATATCTTCAAGAAGTGTTGTCACTTCGTTCAGTGGCATTTAATGTTGAACTTGACTTTTCCTAATTAGAATTCCAGAACTTGGATTAATAATGAAAGAAAGGGGAAAAAAAAACTTCTCTAGACACAAAATGGCTTGGATATCCATGACCTCGCAGTGCCTGACACTACCTACACAAAATCATCATAACAGGAGGAAAAGATGACATCAAAATAAGAGAGACTGATTGAGAGGGGAAAGGGGTATGATGGAGAGTGGAGTTTCAAAGGGGAAAGTGTGGGAGGGAGGGAATTACCATGGATTATTGTCTATAATTATGGAAGTTGTCAATTTAAAAATAAATAAAGGAAGAAAAAGAAAGTTTTTATCAAGATGCAGTGTTTTTGTTTTTTCTCTCCATTTGCTAAGCTTCTGACAGATAGTTGATTATTTTGATTCAAACCAACATAACCTTCCCACAGGTCAGGAATGGGGATGAAGAGGCCTTCGGGGCCAGGACCCTAGAGGCCTGGTGAGTCCATGCTCAGCTGAACAAATGAATTCTACAGACTCTGTGGGCTCAGATAAAGTCTTTAATTTTCTCAGTAAGATTTTTCAATGTCCTATAGCCATTAACTCACTTTAGATTGGCAAGAACAATTTTATGCCCAATAGGAAATTGGGGTCAGGGCTGGAGAGATGGCTCAGTGGTTAAAGATACTACCTTGCAAACCCTGATGGCCTGGGTTTGATTCTCAGTACCAGCATAAAGCCAGATGCACTAAGTGGTGCATGTGTCTGGAGTTTCTTTGCAGTGGCAAGAGGGGCCCTATCATGCCCATTCTCTCTCTCCTTTTCTCTGCTTGCAAATAAATAATTTTTTTGAGGTAGGGTCTAGCTCTAGCCCAGGCAGACCTGGAATTCCCTAGGTAGTCTTCACGCTGGTTTCAAACTCACAGTGATCCTCCTACCTCTCCCTCCTGAGTGCTGGGATTAAAGGCGTGCACCACCATGCCTGGCAATATAAATATTTTTAAAGAGAAATTGGGAATATAACGATAGCATTGTGCAATATGCCGAATTAAGCCAATTAGAATATTAAGAGTGGAAACTGTCGTGAAACACTTAATACTTGAAAGCTGTGTTATATTCCTTTCTAGTGTCTTAATTTTGCTAATTCAAAATTAGCTTTTCCCTTCCTGTACTGGTAATGTTTTTAATGGTGGATGTGCTTGGGTTTCTTGAATTGGAGTGAATCCCAGATGGCCTCCATTTCAAATATTCGGTAAGAAGATCCTACTTAATTTCTCCTTGGTCTCCTTTCACAAAAGGAGGGCAGGGCTGGAGATTCCCTGGTTAATGTTAACCTATGCAGTTATCAAGTGATAGCAATTGCTAGAAGGAAAGATGTTGATGAACTGTCCTGAATTTACTCTTTTCCTGTGAGTATTCTGCTCTGCCCTGTTACACACGCCTTTGTCACTAGACAGCTTTTTACCTTGGGTCTGTAGCCTGTCCTAAGTAGACAAAGCTAACAGATGTACATGAAGTATCTTATGCAGTAAAAATGTGAGATTTGAACATTGCTTTACAAGTATTGTATAAATAAGTCTGTAAACAAATTTCTTATGTAAACATATAGAGGAATAAAGACTTTTATCTGTTGAAATGTGAGTATGATGTTTAGAAATGTAAATAACTTAAGATAACTGTTGTTTTCCTGAGCCCAAAACACACTTCTGTAAAAAGGATTTAAGCATACTGTTGAGTGGTGATAAGTACTAGTGGATAAGAAAAGCATGGACCCCCA
The DNA here is from genome assembly GCA_036365145.1 of Orientallactaga sibirica. Taxonomy (NCBI): domain Eukaryota; kingdom Metazoa; phylum Chordata; class Mammalia; order Rodentia; family Dipodidae; genus Orientallactaga; species Orientallactaga sibirica. The sequence goes on from JAEOAD010000036.1 coordinate 12,035,632, forward strand.
TTGCAAGACATCTAAGGATGGTTTAGAGTCATGACCACCCACAAGAGTGAGGCCCCTTGTGGTTAAGAATGAAACACCTGGTATAACAGATGGCTTACATAAGGCGCTTGCCTGCAAAGCCAAAGGACACAGGTTCGATTCCTCAGGACCCACATAAGCCAGATGCACAAGGTGGCACATGCATCTGGAGTTCATTTGTAGCAACTGAAGGCCCTGGCATGCCCATTTGTATTCTTTCTCAAATAAATAAATTTTTTAAAAAATGAAACACCTGAGAGCCTGCCCAAGGCCAGACACAGGTGATAAAACAGAATGCTATTCACAGCTGCCCTCCTCTAATTTAGTCTTTAATATGCCCAGGCAATTGAATTAAACACTTTAGCTTGCTCAGTAAGAAATTGCTTTCCTTTAATGACTCCCAGGATTGAGAGGCATAGATAGCATCACTAGCCATTACCCCTCCAGCTGTGGGTTTTATGGTAGCTGCCTGGCATAGAACCAAATGCTAAAGTTCTTGATTAGCACTGAAGTCATAGAAACTATTAGTATACTGCACAGCTCTCAATTCCTACATTTGGTTCCAAGACTGAATTTCAACTGATGCCATATATATATCTATATATATATTGGTTTTTCAAGGTAGTTCAGGCTGACCTGGAATTCACTATGTAGTCTCAGGGTGGCCTCGAACTCACAGTGATCCTCCTACCTCTGCCTCCCAAGTGCTGAAATTAAAGGCATGCACCACCACACCTGGCTCTTTCTGAAATTCTTATGAAGGGATATTTTACCAAGCCATTGTTTTCAGGGGTTTTTTGGAGTTTTTTAAAAATTATCTTTATTATTCCCTATAACTGTTATTTTAGTTAATGGTGTAGAAAAAATGCTGAAATTTAAGTCATGTTGTTTTGTTTCTTTACAGAACACTGTGATGACTCTCACTCTGTCAGTCAGACAGCATCCCTTGGGTGGGTCACCACAAATCATTCCTCACTTTAGTTGCCTGGGAGTCTTTAGAGAATAGTGAGGACAGTTCCCAAGTCATCAGGGTGTTTTTGCTACTCCCAGGGCACATGAGTTCTTACTGAGCTGTGTAACTTGGAGCCTAAAAATGAATGATAATCACGTTTCCCCTTAGTTTCTAACAATGTGCTTTTAACCTGACACATGGACCTGCATCACAAGAGGAAGAAGTGTTTTTATCATTTGCTTAGATTACGTTTGAGAGAATTATAGCAAAAAGGCTGCCATAGGCTTTCTGAGAAATAATAACCTTGTACATGTTGTTAGGCCAGGTCTTGGGCCTAAGCTCCTGGGGAACAGGATTGCTTTATTGAGTTCTTTGGTCACAGGGTATCTGACGTGCATGCCATTGGTTACCAAAGAAACTGGCCTGGGGGGTGAGGTTAAATTGAGTAAATCCTTCCTTGATTTTTCTCCTGTAAGAGGACATTTCCATATTAAAAAAAAAAAAAAAAAAAAGACCTTAAACTACCAACAAGAGTTTGTGTGATTCCTTAATTGGTGTGTCTCTTGTGCTACCTGCCCCCCACACACACACACATACACTGTAGTCATATAGATGTCTGGGCTTCCATTATACTCTAGCATTTCTTTGGCTTTCAACACACTAAGCCTGGACAGTCAGAAAACCCTCTGCCTCAGTCACACTGCACTTCCTCAAAAAAAAAAAAAAAAAAAAAAAAGAAATGTATATTTCTAGTCTTACAAAGGTTGATGCTGAGAGATAGGAAATGGCTTGGTCCTTCTTGTGAAAAAACGAATACTAGTTTTCCCTACAAACTTGACATTATGGTGTTTTGTGACTTTTTAAAGCTATTTTTAATATGGTCTGCCCCACTACTCCCCATGATGATCCTCTGAGTTGGAGGATTTTCTACTGGGTTCTTAACCAAAAGCCCACTTTCTAACAGAAATAGTATAGTATGTCTGACTCTAGATATGGGCTTTCTCTCCTGCTACATCACAGTGCTCAGAATGTAATTTAGCAGTGCCCGTGGTTCCATAGGGAGCTATTTTTTTGGCATTCTCTGCACCTAAGTAGGTTTGAACAAATTCAATTTACATTCCCCCCAGAACAGACTCAACTATTCAAAGCAGTGTCCTTTGGATTGAGTGAATTTTCCATTTATTGGTCTAAAAGCTATTTTGCTCTCTTGTATGTATAAGACCACAATCATTCAAGATAATTTGGAAAGATGAGAAGTTGTGCCTTAATTTTGGCAATTGAAAACTTTGTACAACTCCTGTTATGAGAGGAAGGTTTAAGAACTTTTAGGAACCTCTTATACATCTGTAAGAATTGATGAATTATTTTGGAAAAGTTGTTTTGTCCTCTCTCATTTCAGTTCCTTCCAACCCAGAAATCATCACTCGTAGGTATCTCAGATTTAGCAGCAGAGAAATTAGTATAGTATCATCCCACATATAGTGCAAGAGGGAAGATGTTTTATTTCCTATTAGCCAGATAATTAATGCTGTCCTGTGAATACTTAAGTGCATACAATAAAATTGTAATGAAAAAAAAAAAAAAACTATTCTTTTTCTGGGCATGGTGGCGCATGCCTTTAATCCCAGCACTCAGGAGGTGGAGGTGGAGGTAGGAGGATCACTGTAAGTTCAAGGGCAGCCTGAGGCTACATAGTAAATGTAGTCTAGGCTACAGTGAGACCCTACCTCAAAAAAAAAAAAAAAAAAAAAAAAAAAAAAAAACTTTTCAAAATTACCATCAAGTACTATTCAGAAAGCAACATAGCACCAGTACAGAATTTAACTTAATGTTTATATTTGGAATTCACAGAATATGTTCAAACTATTAGGGAAAAAAATAAAAATGGGCTAAAAAAAACACAACTTTGTTTCTGAAAACAGTACTCAAGGTCAGAGCTATTTAAAAAGGCACTCTTAGGAAGTTTTCAGGATTCAGAAAAACATGCTATTTCTTAGTGGTCAGTTCAAGCAGAAACTTAAGCAAGGGATCATTTGTAGCAGAAATTTCTGCAAGCTGATGGTTTACATAGGAAAAGGTCCCAGGTTGGGAGGGGATATTCTGAGGTCATGAATCAATAGTCTATGGCTCCAAATCATTAATATTCTTATCTTGATGGGTTGGGAAACCCTAGTGGTGTTTCTTTTTTTCAGCACATGATAAAATGATATTTTACTCCCCCACCCCCAAACTGCCCTTTCTCTGGATTCTTCTTACCTAGTTACATATATGCCTTTTTCCTACCCTCTTGCTAACATGTGCCCAATGACATACTTCTAACCTGCTAATATGTCTTGGAAGGTAAGATCTCTTGCATTCTGATAATTGTCTATTTGATTTTATTAGCCAGAGCATCTGGAGGCACCTCTACCTAGATAGCCATCCACTAGTATATTGGAGCTTGCTAATGCTTCTGTAATCAGCCAGGCATTTTACTCTTGCTTAAAGAACTTAATGATGGACTCATTTAAGCAGAGAAGATCTTTGCTAACCTAGAACATTAAAAATGAAATTCTAGGGTAACTCCAGATGAAGGTGTATTGCTTAGTATGATTTGACTCTGTACTCCCCTTAGAAAGTAACTTCAGTGTTTGCATTGGGCACTGTGGTGCTGAGTATGCTTGTAATGCACATCATGTAAATATGTGGTGCAGAGTACTGCTTGTAATGCACATCAAGTAAACGTGCATTTATTGAGCAGCCATGCTCTGCTTCTTGTCAGAGGGAACTGTCCCTCTATGTGGAGTACATGCCACATGCTGAGTTGAGATCATCCCCAGACATGACTTTCCATAATCCCAAACTGTCATGGTCTATGTAGAGATGTGTGACTGGGTTTGTCTTCATTCTGCTCTGAGCCAGGTAGAGCAGGTGTCCATGCCTGGCCTGCAAGTAAGAGCATTGCCTAGTTATGCTGAATGTCTGTGTGCCTAACATTTCCACCTCCTTTCCTGTGCACTGTGTCATTCATGAATTCAAAATGTGAGGCCGTGATGGTTGTGTTCCAGTCTGTGTGCACTTTCCTTGCCTGACTTATTTTTCTGTTTTTCCTTTTCCATTTCCAACATGTATTATTTGGTTCCACAATGTATCTGCCACAGTTGTCCATTAAATGTTCCAAAAATCCATGAACTGGCCAAAGCATTAATTCTGTGTTTTATGCTTTTCTAGGTCTCCAAAGAGAGCCCAGTCCTCATCCTGTCATTACTGTAGAGGACTTTAAAGAATCGGCAGGCACTAAAGGCTTTGCCCTCTATCCAGATCCCTCTAGAGCACCTGGCACAAAGACTCAGAACAGCTTAGAGTCAGACTACTTGGCCCGAGATGGCCCTTCAAGCAACAGCTCTTTCCACAGCAGTGAGGAGGAAGGGACTGACCTGGAAGGAGATATGCTAGACTGCAGTGGATCTCGGCCTCTACTCATGGAGTCTGAAGAGGAAGAGGATAGCTGTAGGCCTCCGCAGGGGAAGTTGGGAGGAGGAGTTCTGTTTGCTCCACCTGAAGGCTCTTCTGAGCAAGCAAAGACAGTACAAGGTGGAAGAAAGGACCAGTTCCAGTCCCTCACACAGACAGCCACACATGGTCTTGGTGAGCCAGACGTTTTTGCCACAGCCCCCTTCAGAAGTTCACGAGTTCTAACCGAGGACTCAGACATCTTCTCCAAAGCCCCATTTGTCTCCAAGGCCTATGTAGCTCCTTCCCAGCCAGAGGAAGTGGACGTGTTCTTGAGAGCTCCATTTGCCAAGAAGAAAAGCATGGAGGAATTAACAGTTGTCCAGGGTTCCTCCCAGGAGTTGCCCTCACAGGCCAGCCTCCTCAGTCAGACAGGCGATGTCCCTCTGCTCTCAGGCCTTGACAGAGCAATGTACACCCCCATCCAGGCTCAGTACTCCATGACTGGCTTTGTGCAACCGTGCAATCTCCCCTCCCATTCTGTACAAGCAGCAGACCATCTTGACAGCGTCTCTCCCAGGGGATCCTCCCTGGAAGCAGGGGGCCATCCTAATGACAAAAACAGAGGACCTCAACTCCAGAAAGAAGCTGTCTCAGGTCCTATGGCTGACAAACCATTCCGCCCCCAGTCTTTATCCAAATATTCCCGTCATTACAGCCCAGAAAATGAGTCAAGTCCAGAAGCCCAGCCCATTGCTGCCTACAAAATTGTTTCACAAACCAATAAGCAGTCAATAGCTGGCTCTGTGTCTGTCACATCCCTTTCCTCCAGGACTTCAGAGCTGCCTGCTGTTGATCCTTTTGCTTTAGCGCCCTTTCCTTCCAAAGCAGGCAAGCAGAAACCTTAGGAGCAGGACCCAAGCCTGAGGCCTGCCCCCACTTCACCCCACCAGCACCCACCATACCTTCTCCCTGCAGAGCATGCCCAGGAGGAAGGGGTATCCACTCAGACCTTCCCAGTGCTCCAGAGTAGAGTCTCTTCAACAGACTGAATTGCATTGAGACTTAGTTGAAGCCCTGTTAAATTATGCTTATTTCTTTTGTTTAATATCTGGACTTTAGACACATTCTGCTTTCTTCATAGAGACCCTCACCCAGAACTCGGATTTTTTTTTCCCCAGAAACAGGTTTTAATCCAGGAATATTTTGCCCTCGTTTTCCAGGGAGCATATTTTATTGCTATTTTTAATCCCTGCAACTCCTTCTGTGACTCATGTGCATTGAAGAGTCAAGGTTAACCCCTCCAGGACTTGATTCCATACTTTTGGAACAAGGAGAAGAGAAAAAAGCAATGTAAGCATCCTGCACATCTTGAAAAGTTACTCCTGCAGCCACTTATCATTCCTACAGAGCCAGCAGCTCGCAAAGGATTCTGGAATCTGTCTGAGTCTAAACTTTGCTGGTCCTGTGCACAAGCATTTAGATGTGTGATATGGGTCAGATTCCCATGTAGAAGTGCACACATGGGAGAAGGACACTCTGCCTCAACACATGGCATGTCCCTCCCCACATCCCTGCTTTTTTAATAGTATGGATGCACAGGCATGTGTGTGTGTGTGGAGAACTTATTTTTCCTTGGGTAAAGCTGTCCCACCATGCCTACCTCTACTATCAAGTCACTCACTTTCTGGCATTTATTTGTTGGCCTGACATGAACCCTGGTTTTATTTAATTTTTCCCTTGTGGCAAAATTGAAGTCCTTAGAAGGTATAGGGAAGTCTTCCTGGACCCAAGGGTTCAGAGAGGTCTTTTTCTTTTTTTTTTATTTTGATTTTACGGACAACTTCCATAATTATAAACAATGGGCCCTGAGCCTTGGAAGATGTGATAGAGATGTTTCAGTGCTGACCACTCCTCTTGTCACTTCTCAGAGAGGGCATTTCTTTCTTTTTTTTTCTTTGTTTGTTTTGTTTTTTTTGTTTTGTTTTGTTTTGTTTTTTAAGTTTTAGTTTTTTCGAGGTAGGGACTCACTCTAGCCCAGGCTGACCTGGAACTCACTCTGTAGTCCCAGGCTGGCCTGAACTAGGAGGATCATGATGATCCTCCTGCCTCTGCCTCCCTAGTGCTGGGATTAAAAGTGTACCACCTTGCCCAGCTGACTTTTTCTTTTCTACAGAAGATGAGCACAGTGGTTTATACTTGTAATCCTAGTATTTAGAAAGCTAAGGCAGTAGGATTACCATGAGTTTGAGGCTAGTCTGAGCTTATAGTGAGTTCCAGGCTACCCTGTTTCAAAAAATGCCTCTTCCCTTCTCCCCGCCCCCACAACAATAGAACAGGACACTTGGTTACCATTCTAGCTGCTATGGATCCAGACTTGGTGCCATCATTATAAAATTCATCCGTCATGACATGAAACTAGGTTTGCTTGTTGGTTTTCCCAAATCTTTCTCACACCTTTCCACATCCCATTGGGGAAACATAAATCTGAGACATGGAAATAAGTTTGAGAATGAAAAGGAGCTTAGTCAGCTATCCATAAAAAGCTTCAAATTCCCTATTATTTTCAGATGCTAAAATAGGACAGATAAATGACTGGCTTGTGGTTTTGAAAGTGCCCTTTTATTGTCCAGAAAGCTCTGACTCATTCCTAGCTGCTTTCATAACTTTCAATTTTTAGTGCCTTAAAATAAAAGCTTAGGTCTTCATGTGAAGATTTCTACTGTGGAAGTTCAGTTTAATGGAGTGTTGCTACATGAAGTTCAACCTGAGAGCTCCCTGGGGCTTCTAGTAATGTGATTTCTCCAATCACTTGGAGTTCAGAGAGTTGTTTTCCAAACCACATTAGTGATCTAAGAATTATTAGAAGCTGAGTGTGGTGACACACACCTGTAATCCCAGCACTCAGGAGATGGAGGTAGAAGGATCAGAACTTTGAAGCCAATCTGGGCTATATGAGACCCTGTCTCAAAAAAAAAAAAAAAAAAAAAAAAAAAAACAGAATTATTGGCAGTTCATCCAAGTACCAACCCTGGGCTGGGGATATGGCCGAACAGCTGCTAAAGGCACTTGCTTGCAAAAGTCATTCAGCTGGGGTTCAAATCCCCAGTACCCATGTAAAGCCAGATGCACAAACTGGCACATATAACTGGAGTGGTATTTACAACTGCAAGAGGTCCTGATGTACCCCACTCTCTCTCACCTCACAGATAAAATATTTTTTGAAAGAGAACCCTAAATGCCAAGCTGTAATTAAGTGTGATAGCCTTAAAAATTTCACTTTCGGGGCTGGGGTTGTAGCTCAGTGGTAGAGGTACATGCTTAACATGCACAAGGCCCCAGGTTCCATCCTCAACACTAAAAAATATAAACAAAACCCAAAATCCAGGAATCTTTATAGTAAAACACTTTTATAGTAAAACAAGAATGGCTACTTTTTTTTTTTTTTTTTTTTTTTTTTTTTTTTTTTTTTTTGGTTTTGTGGTAGGGTCTCATTCTAGCCCATGCTGACCTTGAATTCATGCTTCATGCTATATTCTCAGGCTGACCTCAAACTCACAGCAATCCTCCTACCTCTGCCTCCCTAGTGCTGGGATTAAAAGCATGTGCCAACATGCCTGGCAAGAATGGCTACCTTTTGCTGTTCTGTTTGAAATGTCCACGTGAAAAGATGAATAACTGGCAATGTGTTGGGGCTACTATCCTTCAGTGAATTCTAAATGTTCACTCTAAGAATTTTATTTCTCCCAATTATTATTTTTGAAGTTTCTTTATAACCGTGGGTACAAAATTGTCTTTCTATTGAATGAATAGCTTTGGCTAACTCATGTGCAACTTTGCAACCAAACTCTTCCCATGTTCATTATCAGGTAATGCTCTCTAAGGCATGTGCCAAAAGGATGTTGACATTCAGGGCAAGGTCTCATGTCACATGCTTGCCAGGCTGGTAGCACACACCTGCAGTCCCAACACTGGGAAGGCTGAGGATGGCTGCTTAAACTCCTGTTGAAGGACAGCCTAGGTAACACAGAGATCCTGTCTTGAAAAGAAACAGGAAAGGGGGCGGGAGGTCACTCTCATTCCTTCAACCATTCAGGATCACTTCAACCACAGCCCTGCAAAATGTTCTACCTTTGATCCCTCCATCCTAAACAATGACTGTTTTCATGCTCAAGGTAAAAATTAGAATAAAATCATGCTGGTTTTTTTATTAAATAATTCATACAGCATTGGCTTTGGGACCCTTTTTAATTTTTGCTGCTGACCTGCCATCCCTTTGGATAGGGAAACAAACATAACCACATGCAAATTAACTTTTCTTTCTTACACAGTGATGCCTAAAGATCCTTTGATTCATGGATTACATTATTAGCTAATAATGGTGAGTTGTGAAGACTAATATGATGCTAGGGTTTTGTTCCCTTCCTACTGATTGTCTTCAGACTGTATAGGATCAATACATAATTTAAAGGGTAGGTGTCTCTTTGATGTGCCGTCCCGAATCTGGAAATCTGGAAAACTTCATTTCAAAGAGATTTAGGAGTACTCCGGATGCTGTGAATTAGTAGCAAATCCATGTTCCTTGGGACTCCTGCAACAATTTAATAGTAATAAGGAAAAGAAAAAACAAAACAAAATAGTAGGCTTTCTTCATTTAGTTTATGCTGTGTGTGCATTGTTTTATATATTTCCTGGGAAATACATGAATTTTTGACCTTTCAGTTCAGTAGAAATCAATGAGGCCAGCAGGTCCTTAAGACCCTGAGCCACAGTGTACACTAATGGACTCCTAAAGAATGTTCTGGGATGGGATGTAGCTCAGAGGGAGAGCTCTTGCTTAGCACGTCTATGACCCTGGGTTCAATCCCCAGCACTGCCTGTTAAGTAATAGGCAGTATTGAATTTAAGTATGGTGAAAAATGTTTCACCAGTTTCTTGGGTTCACATACAACTCTAGTTCCAAATCTATTGTTGATTAGAAAATGAAATGAAATGTGTGGTGGTGCACACATGTGATCACAACACTTGGCTGAGACAATAGAATTATGAATTCAAGGTCAGCCTGAGCAACTAAGGGAGACCCTATCTTAATTTTAAAATTTGAAAGAGGGCTGGGAGAAGAAAAAGAGCAGCTAGGCATGGTAGTGCATGCCTTTAATCCCAGCACTTGGGAGGCAGAGGTAGGATCGCCATGAGTTCGAGGCCACCCTGAGACTACAAAGTGAATTCCAGGTCAGCCTGGGCTAGAGTGAGACCCTACCTTGAAAAACCAAAAGGGAGAGCGCAAAACTTGATGCTTACGCAGATAATCAAGCCTGTTTGGTTGCATTGGAAACCTCTCTGTGCAGGCTGGTGTGTGTGTGTGTGTGTATACAGTCCCTATCCACATTGTGTCTGAGTTTCATCTGGCAACCAGGATCTCTTAAATCATCATATTGAATAAGATTTGGGATGTGAGCTCCTCAGTGTTTTACTCAGTGGACACTTCATGGTGTAAAAAGTTTGAGACATACTAATAATCACTAGTGTGATCTGGTGATGGAAAATGTATTTCTATACTTTATAGAGAAAATATAAAATATCAGATTATATAATATGTATGCATTACACAAATAAGAAATTTCATCTTGGGAGTTAGGTGAGATATGGAGCTCTCCGAAACAGAACAGGTACAACTTCAGATGGAGTCTATTTGAGTCCCTTGAATTGAAAGAGATGTTATATTGCTGTGTCTCTGGAATTGAAGTTTGAGACCCATCACAGTCCACTCCAAAATGGCTACTGGCCACAGCAGTTTTTATCAGAATACAAATTATTTTGATAGAAGGCAATATGCAGGAGAGCTATAGCAGACTACAAAGGCAAGAGCACCTTTCAACCTGTACTCTAGCCTTCCAGTACTTAATAGAAAGCATGAACACTGAAGATTTAAAAACAGTCATGTCACTTGAGTTCTTATTTTTCCCATTGCCTTTGTCAATACTTGTTTTAACTACCAGAATGCTTAAAAACTTGTTAATGAAAACTTTACTAAAAGCAGTTGCAAATGCTTAAAAATAAAAAGTAGTATCTATAGATTTTTTTTTCTGCTATCTTTCCAAAAGCCTTCCTGGCTCACCTCATTCATTCTTGTTCCCCTCATTTCCTTGTTTCATTTCCTTCCTCCACACTCCCCTACTTTGAGCATACCAATAAGTGGACGGTGAGAAGGGTGGTTGAACTGTGGTGCTAGCTTGCTTGCAGTTGCCTCCCTCTGAAATAGTTTCTGCTTAAGTTTTAGACCAGCCTTGACAATCTCACCAAAAAATGAGATGGTTCCTTTCCCCTAGAAGAAATCATGGGAGAGGGTTGACAGGACCCAGCCTTGTTCTGTAGAGTCATGGCCCAGAGTGCCCTAAAATGCAAGGGCAAGTATGTAGAATAGCTGATAAAAAAAATGACCAAACGTGTGGTATTTTGTTGCGTGCCTGAAATCCCAACACTCAAGAGGCTGATGTAGGAGGTTCAATGGAAGTTTAAAGGGAACCTGAATACAAAGCAAGATCTTGCCCCCCACACACACAAGGGAGGGAGCGTTCAATATTAACTACACATGGTTTAGTCCAGTGTTCCCACCTGACTTAAGCATGTATGATGCAGTTCTGAGTTCAAAGTGAACATATCCTGTTCTGTATTGTGATAGAACCATGTGTACTTGCTAAAGGAATCTGATTCTTTCTGATAAGGAATGGTGGTTCTAACAGTCAAAAAGAATGGGTTAGGGATGGCTGGGGTTCTGTGGAAGAGCACTACTTAGGCTCTGTGTTCAGTCCCAACACTGTCACTCTGGAGTGAAGGGATACAGTACAGCCCTTTCAGAAATGGTGTGCCCATTAGATTCTCCAGGTCTACCAAAGATTCCTGTTGAGAAGTGTGAATGGAGTGTATTTCTCTATGTATCTGTATGTGTTCACACATGCATCCTCATGCTTTAATCTGGCATGAGGAAATTCAGTTCCCTTTGCCAAAAACTCAAGTTAAAACTAGAGTTGTTCTCAATAGAGGTGGGGGAATTGGCCAGTCATGGCTTCAACCCCCTTCCCAAGTAAGCACCTTTTCATCCCCAACATGAGGCTCAGCGGGGCTGGGCCTAAGGTCTTGTGAGTGGCACTGGAATGGCAGTAGTGAAATGTCACCACAAGGCCTATGAAACATTAAATGAGGGAACATTGATGTCATTTTCAGGGGATAGAAACCAAATAAGTCTCTGGACCATGCTCACTCCATGGAGGAAAGGTGAGCTCTCTCAGCTGGCAGTATTTGGAGTTGACTGGGTAAGGCTATCTAACCCTGCAGGAGCACTAAGAAGTCCGCAGGCATCAGAAGGGAAACCAGACAGTTAATCAACAGTTTTTGCAATACCTCTTACTTGCATACTGTTGAATTCATGTCATTTCACTGTTGGTGTGATCTATCTTGTGTATCTGATAGTTTTATGGATAATTGTTTGAGTTGTAAACTCCAGTATGGTTTATTAAAATGAATCTAACTAAATGACTTACATGTTGTGTCTTGTCTTAAGTGAGATCTAAAGCTGAAGGACAGTGAAAAGCCTGAGGCATGCTTCTAGTATTCCTGAAGAAGACAGCCATATGTTAACACGGAAAATTTAAGAAAAAATAAACCCAGGAATTTTAAAACACATGGAGGGAGAACTGACCTGCTTCTTTCTAAATTTGAAAATGTAATACAGAGTAATGTTTGACTGAACTTAACTGACTTTAACCTTCACTGGTTTCCAGAATTGGCAAATTGTGGCATTCACAGGGATGCTGTACAAAGGTCCAGGATCCAGTGTTCTGGTGTAATATGTATGAATGAAACCAAATTTGCCTACTTTTTCTGAGAACTTAAGATCCAAATATAAATCCCCACCTGGTTCTGTGGCTTAAAGTTCTTATGCTTTTTTCTGATTCAAACTAGCATTAGCCAAATGTGCTGTCTGCCATGCCTGTAACTCAGCAGGTGCTCTGGGGAAGACCACCTCCCACTTAATTGAAAGGTTCCCACTGAGAGGAACCAGAGAAAAGCCATGAGCAAATGGCCAAGACCAGCTCTAGCTTTGGTGGGAGCTCTTCTTTCATTGTGTGAGTTCGTTGAGTTCATCTTAAATTGGACTAGTAAAATCTGGTTTGGGTCCCCCCCCCCCAGCTTCTGTGGAAGGTGAGCAAGCAGCTCCTCACCCTACTCACATGTGAGCTCAGTCCAGAGACCCAAAGAAGTCCACATATTCCCTTTACCACACAGCATGGGTCTCAAGTGGAAGGGTTTGTGACCAAAAACAGCTAGAATAATAGAATTCCTAAACCAGAGCATCCCATCTTCCAAGTCTCATCCTATTTGGGGGCAGGACTTTTCAAAAATGTATTTATTTGAGGGAGAGAATGGGCACACCAGGGCCTCCTGCTTCTGCAAACTCCAGACACGTGTGCCACTTTGGAGAATTGAACGGGAGCTGCCGGACTTCACAAGCACCTTCAAACACAACCATCTCTCCAGCCTGGGGTATGACTTTTGATCCAAAGGCCACATTTTGTTTTGCACTTAAACCTGAGATTACCTGAGGGGCATTATGCACATTTTTTTAAAATAAAGTAAGCATTACTTAGTATTTATTTCTTTATAGTTTGTGGTTTGAATGAGGTGTCCCCCATAAATTTATGTGGGTTTTTTTTTTTATTTGTCTTTTGTTGTTCTTCTGAGATAGGGTCTCACTCTAGCCCAGGTTGACCTGGAACTCACTCTAGCCCAGGCTAGTCTCAAACTCAGTGATTCTCCTATCTCAGCCTCCCAAGTGCTGGGATTAAAGGCATGTGCCACCACATCTGGCTCAAACTCGTGCATTTTGAATACTTGGTTCCCAGCTGGTGGCAATTTGGGAGGTGGAGCCTTGCTGGAGGAGGTGTGTTGTTGGGGGTGAGTCTAGTGGTGATATAGCCAGCTCTCCCTTGCTAGAATATGGCATACTCTCCTGCTGTTACTTTCCACTGCTTTGGCAGAAGTGATGTCCAGCCTCTGCTTATGCCATCCTATCCCCTGCCATCATGGAGCTTCCCCTTGGATCTGTAAGCCAAAATAACTTTCCTCTCATCAGCTGCTTTTGGTCATGTGCTTTGTGCCAGCAATTTGAAGGCAACTACAACAGAAAATTGGTCAGAGGGTAGGGTTCTTGAAACATATGTAACTCATGTGCCAGGCTCAAAAACAGTAGAAACCCTTTTCTGGCAAAAATGTCCTTTGTATGGTGACCTGGTACAGTCACAGGAGTAGCCACTGTGCTTCACACACTTGACCCCATGGTGGTAGTTGCCACCTGCTGCAGTGGCCTGGCCAACCTGACTTCAGACTTACTGCCCTCTCCTCCAGGTCCAGATTCTGCCCTTTCACGTGTAAGGAGCAGTGTGTCCAAGGAAGCCTTTCTGTCTTGATGACATCCCCTAGCAGTCCAACAATAGCTGCCTGAAGGCTTGAGAGTCGAGTAGCTGCTACTCCATATGGCTGGATGCTTCACCAGTCCCAATCCAGCACTGAAGGCCTGAAGGCTTCCTGGAGAGCCGCTGGTCTTCATTCCACATTGGAAAGCTGAGGAAACTTGGTTCCAATGATGATAAAGAGGATAAATGCATGTGAAAGTGAAGGCATTCACCAGCAAGTAGTACAGGCAGCCAGGGTCCGGGAGAAGGGACTTTCCTCTCAGAGCTTCCACCACCAAAATATTGTCCACCACCAAAAAGGACTTCCTCTTCAACTGAGACCTGCCCAAGAGGAATGTCTTTGGATTCCTAATCTGGTCAAATTGATAACAAGAGTGAATGTTGGGAGAAATAGTTCAAGTAAAATTCAAAATAGTTAAAACTACAACACACAACCCATGGGGAATACCAGCAACCCCACTGAGGGCTCCCAGTGGAATGGGGACAGGGAGGAGGACAAAGATGATACAAACACATGAAGTATCCACACAAAGTATGTTCTTTTTAAAAAACAACTAAAACTACTCATGGTGAAAATTTGATGAAACAGTGAAATGTTGACAAAATTTTGACTTTTAAATTTAACTGGGTTGGGGACATGGCTTACCAGTTAAAGGTCTTGTTCAAAAAGTCTGCTGGTCCAGGTTCAATGCAAAGCCAGATGCACAAAGTGGTGCATATGTCTGAAGTTCATTTGCAGTGGCAAGAATTTTGGTGCACCCACTCTCTCTGACAATCTCTCTCTCCTACACACACAAATAAAGAAAATATTTTTTAATTTGAATTTAATATGTAGAGTGGCTCCAAGAGAACTTGGTAAAAAGAGGGGGTTTTTGCTGTTTTGGATTTTTTTTTTAAATTTTTCTTTATTTGACAGAGAGAGAGAGACAGAGAGAGAGAAGGAGAGAGAGAGAATGGGCGTGCCATGGCCTCCAGCCATTGCAAACAAACTCCAGACGCATGTGCCACCCTTGTGCCGCTGGCTTATGTGGGTACTGGGGAATCGAACCCGGGTCCTTTGGCTTTGCAGGCAAATGCCTTAACTGCTAAGCCATGCCTCCAACCCTGGATTTTTTTTTTAATTTTTTTTTGAGACAGGGTCTCATTTTGTAGATAAGGCTGGCCTCTAGTTTGTGGGTAATCCTGCCTCAGCCTCCTAGTACTAGTGCTGAAATTATAGATATGTTCCAAAACATCAATAGTAAAATCTGGTAAGAACCAAAAGTTGACTAATCTCCATCGTACAGTGTATGTAGAATATATGGATATAGATATATATAATATATTCCAATGAAAATGCATGGCGTAAGAAATTGATCCAAGATTTAAATTGGCTTAATGGGGTTGCTTAATAGAGTTTACCTACACACCAGTATCCTAGATCCTCAACCTGAGGAGGTTACCTTACATGAGAAGGGATTTACCAGATGCGATGAAAGATTTTGAAGAGGGGAGATTATCCTGAGTCATCTATGTGGGCCCATAGTGTTCATAAGTATCCTTTAAGAGACACGTAGAAGGGCTGGAGGGATTGCTTAGTGGTTAAGGCACTTGTCTATGAAGCCTAAGGACCCAGGTTTGGTTCCCCAGTACCCACATAAAGTCAGATGCACAAGGTGGTGCATGCATCTGGAGTTAGTCTGCAGTGGCTACAGGCCCTGGCACACTCATTCTACCTGACTTTTTCTCTACCTCTTTCTATCTCTCAAATATATAAAATATAATTAATTTTTTTTAAAGCCTAACTGAAACTCAGTAGCAGAGGCCAGTAAGCTAGAAAGGGACTGTAAGGGAAGGAGGAGATGGGAGGACTTAAGGGGATGGTGTTATATATATGTACGTAGAAGAAAAGATTACTAGGGGTGGAAAGGTGTAAGTGAGGTCAAAGGAAGGTACTGAGTAAAGGAAGGGTGGGGGAGGGTTAATCAAAATCTAAGAAGGTATGAGTAAGTCGTAGGGAAACCTACTTTTTTGGACAGTGGCATACCCAGAAGCCATAGATTGTTACTAGAAAATTTTCAGTGCCAGGAATGGGATACCTTCCAGTGAGTTGTTGGCCAGGGAGGTCCCTGATGACCCCAAAACATTACAGGCAACTGCCAAGGTCCTTGGTTTCCCACCAGGAATAGATGGTAAGACCCTATTGCTGAAGACTCCACATGCTTGGGCTACAAGGTCACTGAGAAATCTTGTTGGAGCTGAGCTGAAAACCATCTTCCTGTAGACCAGCTAACAGAAAGCTAGAAAAAGCTATGCCGCATGCAGCTCCATGGGAGAGAGAGAAGTTACCAGTGGAAATAACAGTGGACACTGCAAGCCTTAAATTTGGCCAGGCAGGCCAAATGAGCCAATGAGTGCAATAATGGCATGTCTGTTGTGAGGCAAACCATCTGCTCTCTAATTGGACTGAAGGCCCACTCCACAGGAGGGAACACATGCCTGATACCTATGATGGGAAGTCATGAGCCCTAGGGGTGTAATGCCTGCTGGTGTCTGGCTAAATGCATATATTATGTTCACCAAACTGCCCAGTAAGCACATCTCTTAATGTTCATACCCAACATATACCCATATATTAATGCTACCCTCACTTTTGATTAGAAAAGCTTCTCTTTTAAGATGGGAGTGATCTTGGGATGACTCAGAAGGCACCACAGTGCTGAGAAGTGACAGAGGAGTGCTCAGCAACGAAACATCTCTATCACACCTTCCAAGGCTCAGGGTCCATTGCAGAGGAGGTGGCAGAAAGAATGTAAGAGTCAAAGAAAGGATAGGACTCCTTACAATGCACTATTCCAGGGCTGGAGGGATGGCTTAGTGGTTAAAGCACTTGCCTGAAAAGCCAAAGGACCCAGGTTCCATTCCCCAGAATCCACATAGGCCAGATGCACATGGGAACGCATGCATCTGGAGTTTGCAGTGGCTGAAGGCCCTGGCGCGCCCAATATCACTATCTGCCTCTTTCTTTCTCTTGCTCAAATAGTACATTTTTAAAAATGCACTCTTCCAGACACAAAATGGCCTGAATACCCATGACCTTGCAGTGCCTGACACTACTTACACAAGACCACCAAAATAGGAAAAGATGATAGCATTAAAATAAAAGACTGATTGAGTGGGGGAGGGATATGATGGAGAGTGGAGTTGTGAAGGCAAAAGTGAGGGGGGAGGTAATTACCATGGTTTATTGTCTATAATTATGGAAAATTATGCACTAAACATAAAATTTTAAAAAATACTAAAGCTTGTCCACCAAAACACACCTCGAGCAAGGCTTTACCTCCCAAATTACAACCAGCTGGAAACTAAGCATTCCTAATACATGAGTTTATGGGGGACATCTGATTCAAACCACCACATGTATGAAAATATCATAAATCAGGCTCGAGAAAGTGCTCAGTGGGGTTAAAGGCTCTTGCTTGCAAAGCCTGACAGTCTGGGTTTGATTTCCCAGTACCCACATAAAGCCAGATGCACAAAGTGATACATGTGTCTGGAGTTCCTGTGTGGTAGCAGGAGGCCTTGGCAAGTGCTTTCTTTCTCTCTCTCTCTCTCTCTCTCTCTCTCTCTCTCTTGTCTTTCTCCTCCTCTCCAATAAATAAACACTGATAAATAAACATTTAAAAATATAAATCCACTACTATAATTAACATAAGCTAATAAAAATACTGAATAGAGACAAAAGGACAAATTTTACACAGGTTTTCTACTAATTTATATAGATTCCCACACACATCCAGCCTGAAAAGAAGCTTAATTCCACACACGTTGAATTGGGCTGTGCTTGTACCAAAGGTTCGTGAACAGAAAAGGATGTGGAGGGCTGGAGAGATGGCTTAGCTGTTAAGGCACATGCCTGCAAAGCCTAAGGACCCAGGTTCAATTCTCCAGGTCCCACGTAAGCCAGATGCACATGGTGTCACATGCATTTGGAGTTTGTTTGCAGTGGCTAGAGGCCCTGGTGTGCCCAATCTCTCTCTCTCTCTGTCTCTCTCTCTGTCTCTAATAAATGAATAAAAATAAATAAATAAATACATTTTTAAAAAGAAAAGAAAAGAAAAGGATGTGGAGTAACTTCACAGTAGCATACAGCTGCAGCTACCATCAAGAGCAACATTAGCAGTGACAGATCATGAAATGCTATAATAAAGGCACTTCACTTCTATAGACTTCCCCAAACCTACATCTCATTCTCTAACCAAGAGAATAATATGAAATCCCCACTGAGAGACCATCACCAAAACCTCCACAACATAGTGAGTTGAGTCCAGCCTAAACTATGAAACCCTGAGTCAATCCTGACCCCCTACCCACCCCCGCCCCCCCGAAAAAGGAAAGTCTAGGAATTGTCACAGGTCAGCAGAGATAGGGGCAGTCACTGTGCCAGTCTTCGAGAGCGAGCAGCGTCCCACAAAAGGAATGGGGCAGGTTTTGCGGTGGGAATGGCTTTCTAATAGCAGCACCCAAGCCAGCCAAGCATTCAGATTTCTCCCCGCAGGGTGCAGGGTGGCTACGCTCACCGCAATACCGACTGTGGCCTGTAGGCTGCGATCTTCTCACGTTTGCACCTCTCGGAGGTCTGCGCCTGCGCGGAGCTTGTGGCGGCGGTGAGGAGGTGTGTCCGCGCCTGCGCACTAGGGCTAAAATGATGGCGGCTGCGGCGGCTACCGGGCGGGGCTGGGGAGCTGCAGTGGGGCTGTGCAGGCGGTAGGTGATGGCGCCAGAGCTGCGGGCAGGCTGCCAGGCGTTGTCGGCGGCGGAGCGGGCGCCACCCTGGGAGGGAGCGGGCTGCGCGCGTGGCGGGGCTTGGGCAGGGTCCGCCCAGGGCTGGCGGCGGCGTGCGGGCCCCTCTCGGGGTCGGAAGCCTGCGCTCGCTCGGCCCTTCACCACGTGCGGCCCCGCCCTTGTTTAAAGTCAGTTGGTCATGTCACTTCTTCATTTTCCTGGTGAGGACCGTGATGAAAACCTGCAAGCCCAAGGTCACCCAGTTCCGCAGAGAAGGGACGCGCAGGGAAAAGCACCCTAGGCCCGGCAGTCCCCTTCTCGGTCCTCCGCCCAGACCTCTGCCCCCTGAGTCCGCTACCCAGTGACGTCTGTCAGCACTGCTTGCAAAACGTCAGCGTCAGATCCTCGTTTTACTTCTGGAGAGAAAGGCCTAACGTGATGAGACCTTTTGAGTGTTAAAGTGTCAGAGTTAACGATGCTTTTGAAGGTTTAAATGAATTTGCAGAGCCGGGCGTAGTGGCAGACTCCTGTAATCCAAGCACTTGGGAGGTCGCAAGCAGGAGGATCAGGAGCTCAAGGCCAGTCTGGGTTACAAAGTAGTAAGTTCGAAGCCCGCCCACCCTATATGAGGCCTTGTTCCAAAACAGGCCAAATGTATTTCCTGAAAAGATCAACTTTATAGAATTGTATTGCTTGATTCCCTTTTCTCCCCCTATTTTTTATTTGCGGGCATGCAACACTTTGTGCATCTGACTTTATGTAGGTACTGGGGAATCAAATCCGGGCCATCTCCCCTATTTTTTAGATGTCTTCCTTGAATAATTTACACCAAGCTTTTTAAAAATATTTTTTACTTTAAACCTGTCAACCGGGCTTGTGCATGCCTTTAATCCCAGCACTGGGGAGGCAGAGGTAGAAGGACTGATGTGAGTTTGAGGCCAGCCTGGGGCTACTGAATGAGACCCTACCTCAGAAAAAATGAAAATGGAAAAAAACTGTCTGTCAAACTATGCTTCTGATTTATCCACTCTGCTGTCATTTCCCTGGGAACAGCATACCAATAGTCCAATGTTTGCAAGTTCTACAGTATTTCCTCCATTCAATCAATAACTATTGATCACCGCATAATGATAATGATAGTAGCTGCAACTTAACGAGCACCTCCTGGGTAGCTTGGCACTTCTCATGGACTGTGTGGCAGTACCTTTCCAGGCTTTATGCGGTAACTGAATATTAACCTCAATTTAGAAATGAGGACCTGAGAGCTGGAGAGAGGGCTTAGCAGTTAAGCGCTTGCCAGCAAAGCCTGACAATCCAGGTTTGATTCCCCAGTACTCAGGTAAAAGTCAGATGTGCAAAGTGGCACACCTATCTGGAGTTTGGTTGCAGTGGATGGAAGCCCTGGTGCACCCATTCTCCTTCTCTCTCTCTCTCCCCTCTTGGAAATAATTTTTTTTTCAAGGTAGGGTCACGTTCTAGCACAGGCTGACCTGGAATTTACTATGTAGTCTCAGGGTGGCCTTGAACTCACGGTGATCCTCTTACCTCTGCTTTCCCTAGTGCTAGGGGTAAAGGCATGCACCACCATGCCCGGCTTTATTTTTTAAAAAAAGAAATAAGGACCTGAGCCCATAGTACTAGCATTTGGGGACAGAAATGGCAGTCTTTCCCTTAGGTTTTCAGTCTAATGGAAAGAATGTATTAGTAAATAATAGGAAAATCTTTATTGCTGCCACAGATTAATTTTATCTTAATCTGTGTGTGTGTGAGTGTGTGTGATACACACACACATGTTTATGTTCGTGAAGCACAGTGTGCCATGGTGTGCGGAGGTCAGAAGACAACATTAGATGCTTGTTTGAAGCAGGGACTTGTTTACCACTGCATAGGTCAGGCTAGCTGGCTGGCCCATGAGCTTCAGGGAATTCTTCCTCTCGGTGTCCATCTTGCTGTAGTTGCAATGGGAGAGTGCTACTGCATTTAGTTTTATGTGGGTTCTGGGGATCTGAACTCTGGTCCTCATGTTTGCACTGCACGCACTTGATTCCCTAGCCTGTAATTTAAAGTGCTAATGCTTATTTTTTAAAATTTATTTATTTAAGAGAGAGAGAGGCAGATAGAGAAAGAGAAATAGATGTGCAAGGGCCTTCAGCCACTGCAAATGAACTCCAGATGCATACAACACCTTGTGCATCTGGCTTACATGGGTCCTGGGGAATCAAACCTGGGTCCTTAGACTTTGCAGGCAAGTGCCTTAACTGCTAAGCCATCCCTCCAGCCCAGTAGTCTTTCTTCTTCTTCTTTTTTTTTTTTTTTTTTTTTGGTTTTGCAAGGTAGGGTCTCACTCTGGTCCAGGCTGACCTGGAATTAACTATGTAGTCTCAGGGTGGCCTCAAACTCTTGGCGATCCTCCTACCTCTGCCCTCCCGAGTGCTGGGATTAAAGGCGTGAGCCACCACGCCCGGCTCCAGTAGTCTTTCTTGTAAACAACATTTACAGACTTCTGAGGGTAGACAAGGATTGAGTAATGTGTATTTCATTTGCTTGATACTCATTCTTTATTAACTTTATCATAAATACAGACAATATACCATGATCATAATCATCTTCCAATGCTTTTCTGCCAAATCCTCCTCTAAGGAATCCCTTCTTTCCAACTGGTTTCTTCTAAATTTTCATTTATTTATTTATTTTGTTTTGTTTGTTGTATAATTTCATTATTGACAGCTTCTATACTTACAGACAATAGACCATGATAATTCCCTCCCCTCCCCCACATTCCCCTTCACAACTCCACTCTCCATCATATCCCCTCCCTTTCTCCATTAGTTTCTCTTTTATTTTGATGTCATCATCTTTTTCCCCGATTATGAGGGTCTTCTGAAGGTATTGCTAGGCACTGCGAGGTCATGGGTATCAAGGCCAATTTCTGTCTGGGCAGTTGCATTGTAAGGAGTCATACCTTCCTTTGTCTTTTACATTCTTTCTGTCATCTTTTCCGCAATGGACCAGGAGCTTTGGAGGGTGTGATAGAGATGTTTCAGTGCTGAATACTCCTCTGTCAGTTCTTCTTCATACTATGTTGCCTTTTGGGTCATCCCAGTGGTCATTGCCATCTGAAAAGAGAAGCTTCTTTAACCAAAAGTGAGAGTAGCATTAATATGTGAATATGAACATTAACTGTAGTGCTTACTGGGCAGTTTGGTGAGCATAATATATCCATTTAACCAGACAAGAGCAGGCTCCCATAGAATGGGCCTCCAGTCCAATTAGAGGGCAGTTGGTTTCCCCTAGAGCAGACATGCCACTATTGTACCCATTCAGTCATTTGGCCTGTCTGGCCAAACTTGAGGCTTCCAGTGTCCATTGTTTTCACCACTGATGACTTCTGTTTCCCATATGGCTGCATGCAGTGCAGCTTTTTCCAGTTTTCAGTCAGTTGGTCTACAGGGAAGAGGTTTACAGCTCAACCCCATTTGATTTCTCAGTGACCTTGCTGCCCAGGCATGTAAAGTCTTTAGCAATTGGGTCTTACCATCTGTTTCTCATGGGAAACCAAGGGCCTTAGCAACAGCCTTTAATGTTTTGGAGACAACAGGGACCTCCCTGGCCAACAATTCACTGGAAAGTATCCCATCCCTGGCACTGAAAATTTTCTAGTAGCAATCTATGGCTTCTGGATGTGCCATTATCCAAAAAAGTAGGCTTTCATATGTCTTATTCAGAATATCTTGAGTTTTGATTCCCCACACCCTGCCGCTGCCCTTCTTTTTACTTAATCTCTTCCCCTGGCCTTGCTTAGGCCATTCCTCTCCCTCTAATCTGTTCTTCTACTAACATATATACAATAACATCCCCTTAAGTCTTTCCCTCTCCTCCCTTCCTTATAGCCTTTTCCTAGCTTACTGGCCTCTGCTGCCGATTTTTGGTTCCAGGTCACACACAAGTCTACACATTTGTAGCTATGATCCACACATATAAGAGAGAACATGTGATGTTTGGCTTTCTGAGCCTGGGTTATCTCACTTAGTATAATCCTTTCCAGATCCATCCATTTCCTGGCAAATTTCATAATTTGCTGAATATAACTTCATTGTGTAAATGTACCACATCTTTATTATCCATTCATCTGTTGAGGGACATCTAGGCTGTTTCCATTTTGTAGCTATTGTGAATAGAGCAGCAATAAACATGGTTGTGCAGGTGTCTCTAAGGTAGTGAGAGAGTCCTTAGTATATATGCCTAGGAGTGGTATAGCTGGATCATATGGTAAATCCATTTTTAGCTGTCTCAAGAACCTCCACACTGATTTCCACAAAGGCTTTACCAGATTACAATCCCACCAACAGTGTAGAAGAGTTCCTCTTTTTCTGCGTCCTTGCCAACATTTTTTGTCATTTGTTTTCTTGATGATAACCATTCTGACAGAAGTGAGATGGAATCTCAAAATAGTTTTAATTATGCATTAATTTAATTTCCATGATGACTAAGGATTTAGAACACTTTTTTAGATGTTTATATGCCATCTGTATTTCTTCTTTTGAGAACTCTCTGTTTAGTGCCATAGCCCATTCTTTAATTGGGTAGTTTGATTTTTTTTAATTTATTTTTTATTGACAACTTCCATAATTGTAAACAATAACCGATGGTAAATCCCTCCCCTCCCCCACTTTCCCCTTCACAAATCTACTCTCCATCATATCCCCTCCCCCTCTCAATCAGTGTCTCTTTTATTTTGATATCATGATCTTTTCCTCCTATTATGATGGTCTTGTGTAGGTAGTGTCAGGCACTGTCAGATCATGGCTATCCAGGCCATTTTGTGTCTAGAGGAGCACATTGTAAGGACTCCTACCCTTCCTTTGCCTCTTAAAGTCTTTTTTAAAAAATATTTGATTTTAAGCCGGGCGTGGTGGCACAAGCCTTTAATCCCAGCACTCGGGAGGCAGAGGTAGGAGGATCGCCGAGAGTTCGAGGCCACCCGGAGACTACATAGTTAATTCCAGGTCAGCCTGGACCAGAGTGAGACCCTACCTCACAAAACCAAAAAAAAAAAAAAAATTGATTTTATTTATTTGAGAGAAAAAGAAAGAGAGAGAGAGAGAGAGTGAAAGAGGGAGAATGGGCGCACCAGGGCTTCCAGCCACTGCAAAGGAACTCCAGATGCATGTGCCACCTTGTGCATCTGGCTTGTGAGTACTGGGAAATCAAACCTGGGTCTTTTGGCTTTGCAGGCAACTGCCTTAACCACTAAGCCATCTCTCCAGCCCAGCTCTTACATTCTTTCTGCCATCTCTTCTGCAATGGTCCCTGAGCCTTGGAAGATATGATAGAGGTGTTTCAGTGCTGAGCACTCCTCTGTCACCACTTCTCAGCACCATAGTGCCTTCTGAGTCATCCCAAGATCACCACCATCTGAAAAGAGAAGCTTCTCTAACAAAAGTGAGAGTAGCATTAATATATGGGTATGGACATTAAGAGAAATGCTTACTGGGTAGTTTGGTGAGCATAGTATATACATTTAGCCAGACACTAGCAGGCGTTACACCCCTAGGATTCATGACTACGCCTGTTGTAGGTTTTTAGTATCTGGGATGTATTCATTCCCTCCCATGGAGTGGGCCTCCAATCCAGTCACAGAGCGGTTGTTTTCCCCCATAACAGACATGCCACTTGCACCTGTTGGCTCATCTAGCCTGGCTGGCCAAATTTAAGGCTGTAGTGTCCACTGTTGAGTATCTCCACTGGTGATTTCTCTCTCTTCCATTGAACTGCATGCAGCATAGCTTTTTACAGCTTTCTGTCAGCTGGTGTACATGGAGGTTTTTGGCTCAGCTCCAGCAAGTTAAAAATTCTAGAAGAGGGGCTGGATGGATGGCTTAGCAGTTAAGGCATTTGCCTGCAAAGCCCAAGGACCCAGGTTTGATTTTCCAGGACCCACATAAGCCAGGTGCACAAGGTTGTGCATGCGTCTGGGGTTCACTTGCAGCTGCTGAAGGCCCTGGCATGCCCATTCTCTCTCGCTATTGATTTGTAGTTTGATCCCACTATGATCAGATAGAGTGCACGGAATTATTTCAGTTTTCCTGTATTTGTTAAGGTTTGCTTTGTGCCCTACTATATGGTCTGTTTTAGAGAATGTTCCCTGTGCTGCTGAAAAGAATGTGTATCTGCAGTATATGTATGAAATTTCCTGTATATATTTGTTAGGTCCATTTGTTCTATGACCTCATTTAATCCAAAGCATCTCTGTTTATTTTTTGCTGGGATGACATGTCAATTGATGAGAGTGGGCTTGAAACACCATTTTTCAACCTTTCACCCTAAGATAGCGTCCATTCTTTGTAGAAAGGTGAGTTTCTTGAAGGCAACAAATTGAAGGATCCTGCTTTTTAACACAGTCTGTAAACCTATGTCTTTTGGCATTGAGGCCGTTGATATTAAGAGTTACTGGGGCTGGAAGGATAGCTTAGAGGTTAAGGTGTTTGTCTGCAAAGCCAAAGGACCCAGGTTCAATTCCCCAGGACCCACGTTAGCCAGATACACAAGGGGGTACAGGTGTCTGGAGTTCGTTTGTAGTGGCTGGAGGCCCTGACACACTCATTCTCCCTCCCTCTCTCTTTCTCTGTCAAAGAAATAAATAAAAAAAGAGTTATTATTGAAAGGTGTGTGTTTTATTTTTGCCATTTTTCTTGTTTTGTAGTTCTTCTGGTTTTACCTTTGCTCTCTTGTATCAACTAGTATTGGAGTATGGTTTGTTTGTTCCAGGTTCCTTATATGTGTGCTTTTCTTTCTCTTCAGCATAAAGGATCCTTTTAAGTATTTTCTGTAGAGCTGGTTTTGTCTTCAAATATTCCTTTAGCCTGTTTTTGTTGTGGAATGTCCTTATTCCTCCATCTATTTGAATGGATAGCTTTGCAGGATAAAGTAGCCTTGGTTGACAGTTGTTTTCTTTCAGAGCTTGGAATGCATCATTCCAAGCCCTTCTGTGTTTAAAGTTTGTGTTAAGCTATCTGCTATGGTCCTGATGGGCTTGCCTTTGTAGGTGACTTGATTTTTCTCTCTAACTGCTTTCACTATATTTTCTTTGGTTTGTGGTTTGGTGGTTTAATTATAATATGGTGAAGAGAGGTTCTTTCCAGGTTTTGTCTGGTTGATGTTCTAAAGGCTTCCTGTATCTGCATTGGCCTCTCTTTCCCAATTTGGGGGAAGTTTTCTTCTATGATTTTGCTGAAAATGCCTACTATGCCTTTGGAGTGAAATTCTTCTCCTTCTACTATACCCTGAATTCTTATATTGGACACTATTTCATAGTGTCCCAAATATCTTGAAATTCCCATTCATGCCTTCCTATTAGTTTGTCCTTCTCTTTGTTGGACTGTATTCAATCTGCCACATGGTCTTCTAATTTAGATATTCTGTTCTCTCCTTCCTCCATTCTACTGGTGAGTTTCTCTACAGAATTTTTTATTTGCCTGTTTCTCATTGCTAGTATTTCTGACTGGTTTTTCTTTATTGTTTCTATTTCCTTATCCATGTCTTGTATTGACCTTCAAATTTCATTAAATTAGTTTCCTTTTTCTTCTTTCCTTCCTTTGATTTCCTGTTTGATTTCTTTGAGCATATTTATTTTTTTGTTTTGTTTTTTGAGGTAGGGTCTCGCTCTAGCCCAGGCTGATCTGGAATTAACTATTTGGTCTCAGGATGGCCTTGAACTCACGGCAATCCTCCTACCTCTGCCTCCCGAGTGCTAGGATTCAAGGCCCGGCCTCTTTGATCATATTTATAATCATTCTTTTGAAATCTTTCTTATTCATTTTCTCCAAATCAGTCTCACTGGAGGTCATTTCTGATGGGTTTACACTTTTTGGTGGATTTATATTGTCTTGATTTTTTGTGTTTCTTGTATTATAATGTAGAGATTTTTTGCATCTTGGATTAATTTAATGCTTTAGTTTTCTAATTATCTGCCATATTATTAGGTGTATCAGCCAATCTGATGTTATGTATCTTCAGGGTAGGAGCTTCAGGTGCCAAGTGTGGCTCTTAAGATTCAGAATAAGCACAAAAGTGACCCTAGGTGTTGCATTTGCCTGCTATGAGAGTAATCTAGTAGAATAGATGGAACAAAATACAGGCAAATTCAAAACTTTAACTAAACTATATACACTTTCAATGAAAAACAGCACAGAGTATTTATGCAAGAGTAGGTATTGCAACTAACAGATCCTGCTAAGCAGGTCACAGACCCTAATCCTGTCAACTGGGAGGCTGAGATTTCTGGTCTGTAGAGTATCCCCAAGGTCAGCTTGTGACCAAGTGAGACCCATCCCCAACGAATGACAGAGAGGAGACAAAGGCACTATAATTCAGGAACAAATGACAAAACAAAAGCCCAAATTATAGCTTATTTAAGAATGGCAAAACTTATCACATCAGATTTAACATATAATTTAGCCTGACATGGAAGATGCAGTTAGCACTTCGGATGCTAGCCTGTATACCAAGCTTTTTTTTTAAGGACCTGGTGTAGTACCAGTTACCTTTTGGGATGGCTTTGGTCTCAGCTATGCTAATGCCTGCTTGGGTCCATCTTTGCTGTACTGTGGGCTCAGGTAGGCTGGCTGGGTCAGTGGTTTGCTGCTTTGAGTGCCTGTGCCAGGTGCTGTGTGGGTGAGTTCCCTTCCCCAGGTCTCTAGTACTTGTTTGCGCTTGTGCTGGCATTGGGGGGAGAAGAGGCTGTGGATGGTAGTGGTGCCTTTTTCATCTCTAATTTTATTAATTTGTGTCTTCTCTTTCTTCTGGTCAGATTTGCTAAGGTTTATCAATCTTCTTTATCCTTTCTAAGAACCAACTCTGTTTCACTGATTCTTTGGAGTGTGTTTTTGGTTTCATTTTCATTAATTTCTGCCCTAATCTTTATTATTTTTATTTACTTATGTTATTATTTTTATTATTTTTCCCATCCATTAATTTTTGGTTTGCCTTGTTCTTTTTCTAAGGCCGTAAGGTGAAGCATTAAATTGTTTACTTGTGAACTCTTTAATTTCTTAATATAGGCACTTAGAGCTATAAATTTCATTCTTAAGACCACCTTTATTGTGTACCAAAGATTTTGGTATGTTGTATTCTCATCATAATTTGACTCTATGAATTTATTGATTTCCCTTATTAATTTCTTCATTGACCCATTTATCATTCAATAGTGTACTGTTTAGTCTCCATGAATTTGTGTATGCTCTGTAGTTTTACTTGTTGCTGATTTGTAGTTTTATCCCATTGTGGTCAGATAGAGTACAAGGGATTATTTCAATTTTCCTGTATTTGTTAAGATTTGCTTTGTATCCTAATTATGTAGTCATTTTTCAGAATGTTCCATGTGTTGCTGAGAAAAGTGTATATTCTGCAGTGTTTGGATGGAATATTATGTAGATATCTGTTAGTTCCATTTGTTCCATGACATCATTTAATCCAGATGCCTCTCTGTTTATTTTTTGCTGGGATGACCTGTCAGTTGGTGAGAGTAGGGTATTGAAGTCACCCACTACAACTGGGTTTGGTGTTATCTGTGACCTTAAGTCCAATAGTGTTTGTCTGATGAAATTGGGAGCCCCCATGTTAGGTGCCTATTCACTTAGGATTGTAATGTCCTCCTGTTGGAGTGTTCCTTTAATCAGTATAAAATGACCTTCTTTATCTTCCCTCACTAATGTTGGTTTGAAGTCTATCCTGTCAGATATTAAGATAGCAAGCAACCCCTGCTTGTTTCCTAGGCCTATTTGCTTAAAGAACCATTTTCCATCCTTTCACCCTAAGACAGTGTCTATCTTCCTGTTAGCTTGCCTTTCTCTTTGTTGGACTGTATTAGGTCTGCCACTTGGTCTTCTAGTTTACATATTCTATTCTCTCCTTATTCCATTCTACTGCTGAGACTTTCCACAGAGTTTTTTATTTAACTAACTGTGTTTTTCAGTGCTAGAATTTCTGCCTGGTTTTTCTTCAATATTTCTATTTCCTTACTCATGTCTTTTAATGACCTCCTTATTTCATTAAGCTGGTTTTCTGTGTTCTTGGAATTCCTTCAGAAGTTTGTTTTCTTCTTTGATTCCCTTGATTTCTTCTTTGTTTTCCTTATGTATAAATAAAATCATTTTTAAAAAATCTTTGTCAGGCATTTCATCTAAAACAGTCTCATTAGGGGTCATTTCTGATGGATTTATAATTTTGGTGGATTGTATTGTCTTAATTTTTTGTGTTTCTCATATTATAATGTAGCAGTTTTTGCCTCCTGAGTTGATTTGATGCCTGGGTTTTCTAATTATCTGCAGTGCTCTTAGACTTGGAAATCCAACTGTATTTTTGTACCTTCAGAGTAGGAGTTTAAAGTGGCAAGTGTAGCTCTTGTACTCCCATCCAACTGCAGAAGTCACCCTAGGTGTTTAGTTTACCTGTTATTCAAGTATTGTAGCAGGCTGGGTGGCACAATTTACTGCCAAATTCTGAGCAATATACACATTCAATAAAAACCAGCACAGAGTATGCAAATGAAACAAACAGATAACCTTATAAAGCCAAAATCCCTAAGGGTGTATATTGCTCTAAACCCTTAATCCTGTCAACTGTGAGGTGGAGATTTTGGTTCTGAAATGGGTTCCAGGTCAGCCTAGATCTGAATCACACCCTGCCCCCCATAATGTCAGAAGAAAAAGACAAGGGCCCTATAAATCTGAAAGCATCAAAGGCAACAATAGTCAACCCCAAATACAGCTTGAGAATAGTAAAGCCAACCATGAATATGTAATCCATATCCTGCCCTGACATGGAAAGAGAGATTAGGCCTATGTACCTGCTTTTTTGTCAGTCTTTCTTATTACCTTTTGGGGTAGCTTCCAGTCTCATCAATGCTGAGTGCCCACCTCGATCCCTCTGCATTGTGCTGTGGAGCTGGTGTTTTGATCAGTTGTAATGGGTGCCCTGCTACCATGGGCTAAATGCGTTCTCAGGAGGTTGGTGGTTCTGAAGGTTGGAGGATGGAAGAGTGCAGGAAGCCTGGAGTTGTACTGGAACTGCTCTGCTGGTCCCACCTGTATCCCTTTCAGCAACTCCTTAGCTGATCTCTGCTGTCTTCCCTTCAGGTTTGATGAAGTTGGAAAATCCCCTTATCTGGTCTTTGCCAAAGACCAGGTGAGTGGGTGGGCAAGCGGTTGTGCATGGGCTGCAAGCACCTGCATGGGATTCTGGCTGGTTTCCTCTTTTCTGGTAGATCTTGGTCTCTCCTTCTTCTCTGCTGTGGCTGATAAAACCTATACACCTTCACTTTTCGGAAGAAAAGTGTATTTTGCCATGGTTTTGCTTAAATCCCTCCCTAGGCTGATTTGGTGTGACTCCTATGCAGCCATCTTATCCAGAAGTCCTATTTATTTATTTATTTATTTAGTTAGTTAGTTAGTTAGTTTTGGTTTTTTGAGGTAGGGTCTCACTCTAGCTCAGGCTGACTTGGAATTCACTATGTCGTCTCAGGGTGGCCTCAAATTCATGGTGATCCTCCTACCTCTGCCTCCCGAGTGCTGGATTAAAGGTGTGCATCACCATGCCTGGCTTATTCTTATTTGTTTTTATTTATTTATTTGTGGGGAGGGGGGGAGAGAGAAAGAAGCAGATACAAAGAGAGAATGGGTACACCAGGGCCTCTAGCTACTGCAAACTAACTGGAGACACATGCACCACCTAATGCATCTGGCTTATGTGGGTTCTGGGGAATCAGACTCAGGTCCTTAGGCTTTGCAGGCAAGCACCTTAACTCTGAACCATCTCCCCAGCCCTTTTCTATATTTTTAAAAATGTTTTTTAAATTTATTTATTTGAGAGGAAGAGAATGAGTGTGCCAGTGCCTCCAGCCACTGCAAACAAACTCCAGATGCATGCACCCTCTTGTGCTTCTGGCTTACGTGGGTCCTGGGAAATTGAACCTGGGTCCTTTGGCTTTGCAGGCAAGTACCTTAACTGCTAAGCCATCTCTACAGCCCCTCTATATTTTTTAAAAATATATTTATTTATTTGAGAAAGGTAGATAGAAAAAATGGGCACATCAGGGCCTCTAGTCACTGCAAATGAACTCCGGACACATGTGCCTTCTTGTGCAACTGGCTTTATGTGGGTACTGGCTTTATGTGAGTACTGGAGAATTGAACCCAGGCTGTCAGGCTTTGCAAGCAAGCACCTTTAACCTCTGAATCATCTCTCCAGTCCCCTCTTTTCTATTTTGATGTCACTATTGTTTTTCCTCTTATTATGCAGGTCTTATGTAGGTAGCATCAGCCACTGTGAGGTCAGAAATATCAAGGCCACTTTGTATCTGGATGACAGCATTGTAAGCTGTTCTCCCCTTCCTTTGGATCTTATATTCTTCCACCTCTTTTGCAATGGACCCTGAGCCTTGGAAGGTGTGATAGAGATGTCTCACTGGGCGCTGAACACTCTTGTAAGGAAAGTGTAAAAGAAAAGTAAAAGAGAACATCAGACTTGATCTCTACAGACAGACTGTTTTTATTAGAGAAAACAGCGAGGGGCAACAGCTTTCCCATGAGATGGAAGCTGAAGCACTGAACCAGGCTAGGGTGTAGGTTTATAAGGAGGATCCTAAGAAAAACAGACTGTACTAGGTGTAGTTGATAAGAAAAACTGTAGCTGTTTGTGTCCTTGTTTAGAATAGGCTTCTTCAGCCAGGGATGTCCAAGGGAGGATACTCAGATGGCCGCTGGTCCTTCAAGGTCATCTAGGCTAAGGGGAGTACATCAATCAGGGAAGAGTGCCAAACTTCTTTATTGCCTGCAAACTTTAGGGATAGTGTTAACTCTTTAGTTCCCTTTAGTTTTCAGGGAAAGCTATTAATCCTTCAACTCTACTGTCACTATTCAGCACTTTGGCCTTCTTTGAGTCACCCCAGTGGTCCCCACCATCTGAAAAAAGAAGCTTCTCTAACCAATAGTGAGAAGCAGTTTGGTGGGCATAATATATCTTTTTAGGCAGATGTCAGTACTAGTTTTCTTTCTAGGATTTATAATCTCAGCCATAGGCTTTGTTTGTTTGTTTGTTTGTTTGTTTTTCACTTTTGGAGGTAGGGTCTCACTCTAGCTCAGGCTGACCTGGAATTCACTATGTAGTCTCAGGGTGGCCATAGGCTTTTAAAAAATATATTTATTTATTTGAGGCCAGGCATGGTGGCGCATGCTTTTAATCCCAGCACTGGGAAGGCAGAGATAAGAGGACCATGTGAGTTTGACGCCACCCTGAGACTACATAGTGAATCCCAGGTTGGCCTGGGTTAGCATGAAACTCTACCTAGAAAAACCCGTATATATCTATATGAACTCCAGAAGCATGTATCACCTTGTGCATCTGGTTTATGTAGATACTAGGGAATTAAACCTGGGTACTTGGGCTTCGCAGGCAAGCACCTTAACCGCTAAGCCATCTCTCTAGCTCTAGCCATAGGCTTTTGAGTAGGTTTTCTGAATCAGCCAGACATGAACTCTCTCCCATGAAGTGGCCTCATATCCAATCAGAGAGCAGTTGGTTTCCCCCAAAACAGACATGTGACCATTGCACCATGCTGTATATCTCTTTCCAGAATCCTGACAGCTAGTTAATAGGGAGAAGGCTTCTAGCTCAGCTCCAGCTTGATTTCTCAGTTACCCTGATGTACCTTGCTTGTTACTGCGTGCTTATTATAGGTGAAAAATAACAGATTAGAAAGAAGATAATGTGTGTGATTACAAAAGTAACTTTTGTGCTTGAAATTTCCCATTGACTGTTGTGAAATGACAGTTGAATGTCTAGCAGTAATTTTAGTCTTTTTTTTTTTTTTTTTTTTTTTTTGAGGTAGGGTCTCACTGTAGCCCAGACTGACCTGGAACTCACTCTGTAGCTCCAGGCTGGCCTTGAACTAATGGTGATCCTCCTACCTCTGCCTGGCTTCTAGCAATAAATTTTATTTTATTTGAGAAAGAAAGAACAAGGCAGAGAGATGGGTGCTCCAGAGCCTTCAGCCGCTGTAAACAAACTCCAGATGCATGTACTACCTTGTGCATCTGGCTTATATGGATCCTGGGGAACTGAACCTGGGAACTTTGGCTTTGCAGGTAAATGCTTTCACTGCTAAGTCTTCAGCCCATAGCAATAAATTTTAAAGTGAACTGAATTTAACACTACTGCTAGTTAGGATTCTAAAGATTTTTTATTACTAAAGTGTCTTTGTTGTTTCCTTTTCTAGTGATTGTTATTTTTGCTTTCTCTCTTTGTTTTTATTTTGTATTTTTTATTTTAAGTTAAAAAAAAAAAAAAACAGCCAGCCAGGGTGGTGGCGCATGCCTTTAATCCCAGCACTGGGGAGGCAGAGGTAGAGGTAGGAGGATCACAGTGAGTTCAAGGCCACCCTGAGACTACATAGTGAATTCCAGGTCAGCCTGAGCTAGAGTGAAACCCTACCTCAAAAAACCAAAAAAAAAAAACAACTCATAGCTATCCTACTTCAGCCTCCCTAGTGCTGAGATTAAAGGCATGTGCCAAAAATAGCCCATTAACACTTCCATACCACAGTGAAATAATTACCATACTGGATTATGTATTTCCAGGCTGGAAGTATCTAGATTGTTGATTTCTTTAGCACTTTGTGGGGTGATAGTTCACATTCTATTAGACCTCTTCTTTTTTTTTTTTTTTTTTTTTTGGTTTTCCGAGGTAGGATTTCACTCTGATCCAGGCTGACTTGGAATTAACTATGTAGTCTCAGGGTGGCCTCGAACTCACATCAATCCTCCTACCTCTGCCTTCCAAGTGCTGGGATTAAAGGTGTGCGCCACCACGCCCGGCTCTATTAGACTTTTTGAAACATTGAAATACAAGTTGATAATCCCTTTTTCCAAATAGTGGAGGCAGCAAGAATTTCAGATTTTAGATTGTGGAACATAATGAGATCTTGGGGTTTGGACTCAAGTCTAAACAAAATTCATTCTTTGTTTCCTATGTACCTTATCCATAGCTTAAGGGAAATTGGATGCAATATTTTATTTTTTAATATTTTTATTTAATTGCAAGTAGAGTGAGACAGAAAAAATGGGCACATTACGGCCTCTTACCACTGCAAATGAACTCCAAATGCATGTGCTACTTTGTGTATCTGGCTTGACATGGGTACTGGGAAATCAAACCCTGGCTGGTAGGTCTTGCAAGCAAATGCCTTTAACTACTAGACCATCTCCTCAGCCTTGGTGCAGTATTTTTCGTGTGCCTCATTTTGACTTGGGCCTGACAGAAGGTCAGTATGACATTTTATGGCATTTCCCACTTGTGCCATTAGATTGATGGTCAGGAATCTTTCTGCTTAGGAATGCTTCTCCTGCACTTCTTGTTTCTTTCAGGAGCTAGAAATCAAAATCAAACCAGGCTCTGTCCCACTGAGCTACACACACAGCCTGTATTTCTTATTTTATTGTTTCAATTTTTGTTGTTGCTTTTTGTTTTGTTTTGTTTTTTGGGTTTTCAAGGTAAGGTCTCGCTGTAGCCCAGGCTGACCTGGAATTCACTATGAACTCTCATGGTGGCCTCGAACTCAGAGCAGTCCTCCTACCTCTGCCTCCCAAGAGCTGGGATTAAAGGTGTGTACCACCACGCCCGGCTTTGTTTTAATTTTTAAACTTATATACAAAGCGGTAGGTTTCATTATGGCACTTCAAATACAGGTTTGCTTTTGTTGATTTGTCTCTACATTCCCCTGCCTTCTCCATGTCATCTATCTCCCCAGCCTCCTTTCTACTTTCATGTTGCAAATGTCCAATTGTCCTCCCCCTCCTTAACACCCATCCTCCATAATCACACCCACTTAGATAAATACATAAAAACTTTAAAAGCTAGGAACTGTGTATGAGAACATGTGAGTTTTGTCTTTCTAAGTCAGCGTCACCTTGCTCGATATAATACTTTCAGATTCACCATACTTTTTGCAAATTTCATAATTTCATTTTTCTTTACATCTGAATAAGATTCCAATGTGTGTATATAGTACATTTTCATTATCCATCTGTTGATGGACATCTAGGCTGGTTCCATTTCCTTGCTATTGTGAAAAATGCAGCAGTAAACATTTTTTTAATTGCTTAAATCACTTGCCTAAGTAAAAATAGTGTAGATGTTTAAAAAATGAAGTTAACTTTGTAATGTTATTGCTGGTTATGCCTATATTTTACACAGTTTTTTTTTTTTTTTTTTTTTTTGAGGCAGGATCTCACTATAGCCCAGGCTGGCCTTGAACTTTCTGTGATTTTCCTACCTCAGTCTCTCATCTCAGCTTCCCAAGTCCTATAGTCAAAGGCATGAGCCACCACTTAGCAAAAATATCTTTTTCTTTCCTTTTTTTTTTTTTTGTTGGTTTTTCAAGGTAGGGTCTCACTCTAGCCCAGGCTGACCTAGAATTCACTAGGTAATCTCAGGGTGGCCTTGAACTCATAGCGTTCCTCCTACTTCTTGTCTCCTGAGTGCTGGGATTAAAGGCGTGCACTACCAAGCTAGGTGACATATCTTTTTTAATACAATAGTAGAAACTAACTTTAAAAGATTAGTACTGTAAACCCAGTACTCAGGAGGCAGAGGCAGGAAGATCACTGCAAGTTTCAAGCCAACATGGGCTATGTAGTAAGACTTTATCTTAAAAAATAATAATAATAAGGACTGGAGAAATGGCTTAGCAGTTAAGGAACTTGCCTGCGAAGCCTAAGGACCTAGGTTCAATTCCCCAGTACCCACATAAGCCAGATGCACAAAGTGGTATATGCATCTGGAGTTCATTTACAATGGCTAGAGGCCCTGGTGCACCCATTCTCTCCCCCCACCCTTCAAATATATGAATAAAATTTTTTAAAAAATAAAGCAAAACAAAAACTAGATTTGATCTATTAAGATGTCATTGTTGAAGCCAGGTATGGTGGCACACATCTTTAATCCCAGCACTCAGGAGGAAGAGGTAGGAGGATTGCCATGAGTTCGAGGCCACCCTGAGAATTCCAGGTCAGCCTGGACCAGAGTGAGACCCTACCTTGAAAAAAAAAATGTCATTGTTGGCCTGGAGAGTTGGCGTAGTAGTTAAGGTGCTTGTCTGCAAAGCCTAAGGACCCAGGTTTGATTCCCTAGTACCCACGTAAGCCAGTTGCATAAGGTGGTGCATATATCTGGAGTCCATTTGCAGTGGCCCATTCTTACCCTCTCTCTCTCTCTTTCAAATAAATAAAAAATAAAATATTTTAAAAGATATCTTAAAAGTAAAAAGATGTCATTTTTTTAAATGTAGATTCTGTCATGTGATGAATCAATACACAAGTAAGAAACCACCTCTACACCAATTTATGGGAAGATCACTTTCCCCACCACATGCAGCCTTGGGTAACACAGGTAAGATTTCACCTCTTTTAGAACAAATTGTGTTTCAGAAACTCAGGCTAGATTTTATGGATCATAAAAGATAAGAACTTATAAATTTTCCATCCAGCAGTCTATAAAAAGAATATAGTGGGTTTTTCCCCCTGTTGTAACACTATACTTTATAGTTTACTATAATTATTTATAGAACATTATTCAATAGACCTATGCAATCTCAGGATCTTGTGAACATATCCCCTGGATTATGAGTTACTAAATAAATGCTTTCTAGCTGGGCGTGGTGGCGCATGCCTTTAATCCCAGCACTCGGGAGGTAGAGGTAGGAGGCTCGCCATGTGTTCAAGGTCACCCTGAGAATACAGAGTGAATTCCAGGTCAGCCTGGGCTAGAATGAGACCCTACCTCGAAAAACCAAAAAAAAAAAAAAAAAAGAAGTTGTCAATAAAAAATAAAAATAAATAAATAATCACCTTGGGCTGGAGAGATGGCTTAGCTGTTAAGATCCTTGCCTGAGAAGCCTAAGGACCCAGGTTTGATTCCCCAATACCCACATAAACCAAATGCCCAAGGTGGCGTATGCACTTAGAGTTCATTTGTAGTGGCTGGAGGCCCTGGCATATCCATTCTCTCACTTTATCTATCTATCTGTCTGCCTTTCTCTTTCTCTCTTTCCCTCTTTCTCTCTCTCAAATAAGTAAGTAAAAATTACATATTTTTTTAAAAGAATCAACTTTATTATTTTCTTGATTTTGATAGGAATGTCTCTACAGTTGGCATAGTTATGGTTTTTTTTTTTTTTTTTTTTGGTTTGTTTGTTTGTTGTTTTGTTTTCAAAGCAGAGTCTTGCTATAGCCCAGAATGACCTGGAAATCACTCTGTAGTCCCAGGCTGGCTTCAAACTCACAGCATCCTCCTATTCTGGCCTCCTGAGTGCTAGGATTAAAGGCATGTATTACCATGCCTGGCACTCTCTTCTATTTTGGTGTTTTTTTTTTTTCTTTTTAACTTTTTTCCTTTCTCCGTCATCTATGACAACATGTCTCTGGGCCCAATATTATGCAAGCCTTGTATAGTTATGACAGCTGCTATGATGTCAGGAATGCAACAACCACTTTGTATCCAGAATACAGTGTTCCAAATCACTTCTTCCCTACTTGTAGCTCTTATATTCTTTCCGCCACCTCTTTCACAATGGTCCCTGAGCCTTGGAGGGTGTGATAGAGATGTCTTATTTAGTGCTGAACATTCAACTATCACTTCTCAGCATGTGGAAAAGTTTTGAGTCTCCCCAATGGTCACTACTATCTAAAAAGAGAAGCTTCTCTAATCAAAAGTGAGAGCAGGACTGGAGAGATGGCTTAGTGGTTAAGGCACTTGCCTGCAATGCCAAAAGACTCAGGATCTTTTATGTTTGAAAAAAAAATTTTTGTTTGTTTTTGTTTTTTCAAGGTAGGGTTTCATTCTAGCCCAGGCTGACCTGGAATTCACTCTGTATTCTCAGGGTGGCCTCGAACTCACAGTGATCCTCCTACCTCTGCCTCCCGAGTGCTGGGATTAAAG
This sequence comes from Orientallactaga sibirica, assembly GCA_036365145.1. Lineage (NCBI taxonomy): Eukaryota > Metazoa > Chordata > Mammalia > Rodentia > Dipodidae > Orientallactaga > Orientallactaga sibirica. The sequence continues at coordinate 12,073,261 of JAEOAD010000036.1, forward strand.
GCATGCACCACCACACCTGGCATGTTTTTTTAATTTTTAAAAATATTTTATTTTTATTTATTTATTTGAGAGAGGGGAGAAAGGGGCAGATAGAGAGAGAGAATGGACCCACCAGGTTCTCCAGCTGCTGCAAATGAACTCCAGATGCGTGCAGCACTTTGTGCCTCTGGCTTATGTGGGTCCTGGGGAATCGAACCTGAGTACTTTGGCTTTGCAGGCAAGTGCCTTAACCACTAAGCCATTTCTCCAGCCCTTGGAGATCATTTTGATGGACATAATATGTCCATTTAGCCAAAGAACAGTGGTAGCGTATGACCTTCCCAGCCATAGACTTTTGAATAGGTTTTCAATATTAGAGAAAAACTTCAGATCCTCTGTTTCTACCTCCCAAGTGCTGGAATTATAAGCAAGTGCCACTGTGACAGTTTTACATGGTGCTTGGGATCAAACCCAGGGCTTTATGAATATTAGGTAAGGTATTCCACCAACTGAGCTATAGTCCCAGCCAGTATTGCTATATTTCTTTCTTGTCTATATAAATTCTTATTTTGTCAGCTTGCGAAAAAAAGCTTTGTGGTATCTTTTATTTATTTTTTCTAATTTTTCTTCAATTTCACTAAAACTAAGCACTTTATAGCCTAAAAGCTTATTTTAATTTCTTTCTTTCTTTTTTTTTTCTTCTTGGTTTTTCGAGGTAGGGTCTTGCTCTATCTAGCCCAGGCTGACCTGGAATTCACTCTGTAGTCTCAGGGTGGCCTCAAACTCTTGGCAGTCCTCCTACCTCTGCAATGCTGGGATTAAAGGTATGTGCTACCACACCCGGCTCCAAAAGCTTATTTTATAGAGCCAGGCGTGGTGGCGCACACCTTTAATCCCAGCACTTGGGAGGCAGAGGTAGGAGGATCGCTGAGAGTTCGAGGCCACCCTGAGCCTACATAGTTAATTCCAGGTCAGCCTGGACCAGAGTGAGACCCTACCTCGCAAAAAAAAAAAAAAAAAAAAAAAAAAAAAGCTTATTTTATTTATGTGTGTGTCTGTGTGTGTGTGTGTGTGTGTATGCCACAGTGCATGCAGAGACCAGAAGATAACTTCAAGGTATCTGTATGCCACCTTCTTCATGACAGGTTCTTTTGCCACTTTACATGAACTGCCAGACTGTAAAAAAAAAAAAATGCTCTCTGGCCACAAGCTTTCAATTCATCTGGCTTTACATGGGTGCTGAGGAGTTGAACCTGAAGTGGCAGACTTTGCAAGCACGTACTTTTAACTGCTGAGCCATTTCCCCAGGCCCCATAAACTTATTAACTGTTCTTTCTAGTATAATCTTTTTTTTCTTTTTTAGTGCGATTCATGTTTATTCAAACACAAGACACCCCAAATCCCAACAGCTTAAAGTTTATCCCAGGAAAGCCAGTTCTTGAAACAAGGACCATGGATTTTCCTACTCCTGCTGCAGCCTTTCGCTCCCCACTGGCTAGGTATGTTCCTTTTCTGCTGGCTTTGCCAAAAAGCATAGATAACTCACTTTGGAATTAAGGCAGCCATATTACCTATTATATTTTTAGAATTGATATTAGGAGCAAAGTACATGCCTATAATCTCAACTGCCTACAGCAGTGGGAGGTAAAGCCAGGAGAATCTAGAAGCCTTCAGGCCAGCTAGACTGATGATAAGATGAATTAGATAAGAGATAGCTAACTGTCTCAAGCAGTGTAGAAGGAGAGAACAAATATGCAGAGGTTATCCTACACATACAGACACACACACACATACATTTAAAAATGAATTAATACTAGTCTCTTAAAAATTATATTTGAGGACGGGACATAGTGATACACACCTTTAATCCCAGCTCTCAGGAAGCAGAGGTAGGAGGGTCACTGTGAGTTCGAGGCCGGCCTGGGACTATAGAGTGATTTCTAGGTCAGCCTGGCCTAGAGTGAGAACCTGCCTTGGAAAACAAAACAAAACAAAAAAACCTGTATTTGAAAGGTCTATAGCATAATACGTAAAAATTTATATATTTTTTATTAATTTATTTGAGAGAGAATGGACATACCAGGGCCATTTGACACTGTAAACAAACTCCAGATGCATGTGCCACATTGTGCATCTGGCTTTACATGATGTGGTGGTTTGAATCACATGTCCCCCATAAACTCATGTGTTCTGAATGGTTGGTCCCCAGGTGGTGGAGTTTTGCTGGAGGAGATGTATTGTTGGGATCAGGATTAGGGGTGTTATAGCTAAAACCCCCTTGCCAGAACTTGGCTCACTCTCTTGCTGCTATTTTCCCCATGCTGTGACAGAGGTGATGTCCAGTCTGTTCATGCTATAATGAAGCTTCCCCTTGAGACTGTAAGCCAAATAAAAATTTTTTTCCCATCAGCTGCTTTTAGTCTGGTGCTGTGGGCTGTCATTAGGTCACATAATTGTGGCTTGCCAATCAAATAGATCATCCCCAAGTGGACCTGCAGAACTTTGTGCTGAAGGGTCATAGGTCAAATCACTAAGTTCCTTATTAACCAGTTTCAGTGCCATAGCCTATGCTTTTTGCCTGGGTCCTCACTATCTCAATGTGTGCTAAAAGGTCCAGCCAAAACTCTTTGATTATCCAAGTAGCAAGAAAGGATTATCTTTTGTCTCACACCAGCTGTGGCAGACACAGGCACGTGCCTCCCTGGAGCTACAGCCTCAGCCTCTCTTCCTGTAGCAGCTAATGCCTCCCCTGCCCCACAGGGCTTACCCTTAATCCCCTACAAGACACCTGAATAATTCATTAATTTTATTTCCTTCCTTCTTTCCCTCCTCCCCTCGTTTATTTTTTGGCCAGGGATTGGCTCAAGGACTTGCACATGCTCAGCCACTAAGTTAAACTCTCAGCTTCAAATGAAAATTTTGGTAACCTTACCCTAGTATTGATTGCTGAACACATTTGAGAAAGTTTAGATAACTGTTTCTGTATATGCTGCTACTTTTTATGTTTCTAGTTAATTAATTAACTCCATGGTTCATTCCAATTTCACTAGCTTCTCCCTCCCCCCCTTTTTTTTTATTGACAACTTCTTTAATTGCAGACAATATCCCATGGTGCTTCCCTCCCGCCCCCACTTTCCCCTTTGAAACTTCACTCTCCATCATATCCTCTCCCCCTCTCAATCAGTCTCTCTTTTCAGTTTGATGTCATGATCTTTTCCTCCTATTGCGATGGTCTTATGTAGGTAGTGTCAGGCACTGTGAGGTCATGTATATCCAGGCCATTTTGTGTCTGGAGAAGCATTTTGTAAGGAGTCCTACTCTTCCTTTGGCTCTTACATTCTTTCTACCCCCTCTTCCACAATGGACCCTGAGCCTTGGAAGGTGTGTTTGAGATGTTTCAGTGCTGAGCACTCCTCTGTCCCTTCTTTTGAGCACCATGGTGCCTTCTGAGTCATCCCAAGGTCGCCACCATCTGAAAAGAGAAGCTTCTATAACCCTAAGTGTGAGTAGCATTAATATGTGGACATTAAGAGAAGTGCTTACTGGGCAGTTTGGTGAGCCTAGTATATACATTTAGCCAGACACCAGCAGACCTTACACCTCTAGGGCTCATGTCTACCCCATCATAGGTTTTCAGTATCAGGAATGTATTCCCTCCCATGGAATGGGCCTCCAGTCCAATTAGAGAGCAGTTGGTTTCTCCCATAACAGACATGCCACTATTGCACCTGATGGCTCATTTGGCCTGACTGGCCAAATTCAAAGCTTGCGGTGTTCACTGTTGAGTTGGGTTTTTTGTTGTTGTTGTTGTTGTTGTTTTTGTTTTTGTTTTTTCGAGGTAGGGTCTCTAGGCTGACCTGGAATTCATTATGTAGTCTCAGAGTGGCCTTGAATTTACAGTGATCCACCTACCTCTGCCTCCCAAGTGCTGGGATTAGAGGTGTACATCACCATGCCTGGTGCCAGTTCCTTTTTCTTTATTGGCAAGTTGTAGTACATTTTATACATATGCCACAGTCTTTACTCATTTACCAGTTAGCAGCCCTCTTCATTTGGGGGACTGAAAAATAAGGCCACTCAATCATGTGCAGGTCTTTGTGGAATATATATGTCATTTCTCCTGGGTGAATTTCCAATGCAAGGCAAGAAGGCGAAACAGTGTTGGTCTTGAGGTGATACTTGTAGCTGGGGAAGAGTACATAAAAGGTCTTTAACTTTTTTCTGTACTTTTATATATGTTTAAATTTTCTATTAACACATTTTATCTCTCATTTTTCTGTATGCCCAGGCAGCTATTCAGGATTGAAGGAGTAAAAAGCATATTCTTTGGACCAGATTTTATTACTGTCACGAAGGTAAAATCAGATGACTTAAAATAAGACTGCAGGGCCGGGCGTGGTGGCACACGCCTTTAATCCCAGCACTCGGGAGGCAGAGGTAGGAGAATCGCCGAGAGTTTGAGGCCACCCTGAGACTACATAGTGAATTCCAGGTCAGCCTGGACCAGAGTGAGACCCTACCTCCCAAAACCAAAAAAAAAAAAAAAAAAAGACTGCAGCCAGGCATGGTGGTACATGCCTTTAATCCCAGCACTGAGAGGCAAAGGTAGGAGGATCACTGTGGGTTCGAGTCCAGCCTGAGAATACATAGTGATTTCCAGCTAAGCCTGGGCTAGAGTGAGACCCTACCTTGAAAAACCAAAATATAAATAAATAAATAATAAAATAATAATAAGACTGGAAAATCTTTGTCTTTCTGAGTCAAGTGCCTCTGCAGAATCACTTATGATTCCTTTCCCCTTCCTCTTTTTTTCCTTTCCTTTTTTTTTTTTCTTTTTGGTGGAAGGGGGGAAATGAGTTTTGCTATTTAGCACAAGCTGGGCTGGAATTTGTGATCTTCCTGCTTCAGCCTCCCTACTGCTACGATTACAAATGTGTGCCACCATGTCTCCCTAAAATTATAATTCTTAACGTGTTTTACACATAGTGTTATTAAAAATCTCAAATGATATTTCTTACATTGCTTAAGTTAATTATGTAAGAGAATTGTCAAATTGAAATTAATTATATTCTAGATCTAACTATCTAGGATGCCTAATTTTTCAGAAGAAAATAATTTGAGCCTCAGCAGGTTAGGGTAGTATCCAAGATTATGCAGCTATCCCACAGCAAGACTCAACCTTGTGAGAATTAGAATTTCAGCTTTACTAATTCTTTTTTAAAAGTATTTATTTATTTAATTTGAAAGCAGAGAGATACACAAAGAGACACAGAGAGAGTGTGGGGGTGCGCCTAGGCCTCTAGCCACTGCACACAAGCTCCAGATGCATGCACCACTTTTGTGCATCTAGCTTATGTGGGTACTGGGGAATTGAACCCAGGTCATTAGACTTTGTAGGCAAGCACCTTAGCCATGAGACATCTCTCCAGCCCAGCTTTATTAATTCTTACTGTAAGTTGATAGAGTTAAAAAGGGAAATAAGTATTATGAATACATTTTACATTAACAGAACACACGTGCACATATAAGTTCCCACTTTGAAAAGGGATATATATCCAATCATCTTTTGATATATATGTGTGTGTAAGTAGTTAAACATGTATTTTATATATAGAGTACACATACATGTGTCACATGCCATGTTGTCATTCATCTGGCAACCAAGAGAATCTTGAACTGTGGGAAGGCCGATTCCATGTAATAAGGGGACCAGGTGAGAGAGAGAGACTTAGAATAAAATCCCTACAACACACCTTTAATCCCAGCATTTGGGAGGTAGAGATTGGAGGATCAGTGTAAATTCAAGGACAACCTGGGATTATACATTAAATTTCAGGCTAGAGTGAGGCCCTACTTCAAAAACAAAAAAATCCTAAAACAAGCCCAACGCCTACCTGCCCATTCCTGATTGCCTGGTCCTCTGATCTCCCCATACCTCTAACACAGCTTTGGCTTCCTCCTGAGTTCTGGGATTAGAATTGTGCAACAGTATATCCAGTTTGTGTAGTGCTGGGGATCAAACCCAAGGCTTTGTGTGTGCTAGGCAAGCAAGCTACTACTAAGTTACAGCCCCAGCTCCTCTTTGCAGTTTTTCAAGATTCCTTAAGAAATACATGTAAATTGAATTTTTGATTAGTCATGGAACGCCCTGTATATTCAATCAAGCAGTTATACTCTATTCTCAAGAGAATAAGAATTTCTTGATCATCCTCTGTTTAATTTGTTCAGTATTTTAGCTCTTCACATGAAAAATATCTTAAGCATTTTAATACTTGCCCTCTGTATACAGCTTGGTACATCAAACACTAAAATTTTATGAGTGAATGAATAGCAAGATGTTCCATTGTGTATCTCTGAATTCATCCAAGTGAGATGCTTGAAGAACAGGAAAATGACATGCTTTTTCTAGAAATGGGTGCTTTTCATAGGCAAGGTCATATTTAGGAAAGAATCTTTTTTAAAAGAAAACTTACTTTATGTGTTTACTTGAGACAGAGAAAGAAGCAGAAAGAGAGAGAATGGACACACCTGCCACTGCAAACTAACTCCAGATGCATGTGCCATTTTATGCACATGGCTTTACATGAGTACTAGGGAAGCAATCTCTCCAGCCCCTAGGAAGGATTCTTGAAAGATACAAGAGGTAGTATTCTGGAGGTGGGGATGTAGCTAAGTTGATAGACCACTTGTCTAATGAGGTAGTATTCTTAATGTTTTTGCACTTAGCTAGAATTGACATTTTTATTACACATTTGCAGGAAAATGAAGAGTTAGACTGGAATTTACTGAAACCAGATATTTATGCAACAATTATGGACTTCTTTGCATCTGGCTTACCTATAGTGACTGAGGAAACACCTTCAGGAGAAGCAGGTGACATTGTGTTGAGTAATTAATGTTTATCTTTTTTTTTAGACTTTCCGACTTTATTCATATTTGCCTTGATTTCAGAAGTAATAGGGATACAGATTTTTATCATTCCAGAGGGGTTGAATCTTCACATGTAACTTTATATATGCTTATTTTATCAGTTTTTTTTAATGTGTATGTTAATTAAAACTATTATTAAAAAATTTTGGCAGGGGTACTAATTAAACAGATGTTAGTTTTTGTCATTGTTGCTTTAGACACATTTGCGTCTATATATATTTTGTTTGTTTGTTTATTTGTTTTTTGAGGTAGGGTCTTGCTCTAGCACAGACTGACCTGGAATTCACTATTTAATCTCAGGGTGGTCTCCAACTCATGGCAATCCTCCTACTTCTGCCTCCCAAGTGCTGGGATTAAAGGCATGCACCACCACGCCCAGCTGGTTCCTAGACTCATTTTTTAAAAAGGTATTTTGGGGGCTGGAGAGATGGCTTAGTGGTTAAGGCACTTGCCTGCAAAGCCTAATGATCTGAGTTTGATTCCCCAGTGCCCATGTAAAGCCAGATACACAAGATGGTGCATGCATCTGGAGTTTGTTTATAGCAGCTGGAGGTGTTGGAGCACCCATGCTTTTTTTTGTTGTTGTTGTTTGTTTGTTTGTTTGTTTGTTTGTTTGTTTTTCAAAGTAGGGTCTCGCTCTAGCCCAGGCTGACCTGGAATTCACTCAGTAGTCTCAGGGTGGCCTTGAATTCATGGTGATCCTCCTACCTCTGCCTCTCAAATGCTGAGATTAAAGACATGCGCCACCACGTCCAGCTTGGCTCTCTCATTCTGCCTGTCTCTCTCTCTCTCTCTCTCTCTCTCTCTCTCTCTCTCTCTGCTTGCAAATAAAGAAATAACTACTTAAAATATTTAAGGGCTGAGCAGTTAGCTCAGCAGTTAAAAAATGTTTTTAGTAAGCCAGGTGTTGTGACGCACACCTTTAATCCCAGCATTTGGGAGGCAGAGGTAGGAGGATTGCGGGGGGTTCAAAGCCAGTCTGAAACTACAAAGTGAATTTCGGGTCATTTTGACCTAGAGTGAGATCCTACCTCGGGGAAAAAAAAAAAGTACAACATAAGGTAGAGCACCAAACCCTGAGTGAACCTTCATTATCACATGGCAAAGCAAAACCAGAGATGAAAAACCAAGCTTTTAAAAAAAATTTTTATTAACAACTTTCATAAATATAAACAATATACCATGATTATAATCACCTCCTACCACCCCGTCTTCCCCCTCTCCAATCTCCCCTCCATTGAATCCCTTCTTCATTCCAATTAGTTTCTTATTTTGATGTCATCTTGTTTTCCCTCCTATTATGCAGGTCTTGTGTAGTTAGTGTCAGCCTCTGTGAGGTCATAAATATCAAGGCCACTTTGTATCTGAGAGACAGTATTGTAAGCAGTCTTCCCCTTTCTTGGGCTCTTAACATTCTTCCCACCACACTACCTCTTCTGTAATGTGCTGAACACTCTACGGTCATGAGTTTTGAGTCACTCCAGTGGTCACTGCCATCTGAAAAGAGAAGCTCTAACAAAAAGTGAGAGTAGCATTAATATATGGGCAGAAACATAAGTATTTAGAAGGCAATTTGATGGCCATAATATATCCATTTAGCAGACAACAATAGTAGTGGCCCTTTTTAGGATTTATGACCTCCCCAGCCATAGGGCTTTGATTAGGCTTTTGGTACCAGGCAAGAATTACCACCTGTGGAGTGGGCTTCAAGACCAATCAGAGAGTAGTTGGTTTCCCCCATAACAGACATACCACCTTTGCACCAGTTGGTACATTTGGCCTGGCTGGCCAGCCATACAGCTTGCAGGATCCACTTTTGGTTAAGACTGTTGATGACTTTTCTCCCCCCACAGACTACATACCCTTCTAGCATCCTGAAAATTATACAGACATAGGCCAACAGGGAGAAGGCCTCTAGCTAAGCTTCAGCTTAAAATAAGTTTTGCTCTGTTTTGTAGGACATTTCAGAAATATCTAGAAGGCCTACATGTATATTTGATATGGTTATCTTCTTGAAAAACATTACTAAATTGAGAAACTAAAGATACAACTTAATTTATGAAGTAGGTTTCCCTTTTTGTCTCATATTCCCATCAAAATTTATATGATATTTTCCTGTGCTATTTTTCAATTCTTGAGAATGATAAAAGTTAGAAACTTTTATAAAATTTACTAGCTGAAAATGCCAAGTGCTAATATGATTAGAATTTCAGCATACTTAGTTTTATTGCTAAATATTGAATTGACTACTGTTCCTTAAGTTTTCTCCAGAGAAGAGTTTCCCAAACTCATCTGTGTTACATTACCAAGTTCTGTGTTTGATGCTTTCATATTTTCTTTTATTTTTAATTTTTTAAAGTGACAGAGCATCTCATGTAGCCCAGGCTGACCTAAAACTTGCTATGTAGCCAAGGCTGATCCTGCCACCACCTCCTGAGTGTTCAGTTTATAAACATTCATTACTGTGCCCTGTTTTGTGGGATTTTTTGTTTATTTGTTTGTTTTTTTAGGTAGGGTCTTGCTTTAGCCCAGGCTGACCTGGAATTCACTATGTAGTTTCAGGGTGGCCTTGAACTCATAGCAATCCTCCTACCTCTACCCCCCAAGTTCTGGTGTTAAAGGTGTGTACCACTACATCCAGCTATTTTGTGGGATTTTTTAAATTTTATTTTACTTGTTTTTTTCAGGTGGGGTATCACTGTAGTCCAGGCTGACCTGGAATTCACTATGTAGTGTCAGGCTGGCCTCGAACTCATAGCGATCCTTCTATTTCTGCCTCTCAAGTGCTAGGATTAAAGGCATGTGCCACCATGCCTGGCTATTTTGTGTTTTTTTTATTTGTTTTATTTTATTTGGTTTTTTGAGGTGGGGTCTCACTCTAGCCAAGGCTGATCTGGAATTCACTATGTTGTCTCAATGTAACCTTGAACTCATGGTGATCCTCCTACCTCTGCCTCCCATATGCTGGGATTAAAGACATTCACCACCATGCCTGACTTTTTGTTTTGTGTTTTCTGAAACAAGGTCTGACTAAGTAGGTACAATTGGCCTGGAACTTACTACATAGACCAGGCTAGCTTCCAACTTGTCAGGTGATCCTCTTGCCTCTACTTTGTAACTGCTGGGATTACAGGCATGTACCATCACACCTACCTTTGTTCTTAGATTTAAATTATTTATTTATTTTATTTATTTATTTATTTATTTGAGAGCAACACAGAGAGAAAGAGGCAGATAGAGAGAGAATGGGCATGCCAGGGCCTCCAGCCACTGCAAACGAACTCCAGGTGCATGTGCCACCTTGTGCACATGGGTCCTGGGGAATTAAGCCTTGAACTGGGGTCCTTAGTCTTCACAGGCAAGCACTTAACCACTAAGCCATCTCTCCAGCCCTAAAAAATATATATTTATTTATTTGAGAGACAAAGAAAGTGGCAGACTCAGAGAGAAAGTGAGTATGGATGTTCCTGCCACTACAAAAACTCCAGATATACTTGGTACTGGCAATCAAACCCATGCTGTCATGCTTTGCAAAGAAGTGCCTTTAACCTCTGAGCCATCTCTCCAGCCCTGTGTTTATGTTTGTTTGAGGGTTTGTTTGTTTGTTTGTTTGTTTGAGGTAGGATCTCACTCTAGCCCAGGCTGACCTAGATTTCACTATGCAGTCTCAGTGTGGCCTCAAACTCAGGGCGATCCTCCTACCTCTGCCTCCCAAGTGCTGTTATTAAAGGCATGTGCCACCACGCCCAGCTTATTTGAGTTTTTTGTTTTGTTTTGTTTTTGGAGGTAGGGCCTCACTATAGCCCAGACTGACCTGAAATTTATTATGTAGACTCAGGCTGATCTTGAACTTACAGTGACTCTCCTCCCTCTGCCTTCCGAATGCTGGGCGTGCACCACCATGCCTGGCTTGTATTTATGTTTTTAATGAGCCATGAAATTCAAATCATCCTGTCTTAATACTTGTACTTGAATGGATACTAAATTGATACTGTTGATTTTTTTATTCATAATTTTTCTTAGGGTCTGAAGAAGATGATGAAGTTGTGGCAATGATTAAGGAATTGTTGGACACTAGAATACGGTATGTGCCTCTCCATCTCCCTCAGTTTCAGTGCTGCAGAAGTTTTCATCATAGCAGTATATCTTCAGCATGAGGTTAGCACGGGTCCCCAAGTAAGTACGTACTGATACAAACCACAGTGGGGAATCATAACAGTTGAGTTTAAAGCCTGTACCTTCACTTACTCAGAATTTTATAACACATAATCTATTTAAACATAGACAAGAAAGTTCCCTTACAGTCATCATTTAGGAAAGAAAGAGGACTTAGTGTTTGCCAACATTTTAATGAGAGGAACACCTGCCTAGCAGTTTACTCATACAGAATAAATTGAAATGACTAGAGAACAGCAGGCTTCCACAGCTCACAGAAAACCAGGGTTCCAGATTTTTGAGAAATGCGTTTGAAGGCATTAGATAGCTGCCAAAAGCAACCGAGACTTCCCTGGGGCATGAGCTGACTAAAAAAAAAAAAAAACACTTTTTATTAACTTCCATAAATATAGACAATACTCCATGATCATAGCCCTCTCCCACCACTCTCCCTCCCCCACCATTCTCCCTCCATCACATTCTTTCTTTCCAACTAGTCTCTCCTTTTTTTAAAAATATTTTTATTACTTTATTTGAGAAGAAACAGAGTAAGCATGGGCACACCAGGTTCTCCTGCCACTGCTAACAAATTCCAGGTGCATGCGCCACATTGTACATCTGGCTTTATGTTGGTACTAGGGAATCAAACTCAGGCTGTCAGACTTTGCAAGCAAGTGCCTTCAACAACTGAGCCATCTCTCTAGTTTCTCTTCTCCTTTTATGTCATCATTTTTCCCTTCCTATTATGAAAGTCTTGTGTAGATAGCATCAGCAATATGAGGTCATGAATATCAGTATTTGTGTCTGGAAGGCAGCATTGTAAGCACTCTTCCCCTTCCTTTAGCTCTTACATTCTTTCCGTTACCTCTTCTGGAATGGTCCTGAGCCTTGGAGGGTATGGTAGAGATGTCTCCTTTAGCGCTGATCACTCCACTGTCACTTCTCAGCACTATGGTGGTCACCACCATCTGAAAAGAAAAGCTTTTCTAACTCTCTAAGTGAGAGTGTCATTAATAAATGATCATAACATAAGTATTTTAGAGCATAGTTTGGTGGGTATATAATATATGCATTTAACCAGACAACAGTAATAATTTCTCCTCTAGGGTTTATGACCTCCCCAGCTTTGGGCTTTGACTAGGTTTTCAGTACCAGGCAGGAATTCCCTACTGTGAAGTGGGCCTTGGGTCCAATCAGAGAGCAGTTGGTTTCTCCTATAACAGACATACTACTGTTACACCAGTTGGTATATTTGGCCTGGCTGGCTTGCTGTAAAGCTTGCAGGTCCACTGCTGGTTAAGACCATTGATGACTTTTCTCCCCCAGCAGGCTGTATTCTTTCTTTAATGTGTAGATCAGAAGTTACATCTTCAGGGTAGGAGCTCTAGGTACCAGATGCGGCCTTTCTGTTACTCCCAGCTTAATAGTAGGACTGACCCATGCTGTTGGATATGCCTGCTATGCGAATGTCCTAGTATTCAGTTATCAACCATGGTGGGTAAATAAGCAAGGCTGGTTGAAGTATGCTAAGGTTTTGGTTACTTAGAAGTGTGAGAGGGCCGGGCATGGTGGCACACGCCTTTAATCCCAGCACTTGGGAGACAGAGGTAGGAGGATTGCCCAGAGTTCGAGGCCACCCTGAGAATACAGAGTGAATTCCAGGTCAGTCTGAGCTAGAGCGAGACCCTACCTCAGGGGAAAAAAAAAGTGTGAGAGGGCTGTGGAGTGGGATAGGGTAAGGACTAGTATTAACTTTGAAAAAGATGGAGGTGGCACAAGTATCTGAGGGAGGGGGATACTGTTAACTTCCACAAATTTTAGAGGTTGTTGAGAATATGGAAGGTTGTGGTTATGGAGAATAAAGAGGAGAGGGTAAGGAGGACAGAATGTGTAAAAAAAAAAAAAAAAGATTGGAAAGACAGGTAATGTATATGAGTTATATGTAGGAAGAGTAGTAGAGAGATCCCAATAGTAGGCTGGGTAGAGAAAAATCCAGAACAAACCTACAAACATACAAATGTAAATAAAACCAGCATGGAATATATATGCATGAATAACAATTAAAAAGAGGGTCGCTAAAGAGATGACTCAGCTGGTAAAGGCACTTGCTTACAAAGATTGACAGTCTGGGTTTGATTCCCCAGTACCTATGTAAAGCCAGATGCACAAAGTGGCTCATGTGTCTGGAGTTTGTTTGCTGTGGCAGAAGGCCTTGGTGTGCCCATACTCACTCTGTCTCTTTCTCTGTCTCAAATAAATTTTAAAAATATGTATTTTTAAAAAGGCCCTGAGCCAGGTGTGGTGGCTTAGACCTTTAATCCTATCAGGAGAGAGACTGAGGTAGTAGCTTGTTTGGAGCTCCAGCCCAGCTTTCACTGCAGTGAATTCAGGTCAGACTAAGCCAGAGCAAAACCTTGCTGCAACAAGAAAAAAAGAAGACACCAAAAATTAAGACACATTAAAAGTGTCAAAAGTTAACCATAATGCCCAGATTATTTAAAAAGGCAAAGAAGGGCTGGAGAGATGGCTTAGCAGTTAAAGGGCATGCCTGCAAAGCCAAAGGACCCAGGTTTGATTCACCAGCACCCACATAAGCCAGATACACAAGGTGACACATGTCTCTTGAGTTCATATGCAGTGCATCCATTCTCTCTCCTTCTCCATCTCTATCTGCCTTTCCTCTCAAATAAATAAATATATATATTTTTTTAAAAGTCAGAAAGGCAAAATAGGGCTAGGGAAATGGTTTAGTGGTTAAGGTGTTTGCCTGCAAAGTCTAAGGACCCCGGTTTGATTCCCCAGGACCCATGTAAGCCAAATGTACAAGGGGGCACATGTGTCTGGAGTTTGTTTGCAGTGGCTGGAGGCACTGGAGTGCCCATTCTCTCTCTCTCTGCCTCTTCCTCTCTTTCTCTCTCAAATAAATAAATAAATAAAATATTTTTTAAAGAAGGCAAAGTAACCAGGCATGGTGGCGCACACCTTTAATTCCAGCACTCGGGAGGCAGAGGTAGGAGGATCGAGAGGCCACCCTGAGACTACATAGTGAATTCCAGGTCAGCCTAAGCTAGCATGAGACCCTACCTCGAAAAACCGAAAAAAAAAAAAAAAAAAAGGCCAAGTATATAAAATGTACATTAATTCAATATTTCTGTCTAGTGGACTGGGTTTTGAATTATTTCCCGCCCTGGGACTTCTTGTTTTTTATTTATTTTTTTTAAGCAGCCTGCCCTAATATGGAAGGTACAATTAGCACTTATAGTTCAAACCTATATACCTAGCTTTAGGGTATGTGTTTCCCCAATGTAAACCTGCCCATTTGGGGGTGACTTTCTATTGTACCAGCATTGAGTTGTGAAACTACTTCCCTCTTTGTTACACTGTGGACTCGTCTCAGCTGGCTAGCTCAGTTAGCCCTTAGCATCAGCTGTGCTGGATGCTGTGTCAAAGAGTGGTGACTGTGATGCCTTGTTATCCTGTGGTCTCTAGCAGTGTTCCTAGTGCCGACTTATTGGGGAAGGAAGGTTGTGAGATGCTCTCTGGAGCTGCTCAGCTGGTCCCCATTGTCTTCTCCTTCAGGTTCTTTTTCCCATCTGTTGTTTTAAATATATCATGAATATTCTGTGGCCACAGGCCAACTGTGCAGGAAGATGGAGGCGACGTGATCTACAAAGGCTTTGAAGATGGCATCGTGAGGCTGAAGCTCCAGGGCTCCTGCACCAGCTGCCCCAGCTCCATCATCACCCTGAGAAATGGCATTCAGAATATGTTACAGTTTTATATTCCAGAGGTAGAAGGCGTAGAACAGGTATGCCAGTGTTATATGTTTGGACTTAATAGTAAGATAAGAATGAAAGAAACTTTATGACTTGACATTTTCAACAAGGGCAAGATCTTTTATGTTTGAAAAAAAAATTTTTTTTTGTTTTTTGTTTTTTCAAGGTAGGGTTTCGTTCTAGCCCAGACTGACCTGGAATTCACTCTGTATTCTCAGGGTGGCCTCGAACTCACAGCGATCCTTCTACCTCTGCCTCCCGAGTGCTGGGATTAAAGGCATGCGCCACCACTCCTGGCAAAAAAATAAATTTAATTAATAATATTTATGTTTTTTGGTGAGCGAGCACACCAGGGTCCCCTGCCTATAAATGAATGCCAGACATATGTGCTACTTTTGCATCTGGCTTTACATAGTTGCTAGGAAATTGAACCCCAAATGGCAGGCTTTGCAAGCAAACACTTTTAACTGCTGAGGCATCTCAGCCTCTTAGTTCAAAGCCAGCTTGGGCTACATAACATTTTTTAATTTATTTATTTATTTATTTATTTGCAAGCAAAGAGAAAGAAAAGAGAGAAAGAGAATGAGCATGCTGAGGCCTTGAGCTGCTGCAAATGAACTTTAGATGCATATACTACTTTGTGCATCTGGCTTTACATGGGTTCTGGAAATTGAACCTGGGTCATTAGGCTTTACAGGGAAGCACCTTAACTTCTAAGCCATCCCTCTAGCCCCTACATGACATTTTGTCTTAAAATTAAAATTTGAAAAACTTTGAGAAAACTTCTTAGGTAATTCTGTTCTGATTACAGAAAAAATTACATCATATAATTATAGATGAATTTAAAAGTAGAAGAACTTGGGCTAAGGAGATATTAAGTTGGTAAAGTGCTTCCCTTGAATGCATGAGGGCCTGAGTTTGATCCCTAGGACCCCAGTAAAATGCTAGTTATAGCAGCAAGCAAGCACCTGTGATCCTAGTATTGGAGAGGTGGAGTGTAGGAGTTATCTTGTTGTTGGGACAAAACACCCAACCAGAAGCAGCTAATGTTAAAAAAAATAAAAAGGTTTATTTCCAGCTTAGTTTAGCAGAGAAGTTTCATCATGTTGGGGAAAAGGTGGCTGAAACAGATAGCCAGGCATCATGTGCTACAGCAACAGGGAGGAAGCAAAGAGAGTAAGATCTAGTACTGGCAAGTGGGACTGGGCTGAAACTCTCAAGCCCTCCCACTTCCAGTGACACACCTCCCCTAGGAAGGCTCCACCAGCTGGGAATTAAGTATGTGACTTAATCACAAACACATGAAGCAGTGGGGACATTTTACATTCAAACCACCATATGGAGACAGGAGGATCCCTGGAGCTTGCTGAGCATCCTGTCTGGCCTAATGCATGGGCTTTCAGGCAACAAGCAACCCTGTCACAAAGGAGGAGGATGGCCATCCTGAAGTTGGCACCTAGTGTTATCCTCTGGTTTCCACATACATGTACACACATTTGAATATGTAGCTGCCACGCATAAGTGGACACATAAGTAAAAATGCTCGAGCATATAGGATATATCCACTTGCTAATTCTTCCTCTCCCTGTCATCTTCTTTTATGTAAAAATATTTTATTTGAGAGAGTGTGTGTATGGATATCCCAGAGCCTCTTGCCACTGCAAACAAACTCCATTTGTATGCACTACTTTGTGTATCTGGCTTCATGTGGTTACTAGGGAATTGAACTTAGGCTGGCAGGCTTTGCAAGCACACGTCTTTGACCACTGAACTGTCTTTCCAGCCCTGATCCACTTTATAAAAATTTTTTAAACATTTTTTAATTTTTATTTATTTATTAGAGAGAGAGAGAGGGAAAAAGGCAAATGGAAAGAGAGAATGGGCATACCAGGGCCTCCAGACACTGCAAACAAAACTGCAAATGCATGGGCCATTATGTGCATCCGGCTTATGTGGATCCTGGGGAATCAAACCTGGGTCCTTAGGCTTTGCAGGCAGGTACCTTAACTGCTAAACCATCTGTCCATCCCCTATTTTTTTTAAAAGGGCTGGAGAGATAGTTTAGTGATTAAAGTGCTTGCCTGTGAAACCTAAGGACTCATGTTCTGCTCTCCAGATCCCACATAAGCTAGATGCACAAGGTGACGCAAGTGTGCAAGGTCACACATGTGCACAAGATGGTGCACATATCTAGAGTTGAATTTCAGTGGTGGAGGCATGCCAGCTTGTGCTCTCTATCTCATAAAAAATAGATAGATAGATAGATAGATAGATAGATAGATAGATAGATAGATAGATAGATAGATAGGCTGGAGAGATAGCTTAGCTTAGCAGTTAAACACTTGCCTGTGAAGCCTAAGGACCCCAGTTTGAGGCTCCATTCTCCAGGACCCACATAAGCCAGATGCACAAGTTCGTTTGCAGTGACTGGAGGCCCTGCCGCCCATTCTCTCTCTCTCTACCTGCCTATTTCTGTATCTCTGTCTCTCAAATAAATAAATAAATAAATAATGAATATATATATATATATAAAAAAATTTAAGACAAAATGTCATGTAGCCTAAGCTGGTCTTCAACTAAATATGTAGTAGATGACTTTGAATTCCTGATCCTTCAGTGTGAGCTGAACTTTTCATTTTTTTTTTTTTTTCAGAAACTTTTTAATTTTTTTATTTATTACAGAGAGGGGGAAGGAGAGGGAGAATGGGCACACCAGGACCTCTAGCCACTGTAAACAAACCCCAGAAGTATGCACTTTGGCTTTGCAGGCAAGCACCTTAACCACTAAGGCATCTCTCCAGCCCCTGACTTCATTTTTAGTTTTTTGAGTTTGAGTCAAGATCGCTTGATGTAGCCTATGTAGGCCTGGAACTCGTAATCCTCTTGCTTTAGCCTCTTAAGCTGGAATTATAGGCAGGCGCTGCCAAGGAAGCATGTATGTTTTGTTGTACAGTGAAGCCAGTGCTCAAGGTTATAGAACTTTATCTGTATCATGTCAGATTATTTTTTGTCTCAGTGTGTGTAAGAACTATTGCAGTGACTCATGGCAGTGATTGTCAGCCAGGAGGAACAGCCTTACAGAGAAGTTATTAGGGAGGGAAACAATATGTAGAATTTAGGAATATGAGAAACTCCCTAGATAACTGCTGTGCTCTTAGAACGCATCCCAGCCCCTTTTGAGAATCACTTCTAGTGATTTTGACTGGCATTAAAGTCCATGCTTCAGTCTAGTCCATGCCAACTTCTCTTTGAAGTTCTTGTCAGTCCTGTGCTTGGAATTAAATTCTGCTTGACTAGCACAAAGCTTCTTTCTGTGTATCTATCTTAGTATTTTATGCATAAGCTTCCTTAAAAATGAGAAATCATAGCTATGCCTTTGTATTTCCCTGAAACAACTAGCCCTGGGTCTCACAGATGTCCTTTATGTAGTTTGTATTATGTGAGTATTTGGGAATCTTACCTATGTGTTTTATTTTTTGCTATTGTTATTTAATATTTTTATTTCTTTATTTGCCAGTAGAGTGAGGTGGAGAAAGAAAAAGAGTATGCATGACCACACCAGGGCCTCTTACCTCTGCAAACAAACTCCAGATGCATACAACTTTGTGCATCTGCCTTTACATGGGCACTGGGGAATCAAACCCAGACCAGTAGGCTTTGCAAGCATGTACCTTTAACCACTGAGCCATCTCCCCAGCCCAAAACATTCTTTTTCTTTTCTTTCTTTCTTTATTTATTTGAAAGATAGAAAGAGAAGGAAGGAAAGAGAGAATGGGTGCACCAGGGCCTCCAGCCACTGCAAACAAAATTCAGACGCATGTACCACTTGTGCATCTGGCTTACATGGGTCCTAGAGAATCTAACTAGGATTCTTTAGCTTTGCAGACAAATGCCTTAACCACTAAGCCATCTCTCCAGCCCCTTCTTTTTAAATTTTTATTTATTTATTTGAAAGAGAGAAATAGGGAGGGGGGTAGAAAGAGAATAGGCACACCAGGGCCTCTAGCCACTGCAAATGAACTCCAGATGCATGCATCACCTTGTGCATCTGGCTTACGTGGGATCTGGGGAATTGAACTGAGGTCCTTTGGCTTTGCAGGCAAGCACCTTAACCACTAAGCCATCTCTCCAGCCCCCAACACATTCTAAATGTTTGGTCCCCAGCTGGTGGCAATTTGGGAGGTGGAGACCTGCTGGAGGAGATGTGTTGCTGGGGTTGGGCTTAGCGGTTTTATAGCCCAGCTGTCCCTTGTAGAGCTTGTCTTACTTCCTGCTGCAATTTTCCACCTGCTGTGGCAGAAATGTCCACCTTGTACTTTATCATCTTTGCCCTGCCAGTATGAAACTTCCTTTCAAGACTGTAAGCCAAAATAAATTCTTTCCTCCCATTTGCTGCTTTGGCTGGGTGTTTTGTCCAGCAACATGAAGATGCCTGCAACAGCTCTATATAACATGTCTATCCTCCTACCTCTGCCTCCCAAGTGCTATGATTAAAGGTGTGTGCCACTATACCTGGCTTTATATAACATGTTTAAATGAATAACTTGTTTTTGGAAAAAAGGCAAAAGTTAAGAATATGAGTTTTGCCAGTAAAAATATTTGCCAAGCTGGGGATGGTGATGTATCCCTTTAATCCCAGCACTCAGGAGGCTGAGGTAGGAGGATCACCATGAGTTTGAGGTCAGGAGTCTGGGCTACAGAGTGAATTCTGGGTCAGCATGGGCTAGAGTGATACCCTGCCTCAAAGAAAGATAAAAAAGAAAAGAAAGCCGGGCGTGGTGGCACACGCCTTTAATCCCAGCACTCGGGAGGCAGAGGTAGGAGGATCGCCCAGAGTTCAAGGCCACCCTGAGACTACATAATTAATTCCAGGTCAGCCTGGACCAGAGTGAGACACTACCTCGCAAAACCAAAAAAAAAAAAAAAAAAGAAAAGAAAAGAAAAAAGAAGAAAAAAGGAAAAAAAAGAAAAGAATGTTAACCAATCATTTATAGTTATTGCCTAGCTAGACTTTACTGCTGGAAACATCTTTGAGACAAGAAAGAGCCAAGTCCTCCAACTCTTTTGTACATACTTAATTTGCTAAGAGTCCAGGTTATGGTTGAAACTTGTACTTTGACTATTGATGAATATATTCCTATTGGAGCAACAGGATTTTCAGGCAGGAAAGTAATGCTAAAATCAAGAAAAAAAAATAATTTCTAACTCTTAATTCTTAAATTCTCTGTTTTCTGGTTTTAGGTAATGGATGATGAATCAGATGAAAAAGAAGCAAACTCACCTTAAAACCCTCTGGATTTTCTTTGAGCACAGCTGTAGACTTACTGATAGCATAACACGCTTCTTTTCTTAATCTGTTTTGGAACTTGATGGTTAATAAAGTGTGCCCTTTCCTCAGAGAACAAAGTACTACATGTTTGATTTACCTCACATGGCTTATTTATAACATCCTGAATCATCTTCTGTAAACTTGGATTTTATTCAGAGATACTTTTATTTTTGTTCCTCGTTTCTCATGAGGCCTTCTCTGCATAGTATTTTGAAGCAGTTTAAAATATAATCCTCCATTTGTTTTATTTGTTTTTTATACAGAAATAAATAGGAAAAATACAAATATTCTGAAATGGCTTAGTTTTTGTGGGATACCTCAAATTTAGTTTTAGTGGAGTCATTTTTTTTAAGCTGCACAGTTTTTATTTAAGGGGGTAGTAGGAGACAGCTCAGTGTCTAAAATGCTTGCTTTACAGTGCCAGGACCCCCATAAAATGCTAGGTGTCTTGGCTGCACCTGTAATCCCAATGCTGAGGAGGAGAAACAGGAGGAGCCCTAGGGCTCCTTGCACAGCTAATCTTGCACAGCAAATCTAGCCCTTTTGGCAATTACCAGGACAATGAAAGGCCTTGTGTCAAAAAAAAGATGGACAGCATTCCCAAAGTTAGCACCTGAGGTTGTCCTATGGCCCACACACAAGCACAAATGTGCCTATGCCCCCACATACATAAGTACCATGCATTTAAACACACACATGCATACCACATACATAAAAAACATAAAATCTGTCTGACTTGTAGCTCCCAGTATAAAGGAGTACATAACTTCCTATGAGAAGCACATCCCATACAAACAGTGGTAGTCAGCTTGACAGCCCAGAAATGTTCATTAAGAGATGGGTATGGTGGCACACGCCTATTATCCCTGCACTGAGGGGGCTAAGGTAGGGGATCACCATGAGTTCCAGGCCAGGTTGACTGCAGCGTGAGTTCCAGGTGAGCCTAGGCTAATGTGAGATCCTGCCTCTAAGATAGATGACAGATAGATGGATGGATGGATAGTTGATAGATAATCATGGAAGGCTTGGTAAGTGATTTTGCTAAATTTTATTTTTTTTAATTTATTTTTTAAAATATTTATTCATTTGAGAGAGAGAGGAAGAGGCAGAGAGAAAGAGTGAATGGGCGCACCAGGTCCTCCAGCCACTGCAATCGAATTCCAGACACATGTGCCCCCTTGTGCATCTGGCTTACGTGGGTCCTGGGGAATTGAACTGGATCCTTAGGCTTCGCAGGCAAACATCATAATCGCTAAGCCATTTCCCCAACCCTATATTTTTATTGACAGCTTCCATAATTGTAGACAATATCTTATGGTAATTCCAACCCCCCCACTTTCCCCTTTGAAACTCCACTCTCCATCATATTCCCTCCCCCTCTCCATCAGTCTCTCTTTTATTTTGATGTCATCATCTTTTCCTCCTGTTACGATGGTCTTGTGTAGGTAGTGTCAGACACTGTGAGGTCATGGGTATTCAGGCCATTTTGTGTCCAGAGGACCACATTGTAAGGAGTCCTACTCTTCGTTTGGCTCTTACATTCTTTCCACCACCTCTTCCACAATGGACCCTGAACCTTGGAAGGTTTGTTAGAGATATTTTAGTGTTGAGCACTCTTCTGTCACTTCTTTTCAGCACCGTGGTGTCTTCTGAATCATCCCAAGATCACCGCCATCTGAAAAGAGAAGCTTCTGTAACCAAAAGTGAGAGTAGCATTAATATATGAGTATATGGGTATGAACATTAAGAGAAGTGCTTACTGGGCAGTTTGGTGAGCATAGTATATACATTGAGCCAGACACCAGAAGACGTTACACCCCTAGGGCTCATGACTACCCCTGTTGTAGGTTTTCAGTATCGGGGATATATTCCCTTCCATGGAGCGGACCTCCAGTCCAACTAGAGAGCAGTTGGTTTCCCCCATAACAGACATGCCACTATTGCACCCATTGGCTCATTTGGCCTGGCTGGCCAAATTTAAGGTTTGCAGTGTCCACTGTTGAGTACCTTCACTGGTGTTTTCTCTCTCCCATTGAACTGCATGCAGCATAGCTTTTTCCAACTTTCTGTCAGCTGGTCCACCTGGAGGAGGCTTTCAGCTCAGCTCCAGCAGGATTTCTCAGTGACCTTGCCACCCAAGTATGTGGAGTCTTCAGCAATAGTGTCTTACCATCTATTCCTGGTGGGAAAACAAAGGTCTGGGCAATGGCCTGTAATGTTTTGGGGGTATCTGTGGCCTCCCTGGCCAACAACTCACTGGAGGGTATCCCATCCCTGGCACTGTAAATTTTCTAGTAACAATCTATGGCTTCTGAGTACTAGATTTCATTTTTATGTTTTTTTAAATATATTTTATTTATTTATTTACTTGAGAGAGAGAAAGAGGCAGAGAGAGAGAGAATGGGCTCGCCAGGGCATCCAGCCACTGGAAACAAACTCCAGATGCATGTGTTCCTTGTGCATCTGGCTTATGTGAGTCCTGGAGAATCAAACCAGGGTCCTTTGACTTTGCAGGCAAACGCCTTAACCGCTAAGCCATCTCTCCAGCCCCATTTTTATGTCTTGGTTGTGTTGTGTGTGTATGTGGTTTGTGCACGTGTATGTGTCTTTAAAGTACCCCATGGGCTGATGCAGTGGGCTGGAGCAGAATGTTGAGTATCCCACTCTATAACTCTTCTGCCTGTTCTTGTTTGAGCCAGCATCTCTTAATCTTGGAGCTTCCAATTTTTTCGTGGGCTCTGGTGATTCCTTCTAGGACTGAGGTTAATCACAGTATGTCCATGCTTAGCTGTTTAACATGGGCTCTGGAGATTTGACTTGGGCCCTCATGCTTGTACTGGAAGCACATTTCCACTGAGCCATCCCTCTAGCTGTAGATTTTGATTTATGACACACTGCCAAATGTTAGCCTTGAAATTACTGTGGTTTCTTTTTAAATAAATTGGATTTAGAAAATTAAAGAGGGGAATAAATTGAAACAGTGACTCTGTGAGTGGTTGATTGATAATGTATCTGGCTGTGGTTACATATGCCTATAATCCCAGCACTTTCAAGGTGGAAGTAGGAGGATCAGGAGTTCAAGACCCAGTTTCTGCTACATAATGAGTTTCAGACCAGTCTGAGCTACATGAAACCCTGTCTCGCAAAATAATAATTATTATTAGTTGTGTTAGGTAAAACAAAAATAAAAGCCAATAGGTTCTAAAAAACATGTAAGCTATTTTTACATGAAGTGTTCTTTTTTAAATTTTTTTCTTTTTATTTACTTATTAGAGACAGAGAGAGGGAGAGAGAGAAAGAGTGGGAATGGACGCGCCAAGGCCTCTAGCCACTGCAAATGAACTTCAGATGCATGTGCCACCATGTGCATCTGACTTACGTGGGACCTGGAGAATTGAACCTGAGTCCTTAGGCTTTGTAGGCATGTGCCTTAACCGCTAAGCCATCTCTCCAGCTCGAAGTGTTCTTGTAAATGCTTTATAAAGGCCAGGGTTGATGTGTGGGCACATCACTCTCACTTTGGAGGCAGAGTCAGGAAGATAGCAAATTTGAGGCTCTCCTGTGCTACATAGCAAGACTGTAAAATATCAAGAAGGCCAGAAAGATGGCTCAGTGGTTAAACCACTTGCTATGTAAGATGAGAACCTCAGTTCAGCTCCCCAGCACCCCCACAAATTCTGGGTGTGGCAATGCACACCTCCAATTCTAGTGCTAGTGCCAGCGAGGAGTAACCCTAGAGCTCTTTGGCTAGCTAGTCTAGCCAAATCATTGACACCTAGGTTTAGTGAGGGATCCTGTCTCAATAAATAAGATGGAGAGTGACAGGAGGACACTAGATATTGACCTCTGGCCTTCACATGCACACATACATGAGACCAAACTCATATGAAGATGCCTATACGTGCACACACCACACAAAAATAAAAGGGGATAGAAGTACCAGGTATATCTCAGTGGTAGAGTGCTTGACTAGCATGTGTAAAGCTCTAGATTTGATACCCAGCACCAGAAAGCAGTCAATGTAGGACAGTTCAGTGTTTATTTGAAACTTAGATTCTTGGTTAATAGCAAGCCTGGCACTGAGATTCTTTTCACTAACCCTTTAGGATAAAGTGCTATGTGGAATAATGAGGTCACATGACAGCAAGATAAAAATAGCGAACTTAGCCGGGGGTGGTGGTGCACGCCTTTAATCCCAGCACTTGGGAGGCAGAGGTAGGAGGATCGCCTTGAGTTTGAGGGCACCCTGAGACTGCATAGTTAATTCCAGGTCAGCCTAGGCCAGAGTGAGACCCTACCTCAAAAAAAAAAAAAAAAAAAAAAAAAAAGCCAACTTTCACCTATCATTAACTATGTGACAGTTTTCTAAGTACTTTACATTTATGAAGTTTTGGGTATTTTTTGTTTGTTTGTTTGGTTGGTTGATTTTTTTTTTCCCCCACGGTAGTGTCTCTGTAGCCCAGGCTGACCTGGAATTCACTTTGTAGTCTCAGGGTGGCCTCAAACTCATGGAGATCCTCCCACCTCTGCCTCCCGAGTGCTGAAATTAAAGGCGTGCACCACCACGCCTGGCCTTGTGAAGTTTTTTAATCCTATCAGGTGAATAGCTATTAATGTCCTTATGTTAATAGATGTTACACTGGAGGCCCAAGATAGGGGTTTGTATGATACGTCTTTTTTTGAATATATATTTTTTTGTTTTTGGTATTTCAAGGTAGGGTCTCTAGTCCAGGCTGACCTGGAATTCACTATGGAGTCTCAGGGTGGCCTTGAACTCATGGCGATCCTCCTACCTCTGCTGGGATTAAAGGCGTGCACCACCACGCCCGGCTGTATTATATGTCTTAAGTGGAAAGCAAGAATGTATAACAGAGTTGTACACACAGCCCCCATGCTGTTCTACCTTCTGTGTGTTGAGCCCATGTCACAGGAGGAAGTCAGTCTCCCTGCCATCCTAGCTGTGTCCTAATGTGCAGCAATCTTTTCTGCCTTCTGCAGAGCCACAGTGACTAAGGCAGTATTATACGCATGTGTGTTCAATTTTCATGCAGGGATATGAATTTCTGACTCTCATGTGTTACCAGTCTTATCACCCTTTTACACTTCATTTCCCCACATCATGGTTATCTGTGGCATCTTCACAGGGGTTAACAAGCTGTCCTGAAGCAACTTTTGCATCAGCTGAGACGCTAGGAAATAGTATTTCTGTCTCTTTACACTTCTAGTGGTCTCTCAGCAACTCTCTGAACAGTCTACCTGTTATTCTGGGTCTAGTCCATCTTACAGGACAAAACTAGTAGAGATAGGACTCGTTAGTCTCATGGTATTCAATGTATTAACTCTCTTGGCAGTAGGATGATTTTGTTTGTTCTTTCTCTAGCAGAATTAAAATACTAAAATAACAGTTCCAGCTTCTAACTACTGGGCAAGTTTGGCATCTACTGGAGTGGAGTATTAAGTATTGAATGTTGCTTACAGTTAGAGTCAGCACCCTTTACCCTCAGAGGATGAGGGGACAGTCAGGCTGTATTCACTTGATGTTGATGACATCTTTTGCATCTTCTTGCCCTTTTTTCATCCGTTTAGCGACATTTCCCCCTTTCCTTTGGACAACTGATCTGTTCAATCACAGTCCTGCCTTCTTTGCCATAGGTGTGAGATACATGATCTTGCACTGGACTAGAATCCTCCCCTAGAAGGTCTGAAGTGAAGTGGAGGAGGAGCTTCTCATTCTCTTTAAAGTGTAAGCTGCAGGGCTGGAGAGATGGCTTGGTGGTTAAGGCGCCTGCCTGCAAGCCTAAGAATGCCGGTTCCAATCTCCAGGTCCCACGTTTAGACAGATGCAAAAAGTGATGCAAGGGCACAATGCTCCACTTGCCACAAGGGGGCGCATACATCTGGAGTTCATTCATAGTGGCTGAGAGGCAGCTGGCGTGCCCATTCTCTCTCTCTCTCTCAAATAAAAAAATAAAGTGTAAGCTGCAGATGATTTCAGAGCTGTTTCACTGCACACAGGTCCATAAAACAAGGCATTCAGAAGACATTGATTGCATTTCTGTATAGATGTGACCAAAGGTGTTTGCATACCTGCTCTTCCCAATAACATTAGCTAATGAATCTCTTTCCTCTACTTTGAGTGGGTTTCTATTATTTGCCACTGAAAGCCCTATCCGTTATAAATTTAAAAGACAAATAGATATATTCAACATTGGGAAAATAATAAAAATAACACTGGTTTTCTAGAGAACCAGAACCAATAGGGCATATAAATAAGATAGAGAAAGACCACATGCACAAATTAGATTTTTATTTTTATTTATTTTTGGAGAGAGAGACAGAAATGGGCGCACCAGCAATCTCTCAGCTGCTGTGAATGAAATCCAGATGTGTGCGCCCCCTTGTGGTCAAGTGTGGCATTGCGCCCTTGCGTCACTTTGCATCTGGATAAATGTGGGACCTGGAGATTGGAACCGCTGGAGATATGAACCAGCGTTCTTAGGCTTAGGAGGCAGGCGCCTTAGCCGCTAAGCCATCTCTCCAGCACACAAATTAGATTTTATGGAACTGTTTCATATAACTATGGAGGCTGGCAAACCCAAAATCTATAGTGAGGGCTGTCAGGTTAGAGATCCAGGGGAGAGTGATGTGGTTCAAATCTGAAGCCTGTATGCCAGCAGGTTCTTGCTTGGACAGATTGGTCTTTGTTCTATTAGGGCCTTCAACTTATTGATTGAAATCTACCCCCATCCATCTGTGTTAGGTCTATTGATTTAAATATCACATCCAAAAACACCTTCATGGAATCATCTAGAATAATACTTTATTAAATATATGGGTAAAATGGCCAGCTAGGTTGACACAATTAACCATTACAATCACACCCCTCATCAACTGAGAACCTATATGCATCTTCCCAAACCATAATCTCCAAACAGAGACAATAACAAGGTTATACTTCCACCCAACATGATACAGCTGTCTCATGTATAGCTGAAAACCCTTCCCACAAGAGAAGGTGAAAAGATCTTGGATCGTGTTGCCCCCTTTCCTTGATATCCTGTAACCTAAATACTATTTTTAAAATTTATTTCATTTATTTATTTATTTATTCTATGTGAGTGTGAGAGGCAGCCACAAATGATCTTCAGACACAAGCACCACCTTGTGCATCTGGCTTACATGGGCCCTCAGAAATTGAACCTGGGTTCTTGATTTCTCAGGCAAGCACCTTAACTGCTAAGCTACCTCTCCAGCCCTTTAAGATTTTAATATTTTCTTTCTTTGAGAGAGAGAGAGAGAGAGAGAATGGGCATGCCAGGGCCTCTAGCCACTGCAAATGAACTCCAGATGCATGTGCTACCTTGTACATTGGCTTACATAGGTACTGGGGTGTCGAACCTGGGTCCTTAGGCTTTGCAGGCAAAGATCTGAACTGCTAAACCATCTCTTCAGCCCCTAAATACTATTTTTACAAAAGTTAGTAGTTACCAGTGTCACTCTCCCTGAATGTAGCCACCTTCAAGGACCTGTGGATCTTAGCTATGGTGGAAAGCCCTGCATATTGGGCACAAACATCCTTCAAGGAATCTTGCCTTGGCTATGAAGCTGTATTCCCTTCCTAAGTGGTATTCCCTTCCTAATGATGAAACTAAGTCTTTTTAAAAATATTTATTTATTTATTTATTTATTTATTTATTTATTTATTTATGAGAGCGAAAGAGACAACATAGGGAAGGCGATCACCGTCTCCAGGGACCCCTGACAGAGGGCCAGCTTCGACCCCGCAGCCCAGGGCCCCTGGCCATGTCCAATAGTTCAGGCCAGCCTCCTCACCGGTCCAGCCTGAAACATTTCAAACACACCTTCCAAGGCTCAAGGTCCATTGCAGAAGAGGGGGCAGAAAGAATGTAAGAGCCAAAGGAAGAGTAGGACTCCTTACAACATGCTCCTCCAGACACAAAATGGCCTGGATACCTGTTGGGCTTTGCTAGTAGTGAGCTGTCATCGCCCAGAGTGGGCAAAACTGGCAAGGCGCTCCCCCCAGACCTGAAAGGCTATGACCATTCCATAAGTCAGACTTTGCCCCCCACCGTTCCTGACCTGTGGCTAGCTGCCCAAGAGACCCTCATGTGGCTAAAGTCACGTAGCCTCACCCCCCCACAGTTCTGAAGTCACAGCCTCCTGTTAATCTCTTCCGCCCTTCCCTCTACCTTCCCTTATCCTTCCCCCATAGCTTTGAAGTTACTAGTCCTTCCTCTATTTAGATAACAGCCCATAAACTATGCATCCGATTGCCATACAGTGTGTATGTGCCATCTCAACCTTCCCCAAGTGTTTATAAACCCACCCACCCTTTCAATAAACAAGTGCTGTCCATCAGACGGTCTCCCGGGTGCTCATTGCCCCATCATGTGTTCGTACGCACTCACCCGCCCAGCCAGATGACCCTGCAGCTCACCTGGGATGTCGGTGGCCAACGACCCCCGGGAACGGGAACAGAAGGAGACCCACAGCACGAGACCCACAGATACCCATGACCTCACAGTGCCTAACACTACCTACACAAGACCATCGTAATAGGAGGAAAAGATCATGACATCAAACTGAAAAGAGAGACTGATTGAGAGGGGGAGGGGATATGATGGAGAGTGAAGTTTCAAAGGGGAAAGTGGGAGGAGGGAGGGAAGTACCATGGGATATTGTCTACAATTAAAGAAGTTGTCAATAAAAAAAATAAATTAAAAAAAAAAGAATTTAGAGCTGAGAGATGGCTCAGCAGTTAAGGTGCTTGCCTGCAAAACTTAACAACCTGGGTTTGATCCTCCAGACCCATGTACAGACAGATGCACAAAGTGGCACATGTGTCTGGAGTTTGTTTGCAGGGCTGGAGGCCCTGGCATGCCCATTCTCTCTGTTTCTCTTCTATCTCTCTCTGCTTGCAAATAAATAAATAAATAAAAATATTTTTTAGCTGGGCGTGGTGGCGGACGCCTTTAATCCCAGCACTAGGGAGGCAGAGGTAGGAGGATCACCATGAGTTCGAGGCCACCCTGAGACTACGTAGTGAATTCCAGGTCAGCCTGAGCTAGAGTGAGACCCTAACTCAAAAAACTCGAGAAAAAAAAAAGAAGAAGAAGAAGAAGAAAAAAAATTTTTAAAGAAAAAAAAAATCTACTGGGTCATATCACCCATGTGAAAGAGCAGCTCACTCAGCCTGGATGCCCTGGATCTACTGCAGAGCCTTCTGTCTTTTTTTGTTGTTGTTGTTTTTTTTTTTTTTTCAAGGTAGGGTCTCGCTCTAGCCCAGGCTGACCTGGAATTCACTATGTAGTCTCAGGGTGGCCTCAAACTCACGGCGATCCTCCTACCTCTGCCTCCCAAGGGCTGGGATTAAAGGCATGAGCCACCATGCCCAACTCAGTGCCTTCTCTTGTTTGGGCTCCATTTGAAATCTAAATGCAGCATCTCTGGTCATTTGGTAAATGGGCTGGACTAACCCACTGAAATGAGGTATATATTTCCTCCAAAATCCCAAGAGGTCTAATAGCAATGTACTTTTGGGTTGTAGGAGTGGCAAGAGGTGATAATGTATTATTTATCTTAGAAGAGGTTAGCTTGTTATGCCCCATACCACCACATCTGTAGAAATGCCACTGAGAAGACCTCTGAATTTTTTTTCAGATTTATTTCCCATCTTATAACATGAAAATGTTAACCAGTAAGTCTAGAATTGTTACTTCTTCACAAGGTCTTGTTGACATAATATCATTCATGTAATGGACCAGTGTGGTATCCTTTTATCATTTTTATGTTTTCAGTATTAGAGATTGAACCCAACATCTTGAGAATACTTATGCATACTCTCTCCTACTCTCCCCTGCATTCTCTTTATCTCTCTTCCTCTCTCTCTCACACACACACTCACACACAGGATCTCATGTAACCCATGCTAGCCTTGAACTCACTATATAGCTAAGGATAATCTTGAGTTGCTGATCCTCATGCCTCCACCTCCCAGGTGCTGGGATTACAGGCAAAAATTACCACTCCCCAGTCCAATATCTTGAGAAAGATAATCAAAAACTCTGCAAACTAAATTCTGATTTAAGGTTGGAGATTTGATACAGTCCTGAGAAAGGACAATGAGTGTGTATTGCTGACCTTACCAGCTAAAAGTGCAATTTCTGGTGGACTCTTATTGGCAGGGATGGAGGACAAAAAGCATTTTCCAGCTAAGTAGCTACAAACCAGGTACCAGGGGATATGTTACTTTATTCAAACAGTGAAATTAGATTTGGTACAGTGACTGAAATTACAGTGACTTCCTGGTTAAGTTTATAACAATCTATTTTCCTTCTCTAATGTTCACTTGTGTTTTGCACAGGGAGCTACCACCTCTGCACCTTTCAAATCCTTGATGAAGGCACTGATCTTTGCAATCCATCCAGGAATGCAGTATGGATTTTGAGATTTATCCTTTTTCTAGTATATGCAATTCTTGTGGTTTCTAATTGACCTTTCCCATCATAATAACCCTCACTTCATAGGTCAGGGAACTAGTGGGAACACAGTTGCTGTGTATGTCTATTCCAGTGATGCATTCTGTAACTAGAGAAATAATCCTAGGTTAG
This sequence comes from Orientallactaga sibirica, assembly GCA_036365145.1. NCBI lineage: Eukaryota > Metazoa > Chordata > Mammalia > Rodentia > Dipodidae > Orientallactaga > Orientallactaga sibirica. The sequence goes on from JAEOAD010000036.1 coordinate 12,104,061, forward strand.
AAACACTGGTCCACTGTCCCCCTGTAAGATTACCTGAAATAACGGCTGGGGAGATGGCTCAGTTGTAAACGTGCTTGCTTACAAAGCCTACCAGCCCAGGTTCAAGTCCCCAGCATCCATGTTATGCCAGATGTAAAAGATGATTCATATGTCTGGAATCCACGTGCAGCAGGAGATCTTGGCATGCCCATTTTCTCTCCCCCTGTCTCCTTTCCTCCCCACTTTCCTCCTTACAAATAAATAAATAATATTTTTTTGTTGTTTTTTTTCGATGTAGGCTCTCACTCTAGCTAAGGCTGACCTGGAATTCACTATGTAGTTTCAGGGTGGCCTTGAACTCATGGCAATCCTACCTCTGCCTCACGAGTACTGGGATTAAAGGCGCCATCATGCCCAGCTAAATAAATAATTTTTGAAATGATTACCTGAAATAAATAAAATGCCATCCATCACCTGACCTCCATATGTCCCCACTTTGGTGTATATACTGAGGTGCCATTTTGATTCTCCTACAATTCATGTCAGTTCAGAGCCAGTGTGTGATTGTTTTTCCTCAGTGCACAATTCTGGTAAAAGGTCATAGGTCCTTTAGGCAAGGCTAAAAGAAAGATTTTTGGTAGCATATGGGGTCCTCCCTGAAGGGAACCCCTTATCCCTTCATTTTAAAGGTTTCTGGAATTGGGCGTGGTGGCGCACGCCTTTAATCCCAGTGCTCGGGAGGCAGAGGTAGGAGGATTGCGGAGAGTTTGAGGCCACCCTGAGAACACAGAGTGAATTCCAGGTCAGCCTGGGCTAGAGTAAGATCCTACCTTGGAAAACCATAAAGGGTTTCTGGTTTGTAAACTTTCTCATTTGGGAATTTGTTGAGGGTTATGACTTTTTTTTTCTTTGTGTTTTTTCAAGGTAGGCTCTCTCTGTAGCCCTGGCTGACTTAGAATTCACTATGTAGTTTCAGGGTGGCCTCGAACTCAAAACGGTCCTCCTACCTCTGCCTCTCGAGTGTTTTTTTTTTGTTTGTTTGTTTGTTTGTTTTTGTTTTTTAGGATCTTACTTTAGTCTAGACTGGCCTGGAATTCACTCTTTAGCCCAGGCTGTTCTCAAACTCCCAGTAATTCTCCTACCTCAGCCTTCTGGCTGGTATGAGCCACCACACCCAGTGAAGGGTTATGACATTTTATGACTCACATTAAACTTTGTCCACTTGACCTAGTACTTTTCTGCTTATGCATTTCAGTTACAAAGCTAGGAGGCTTTCTGTCTATTTGACTTCTAGGAACACTAAATGTTTCCAAATTAGACTATCCTGATGCTGCCCGTTGTGGTAACCATGGACTCCTTGCTGTTGGAAGTTGAGAGCTGCCACTTGGCCACCCTGAAGTCCAACTCCTTCCCTTTTCTTTAGGTGTAGCAATTCCCATTTGAAGTTGAGAAAGGAGAGTGATCACAGAGATGGGACTCCTCTCTCAAATCTGGTTCTCACAGAGGTCCCACCTGGGCCTCCAGGTGAGTCAGTAGGTCTTTAATAACACAGTCACTCTAATGTCCGAGTATATCCCTGGAGTCTTTGAGTCCTTTCCTCTGCAGCCAACCAAAGCAGATTCAGACTATCAAGTTCACTTACTGTGGGCCACCATTTTGTTGTTGTTGTTTTTGTTTCTGTTCCTTGGAGGTAGGGTCTCACTCTAGCCCAGGCTGACTTGGAATTCACTAGGTAGTCTCAAAGTGGCCTTGAACTCATGGTGATCCTCCTACCTCTGCCTCCCAAGTACTGGGATTAAAGGTGTGTGCCACCATGCCACAGCCAGCATGGACCACCATTTGGTTCTTGCTTGAGGCAATCAAGCATTCTGAGCAAACTGTCCACTTCCTGAACTGCACTGCTAAATACAGAGGCCCATATCAGTGCCTGTGGCCTTATCCAAATGTGTACTCCTTTCACCTGTATCCCATAGATCAGGGACTTCCTGCATGTCCCCATTCTAATTCTCAGGATTGTACCTCTTCCTAGTCAATGCTCTTTATTTATTTTTTGGGGGGGTGGGGGTGGCAGTTTGCAAAGTCGAGTTTCACTCTAGCCCAGGCTGACCTGGAATTGACTATATAGTCTCAGGGTGGCCTTGAACTCACAAAGATCCTCCAACCTCTGCCTCCCTAGTGCTAGGATTAAAGGTGTGTGCCACCACACCCAGCATCAATGCTCTTAATATCAGACATCTGCAGGACTCAATCTTCCATTTGTAGTATAGTCAGTGTTGGGATACAGACAATGAAGGATAAGATTTGGAGTTAGGTTGTCACCAATCTCAGCCCTGTGACTATGAAAGATACGAGTCCTCGAAAGGAAAACAAAAAGCTTTCAGGTCATTGATGTGACATTTGGGATGAAAATTCAGACTCACTAAATGTAGCAGACAACTTCAGGTTCACTGAGATGAACTTCCAGACCAGGCACAGTTATGGAGGAAGGGATATTTATTGGAGCTTACAGGTTCAGGGGAAGTTCCATAATGGCAGAAGAAGCTGGCCCGCTTTCAGAGGACCAAACACAGAGAGCAAAACCACAGCCAAAAGGCACACAGCACACTTCAGGAACTCCAGCTAGGCCCACTTTGCATATCTTTACATTGAAATCCCAAACCCACCACCACAACTTAATAACCGCCCAGTGACACTTCCTTCAGCCAAGTGGCTGCAGATCAAACTATAAACTAATAAAACACTGACTATATTGGGGGCCATCAGTAAAAACTACCACACTAAATTCATTCTTTTCCACTTTGCCCAGTGATGTTGAGAGCAATCTGTAGCCACAGATTACACAGCAATCTTTTTTTATTTTTTAAAAAGGGGGCCCTGGAGAGATGGCTTAGTGGTTAAGTGCTTGCCTGTGAAGCCTAAGGACCCTGGTTTGAGGCTCAAAATTCCCCAAGACCCACATAAGCCAGATGCACAAGGTGGCACATGCATCTGGAGTTTGTTTTCAGTGGCTAGAGGTCCTGGTGCACCCATTCTCTCTCCCTCTCTATCTGCCTATTTCTCTCTCTGTCTATCACTCTCAAATAAATAAAATAAATAAACAAAAAAAAATTTTTAAATACCCAAAAAAAGATTTATCACAGCAGCTGAGAGGCTGCTGGTGCGCCCATTCTCTATCTGTCTCCCTGACCCTCTCTATCTCTCTTTCCAAAAAAAAAAAAAAGAGCAAGAGCAAGAGAGAGAGAGAGAGAATGTGCTAGGGCCTCAGCCACTGCAATTGAACTCCAGTTGCTTGCACCACCTAGTGGGCATGTGTGACCTTGCACTTCCTCACCTTTGTGTGTCTGTCTTATGTGGGATCTGGAGAGATTGAACATGGGTCCTTAGGCTTCACAGGCAAGTGCCTTAACCACTAAGCCATCTCTCCAGTCTGAAAACAATCTTTTTAAAAATTATTTATTTATTTTAAAGCAGAGAGACAGAGAATGGACATACCAGGGCCTCTTGCCACTGCAAATGAACTCCAGATGCATGCACCACTTTGTGCATCTGGCTTTATATGGATACTGGGGAGTTGAACCCATGCAGTCAGGCTTTGCAAAAAAAAGCACCCTTTAACCACTGATCAATCTTTCCAACCCTGTCAGCAATCTTTGATAGCATCACATACAGTAAACCAGATTACTGCCTGTTGTGTTTGATTAAGAGTGTCCAACAGATAGATAGATATAGATATAGATAGATACAGATTTTTTTGTTTTGTTTTTTGAGGCATGGTCTCACTCTAGCTCAGGATGACCTGGAATTCACTGTATTCTCAGGGTGGCCTTGAATTCATAGTGAGCCTCCTATATCTGCCTCCCAAGTGCTGGGATTAAAGGCGTGCGCCACCATGCCCAGCTTTTTAGAGATTTTAAAAAATATTTTATTTATTTAATTATCTGAGAGAAAGAGAGAGAGAGGGAGATAGAGAGAGAGGATGGGTACATCAGGGCTTCCATCCACTGCAAATGAACTCCAGACATGTGCACCACTTTGTGCATCTGGCTTATGTGGGTACTGGGGAGTCGAACCTGGGTTCTTAAGCTTTGCAGACAAGCGCTTTAACTGCTAAGCCATCTCTCCAGCCCCTTTAGAGATACTTTTAACATCTCTGTTATACTTTGACCTCACTGTTCTTTTAATTTACCAGTGGAGATAGTCATTACTGTCTTTATATTTAAGTGGGTTAGAAAACCATTTTCAGAAGCTCCAGAATACATCCTTATGATTTTGCTTCTTTTTTTAACAATGAAGTCTTTTAAAACTTTTTGTTAACATCTTTCATAAGTATAGACAATAAACTATGATAATCCTCTCTTGCCATTTTCCCCTCCCAAATCTGTCCTCCATTGAATCCCTTCTTCTTTCCAATTAATCTCTCCTCTATTTTAATGTCATCATTTTTTCCTATTATGAAGGTCTTGTGTAGGTAATACCAGGCACTGTGAAGTCATGAATATTAAGGCTATTTTGTGTCTGGAAGACAGCATTGTAAGCAGTCCTGCCCTTCTTTAACTCTTGCATTCTTTCCTCCACCTCTTTTGCAGTAGTTCCTGAGCTTTAACACTCCACTGTCACTTCTTAGCACTATGGTGACTTTTTGGTCACCTCAGTGGTCACCACCATCTGAAAAGAGAAGCTTCTCTAGCCAAAAGTGAAAGTAACTAGCATTAATATATGGACATGAACATAATTGTTTAGAGGAAAGTTTGGTGGGCATAATATATCCATTTAGCGAACAACAGTCGTCATTGCTTCCCTAGGGTTTATGACATCCCCAGCCATAGACTTTTGAGTAGGTTTTCATTACCAGACATGAATTCCTGTGGAGCAAGCCTCCAGTCCAATCAGAGAGCAGTTAGTTTCCCCCATTATGCCATAATAGGCATACCACTATTGCATCAGTTGGTACATGTAGCCTGTCTGGCCAGCCCCAAAGCTTGCACAGTCCATTCTGGTTAACACCATTAATGATATCTCCCAAAAAGCTGCATGTTGCATAGCCCTTTCCACCATCCTGGCAGCTAGTCAACAGGGAGGAGGTTTCCAGCTCAGCTCCAGCTTGATTTCTCGGTGACCTGCAACTCAAGTAGAGTCTTCAGCAATAGAGTCTTACCAAGAACACTGGCAATGACCTGTAATGTTTTGGGGGCATCAGAGGCCTCCCTCACCAACAACTTGCTGGAAGGTATCCCACCCTTAGCACTGAAATTTTTCTAATAACAATCTGTGGTTTCTGGGTACAACATTATATACCTCCATAGAATACTTCTGCTCAAACTCTCTTCTCTCTTTTTAAAATATCTATACATATACATATAAATATGTTATATATTTAGCTAGCAAAAAAGTAGGTTTCCATATGGCTTAAAATTATTCATAGCATCTTAAATTTTGATTAACTCTGCTGTAGGCAGTTTCACGATGCTGGGATGAATGTCCAATCAAACACAGTTTATGCGAGGAACAGGATTTATTTCAGCTTACAGATGAAAGTTCCGTTAATGATGGAAGAAGCTGGCCCATGTTCATAAATTCATGCGGAGAGAAAAACCACCAGCAGCTTGTAAACACAAACAAAAGCAATAAGCACGATCGAGCAGCAAGCAGCATTCAGAGTTCATACTGCTCTCTACACCTTTGGGCTGGAATTCAGATCCACACCCAAACATACCTTTGGGCTGGACCCCAGGATCCACCCCTGCAGTGACACCTCCTCCAATCAGGTGGCTGGAGACACAAGGTATAAGCTTCAATGAAACACCTGAGTTAGGCTGGAGAATGGCTTAGTCGTTAAAGCATTTGCCTACAAAACCAAAGGATCCAGGTTTGATTCCCTACTATCCACATAAAACCAGATGTACAAGGTGGTGCATGCATCTGGAGTTTGTTTTCAGTAGCTAGAAGCCCTGGGATACCCATTCTCTCTCTCTCCCACCCTGCCTCTTTCTCCCTCATAAATAAATAAATAAATAATAAATAAATAAATAATTTAAAAATACGTATATATTTTTAAAACCACCTGAGTCTATGGGGGAAGTACATTCATACTACTACGCCTTCCTCCCACCCCTCCTATTCTCCATCCCCTCCTCTGACCCCACTGAGACCATTTTACCCCCGGAATTCTGCCCCTCTACTTATGTATCTACTTACCTTCCTCTTAGGCCTTCCCTTCTCCTCCCTCCCTCATAGCCTTTCCTAGCTCCTGGCCTGTTCTACTGACTTTTATTCCAACTCACATACAAGTCTAAACATTTGAATCTTGTTAGGATTCACACATGAGAGAGAATATGTAGCATTTGACTTTTTTGGGCCTGTGTTACCTCAGTATAATCCTTTCCAGATCCATCCATTTCCCTACAAATTTCATAATTTCATTTTATGGCCAAATAAAACTTCATCATGTAAATGTCCCACATTTTCATTATCCACTCATCAGATGAAGGTCATCTAGGCTGGTTCCTCTTCCTAACTATTGTGAGTAAGAGCAGCAATAAACATGTATGGGGAAATATCTCTAAGGTAGTGAGTAAAGTCCTTAGGATATATGCCAAGGAGTGGTATATAGCTGGGTCATATGATAAATTTATTTTTAGCTGTCTCAGGAACCTTCACACCGATTTCCACAATGACTACCAATTTACATTCATTCTCACCAACAATGGAGAAGGGTTCCTATTTTCCTACATCTTGCTAGCATTTATTGTCATTTGTTGGGCTGTAGCGATGGTTTAGTGGTTAAGGCACTTGCCTGCGAAGTCTAAGAACACCTGTTTGAATCTCCAGGTCCCACATAGCCAGATGTACAACTGACACAAGCCCATTCTGTTTCTCTCTGCTCTTTCTTTCTCTCTCTTTCAAAAAAAACAAAACTCACATATTGTCATCTGTTTTCTTGATGATGGCCATAAAAGCATGTTTTTAAGATGTTTATTGACCATCTGTATTTCTTCTTTTGAGAACTCTCTATTCAGTTCTATAGCCCCCCCCCTTTTTTTCAATGTAAGGTCTCACTCTAGCCCAGGCTGACCTGGAATTCACTATGTAGTCTTGGGGTGGCCTCGAACTCACAGTGATCCTCCTACCTTTGCCTCCCGAGTGCTGCTGGGATTAAAGGCATGCACCACCACACCCGGCCTTCTTTCATTTTTTAATATTTTATTTTATTTTTATTTATCCATTTGAGAGAGAGAAAGAGGGAGAGAGAGAGAGAGAAAAAAGAAAGAAAGAAAGAAAGAAAGAAAGAAAGAAAGAAAGAAAGAAAGAAAGGAAGGAAGGAAGAAAGGGCATGCCGGGGCTTTACATGGGTACTGGGTAATTGAACCCAGACTGTCAGACTTTGCAAGTGAGCACTTTAACCATTGAACCATCTCTCCAGCCCCTTCAACCTTATGTTTGTTGCTCAGAATTGCTTTGGCTGTTTGAGGGTTTTTTTTTTTTTTTTTGGTTCCAAATGAATTTTAAGATTTTCTTTATTTTGGTGAAGAATACATTCAGAATTTATTTTTATTTATTTATTTATTTATTTATTCATTTATTTATTTATTTATTTATTTATTTATTTATTTATTGGTTTTTCAAGGTAAGGTTTCACACTAGCTCAGGCTGACCTGGAATTCACTATGTAGTCTCAGGGTGGCCCCAAACTCATGGCAATCCTCCTACCTCTGCCTCCTAAGCGCTGGGATTAAAGGCGTGTGCCTGGCTGATAAGATAATATTTTCATAATATAGATTCTTACAATCCATGAACATAAGATGTCTTTCATTTTCTAATGTCTTCTGCAGTTTCTCTTCAGCATTTTAAACTTTTCATTGTAGATACTTTTCACATCCTTAGTTAGGTTTATTCCAAGGTACTTTTTTTTTTGAGGCAATTGTGAATAAGAGCATTTCCCTGATTTCATCTCATCATGTTTGTTGTAATAGTTATTTTTTAAAATCTCCTACTATGTTTTTAGTCTCCTACTGTGTCTAATTTATAAATAATACTCTATCCAGGCTGGAGAGATAGCTTAACAGTTAAGGCATTTGCCTGTGAAGCCTAAGGACCCATGTTCAACTCTTCAGATCCTACGTAAGCCAGATGCACAAGGTGACACAAGTGCACAAGGTTGCACATGAGCACAAGGTGGCGCACACATCTAGAATTCGATTATGGTGGCTGAAGCCTCTGGCACACCAATTCTCTCTATCTCTCATTAAAAAAATACTCTATCCTGGCTGGAGAGATGGCTTAGCGCTTAAAGCATTTGCCTGCGAAGCCAAAGGACCCAGATTAGATTCCCCAAGATCCACGTAAGCCAGATGCGCAAGGGGCACATGCATCTGGAGTTCATTTGCACTGGCTAGAGACCCTGGCATGCCCATTGTCTCTCTGTCTGTCTGTCTCTCTCTCTTTCTCTCTGCTTGCAAATAAATAAATAAAATTTTTTTAAAAAATTAAAAAAATACTCTATCCTAGTTATTGTGGTGGTTAATCTTTTTTTTTTCCATGTGTATATCTGTGTTCATATGAGGTGTCCATGTGTACAGGTGTGCATGTGTGTGTGTGTGTGTGTGTGTGTAGGCCAGAGGTTGATATTTGGTAACTTCCTCTATTGTTCTCCACCTTATTAATTAATTAATTATTTTTTAGGAACAGCAGTTTTAGGAAAAGGTGGAGGGACTAGGAGTGGGAGAATTGATGGTGGGTTGCTGGCTGGCAGCCCAGAAGAAACAGTGTGCAGTGGGTTAGCAAGGGGAAGGGAACCAGGTGTGACCTGAGGGAGCAAGGAAGAGAGGGAGAGAGAGAAAGAGAAAAGGCACACATATAGAAAAGAAAGCAGATGAGAGAGAGAAGAAAAGAAAGTGGTGCTTATGAAAGAAAAACAAAATAAGAGGTGGAGGCAGAGACAGATACAGGAAAATATACACTCCTTGAATCAGGAAAGGGAAGAACAGAAAAAGCCACATTATTTTTTGAGATGGTTTCTCTTTAAACCTAGAGTTCACTAATTTGACCAGACTGGCAACCCAGCAAACTCTAGGGATTGTTCTGTCTTTATCTTCCCAGCACTGATATTATGTCACCATGTCCTGCATTTGACGTGGGTGCTGGGCATACAAACTCAGGTCCTCATGCTTGCACAGCAAGCACTTTAGCCCCTGAAATATCTCCCTGGGCCTGTAATGGTTCATCTTTAAAAAAAATTTTTTTTGGAGCCCGGCGTGGTGGCGCACTCCTTTAATCCCAGCACTCGGGAGGCAGAGGTAGAAGGATCGCCATGAGTTCAAGGCCACCCTGAGACTACATAGTTAATTCCAGGTTAGCCTGGATCAGAGTGAGACCCTACCTCAAAAAGCCAAAAAAATTTTTAAAATTTTATTTTTTGACAACTTCCATAATTATAGACAATAACCCATGGTAATTCCCTCCCTTTCCTACTTTCCCCATTGAAACTCCACTCTCCACATATCCCTTACCCCTCTCAATCAGTCTCTCTTTTATTTTGATGTCATCATCTTTTCCTCCTATTAGGATGGTCTTGTGTAGATAGTGTCAGGCACTGTGAGGTCATGGATATCCAGCCATTTTGTGTCTGGAGGAGCGCTTTGAAAGGAGTCCTACCTTCCTTTGACTCTTACATTCTTTCTGCCACCTCTTCCACAGTGGACCCTGAGCCTTGGAAGGAGTGTTAGAGATAAGTCAGTGCTGAGCATTCCTCTGTCACTTCTTCTCAGCACCATGGTGCCTTCTGAGTCATCCCATGGTCACCACCATCTGAAAAGAGAAGTTTCTCTAACCAAAAGTGAGAGTAGGACTGGAGAGTTGGCTTAGCAGTTAAGGCATTTGCCTGCAAAGCCAAAGGATCCGGTTTGATTCTCCAGGACCCACATAAGCCAGATGCACAAGTTTGGGCTGGAGGCCCTGGCGCATGCATCTCCCTCTTTTCTGTCTTTCTGTCTTTTTTTTTTTTTTTTTTTTTTTTTTTTTTTTTTGGTTTTTACAGTGGCTGGAGGCTGACCTGGAATTAACAGTCTCAGGGTAGCCATTCTCTCCGATCCCTACTTCTGCCGGTCTGTCAGTCTGGGATTCTGTCTGCCTTTTTCTCTTTCTCAGATAACTAACTAACTAAATAAATAAATATTTTAAATTGAGAGTAGCATTAATATATGAGTGTGAGCATTAAGAGAAGTGCTTACTGGGCAATTTGGTGAGCATAATATATACATTTAGCCAGACTCCAGCAGACGTTACACTGCTAAGGCTCATGACTACCCTTGTCATAGGTTTTCAGTATCAGACATGTATTCCCTCCCATGGAGAGGGCCTCTGGTCCAATTAGAGAGAGGTTGGTTTCCCCCATGCCACTACTGTACCCATTGGCTCATTTGGCCTGGCTGGCCAACTTTAAGGATTGCAGGGTTCCACTGTTGAGTATCTCCACTGGTGATTTATCTCCCTCCCATTGAATTGCATGCACAGTAACTTTTCCCCCTCTACTGTGGTTTGGTTTGCCTTGTTCCTTTTCCAAGGCCTTAAGGTAAAGCATTAAGTTGTTTACTTGTGACCCTTCTAATTAATTTTTTAAAATATTTTATTTATTTATTTGAGAGAGAGAGAGGGAGAGATATACAGAAATAGGCAGGTAGAGAGAGAGAGGGAATGGGCACGCCAGGGCCTCCAGCCACTGCAGATGAACTCCAGATGCAGGTGCCCCCTTATGCATCTGGCTTACATGGGTCCTGGATAATTGAGCCTTGAACTGGGTCCTTAGGCTTCACAGGCAAGCATTTAACCACTAAGCCATCTCTCCAGCCCCCTTTTAATTTATTTTTTATAATATTTATATTTATTTATTAGAGACAGACAGAGAAAAGAGAGAGAGAGAGAGAATGTCACGTCAAGGCCTCTAGCCACTGCAAATGAACTTTAGACACATGTGCCACCTTGTGCATCTGGCTTACGTGGGACCTGGAGAATTGAACCTGGATCCTTAGACTTTGCAGGCAAGTGCCTTAACCACTAAGCCATCTCTCCAGCCCCTAATTTCTTAATATAGGCACTTAAAGCAATAAATTTTCCTTTTAGGACTGCCTTTATTGTGTCCCAAAAGTTTTTGTATGAGAGATGTCTTAGTGGTTGAGCACTTGCCTGTGAAGCCTAAGGACCCTGGTTCGAGGCTCAATTCCCCAGTACCCACATAAGCCAGATGCACAAGGTGGCTCATGCATCTGGAGTTCGTTTTCAGTAGCTAAAGGTCCTGGTGCGCCCATTCTCTCTCTCTGCCTCTTTCTGTCTGTGTCTGTCACTCTCAAATAAATAAATTAAAAAAAAAATTTTAAAAACCATAGCCATGCGTGGTGGTGCACACCTTTAATCCCAGCACTCGGGAGGCAGAAGTAGGAGTGTCACCGTGAGTTCAAGGCCACCTTGAGACTACATAGTTAATTCCAGGCCAGCCTGGACCAGAGTGAGACCCTACCTCAAAAAACCAAAAAAAAAAAAAAAAAAAAAAAAAAAAAGAAAAAAAATCATAAAGGGCTGGAGAGATGGTGCAGTGGATAAGGTGATTGCCTGCAAAGCCTAAGGACCCAGGTTTGATTCCCCAGTACCCATGTAAAGCCAGATGCACAAAGCAGCACATGCATCTGGAGTTTGTTTGCAGTGGCTAGAGGCCCTGGCATGTCCATTCACTCTCTCTCTCAAAGAAAGAAAGAAAGAAAATATTAAAATCTTAAAGGGCTGGAGAGGTAGCTTAGCAGTTAAGGTGCTTGCCTGCGAAATCAAGAACCCAGGTTCAATTTCTGAGGGCCCATGTAAGCCAGATGCACAAGGTGGTGCTTGTGTCTGAAGATCATTTGTGGCTGCTGAAGGCCCTGGTGCACCCATTCTCTCTCTCTCTCTCTCTCTCTCTGGCTCTCTCTCAAATAAACGATTAAAGATAAAATATTTTTTAAAAATCTTAAAGAATGCCAGGTGTGATGGCATATGCCTTTAATCCCAGTACTTGGGAGGCAGAGGTAGGAGGATTGCCATGAGTTCAAGGTATAGTGAATTCCAGATTAGCCTGGGCTAGTGTGAGACCCCATCTTGAAAAACCAATAAATAAAAAAAATTGTAAGTAGCTATTTAATATTTTATTTATTATTTATTTGAGAGAGAGAGGCAGATGGAGAGAGAGAATGGGTATATCAGGGCCTCCAGCCACTGCAAAGGAACTCCAAACACATGTGCCACCTTGTACATCTTTGTTTAAGTGGGTACTGGGGAATCAACTAGGGTCCTATGGCTTTGCAGGCAAGTGCCTTAACTGCTGAGCCATCTCTCCAGCCCTTAAAGAACTATTTAAATTATGGTTCTTTGATTCTTTAGAAGCAGCCATTGGGAGCTCAGGTGGATTTCAGCTCAACAAGGCAAGGCAAGGACAGCACAGAACTATCAGGTTTAATGGGCCTGAGGGTGTGAACAGGGAAATGGACTTCAATGATGAGGGTGAATGAGGCTTTCCTTAAGCTTGTTCAGAGCTATTGGATACAGAGAAAAATTCTTTTCCAGCTCGTCAGATGTTCAAACTGTCTCCAGATGTCCCTTTTCCTTCACAGATCATTTTTTTTTGCCCCCTCTGGGCCTTATTTTTAAAGGGCCAGCTAAGGCAGAGCCTGCAAAAACTGCAGGGCAGTGTCTTGGCTGGCATGTGGTTACAAGAGTTCTTTGTTATAGTAGGGTTTAGTGAGATTATTCAAGGCTGAGTTGGAAATGTTGACCTTTAAAGTTTCTTCCTTTTACCTGATACCTGCACCTTTCAACATAGCTGTAGGAAGGGACAGATAAGACAAAGAGTCATTGTGAGCAAGCAGCAGGCAGTATAGGATATTATGATAGCTGGAAAACTTTGGTGGTTGTGTCAATAAGGAGAGGACAGCGCCATACTGTTGTCCTCAGCAGCCCAAGGAGTTCCCATAATCTTTTAGAAACTTTGACTCAGAACCCAGGATTCATGGCTTTGACATAAAGTGTTTCAGGACTAGTCAACTTTGATCAGAGTTGGAATTTTATTAAAAATAGAAAGATGGCTGGAGAGATGTCTCAGCCTTTAAAGATGCTTGCAAAGCCTGACGGCATAAGTTCTGTTCCCCAGTACCCAAGTAAAGCTAGATGCACAAAGAGGCACAGGTGTCTGCAGTGCATTTGTAGTGGCATGAGGCCCTAGTGACTGTTCTCATTCTGTCTCTGTTCCTCTCTCTCTGCTTGCAAACAAGTGAAATAAAAATATCCTTAAAAAAATAGAGAAAGAACTGGATATGGTGGCTCACACCTTTAATCCTAGCACTGGTAAGGCAGAGGTAAGAGGATTGCTGTGAATTCAAGGCCAGCCTGGGATTACAGAGTGAGTTCCAGGTCAGCTTGGGCTAGAGTGAGACCCGGCTTTGAAAAAAAAAACTAAACTAAAAAAAAAAAAAAAGAAAGGAAGAAAAGAAAAAGAAAGAAAGAGAAAGTGTGTCAGTTACAGTTCTTCACTGGGACAAATAGCCAACCAGAAGCAACTGATGGGAGGAAAGTTTTTTATTTTGCTTACAGTCTGGAGGGGGAAACTCCACTATGGCAGGAGAAACCATAGCATGAGCAGAGGCCAGACATCACCCTCTGGCCAATATCAGGTGGACAACAGCATCAAGAGAGTGGGCTACACACTGGCAAGGGGAAGCTGGTGATAACACCCATAAGCCCGCCCCAACATCACATCTTCAGCAAGGTTTAAATTCCCAAATTGCCATCATCTGGGGATCGAGCATTCAGACACACATAAGTTTATGGGGGCCAACTGAATCAAACCACCACACAGGGACAACACCATCAATGGCAGAAACTGGCTCACTTCTATAAATTCACAGCAGAGACACCACCAAACAGTCAGCAATTATGAACATCCAGAGCTCAGAGTGCTCTGAACACACCTTAGGGCTGGACTAAAAGATCGGTGCCCAGTGGTACCTCTTCCAGCAGACTGCTGGAGACTTAAGGTACAAGCTTAATCAAAAATCCCTGCAGTTGGGGCTGGAGAGATGGCTTAGCATTTAAGGTGTTTGCCTACAAAGCCAAAGAATCCTGGGTCCACATAAGCCAGATGCACAAAGGGGCACATGCGTCTGGAGTTCATTTGCAGTGTCTGGAGGCCCATTCTCTCTCTCTCTGTGTCTGCCTCTTTCTCTCTTGCTTTCTCAAGTAAATAAATAAATAAATAATTTAAAAAAAATTCCTAAGGTTATGGGGGACATACATGTACATTCAAATCACTATAGAGGGAACTCAGGGAAAGAATAAAAACACATTCAAGACCATGGCTTTCGGCTTTTCAAAGAAAAGACATAGTTTATTAAAAGAAGTCTCTCTTTTTCTTTTGCATGAGTGGTGTGTGTGCATATGCATGTTTGTATGTTTGTATGTATGTGTATGGGGGTGCCTGTGTGTATGTGTGCATTATGTAGAGGCCCGAAGTCAAGATCAAAGATCTTTTTCACTTGCTTTCTGTAGCAGACTGCTTCAGGTTTGCTGAGAGACAAAATTATGGAGGAAGGGATATTTATTGAAGCTTACAGATCCAAGGAAAGATCCATAATGGCAGAAGAAGCTGGCCTGCTCTTACAGGACCAGGTAAGAGAGAGAGAGAGAGAAGCCACAAGCCAAAAACTAAAAGTCACACAGCACAGTACACTTCAGGAACTCCAGGTAGGCACACTTTGCATATCTTTAGCTTGAAATCTCAAATCCACCACCACACTTTAAGATCCACCCAGTGACATTGCCTCCAGCCAGGGGTGGCTGCAGATGCAAACTACAAACTAATAAAACACTGAATATATTGGGGGCCATCAACTCAAACTACCACACTCTCCGTACTGTTTTTAATACAGTCTCATGCTCACCTAGAGCTCACTGATTTGGGTATGCTAGCTAGCCAGTGATCCCCAGGGATTCCCTGTCTCTGACTCCCTAGTGCTGGAATTACAGATATGAACTGCTATGCTTGACATTTTATATGGGTGTTGGAAATTGGAATGCAAGTCTTCATTCTTGCACTATAAGCACTGTATCCACTGAGCCAACTCCCATCCCCTTAAAAGACACTTTTAACATAGATTTTTTTTTTGGAAGCAGGGTGCCATTCTAGTCCAGGCTGACCTGGAATTCAATCTGTATTTTCAGGGTGGTCTCAAAGGGCAGTCCTCCTACCTCTGTCTCCGGCATGCTGGGATTAAAGGCATGCATTACCACACCCGGCTTTTGTAAGGTTTGAGAGTGACCACGACCATGCAAACCACTCTGAGGCAAAGATGAAAGCTTTTATTCCAGAAAAGCATGAGCTGCCAGGGCTGGCTCACAAGAGAAGAGCACAGCCCACCTGAGGTCCTCAGGTAGAGGGCTTTATAGGGTTAGTTGGGGGAAGGTGAAGAAAGGAAAAGAACTCCTTTGTTCTTTACATTAGCCATTTCAAAAAGGTAGGGTGTGAGACCAGAACAGTGACCAGGTGACTTATAAGGGGGCAGGAAACCATGACCTGGGGGCAATGTTAGGCAAGGAAGGGATAATGGCTGGGCAGATTCTTGAGGAATGTGGATAATCTACTTCCTTATGTCTCTGTCCCATCCTGCTGTCCTTGGTGACTCCATTTTGGGACCTGTCCGACCTAATATTAAAGAAAAACAAAGGGGTACTTTGTAAGAAATTAAGACATTCCTAAGCTTGGGTATGGGCTTCTCAAGGGAGAGTTGAGCAAGTGTCTTAACACTAGCCAGTGTGTGTTTGTGCGTGTGTGTCTGTCTGTGTCAACACAGTAATTTTTCTAAATTTTTCTACCTCAGCCTCTGTAGTGCTGGGATTAAGAATATTTGCCACCATGCTCAGCTCAAGTGCTTGAATTTCTTTTTTTTTTTCTCCTATTTTGGTTTATGAGGTAGGGTTTTGCTCTAGCCCAGGCTAACCTGGAATTCACTATGTAGTCTTAGGGTGGACTCAAACTCACAGCAATCCTCTTACCTCTGCCTTCTGAGTGCTGGGATTAAAGGTGTGCAACACCATGCCCAGCTAAATGCTGGAATTCTTGATTCTTAGTTGGCGAGAGGCTTCAGTCAAACCTCAGGGTGAGGGAATCCCATGTCCCATAATTTTCTATCTTGCCTCACTACTGCTGCTATTTTCTTTATGATATCACTGTTTTACAGCCAACAAACAAGTGTTGCAAAAGCCTTGGACCCACACCTTGTCTCCTGGGCAGTATCATCAGGTCCCACCAGAGCCTCTCAGGTGAGAATTCTTAGGCTAAGATGTGTATCTAGAGACCCTTGTTTTTTTTTCTTTTATTTTAAAAATTGTGTATTTTAAAAAAATATTTTTAAGGGCTGGAAGATGGCTTAGCAGTTAAGGTGTTTGCCTGCAAAGCCAAGGGATCCCAGTTTGACTCTACAGGACCCACATAAGCCAGATGCACAAGAGGGCACATGCATCTGGAGTTCGTTTGCAGTGGCTAGAGGCCTTGGTGCGCCCATTCTCTCTCTCTGCCTCTTTCTCTCTCTCTCAAATAAATAAATGTTTTTTAAAAAAATTAAAAAAATTTTAAAGAAAATGTATGAATGGGTTTGCCAGGGCATCCTGCAGTTGCAAACAATCTCCAGATGCATGTTCCACTTTGTGCTCCTGTCTTTATGTGGGTACTGGGGATTGAACCTGGGGAAGTCCAGTCTTTATAAACAAAGGCCTTTAACCACTGAGCCATCTCTCCTTGTTTGTTTTTTTACTTTTTATTTTTTTAATTTTTTTTTGGTGAGAGACACACACACAGAGAGAGATAGAGACAGAGAGAGAGGAAGACAGAGATGGGCGCGCCAGCAGTGTCTCAGCTGCTACGAACGAAATCCAGATGTGTGTGCCCCCTTGTGGTCAAGTGCGGCATTGCGCCCTTGCGTCACTGCATCTGGCTAAACGTGGGACCTGGAGATTGGAACCGCTGGAGATTGGAACCAGTGTTTTTAGGGTTAGGAGGCAGGCGCCTTAACCCCTAAGCAATCTTTCCAGCCCTGTTTGTTTATTTTTGAGGTAGGGTCTTACTCTAGCCCAGGCTAACCTGGAATTCACTCTGTAATTTCAGGATGGCCTCGAACTCAAGCTGACTGTCCTACCACTACCTCCCATGTGCTGGGAATAAATGTGTGCACCACCACCTAGCTTCCTTGTTTTTTTTTTTTTTTTTTTTTTTCCAAGGTAGGGTCTCACTCTAGCTCAGGCTGACCTGGAATTCAGTATGTAGTCTCAGGGTGGCCTTGAACTTTTGGCAATCCTCCTACCTCTGCCTCCCAAGTGCTGGGATTAAAGGCATGCACCACCACACCCAGCTCCTTATTTACTTTTAAAAATTTTTGTTTTTATTTATCTTATGACAGAGAAAGTGAGAGAGGGCCTCCAGCCACTGCAATCAAACTCTAGATGCATGTGACACCTTGTGTGCTTGCATCATCTTGTGCATCTGGCTTATATGGGACTTGGAGAGTCCAACATGGGTCCTTAGGCTTTGCAGGCAAGTACTTTAACTGCTAAGCCATCTCACCAACCTTTTTTTCCTGACATTAATTTCATTTTTGATATTTTATTTATTTATTTATTTGAGAGAGAAAGAGGCAGAGAGAGAGAGAGAGAGAGAGAGAGAGAGGAGAGAGAAAGAGAGAAAGAGAGAATGGGTATCAGGGCCTCCAGCCCTATAAATGAACTCCAGATGCATGTGCCCCTTGTGCATCTGACTTACATGGGTCCTGGAGAATTGAACCAGGATCCTTTGGCTTTTCAGGCAAATGACTTAACTGCTAAGCCATCTCTCCAGCCCACCAACCCTTTTTTTAAATGTAAGAGAGTGAGACAGAGAATAAGAATTGGTGTGCCAGGGCCTCCAGCCATTGCAATTGAACTCCAGATGCGTGTGCCCCTTTGTACCCATGTGCAACCTTGCATACTTGTGTCACTATGCGTCTGGCTTATGTGGGACCTGGAGAGTCAAACATGAGTCCTTAGGCTTCACAGGCAAGTGCCTAAACCGCTAAGCCATCTCTCCAGCCCCCTTCATTTTTTTTTTGTAATTGAAGGTCCCTTAGTGGTTTGGCTTCCATGAGTGACCAAGATCAAGGGAAAAGGGAGGGGGGAGCTAGCTGGTACAGGGAAGAGTCACTTCCACAGCATTCCGTTTACATACAGAACTAAACAGATAAGCACTGAATAACTATTGTGGTTAGAAGTTGGGTTGGAGAGATGGCTTAGCAGTTAAGGTGCTTGCCTGCAAAGTCTAGGGACCCAAGTTCAATTCCCCAGGACCCATATTAAGCCAGATGCACAAGGTGGTATATGCATTTGGAGTTCATTTGCAGTGTGCCCATTCTCTCTCAAATAAATAAATAAAGTAAATAAAATGTTAAAAAAAAAAAGAACTGACAGCATAGGACTGGGAAGTTATAGATGGGGAGCAGGGGTGTGATTAAAAACCACAGCACTTTCTCAAACTAGGTGCCTGGACTGCTTCAACCCATGAGGAATTAGTTCAAAACTGGTTTGGGAAGGCCAGACCCATCAGTGATACAGGGAGGAGGAAAGTTCAAAGGGCAGGGGGATAGTTTGGCAACTGGGGTGAAGGGATTGCCTTTCCCTTGCTGGGATTCCCTCTAACCCTTCTGGTCTGGCAGTTAAGTAGTCCCCAAAGGCAGGTCTGGGGCTGCTAGATGCTGGTGGTGGTGTGGGTGGGGGGGGCTGGAGGCAGCTCACAAAGGCTTGCCCTCCAGGGAGACAGATGACCACACTGCTACCCACCTAGCTTCTGCACCAGCATGGCAGTCCTTGAACTCTTCACAGCAGTGTGCTTGTACTTCATGCTGGTCCCCGCTTTCTTCATGGAGTCTTTGGAGCTGGCAGAAATCATTTTGCTATTAAGGGTACACACTCAGGAGCCCCAAAGATGAACACTAGACCTCCTTCTTGCTCTCCTTGGTCTAACTGGTTGCATCGTTGGGGGAACAGTGGCCCTGTCTGGCAGCATCTTGACAAAGGTGGCGTAGGGGTCATCCACAGCCCAGTCTACATTACCCACCAGGATCTCCTTGCTTCCTCCAAGATGAACTTCTTGTGCTCACTCAGGCAGAAGAGCACCACCTTCTTGCACTTCTTCACTTCCTCTGGTGATGATGGCTTGCACACCTTCATGTCATAGAACATCTTGATGATAACATCAGAGACAGCCACACCCAGGGCCATATTTTGGGACATGAAAGGGAGTAGACAAGGATAGCCACAGAAGAATTGCTGGGACTGATTGAACTAGCCCTCATTTCTTTCTTTCTTTTATTTTTTTAAGGGGAGCAAAGACTTTATTGCAGTTTAGTGTCCCAGAGGATAGTGTTAATTATGGCAGGGAAAATATGACAGGAGCAGACAGCTGGTGTCATATCAGCAGGGAGTAGGCAGAGAAAGTGGGGCTGGGGC
This sequence comes from Orientallactaga sibirica, assembly GCA_036365145.1. Lineage (NCBI taxonomy): Eukaryota > Metazoa > Chordata > Mammalia > Rodentia > Dipodidae > Orientallactaga > Orientallactaga sibirica. The sequence goes on from JAEOAD010000036.1 coordinate 12,123,579, forward strand.
TGGGCTATAACACCTCAAGGTCCACCCTCAGTGACACGACCTTCCCGAACAGTGCCAACAACTGGGATTACGCATTCAAACACGTAAGTTTAGGGGAGACATTTCACATTCCAACAACCACAGGTCATTTCATAATTGATCAAAAATACTAGAATGCATGCCAATAACCCACAGGCGGCTACAAAGTGATCGTGGATTCCGAGTTCTAGTTTAGAATTAAAGCTTCAGCACTGGGCTGGAACGATAGCTCAGGAGTTAAGGCGCTTGCCTGCAAAGCCTACGGATCCACATTTGATTCCCCAGGACCCACGTAAAGCCAGATGAACAAGATAGTGCAAGCATCTGAAGTTCATTTGCATTGGCTAGGGGCCCTGGTGTACCCATTCTCTTTCTCTTTATCTCTCTCTGTGTCCTTCCTTCTCTCTCTCTCAAATAAATAAATATTTAAAAATATTTTAAAGCTTCAGCACCCCAAATTTAATAAGCAAACAGTTTTCAAAATGCGTTAGTAGTAATATTGAACTTACTATAACATCTTTTCAGCCCTCATTTCTTAAAAATTCTTTATTTTTATTTATGTGAAAATACTGCAATTGAACTCCAGATCGTGTGCCCCTTTGTGCCCATGTGCGACCTTGCGTACTTGTGTCACTATGCGTCTGGCTTATGTGGGACCTGGAGAGTCAAACATGAGTCCTTAGGCTTCACAGGCAAGTGCCTAAAACGCTAAGCCATCTCTCCAGCCCCCTTCATTTTTTTTTGTAATTGAAGGTCCCTTAGTGGTTTGGCTTCCATGAGTGACCAAGATCAAGGGAAAAGGGAGGGGGGAGCTAGCTGGTACAGGGAAGAATCACTTCCACAGCATTCCGTTTATATACAGAACTAAACAGATAAGCACTGAATAACTATTGTGGTTAGAAGTTGGGTTGGAGAGATGGCTTAGCAGTTAAGGTGCTTGCCTGCAAAGTCTAAGGACCCACGTTCAATTCCCCAGGACCCATATTAAGCCAGATGCACAAGGTAGTATATGCATTTGGAGTTCATTTGCAGTGTGCCCATTCTCTCTCAAATAAATAAATAAAGTAAATAAAATGTTAAAAAAAAAAAAAGAAGAACTGACAGCATAGGACTGGGAAGTTATAGATGGGGAGCAGGGGTGTGATTAAAAACACAGCACTTTCTCAAACTAGGTGCCTGGACTGCTTCAACCCATGAGGAATTAATTCAAAACTGGTTTGGGAAGGCCAGACCCATCAGTGATACAGGGAGGAGGAAAGTTCAAAGGGCAGGGGGATAGTTTGGCAACTGGGGTGAAGGGATTGCCTTTCCCTTGCTGGGATTCCCCCCAACCCTTCTGGTCTGGCAGTTAAGTAGTCCCCAAAGGCAGGTCTGGGGCTGCTAGATGCTGGTGGTGGTGGTGGTGTGTGTGTGGGGGGGGCTGGAGGCAGCTCACAAAGGCTTGCCCTCCAGGGAGACAGATGACCACACTGCTACCCACCTAGCTTCTGTACCAGCATGGCAGTCCTTGAACTCTTCACAGCAGTGTGCTTGTACTTCATGCTGGTCCCTGCCTTCTTCATGGAGTCTTTGGAGCTGGCAGAGATCATTTTGCTATTAAGGGTACACACTCAGGAGCCCCAAAGATGAACACTAGACCTCCTTCTTGCTCTCCTTGGTCTAACTGCTTGCATCATTGGGGGAACAGTGGCCCTGTCTGGCAGCATCTTGACAAAGGTGGCGTAGGGGTCATCCACAGCCCAGTCTACATTACCCACCAGGATCTCCTTGCTTCCTCCAAGATGAACTTCTTGTGCTCACTCAGGCAGAAGAGCACCACCTTCCTGCACTTCTTCACTTCCTCTGGTGATGATGGCTTGCACACCTTCAGGTCATAGAACATCTTGATGACAACATCAGAGACAGCCACACCCAGGGCCATATTTTGGGACATGAAAGGGAGTAGACAAGGATAGCCACAGAAGAATTGCTGGGACTGATTGAACTAGCCCTCATTTCTTTCTTTCTTTTATTTTTTTAAGGGGAGCAAAGACTTTATTGCAGTTTAGTGTCCCAGAGGATAGTGTTAATTATGGCAGGGAAAATATGACAGGAGCAGACAGCTGGTGTCATATCAGCAGGGAGTAGGCAGAGAAAGTGGGGCTGGGGCTGGGCTATAACACCTCAAGGTCCACCCTCAGTGACACGACCTTCCCGAACAGTGCCAACAACTGGGATTACGCATTCAAACATGTAAGTTTAGGGGAGACATTTCACATTCCAACAACCACAGGTCATTTCATAATTGATCAAAAATACTAGAATGCATGCCAATAACCCACAGGCGGCTACAAAGTGATCATGGATTCCGAGTTCTAGTTTAGAATTAAAGCTTCAGCACTGGGCTGGAACGATAGCTCAGGAGTTAAGGCGCTTGCCTGCAAAGCCTAAGGATCCACATTTGATTCCCCAGGACCCACGTAAAGCCAGATGAACAAGATAGTGCAAGCATCTGAAGTTCATTTGCATTGGCTAGAGGCCCTGGTGTACCCATTCTCTTTCTCTTTATCTCTCTCTGTGTCCTTCCTTCTCTCTCTCTCAAATAAATAAATATTTAAAAAATATTTTAAAGCTTCAGCACCCCAAATTTAATAAGCAAACAGTTTTTCAAAATGCATTAGTAGTAATATTGAACTTACTATAACATCTTTTCAGCACTCATTTCTTAAAAATTCTTTATTTTTTATTTATGTGAAAATACGCATATATATGTATGTATATATATGGAGAGAGAGAGAGAGAGGGAGAGAGAGAATGGCTGTTGCAAACACACTCCAGATGCATGTGCCACCATGTGCAGCTGGTTTATGTGGGTACTGGGAAATTGAACCTGGGTCCTTAGGCTTTGCTGGCAAATGCCTTTACTGCTAAGCCATCTCTCCAGCCCAACCTTGTTTCTTGAATTAAGAAATGTGCCGGGCGTGGTGGCGCACACCTTTAATCTCAGCACTTGGGAGGCAGAGATAGGAGGATTGACTTGAGTTCGAGGCCACCCTGAGACTACATAGTGAATTTCAGGTTAGCCTGAGCTATAGCAAGACCCTACCTCAGAAAACCAAAAAAAAAAAAAAGAAATGCATTGGTGTCGGGCATGGTAGTGCATGCCTTTAATCCCCAGCACTCAGGAGGATTGCTGTCCGTCGTGAGTTCAAGGCCACTCTGAGTCTACATAGTGAATTCCAGGTCAGCCTGAGTTAGAGTGAGACCTTACTTCAGAACCCCCTCCCCTAAAAAAAATAAAAAAGAAATGCATTGGCACTAAAAGTCCACAATTTTAACTCTGCTGTCATCTAGAGACCTTATAAGGGTTTGAAATAACAAAGTGGTTTAGGTGAGAAATACCTTGATCATTTAAATGCACCATTGAAAAATGAAAAGTCCTCTGCTCCTTTAAGTAGCCTTGGGTGAATTCTATGACTTTTTTTTTTCACTCATTCAAAAACACTTTTTTGTTTTTTCAAGGTAGGGTCTTACTCTAGCTCAGGCTGACCTGGAACTCACTATGGAGTCCCAGACTGGCCTCCAACTCACAGCTGTCCTCCTACTTCTGCCTCCTGAGTGCTGGGATTAAAGGCTTTTGCCACCATGCCTGACACATTTTTTTTTTTTTTTTGAGATAGGGTCTCACTGTAGTCCAGGCTGACCTGGAACTCACTCTGTACCCCAAGGCTGGCCTTAACTCATATTGATACTCTTGCCTTTGCCTGGGATCAAAGGAATGAGCTGCCATACCCAGCTCAAAACTTTATTTATTCATTTATTTATAAGAGCAAGGCAGAGAGAGAGAGAGAGAGAGACAGAGAGAGAGAGAGAGAGGATGGGCGCGCCAGGGCCTCCAGTCACTGCAAACAAACTCCACATGCATGCACCACCTTGTGCATCTGGCTTACTGGGTCCTGGAAAATCGAACTGAAGTCCTTTGTCTTTGCAGGCAAACACCTTAACTGCTAAGCCATCTCTCCAGCCCTCAAAAACATTTTTGATTCATTACTTTTTGCTTGGGGTCTATACTAGGTGTTGGCTATTCAAAGACTCACTCTCCATTTTTTAGGAAACTTACAGCTTAGTAGGGAGAGATTAAAAACAAACAAACCCATCCTATAGAGCATATCTTTCTTAAAGGAAAAAGCTCAAAGGTTAAGAGGTGTAAGCGTGTCGTCTGTCTGGGGAAGACAAAAACAAGTAGCATTTAAACAAACAAGGTTTGGAAGCTATGCTTGATAAATTACAATGTGTAGCCGACTTGAGGATGCTGTTCATTCAGCCTTGTTGGCACACACAGGGATGCAAGCAGGGGTAGCAAGAGAACAGACACATCCACAGTGGTCGGCACCTCGAGGCTCTGAAAGTGTATTTACTCTAGAGCCAATAGCACAAGTTTGAGAACCACCAACATTTGATAAAGGTACTATTTAAAACTTTCTGAAGCAAATGCCCAGGCACTAATGTCTCAGAAACACCTCAGTTCTTTAACTATGCCTATCTGGCAGGAATGGTGCATTGGTTCATATGGTTCACGAGCCAGCACGCTGAAGGCCATGTCCAGTCCTCTCAGATAGGCGGTCAGCGGAGGGCCACGAGTTCCCTACGCGCAGGCGCAGTGTTGGGGCCACCGAGTCCGTCACTCACTGCCACTGTCCACAACCAACGGGGTTAAGGAGGCAATAGACGGGGTGCAGAGGCTTTTAGAAACCAAGCACCTTGCGTACAGCTTAAGCTGGGAAGCGAAATGGTCGGCCACAGAAAGACCAGCTGAACGCGAGAGGCGCTTTGTCAAGGATTCTGGCACGTCCGTCTGTCCGTCCGCCTGCCACCTCACCCGAGTTCCGGGCAGATTTTCCTCAGCTTAATCGTTCCTTTTGCACCTTAATTCGTCTGTCCCTGGGCCTTGCCTTTCGGGTGCTGGCCGTGATCCCGGGCTATGTGCTCTGCAAACATTCCCCCCCTTCCCTCCTCCATAGCCCGCTGCAGCGACTTCCCAGCGCGGGCGTCTCCAGGAACCACAGGCGGATGCGGCCCAGGCGCTGCCACGTCTCGGCCTTCCAGCAGTTCGGCGCCTGCGCGGGCCAGGGGCGGGGCCTGCACGTGATCGGCGCGGACGTGGTCCAATGAAGTCTGCTCACGGCGGCGCGCGGCGCGCGGGGGGGCGGGGCGGGGCGGGGGGGGCGGTTGCGGGCCAAGCCGGGAGCAGAGGCTGTGCTGTGTGAGTGGTCGCATCCTCCTGGGCGTCGCGTCGTCGCCTCCGTCGGCCGCAGTCCTCCCGTGGGCATCCCCGAAACTCGTGCGCGCCGGCTCCGTGCAGCAGCTCAGCTGTCGCCCCCGGGCCGCGCTTCAGCATCATGTGCGGTAAGGGCCGCGGACGGGGGCGTGGGGCTGCGGGTCCGGGTGTGCGGCGCCGCGGAGGCCGGAGGTGGAGGCGCGAAGTCCCTAGACGGGCGGCGGGGCGAGGGTCCAGGGAAAGAGGGGTGACTCTGGGGACGGCGCCTGAGAGGCGGGGTCCACAACACGGATAGGGGAATCGGGAGGACGGAGGGGATGGGAGCCCGCATGGGGCTTGCAGAGAAGTCGGGGACCGAAGGAGGATCGTGGGGCCACAGGGGTGTCGGCGACAGCAGGGGTTCAGGAAGCCACTGAGGGGGGCTGAGGACGCACTGGAGGTGTCTTTGCACAGAATAGGAGACTGCATTGAAAAAGGAAGAGGCCTGAAGGACTGAGGTGTGGAGGCGAGCCTTTGAAGGGTCACCAGGTGAGGCAACCTGTGAGACCATCCTGTGCCACCCAGACAGTGAAAATGAAATTCAAAGAGTAGAGGATGCAAGTGCCCCATCACTGAGCTGTAGGCTCAGCCCCTCCCCCACTTTTGGAGGGAAGGGAACAAGGTATCAGTCTTACTCCAGCATAATTATCCTGCCCCCAGCCTTAGTGCTGGGATTACAGAATTGAGCCACCACACCTGGCTGGTGCCATCTCTTAAAGTTAGTTTGCGTTCTTTAAAATTTTTTAATCCTAGTTGTTTTCTGTAGTGTGGTCCTAGTAGGACTCAAACAAGATCTTCTACAGTGATATTACACATACTCTTTCCTGTCACTCCTTGTCTCAACAGAGATCATTACTGATTAACTTGATAAAGAAGTTTTAGACCTTATATCCTGGTAGAAGAGCTGGGTCACATACACATCATACATTGCTTGCATGTGCACCCACTTAACAAATGTCTTTCCTAGAACAGTTAAAAAGTAGTTAGGACCTCTTATTCCATATTTTGAGCTTGATTACCTAAAAGAAGTACTTAAAGAGATTGTGAGAATTATGTGATATGACTAATAATAATCTAAAATTAGAATTAATTTTGCCATTAATGGTCCAGGAAAAGAATTGTATTCTTTCTTTTTGAAACTGACAAATGACTTTATCTCTGGAAGAAAGAACATCAAGAAGAGACAGCTCCTCACACTGTAGTTCAGGCTAGCCTGCAACTCTGGGCAGTTCTCCTGAGTGCTGGAATTACATACAGGTGTATGCCACTACATCTGGTTTCCAAGAGAGAGAATTTTCTATTTTTTTGGATGTAAAACAAGAAATTTATTGAGAAAGCTTGAATATCAGAGCAAGCACGCCTAGGATTTCTGTGGTTATCCTAAGAAACTTAGCAGTGACAATCTGAAAATCTACAAGCTGCTGCCTAGAACATTTAAAAAAAAATTTTTTTTTTTTTGCTTTATTTTATTTAGTTGAGAGAGGCAGAGAGAGAGGGAGAGAGAATGGGCACACCAGGGCCTACAGCCTCTGCAAACGAACTCCAGATACATGCACCACCTTGTACATCTGGCTTATGTAGGTCCTGGGGAATTGAACCTGGTTTCTTTGGCTTTGCTGGCAAGTGTCTTTACTGCTAAGCCATATCTTCAGCCCCAAGAGCACTTTTTTTTTTTAAATTAATTTTTTCAATACTTTTTTTTATTTTTTATTTTTTGTTTTTTCCAGGAAGGGTCTCACTCTGGCCCAAGCTGAGCTGTAATTAACTATGTAGTCTCAGGGTGGCCTCGAACTTACAGCGATCCTCCTACCTCTGCCTCCCAAGTGCTGGGATTAAAGGCGTGTGCCACCACTCCCGGCAGTACTTTTATCTGTTTTAAATATCTTTATTTTTTTATTTGCAAGCAGTGAGAGAGAGAGAAAAAAGAGACAGAATGGGAGTGCTAGAGCCTCTAGCCGTTGCAAACAAACTCCAGATGCATGTGCCACTTTGTGCATCTGGCTTCACATGGGTACTGGGAAATTGATCTCAGGTTGTTAGGCTTCTCAAGCAAGCGCCTTAACTGGTAAACCATCTCTCCAGCCCTGTTTTTTAAAAAATATTTTATTGCCAGGCATGGTGTTGCACGCCTTTAATCCCAGCACTTGGGAGGCAGAGGTAGGAGGATTGCCATGAGTTCAAGGCCACCCTGAGACTACAGAGTGAATTCCAGGTCAGCCTGAACTACAGTGAGACTCTTCCTTGAAAAACCAAAAAAAAAAAAAAAAAATTAGAGAAAGAGGCAGAGAGAGAGAAAATGGGTACATCAAGGCCTCTAGCCACTGCAAATGAACTCCAGACGTATATGTCACCTTGACAATCTGGTTTATGTTGGTACTCGGGAATCAAACCTGCATCCTTAGGCTTCATAGGCAAGCACCTTAACCACTTAAGCCATCTCTCCAGTCCCATTCAGCCCTATTTTTTTTTTCCAAGGCAGGGTCTCACTCTGGCCCAGGCTGACCTGGAATTAACTATGTAGTCTCAGGGTGGCCTTGAACTCATGGCGATCCTCCTACCTCTGCCTCCCAAGTGCTGGGATTAAAGGCATGCACCACCACGCCCTGTCCCAGCCCTATTTTTATTTATTTATTTGAGAGACAGAAAGAGGCGTGGGTGAGGTAGGGGGGAGTGAAGAGAATGGGTGCACCAGGGCTTCCAGCCTCTGCAAATGAATTCCAGGCACATGTGCCACCTTGTGCATCTGGCTTATGTGGGTCCTGGGGAATTGAACCTGAGTCCTTTAGCTTTGCAGGCAAGCACCTTAACTGCTAAGCCATCTCCAGCCTCACTTTTTTTTTTTTTTTTTTTTTTTTTATTTTGAGGTGTTATCTCACCATAGCCCGGACTGACCTCATTATGTAGCCTGGCCTAGCCTTGAACTCAACTATCCTTCTACCTCAGCCTCCTGACTGCTGGGACTAAAGGCATGAGCCACCAAGCCTAGCTAGAATACCTTTTAAAGATAGGTACAAAGCCAGGCATGGTGGCGCACATGCCTTTAATTCCAGCACTTGGGAGGCAGAGGTAGGAGGATCACCATAAGTTTGAGGCCAGTCTGGGACTACATAGTGAATTCCATGTCAGCCTGGGCTAGAGTAAGACCCTACCTTGAAAAAGCTTAAAAAAAAAAAAAAAAAACAATAAAGAAAGGAAGAATTGGTGGGAGGATCACTGTGAGTTTGAGGCCAGCCTGGAGCTAGAGTAAGACCCTGCCTTGGGTGAGGGGGTCTAGGTGGGAAGAATTGAAGCTCTTTGGGAAACATTCTTTAGTCTTTTGCATGAAGGAACTGAGCAGGATGTAGGTTGGACTCAGTGTACCTTTTTTCTGTATTTTATGTCTATTTTAATTTCTGAAAATGAGCAGGTTTAAATTTAGAGTATTAAAACAGGAACATCTATAAATAGCTTACTGAATTATTAGAGCAGACTGGAGAATGAATTATACTTTTGATATTTAATAGATTGGTTTTGTATAACAGATTAGTTTGGAGTTGTGAGTAGTGAATTTTCAAGCAGGTTGTTAGAATGCTTGATTTGGTAATTAATAATTTTTTTCTTAAAGGTTTTTTTTTTGTTGGTTTTTTAAAGATATGGTCTCATGTAGCCCAGGCTGGCCTGGGACTCATTATATAGCAGAGGATAACTTTGAACTCTCCAATCCTCCTGCTTCCCTAGCTACCAAGTGCTAAGTATGCCCCACTAATTAACTGTAATAATGAATTGTGTACTTAGCTGAGTACCTGACATTTTACTTGCAGGTTATTTCCTTATCTTGTTCCAGGAAATTGGTGTCTAAGTACCAAAAATTCAAGCCCAGTTCAGATAAAGCTCAGATAAGGAAGCCTTTATAGGGAGGAGACTAAACATTAGTCACAGTAGCTATGAATGCATTACTGTCATTAAACAGTTTTACTACTGAGGAAATGAAATAAAGACGAAATGAAGCTGGGCATGGTGGCACATGCCTTTAATCCCAGCACTTGGGAGGCAGAGGTAGGAGGATCGCCATGAGTTCGAGGCCACCCTGAGACTACATAGTTAATTCCAGGTCAGCCTGGGCCAGAGTGAGACCCTACCTCGCAAAACCAAAAAAAAAAAAAAAGAAGAAGAAGAAGACGACGACGACGACGATGAAATGAGTTAGCACAGTATTTGAGGCATTTCTAACATCCTGCTTTTAAAAATGGCTGTAGTTTGGCATGATTCCAGGAGTAGTGTTCAGAACTGATTTCCTCTAATGTAAAATTTGAAAATAAGACGAGAAGTTGTCTTTATTTTCTTCCTACATCTTTTTGTTATGTTTGTTCTTTGTTTTTGTTTGAAATAGGATTTTATGTAGCTTAGGCTATCCATGAACTCGTGATCCTTCTGCCTCCACCTTCCAAGTGCCAGGATTACATGTGGTTCCTCTTCTGTCTTAATCATGAAATAAAATTTCTGGGCAGAGGAAATGAGAACATTTAGCAGTTTACCTTCTGATTTCCTGCCACCTAATCAACTTCTCCTAAAAAAACTTTTTTTTTTTTCCAGGCTGGAGAGATGGCTTAATGATTAAGGCATTAGGCCTGTGAAGCCCAAGGACTCAGGTTCAATTCCCCAGGACCCATGTAAGCCAGATGCACAGGTGGCACATACATTTGGAGTTCATTTGCAGTGTTAGAGGTCCTAGGGTGTGTCCATTCTTTCTCTCTCTCTCTCTCTGGCTGCCTCTATTTCTCTCAAATAGATAAACAAGTAAAAAGTATTTAAAAATTATTTTGTTTCAACATTGTAAAATGTTGAAGCAAAAGCATACAGACTGAGATTCTATGCTGTGTTTTCTTTTTTATTTAAATATTTTTATTTATTTATTTATTTGACAGAGAAAGAAGGAGAGAGAATGGGTGCACCAGGGCCTCCAGCCACTGCATACGAACTCCAGACATGTGTGCCTCCTTGTGCAGCTGGCTAACGTGGGTCCTGGGGAATCGAACCTGGGTCCTTTGGCTTTGCAGGCAAACGTCTTAACCTCTATGCCATCCCTCCAGCCCTATGCTGTGTTTTTCAACCAAGTATACTGATAAAATTATTATATTGTTCATGTGTTGGACCATTAATAAAAAGATTTTATGGTCAGGCAAATTTTGAGAAGCAACAAATTAACATGACATATATTGATATCGTGAATTCCCTAAAGGATAGAATGTTAGCCAGGCCTGGTAGGTGGCTCATGCCTTTAATCCCAGCACTCAGGAGGCAGAGGTAGAAGGATCACTGTGAAGTTGAGGCCACCTTGAGACTACATAGTGAATTCCAGGTCAGCCTGAGCTAGAGTGATACCCTACCTTGAAACTCCCCTGTCCCCTCCAAAAAAAAAAAAAAAAAAAGAATAGAATGTTTATGTTTAAATTGTTTTTTATTCTTCATTCTTTGTTCATGTGTATATGAGTGGTGGTAGGGGTGGTGGCATGTGTATGTATTTTTGTATATGTGTATGTACATACATGTGTGCGTATATGCGTGTGGAGACCGGAGGTGGATGTTGGATACTTTCCTCCGTCACGCTTCACTTTAATTTTTGCACTATATCTGGAGCTCATCTGTTCAGCTAGACTAACTTTGCCTCCCAAGCACTGTGATTATGGGCATGCACTGCACATAGCTTTTTCATGTGAGTTCTTTTATTTCATTTTTTTTTTTTTTTTATTTTTTTGAGGTAGGGTCTCCCTATAGCCCAGGCTGACCTGGAATTCACTATGTAATCTCAGGGTGGCCCCCAACTCTCAGTGATCCTCCTACCTCTGTCTCCTGAGTGCTGGGATTAAAGGTGTGTGCCACTATGCCTGGCTTCATCATGTGAGTTCTGATTATCTGAACTCATGCTTGTGAAGTAGGTACTATACTCACTGAGCCATCTTCCCTGCCTGGAAAAACAAAAAACAAAACAAACAAACAAAAACTAAAAAACTTCATACTGAATACATAGGTGCTATGAGGGGAATTAACTAGTTGCTTAATACATTTTCCCTCTGCTATGTTCCCTATAAAGGGAAGAGATTGATAAGTAATGACTAATAGAAGATGGGAAAGGGTTTTGTAACATATCAGTTTGGGAAATTCTGCCCACAGAGACTCATAATTAATAAGATTAAAGGTTCTAGAAAGCTCTAAAAATAAACATAGTAATTTTGACCTAATAATTCTTAAACTTTTAATTATGAAACCTTTCTTCATCTTTTTTTTTTAAAAGCAATTGATCAAAATAGGGTTCTTTTTCTGTGGCTTGGAAATTTTTATTGTCTATTTCAAGTACCTAGAAAGTGTCAGAAGATACTATGATGTAACTGATGGCCCTCTTCTCTTTGAGATGACTAAAACAAGGGAGTTTCCTTCAAGGAATTGCTCTCTGGTCAGAGGAAACAGAAGGAATGTGTGGACAGTGGCTGTAGGTGGTACTCACAGTCCTATTCATTGCCACATCATCGACCCACAAGCAGAGCTTCACAGTGGGGAGAGCTTTGACCTCTATTAGACCAACATTGTTCTGATGATGAGAGAGGACTCTTACAGCAAGAGGCAATCATAGGTGACAGAAGTAGATTAAGAACTACTGTTTTGAAGATGATGGAAGAAATAGAAGTGCTAAGATAAGAGACCACAGGATAGTGAAAGATGCAGATTTCTAAGATAGTATATTGCTTTGAACAACTGCCAAAGTATAAAAAAGTCATTCATTTTGTATCGAATGTGTGTGTGTGTGTGTGTGTGTGTGTGCGTGTGTGTGTGTGTCTGGTGCTGGTGATTGACCTAGGGCCTGTGCATTCTAGGTAAGTGCTCTTCCAATGAGCTACATACCTAGTCTGAAGACACTCATTTAATAATGGTTATAAAGAAATCATTAGAAAAGTTGCTTGTATGAAGGTAAAAGTGTGTGGTGGTAAGAACAATGATGAGATGCCAGAATGAGGTCCTCTGGGAGTTCTAGAGTTGGGGTTCCTGATCTATTGACTGAGAAATCACTACAAGGTGTCTATTGTTTGATTCATATTGTTTTGTTTTGAAGCAGTGTCTCAGGTTGCCCAGACCGACCTGGAACTGGAACTCACTCTGTAGCCCCATGCTCACCTCCTACCTCACCCTTTTGAGTGCTGGGACTCAAGTGTACCACTGTGCCTAGATTTGATTCATACTTTAAGCATTGACTATAAATGAGATAAAAATTACTCTAGATTTTAGGATAATAAACTTTCAACCCACAAAAGGTTTTGTATTTACAAAGTTGGAGAATCACAGAGCTTCAGAGAGTAGTGTGTAGACTATGTCTGCCTCCCACACTAACCAAGTAGGGTCTTTAATCCAGAGTGACTTGGAATTCTGTAGACCCCGGCTGTTGCCGGTTCCTCCTGCAGGTAGGGCTGAAGAAGGAGCCGGTCTAGCCGGTCCCTTTTTGGTGAATGTCGGCAACCCAGAACCCCCTCCTCCAAGGCACCGGAGAGAAAAACACACTGGGTAGGGAGTCTTGTCGAAGCAGGAACTCGTTTTATTGTAGTAGGAAGATGTTTATATAGCATTGAGAAAGAGGGTGGGGTCTCAGGATGGGATGAAGGTGTAGGGGCCAATAGTATTTCACCACGTCAGCAGTAGCTGGGCGGAGGCAGTTTTGGCTTAGGCCTTGCTGAGTCATTCCTAAGCGGGAGTAATAGGCCAAAGACAGGTCGCCAAACTCTAGCCAGGCTCAGGAAGGTCTACTGGGCCTCGCGCCTGGGCCTCTTAGGGTCCAACAGGCTGTCCTTGAACTCTTAAAAGGCATGCACTACCACACCTGGGTTGTCTCAACTTTTTTAGCCTCTAAGAAGGGGATGAGGGTGACATAGAATATTATATTCTTTTTTTTGTGTTTTGTGGGAAAGAATTTTTTTTTTTTTTTTTTTGAGGTAGGTTCTCACTCTAGCTCAGGCTGACCTGGAATTCACTATGTAGTCTCAGGATGGCCTCGAACTCATGGCGGTCCTCTTACCTCTTCCTCTCTGAGTGCTGGGATTAAAGGCATGTACCACCACGCCTGGCGGGAAAGAATATTCTTGAAATGAAGATGATGACTTCCATTCTAGAGGGAGAATATACCAAAAATAAGAAAGTATCTAGGAATAGAGAAATACAGATTTGAACATAGTGTGTATTCTAGACTCTTAAATAATATGTATGGAATGTTTGAAAGTTAAGCAAGTGATAAATGAACAAGATTGGTTAGCGGTTGGCAAGCCTCTGAAGGTAAAATGAAGTGGGTGGATGAGTTGTTTGGCATGGCTTTCATACACAGTCTTTTTAGTGCTTTTTTCTTTTCTTTTTTACTTTATTTTTAGTTCTCAGTTTGTTGCAGGGGTAAGGAATAACATCACAGACAGGAGATGCTGATGAAGGGGTGAAAAATTGTCATTTGATGTGACTGATATAAGGCTTGTGGGAGGGAGGAAGGGCATGCTTTCATCTTGGAGAAGAAGATGCCACTAGAGCTAAAACAATGCTTTGAGCTCCAGAATGTTCATAGCACAAGGCAGGTGTCACATAGTTCTTTCCAGTGACAGCACACAGAACAGAGAAGGGAAACTGAAGCCACAGTATTGTTTTTGGTGCTGAGTATTGAAACTAGGACCTCAAATCTATCACTGAGCTGTATGCTAAGCCAAACCAGTATCATATAAATAGGAAAAAAGATAGGAAGTAATTAAAAACACAAACAATTGGATTCTTCATTTTTTGTGTCACACACTTTTATTCATTTTATTTTTAAAAATATTTATTTGAAAACCAGGTGTGTGGCCAGACGTGGTGGCGCACACCTTTAATCCCAGCACTTGGGAGGCAGAAGTAGGAGGATCACTGGGAGTTCGAGGTCACCCTGAGAATACAGAGTCAGTTTCAGGTCAGCCTGGCTAGAGCAAGACCTTACCTCAAAAAACCAAAAAACCAAAACCAAAACCAAAACAAAACAAACAAAAACAAACAAACAAACAAACAAACAAAAAAAACCCAGGTGTGTTGGTGCACGTCTTTAATCCCAGCACTTGGGGAGGCAGAGGTAGGAGGGTTACTGTGAGTATAAGGTAACAGTGAGATGACAGAGTGAATTCCAGGTCAGCCTGGGCTAGAATGAGATCCTACCTTGGAAAAAAATAAAATAAGAAAATAGATAACTTATATGAAACCTGGGCTTGGTGGTGCACGTCTTTAATCCCAGCACTTGGGAGGCAAAGGTAGGAGGATCTGTGTATGAGCCTGCTCTGAGATTATATAGGGAATTCCAGGTCAGCCTGGGCTAGTGCAAGACCCTACCTCAAAACAAAAACAAACAAAAAAATTAATGAATTATTTGAGAGAGAGGATGAGAGGGGTGGGTGGAGAATGGGCACATCAGGGCCTTCAGTCACTGCAATCGAACTCCAGACCCATGTGATACTTAGTGCATCTAGCTTTACATAGATACGGAGGATTTGAACCCAGGCTGTCAGGTTTTGCATGCAAGCACCCAAACAATGGGAATTTTTAAACACTGTTATACACTGTTAGTGGAGATGTAAATAAATATAGTCTTTTTGTTTGTTTGTTTGTTTTTGAGGTAGGGTCTCACTGTAGCTCAGGATGACCTGGAATTGACTATGTTGTCTCAGGGTGGCCTTGAACTCCCAGTGATCCTCCTACCTCTGCCTCCCGAGTGCTGGGATTAAAGGCATGCACCACCATGCCTGGCTAATATAGTCATTTTTTTTTCCTTTTGGCTTTACTTTTTCTTTTCCTTTTTATTGATGGCTTACAGACAATAAACCATGATAATTCCTTTTTCCCACAATCGCCATCACAAATCTACACTCCATCATATTCCCTCCCTCTCTCCATTAGTCTCTTATTTTGATGTCATCATCTTTTCCTCCTATTATGAGGGTCTTGTGAAGATAGTGCTAGGCACAGTGAAGTCATGGATATCAAGGCCAATTTCTGTGTGGTTGATTGCATTGTCAGCAGTCCTATCCTTCCTTCGGCTCTTACATTCTTTCTGCCACCTCTTCTGCAATTGACCCTGAGCCTTGGAAGGTGTGATAGAGATGTTTCAAAGCTGAACATTCCTTCATAATGTCTTCTCAGCACTATGGTGCCTTTTGGGTTATCCCAGTGGTCACTGCCATCTGGAAAGAGGAGCTTCTCTAGCCAAAAGTGAGAGTATATTAATATATGGGTGTGAACATTAAGTAAAATGCATACAAGGCAGTTTGGTGAGCATAACGTATGCATTTAGCCATACAAGAGCAGGCTTTACACTCCTAATGCTCATGAACTCCCTTGCAATAGGCTTTTTTCAAAAAATGTTTGTTTATTTATTTAAGACAGGGAGAGGAAGAGAGTGAGAATGGGTGTGCCAGCTCTTCTAGCCACTGCAAACGAATGGCAGACACATGTGCCACCACGTACATCTGGCTTATGTGGGAACTGGAGAATTGAACTAGGGTCCTTAAGCTTTGCAGGCATGTGCCTTAACTGCTAAGCCATCTCTCCAGCCCCCGCCATAGGCTTATGACTGGTTTTTCAGTACCAGGCTTGTATTCCCTCCCATAGAGTGGGTTTTCCGTCCAATTAACGAGCAGTTGGTTTCCCCCATAATACACATGCCACTATTACACCTGTTGGCTCATTTGGCTTGGCTGGCCAAACTTGAGACTTGCTGTGTTCCATGTTTTCAACACTGATGGCTTCTGTCTCCCATAAGGCTCCATGCAGTGCAGCTTTTTCCAGCTTTCTGTCAGCAGGTCTACCAGGAGAAGGTTTTCAGCTCAGCCCCAGTTTGATTTCTCTCTGACCTTGCAGTGCAGGCATGTGGAGTCTTTAGCAATAAGGTCTGATCATCTATTCCTGGTGAGAAACCAAGAGCCTTGGCAATAACCTGTATTGTTTTGAGGGCATCAGGGACCTCCCTGGCCAATAACTCACTGGAATGTATCCCATCCCTGGCACTGAAATGTTTCTAGTAACAATATATGGCTTCTGGGAGTGCCATTATCTAAAAAAATAGGTTATCATGGACTGGTAGGCTCTGCAAGCAAGTGCCTTTAACCACTGAACCATCTACCCAGCCCCTTTTTTTATATTTGAGGCAGGGTTTTACTCTACTTAATCAGGCTGACTTAGAATTCACTCTCTAGCTTAGGTTGGTCTTGAACTATGGCAATCCTATCTTAGCCTCCTTAGTGTTAGGATTATAGATGTGAGTATGTAGAATGGAACTCACAAATTTACCAATTTTTAAAACTTTTTTATTTTTTATTATTTTTTTTGGAGAGAGACACAGAGAGAGACAGAGAGAGAGAGAGGGAGAGGAAGACAGAGTTGGGCGTGCCAGCAGTGTCTCAGCTGCTGTGAATGAAATCCATATGTGTGCGCCCCCTTGCGGTCAAGTGTGGCATTGCGCCCTTGCGTCACTTTGCATCTGGCTAAATGTGGGACCTGGAGATTGGAACCAGTGTTCTTAGGCTTAGGAGGCAGGCGCCTTAACCCCTAAGCCATCTCTCCAGCCCAATTTACCAATTTTTAAAAATTAAATTCCACTTTACAAGATTGCAGCCAAGGAAAATAGTGGTCATTGTTATAAGCTTCTTTGAACATACTAATCATTTTTTTTTCAAGGTAGGGTCTCACTCTGGCCCAGGCTGACCTGGAATTAACTATGTAGTCTCAGGGTGGCCTCAAAAACTCACGGCAATCCTCCTACCTCTGCCTCCCAAGTGCTGGGATTAAAGGCGTGCGCCACCATGCCTGGCTCATACCAACCATTTTATTTATTTTTAAAATTTATTTATTTTTTAAATATTTTATTTTTTATTTATTTATTTGAGAGAGAGAGATACAGAAATAGGCAGAGAGAGAGAGAGAGAGAATGGGTACACCAGGGCTTCCAGCCACTGCAAACGAACTCCAGATGCATGCACCCCCTTGTGCATCTGGCTTACGTGGGTCCTGGAGAATCGAGCCTCGAACCAGGGTCTTAGGCTTCATAGGCAAGCGTTTAACCGCTAAGCCATCTCTCCAGCCCCACCATTTTATTTTTACTTATTTACTAATCAGTTTTTTTGTTCTTATAAGAATTCCACTTTAAAAGTTTCACTACCTTTAAATAATTTTTTTTGAGAGAGTCCGGGGGTTGGGGGGAGGGATAGATAGAGAATGGCGCGCCAGCAGCCTCTCAGCCTCTGTGAAGGAACTCCAGACACGTGTGCCCTTTGTGGGCAAGTGTGGCATTGTGCCCTTGCATCACTCTCTGGCTAAACGTGGGAACTGGAGAATCAAATGGGCATTCTTAGGCTTAGGAGGTAGGTGCCTTAACTGCTAAGCCATCTCTCTAGCCCCTAAACAATTTTTTAAATTTTTTTTTAAAAATATTTTATTTTTATTTATTTATTTGAGAAAGAGGCACAGAAATAGGCAGGGATAGAGAGAGAGAGAGAGAATGGATATGCCGGGGCCTCCAGCCTCTGCAGATGAACTCCAGACACATGCTCCCCCTTGTGTATCTGGCTTACATGGGTCCTGGGGAATTGAACCAGGGTCCTTTGGCTTTGCAGGCAAGTGCCTTAATTGCTAAGCCATCTCTCCAGCCCCTTTAATCAATTTTAAATGAGGATTTATTTTTTAAAAGTGAACTCTATGGCCGGAGAGATGGCTCAGCTGCTAAAGGTACTTGTTTGCAAAGTCTGCTGCCCTGGGTTCAATTCCCCGGTGCCTATGTGTAGCAGAAAATATATTGGGGGCCATCTATTCAAACTACTACACCATGTAAAGCCAGTTGCACAAAGTGGCACACATGTCTGGAGTTCATTTGCAGCAGCAGGAGGCTTTAGTGCATCCATACTCTCTCTTCCCACCTTGAATGAATGAATGAATGGTATTTTAAAAAGTTGAACTCTTGGAGTTGGAGAGATGGCTCAGCGGTTAAGATGCTTGCCTGCAAAGTGTAATGACCCGGGTTCAACTCCCCAGTACCCATGTAAAGCCAGATGCACAAAGTGGCATATTCATCTGGAGTTTGTCTGCAGCAGCTGGAGGCCTTGGCGTGCCCATTCTCTCTCATCTCTCTCTCTCTACTTGAAAATACATAAAAATTTTAAAAAGTTGAACTCTAGCTTTGCATTTTTTTGTACATCCTAAACATTATTATATAAATTTTGATTCATCCATTCATCAGAACTTTCTGTTACATTTGTGTTTTTTGCAGGTATTTTTGCTTACTTAAACTACCATGTTCCTCGCACAAGACGAGAAATCTTGGAGACCCTAATCAAAGGCCTTCAGAGACTGGAGTACAGAGGATATGATTCTGCTGGTATTTCTTTTAAAAATATTAAGGTTTTTGTGTGATTCTTGAATGTAAATAGGGTTTTAATCAATGAGACTAGACTCATATTTTGTTATTTTGAAAATCTAAATCAGAAGAATTAAAAAAATATATTTTATTTATTTATTTGAGAGAGAAAAAAAGGCAGACAGAGAGAGAGAATGGGCACGCCAGGGCTTCCAGCCACTGCAGATGAACTCCAGATGCATGTGCCCCTTGTGCATCTGGTTTACATGGGTCCTGGAGAATTGAACCAGGATCCTTTGGCTTTGCAGGCAAATGCTTTAACCACTAAGCCATTGCTTCAGCCCTAAATCTTTCATGTCTAAAGGGCTTTTTAATATCATTTCAATAGTATTTTCATTTATGTCGGATTTTGCTTCTTGTAATTGCTTTTAAGAATGTTACTATAAGCTGGATGTGGTGGTGCATGCCTGTAATCCCAGCACTCAGGAGGCAGAGGTGAGTTTGAGGCCTCCCTGAGACTACCTAGTGAATTCCAGGTCAGCCTAAGCTAGAGTGAAAACCCTACCTCAAAAAAACAAAAATGTTATGATAAAACACAAATCATGGGACAGTTGAGTACCTCATTTTATAAATTATTTTTCTCTACTTATTATTCATGTTTTCTGTATAAACATGAGATAATGAGATGATTCTTTTTTTTTTTTGTGGTGTTGGGAATCAAACCCAGGGCCTTGTGCATGTCGAACCAGTTGCACAAGGTAACAAACACTACCACTGAGCTACATTCTCAGCTACAGTTCTTCTGTTTACCTAAATGACAAATCAAGTTTCTGGCTCTAGCTCTCCCTGTGTTGGGGTCTATGAAGTGCTCAGATTTTGCAATTGCCTCTGGTGACTCATGAACTCTCTGCAAATGGTTGCATTCCTGTCTCTGAGACAGCAAAAGAATCCAAAGCAAAATCAGGAAAAGTTAAAGGGTAGGAGGTGAGATCTAGAGGAAAGCAGGAACAGCTTTCAAGTGGCCTCTTCTGATGTCATGCAGGACGTACTTCATTTCCCTAGCACTGAGTTGTAATAGCACATGTGAAATGTCACCTACCAGAGAGCTTATTGTCACTCAGAGCCCAGGGCATCATTTTCCCAGTGGAGCTAGCAGAGGAAAGGTAGATGTTCTACCTAAGCCCCAGTTTGCATGAAAGGTTGAGGCACAGAGGTTGTGGGCATCCTGTGGAGATTCTGGCATCTAAGTTTCCAGATACAAGCCAAGGGCCAGCCCTGCAAGTAAGTCTTGTCTTAGCAGTGTCAGATTCTCAGTTCCATTTTTAGTGGGATTGAAGATGAACCCAGGGCTTGGCACATGGTAGGGGAGGGCTCACCCACTGAGTATCCCTGCCCAGTTCCTTTGTTCTTCTAATAAGTTTTTTTTTGCGGGGGTGTTCGAGATAGGGTCTCACTCTGGCCCAGGCTGACCTGGAATTAACTATGTAGTCTCAAGGTGACCTTGAACTCACGGCTGTCCTCCTACTTCTGCCTCCCAAGTGCTGGAATTAAAGGCATGTGCCACCATGCCCAGATAAATATATAATTATATGTATATTTTGGTTTTTCAAGGTAGGGTCTAGTTCCTTTGTTCTTATAGTTCTCCTTTGTTAGCTCCTCACTTGGATGCTGACTATTACTATTATTTGAGAGAGAGAGAATAGGCATGCCAGCGGCCTCTTAGCTGCTGTGAACAAACTCCAGACGTGTGTGCCCCCTCGTGGGCAAGTGAGGAATTGCGCCTTTGCATCACTTTTTGCATCTGGCTAAACATGGGACCTGGAGAATTGAACCGGTGTCCCTAGGCTTTGCAGGCAGGTGCCTTAACCGCTAAGCCATCTCTCTAGTCCTTTTTTTTTTTTTTTTTTTTTTTTTTTAAGAAGATATGAGGAGGATCACTGTGAGTTTGAGGTCAGCCTAGGAGTACAGTGTGAGTTCCAGGTTAGCCTGGGCTAGAGTAAAACCCTACCTCCAAAAAACAAAATTAAAAAAAGAACATAACTTTTAGGGGTTCGGGATTTAGCTCTGTGGATGAATATTTGCCTAGCAAGTGCAAGGCCCTGGGTTCAGTCCTCAGCTCTGTGAAAAAAAAAAAAAGAATCACAAGGGCTAGAGGGATGGCTTACTGGTTAAGGGGTTTGCCTGCAAAGCCAAGGGACCCAGGTTTAATTCCCCAGGACCCACGTTAGCCACATGCACAAGGGGGTGCCCATTCTCTCTCTTTCCCTCTCCCTTTCCCTCTTTCTCTGTCAAATAAGTACACACATAAAAAAATTCACAGAAAGACAACAACAAAAAAAACCCCCCCACACATACATGCACTGAGAACTAATGTTGCATTCAAAATCAATTCTTTAAAACCTTAAACCACAGAAAGGAACAAGTTTTATGACATAAGGAAGATAGGATTATTTACTTGAGAGAGAGAGAAAGGTACGCCAGGGCCTCCTTCCACTGCAAATGAACTTCAGACACATGTCACTTTGTTCATTTGGCTTTATGTGGATACTGGGTGCTGGGGAATTACACCCCGAGCCAGCAGGCTCTGCAAGCAGATGTTTTTAAGCTGTTGAGCCATCTCCCCAGCTTTGATTTTCTGTCAGCTTTGGAGGCTCCTTTTCTTCTGTCTAGACCTTAAAAGTAAGAGTGCTTTTTAAGGGTTTTTGTTGTTGTTTTGAAAGAGGTTCTTAATTTGTAGCCCAGGCTGGCCTTGAACTTGTGGTGATTCTACCTGAACTTCCCAAATGCTGAGATTTAAGGCATAAATTGCCAAACCCAGCTCCCAGCTTTGAAGATTCTTTCTTCAGCCCAGTTTTCTTACTTTGTATACTTTGTGACTTACAATCCTTTTTTTTTTTTTTTTTTTTTTTTTGTTTTATGAGGTAAGGTCTCATGCTAGCTCAGGCTGACCTGGGATTCACTGTATAGTCTCAGGGTGGCATTGAACTCATGGCAATCCTTCTACCTCTGCCTTTCAAGTGCTGGGATTAAAGGTATGTGCACAATGTCCAGCAAAGTTTTTGAGACAGGGTCTTATTTTGTAGCCCAGGCTGACTTCAAACTCATAGTAATCCTCCTTCCTCATCTTCTCAAGTGTTGGGATTACAAGTATGAGTTACCTTGCTTGGTTTTCTTACTTATTTCTAATCTAGTGTATTTCCTGAGTTGTGGGCCTATGTTTTCAGTTGCTCCAGAAATTTCTTCCTGATTAAACATTTTGCCTGTTCAAAGCTAAAATGAATACACTGCAGTCCTCACCCACTCTTTGTTCTGTTTTCTGTCCCTTTTCTTGATAACCATGCTATAGTTCCTGGGAGGTATTCTATACTTTGGCCATCTCACTTCATATCCAGTGCCTTCTGTTCCACTCTATCTTCATGGCTTCTTTATTTTTATTTTTTTATTTTATTTTATATTTTATTTATATTTATAAGTATAAATACAAATATGTTTATATTTATAAATATAAAATATATATAAATATAATATATAGAATTATAAAATAAATATATTTATATTTATATTTTATTGGAATTCACTATGTAGTCTCAGGGTGGCCTTGAACTCTCAGCAATCCTCCTACCTCTGCCTCCCAAGTGCTGGGATTAAAGGCGTGCGCCACCACGCCCGGCTATCATGGCTTCTTTAAATCTTGCCCTGCGCATTTTTGCTTTGCTGCCTTTGTCCTTCAGGATAACTCAGAAACTTAGGTAGAATCTCAAAAGATGCCTTCCCACCTATCCCTTATTTTCCTGCTTCTGGTGTATGTGTGTCCCTCTTTTGTATTTCTCCATTGTATTCCATTTGTGACCTGAAGCACTTACTGTAATTTATTACATAGAACAATTATTTATACAAGTAATAACTTAGAATTTGGTCTTCTTCATCTCCCTTAGCCTTCCTGCTCCTTTTCATTTCCCTCCCTCCCTTCCTCCCTTCCTTCTTTCTTTTTTCAGGCAGGGTCTCGCTGTAGCCCAGGCTGACCTGGAATTCATTATGTAGTCTCAGGGTGGCCTTGAACTCACAGTGATCCTCCTACCTCTGCCTTCTGAGTGCTGAGATTAAAGGTGTGTGCCTATTTTTGAGAGAGCACTTACTGAGAACAATTATTTATACAAGTAATCAGCCTTCCTGCTCCTTTTCATTTCCCTCCCTCCCTTCCTCCCTTCCTTCCTGGGCCTTAGCCCAGGCTGACCTGGAATTCATTATGTAGTCTCAGGGTGGCCTTGAACTCACAGTGATCCTCCTACCTCTGCCTTCTGAGTGCTGAGATTAAAGGTGTGTGCCTATTTTTGAGAGAGAGAGAAAGAGAATTGGCATGCCTGGGCCTTAGCCACTGCAATCAAACTCCAGATGCATGCGTCACCTTGTGCATCTGGCTTATGTGGGTTCTGGGCAGTCAAACCTGGGTATTTAGGTTTCATAGGCAAGCGCCTTTAACTAAGTCATTTCTCCAGGCCCCTCCTTAAAAAAATTTTTTTTTTTTTATTTTTCGAGGTAGGATTTTACTCTAGCCCAGACTGGAATTCACTATGTATTCTCAGGCTGGCCTTGAACTCATGGCGATCCTCCTACCTGACTCCTGAGTGCTGGCATTAAAAAGCGTGTGCCACTATGCCTGGCCTCCTTTTCTTTTTTGATGCTGAGTTTGAACCCAGAGTCTAATATATGCTATGTAATCTCTCTATCACTTGGCTTTATTTTTATTTTTTTTTTGTTAAGCAGCTGTCTTTTTTTTTTTTTTCTTTTTGGTTGTTGTTTTTCGAGGTAGGGTCTCATTCTAGCTCAGGCTGACCTGGAATTCACTATGGAGTTTCAGGGTAGCCTGGAACTTACAACGTTCCTCCTACCTCTGCTTTCCAAGTGCTGGGGTTAAAGGAGTGCACCACCACACCTGGCTTTACTGTCATTTTTTTTTTTTTTTTTTGGTTTTTCAAGGTAGGGTTTCACTCTAGTCCAGGCTGACCTGGAATTCACTATGTAGTCTCAGGGTGGCCTCGAACTCTCAGTGATCCTCCTACCTCTGCCTCCCAAGTGCTGGGATTAAAGACATGCGCCACCACGCCCGGCTCTACTGTCATTTTTTTGACATGTAATAGATAATGTAAATGTTAAGTTGGTAAATTAATTAAATAAAAATGCAGTTTTCATAAATTAAAAAGTAATGCCTCAGACTGGAGAGATGGCTCAGCATTTAAGGCGCTTGCCTGTGAAGCCTAAGGATCCAGGTTCGATTTCTAAGTACCCATGTAAGCCAGGTGCACAAGGTGGCGCATGTGTTTGGGGTTCATTTGCAACAGCTGAAGGCCCTGGCACGCCCATTCTCATTCTCTTTTTCTGCTTCTTTCTCTCAAATAAATAAATAAAATACAAAAGTAATGTTTCATTGATAATCTTAGCAATAGCCAATTTCTAAATCTTTTTCTTCTGCTTGTTGCTGATTTAGGTGTGGGTGTTGACGGAGGAAATGACAAAGATTGGGAAGCCAATGCCTGCAAAATCCAGCTCATTAAGAAGAAAGGAAAAGTTAAGGCACTGGATGAAGAAGTTCACAGTAATGTGTTAGCTTGGCTTTTGTCCCTTCCCATTTCCCTTCTCTACCAAATTCCCTATATTTGGGGACCTGTTCTGAATATAATTCTCAAAGTTGAGGAAAGGGAAGGCAAGTAATTTTGTTGTTGCTTCGAGTGGCTTCAAATTGTGTCTGAGTTTTAAAAACAACCTTAGGGAGCTGGATGTGTTGCTCACCCTTCATAATCCAGCACTGAGGGTTGTCATCCAGCTGGGGTAGAATGAGACCTTGCCTCAAACTTTAAACAAACAAACAAACAATTAGCAAGTAGGCAAGAAAGTTAGGTACGTTGGATTTGGAGCAAATCAATGTATCTTCAGGTGAGGAAGCTTCAGAACCAGCGTCCTGAGGAATGGCCTTTCATAGGTGTCCTTGTTCATGTGTCTTCACTTGAGGTGGTTTTTTTCTTAATAGTGTCCTCAAGTGCAAAAGTGTTGTTGCTGGCAAATTTACCTGTGCAAAAGGGAAGCCAGAAAGTGCTTCCTTTGAGTGAAAAGGTGAAAGTTCACTACATAACAAGGAAAATAGGAAAATTATGTGCTGAGGTTGCTGAGATCTGTGGTAAAGATGAACCTTCTATCTAAAACTGAGAAGAAAGAAACTTGTGCTAGACCTGGATCTTGAGGTAAAAATGTTACAGCCACAGAGTATGGCAGGTACTTTGTTAAGATGGGAAGGTCAAGTTTGGGTGATAGGAAAATGCATGCTGTGCAGAGGGTTTAGTACTATGTGAAGTGTCACGTATCAGCTGGGTGCCTTGAAATGTGTCTTGTGGGTTGTGGAGTACTGCTGTAATTATATTTAGTACAAGTCTTAGCATCTGGACAGCATTGTTAAATACTGGCATTTTTCATTTTATCTTTTAAAGAACAACAGGATATGGATTTGGATATAGAATTTGATGTACACCTTGGAATTGCTCATACCCGTTGGGCAACTCATGGCGAACCCAGTCCTGTCAATAGTCATCCCCAGCGCTCTGATAAAAATAATGGTATGAATAGATTCTGTGTGCTTTGAGGTGATTATAGAAGGCTAATAAACAGGAGAAGAATGAAGGGTGTGTTTTTATTTTCATCTGGAAAAATTTAAACATATTTAGAAATAAGAGCTTACAGAACCTGGGCTGAAGAGATAGCTTAGTGGTGAAGGTGTTTGCCTGCAAAACCAAAGGATCCTGGTTCAACTCTCCAGGCCCCACATAAGCCAGATGCACAAGGTGACACATGCATCTGGAGTTTGTTTGCAGTGGCTGAAGGCCCTAGTGTGCCCATTCTCTCTCTCTCTCTGCCTTTTTCTCTCAAATAAATAAAATAAAATAAAATATTTTTTTTTAAAAGAAGAGCTTACAGAACCTGATCCATCATCCAGCTTCAACATTTGTGCAGTACAGGATCAATTCCATTTATCTGTTCTTTTTCTGCCTAGGTTATTTTGGAATCCCATTGTAGATTGTTAACTCTTCAATATCAATATATAGGTCCTTCTTCTTTTTCTCTCTTTTCCTTGTAGTTTACTGTGTCGTTTATCCTGTGAATTTCCTGTAGTAATCTAACTAATTGCGTCTATTCCTGTTATGCCATTTAATGTTTGTGCCATATATATATATATATATATATATATATATATATATATATATATATATATGTTTGTTTTAAAGGAAATAGCTAGCTGGGCTGGAACTCATTATTTAGATCAGGATGGCCTGAAGCTTGCATCAATCCTCCTGCCTCTACCTTCCAAGACCTGGCATTATAGTACTGGCATTACATATGTGTGCTACCCTGCCCACTAAATGAACTGTTTTCTTCCCTTTTTTCTATTTTATTTTTTAATTTTATTCTCTTCTATTCTACTATTCCACTTTATTTTTCTAATTTATTTATTTGTGTATGTGACTGTGTGTATGACCATGTGGGTATGCATGCCACGGTGCATGTGTGGAGGTTGGAGGATTACTTCAAGGTGTCTGTACTTCACCTTTGAGACAGGGTCTCTTGCTACTGCAAATATACTTGGCAGATGACACATTAATGCCAGACTAGCTAATCTGTAAGCTTTGGTTTCTCCTGACTCTGCCTCCCATTGCCATAGAGTATTGGGATCAGATGCATGTACAGGTTTGCATCAGTCTTTATCTGAATTAAACCTGGGCTGACAGGCTATGTAAGCAAGTTCCTTTAACTGCTGAACACATCTCTCCAGCCCCTTTCCCTAAATATTTATTACATATTGTGATAATGTTTTCATGTGACATTCCAGGAATTTAGACCACAGGCAAGTAAACTTAGCTTTCTGAATGATTATGTAGTTACTACTTCTTGAGCTCAATGTTGCTTAGGTTGTTTCAGATGGAGACGACTTTAAGCTTATACTGGAGAAGGAATGAACAGAGAAGTAGGAATGATAGGGTGGGTTAGCCCTCTCAGTTTATGAGGAAACAAGCCCATGAGATTTTCCTTTCTTCAGCAAAGTTGGGATAGTAGTTTAGCCATAGCAGAACTTGGGAATCTGTTCATTTCCTCATATCCATGCCCACTGACATCATGTGCTTCCATGAGCCTGATGATAATCCAATAATGAAACATAAGTGATAATTGATACTATTGGTATATTACCAACTTTTTGAATTGAGAAAAATGTAGTAATTGGCCAGGCATAGGGGTACATGCCTAGAGTCCCAGCTGGAGGATTACAGGTTTGAGGTCAACCTAATTTACATAGCAAATTCCAGGCTAGTGTGCCTATGTAATGAAATGTTTCCTTCCTTCCTTCCTTCCTTCCTTCCTTCCTTCCTTCCTTCCTTCCTTCCTTCCTTCCTTCCTTCCCTCCCCCCTCCTTCCCCTCCCTCCCCCCCCCCTCCCCCCCCTCCTCCTCCCCCTCCTTTTTTTTTTTTTTGGTTTTCCGAGGTAGGGTCTCACTATAGCTCAGACTGAATTCCGTATGTAATTAGGATGGCCTCGAACTCACAGCAATCCTCCTACCTCTGCCTCCCGAGTGCTGGGATTAAAGGCATGTGCCACCACATCTGGCTTATTTATTTATTTATTGATTTGAGAAAGAGAGAAAATGGGTGTGCCAGGGCCTTCAGCTACTGCAAATGAACTCCAGATACATGTGCTCCCTTGTGCACCTGGCTTATGTAGATCTTGGAGAATTGAACCGGGAACCTTTGGCTTTGCAGGCAAATGCCTTAACTGCTAAGCCATCTATCTCTCCAGCCCCGAAATGTTATTTTCAAAAAACATAACAAACAAAATGAATGAAACAAAGAAGCTGCCCATGTGGGAGTAGTGGCTCACATCTTTGATCCCAGCATCCAGGAGGCTGAGGTAAGGAAATCACTGTGAATTCTAGGGCAATCTGAGCTAGAATGTGATCCTGCTTCAAAATACCAAAAAAAAAAAAAAAAAAAAAGAAAAATCTCTTCATTATCATAGCTTTGTATACTAATTATCAGACTTCTATTTTTTGGTCATTAATACTTTTATCTCTTGTAGAATTTATTGTTATTCACAATGGAATCATCACCAACTACAAAGACCTGAAAAAGTTTTTGGTACGTAAAGTGACCTCAAAAGACACCAGTTTGCAAATAACTTCTAAGGAGAGACTGTGGGTTGTTTGTTAGGATATGCGACATTGTCTAGATACAATTAAATAATTCCAAAGATGATTGATAAGTGTGTGGTGATTTATTAGGCTTTTCCATGTTAACCACATGATCATTTCAAGTGATGCAGAGAAAGCCTTTGAAAAAATACAATATAATTTCATGATTAACACGCTGGAGAGCCGGGCGTGGTGGCGCATGCCTTTAATCCCAGCACTCGGGAGGCAGAGGTAGGAGGATTGCCAAGAGTTCGAGGCTACCCTGAGACTACATAGTTAATTCCAGGTCAGCCTGGACCAGAGTGAGACCCTACCTCACAAAACCAAAAAAAAAAAAAAAAAAAAAACCGCTGGAGAGAATAGGCATGGATGATTTATATCTCAACACAATAAAAGCTGTATATAAAGCACCTAAAGCCCAAATAATACTTAATGGGGAAAGACTCAAGGAGTTCCCGTTGAGATCAGGAACAAGACAGGGGTACCCACTCTCTCCACTGCTCTTCAACATAGTATTAGAAGTCCTAGCCCAAGCAATAAGATAGGAGAAAGAAATAAAAGGGATACAAATTGGAAAGGAAGCAGTCAAAATCGCCCTATTTACAGAGGACATGATCCTATATATAAGTGACCCAAAAGTCTTTATCTCAAAACTTCTAATGGTGATTAATTCCTTCAGCAAAGTGGCAGGGTACAAAATCAACACACAAAAACCAGTACCCTTAGAAAAAAAATCAATAGCCTTTTTATATGCAAAAGACAAATATACAGAGAAAGAAATCAGTGAGGCTGTTCCATTTTTAAAGATTTTTAAAAATTATTTTATTTATTTATTAGAGACAGAGAGAGAGAGAGAGAGAGACTGAGAATGGGCACGCCAGGTCCTCTAGCCACTGCAAACGAACTCCAGCCACATGTGCCACCATGTGCATCTGGTTTATGTGGGACCTGGAGAATCAAACTGGGGTCCTTAGGCTTCGCAGGCATGCGCCTTAACTGCTAAGCCATCTCTCCAGTTGCTGTTCCATTTTTAATAGCCACAAGAAAATTAAATACCTTTGAATAACACCAAGGTTGTGAAAGACCTATATAATGAAAACATAAAAATACTCAAGAAATTGAGGAGGTCTTGAGCAGATGGAAAGACCTCCCATACTCCTGGATAGGTAGAATTAATATTATGAATAAAAAGTGATATATGGATTTAATGCAACACCAACAAAAATTCCAGCATCATTCTTCACAGAGATAGAAAAAAATGATCTTAAAATTCATATGAAATGGCAGCAGGCCTAGGATATCCAAACATACCCTCAGCAAAAGAAACACCTCTGGAGGTATCACTATAGCTATTCTAAAGCTATACCTCAAAGCCACAGTAACAAAAACAGCATAGTGCTGGCATAAAAACAGACATACAGACCAATGGAATAGAATTGAAGACCCAGGCCACAGCTACTTGATCTTTGACAAAGGTGCTAATGATGTATACGAGAGAAAAGACAGCATCTTCAACCAATTATGCTAAACAAATTGGATAGCCAACATGTAGAAAAATGAAACTAGACCCATTCAACTCCAAAGGGATTAAAGACCAATATAAACCTGAAACTCTTCAACTACTGGAAATAAAAATAGGAACTCTCCATGATATAGGAGTAGGGAAGAACTTCCTGAACAGTAGCCCAGGAAATTATTATTATTTTTTTCTGAGGTAGGGTATCTCTCTAGCCCAGGCTGATCTGGAATTCACCATGTAGTCTCAGGGTGGCCTTGAACTCATGGCGATCCTCCTATCTCTGCCTCCCAAGTGCTGGGATTAAAGGCATGTATCACCACGCCCAGCTATTTTTTTTTTAATTTGAAAAGGAAATAATTATTTGACTTTCTTATAAATGATAAAAGTTAAAATTGGACTTTTCAGGGCTTGGGTGTAGCTCAGTGGTACAACACTTGATTACATGTATTACATGTAAGTCCCTGGGTTCTATCCCCAACACTGTTCCCTCCCCTCAAAAAAGTTGTTTTGAAGAAACATCTTATTCTTTGTTAGTTCCTAGTTGGTGTTTTCCAGAAAGCTTCTTGGACAGATAAGAAAAATTAGGACCGATTAGAAGACAGTTCTTTATCCCAAATAGCTATGTTGTCATGGTGCCTTCTCAGGGCTGTCCAGTAGAGTCTTAATCAGTGACAGAAACTCTGTGTCACCTATTGCAGGGTCCACTATGCATATTTGGCTGAGACACTTTAATGTAAATTTTACTTAATTTAGATTGCACCTAAGTAACTTCTTTGCCTTTTGGTTAAGATTAAGTATACTATCTATTCTTACCAGTTTAATAAATTGCCACATATAGCTAATGACTTTTACTGGACAATATAATTTCATCATAGAAAGAATTTTTAAAAAATTATTTATTTATTTATTAGAGAGGGAAAAGAGGGAGAGTGAGAAGGGGGAGGGGCATTCTAGGGCCTCTAGCCACTGCAAATGAACTCCAGATGCATGCGCCTCTTTGTGCATTTGGCTTATGTGGGACCTGGAGAATTGAACCGAGCTCCTTAGGCTTTGCAGACATATGCCTCAACTGCTAAGCCATCTCTCCAGCCCAGAAATAATTTTTTTTTTTGAGGTAGGATTTCATACTAGCCCAGGCTGACCTGGAATTCACTGTGTAGTCTCAGAGTGGCCTCGAACTCATGGCGATCCTCCTACCTCTGCCTCCTGAGTGCTGGGATTAAAGGTGTGAGCCACCATGCCCGGCCCCCAGAAAGAATTTTTATATTCACTAGAAGTCAATGCTTTGAGCATTATATATTTCATTATATTAATTAATTGTATCTATTTCCTTTTTTTTCAACTTGCAGGAAAGTAAAGGCTATGACTTTGAATCTGAAACAGATACAGAAGCAATTGCCAAACTTGTGAAGTACATGTATGACAATTGGGAAAGCCAGGACATCAGCTTTACTACTTTGGTCGAGAGAGTTATCCAACAATTGGTATTAAACCACACTTCTAAAGATAATTATCCTAACATTTGTTACGAGAAACTTTCTTAAAATGTCTGATAAGCAGGGACTGTGCTAATTTCACAAGTTTATAGTATTTCTGGCTTTTATTTCATACGTGTCTATCACATGTATAAACAATTTAATGCATATGATTTTGAGAAACTGTTTGCCTTATTATCCTACCATCTTTATGTTTCAAATTCCATTTATTTCACTAAATATATTTAGTTTGATGTCATGAACTTATAAAATCATTTTTTCCAAAAAGCACACATACATGCATGCTTATCCACACACACACACACATATGTCCAGTACCTGCAACAGAGGATTCATCACTCTAGCTTCCAGCCAGTAATCTAAGTGCACTCTTTTCTTCTGAGCCAGCAGTGTTTTTTCTTTATGTGGATTCTTCCTTGTCTCTGTACCTCCATAGAAAAGCATTTTCCAGCTCAAGATAAAAGCAGTATTCTTTGGATTTTATTTCAGTAGCTCTTATTAAAGATGAAGACATTAAAGATCCACAAAAGCCCAAGTCCATAGCAATGCCTACATCTGTCTGCCTCACAACTGTAGATTTCCTAAGTCATGTTATAGGCCCTTCCCTCCCTCCTCCCCTTAGACCATGTAATGCCTGTAGCAACAGGAAGTAAGAAGATAGGGAATCTAGAAATCTATTCTTTTTGTTTCCCAGACAGAGAAATGTGCCCTTCTAGTCTGTTCGTGCTTCTTAAAGACACTCCTTTCTGTTTCCTGTACAATCCATTGTGGATCCTGTGGAAGTTCTTTATTATCATGCCACATGTTCTTCATTTTTACCCATTCTTCTTCCAGGATGGATGTTTGTTTTTTGTTTATTTATTTAGTGGGAGAATCAGTATTTAGGCCTAGAAGGGTCCTGAGTAGTCTCTTTTTTTTGGTTTTTAGAGGTAAGGTTTCACACTAGCCCAGGCTGACCTGGAACTCACTATGTAGTCTCAGGGTGGCCTCGAACTCATGGTGATTCTCTTACCTCTGCCTCCGGAGTGCTGGGATTAAAGGCATGCACTACCACGCCAAGCTCTGAATAGGCTCCCTTATTCATTTAGATACAGAGGTTTGGTGGTTCCTACTCCACACAGCTCATAGATGAAAATGACAAAGCAATTCTTCTTTGATTTATTTTGTTTTTCCAGGTAGGGCTTCACTCTAGCTCAGGCTGACCTGGAATTCATTCACTATGTAGTCTCAGGGTGGCCTCAAAACTCACAGTGATCCTCCTACCTCTGCCTCCCAAGTGCTGGGAGGTCCACCATGCCCGGCTCCCATTCTTCTAAAGCTTTGTCCCTGAGAAAGGGTGGTCAACTGGCTATGGTGTCTTTGTTAATAATTATGATTGTACATATTCCTCTTTTTGCTTTTTTGAGGTAGGGTCTCACACTAGCTCAGCCTGACCTGGAATTCACTATGTAGTCTCAGGGTGGCCTTGAACTCATGGTGATCCTCCTACCTCTGCCTCCTGAGTACT
The DNA here is from genome assembly GCA_036365145.1 of Orientallactaga sibirica. Classification (NCBI taxonomy): domain Eukaryota; kingdom Metazoa; phylum Chordata; class Mammalia; order Rodentia; family Dipodidae; genus Orientallactaga; species Orientallactaga sibirica. Next base: position 12,156,004 of record JAEOAD010000036.1, read on the forward strand.
GGGATTAAAGGCATATGCCACCACACCTGGCCTTGATTGTACATAGTCTTAATTCCAAGATTAAGGACAAAAAGAATGGAAGTTAATAATGGTATAGAATTCCTAGGGCTGAGAATGATTTTTGGGTGTGGAGCTTAGGATCTTCTAATTCTGTCGTTCCACACAAGTTCCTAAAACCAGGGAGATGTTGGCGTCTGTTGAGATATACTGGCAGCAGCTTCACAGGTGATTTTCCCAGTGCTCTGCTTTTGGAGCTGTTGGTAGTATTTTGGAAGACAGCTATGCTTACCACTTATACCACAACATAGATTGTTCTTAGAAGTATTTTGAAAGTAGTCTTGATCAGTTGGTTTGCTCACATCAAAGCTTAGGAGTATCTACCTAAAATGAAGACTTGTTATAAACTAGTAAAAAAGACCACTTGTGTGAACAAGTAGTGTCTACACTGAAGCCAGTATGCTTGTTTCAAGCATTTTATGTTTGATAAATTGGCTATAATAAATTTTGCTAATGGGCCCTGGGAGATGCCTCAGTGGATAAAGTGCTTGCTGTGCAAGTGTGAGATCTTGAGTTGGATACCCTGAACCCATGTTACAAAGCTGGGTGTAGTGGCATCTGCTTGTAATCCCAGCACTGGGGAAGCAGAGACAGGAGGGTCTTTGGGGTGGCTAATCAGCCAGTCTAGACTAATTGGTAAGTTCTGTGTCAGTGAGAGACCCTGGCAAAAAAAAGATGGATGGTATTCCTAAGGAATGACCCCCAGAGTTATCCACTGGCCTCCACATGTGCACCCTCCTGCACACACACACACACACACACACTCTCTAAATATTGCTAATGTATCTTTTTTCCCTCCATAGGAAGGTGCTTTTGCACTTGTATTTAAAAGTGTGCATTTTCCTGGGCAAGCAGTTGGCACAAGGTACATATGAATCTCATAAGGACTAATGATTGTAATATACTCTGAAACATTTGAGTTCAGTTATTCTCTAGCCTCCAAAGGGCCCTGTACTGTAAAGGCTCTCCCTACATCTTAAAGATACTTAGGTGACTATTTATTTCGATTCACTTTTCCTTGTCTAATGTACTACTCTTCCATTTAACAGAATCTCGTAATAGAGCAAATACATTTCAGCATTTCTGATTTGCCTTTGTGGGGTACTATGGCTCTTTGTGAATTTGTGTATTTGAATATTGTTTAATTTCAGGCCCAAAGCACTGTCTTTCTCCATATTTTTTTTGTAAACATGCCAGACAGATTCCTAGATGATTGTTTAGATGGTTTTGCTAGGATATTTAGACCTGACTATGAAGTCCTTCTTAAAGCAATGAAGAGAGCTTTAAGATTTGGTTAAGAGGAAGCTATCATTACTCTGAAGGCAGAATGACTAAAGAGAAGGTGTCCAACATTTATATACTGGCATTCTATATACAAATGAATAAAAGTTCCATTTTATGTTAAAAGGGAGAACAATTTTAAACACATAAAAAAAATTTTTTTGGTTTTTTGAGATAGGGTTTCACTCTGGCCCAGGCTGACCTGGAATTCACTATGTCGTCTCAGGGTGGCCTCAAACTCACGGTGATCCTCCTACCTCTGCCTCCTGAGTGCTGGGATTAAAGGCGTGTGCCACCTCGCCCAGCTCATTTTAAAAATTTTAAACATAAAATTTTTTTGTCTGCCCCATAATGCATGACCCACAATCTCCATGGGGTTGACCTGTATCCCCAATGAGGAAGGCCTCTTCAGAAAATGGGCAGGGAGGAGGGAAAGGATGGTACCAACATGTATTGTTTACATACTAAATATGTTCATATCTAATAAAAATAAATTAAAAAAACATTTTTTGTGGACTGGGCCAGATGGTAAATACATGAGGCATGTGGCCACCTTGTGGCACTCAGTGTTGTTCCAACATGAAAACAGCAGAGAGCATACAGAAAAGAAGGGCCTGTCCATCAAACTTCTTCTAATATAATTGCAATTTGCCAGTTAAAAAAAATTTTTTTTAAACTTTATTGAGGTAGGCAGGTATGGCTAATAGGTCTTTACTGACCTAATTTTTAGAATTAAAATATTTGAAGTCTTATAATTCAAATTACAATGAATTTTGAATTAATATTTAAATTTTATATTGTTAGCATATTATTTATTAAATTGATAATGTTCTGATTCATCTTGCATTCACAGGCGAGGTAGTCCCCTCTTGATTGGTGTGCGAAGTGAACATAAACTTTCTACGGATCACATCCCAATACTGTATAGAACAGGTAAAGCTCCTGTTGAGTCATTCTGGGAAGATGCGTGAGAGCAGAGCAGAAGATAATTCTTTCCTTACATAGAAGTAAATGCTCTTTTGTTGGGTCCATATGTACATATGTATATAAATATACAGTTATATCTAGACATAAAAATTTGTTTTGTGAACTCTTTGATGAGAAGAATTTTTTTCTGTTGTACATCTTTAGCTAGGTCTCAGATTGGATCAAAGTTCACACTGTGGGGATCACAGTCAGAAAGAGGTGGGAAATGCACTCTGCATGAAGGGAGGAGTCTACTGCTGTCCTTCATTCTTTACTAATTCTTTGTTCTTGAAGTGAATGTGCTAGGCCACTAAAATTGTGCTTATGTTATGGGGAAACTTTTTGACATTTATTTTTCTAATTTGCAGAATATGTTTTGTTTGCTTTTGGCATTTAAAAATTGCATTTTTTTATTTAATAAAACTTGTTTTATTATAATCTGAGGTTTGAGGAAGTCATTGAAAGTTTAAAAAAATATTTTTATTTATTTGAGAGATAAAGAGGCACAGAGAAGAGAGAGAGAGAGAGAGAAGGAGGGAGAGAGAGAGAAATAATGGGCACTCTAGGGCCTCCAGCCACTGCAAATGAACTCTAGACACATGAGCCACTTTGTGCATCTCACTTGCGTGGGTCCTGGGGAATCCAACCAACGTCCTTTGGCTTTGCAGGCAAACGCCTTAACTGCTAAGCTATCTCTCAGCCCTAAATTTTTTTTTCTTGTGTTAAAATAACTCAGAACACATGCTTATATTAGGAAAGGAGCATTGAACTAAGTTATAGTTACTTGAATGGTTTAGTCTTGCTTTTAGCTGGAATACATTTTTTTTTACTTTTTATTTATTTATTTGCCAGGAGAGAGAGAGAGAGAGAGAGAAGAGAGGCAGACACAGAGAGAATTGGCACACCAGAGCCTCTAGCCACTGCAAATGAACTCCAGATGCATGTGCCTTTTGTGCATCTGGCTTACATGGGTCCTGGAGAATTGAACCAGGATCCTTTGGCTTCGCAGGCAAACGCCTTAACTGCTAAGCCATTTCTCCAGCCCCTGGAATACATTTATTTTTATTTTTTTAATTTTGTAATTTTTTTTTTTTTTTTGGTTTTTCAAGGTAGGGTCTCACTCTAGCCCAGGCTGACCTGGAACTTACTAGGTAGTCTCAGGGTGGCCTTGAACTCATGGCAATCCTCCTACCTCTGCCTCCCAAGTGCTGGGATTAAAGGCGTGCGCCACCACGCCTGGCTAATTTTGTAAATTTTAAAAATTGTTAAGTTAGCTTTTTTATTTTTTGCAGCATAGAGGATGAACCTAGGGCCTTGCACATGCTAGACTAGTGCTCTGCCACTGTGCCACAGTCCCTATAATCTCTATTTTTATTTATTTTTTATTTATTTATTTATCTATCTATCTATCTATCTATTTATTTATTTTTGTTTTTTCGAGATAGGGTTTCACTCTAGCTCAGGCTGACCTGGAATTCACTGTGTAGTCTCTGAGTGGCCTTAAACTCATGGTGGTCCTCCTACCTCTGCGTCCCAAGTGCTAGAATTAAAGGTGTGCACCATCACACCAAGCTCTCTATTTTTATTTTTATTCTTTTTTATTAAAAAAAATTTTTTTTTTCAAGTCAGGGTCTTATTGTAGCCCAGGCTGATCTGGAACTCTGTAGACACAAGCTGGCCTCAAACTTAGAGTGATCCTCCTACCTCAGCCTCCTGAGTGCCTGCATTAAAGTTTTGAGCTACCACACCCAGCTTTGGAATACATTTAAATGGTAATTTCTTTATGCATGACATTTTTATTTTAGATTTATTTAAATTTGATATTTTGCTTTGCTTTATTTATTTGGAGTCATTATTCTTTGAAATTTGTCTATTCATTGGTGCTGTGGGAGGGGGTAGTGTCAAACCCAGAGCCTTATTCATGTTAGGAAGACACTCTACCTATATATCCCTGACCTCAAAGGTGAACTTTTTTGGGAAGGATGGGGCTTCAGACAGGGTCTCACACAGCTCAGGCTAGCCTCAAATTTCTATGTAGCCAAGGCTGGCCTTAAACTCCCCATCCTCCTCTCTTTACCTCATAAGTGTTGGGATTACACTTAGCCAAAATTAATTGTTTGGGTTTTTAAAAAATATATTTTATTTTGTTTATTTATTTATTTGAGAGAGAGGGAGATACAGAAATAGGCAGGTAGAGAGAGAGAGATAGAGAGAGAGAGAATGGGTGCGCCAGGGCCTCCAGCCACTGCAAATGAACTCCAGATGTGTGCACCCCCTTGTGCATCTGGCTGATGTGGGTCCTGGAGAATCGAGCCTTGAACCGAGGTCCTTAGGCTCCACAGGCAAGCGTTTAACTGCTAAGCCATCTCTCCAGCCCTTTTTTTTTTTTTTTTTTTTTTTTTTTTTTTTTTTTTTTTGGTTTTTTTCTGGTCCAGGCTGACCTGGTCTTGTCTCAGGGTCTAGTCCAGGGTGACCTGGAATTTACTATGTAGTCTCAGGGTGGCCTTGAACTCACGGTGATCCTCCTACCTCTGCCTCCTGAGTGCTGGGATTAAAGGCATACACCACCACACCTGGCCCAAGATTAATTTTTTAAAAATGTTTTAATTTATTTATTTGCAAGAAGAGAGAATGAGAATGGGTGTGCCAGGGCCTCTAGTCATTATAAACAAACTTTGATGCATGTGCCACTTTGTGCATCTGACTTTATGTAGATACTGGGGAATTGAACCTATGTCATTGGGCTATGCAGGAAAGTGCCTTAACCTCCAAGCCGTCTCTCCAACCCCCACATTAAATTTTTTAAAAATATTAAAATTTTTTTATTATTATTTTATTTATTTTTATTTTTGGAGAGAGAGATGCAGAGAGAGACATACAGAGAGGGAGAGGGAGACAGATAGAGATGGGTGCGCCAGCAGTCTCTCAGCTGCTGTGAATGAAATCCAGATGTGTGCACCCCCTGTGGTCAAGTGTGGCATTGTGCCCTTGCATCACTTTGCATCTGGCTAAACGTGGGACCTGGAGATTGGAACCGGGTTCTTAGGCTTAGCAGGCAGGCACCTTAACCGCTAAGCCATCTCTCCAGCCCCAAAATATTTTTATTTATTTGAGCGGGGCGTGGTGGGGCACACCTTTAATCCCAGCACTTGGGAGGCAGAGGTAGGAGGATTACCGTGAGTTTGAGGCTACCCTGAGAACACAGAGTGAATTCCCAGGTCAGCCTAGCTAGTGTGAGACCCTACCTCAAAACACCAAAAAAAAAAAAAAAAAAAATATTTATTTGAAAGAGAGTATGGGTATGCCAGGGCCTCTTGGCTTTCAGTCTTTTGCCATTTTCTCTAGGTTCAAACCATCTTTGCAGAATAGGGCCATATTTGTATTATACTTTAATTGAATGATAAAATAAAAAAATAGTAAAACTTTTTTTTGAGGGAGGGAATATTTTTTAGATTAATAGGTATATAAATACTGTTTAAACAGGCAATAATGTTTGCTTCTTTTACATACTTTGTTGCTTTGGTATTATTTTTAATTAATTAATTTATTTATTTGAGAGAGAGAAGAGAGAGAGAGAGAGAGAGAGGGAGAGGGAGAGAATGGGCACACCAGGGCCTCTAGCCACTGCAAATGAATTCCAGACACATGTGCTACCTTGTGTATCTGGCTCTAAGTGGGTACTAGGGAATCGAACCTAAGTCCTTTGGCTTTGTAGGCAAGGACCTTAATCACTGAGCTCTCTCTCTAGCCCCCTCTTTTTTTTTTTTTTTTTTTTTTTCTTCTTTTGAGATAGGATCTTGGTCTAGCTCAGGCTGGCCTTGGAATTCATTATGTAGTCTCAGGGTGGCCTTGAACTCATAGTGATCCTCCTACCTCTGCCCCCAAGTGCTGGGATTAAAGGCATGCACAGCCACGCCTGGCCATTGTATTTATTTCATTTTATTTTTTAAAGAGCCAGTGTTTCTGTTTATTTATTATTTATGAGAGAGAAAGAAAGAGAATGGGCACACCAGGGTCTCTAACCACTGCAGACAAACTCCAGACACATGTGCCACCATGTGCTTCTGTGGTTACTGGGGAATTGAACCTGGGTCCTTAGTCTTTATAGGCAAGTACCTTAACTACTATGCAATCTCTCCAGCCCTGTATTTATTTATTTTTTAATGTAGGCTCTGGGCCATCCTTCTGCTTGTTTTTGTTGTTTGTTTTTAAAAATATTTTTATTTATTTTCAAGCAAGAGAGATAGGGGGTGAGAATGAGAATGGTGCACCAGGGCTGCAAATGAAGTTTAGATACATGCACCACTTTGCATCTGGCTTTATGTGAGTACTGAGGAATCAAACCCAGGCCAGCACTCTTTGCAAGCAAGCACTTTTAACCACTGAGCCATCTTCCTAGCTCCTTTTATTTTTTTCGAGGTAGGGTCTCACTCTAGCTCAGGGTGGCCTTGAACTCCCAGTGATCCTCCTACCTTTGCCTCCTGAGTGCTGGGGTTAAAGGCATGTGCCACCATGCCCGGCTTTTTTTTTTGTTTCTTGAAGCAGAGTCTTATTCTAGACAAGGCTGACCCAGAACTCACTTTGTAGTACAGGTTGGCCTCAAATTCACAGTGATTTTCCTACCTCAGTCTCCTGACTGCAGGGTTGTGTCACCATGAGCATCCTTCTATTTCTTGTTGTTCTTTTTCCCTAAGCATTTATAAATTTATTTATTTATTTGAGAGAGGAAGCAGGGGAAAAGAGAGAGAGAGTATGGGTGAACCAGGGGCTCCCACAACTTCAAACTCCATACATATGCACCACTTATGTGTGTCTGGCTTTACTTGGGTACTGGGGAATAATACTTGGTAGTCAGGTTTTACAAACAAGTTCCTTTCTTTATCCACTGAGGCACCCCCCCCCTTTTTTGAGGTAGGGTCTTGTTTTAGCCCAGGTTGACCTGGAATTCACTAGTCTCAGGGTGGCCTCAAACTAAAGGTGATCTTCCTACCTACCTCTGCCTCTGACTGCTGCGATGAAAGGTGTGTGCCACCCCCAGGTCCTTTTTTTTTTTTTTTTTTTTTTTTTTTTTTTTTTTTTTGAGGCAGGGTCTCACTCTAGCTCAGGCTGACCTGGAATTCATTATGCAGTGTCAGGGTGGCCTTGAACTCACAGCGATCCTCCTACCTCTGCTTCCCAAGAGCTGGCATTAAAGGCGTGTGCCACCATACCCAGCTTAACTTTTTTTTTTAAATAAAGGCAGTATTTTAAAAATATTTTTTATAAATAGTTTATTTTTATTTATTTATTTGAAAAAGAGAGAGAGAGAGAATGAGTGTGCCAGGGCCTGTAGCCACTGCTAACGAAATCGGGGACATGTGCCACCTTATGCATCTGGCTTTAAGGAATGAAACCTCCGTCCTTTGGCTTTATTAGGAAAGTACTTTAACCACTAAGCCATCTCTCCAGCCCTTCTTTTCCCTTTTTTTTTTTGGGAATAATATCTTACTGTATAGCTCATATTGATCTGAAATTTAGTATATAGCTCAGGCTGGCCTCAAACTCCTTATTCTCCTGCCTTAGTCTCCTGAGTACTGGGATCAGATCTGACTTCATTCTTTTTAGATACAATAAAGTTCACTTTTTTTTTTTTTTTTTTTTTTTTTTTTTTTGCTTTTCCGAGGTAGGGTCTCACTCTACCTCAGGCTGACCTGGAATTCACTATGTAGTCAGGGTGGCCTTGAACTCTCGGCAATCCTCCTACCTCTGCCTCCCGAGTGCTGGGATTAAAGGTGTGCGCCACCACACCCGGCTTTTCTTTTTCTTTTTTAAAAAACATTATTATTTATTTATTTGAGAAAGGAAAGGAGGCAGAGAGAGAGAGAGAAAATGGGTACACCAGGGCTTCCCACCACTGCACATGAACTCCAGATGCATGTGCCACCTTGTGTATCTGGCTTATATGTGTCCTGGGGAATTGAACTGAGGTCCTTTGCTTTGTAGGCAAGTGCCTTAACTGCTAAGCCATCTCGCCAGCCATTTTTTTTTTTTTTTTTTTAGGTAAGGTCTTGCTGTAACCCAGGCTGATCTGGAATTCACTTTGTAGTCTCAGGGTGGCCTTGAACTCATAGCAGTTCTCCAACCTCTGCCCCCAAGTGCTGGGATTAAAGGTGCTTGCCATTACATTCAGTAGTGGAGGGAGAGAGAATATGAATGGGTGGCCAGGGCTTCTAGCCAATGCAAATGTATTCCAGGAACTGCTAAGCCATCTCTCCAGACCCTAAAGTACAGTTTTTTCCCTCTTTCTTTCCTTTTCTTTCCTTCTTTCCCTCCCTCCTTCCCTCCTTTCCCTCCTTCCTTCCCTCCCTCCCTCCCTCCCTCCTTCTCTCTTTCCTTCCTTCCTCCCTCCCTCCCTCCCTCCCTCCCTCCCTCCCTCCCTCCCTCCTTTCTTTCTTTCTTTCTTTCTTTCTTTCTTTCTTTCTTTCTTTTTTTTTGAGGTAGAGTCTCAGTCTAGCCCAGGCTGACCTGGAATTCACTATGTCATCTCAGGGTGGCCTCAAACTCACGGTGATCCTCCTACCTCTCCTTCCCGAGTGCTGGGATTAAAGGTGTGCACCACCATGCCTGTCCTAAAGTACATTTTTTGATGGATAGTTTCAAGAGTTTTGTCAAAAGTATGAGGCTGGAAAGAGACCTTAGTAAAGTCCCTTGCAAAGCCTGCCTTGTGTTCAATTCCCAAACTGTCCAAGTAAGCCAGATATAAAAAGCAATGCAGGCCCTTAGTGTTTATTTGCAGCTGCAAGCCCTCCCCCCACCCCTGCACACACACCTGCAAATAAAGAAAAAAAAAGTGAACAGCACTGTTTCCTCCTTTCAGCCGTCTCCTTGAGCTGTGCCTTAGTGATCAGCCTCATCCTGTTCCCAGCCTCTGGTGAATACCGTTACTTGCTTTAGGGTGCATCTCATATTTATTTTTGAAAGTTTGATATCTTCTCTGCCACTGAGTTTGGCTGGGAAGAGCTATTCTGGTTTCATTCCTAAATCATTCCAAATAGTCACAGATGGTGGAGAACGTTGCATTTCTAAGAATATTTACCAAGTCTTTATGCATACGTTTTGGAGGGCAGATATGATAGGAATTTTTATAAGTGACTTGTGGTATGCTATAGCTATTGTGTCCACGGGTTTTAGTCTACTGTGCCCTGGTTTTGGAGAAAGGAACTCACATTCTCTAGGACAATTTATAACAGCGTCTTTTTGAATAGATGGTTTTTTTTGTTGTTTTTGTTTGTTTTTGTTGTTTAAGTAGCCCAGGCTGGCTTTGAATTCCTGATCCTCTTGTCTCCACTTCCTAAATAAAGGTATTATAAACATATGCCACCACCTTGGTTCTAACCAAGAGAGTTTTTTGTACTTTGGTCTAATTTGCCAAACTTTCAGCATCCTTCTTCATTTCCACTTTAGTTGTAAGTGAGCAAAAAAGGAAAAAAAAATTACTATCATCACTGATAAGGAATTAAGTACTAGAATTAAAAAGAGATGAGCTTCACAAAAGGACCATATTTTATTCTGACTTAAAATAAGCATAAAAAATACTATACTAAGACAGGAGAGATTCTGAACCTATTATTTTTCATGTGGCTTTCAGTAAATGCCACATAGGATGTGTTGTGGTTAGAATGACATGTCTTCGCTTTTAAATGAGTATTATTCTATGCTGTGTGATAATTTGTTACTCTAACTTGCTGTTACATTCAGCAACTATTTTTGTAGAAAGTACTTTGCCACCAGCTTCCATTTTATTTTATTTTTTAGAAAAAAAAATTTTTTTTTTTTTTACTTGCAAGCAGAGAGAGCTGGTGGGGGGGAGAGAAAGAGAGAGACAGAGAAAGAGAATGCACCAGGGCCTCCAGCCACTGCAAATGAACTCTAGATACATGTGCCATTGCATCTAGCTGTACGTGGGTTGTCAACTTTGGAGGCATGTGCCTTAATGGCTGAGCCATCTCTGGCCTCGAACTCATGGTGATCCTCCTAGCTTGGCCTCCCAAGTGTTAGGATTAAAGGCATGCGCCACCACACGTGGCTTTCATTTTATTCTTCATTGCAAAATGTTGATTTTTTTTTTTGGAGTTAAGGTCCCAGTTTAGCCCAGGCTGACCTGGAATTCACTATGGAGTCTCAGGGTGGCATCAAATACATGGTGATCCTCCTACCTCTGCCTTCTGAGTGCTAGGATTAAAGGTGTGCGCCACCACCTGAATTTTTTGAGACAGGGTTTCATGTAGCTCAGGCTGGTCTTGCATTCACTGTGTAGCTAGAGAAGAGTTTGTACTCCTATTCCTCCTGCCTATATCTGCAAGTGCTAGGATTATAGGCATATGTCATGCTTGGCTCAGTGTTGGTATTTCAAGAAAATATATTACTATTATTTATTTACTTGAGAGAGAGAGTAAGAGGAAGAATGGGCACACCAGGGCTTCTTGCCACTGCAAATGAATTCCAGATGCATGCTGCACTTGGTGCATTTGGCTTTATGTTGCGTACTGGGGAATTGAACTTTGCAAGCATGTTCCCTTAACTGCTGAACCACCTCTCCAGCCCAATTTTGACATTTTAAAAATAATTTTTGTGGTAAGCATAGATAAACAATTATATTCAGTTTATCAAGTTTAGTATGATATTGAGTCTTTTGATTTAAGAATTAATGATATTAATGAATTATTGGACTTCTACCTGGAAAAGAAATACTATATAAAAAATTACAGTGAGCACTTTTCTCTGCTATTCACTCTTCCATAGTTACCTTTTCACTCTACTCTTTGTTCTTACTGGCTTTTGCATGGAAATAAGGTGATCTATCTGGCATTTGAAAATTGCTAAAATTACTGTGTTGCTCTGGGTTGTTTTGTTGAATTTGTAAACAGTTGTGTACGTTTCTCTTATCCATGATATCCCACATTTGCCAGTTCATGTTAACTATGTTCTAGGGAAAGACAAGAAAGGAAGCTGCAATCTCTCCCGTGTGGACAGCACAACATGCCTTTTCCCTGTTGAGGAAAAAGCGGTAGAGTATTACTTTGCCTCTGATGCAAGGTGAGCTTCTTTCATTGATTCAAGGAGAATTTTTGAGAAAAATCTGTGTATAGAAAACCATGAAGGTATTTTGTACATCTAAGAAAGCTTTTTCTTTTTTAAGCTAGCAACTGAACCTTTGGTTCCTATATCTAAGTAAGTGCTCTACCTTTGAGAGATATCCCAGCTTCTAAAACTTTCTTAAAGTAAAGGTGAGCTTCTTGACAATGAGGCTATAGAACACTTTTTTTTTCCCACTTAAAAGCACATGGGCTGGGCGTGGTGGTGCACGCTTTTAATCCCAGAACTCGGGAGGCAGAGGTTGGAGGATTGCTATGAGTTCGAGGCTACCCTGAGACAACATAGTGAATTCCAGGTCAGCCTGAGCTAGAGTGAAACCCTACCTTGAAAAACACAAAACAAAAACAAACAAAACAAAAAAGCACATGGGTCAGTTTACCAAGAACATACACATTCCTTGAGAATTGTCCCAGTGTTATTGTTTGTTTTGCTTTTTTTTTTTTTTTTTTTTTTTGAGTCAGGGTCTCCCTTTAGCCCAGGCTAAGAAGGAACTCACTCTGTACCTGAGGCTGGCCTTGAGTTCACAGTGATCCTCCTACTTCAGCTTCCTCAGTCATAGAATAAAAGACATGAGGCACCATACCTGTTTGTTGACTAAGACATTTTAGAGAGAAAGAGGGAGGAAAGGAGAAAGAGAGAGAGAATGGGCATGCCAGGGCCTCCAGCCACTGCAAATTAACTCCAGATGCATGTGCCCTCTTGTGCATCTGGCTTACGTGGGTCTTGCCTGGAGAGTCGAACTGGGATCCTTTGGCTTTGCAAGCAAACACCTTAACCGCTAAGCCATCTTTCCAGCCTGACTATGACATTTTAAAAGAAAACACACACTGAGAGTTCGAGGCCACCCTGAGACTCCATAATGAATTCCAGGTCAGCCTGGGCTAAAATGAAACCCTACCTTGAAAAACCAAAAAAAACAAAACAAAACAAAACAAAAAAAACACACAAAGACTACTTTCAGGGATCATTTCTTTAAAAATTTACTTATTTACTTATTTATTTATTTATGAGAGAGAAAGAGATATAGAGAATAGGTGCATCTGGCTTACATGGGTCCTGGGGAATTGAACCTAGGTCCTTTGGCTTTGTAGGCAAGTGTCTTAACCGCTAAGCCATTTCTCCAGCCCTCGGGGATCATTTCTATAGCTTGCCACTAGAGAAGTTTTTTGGTGCTGTAGAGCACTGGAAACCATGAGGAGGAGGCATAGTGTTCTCTCCTGAGCGAGAAGCTGGCTCTTGGTGTTGCTTTGTTGCAACTGATTTGCCATTGATGATCATCCTTTTTCTCCCTTTGGGAGAGTTAGAGGGACAGAACACAGTGTAAGTGGAGAAAAAAAGGAAAAGAAAACACAGTGGTATATTTATTTAGATGCAATGGTAAATGAAATGGTAATGAGGGTAAAATGGAACCACTCAAATTGCCAGTAGGTGTTTTCATTCACTGTACCTGAAAAAATAAGAGAAAATAATAAAAATTAGAAAATGATACCATTTAGTACTTTAGAGAATATATTATTTCAGTGAGAAACAAGCTTTGCTGCTTTTTAGTTTTTGCAGATATGTAAGATGTGTAAGATGTGTAGTTGATGCTAAGATGTGTCATTGTTATATAGTGAGTCTGTTAGAGTTGGCAGTTATTACTTTGTAAACTGGAAAATGCAAAAGCATATTAGCTTCTTTCATTCCTTCTTAAATTCATGTTTTATACTCAAAGTAAAGTCCTATGCTTGCTTCAGGAGGTAATGGTAAGACTAAAATACGACTTGTGTGGAGGCTGGGGAGATGGCTGCATGGTTAAAGGTGCTTGCTCTGCAAGCTTTCCTACCTGAGTTGGATCTCTAGCACCCACATAAAGTTGGCCACAAAGTGGCACATGTGTCTGTAATCCTAATGTGCCTACAGCAATGGGAGGCAGAGCCAGGAGAAATCCCAGAGCTCATGGGATAGGTAGAATGGTCTTCCCAGTGGCAAAAATAATGAGAGATCCTCCCCCGGCCTGCCTTTTGTTTTTCAAGGTAGGGTCTCACTCTCGCCCAGACAGATCTGGAAATCATTGTATAGTCTTAGGGTGACCTCATACCCACAGCTATCATCCTACCTCTGCCTCCCGAGTGCTGGAATTAAAGATGTGCGCCATCATAACCAGCTTTAATGAGAGATCCTATCTAAAAGAATGGAAGGAGAGAACCAATATCTGAGGTTGTCCTTACACCTCCACAGGTGTGTTGTCTCATGTGTGCAAACACACACACACACACATACATTTTCATATACTCACAAATAAAAAAATGAAATACTACTTGCCTTGAAGGAGCTCTACCACAATTTAGGAGATAAATTGTAAATTAATAATAGCACAGCTACAGAGTTTTTACAGTGACAAGAGATACAAAGTGCTTAAAACAGGGTCATTTATTCTCTTGTATGTAGGTCTCTTTAAGGGAATGAAGCTTGAACTGAGCTAAGAAGAGATCAGGACCTAGCTAGTGAAAGAATGGAGGGAAGAACATTCTTTCTGTGCAGGTGGCTCTTGTGTGAGAATACAAGAGGGATGGAAGTGGTTAGGACAGAGTAAGAGTATGCTTGGTAGAGACTGAAGTCAATTTGGAGTTTTCCTAACAGCCAGTGGGAGGCTGTCATTTACTGGGTAAGGGAAAAATTTCGATTAGTGGTGATTTTAGTGTTGACTTGGACAGAAGAGAATGGGGAGACCGAGGTAAGAGAATGTGGTAGATAGTATGCTACGTTAGCCAACCAAAGAGCTGGTGTCAGCTTACACTTATTGGTGGTAGTGGACATGGAAGGAAGCTGAGAAACATTTAGGGTTTAAAATTTCAGGCTTTGGTAAGGACAGAATGAAGTGGAAACAGCCATGCCTTGTGGTCTAGTCTGGTTGATTAGGTTGTCGCAGAGATCAAAGCCAGGACCTAGTAAGTGTGAGGCAAGCACTTCACCAGCTGAGCTGTGTCACTAGCCTAATGCTTTATTATTATTTTTGCCCATAGTGACTACCTCCTTACCTCTGCTGTGCAGGGAGGGCACTGATATCTAGACAGCAAACAGAAGTGTTGCAAATGAATGTTGGTGTTTCATTTTGGTCCTTGTGTCCTGTGATAGTTTTCTTTGTGACAGTGACTCATGGTTATTGATCTTAACAACTCATTGAACATTTTATAGTGCTGTCATAGAACACACCAATCGTGTCATCTTTCTAGAAGATGATGATGTTGCAGCAGTGGTGGATGGCCGTCTGTCTATCCATCGAATTAAACGAACTGCAGGAGATCATCCTGGCCGAGCTGTGCAGACCCTCCAGATGGAACTCCAGCAGATCATGAAGGGTGAGCATTTTTGTCATGTTACAGCCTTGGATTCTTAAAGAAAGGAAGCATTCTGTACATGTCTTGCTGATGAAGCTGGTGGAATCTTCCAGACAACTACTGAAGGGACAACCCCAGGAAAATGACTGATTCTTTGGAGAAATTATCTGCTGATCTTACATTAGTTCTTCAAACTAATTAATGGTCTATAACATTATAAACATGAGGTTATTTTAATAGTAACTAATGTTTTTAAGATGCTTTATTAAGGGTAAATGTAGCTTGTGTTCTGTTCCTTATTGTCATATTCTCTGGGCTTCAGCTTGCTCATATAGAGTCTACCTTTACATTAAGATGTGTTAATCAAAAAGGCTGGTATATGTCAGGCCGTTAGAACAGTGCCTGGCAGACTTAGTGCACACTACATAATATGCACTCCTATTAACTGTTAGAATTACTATGGTTTTTATTCTTCTGGGTTGGAGTGGGAATAAATGCAAACATTTATTGCAGACTATTGTGTGTGGAGTTCACTGTATAATCAGCCCTACAGTGCACACTATGACGTAACTGCTATTCTTCTTTTATAGTAAGAAATTGTCCTGGTTGAAATACTAAAGGAGAGCTCTAGTTTGAACCTAAATCTGACTAAAAAATACGGTGCTGAGCGTGGTGGCGCACGCCTTTAATCCCAGCACTTGGGAGGCAGAGGTAGGAGGATCGCCAAGAGTTCGAGGCCACCCTAAACCAGCCTGAGCTAGAGTGACACCCTACCTCAGAAAACCAAAAAAAAAAAAAAAAAAGTTATATTATTGTCTTGTTTTGCTATAACTATACATTTTAGCTATGGAGTAAATTAAAATGACCTCCTCACTTTTCTTCATGAAGAATAAACTGTATTCATCTAATCTTTTAGGCAGTCAAGTATGAATATTGTTCTATGTTGTATAGCCTTCTGTTTCATTTATCAAGTTTATGTTAAAGGATATAGACTCAGTTGTGTGCAAATTTCTTATCCTTTGGTTTATTAATTTTTGTTTTAATTAGATACTTTCTATTCCTGTAGGCAACTTTAGTTCATTTATGCAGAAGGAAATTTTTGAGCAGCCAGAATCTGTTGTGAACACAATGAGAGGAAGAGTCAACTTTGATGACTATACTGGTAATGACAAATGAGTGATTTTATTTCATCTCTTGTTGGGGTGCCATTAGCAACCTGAAAATCCATTGTCTTTTATGTAGCCTTGTAGAACAACTATGACTGCCAGACATCAGTGGAGCTCAGTCCCTCAGTACGTTGTTCCACCTATGTGAAACTAAAATAGTCTGCTTCCTAAAGACACAAAGTAGGCTAATGGTTACCAGGTGCTGAGGGAAGAGAACTGGGGAGTTGTCATTTCATAGTACAGTTTCATTTTGGGGTGATGATAGTCCTGGAGGTGGGTAGTGGTGATGGATACCAACAGTGAATGGGCTTAATACACTGAATTGTGTGCTTAGAGTTAAGATGGAAAATGTCACATATGGGTACCTGCTTTGGCTGTCAGGATCAGTTCTGGGCAGATCCTGGACACTGAGTTCTGGGAAGAATGAGACATGGTCTGCTTGTTGGGAAGGTTGCATGTATGCCAGGCTAGGTTTCTGTCATAAATAAGGAAAAGTGTAAACTTTTCAAGAGGACTTTTTTTTTTGGATGAAACCTGTACCTTCATCCATGTTTAAAGAAGTCAGGGTGCGATACTAGTCTTGTTTGTAGAAATTCTCTCTAGAATATTTATCAGTGTTTATAGACATGACTGTGATATAAGTATATAATTATTAATTAAAGAAAGATAGGGGATATCTCAGTGGTTAAATGTGCTTGCTTATAAAGCCTGCCAGTCCAGGTTCAATTCTCCAGCACCCACTTAAAATTAGATACAAAAAGTAGTGCATGCATCTGGTGTTCATTATAGTGGCAAGAGACTACATGTGCGTTCACACACAACACACACATGTAAAAATAAAAAAGAAAGGTAAAATATAGTTCATTAGAAACACATGTTGCCTGGGCATGGTGGAGCACGCCTTTAATCCCAGCACTCAGGAGGCAGAGGTAGGTAGATCACTGTGAGTTCGAGGCCTCCCTGAGACTACATAGTAAATTCCAAGTCAGCCTGGGCTAGAGCAAGAAAAAAAGAAAGAAAGGAAAAAAAGAACTACATGTTAATGTTCAAATGCTTAAAGATCAATGTTGAATGAACTGTTTTGTTTGTAGAAGGAGGGATTGCTATGAAGGAATGCTTCACGAAATAAGATATGCATGGAAGGTGCAAGTTATTAAAGGTCAGATAGGAACATCATTTGACTAGAAAAGCATTAGCTAAGGCAGTCAGTGAGAAAACCATTAGAGAGCTAAACTCATGGGGTAATCTGTAATTTTGGTTGCACAGATTTAGTACTTGAGTAGAAAAAGGAAATTAGTCTAGAAAAGAAGGTGAGAGGCTCAGTAGGGTGCCTCCTCTTACAGAAACTGCAGAGTTCTCAAGGGCTGTGGAACCAGGGTCAATCCCACTGCTGTACTGTTGTGAGAGAGCTGCCAGTCTCAAGCATGCAGGAAAGAAGGCTGACTACATTTTTGCATAGGATGTTGTCCTGTCTGGAGTACAGTGAAAGGAGAGAGATGGGGTAGGAGATGGCTGGGGAGGAGTTGGGAAGGATGGCTGAGCTGAAGGACTGGGAGAGAAGCAGAAAACACTATGGAATTAAGGTCAGGAAAAAAGATTTGTTTATAAGGAAAGAGAATGAGCCAAAGGTTGTTCCTGTTGTGGTTGGGTCATCCTGGGTTCCCTACTACATTCTGGAGATCAAAACTGGGGCCTTGTATGTGTTGAGCATGCAGTCTTACTGTGCCTGGAACTCCCGAGAAGTTCATGGTTTTAAAAGCTCTTTTACCCCTGTGTAGCAGACAGCTTCAGGTTCGCTGAGATGAACTTCCAGACCCAGCACAGTTATGGAGGAAGGGATATTGTTTATTGAAGCTTACAGATCCAAGGGAAGTTCCATAATGACAGGAGAAGCGGCCTGCCTTCACAGGGCCAAGCAGAGAGAGAAAAAGCCAACCAGCCACCACAGCACACAGAGCAAAACTACAGCCAAAAGGTCACACAGCACACTTCAGGAACTCCTGCTAGGCACATTTGCATATCTTTACAATGGAATCTCAAACCCACCATTAACACCTTAAGACCGGCCCCCAGTGACATTGCCTCTAGCAAGGTGATTGCAGATGCAAACTATAACTAATAAAACACTGAATATATTGGGGGACATATATTCAAACTACCACACCCTGTTATGTGCATAAAAGTTGTATAATGTAAGCAGGATAGCTGTTAAGATGAGGAAGTCAAGGCTTGCATCAGTTTGAATTCCTTGCCAAAGTTGTACTAGGCTCATTTCCATGTATTCAGTGCTGTTCTTCCAACCCCACCCAGTCTGAATTACTCCATCACGCATTCTTGATATTTCCAGTAGTTATGGCCAATGTTACCAGGATTAGGCTTCTTTCAAAAGCATTATTAGTGCTGGGGAAATAGCTTAGAGCTTAAGGTGCTTAAAGCACCGAAGTTTGATTCCCCATGACCCGTGTAAGGCAGATGTACAAGGTGGCGCATGCATCTGTAGTTCGTTTGCAGGGGCTGAAGGCCCTGACATGCCCATTCTCTTTATCTGCTCTCTTTCTCTCTCTCTCTCAAATAAAATAAAATAAAATAAAAGATTCTTTTTTTAAAAACAGCATTATCAAGTCAGATATGATGGCATACATTCAGGAGTTTGAGGCCAACCTGGGCTTATGTAGTGAGAACTTGCCTCCAAAGAAAAATAAAGAATCAGTTTAGACTTTGGAGGACTCCTACCATCAGGAAATATGCTAGGATGAAATTTGAAGTTTAGGGAAACACATGTCCAGCTAACCTCATGTTAGTCTTTATTTAGCTTTTATTTTATTTTTTTTTAAACTTCTTTTTTTTTTTTTTTTTGAGGTAGGGTCTTGCTCTAGCTCAGGCTGACCTGGAATTCACTAAGTAGTCTCAGGGTGGCTTTGAACTCAACGGCAATCCTCCTACCTCTGCTTCTGGAGTGCTGGGATTAAAGGCATGTGCCACCACACCTGGCCCTTTTTTTTTTTTTTTTTTAAATAATTTATTATTTTGTTTATATTATTCTAATTTTACATTAAACTTGGTGACTCCATTATCCTCCTCCCTGTCCTCCCCCCTCCAAAGGGACCCTCATCAATGGGGATTGTGGGTCTTGCACTGTGGGGGTAGTCAAAAATTATGGGGGATAGGCCAAGTCTCTGTGCATAATGACCCAACTGTGGCTCTAACACTTGTTTGAGGTAGGATTTCACTCTAGCCCAGGCTGACCTGGACTTCACTATATAGTCTCAGACAGGCCTCAAACTCATGTCAATCCTCCTATCTTTGCCTCTGCAGTGATTGAAGGTATGCATCACCACACCCAGCTATTTTTTAAACTTTTATTGACAACTTCCATACATATAGAAAGAATACCATGATCATGATCCACTTCTACCACCTTCCCTTTACCCCTCCAAAATCTCTCCATCCATTCTTTTCTTTCCAATTAGTCTCTCTTCTATTTGGATGTCATCTTTATTTTCCCTTCCTATTATTCAGGTCTTATATAGGTAACGTCAGCCACTGTGAAGTCATAAATACTTACAGCCTTTATTTCTTTTCTTCTAAAACCTTCACAACACAACTGTGGAAACAGTGTGGGCAGGTATAGTAGCAGTTTTGTCTAGTGCAAACACAGGAGGTCCTTCTGGTCAGAGTGAACAAAGCAATGGTCACAGGGAACTTGAAATCCATAAAAAGCAGTATGGATTAGATTATTCTCAGTGATTTGGGAAGCCAGTGATATTTTTGTTCTTATTTTGTTTTGTCTCTACTTTGCTAATTAAAAAAAAAATTGATCCCATGTTCATTTTGAGGTAGACTCACTTTTTAGCCCAAGTTGGCCTGAAACTTGCTATGTAACCCAGACTGCCTTTGAACTCACAATCCTCCTGCCTCAGCCTCATAAGTGCTGGGATCATAGGTGTGTGCCATCATGCCTGGCTTTGCTATTCAGATATAAAAAGGAGAACACATGTCATTAAAAAAGATAACAGGTAAGACATGCATTTCAGTTTTACAGCACAAAGGCAGACAAAAGATGAGTAGGTGAAGAGAGCAGGGGCTAGGTAGGGTACGTAGGCTGGGATGTAGTACAAGAGGATGGTGCCATGAGGAGACACATCTTCCTCCTCAGTTTGGCCCTGGCTGGGGGTCTGGAGCTCTGATAGACACTTGGGGCTTGAGCACGGGGTGGGGGCTCAAAAATTAGTTGAGTAATTAAATGAGAATTTCTTCCAAGTAGGAAACTAGGCTGTGTTGATGGATCCATGGATAAGACACTCATCAGTGAACACATAAATAGCTCTAGAGACAGAAACAGGATAAATGTTACTGGACAGTTTCAAGATCAGTCTTGTATTTAAAGATCACTATAAAAGATCATTCTTTTTGTAAAATTTTTATTACTATTAACAACTTCATAGTTATAGACAATAAACCATGATAATTCCCTCCTTCCCCACTTTCCCCTTCACAACTATACTTTCCATCATATCCCCTCCCCCTCTCAATCAGTCTCTCTTTTATTTTGATGTCATCATCTTTTCCTCCTATTATTCTGGTCTGTGTAGGTAGTGGTGGGCACTGCAAGGTAATGGATATTCAGACCATTTTATGACTGGAAGAGTGCATTGTAAGAAGTCCTACCCTTCCTTTGGCTCTTACATTCTTCCTGCCAACTCTTCTGCAAAGGACCCTGAGCCTTGGAAGGTGTGATAGAGATGTTTCAGTCATGAACACTCCTCTGTATTTCTTCTCAGTACTCTGGTGCTTTTTAAGTCATCCCAGAGGTCCCACCATCTGAAAAGAGAAGCTTCTCTAATCAAAAATAAGAATAGGGCTGGAGAGATGGCTTAGGGATTAAGGTGCCTGCCTGCCAAGCCTAAGAACAACTGTTCGATTCTCCAGGTCCCATGTTTAGGCAGATGCAAGTGACACAAAGGCGCACTTGCCCACAAAGGGGCACACGCATCTGGAGTTTGTTCACAGCGTCTGAGAGGCTACTGGCGCGCCCATTCTCTATCTGTCCCCCCCCCGACTCCTCCCCCCATAAAAATGAGAATGGCATTAATATATGGGTATGCTGGGCATGGTGGCATACACCTATAATCCCAGCACTCAGGAGGCAGAGGTAGGAGAATCACCATGAGTTTGAGGCCACCTTGAGAATACAGAGTGAATTCCAGTTCAGCCTGGGCTAGAGCAAGACCCTACTGTGACAAACCAGAGGAAAAAAAGTGTGTGTGTGTATGAATGAACATTAAGAAAAGTGCTTACAGGGCAGTTTGGTGAGCATAATATATACATTTAGCCAGCAGGACTTACATACCTAGGACTCATGGCTATCCCTGTCCTAGGTTTTTAATATCAGGCATGGGTTCCTTCCAGTGGAGTGGGCCTCCAGTCCAATTAGAGTGATTTGTTTTGCCCCATAACAGACGTGCTACTATTGCACTTGTTGGCTCATTTGGCCTAGCTGGCTCAATTTAAGGCTTGTAGTGCCCACTGTTGTTTATCTCCACTGGTGACTTCTCTCTCTACCATGAAGTTGCAGCAGCATAGTTTTTTCCAGCTTTCTGTCAGCTGGTCTACAGGGAGGAGGCTTTCACCTCAGCTCCAGCACAATTTCTCAGTGACCTTGCATCCCAAGCATGTGGAGTCTTCAACAATAGGGTCTTACCATCTATTCCTGGTGGGAAACCAAGAGCATCAGCAATGGCCTGTAATGTTTTGGGGGCATCAAGGACCTCCCTAGCCAACAACTTACTGGAAGGTATCCCATCCCTGGCACTGAAAATTTTGTAGTAACAGTCTATGATTTCTAGATGTGCTATTTTCCAAAAAAATAAGCTTGCCTATTACTTATTTATACCCACTTAAATTTTGATTAGCCTTCCCTCCACCTTTCCTTTACTCAGTTTCTTCTGCTGACCTCACTTAGGCCATTCCACCGCCAGTTTTTCTACTTACAAATAAACAACACCATCCCCCTTAAGTCCTCCCATCTCCTCCCCCCTTTCTATCTTACAGGCCTCTGCTACTACTGAGTTTTTTTCTAACTCATACAAGTCCAAAAATTTGTAGCTAGGACCCACATAAGAGAGAAGAACATGTGGTGGTTGGCTTTCTGGGCCTGGGTTACCTCACTAAGTATAATCCTTTCCAGGTCCATCAATTTCCCTGCACACCTCATTATTTCATTTTTCTTTACCACTGAATACAACTCTATTGTGTAAATGTATCACATCTTCATTATCCACTCCTCAGTTGAAGGACATCTAGGCTGGTTCCATTTCCTAGCTAGTGTGAATAGAGTGGCAATAAACATGAATGTGAAAGTATCACTAAGGTAGTGAGATGAGTCCTTAGGATATATAGCCTAGTGCTATAGCTGGGTCATATGGTAAATCTATTTCTAGCTGTCGCAAGAACCTCCACACTGATTTCCACAATGGCTTTACCAGACTACATTCCCACCAACAGTATAGAAGGGTTCCCCTTTTTCTACATACTCACCAACATTTATTATCATTTGTTTTCTTGATGGTAGCCATTCTGACAAGAGTGAGATGAAATCTCAAAGTAGATTTAATTTGTATTTCCCTGATGGCTAAGGCTGTAGAACACTTTTTTAAATGTTTATATGCCACCTATATTTCTTCTTTTGAGAACTCTATTTAGTTCCATAGCCCATTTTTTAATTGGATTGTTTGATTTCTTATTGTTTCACTTTTTGAGTTCTTTGTATATTCTGAATATTTTTAAATATATATATATATATTTAAATATTTTTTCATTTTTATTTATTTATTTGAGAGAGAGATACAGAAATAGGCAGGTAGAGAG
The DNA here is from genome assembly GCA_036365145.1 of Orientallactaga sibirica. Lineage (NCBI taxonomy): Eukaryota > Metazoa > Chordata > Mammalia > Rodentia > Dipodidae > Orientallactaga > Orientallactaga sibirica. The sequence goes on from JAEOAD010000036.1 coordinate 12,178,796, forward strand.
AGAATGGGTTTACCAGGGCCTCCAGCCACTACAAACGAACTCCAGATGCGTGCGCCCCTTTGTGCAACTGGCTTATGTGGGTACTGGAGAGTCAAACCAGGATCCTTTGGCTTTGCAGGCAAGCGCCTTAACCGCTAAGCAATCTCTCCAACCCTATTCTGAATATTAATCCTCTGTCAGATGTATAGCTGGCAACGATTTTTCTCCCATTCTGTAGGTTGTCTCTTTGTTCACAGTGTCCTTTGCTGTACAAAAGCTTTGTAATTTCATGAAATCTCAGTGGTTGATTAGTGATTTTATTTCCTGAGCAAGTAGGATTATATTCAGAAAGTCATTGCCTATGCCAGTATGTTAAATGGTATAGCAGACAGCTTTAGGTTTGCTGAGATGAACTTCTAAACCAGGCACAGTTATGGAAGAAGGAATATTTATTGAAGCTTACAGGTCTAGAGGAAGTTTTATAATGCCAGAGGAAGCTGGCCCTGCTTTCATATGTCCAAGCAGAGAGAGAAAAGCCACAAGCCCAAAAGCCAAAAGTCATACAGCACACTATAGGAACTCCAGGTGGAACTAGGCACTTTGTATATCTTTAGATTGGAATTTTAAACCCACTGCTGGATCTACCCAGTGACACTTCCTCCAACCAAGTGGCTGTAGATCCAAACTACAAACTAATAAAACACTGACTATATTGGGGCTATCTATTCAAATTACCACCAAGGGTTTCCCCTATTTTTTCCTGTAGAAGTTTCAGATGATCAAGTCTGATATTAAGGTTTGTGATCCATTTGGACTTAATTCTTATGCAGGGAGGGAGACAAGGATCTCTTTTTATCCTTCTACATATAGATATCCAGTTTTCCCAGCACCACTTGTTGAAGAGGCTGTCTTTTCTCCAGTGAATTTTTTTAGCATTTTTGTCAAAAATCAGATGGCTATAGTTGCCTGGATTAGCATCTGGGTCCTCTATTCTGTTCCATTGATCAACGTGTCTGTCTTTGTGCCAATACCATGCCGTTTTTATTACTATGGCGTTGTAATATAGGTTAAAATGGGTATGGTAATACCGCCAGCCTTATTTTTGTTGCTCAAAATTGTTTAGGCTATTGGAGTTTTTTTTTTCTATTTCCATGAAGAATGCCATTGGGATTTTAGTGGGGATTGCATTAAATGTGTAGATTGCGTTTGGTAAGATGGACATTTTCACAATATTGATTCTTCCAATCCAAGGACATGGGATGTCTTTCCATTTCCTAGTGTCTTCTGCAATTTTTTGCTTGAGTGTTTTAAAGTTTTCATGGTAGAGATTCTTCACTTCCTTGGTTAGGTTTATTCCAAGGTACTTTATTTATTTATTATTTATTAATTTATTTATTTTTGATGCAATTGGGAATGGGAGTGATTTTCTGATTTCATCTCCATATGTTTCTTTTTAGTATAGAGGAAAGCTACTGATTTCTGTGTATTTGTTTTGTATCCTGCTATGTTGATAAAAGTGTTTATCAGCTCTAACAGTTTGCTGGTAGAGTCTTTAGGATTTTTTTTTTTTTTTTTTTGGTTTTTCAAGGTAGGGTCTCACTCTAGCCCTGGCTGACCTGAAACTCACAATGTAGGCCACAAAGATGGCCTCAAACTCATGGTGATCCTCTTACCTCTGCCTCCTGAGTGCTGCGATTAAAGGTGTGCACCACCATGCCTGGCTAGGTTCCTTTATGTATAGAATCATGTCATCTGCAAATAATGATAGTTTGATCTCTGCCTTTCCAATTTGTATCCCTTTTATGACTGTCTCTTGTCTTACTGATATAGCTAAGACTTCCAGTAGTATATTAAATAAGAGTGGTGTGGTAGTTTGAATAGATGGCCCCCAATATATTCAGTGTTTTCTTAGTTTGTAGTTTGCATCTGCATCCACCTGGCTGGAGGCAGTGTCACTGGGCAGATCTTAAGGTGTGGTGGGATTTCAATCTAAAGATCTGCAAAGTGTGCCTAGTTGGAGTTCCTGAGGTGTGTTGTGCTGTGTGGCTTTTGGCTTGTGGCTCTCTCTGTGTTTGGTCCTGTGAAGGCAGGCCAGATTCTTCTGCCATTATGGAACTTCTGTAAGCTTCAATAAATACCCTCCTCCCTAACTGTGCCTGGGCTGGAACTTTGAGGCTTGACTTATGAGCCTTCTAAGGGGAAAGAAAGACTGCAGAGGACTCTGTTGGAACTGGGCTACCGGCATAAGGGATGGTTGCATTCTGTTGCCCAGGCTCAGAGAGTTTAATCATGATTAAATTTTTTTTTTTTTTTTTTTTTTCAAGGTAGGGTTTCACTCTAGTCCAGGCTGACCTGGAATTAATTATGTAGTCTCAGGGTGGCCTCGAACTCTTGGCCATCCTCCTACCTCTGCCTCCCGAGTGCTGGGATTAAAGGCGTGCGCCACCATGCCCGGGTTCATGATTTAATTTGTAATGGACAGTTGTGCTTGGCTAAAGATACTGGACTGTGAGATTTAAGATTTTAAGTTGGAAAACCTCAAGCAAGTTAAAATTAGAGGCACTGAGACTGGTTTTAGGTTACTGAAGCTGCTATTGTCAAACCAATTAGCAATCTTAAAGAAGATGGCCCAACTGCTTTACATTAAAACAATGGAGAGGATTCCTGAGGGAAGACTATGATAGAAATGCAAACTGTTGGGAAGGAGTTGAATAGAGAAAGAACCTGCTTTTCAAGGTTATGGTTTATTTCATCCTTGAATTGAGAATATGACTGTGTCCTGCACACCTGGTATGGGTTTTGGAAGCATGAAGAATGTGTGGAGTGGTCATGAATTGCACATGGTTCCAGGAGCCGCTTTTGAGATGTGGCATGAGGTAGGGCATGATGCCCTGATAGGCTGGAAGAGCCTTTGGAAGATGGACCATGGTTTGCATGGAGACCTGAAGATGTTTTGGATATACCAGGACGGTGCAAGGGCTACCAAGGAGTGCATTATTGGCTTAGGATGGAAGTTTTCCCTGGCTGCTCTGCCCAGCTGGAGGGGTGGAATTGGAAAATCTGTACACTGTCAGTCTCTGGTTATATTGAACTTGAACTGCAGAAGTTTGATGATTGCTCATGCTGGTTGAGTTTGTATTGTTCTAGTCTCTTCTTGCTATGCCTTATACCAGTTGAAAATGTTTACTCTGTGCCTTTATATGTTAAAACTATTTACCTTGTTTGATTTTATAGGTAAGTTGTTTAAGACCATGGGGACCTTTGAAACTGACTGACTACAATTTATAATGTGTGATAGCTTAATGTCTATTGGGGGCCAGGGATGGAATGTGGTAGTTTGAATAGATGGTCCCCAATATATTCAGTTTTTATTAGTTTTTAGTTTGTATCTGTACCACTTGGCTGGAGGCAGTGCCACTGGGTGAGATCTTAAGGTGTGATGGTGGGTTTGAGATTTCAATCTAAAGATGCAAAGTGTGCCTAGTTGGAGTTCCTGAGATGTGCTGTGCTGTGTGGCTTTTTGGCTTGTGGCTCTCTCTGTGTTTGGTCCTGTGAAGGCAGGCCAGATTCTTCTGCCATTATGGAACTTCTGTAAGCTTCAATAAATACCCTCCTCCCTAACTGTGCCTGGGCTGGTTTTGAGGCTTGACTTATGAGCCTTCTAAGGGGAAAGAAAGACTGCAGAGGACTCTGTTGGAACTGGGCTACCGGCATAAGGGATGGGCATTCTGTTGCCCAGGCTCAGAGAGTTTAATCATGATTAAATTTTTTTTTTTTTTTTTTTTTTGTTTTTCAAGGTAGGGTTTCACTCTAGTCCAGGCTGACCTGGAATTAATTATGTAGTCTCAGGGTGGCCTCGAACTCTTGGCCATCCTCCTACCTCTGCCTCCCGAGTGCTGGGATTAAAGGTTGCGCCACCATGCCCGGGTTCATGATTTAATTTGTAATGGACAGTTGTGCTTGGCTAAAGATACTGGACTGTGAGATTTAAGATTTTAAGTTGGAAAACCTCAAGCAAGTTAAAATTAGAGGCACTGAGACTGGTTTTAGGTTACTGAAGCTGCTATTGTCAAACCAATTAGCAATCTTAAAGAAGATGGCCCAACTGCTTTACATTAAAACAATGGAGAGGATTCCTGAGGGAAGACTATGATAGAAATGCAAACTGTTGGGAAGGAGTTGAATAGAGAAAGAACCTGCTTTTCAAGGTTATGGTTTATTTCATCCTTGAATTGAGAATATGACTGTGTCCTGCACACCTGGTATGGGTTTTGGAAGCATGAAGAATGTGTGGAGTGGTCATGAATTGCACATGGTTCCAGGAGCCGCTTTTGAGATGTGGCATGAGGTAGGGCATGATGCCCTGATAGGCTGGAAGAGCCTTTGGAAGATGGACCATGGTTTGCATGGAGACCTGAAGATGTTTTGGATATACCAGGACGGTGCAAGGGCTACCAAGGAGTGCATTATTGGCTTAGGATGGAAGTTTTCCCTGGCTGCTCTGCCCAGCTGGAGGGGTGGAATTGGAAAATCTGTACACTGTCAGTCTCTGGTTATATTGAACTTGAACTGCAGAAGTTTGATGATTGCTCATGCTGGTTGAGTTTGTATTGTTCTAGTCTCTTCTTGCTATGCCTTATACCAGTTGAAAATGTTTACTCTGTGCCTTTATATGTTAAAACTATTTACCTTGTTTGATTTTATAGGACTCACAATCTTAAGTTGTTTAAGACCATGGGGACCTTTGAAACTGGACTGACTACAATTTATAATGTGTGATAGCTTAATGTCTATTGGGGGCCAGGGATGGAATGTGGTAGTTTGAATAGATGGTCCCCAATATATTCAGTTTTTTATTAGTTTTTAGTTTGTATCTGTACCACTTGGCTGGAGGCAGTGCCACTGCGCAGATCTTAAGGTGTGATGGTGGGTTTGAGATTTCAATCTAAAGATGCAAAGTGTGCCTAGTTGGAGTTCCTGAGATGTGCTGTGCTGTGTGGCTTTTTGGCTTGTGGCTCTCTCTATGTTTGAGCCTTTGGTGGCAGGCCAGCTTCTTCTGCCATTATAGAACTTCCCCTGGATCTGTAAGTTTCAATAAATCTCTCCCATAACTGTGCCTGGGCTGGAAGTTCATCTCAGGGACCTGAAGCTATTTGCTACAAGTGGGGACAGTGGACACCCTTGCCTTGTACCTGAAGTTAGTGGAAAAGCTTCAAGTTTTTCCCCACTTAGTATTATGTTGGCTATAGGTTTGTTATAAATAGCCTTTGTTATATTGAGATATGTCCCTTCTATTCTGAGTTTCTATAGGACTTTTACCATGAAGCAATGTTGGATTTTGTCAAATGCCTTTTCTGCAACTATTGAGATGATTATGTGAGTTTTGTCCTTCAATCCATTTATATAGTGTATTATATTTATCGATTTGCGGATGTTGAACCATCCCCGCATCTCTGGGATAAGGCGTACTTGGTCAGAGTGAATAATCTTTCTGATATATTCTTGTATTCTGTTTGCCAATAATTTGTTGAGAATTTTTGCATCTGTGTTCATGAGGGAGATTGGTCTGTAATTTTTTTTTTTTTTGTTCTGTCTTTGTCTGGTTTTGGTATCAGGGTGATGCTGACTTCATAGAAGGAGTTCGGTAAAATTCCTTCCTCTTCTATATTAAGAAAACGTTTGAGAGGCAGTAGTGTTAGTTCTTCCATGAGGGTCCATTAGAATTCACCAGTGAATCCATCTGGGCCTGGACATTTTTTAGTTGGGAGACTTTTTATAACTGCTTGGATCTCCGTACTTGTTATAGGTCTATTTAATGGTTTATCCCATCTTGATTTAATTTTGGTAGGTCATATGAATGAATCTAGGAAATCATCCATTTCTTTCAGATTTTCAATCCTTATGATTTTTGAAATCAATCCTTATGATTTTTGGAATTTCCTTGATACCTGTTGTAATGGTGCCTTTTTCATCTCTAATTTTTTTTTTTTTTTCGAGGTAGGGTCTCACTCTGGCCCAGGCTGACCTGGAATTAACTATGTAGTCTCAGGGTGGCCTCGAACTCACGGCGATCCTCCTATCTCTGCCTCCCGAGTTCTGGGATTAAAGGCGTGCGCCACCACGCCCAGCTCTCATCTCTAATTTTATTAATTTGTATCTCTTTTCTCTTTCTTCTGGTCAGATTTGCTAAGGGTTTATCAATCTTTTACACTTTCAAAGAACCAACTCTGTGTTTAATTCATTTTTAGTATTTTTTGTTTCTATTTCATTAATTTCTGCCCGAATATTTATTATTTCTTCTTATCTACTGATTTTTGGTTTACCTTGTTCTTCTATTTCAAAGGCCTTAAGGTGAAGCCTAAAGTTGTTTACTTGCGACCTTTCTTATTTTCTTTTCTTTTCCTTTTTGTCTTGTCTTGTCTTGTCTTGTCTTGTCTTGTCTTGTCTTGTCTTCTTTCTTTTGTCTTTTTGAGGTAGGGTCTCACTGTAACCCAGGCTGACCTGGAATTCACTATGTACTCTTAGGGTGGCCTTGATATCCCAGTGATCCTACTACCTCTGCCTCTGAGTGCTGGGATTAAAGGCATGCACCACCACACCTGGCTTCTAATTTCTTTCTTTAAAAAAATTATTATTTTTTTATTGACAGCTTCCTTAATTGTAGACAATATCCCATGGTACTTCCTGCCCTTCACCCACTTTCCCCTTTGAAACTCCACTCTCCATCATATCACCTCACCCTCTTAATCAGGCTCTCCTTTAATTTTAATGTCATCATCTTTTCTTCCTATTATTATGGTCTTGTGAAGGTATTACTAGGCTCTGTGAGGTCATGGATATCCAGTCCATTTTGTGTCTGGAAGAGCACGCTGTAAGGAGTCCTACCCTTCCTTCGGCTCTTACATTCTTTCCGCCACCTCTTCTGCAATAGACCCTGAGCCTTGGAAGGTGTTAGAGATGTTTCAGTGCTGAGTACTCCTCTGTCCCTTCTCAGCACCATAGTGCCTTCTGAGTCATGCCAAGGTCACTGCCATCTGAAAAGAGAAGCTTCTGTAACCAAAAGTGAGAGTAGCATTAATATATGGGTATGGACATTAAGAGAAGTGCTTACTGGGTAGTTTGGTGAGCATAGTATATACATTGAGCCATACACCAGCAGACATTATACCCCTAGGGCTCATGACTACCCCTGTTGTAGGTTTTCAATGTCAGGGATGTATTCCCTCCCATGGAGCAGGCCTCCAGTCTAATCAGAGAGTGTTTGGTTTCCCCTATAACAGACATGCCACTATTGCACCCATTGGCTCATTAGTCCTGGCTGGCCAAATTTAAGGCTGTAGTGTCCACTGTTGAGTATCTTCACTGGTGTTTTTTCTCTCTCCCATTGACCTGCATTGAGCATAGCTTTTTCCAGCTTTCTGTCAGCTGGTCCACATGGAGGAGGCTTTCAGCTCAGCTCCAGCAGGATTTTTCAGTGACCTTGCAGCCCAAGTATGTCAAGTGTTCAGTAGTAGGGTCTTGCCATCTATTCCTGCTGGGAAACCAAGGGCCTCGGCAATGGTCTATAATGTTTTGGAGGTATCTGTTACCTCCTTGGCCAACAACTCACTGGAAGGTATCCCATCCCTGGCACTGAAAATTTTCTAGTAACAATCTATTGCTTCTCAGTGTTCCATTGTCCAGAAAAGTAGGTTTCCTCATGATTTATTTATATCCTCTTAGATTTTGAGTAGCCCTCCCTCTACCTTTCCTTTACTAATTTCTTAATATAGGCCCTTAAAGCTATAAATTTTCCTCTTAGAACTGCCTTCATTGTGTCCCAAAAGTTTTGTTCTGTTGTGTTCTTTTTTTTTTTTTATCAATATATATTTTTTATTTATATTATTCTGATTTTACATTCATAGTATTGGTTCCATTGTCCTCCTCCCCTTCCTCCCACTTTCAAAGGGGCCCTCATCAATGGGGAATGTTTATCATGCATTGTGAGTTTGCTCAAGAGTTCTGGTGGATAGGCCCCAGTCTCTGTGCATAATGCCCCAACTTGTGACTCTAACAATCTTTCCGCCCCCTCTTCCGCGAGTTTCCCTGAGCCACATTGGGGTCATTTTAGTTCTGCTTCCTTGATGAGGTTTTGGGAGCCTCTGTGTCTCTGGATATCTGGCTAATGACTGGAGTTGGATGTTCTCTGTATTTATCTCCTTCAGCCTTTTTCTGGTGTTGTGATCGCCTTGAGCGCTGTATTCTTGCCCTTCCCCTGCGTTGTTCTATGGTTTCAGCTGGTGAGGTGTGGTTAGCTGATCCTCCCTTCAGGTTCATTGTCCACCTGAAAAGAGATAAGCAAATTCTCCAACGGAGAGAGAAGTTAGTACTATCTGTTGTGTTCTTATTATCATTTGATTCTATGAATTTTTCATTTCTGTTTGATTTCTTCACTGACCCAATCATTATTCAGTAGTGTGCTGTTTAGTCTCCATGATTTTGTATATGCTCTGTAGTTTTTCTTGTTGCTGATTTGTAGTTTAATCCCATTGTGATCAGTTAGAATACAAGGAAATATTTCAATTATCCTGTATTTGTTAACATTTGCTTTGTTTCCTAATATATGGTCTATTTCAGAGAATGTTCAGTGTGCTGCTGAGAAAAATGTGTATTCTGTAGCATTTGGATGGAATATTCTGTAGATATCTCTTTGGACTATTTGTTCTATGATATCATTTAATCCAGATGTATCTCTCTTTAGTTTTTATCAGGATGATCTGTCAATAGATGAAAGTGGAATATTGAAGTCACCTACTACAGTTGTGTTTGGTGTTATTTGTGACCTTAAGTCTAATAGTGTTTGATGAAATTGTGAGCCCCAATGTTAGATGCATGTATATTTAGGATTATAATGTCCTCCTGTTAGAGTGTTCCTTTAATTACTATAAAGTGACCTTCTTTATCTTCCCTTACTAATGTAGGTTTGAAGTTTATCCTGTCAGATAATAGGATAGCAACACTTGCATTTTTCCTAGGCCCATATGCTTGGAATACCATTTTCCATCCTTTCACCCTAAGATAGTGTCTTTTATGGAGAGATGAGTTTCTTGGAGGCAACAAACAGAAGACTCCTGCCTTTTAATCCAATCTGAACGCCTTTGTCTTTTGCTTGGGGCATTGAAGCCATTGATATTATTATTGAAAAGATATGTACTTGTACTCGCCATTCTTCTTGTTTTATAGTGCTCCCTTTTTCCCCTTTACTCTCTTGTATTAAGCGTTTTTCGAGTATGATTTATTTTTCCCTGTTTCTCGTATGTGTGCTTTCCTTTCTCTTCAGTGTGGAGGATCCCTTCAAAAATCTGGAGAGCTGGTTTTTTGTTATATATTCCTTTAGCCTGTTTTTGTTGTGAATGTCCTTATTTCTCCATCAATTTGGATAGATGACTTTGCAGGATAAAGTAATCTTGGTTGCCATTTATCTTTAGAACTTGGAATACATTATTCTAAGCCCTTCTGGCTTTTTTGTTTTGTCTGTTTGTTTTGTTTTGTTTTTAAATATGTATTTTATTTATTTATTTGAGAGAAAGAGGGGGAGAGAGAGAGAGAATGGGGGTGGGGTGCCAGGGCATCTAGCCACTGCAAACAAACTCCAGATGCTTTGTGCCCCCTTGTGCATCTGGCTTACGTGGGTCCTGGAGAATTGAACCTGGGTCCTTTGGCTTTGCAGGCAAATGCCTTAACTGCTAAGCCATCTATCCAGCCCTGTTTTGTTTTTTTGAGGTAGGGTTCCACTGTAGCTCAGGCTGACCTGGAATTCACTATGTAGTCTCAGGGTGGTCTGGAACTCATGGAGATCCTCTTACCTCTGTCTCCCAAGTGCTGGGATTAAAGGCGTGCACCACCACATCCAGTCCTTCTGGCTTTTAAACTTTGTGTTGAGTAATCTGCTGTTATCCTGATGGGCTTGCCTTTATAAGTGACTTGCTTTTATTCTCTAACTGCTTTCAGTATATTTTCTTTGGTGTGTGTGTTTGGTAATTTAATGATAATATGATGAGGAGAGGTCCTTTCCAGGTTTTGTCTGTTGCATGTTCTAAAAGCTTCTTGTATCTGCATTGGCATCTCTTTCCTAATTTGGGGAAAATTTTCTTCTGTGATTTTGTTGAAAATGCATACTATGCCTTTGGAGTGTGTGGTAGTTTGAATATATGTCCCCCAATATATTCAGTATTTTATTAGTTATAGTTTGCATCTGCAATCACCTTGCTAGAGGCAATGTCACTGGGGGCTGGTCTTAAGGTGTAGGTGGTGGGTTTTAGATTCCATTGTAAAGATATGCAAAATGTGCCTAGCAGGAGTTCCTGAAGTGTGCTGTGTGACTTTTTGGCTGTAGTTTTGCTCTGTGTGCTGTGTGCCTGGTTGGTTTTTCTCTCTCTTGCCTGGTCCTGTGAAGAGCAGGCTGGTTCTTCTGCCTTTATGGAACTTCCCTGGATCTGTAAGCTTCAATAAATAATATCCCTTCCTCCATAACTGTGCTGGGTCTGGAAGTTCATCTCAGCGAACCTGAAGCTGTCTGCTACAGAGTGAAATTCTTCTTTTACTATAACCTGAATTCTTATGTTTGATCTTTTCATAGTGTCCTGAATATCTTGAAATTCCATTCATGTCTTCCTATTAGCTTGTCTTTCTCTTTGTTGGACTGTAGTAGATTAGCCATCTGGTCTTCCAGTTTAGATACTCTCTTTTCTCCTTCATTCATTCTACTGGTGAGACTTTCTACAGTGTTGTTGTTGTTGTTGTTGTTGTTGTTATTATTATTATTATTATTTGACTTACTGTGTTTTTCATTGCTAGTATTTCTGACTGGTTTTTCTTTATTATTTCTATTTCCTTAAAATCATGTTTTGTATTAACCTCCTTGTTTCATTAAGTTAGTTTCCTGTGTCTTTGATTCCTTTGACTTCCTCTCTGATTTCTTTGAGCATATTTATAATCATTCTTTTTTGAAATCTTTCTCAGGCATTTCTTCTAAATCAGTCTCATGCAGGTCATTTTGGATGGATCTATAATTTTTGGTGGATTTATACTGTCCTGATTTTTTGTGTTTCTTTTTTATAATGTAGAGTTTATTGCATCTTGCATTAATTTGATGCTTAGGTTTTTAATTATCTGCAATATTAGATGTATCAATCAATCTGATGTTATATATCTTCAGGGCAGGAGCTAGGTATGGCTCCTAAAAGACTCAGAGTAACCACAAAAGTGACCCTAGGTGTTGGGTTTGCCTACTATGAGAGTATTCTAGTAGGCTGGGTGGAACAAAATACAGACAAATTCTAAAATTTAACTAATCCATATACACATTCAATGAAAACCAGCAGAATATTTATGCAAGACTAGGTATTAAAACAAACAGATCCTTGAACAAAGTCAAAGTCCCTAAAGATGTGTGTTGCCCCATATCCTTAATCCTGTCAACTGGGAGGCTGAGATTTGTGGTCTGTAGAGGGTTCCAAGGTCAGCTTGTGACAGAGTGAGGCCTTTCCCCAGTGAACAACAGAAGAGACAAAGGCAATATAAATCAGGGAGTAACAAATGACAACTCCAAAATACATCTTATTTAAGAATGTCAAATCAGACCATCCATCAGATTTACCATGTAATTTACTCTGACATGGAAGGTGCAGTTTGCACTTCTGATACAAGCTTATATGCAAGCTTTTTTGGTGGGTACTGAGCTAGTATAATCTCAGTAACCTTTTGGGATGGCTTTGCTCTCAGCTGTGCTGCGCTCCCACTTGGGTCCCTCTTTGCTGCACTGTGGGCTCAGGTAGGCTGGCTAGATTGGTGCATCTATGCTCTGATAGTCTGTCTCAGGAACCTCCACACTGATTCCCACAATGGCTGTACCAGATTACATTCCCACCAACAGTGTAGAAGGGTTCCTCTTTTTCCACATCCTTGCCAGTATTTATTGTCATTTGTTTTCTTAATGCTAGCCATCCTGAGAAGCGTGAGATGGAATCTCAGTGTAGTTTTAATTTTCTTTTCCCTGATGTCTAAGGATGTAGAACATTAATTTAGATATTTACAGGCCATCCGTATTCTTTTGAAAACTCTCTTTTCAGTTCCAAAAGTCTGTTTTGCTTTTTTTTTTTTTTTAAAAAAAAATTGGGTTGTTTTTTTATTATTTAGTTTTTTGAGTTCTTTGTATATTTTGGATAGTAATCCTCTTGTCAGTTGTATAGTTGGCAAAGATTTTCTCCCATTCTGTATATTGCTTCTGTGCTCTATTTACCATTTTCGTTGTTGTACAAAAGCTTTGTAATTTCATGAGGTCCCAGTGGTTAATTAGTGGTTTATTTCCTGACCACTATGGTTATATTCAGAAAGCTGCTGCATATAGCAATATATTGAAGGGTTTCCCCTAATTTTCCTGTAGCACTTTCATAGTTTCTGGTCTTAATTTGGCCTTAATTCTTTTTCAAAAAGTATTTAATTTTTTTTTTTATTTATTAGAGAGATGGGGAAGGAGGAAGAGGCAGAAAGAGAGAGAGAATGGGTACACCAGAGCCTCCAGCCACTGCAGATGAACTCCAGATGCATGCACCAACTTGTGTATCTAGCTTATATGGGTACTGGGAAATCCATTTTGGGTCCTTAGGCTTCATAGGCAAGTGCCTTAACCACTAAGCAATCTCTCCAGTCCCTGGACTTAATTCTTGTGCATGGACAGAGATAAGGATCTATTTTTCATTATTCTACATATTGATATACAATTTTCCCAGCACCATTTGTTAAAGAGGTTGTCTTTTCTCCAATGAGTATTTTTGGCATTTTTGTCAAAGATCAGGTGTCTGTAACTGCCCAGACTTACATCTGGGTCCTCTGTTCTGTTCCATTGATCTACATGCCTGTCTGTGTTTGTGCCAGTGCCATGCTGTTTTTGTTATTATGGCTCAGTAATATAGGTGAAAATCAGGTATGGTGATACTGCCATCCTTATTTTTGATGCTCAAAATTGTTTTGGGCCAGGCATGGTCATACTTGCCTTTAATCCCAGCACTTGGAAGGCAGAGGTAAGAGGATTGCCATGAGTTTGAGGCCACCCTGAGACTACATAGTGAATTCCAGGTCAGCCTAGCTTAGAGTGAAACCCTACCTCCAAACACTAAGAAGAAATTATTTTGGATATTTGAGGGATTTTCATGATGCTTCCAAATGAATTTTAGCATTGGTTTTTCTCTTTCCATGAAGAATGCCATTGGAATTTTGATGGGGATTGCATTAAATGTGTAGATTGCTTTTGGTAATGCCATTTTCACAATATTGATTCTTCCAATCCAAGAAATGGTATGTCTTTACATTTCCTAATGCCTTCTGCAATTTCTGTCTTGAACAGTTTAAAGTTTTTACTGTGGAGATCCTTTACTTCCTTGGTTAGGTTATTCAGGGTACTTTATTTATTTATCTATCTATCTATCTATTTATTTATTTATTTTTGGTGCAATTGTGAATGGAAGTGATTCTCTGATTTCATCCTCAGCATCTTTGTTCCTTTTTTTTTTTGAGGTAGGGTCTCACTCTGGCTCAGGCTGCCCTGGAATTCACTTTGTAGTCTCAGGGTGGCCTCGAACTCATGGCAATCCTCCTACCTCTGCCTCCCGAGTGCTGGAATTGAAAGCGTGCGCCACCACGCCCAGCTTAGCATGTTTGTTCTTAATATATTGGAAGGCTACTGATTTTTGTATGTTTATTTTGTATCCTGCTACATTGCTAAACTTGTTTATCAGCTCTAACAGTGTGCTGGTAGAGTCTTCAGGGTCCTTTATGTACAGAATCACATCATCTGCAAATAATGATAACTTGATCTCTTCCTTTCCAATTTGTATCCCCTTTATGAATGGCTCGTGCCTTATTACTATAGTTAAGACTTCTAGTACTATATTAAATAAAAGTGAGTACAGTGGACACCCTTGTTTTGTGTCTGAATTTAGTGGAAAAACTTCAAGTTTTTCCCCATTTTAGTGACCTCATGATTTTTGTCTTTCAGTACATTTATATAGTGTCTTCCATTTATTAATTTTCTTATATTGAACCATCCCTGCATCTCTGGGATAAAGCCTTCTTGGTAGGGATGAATGATCTTTTTGATATATTCTTGTATTCTCTTTGCCAATATCTTTTTGAGAATATTTCATCTATGTTCATGAGGGAGATTGGTCTGTAATGTTCTTTTTTGTCCTGTCTTCTGTTGGGGTCCCCCTAGGACCAGCCCAGGAAGGGATGCAGGGTCTCCATTGGGTAGGGGGTGAGAGGCACAGAGTCACGACACAGACACCAGGAGTTGGGTGGAAGCAGGCAGAAGTTGAGCTGCTGCAAACTCATTTATTCAAGGAATCTTCTATTTCATTAATTTCTGCATTAATCTTTATTGTTTCTTCTCGTCTACTGATTTTTTGTTTGCCTTGTTCATCTTTTTTCCAAGGCCTTAAGGTGAAGTATTAAGTTGTTTACTTGCAACCTTTCTAATTTCTTAGTCTAGGTATTTAAAGCTACAAATTTTCCTCTTAGGACTGCCATCATTGTGTCACAAAGGTTTTTGGTATGTTTTGTTCTTACTTTCATTTGATTCTATAAATTTTTTGATTTCCTTCTTGATTTTTTTTTTTTTTTTTGACAAAGGGAAAGAGGCAGTGGGCGGGGCGGGTCAGAAATGGATGCACCAGGCCTTCCAGCCACTGCAAATGAACTCCAGATGAATGTGCCACTTTGTGCATCTGGCTTACATGGATACTGGAGAATTGAACCGAGGTCCTTTGGCTTTGCAGGCAAGTGCCTTAAACTGCTAAGTCATCTTTTCCAGCCCCTCCTTCTTGATTTCTTAAATGACCCATTTATCATTTAGTAGTGTATTGTTAGTTTCCATGATTTTGTGTATATTGTATAGCTTTTCTTGCAGTTGATTTGTAGTTTAATCCCATTGTGATCAGAGAGAGTGCAAGGAATTATTTCATTTTTCCTGTATTCGTTAAGGCTTGCTTTGTGTCCTAATACATGGTCTATTTTAGAGAATGTTCCATGTGCTGCTGAAAAGAATGTGTATTTTGCAGCCATTGGGTGAAATGTTATGTAGATATCTGTTAGGTCCATTTGTTCTGTGACCTCATTTAATCCAGATGCTTCTTTGTTTATTTTTTGTCAGAATGACCTGTCAATTGCTGAGAGTCGGGTATTGAAGTCAACTAGTACATCTATGATTGGTGTTATCTGTGACCTTAATTCTTTCTATTTTATTTATTTGTTTACTTTATTTGAGAGAGAGAGAGAAGCACATAGGGAGGGAGGAAGGGAGAGAGAGAGAGAGAGAAAGAGAGAAAATGGGCACACCAAGGCCTTTAGCCACTGTATATGAACTCCATACGCATGTGCTACCTTGTGCATTTTACATGGGTTCTGGGGAATCAAATCTGGGTCCTTAGGCTTTGCAGACAAATGCCTGAAATTCTAAGCCATCTCCCCAGCCCCACCTTAATTATAATAGTTTTTTTTTTTTTTTGATGAAATTGGGAGTCCCCATGGTAGGTGCATATATGTTTAGGATTGAAATGTCCTCCTGTTGGAGTGTTCCTTCAATCAATATGATGTGACCTTCTTTATTTTTCCTAAATAATGTTGGTTTGAAATCTCCCCTGTCAGATGTTAGGATAGCCACATCTGCTTGTTTTCTAGGCCCATTTTCTTGAAATACCATTTTCTAGCTTTTTACCCTAAGATAGTGTCAGTCTTTTATGAAAAGGTGGGTTTCTTGGAGGTAATAAATAGAATGATCCTGCTTTTTAACTCACTCTGCAAACCTTTGTCTTTTGGTTGGGGCATTGAGGCCATTGATATTAAGCATTATTATTGAAAGATGTATTTACTCTTGCCATTTTCTTGTTTTGTAGTGCTTCAGGTTTTTCCTTTACTCTCTTGTATTAACCATTATTTGAGTATAGTTTATATTTTCCTGGTTCCTTATGTGTATGCTTTTCTTTCTCTTCTACATGGAGGATCCTTTCAAGTATTTTCTGTAGAGCTGGTTTAGTGGTCATATATTCCTTTTGCCTGTTTTTGTTGTGGAATGTCCTTATTTCTCCATCTATTTGGATAGATATCTTTGCTGGATAATCTTGGTTGACAGTTACTATCTTTTAAAACCTGAAATACATCATCCTAAGCCCTTCTGGCTTTTAAAGTTTGTGTTGAGTAATCTGCTGTTATCCTGAAGGGCTTGCCTTTGTATGTGACTTGATTTTTCTTTCTAACTGCTTTCAATATATTTTCTTTGGTTTGTGTATTTTGTAGTTTAATTATAATATGATGATGAGATATTCTTTCCTAATTTTCTCTGTTTGGTGTTCTAAAGGTTTCCTGTATCTGTGTTGGCATGGCTGTCCCTGTTTTGGGAAAATTTTCTTCTATGATTTTGTTGAAAATGCATGCTATACCTTTGGAATGAAATTCTTCTACTATGCACTGAATTCTTTTGTTTGATCTTTTCATAGTGTCCCAAATACCTTGACAATTCCCATTCATGCCTTCCTACTAGATTGTCTTTCTCTTTGTTGGGCTCTATTAGATCTGTCACCTGGTCTTCTAGTTTAGACGTTCTGTCTTCTCCTTGATCCATTCTACTGGTGAGACTTTCTACAGAGTTTTCTATTTGATTTACTGTTTTTCATTTCTACTATTTCTGATTAGTGTTTTTTTATTATTTCTATTTCCTTACTCATGTTTTATATTGATTGCCTTTGATTTCTTTGAGTATAGGTATAATCATTTGTTGAAATCTTTGTCAGGCATTTCATCTAAAGCAGTCTCACTGGGTATTATTTCTTATGTATTTATAATTTTGGGGGGCATTTTATTGTCTTGATTTTTTTACTGTATCTTTTATTATAATGTTGAGATTTTTACATCTTGAGTTAATCTGATGCTTAAGTTTTCTAATTATCTGCAGTGTTCTCGGCTTTGTAAACTTGACTTTATATATCTTCAGGGTAGGAATTTAAGGTGCCAAGTATAGCTATTATACTCCAAGGAAATAGCAGGAATTACCCTAGGTGTTGAGTTTACCTGCTATTCAGGTATTCTAGTATACTGGGTGGAACGATTTACTTGCAAATTCTAAAATTCAACTGAGCAGTATACACTTTCAGTCAATCAAAACCAGCACAGAGTGTTTTTGCTGTAGTGGGGATTAAAACAAACAGATAATCTAATAAAGCCAAAGTTCCTAGTGTGTGTGTTGCACCCCACCCTTAATCTTGTCAACTGGGAGATTGATATCTGGTATGAAATGGGTTCCAGGTCAGCCTGGTAATGATTCAGACCCTGCCCCAATAATGACAGAAGAAAAAGACAAAGGCCCTGTTAATCAAGAACCATCAAAGGCTACAATAGTCAATACCAAAATACAGCTTATTTGAGAATGGTAAACACCACCTATCAACCAAATCTAACACATGGACTTCCCTGACATGGGAAGATAGATTAGCACTTCCAGTGCAGCCTTATGTACCTGGCTTTGTGTAAGTAGTTTCTGTCACCTTTTGGGATGGCTTCCAATCTCACCAATGGTGAGTGCCCTCTTAGATCCCTCTGTGTTGTGCTGTGGACCTGGTGTTATGATTGACTCTGCTAGATGCTGTGTGGCTGGGGGTGAATGAGTTTTCAGGAGTTGTAAGGCACTGATGGTTGGGGGTTGGGAAGCTGTGCAAGATGCCTGTAGTCAGACCAAGAGCTGCTCATGGTCTTGTTTGTGTGCTCCTTCAGCAGCTGCTCAGCTGGTCCCTGCTGTCATCCCTTCATGTTTTTTATTTTTATTTATTTCTTTGAGACAAACACACACACACACACACACACACAGAGAGAGAGAGAGAGAGAGAGAGAGAGAGAGAGAGAGAGAATGGGTGTGCCAGGGCCTCTAGCTACTGCAGACAAACTCCAGATGCATGTACCACCTGGTGCATCTGGCTTATGTGGGACCTGGAGAATCAAACCTGGGTCCTAAGGCTTTGCAGGCATGCACTTTAACCATTACGCCATCTCTGCAGCCCCGCTTCATGTTTTTTGACTTTGGGAGGAGGTTGATATGAGTGGAAAATCCCTCTACCTGGTTTCTGCTCCTGCCGCTCTGCACCAGCTTAGAGGGCAAGCATGATCTGCGGCCACTGGTGCTTTGGCTGGATTCTGGCCATTTCCTCCTTTCTGGAAGATTAGTCTCTCCTGCTTCTGTACTGTGTTTGATAATAACTTATAACACCTTTACTTTTTGGTAGAAGAGTGTATTTTGCTTTTTCTGCTGATTTCCTTCCCTAGACAGCTTTGGCGAGGCTCCTATGCCACCATCTAAAGACCATTCTTATGTTTGTGGCAGACAGACTCTAGTACACTGAGGACTGAGAAAAAGACTTGGGAAAATGTTTCTCTGTTCCTTGGAGAGATGCTAAATCATTTGATTACAGTGGGGGAGGGGTGGTTTGATTCAGGTGTCCCCTGTAAACTTAGGTGTTCTGAATGCTAGTTCCCAGCTGATGGAGATCTGGGAATTAATGCCTCCCGGAGGCAGTGTATTGTTGGGCACGGGCTTATGGATATTATAGCCAGTTTCCCCTTGCCAGTATTTGGCACACTCTCCTGTTGCTGTGGTCCACCTTACGTTGGCCAGAGGGTGATGTCCACCCTCTGCTCACGCCATCATTTTCCCCTGCCATGATGGAGCTTCCCCTCAAGTCTATATGCCAAAATAACTCCTTTTTTGTTCCCAAAAGCTGCTCTTAACTGCAAAAGTAGTGTTGGTACCCAGAGCGGGGTCATTTTCTGCTAGATACCTGACTGTGTGGCTTTGGCCTTTTGGAGCTGATTTTCAAGAGGAATATGGAGGATTTTAAACCTTGGCCTGAGAGACGCCTTGCAGTGCTGCTAGTACAGCTTGATGTACTATTCTGGTCAGAGTTGCAAGACCTGAATATAGTAAGAACTATGGACTATGAGGTTTGGCTTATGAGGGTGAAAAGGAGCTTTGTCTGGACTGGGCTAGAAGCAGTTTGTGTGAGAGGGTTGCTGTTATTCCTGTCCAGAGAAGTTGTACAGGGTTGCTTTGCTTAGAAACAGACTGGTATGAGTAGGGGGATTTGGCACGGAAAAAAATGAAATCTTTGGGTGAACTGCTCCCCATTCAGCTGCAATTGAGAGATTACAACCTTTGAGATTGAGCCAGTTGACCTGCACTGGGGCAATAGGAAAAATGTAGACTCGTTTGGAGGGGGCTGAGTGTTTAAGGATTGTCCTCTTCTTCAAAGTCTGCTTTATTCCCCCTTGGATTTACATATTGGCACCCTACCTGGTATTGTGGAGTATAAGAAATGCAGGAAAGAGAGGGTCATTGAATTTGCAATGCGGTCTTGCGAAGCAGGTTTGCTGGATGCCTGCATGGAGACCTGATGGAGCCCTGAAGATGAACTGTGGATTGCAGTGGAGACCCAGTGGAGATGCCGAGATCATGAGATGGCTGCTAAGGAAAGCTGCTGGCCCCAGATGAAGTTTTCCAGGATTGTGAGCAACCTAGCTGGAAGGGCAGAATTAGAACTCCAGAGACTTGTTGCTGGTTAGGATTATTGGTCTTAGAGATTTGTCACTGGCTAGATTTGTTGGACTCGGAGCTACAGAATTTGATGTCTGCCCTGTTTAAACCTTGTATTGGTTGAATATTTCTTTGCTATGCCCAGTGCCATTTTTTGCAGTGTGAGTGTTTATTCTGTGTCATTATGGGTTTTTTTGGGGGGGGAGGATTTTTTAGTATTACAGCTTAGTTAAAAGATCTTGGACTATGGGGATGTATGAACATCATTGGAATTGATAAAAACTATGGGGACTTTAAAGTTGGATGAATGCATTGGATTTTACATCAGATATGGTTATCAGTTTATGGGGACCAGGGGAAGAATGTGGTGGTTTGATTCAGGTGTCCCCCATAAACTTAGGTGTTCTGAATGCTAGGTTCCCAGCTGATGGAGATTTGGGAATTAACGCCTTTTGGAAGTAGTGTATTGTTGGGGGCGGGCTTATGGGTTTTATAACCCTTTTTTGAGATAGTGTCTTTTGTATCTCAAGTTGGGTTTAAACTTCCACCTCTCAAGTGCTGGGATTGCTGGCATGTTACAGCCATATTCTATTTATACATGGCTGAGGATTGAGCCCACAGTCTTGTGCTTGCTAGGCAAAAACTTTACCAAGTGAGCTACAGCTCAGCCCCCTAAATCCATCATTTTGTTTCAAAACCATCATTGTTTTTAATTTTTTTTCAAATTTTAGTTTAGTTTTATTTATTTGAGAGAAGGGAGAGAGAGAGAGAGAGAGAGAAAATGGGTGCATTATTAGGTCATCAAGCCACTGCAAACAAACTCCATTCGCATGCACCACCTTGTGCTTCTGGCTTCTGTGGGTCCTGTGGAATCAAACCTGGGTCCCTTGGGTTTGCAGGCAAGCACCATAACTGCTAAGCCATCTCTCCAGCCCCAAATCCATCATTCTTAATGTAAAATTCTGTTTATTGGATCTGGGGAGGTGGCTCAGTTGATAAAGCATTGTGCAAACATGAGAACTCAAGTTCAGATCCCCAGAACCCACAACCTGTAATTCTAGCATGCAGGAGGTTGAGATTAGGAATCCCAAGGGCAAATTGGCTAGCTGGACTAGCTGAATTGATGAGCTCTGACAAACCCTGTCTTTGTTAGCAAAAGAAAACAGATTATGGAGGAAGACAAATGATTGTCACATGTATACAACACATGCATGTGCTTCCCCATACCAGTCACATGCACACATATAACATAGGCAGAAAAAAATTCTGTTTATTTTTTCTGAGATAAGACTTTTTTGTTTTGTTTTATTTTTTTGAGGTAGGGTCTTGCTCTAGTCCAGGCTGACCTGGAATTCACTATGTAGTCTCAGGCTGGTCTCAAACTCACAGCAGTGCATCACTATGCTCTGCTGAGAGAGGGGAGTGTGGAGGAAGGGAGAGAAAGAGATAATATGAGCATGAATGGGTGCACCAGGGCCTTTAGCCACTGCAAATGAACTCCAGATGCATGTACCACTTTGTGGGTCTAGCTCTACATGGGTACTGGGAATCAAATTCTGGTTGTCAGGCTTTGTAGGCAAATGCCTTAGCCACTGAGCCATCTCTCCAGCCCCTGAGACAGGATCTTTTTATGTTGCCCTGGTTGACCTGAATTATGAGGGTGAAATGATTCCCTTGATTCAGCTTCTTGATAAAGTTCTGGGTATTGACAGTCTTATGCAACATAGTCACACTCCTGCAAAGTCAAGATATCACATGGGGGCTGGAGAGATGACTTAGTGGTTAAGTTGTTTGCCTGCGAAGCCTAAGGACCCAGGTTCGAATGTCCAAGTCCCATGTAAGCCAGATGCACATGGTGGCACATACATCTGGAGTTCATTTGCAGTGGTAGAGGCCTTGCCATGCCCATTCTCACTCTCTCTCCCCCTCTCTCTGTCTCTAATAAAATAAATAAATAAATAAATAAATAAATAAATAAATAAAATCTTTTAAAAAAAGATATCACATGGTTCCATCACTTATAAAACTTCATTGACGCTGGGGGTGGTGGTGCACGCCTTTAATCCAAGCACTTGGGAGGCAGAGATAGGATCGCCGAGAGTTCAAGGCCACCCTGAGACTACATAGTTAATTCCAGGTCAGCCTGGACCAGAGTGAGACCCTACCTCGCAAAAACCAAAAAAAAAAAAAATCAAAAAACAAAAAAAACCTTCTTCTTCTTTGAGCATGTGGTGGCACATGCCTTTAATCCCAGCACTCGGGAGGCAGAGGTAGGAGGATCACTTTGAGTTCGAGGTCACCATGAGAATAGAATACAGAGTGAATTTCAGACCAACCTGAGCTAGAGTGAAACCCTACCTTGAAACTCCCAACCCCCCAAAAAAACCCAAAAACCGAAAAACAACTTCATTGTGCCCCTGTGTTGTCAGCCTTCTACATCTGCTGATTTGTTGCCTGTTTCCCCATATTTTGCCTTCAAGGTAGCATTTTAAAATATTTTTTGTATATGTTCGTGTGTATGTGTTCATGTGCATGAATACAGGCATGCACATGCCACAGAATATGTGTGGAGGTCAGAGGACATCCTTGGGTGTTGATCCTCACGTTCTACTTTATTTGAGACAAGGCCTCTGTTGTTTGCTGCTACATATACCAACCAGGCTAGTTGACCCACAAGCTTTTGGGGATTTTCCTGTCTCTGATTCCCATTTCACTGTAGGAGTGCTGGCCTTAGAGTTGCTTACACTATTGTGTCCAGCTTGATGTGGGTACTGGGGATTTGAACTCAGGGCCTCATGATTTCACAGCAAGTGCTTTACCCATTAATTCATCTCTCTGACCCTATAATTAAACTAAAGAGAAGAATGCAAAAATGTCTAACAGCAGAATTCAGTGGATTTTGTGTATTTATGGAGAGTGGTGGGGTGAGTAAGGTTAGTTTAAGTCTGAGCGGGGTGGCAATTTACGTTGTGACCTGTTAATTTATTTTTATAACTATGGAACAATGTTCCTTCTAAAAGGGATTTGGATTGTTTAAAACACTATTCATCTCACAAATTGACATGAATATTTATGAAAAGTGATTTCTTGTTTCAAATGGTTCTTTCATAAATAATTACACACACAAACTTTTATTTCAGTGAATTTGGGTGGTTTGAAGGATCACATTAAGGAGATCCAGAGGTGTCGGCGTTTGATTCTTATTGCTTGTGGAACAAGTTACCATGCTGGTGTAGCAGTAAGTGACCTCTTAACATTTTAATTATGCTATATTGGTTGGCTATGGAGGGTATCAACAAACTAGTAGTATGTCTAATAACACACCATCATTAATTTTAATTTAATTTTTATTTGACAGCTTCATATATATATATATTTCATATTCACCCCATTGCCATCTCCTAATACTTTCTGAACCCCTTCCTTTTTTCATCTAGTAGTCTCTCTCCTACTTTCATGTCTTTTTTTTTTTTTTTGTGACCCAGTGAGTCTAAGTAGAGTTGCTTGCATAAGCTTGGATGAGGACTTATTTACTGGACATGGAAAATTTGCCACTGTCAAACCACTGAGAAAAATTTCTCCTCCCTTCTCAGTAACCAGTGACTGCCAATAGATGTGTAGCAACTATTAAGTACCTATAAATCCTTAGGGGGAGTGAGCCTCATGTGCCCTTCCCCAACCTTGACAGAATGTTGTCATTGATGGACTCAATCTTGTCAGGTAATTGCAGCTGCTATGAGTTCATGAGTGCAATGGCCAAGTCATGTCTGGAAGACAGCATTCTGTGACACTCCTCTCCTTCCTCCAACTCTCATATTCTTTACCCTCTTCCACAGTGTTCCATAAATTTTGGAGGGGCTGCTATACTTACCCATTTAGGGCTGAGCACACAATAGTTACACTAGCACTTTGACCAGTTGTGATTCTCTGCAGTTACTGTCATCCACTGCAAAAAGAAGCTTCTCTGACAAAGGCTAAGTGCAGCACTAATCTATGGGCATGAGAAAATATTTAGAAGGTAGTTTGATTGGCACAACATGTCCATTTTGCAAAACAGTAGTAGGACCTTCCCTATTACAGCGTTTGACTTTGCCAGCCATGGGCTTGTGACCAGGTTTGTAATAAAAGGCATGAATTCCCTCCTGTGGAGCAGACGTCAAATCCATCAGAAAGTAAGTTGATTACCCCCTTATAATAATGTCACTGATGCACTAGTGAGCACATCTTGCCTGGCAGGGTCAGTAGTGTAGCATGTAAGGTCCACTACTGAGTAAGACTATTGATGACAATTCTCTAGCAGCCTGCATACCACCTATGTAAAACAATTTTTCATTAAAACGTGCTATCTTATTTTTGCCATGACAGACAGCAGAAAAGGATAGGGTCAGAGCTGCTTGAATGAAAGGTCTGTTGTAGAAGGTCTTTATACAGATAAGTGGACCGCTTGAATTGATGTTAGTATCTTATTATGCAACACAGGCTGGCCTCAGGCTTATGATTCTGCTGCTTCAGCTTTCCAAGATAGTTTTGGATTTTACTGTATTGCCTACTTTTCATCAGACTTCATTCTTTGGTATTTAGAAGCTGAAATTCTGTATCAGAGACATATGTTGGTTGTCAGTACAGAAATTCTAGAATGAGATGGCCTCTTACTACATCAGACTCACATGTAATTTCTTCATAAGGAACCAGGTTATTTGCACTGATATACAAGAACCCTTATACTTTGTTTCTACTTGTAGAATTGGTTCCCAAAGTTCATGACATAGCCATTTTTTATTTGCTGGGGCACATACTTATAACTAGCTTTGTCTCTCAGCAAGCTTTTCTTTCCTCCAAAGCCTCCTGCCCCCAAACACTCCCTGGTCTAAAAAGGAAAGATTATGCAGTATTGAAGGAAAAAGGTCCAAGAAGGTAATTTTTAAAATTTGTTTACTTATTTATTTATTTATTTTTTTTTTTTGAGGTAGGGTCTCGCTCTAGCCCAGGCTGACCTGGAATTCACTATGTAGTCTCAGGGGTGGCCTTGAACTCACAGCAATCCTACCTCTGCCTCCCGAGTACTGGGATTAAAGGCGTGTGCTACCATGCCCAGCTTACTTATTTATTTTTAACATTGGTTTATTTATTTATTTGAGAGAGACAGAATGAGCATGCCAGGGCCCCCAGCTACGCAAACGAACTCCAGATGCCCCCTTGTGCATTCTGGCTTACGTGGGTCCTGAATGGGGTCCTTTGGATTTGCAGGCAAACGTCTTAACCGCTAAGCCATCTCTCTAGCTCTATTTATTTATTTACTTTTAAATTTTTATTTATTTATTTATTAGAGTCAGAGAGAGAGAGAATAGGTGCACCAGGGCTTCCAACCACTGTAAATGAACTCCAGATGCATGTGCCACCATGTGCATCTGGCTTATGTGGGACTTGGAGAATCAAACCTGGTTCCTTAGGCTTTGCAGGCATGTGCCTTAACTGCTAAGCCATCTCTCCAGCCCCTATTTTTATTTATTTTAATTTTTAATTTTTTTATTATTGACAACTTCTATAATTATAAACAATAAACCATTATAATTCCCTCCCCCCTCACTTTCCCCTTCACAACTCCACTCTCCATCATATCCCCTCCCCCTCAGTCTCTCTTTTCTTTTGATGTCATTATCTTTTCCTCCTATTATGATGGTCTTGTATAGGTAGTGCCAGGCACTGAGAGATCATGACTATCCAGGCCATTTTGTGTTTGGAAGAGTGCATTGTAAGGAGTCCTGCCCTTCCTTTGGCTCTTCCATTCTTTCTGCCACCTCTTCCACAATGGACCCTGAGCCTTGAAAGGTGTGATAGAGATGTTTCAGTGCTGAGCACTCTTCTCTCACTTATTCTCAGCACTATGGTGCCTTTTGAGTTATCCCAGAGCTCACTGCCATCTGAACATAGATGCTTCTCTAACCAAAAGTGAGAGTAGCATTAATATATGGGTAATGAAAATTAACAGAAGTGCTTACTGGGAAGTATGGTGAGCATAATATATGCATTTAGCCAGACACCAGCAGGCGTTATATGACTATTGTTCATGACTTCCCCCGTCATAGGTTTTCAGTATCAGGCATGTATTCCCTCCCAGGGAAGGGGCCTCCAGTTTAAATAGAGAGTGGTTGGTTTCCCCCATAACAGACATGCCACTATTGCACCCATTGGCTTATTTGGCCTGGCTGGCCAAATTTAAGGCTTAAAGTGTCCACTGTTGTTTATCTTCACTGGTGACTTCTCTCTCTCCCATGAAGCTGTATGCAGCATAGTTTTTTCCAGCTTTCTGTCAGCTGGTCTACAAGGAGGAGATTTTCAGCTTAGCTCCAGAAAGATTTCTCAGTGACCTTGCAGCCCAAGCATGTAGAATCCTCAGCAGTAGAGTCTTACCATCTATTCCTGGTGGGAAACCAAGAGCCTCAGTAATGGCCTGTAATGTTTTGGGGGCATCAGGGTCCTCCCTAGCCAACATCTTACTGGAAGGTATCCCGTCCCTGGCACTGAAAATTTTCTAGTAACAATCTATGGCTTCTGGGTGTTCTGTTGTCCAAAAAAGTAGGTTTCCCTATGACTTATTCATACCTTATTCATACTTATTCATACTTATTCATAGTGGTTACCTCACTAAGTATAATCCTTTTCGGGTCCATCCATTTCCCTGCAAATCAGTTTTCTCCATTTCTCCATTGCATAAATGTACCACATCTTCATTATCCACTCTTCAGTTGAGGGACATCTAGGCTCGTTCCATTTTCTAGCTAATGTGAATACAGCGGCAATAAACATGGTTGAGCAAGTATCTCTAATGTAGTAAGGCAAGTCCTTAAAATATATGCCTAGGAGTGGTATAGCTGGGTGATATGGTAAATCTATTTTTAGCTGTCTCAGGAACCGATTTCCACAATGGTTGTACCAGATTACATTCCCACCAACAGTGTAGAAGGGTTCCCCTTTTTCTGCATCCTCACCAACATTTATTGTCATTTGTTTTCTTGATGGTAACCATTCTGATAGGAGTGAGACAGAATCTCAAAGTAGTTTTAATTTGCATTTCCCTGATGGAGAAGGTGGTTTTTATTTTAAACATAGAAAGAATACTCAGTTAGAGATACTAGTAAAAATTAAAGAACGTATAGGAGAATTCAGTGCTATGTTAAATCCATTACTGAGCCTCTCTCTGCAAGCAAAACATTTGATTGAATACTTCACCTAGTCTTAAGCCTCAGCTTGTGGGCACATATTATATGCTATGTTAGAATTCTCCAATTCTTATGGCTCCCTTCCTTCCTTCCTTCCTTCCTTCCTTCCTTCCTTCTTTCTTTCTTTCTTTCTTTCTTTCTTTCTTTTTCTTTCTTTCTTTCTTTCTTTCTTAAGGTCTGGGGTTGGAACTCAGGGCCTTGTGCATGCTAGACAAGTGCTCACCACTGAGCTACATCCTAGCCTGGTGATTATAATCAGAAAAAGTGAAAATTATACATTTAAATCTAAAGAAGTCCAAAGAAAACGAGTGTCTGAAGGCAAGTTGTGTTCCCTTTCCTCTGTAGACACGTCAAGTTCTTGAGGAGCTGACTGAATTGCCAGTGATGGTAGAACTAGCCAGTGACTTCCTGGATAGAAACACGCCAGTCTTTCGTGATGACGTTTGCTTTTTCATTAGTCAATCAGGTTTGTTCATTTTAAAGACTTAAAGGGGAGAAAAGTCAACTTAAAGTCAATTTTCCTAATCATTCTAGTACACCTTGCAAGAAGGGTTATTTAAAAATTGGTATTTTGGATGACTTGATACAGATTTACTTTAATAGTACATTCATTGTGAATTAATAAAAATGAACACTTTATAATTAAAGCTAAAAATCTGAATTTTTCAGATAGGTAAGGAAAAGCAAACCTAAAAACCTACAATTAAAAGTCTTGTAAAATTATTAGGTGCATGTGTTTTATTTAGAACAAGCAGTATTGTTAAAAGTATGTTCAGTTGGTGTTTGCATCTGTGAATCAGCATGTTCTGAAGCAGCTCTGTACCTTTACTTTTATTGTCCATTTTATTCAGGTGAGACAGCTGATACCCTGATGGGCCTTCGTTACTGTAAGGAGAGAGGAGCTTTAACTGTGGGGATCACAAATACAGTCGGCAGTTCTATATCAAGGGAGACAGATTGTGGGGTTCACATTAATGCTGGTCCTGAGATTGGCGTGGCCAGTACAAAGGTAATCCTTGGCTTCTCTCACAGAGGACACTTAACCATAGTGTTGGTGAGGCAGACTGGTTTGTAGGTCCGTCTACATCTTATTTTTCAAAATTGTCCTAAGACTAAGGCTCAATAATAAATAAAAGGTTGTCATCTCTTCCCCACTCCAGTCTTCAGGCTTAGATGGAATGAATGTATCACGTGGATCTGCTTTGGAATGGTCTCTGCTGACTTTTGTTCATCTCTTACACAGCCCACCTTCACTGCACAGTGAACACATGTATGTGTAACGCACCCCCTTTTGGTGTGTATAGTTAGGAGTTAGGAAAACATTGTTAGAAACATGAAGTTTAATTCAAATAACTTTTGACATTTTTATGTACACATTTCTGTTTTTTTTTAAATGTCAGATGTACATAGCTGCTTTTGAAAGTTTTTAAGGAGAAATACACTTTTTTATAAAATTCTTTTTTTTAAAGATTTAATTTTTATTTATTTTTATTAGAGACAGAGAGGGAGAGAGAGAGAGAGAATGGGCATGCCAGGGCCTCTAGCCACTGTAAATGAACTCCAGACACGTGTGAATCTGGCTTACATGGGACCTGGAGAATTGAACCGGGGTCCTTAGGCTTCACAGGCATATGCATTAACTGCTAAGCCATCTATCCAGCCTGAGAAATAGACTTTTGATATAAAACTTGGTAATTTAAAAAAGCAAAGATTTTTTTTAAATAAAGTTTTAAAAATGGGTATTATGTGACCATCTTATTCTCTTTAAATGTTGTATCTATGGAAGTGTAAAGGTACTTTGTTGTTGTTGTTGTTGTTATTTTGAGGCAGGGTCTCACTGTGGACCAGACTGACCTGTAACTTACTCTGTGGCCCAGGCTGGCTTTGAACTCAAGCTGATCTTTCTACTGAGCTCAGCCTCCCAAGTGCTAGGATTAAAGGTGTGAGCTGCCACACCGGATAAAAGTCCTTTTTGGGGGGTGGGTGGAATGCATGCACGCATGCGTGTGTGTACACATACATGTGGAGCCAAGGTTGATGTCTAGTGTCTTCTGCAGTTGCTCACTGCTTTATTTTTTGAGATGGGGTCTCTCAGTGAGCCTAGAGCTCACCAATGCAGCTAGACTAGCAGCTAGCCAACAAGCCCTAAGTATCCACCTGTCTCTGCCTCTCCAGAACTGGGATTACAGGTGTGTCCCACCTTGCCTGACTTTTTTGTTTTTACATGGGTGCTGGGGATTCTAATTGTAGCTGGCATTTTACCCAGTGAGTATCTCCCTAGACCCCTTTAAAAGTCTTGATGTTAAAGGTTAATAAGACAATTTTGTTCTCTGAAATTGAGATGTACATATATTTAGGAATAATAAAATCTTAAAGAAATTTAAGAAATTTTAGTAAGTTGTATGTATACAAAAGATTTTTATATCTTTTTATACAAATGTATTACTTTTTTAAAAAAATCATTTGCAAGCAGAGACTGCTAGAGAGAATAGGCACTCCAGGTCTGCTTGCCATTGCACATGAACTCCAGGTGCATGCGCCACTTTGTGCATCTCGCTTTACATGGGTTTTTGGGAATTGAACTTGGGCCATCAGATTGCAAGCTAGCATCTTTAACCACTGAGCCATCTCCAGCCTGTGTATTTTTTTAAAAGATATTTTATTTATTTATTTATTTATTTGAGAAAGAGAGAGAGGAAGAGGCAGAGAGGAAAAGAGAGTGGGCATGCCAGGGCCTTCAGCCACTGTAAACGAATTCCAGACACATGTGCCCCTTATGCATCTGGCTTATGTGGGTCCTGGGGAACTGAATCAGAGTCCTTAGGCTTCATAGGCAAATGCCTTAATCGCTAAGCCATTTCCCCAGCCCAGCCTGTGTATTTTTATGATTTCAGAATTTGTTCCCATATCAATCATTGGTACAGAATTTCAGCTTCTTAAGTTTTTCTGCTTAAGTCTAATTTTTTTTTTGTTTGTTTGTTTTTGTTTTTGTTTTTCGAAGTAGGGTCTTGTACTAGCCCAGGCTGATTTAGAATTCACTATGTAGTCTCAGAGTGGCCTTGAACTCATGGTGATCCTCCTTCTTCTACCTCTTGAGTGCTGGGATTAAAGGCAAGCACCACCATGCCTGACTTTTTTTTTTTTTTTTTATAAATCTTTTAAAAAAATCTTGATAATACTAACACTATAGTTTCTGGTGATTAAAACATGTAAGGTGTTTTGATTGGGCTTGTTTCCTGGATATGAATAAATAATCAGCTTACCACAGCAATCATGTGTGGGGTTTTGGAGCGTTGTCCATACAGCTTTATCGGGGATTGGAATCCAGAGTTCCTTCCTCTGTAGCATCATGAACCAAGGGTTTTAGTCTGGTGTGCAGGGACATAAAATGACTAGGATTAAAAAAAATATTTTATTATTTTTTGTTTATTTTTATTTATTTGAGAGCAACAGACAGAGAAAGAGGCAGAGAGAGAGGAGAGAGAGAGAGAGAATGGGTGCGACAGGGCCTACAGTCACTGCAAACAAACTCCAGATGCATGCACCATCTTGTGCATTTGGCTTACGTAGGTCCTGGGGAATTGAGCCTCGAACTGTGGTCCTTAGACTTCACAGGCACGCGCTTAACTGCTAAGCCATCTCTCCAGCCCTTAATATTTTATTTTTATTAATTAATTTATTTGACAGAGAGAGAGGAATGGGCATAGATGCACACCAGGGCCTCCAGCCTTTGAAATGAACTCCAGGCACATGTGCCACCTTGGGCATCTGGCTAACGTGGGTCCTGGGAATTGAACCTGGGTCTTTTGGCTTTGCAGGCAAATACCTT
Source organism: Orientallactaga sibirica (assembly GCA_036365145.1). Taxonomy (NCBI): domain Eukaryota; kingdom Metazoa; phylum Chordata; class Mammalia; order Rodentia; family Dipodidae; genus Orientallactaga; species Orientallactaga sibirica. The sequence goes on from JAEOAD010000036.1 coordinate 12,209,433, forward strand.
AACTGCTAAGCCATCCCTCCAGCCAGAATGACTAGGATTTTATAACTCTTTCTTTTCTTTTCTTTATTTATTTATTTATTTTTATTTATTTATTTATTTAGAGAGAGAGAGAGAGAGAGAGAGAGAGAGAGAATGGGTGCATCAGAGCCTCTAGCCATTGCAAACAAACTCCAGATGCATGCACCACCATGTGCATCTGGCTTACGTGGGACCTGGAGAATTGAACCGGGGTCCTTAGGCTTCACAGGCATGCGCGTTAACCGCTACGCCATCTCTGTAGCCCTATAACTCTTTCTTAAACTGTGAGCTATTAAGGGAAATACTTTTTTAAAAATCCTGTTTCTTTAGTTTAAGGGAGTTTAATTTTAATTTTCATCATTTCATTATGGTTTTCATACATAAAGCAGGGTTAAAATGATTTAGCTAACACCTATATTCCTACTACCTAGATTCTACTATTAATCTTTTTTCTGTAGTTTTCTAGAAATGCAGTTTCATATAGTCACATTCACCAATTTTGTGTGTGTGGTATATGTATGTACACATGCATGTGTGTGTGAATGTTGAGAGTGTCTTCCTTAGTCACTGTCCACCTTATTTATTTGTTTATTATTGTTTTTTTGAGGTAGGGTCTCACTCTAGCCCAGGCTGACCTGGAATTCACTCTTTATTCTTAGGGTGGCCTGGAGCTCACAGTGATCCTCCTACCTCTGCCTCCTGAGTTCTGGGATTAAAGGCGTGCACCACCACGCCTGGCCTACCACTTTATTTTTTGAGATAAGGTTCCTCACTAATCCCAGTGTTTACTGTTTTGTTTGGGCTAGCTGGCTATCAAGCCCCAGAGATCCTCTTGTCTCTGCCTCCTCAGTACTGGAATTCACAACTGCCTTTTACATAGTGTGGGGACCAAACTCAGGTTCTCATGCTTGTGCAGTAAGTACTTTTCTTAATGAGCCATGTCTTCAGCCCCACATCCACCAATTTTAAGTATAAAGTTTTAGTAAGCTTACTTGCCTGTGCAGCTGTCACCATTACCCAGTTTGGGAAGACTTACAGTCACATTATTTTGTGTCTCCTGATTTTTTTTTTTCATCCAAGTCAGGGTCTCACTCTAACCTAGGCTGACCTGGAATTTACTCTGTAGTCCCAGGCTGGCCTTGAACTCAGCAATCCTCCTATTTCTGCCTCCCAAGTGCTGGGATCAAGGCATGTGCCACCACCCCTGTCTTGTTTTATGTTTTTTTTTTTTTTTTTTTCTGGAGGTAAGGTCTCTCTATAGTCCAGGCTGGCCTGGAGTTCACTATGTAGGCTCAGGCTGGCCTGGAACTTACAGTGATCCTCCTATCTCTGCCTCCCAAGTGCTGGGATTAAAGGCATGCACCAGTACAGCTGGCCAGAATTATCAAATAGCTACCATTTTGACTTGTTTTAAAGACAGGATCTCCCTGTGTTGGCAAGTCAAGTAATCAATGCCTCAGCGTCCCAAAGAGTTGAGACTGCAGGTGTGCGCTACCTCACCCAGTTTGAAGCCAAAGAAATTAAGACTTACTTCCATGTGTGTCATTAAGTTTTCTCTTTTAATGTTTTTTTTTGTTTGTTTGTTTGCTTGTTTTTTGAGGTAGGGTCTCACTCTAGCTCAGGCTGACCTGGAATTCACTATGTAGTCTCAGGCTGGCCTCAACTCATGGTGATTCTCCTACCTCTGCCTCCTGCATGCTGGGATTAAAGGCATGCACCACCACACCCAGCTCTTTTAATGTTTTGTTGTTCTTTACTGTATTAAAATTTCACTTATTTGCAAGGAGAGAGAATGTGAATAGCCATGCCAGGGCCCCTTGTCTTGCAAATGAGTTCCAAACTCATGTACCACTTTGTTATCTGGCTCCACTTGGGTAGTGGAGAATTGAACCCAAGCTGGCAGGCTTTGCAAGCAAACACATTCAACTACTGTGCTATCTCCCCAGTTCATCTTTTCATCTTTACCTATTTTTTTTTAATTTTAATGTTATTTTATTCCATGCTAGAAATCAAACCTAGGACCTCACACATGTTAGGCAAGCCCTCTACCACTGGGCCACTCTCCCAGCCACCATATGTTTCATTTCATTAGTACATACCAGGAAATAAATTATGAGAATAAGCTATACCCCACATTTAGAATCTAGTGAGGTTTGAAATAATTTAACAGAAAAATATTGACTAAACATTTCAACTTTTTTTTTTTAATTCAGCCAAAAACAGTTGTATTGGCCTATTTTTAAAAATCAACATAAGTCAGCACTGTGGTAAAATGTTAAGCACCTGCAATAACATAAAAACTGTTAAGCTTGCACATTTATCCCATCAGTTCCTAAAGAAATATCAAATTATCTATGGTCTGACATTATGAGGAAGCCAGTAATATCTTTCCAATCCTAACCAGTTTTTCAGACAAAGTTTGTAAGCAAAAGCCAAAGGTGACAGCCATGCTCAACTTCTGTGATTACTCATAGCCTAAGCTCATATTCACCATTCAGAAATGATCTAGGAGCCAGGCGTGGTGGTGCACACCTTTAATCCCAGCACTCAGGAGGCAGAGGTAGAAGGATTGCTGAGAGTTCGAGACCACCCTGAGACTGCATAGTGAATTCCAGGTCAACTTGAGCTAGAGTGAGACCCTACCAAAAAAAGAAAAAAGAAAGAAATGACCTGGGGTGGAATACCCTAAAACTTATCTGAAGTAGCTCCAAGCCCAGAATCTCTTTAAGACAGCTGAGGAAAACAAAATCACTTTGGAATCTAAGAAAAATTAAAGTCTTGCCGAATTTATAAATCTAACCAAAAAAGATTCAAACTCTAAAGTTAAAACTTTCAATATGATAGAAATGAGAGAAAAGGGCTGGAGAGATAGATGGCTTAGCAGTTAAGGCGCCTGCCTGCTAAGCCTAAGAACCTTGTTCCAGTCTCCAGGTCCCACGTTTAGCCAGATGCAAAGTGATGCAAGGGCGCAATGCTGCACTTGCCCACAAGGGGGCGCACGTGTCTGGATTTCGTTCACAGCAGCTGAGAGACTGCTGGCGCACCCATGCTCTGTCTCCCCCCCCCTTTGTCTGTCTGTCTCTGCCTCTCTCTAAAAATTTTTAATAAAAGAAAAAAAAAAGAAATGAGAGAAAAAAGAATTTTCTGTTGGGCATTGTGGTGCACGCCTTTAATCCCACTTGGGTGGCAGAGGTAGGAGGATGACCGTGAGTTCGAGGCCACCTCTGAGACTACATAGTGGGTTCCAGGTCAGCCTGAACTGGAGTGAGATCCTACCTCAAAAAACCAAAAAGAAAAAAAAGAGAGAGAGAAATTTCTATGTTATTAAAATGGTAAACAGTTTTTAAAAATGAAAGTCATACAATAAAAAGTGATCTATCTCCTTTTTATTCAAGATGTAAGCACTGGGTTTAGAAATGAAGTGAAGAGTACCTGGGATTTCTCTGTACTTGTGCTATGCTAGAATGCCACGTGCCCCCAAGGGCCCATAAAGACTTGGTCCCCAGGGTGACACTAGTAGGAGGTTGTGAGACCTCCTACTGGCAGGAGCTAAGGCCTAGTGGGAGATTGTTTGGCATGCCCGTGAAAGAGCTTGAGAGCCTGACTCTCAAGATCCTCTCTGCTTCCTAGCTGATAATTCAAGTACTCCCACTGTGAAATTACATCCTTGCCAGAAGCACAAAACAATGAGGCTACTTAACTTGGAACCGGAACCTCTAAAACTGTGAACTAAACTAAACCTTTCCCCTTTCCTTTCAGCTACAGGTATTTTTTCATAGTTGTTTATGTAATATATGAAGCTAATACAACTTTGCAGCTTTCTATAAATCTATACTTATTTTAAGATTTTAAAAAATGTTCTCAAATGTTTTCAAAAAAGAATGTACTGGCCAGGTGTGGTGGCGCACTCCTTTATTCCCAGCACTTGAGAGGTAGAGGTAGGAGGACCGCTGTGAGTTTGAGGCCAGCCTACAACAAGAGTGAGTTCCAAGTCATCCTGTGGTAGAGTGAGGCCCTACCTCAAAATAAAAAAAAATTTTAAATTTTTAAAAAGAATGTATTAATATTATGAACAACATGAATACACTTCAAAACCTTCACACTAAATGAAAACCAATGACAAAAGACATGTCATCATGATGAATATCTGGAAAATGGCATAATAAGAGAAAGCTGACATTGCTGATGAGAGGCTAAGGTTACGAGTAGGAACTGACTATCAGAAGACACAAAATAGGGCTGGACAGATGGCTTAGTGGTTAAGGTATTTACCTGCAAAGCCAAAGGATCCAGGTTCAATTCCCCAGGACCCATGTTAGCCAGATGCACAAGGAGTCGCACATGTCTGGAGTTTGGTTGCAGTGGCTGGAGGCCTTGGCCCACCTATTCTCTCTCTCTCCCCCTCTTTCTCTGTCAAATAAATAGATACATAAGTAAATAAATACATTAAAAAATAAAATATTTTTTTTGAAAAGACACAAAATAGCCAGGCCCTTGGTGGTACACACCTTTTAATCCCAGCACGTGGGAAGCAGAGGTAGAAAAGATTGCTGTGAGTTTGAGGCCAACCTGAGACTACATAGTGCATTCCAGGTCAGCATGAGATAGAAACCTTACCTTGATTGGGTAGGGGGGTTGGGGTGACAAAAAAGAAAGACACAAAACAAAACAGGTTTGATGGCACATGCCTAGATCCCAGTACTCAGGAGGCAGAAATAGGAGGATTGCTGTGAGTTTGAGGCCAGCCTGGGACTGCAGAGTAAATTTCAGGTCAGCCTAGATTAGAGTGAGGCCTTACCTCAGAAAACCAAAATAAAATAAAATAAAATAAATAATAATTATTATTAGGGGCTGGAGAGATGGCATAGTGGCTAAGGCATTTGCCTGCAAAGCCAAAGGATTCTGGTTTGACTCTCCAGGACCCATGTAAGCCAGATGCACAAGGGGCGTGTGCGTCTGGAGTTTGTTTGCAGTGGCTGGATGCCCTGGCATGCCCATTCTCTCTCTCTCTCTCTACCTTTCTTTTCTCTCAAATAAATAAGTAAAATATTTTAAAAGGTGAAAGATTTATGCGATGAGAAGAGAAACCAGAGTATTAAATATTTAAAAAATAATTATTATTATTCTGAGTTTCCATAGAATGTGGCAAAAAAGGCATATCTCAAATTTGTATATAGCAGCTGGGCGTGGTGGCGCACGCCTTTAATCCCAGCACTCGGGAGGCAGAGGTAGGAGGATCGCCGAGAGTTCGAGGCCACCCTGCACTACATAGTTAATTCCAGGTCAGCCTGGACCAGAGTGAGACCCTACCTTGCAAAAACAAAAACAAAACAAAAAAAAAAATTGTATATAGCTAATGAAAACGAGAGTGGTCTGAGTGATATGGCTGGAAGTTGTAGAATAATGGCAGTTCTAGTGTGTTGCAGAGCAAAAATTAACAGGTGTACCCCACCCAGTTTCATAATTAATTAATTTTCTTAACATAAAGAGAAAAACTAAAAGCCAGGGGGCAGTATTCACAAATGATAATAGTATGTATTAATGTCATGATTCCTAGTAATAGGGCTGGAAGCTTTTAAATTTTTTATTTACTTTTATATATTTAAACTTGCATAAATATAAATGTGTATCTGTATAAATTTTATTTATTTGTATGTGTGCTAGCAGACACCAGTGTCTTGCCACTGTAAACACATCCCAGACATATGCACCACTTTTCCATCTCACTTTACATTGATACTGGAGCATCAAACCCAGACCAGTAAGCTTTGTAAGCAAGTACCTTTAAACTGCAGAGCCATCTCTTCAATTCTATTGTTAAGCTTTCAATTAATTAATTTTAATAATATTTTTATTTATTTGCAAGCAGAGAGAGACAGACAGAATGGGTGTGCCAGGATCCTCCAGCCACTGCAGATGAATTCCAGACATATGCACCACCTCGTGCATCTGGTTGTACATGGGTACTGGGGAATCAAATCCAGTTCATTAGGTTTTGCAGGCATGTGCCTTAACTGCTGAGTCATCCCTCCAGCCCCTAATTAATTAATTTTTTTGTGGGGGGAAGATTGAGGTAGGGTCTTGCTATAGCCCAGGCTGACCTGGAATACACTGTAGTTTTAGGGTGGCCTCAAACTCACAGCAGTCCTCCCACCTCTGCCTCCCTAGTGCTGGGATTAAATGTGTACCACCATGCCTGGTTAATTTTTTTTTGAGATAAGATCTCACTATGTAGCCCTGGCTGGCTTTGAATTCAAGTCCAGAGTGGATTATAGAGTGAGCCCCTGTCTCAAAAAAGGAGGGCCTAGGACTTTGGCTTAGTCAATAAAGCTCTTGCTATGCAAGCATGAAGACCTGAGTTTGGATCCCCCAGCCCCCACATAAATGTTGGGCAGGAGTGATGGTCCACCTGTAATCCCAGAGCTCAGGAGGCAGGGACAAGGGATCCCTGGTGTAAGCTGGTTAGCTAAACTAGCCAAGTTGGCAATCTCTGAGATCAAGTGAGAGACCCTGTCTTAATGAATGTAGGGGAGAGTGATTAAGACAGATACCCGGAGCATACCTCTGACCTCCATATATGCATGCATGCACACACTCTTCCATATACATGCAAACATGTATACACATATAATAAAGTGAGAATGCGGAAGAGGCAGTAGGCAAAAGTTAACAAAAAGTCAAAAGGCAACTTATAGAAGTCCACTTGTGGGTCAGAATGACAGGAACCTCAAATCCTTCCTTTCCAATGACTCTCTACCTTCCTTCCATGTATTTCTTTCCCTTTCTTTCTTAGGGGTGTGAGGATTCTCTAAGCACAGATATTTAATGAGGGGTTTTGCATGTGGGTCTGACAAGGATCTGTCCATGACTTAGAACAGGGTTGGGGTAACAGCTCTGGTAGAGTGCTTGCTTTGCAAGAACAAAGTACTCATTTGTTCCCCAGTGCTGCACAAACTGGATGTGGTGGCACCCACCTGTAATCTCAGCCCTGAGGAGGGAAAATCAGGAGTTCACGGCCAGTCTGGGTGCTACATGAGACCCTGGGTACAAGTACTGAGTCAGCTCAGCATTACTGATGTTACTTTTAAAAGATGGGCCGTGTATATTGTATAATGAAGGGGGATTTAATTATTTATCTTTCTGTTAAAGTTACAATCATTCAAAATGAAAGTGCAGCTAATTTTCTTGGTTTCTTTGGTGCTTCAGGCTTATACCAGCCAGTTTGTGTCCCTTGTCATGTTCGCCCTTATGATGTGTGATGACAGGATCTCCATGCAAGAGAGACGCAGAGAGATCATGCTTGGATTGAAACGGCTGCCAGGTAGGAAGATACACACATATATTGTTTAGAGACCTTCCTTATTTAAAAAAAAATTTTGTTTGTTTTTTTGACCAGGCTGACCTGGAATTCACTATGTAGTTTCAGGCTGGGCTTGAACTCACAGTGATCTTCCTACCTCAGTCTCCCAAGTGCTGGGATTAAAGAAGGCATGTGCCAGCATGCCTACGTTTTTTATTTTTGGCAGAGATTTTTAAAATTAAATATTTTTAGTTAGCATACAAAATAATGTGTTCCACAGTCTTTTTGTATTTATTTTGGTTTTTGTCTAGACAGGGTTTTATGTAGTTTGTACTAGCTTCCAACTCACTATGTAGCTGAGAGTAACCCTGAACTCCCAATCCTGCCTCTTACTTCCCAAATGCTGGAATTACAGGCATGGGCCAGTACACCTGGTGTACATTTTCATATGCATTTGTCATTGTATCTTGACCCTCCAGTACCTTCCTCCCCCACTTGCTGCTCCCCTTCCTTTCCCTGGTCTCCCTCTCCTTTCATCTCTCAAAACGTGCGTGTGGACACACACACACAGTTGAATCTAGAGTCTATAGCAAGAGAAAATATGTGATACTTGTTTTTCTTTCTCCATTGCTCTCCTCTCTCCTTTTGACCCTTTTTCACACATACAGTTCCCCTTTATCTTTCATGGTATTCACACATATAAATATATATATATATATTTCATTTATTTATTTGAGAGAGAGAAAAAGAGGCAGGCCGAGAGAGAGAGAGAGAGAGAGATTAAGAGAGAGGGAATGGGCATGCCAGGGCCCCCAGCCACTGCAAATGAACTCCAAATGCATGTGATACCTTGTGCATCTGGCTTATGTGGGTTCTGGGAAATCACACCTGGGTCCTTAGGCTTCGCAGGCAAGCACCTTATCCAGCCCAAGGTTATGTATTTAAATGAAGAATCCACATATAAGAGAAAACATGATATTTGTCAAAGTCTAGCTTATTTTGCTTAATGATAATCTTCAGTTCCATCCATTTTTCTGCAAATGGTATGTCATTCTTTGTTGCTAAGTAAAATTTCATTCTTATAGGCCACACTATCCATTGATGGTCATTTAGTCTGATTTATTCCTTAGCTATTGTGACTAGCCTAGCAATAAGCATGTGCAGGTATCTCTAGTAAAGTAAGCTTACTTAGATTCTGTCAGGTAAATACCCAGGAGTGGATCATATGATAGGTCTATTTTTAGATTTATGAGGAACCTTCACACTGACTTCTATAGTGGCTGCACCACTAGCAGCATATAATGGTTCCTCTTTCCCCACATCCTTGCCAGAATTTGTTGATTTTTATTTTTGTGATGATAATAGTCATTCTTATTTGGGGTGAGATGGAATCTCTTAAAATTAATTAATTAATTAATTACTAGAGACAGAGGGAGAGAGAGTGAGAATGGGTGTGTCAGGGCCTGTAGCCACTGCAAATGAACTCTAGACCCATACGCCACCATGTGCATCTGGCTTACGTGAGACCTGTAGAATTGAACTGGGGTCCTTAGGCTTCGCAGGCATGCACCTTAATCTCTTAATTAAGCCATCTCTCCAACCAAGTTTGCTTTGTTTTAAAAAAAATTTGAGAGAGACAGAAAGAGCCAGCAGCCTCTCAGCCACTGTGAACAAACTCCAGGTGCATGAGCCCCCTTGTGGGCAAGTGTGGCATTGCACCCTTACATCACTTTTTGCGTCTGGCTAAACGTGGGACCTGGAGATTGGAACCAGCATTTTTAGGTTTGGCAGACAGGCAGGCACCTTAACCACCAAGCCATCTCTCCAGCCCAAGTTTGCTTTTTTTTTTAAGATTCTTTTTCTTTTTCTCTTTCTCTTTTTCTTTTCCTTTTTCTTTTTCTTTTTCTTTTCTTTTTAGTGAGAGAGAGAGGGAGACAATTGGTGCACCAGGGCCTCCAGCCACTGCAATTGAACTCCAGACATGCACACCATTTTGTGAATCTGGCTTATATGGGATCTGGATAGTGGAACATGGGTCCTTAGGCTTTGCAGGCAATTGCCTCACTGCCCAAGATTTTTTTTTTTGGTTTTTAAGGTAGGTCTTGCTCTAGCCCAGGCTGACCTGGAATTTACTATGTAGTTTCAGGATGGCCTCGAACTCATGGTGATCCTTCTATCTCTGCCTCCCAAGTACTGGGATTAAAGGCATGCAACACCACGCCTGGCCCACGATTTTTTATGTATATATATACACACACACATATATGTATGTATATATATACACACACATGCACATATGATCTCATGTAGCCCAGGCATTCTTTGAACTCACTTTGTGACCAAGGATGACCCTAAATTCCTGATCCTCTTGCCTGTGCTTCCCAAATGCTGGGATTTCAGGTGTGCACCACTACACCTGGTTTTATGTGGTGCTGGTGACCAAACCCAGGACCTTGTGCATTTTAGGCAAACATTCTACCAGGCGAGCTACAGTTCCAGCCCATATGGTCTCTTTTTTCTTATCCTGACTTTTCTCCTTAACTGGGTCATGTGGAGGCAGCTTCCACTCTACCATCTTACCTGTAAGTCTAAACAAAGGCTGTTTATTGAGTTTTCTGTTCTTTTGTAAGAAAGTGAGCAGTGGGTGAAATTCTGTTCTTCTTCTTGAAGTTGTGGTTTGTATCTACTTAATAAGATCTTTCTGCTTTTGCTATGATGTGTTAAGAAATCGCATGCTAATACCATAGAAGAAAAATACTGGTATTTTGTCATTTGGTATCAATATATTATTGTTACTATAGCTCCAGCCTATTTTTCGTAGATTTTACTAATTTTTACTTCTTTACAGATTTGATTAAGGAAGTACTGAGCATGGATGATGAAATTCAGAAGCTGGCTACTGAGCTGTATCATCAGAAGTCAGTCTTGATAATGGGACGTGGCTATCATTATGCTACTTGTCTTGAAGGAGCACTGGTTTGTTTCTCATGCAATTAATTTTAATCTGTTGGCTTTTAGACCTGACATATAGTCATACATGAATCATTTTATTTATTTTATGTCTATAGATGTATGTGTGGTATGTATTCATGTATGTGTATGTGCATGTTGGGGGTCCGAGATAGACATTAAGCATCTTCTTTAGTTGCTTTCCACCTTATTATTATTATTATTTGTTGTTTTTGTTTTTCATGGTAGGGTCTCATTCTAGCTCAGGCTGACCTGGAATTCACTACGTAGTCTCAGGGTGGTCTCAAACTCATGGCGATTCTCCTATCTCTGCCTCCCGAGTGCTGGGATTAAAAGGCTTGCACCACCACACCCAGACTACCTTATTATTTTTATTTCTAAACTTTTTTTTTTTTTTTGGTTTTTCAAGGTAGGGTCTCACTCTGGTCCAGGCTGACCTGGAATTAGCTATATAGTGTCAGGGTGGCCTCGAACTCATGGCGATCCTCCTACCTCTGCCTCCCAAGTGCTGGGATTAAAGGCGTGTGCCACCACGCCCGGCTCTTTTGGTTTTTTAAGGTAGTATCTTCCTTTAGCCCAGGCTGACCTGGAATTTACTACGTAGTCTCAGGCTGGCATTGAATTCACAACAATCCTACCTCTGCCTCATGAGTGCTGACATTATAGACATGCACCACAACACCCAGCCTTTTTAAAAAATTTATTTTATTTTATTTTTATTATTTATTTATTTGAGACCGAGGTAGAGAGAAAGAGCAGCCAGGGCCTCCAGCCACTGCAAATGTACTCCAGATATGTATGCCACTTTGTGCATCTGGCTTACATGGGTCCTGGGGAATTGAACCCAGGTCCTCTGGTTTTGCATGCAAGCCCCTTAACCAGTAAGCCATCTCTCCAACCCTAAAATTTTATCTTTCTGCTTTTGCTATGATGTGTTAAGAAATCGCATGCTAATACCATAGAAGAAAAATACTGGTATTTTGTCATTTGGTATCAATATATTATTGTTACTATAGCTCCAGCCTATTTTTCGTAGATTTTACTAATTTTTACTTCTTTACAGATTTGATTAAGGAAGTACTGAGCATGGATGATGAAATTCAGAAGCTGGCTACTGAGCTGTATCATCAGAAGTCAGTCTTGATAATGGGACGTGGCTATCATTATGCTACTTGTCTTGAAGGAGCACTGGTTTGTTTCTCATGCAATTAATTTTAATCTTTTGGCTTTTAGACCTGACATATAGTCATACATGAATCATTTTATTTATTTTATGTCTATAGATGTATGTGTGGTATGTATTCATGTATGTGTATGTGCATGTTGGGGGTCCGAGATAGACATTAAGCATCTTCTTTAGTTGCTTTCCACCTTATTATTATTATTATTTGTTGTTTTTGTTTTTCATGGTAGGGTCTCATTTTAGCTCAGGCTGACCTGGAATTCACTACGTAGTCTCAGGGTGGTCTCAAACTCATGGCGATTCTCCTATCTCTGCCTCCCGAGTGCTGGGATTAAAAGGCTTGCACCACCACACCCAGACTACCTTCTTATTTTTATTTCTTTTTTTTTTTTTTTTTTTTTTGGTTTTTCAAGGTAGGGTCTCACTCTGGTCCAGGCTGACCTGGAATTAGCTATATAGTGTCAGGGTGGCCTCGAACTCATGGCGATCCTCCTACCTCTGCCTCCCAAGTGCTGGGATTAAAGGCATGTGCCACCACGCCCGGCTCTTTTGGTTTTTTAAGGTAGTATCTTCCTTTAGCCCAGGCTGACCTGGAATTCACTACGTAGTCTCAGGCTGGCATTGAATTCACAACAATCCTACCTCTGCCTCATGAGTGCTGACATTATAGACATGTGCCACAACACCCAGCCTTTTTAAAAAATTTATTTTATTTTATTTTTATTATTTATTTATTTGAGACCGAGGTAGAGAAAAAGAGCAGCCAGGGCCTCCAGCCACTGCAAATGTACTCCAGATATGTGTGCCACTTTGTGCATCTGGCTTACATGGGTCCTGGGGAATTGAACCCAGGTCCTCTGGTTTTGCATGCAAGCCCCTTAACCAGTAAGCCATCTCTCCAACCCTAAAATTTTATTTTTTATTTTATTTATTTATTTGCATGTACAGAGACAATGGGCATGCCAGGGCCTCTAGCTATGAACTCCAGAAGCATTCACCACTCTGTGCATCTGGCTTTACGTGGGGATCAAACCTGGGTCCTTAGGCTTTGCAGGCAAGTGCCTTAACCACTAAGCCAGTTCTCCAGCCTATCTCCGCCTTATATTTTTTGAGACAAGGTCACTCACTGTACCTAGAACACACTAATTCAGCTAAACTGACTAGCTAGTAAGTCTTGGGGATGCTGCTGCCTCCATCCCTAGTAGTCAGATTATAGGCACGTGCCATCATGCCTGGCTTTTCATAGATATGAGGGATATGGACTCAACATTCTCATGCTTGCACCAAAAGCATGTTGACAACTGAGCCATTTCCTTAGCCGTTCATACTTTAGTTTGTGATGCTAGGGATATAGCGCAGGGCTTTGCAAATGCTAGGCAATCACTGTACCATTAAATTACACCCTTAGTTCAAGTTACATGTTTAGAATTAAATGAATGAAAAAGATAAATTTTTAAAGTTCTGAGTTTATGTCCATTGTGGTTACTTTACCTTGATAAAGTATCATGGAACTTAATTGATGAGGGAAAGCCAAGAAGAGTATATTTTAGCATGATAACTTGGGTTTAAGTAAGTTGAGTTTATGTATTGCCAAAAATGTGAGTAGGGGGAGCTAGAGAAATGGCTTTGTGGTTAAGGTGCTTGCCTGCAAAGCCAAAGGATTCAGGTTCAATTCCCCAGGACCCACATAAGCCAGATACACAAGGTGGCGCATGTATCTAGAGTTCTTTTGCAGTGGCTAGATACCCTGGCGTGCCCATTATCTGTCTTTTCTCTCTCTCTCAAATAAATAAAATAAAAATCTTTTAAAAACAATGTGAGTAGATAATCCCAGCACTAGGGAAGCTTAGATAAGAGCATCGCTATGAGCTCAAGGCCAGCCTGGACTACACAGTCAGTTCCAGATAAGTCTAGGCTAGAGTGAGATCCTGTCCCGGCACCCCTCCCTCCCTCCCCAAATAAGCCAGGTATGGTGGCAAATGCCTTTAAATCCTAGCACTTGGGAGGCAGAGGTAGAAGGATTGCTGTGAGTTCCAGGCCACCCTGAGACTATACAGTGAATTCCAGGTCAGCCTGGGCTAGAATGAGACCCTGCATAAAGACTGGGGAAGTGGCTCAATAAATAAAGTGCTTGCCACTCAGTCCTGAGTTTGGATTCCTAAACCTCATGTAAAAGCTGGAAGTTGTGGTGAGCTTCTATAATCCCATATGCTAACAGCAAGATGGGAGGCAGAGACAGAATTTCGTGGAAGCTAGTGGACCAGCTAACCTGGCAAACAGAGAGCAGAACAGGGAACAACAAGAATGAGAGAGTCCCTGCCTCAAACTAGGTAGAAGACAAGAGCTGATACCTGTTGTTATCCTTCATGTGTGCACTGCAGCATTCATGACCCTGCACATGCAAAGATAAATGAAAGATTTTAGCTATCTAGATAAGAAATTGGAATTATGCACAAGGAAAATAGAGGTTCTGTTGAAAATAATATGCATATGTTGAAATCTTAAGGATCTTCTTTTTGAGCTCCAAACTCACACTTGCTGGTACTATAGAAATAATGAGCTGTTGATCTGATAGCTTACAGATCAATTGCTCTTTAATACTTCATGATAAACTAGGGCTTACCATATCAGATGTTTTACATATTTATTTAAAAATGGAATATTGAAAAGTGGACTCATTACTTACCTGGTTCTTTGTTACTAGAAAATCAAAGAAATTACTTACATGCACTCTGAAGGCATCCTTGCTGGTGAACTGAAGCATGGCCCTCTGGCCTTGGTGGACAAGCTGATGCCTGTCATCATGATCATCATGCGTGACCATACTTATACCAAGTGTCAGAATGCTCTGCAGCAGGTGGTTGCTCGGCAGGTAAGTTGGGTGGCTATAAGGATACCTTGTGCTTCTATGAGTTGGGTTACTAAAGCTCAGTTGAATTTTTTTTTTCTCAGGTAGGGTCTTGCTCTAGTTCAGGCTGACCTGGAATTCACTGTGTAGTCTCAGGGGGGCCTCAAACTCATGGCAATCCCCCTACTTCTGCCTCCCGAGTGTTGGGATTAAAGGAGTGCGCCACCACGTCCGGCTGAGCTCAGTTGAGTTTTGCACTTAAAGTGATAGAGCAGTGCTAGGTAGATGGCTTATAAAGCATGTTTACATGCTAACTGGTTTTCTTACATGTAAAGAAGGAGTGAGACAATAGTATTTATGGTAGGGTCTCACTCTAGCTCAGACTGACCTGGAATTCACTATGTAGTCTCAGGGTGGCCTCGAACTCACGGTAATCCTACTACCTCTGCCTCCCAAGTACTGAGATTCCATGCCCGGCCAAAACCAGGTCTTGTTCTGCAAATTCTGTCTTTTTCGGGTAACATCCTGCTTCCTTTTAATTTAATATTCTTAAGTATTTATTTCAGAAGGAACTGTAGTGTTTAGATTTTATATTAATGTCACTAATATTGTCCTTATCAGACTCTTTTAGATTAGTTGACTTTATTTATGAGTTCCAAAAGCTATTACTCCCTATAACTAAGTACAATATACTAGTGGTAAACTTGAACTTAAAAGGCAAGTAGTACTAAGTTTGCAATTTCTTGGTTCTGTGATTTTTTTTTTTTTTTAAATTAGTATCAAACACCGTGTTTCTGCCTCTGCCTGAATGAGGGCAGTAGGAGCCTGCATGTGAGTCCTGCAGCTTAAGTATGGCTCTCTGCTTGCTGGTGACTGTGTCTGCATGTAATTTTCTCCCAAGGGACGCCCTGTGGTAATCTGTGATAAGGAGGATACTGAAACCATTAAGAACACAAAAAGAACTATCAAGGTGCCTCATTCAGTGGACTGCTTGCAGGGCATTCTCAGTGTGATCCCTTTACAGCTGTTGGCTTTCCATCTTGCCGTGCTGAGAGGCTATGATGTGAGTAACCTGGGTACATCCTGACACTGTCCCTCCTGAGGAATCCATCAAGTATTTACATGTCACATTAACTTTTAGTGACCTAGTTTGCAACTTTACATCACAAGTTTTTCTTGTCCATAGAACTTGAAGAAACATTCAGTTCCAATTCTGGGATCAACCTGGGGAGTCACTTAATTTTTCAGTCTTTGATTCTCAGTAGAGCAGTGATTAGCATTTTGGGTAGCTCTGTGTTGTTTGAAACTCTCCCACAATGCATGCTGTAGGACTGTAGCATGTTTGATTCCTCTATTGTTGTGGCCACTGCCATCTCCAGAGAAGACCCAAGTAACTCTTCCTATGTGCACTTGCACCTTTCCTTGTACTTTTTCCAGTTCCCCCACCCAAGATATATTATTATATTTTGTAATGTAATTCTTTCCTCTTTTTGCAGGTTGATTTCCCACGGAATCTTGCCAAATCTGTAACTGTAGAGTAAAGGACGTCAGCAATTTGAGACAATTCGTCAACAAAGACACCTTTTGTATTTAAAATTTTGATTTAAAATGTCACTCCCTGAAACTTTTTTAGTAAATTCTTATTTATATATCAGTTACAATTATTCCACTCAATTTATGATTTTTGTGCAATTGCCTCATATTTTCCACTAATATGTGGGGGAATTTGATTAATAGAATCTAAATCTATATCTAAGCCTAAAATCAGATTTTTAACTGCCTTTTTCTTTTTTTAAAGAACTGAATAATGAATTTCTGAGTCCTCCACTTCAATAAAAGAAGGTTGTTAGATTTTTGGAGCAGTTTCCTTTGTTTTTCTAGTGCTGTTTTTGGTCAGACCAATGAAAGAGCAGTACCCTTAATAGGAATATTCAGTGCCAATGGCAATACATGCTAATGCTTGGACATCTACTGAAGGTTTTGCTAAATTATATATAAATAGGAGATGCTGTGATGTATTTTGAGACTTTTATTTGTTTTGATTTTAAGCCAAACTATACAAATGAAGGACTTGGTGGGATTTATACCTGAGTTCAGTTGACTTAATTTTTCAGCTTGTCTGTTATCTCTGTAGGAGGGTAGTTTAGGGAACACACTGTTGTAGTCCTGCATTGGTGTCTTCCAGACTTGAAGAGAACATTGTGCACTCTTGTAGTACACACTTCAAAGCGAACTCCTTTGGACACTGATAATGTCTTGACATTTGAAGATAGGATATTGGGTATTATACTTACACCTTGCTTTTTCATCTCTCAAAAGTAGGTTTTGTCCATGTAACTGTAGTATTTTTAAAAAATAACTATTGAATGACATTTTTATTTTCTTTGAAATTTCAGCACAGAGCTGCTGTTACTAAGTGTCTCATATCAATATGCTCACTACTGTCTTCAGCTTTGTACCAAGGAAGAGTTTCCTGGAATTAAATTAACTTCCTTCACTGCCTTGCATCAAATATCCCTTAGTGTTGGTGTGGAGATTTTGTAATTGCTTGGAGGATTTACAAGACTTTGGTTGTTTGATCTTAGATGTGTGTGGTAGGTTAGGCTCAGAAAATTACCTGCTTTACATGGTAGAATGACATCAGATTTAGTATTACTTCTAAGATATTTTCCTTTCTGTAGTTTCTGTGCTCTGTTTGGGAACAAAAGGAATATAAAGTGATATTGAAGTGCTATTAGCTGGCTAGTGTCAGAAATGGAAGTAGATAATTTGGATTAAAATATTGAAAATAGAATATTAGCTTGACACTCCAAAACTATGTGGAATAATTTCACAAAGTTTTTTTGGACAGAACCTTGGCGGCTGTAGGAGGATGTGTTTATGTTTTAGTTAGGTCCTTTTCTCTTTGAAAAAAAAAAACACTCACTTTTAAATTGTGAAGGTGAAATATTTAGCACAGTTGTTAATAAGCTCAGTCTTTCTTTTGAGTATGTATTTGAACTTGATGTTTTGAGTATGTGTTTGAATTTGATGTTATTGCTACAATTCATAAACTTTTATGAAGGAGGATTGGAAAAAGTTTGCATAGTTTGAGGCAATTTGGAAGGACTCATTGATAGTGACTGGAAACTTGATGATTTTAAAAACAGAACAAGGTCATAACTTACATCATACATGTAGCTTCTTTAGCTATGTCTATCCTTACTATTTCTAAGATTTTGTGTTTGCTGTAATATGTGTGTAGTGTTGTTTATGTTGGTCAATATCATTTAATGCTCATGCTTTGTATGGGTTTTTAGCATTTCTTTGCATCATTCTAGGAGGTAAGGTGTGATTCGGTACACTGAGAGAGAGATTGTGAAATGACCACCTCAGGATTCTTAGGTTATACTCTATCTAAAATACTTACTCATTCTTTGTGAGACATTCAGAGTTCTCTGGTGGCCCTTTTGGATTATATGATTTAGTTTTGCTGACTGTTATCAATATACTTCTTTATAATAGAGTGCCAGAACTTTTCCCTCCTGTCTGGCTATGACTTTGAACTTACTCACCAGTCTCTCCCTCCACATGCACTACAAGCTAGGGTAAGGCCTAAACTCAACAATAAAAAACAAAAATAGAAAAAAAGTGCCATTTTCTAAATAAATATGATTCCTTTTCCCTTTTTGCTCTCTACTCTGTTATGATTTTAAATTATTTTATTTTTAATACACAAAAGATACTTTAACCATTAAGTAAGTACACATGCCCCATTAAAACCAATGTAATTTAGGACACAGAAATATGACTTTTCAAAAAGATATTCTGCAAAAAAGAGTCTTTATATAAAAAAATTTTTATAGTGTGTTTAAAATTTAAGTTCACTCATGTATTTTTACCGCATGAGCCCTTGCTAGGCAAAGGGACATGTGTAGCATTTAACACATGTCCTGGTAAATGGCTATTACTTTGAAGTCAGCTTCTTTTGTTAATCATCAATGCCATAGGAATAAAGATTAGAGAAAATGTAATATTCTTTAGTTTGTAATAACCATGTCGCCAGATTTATTAATACCTATTGTGAAGAAGTCATTGTACTAGGGATGGAGAGCCACATCGTCTTTAAAGTGGCATCTGACTGTTCCAGGTGAACTCTTGTGAAGGTAGGATTACTTGGAAGACAGGGTGAGAGTGGGAAAATGGAGCTGAGCCGAGGAGTTTGATGCTCTGCATGGATTTGTTAAACAGTGTTCCAAATTTTGGGACGTTATGTTCATAAGAAGTGAAATGCATTTGCTGCTTTGTCCCATTCTATAAACGATACGTAAGTCTGCGGTACTCTAAGGAACAATGGTTAATAATATACAAAGATGATAAGTAATCATGTGTCTCTGCTCTGTGGGAACCTCCACAGGTGCTATACAAGCTCTTCTGTATAGCAGGTTGTTTCTGAAATGATACTGTCGCCTTAGGAATCCTGGTCTCATCCCGAGTTCTGGAGATGGAAGGAAAGAAGTCTGCTCTTGGCTGCTGGGTAATACTGCTCTCATGTTTATCTGTTACTCTTAAAAGAAGGAAACCAACTGAAGTGTTTACTTTGACAGACATATTTTAAACTCTTTGGGGTCAGTTTGTTTCTTTCCTTTTGTTATAATTGGGATATTCTATAGCAATAAAAGACTATTGTTACCTATTTATTATATGCTACAACTGAAGTAATTTTTCTTAAAAAAAGCACAATGTCATTGGAAAGTATTTGTTGAAAAGAATTCATAATTCACATTGAATTTGGGAAGGCCAAAGAAATTGAAAGGAATGGTAAAGCTATTGTATTTTATGATATCCACTATTTAGTACGTTTTGTGTGCAAGAGTACCAGGCAGTATTTCAGCCATGGATACAGATTTCAGGTTGCTTTGTTTAGAGTCTCAAGTTTAAAAGTTTTAGCATATAAATTAGTCTTTCCCACTTTAAAGTTTATAAATGAATATTTCAGTATCGCAACAGCTTGATGAATTTAAGCATATCTTCAAGTCTAAGACAGTGACATTAAGATTGATAACATTGGCTTCAGATCAGTAATATCCATAATTAAGCAAACCTGTTAAGTTTTGCCATATTAACTTATAAGTCTGTAATAGTTTGATATCAACATGTTATAAAAAATAGCATAATTGAAGGCTAATGAGAACATTTTAGGAAATTATCACATTACTTTGCTTTCTGTTCTACTTTCCAGAATGGATATAGAAATATTCCTGTTAATAATTCCTTTTTGAATATTTTCTGGTTGAATGTGTTTTTGCATAAATAAAATTTTGGTATTTGTTTAAATTATACTTCTTGTACAAGGTAGGGAAATATAGAACCATTCTTGCTTTGATTTTGTATTCTTTGAAATGAATGTTTTCTGAGCCAGTTGGTCATTTCATCTTCATATCCTGTCAAATCCAGTGACTCCAAACCAGAACTGTGAATAAATTACCAAAAACTTGCTGAGTATTTTCTTTTTTTTCTGGGCTCAACTGATCCAAAGCTTCATACATGCTATGTAAGCACTCTTCCATTGAGCTACAGTTCCAGCCCTTAGTATGTCCTTTTGAAGAATTTACCATGTTGTATGCTTATGTAGTTGTTTTAAGATTGATACTATAACAAGAATGTATAGCCAGTGTTTTACTTGAGTTGCTAGTATTTTTTTTTTTTTTGAGGTAGGGTCTTGTTCTCACTCAGGGTGACCTGGAATTCACTTTGTAGTTTTAGGGGAGCTTAGAACTCATGGTGATCCTTCTAACTCAGACTCCCCAGTGCTGGGTTTAAAAGTGTGTGCCACCACGTCCAGTTGCTAGTAAACATTTCTGATCCTAAAAGTTCATTACTATTACCTTTAAAACTAAGAAATGACTATATAAGCCATATGTCTCTATCCTGGATTCTCAGTTGGCTTTAGAAAGAACCATTACATAAAGGTCATATTCCTTCATATTATACTTTATTATATCACTTTACTTTTTAAAATACTAACCTGTTGGCATTAGTAGCAGATTTACAGGGTGCATGGTGATCAAAACCTTTAAATAGATTGATAGCTGCAAGAGCAGGATTTAGGAGGTGAGACTGTTTTGTATATCTGGTGCTCGGTTTAGTTACAAAGATGCCCTTTAGAAGCAATAAACCCATCCATGTTTGCTGCTTCCTGGGTTTGGCAGGAGGCTGAGCCTCGGTGGTCTGGTGACCTGCAAAGCCCAACCTCTGGCTATACCCTCTCCCTTCTTCTTCACTCACCTGCCAAAGGATTATTCCAGTTGTTACCCACCCCCATTTTTGACATAAAATTCATTTCCATTAAATTCTCAGTTGCTAGGGAGATGGCTCAGGTTAGAGAGGCACTGCTTGCAAAGCCTGCCAGGCCAGGTTCAATTCCCCAGGCACACATGTAAAGGCAAAATGGGCATTAGTTTGCAGCAGTTAGGGGCCCTGGTATGTCCATTTACATACACTCCTGCATACACATGTACAAATAAAAAAATTAACAAGTAAAACTCAGTTCCCTGTCAGTAGTGTTTTACTGAGAACTTATTAAGGCTAAGAAATAACGTTCTATGGGGCTGGAGAGATGGCTTAGTGGTTAAGGCACTTGCCTACACAGTCAAAGGACCCAGGTTTGATTCCCCAGAATCCACATAAGCCAGATGCACAAGGTGGCACATGTGTCTGGAGTTTGTTTACAGTGGCTGGATGCCCTGGAGTTCCTGTTTTCTCTCTCTCTCAAGTAAAAATTTAAAAAAGAAAAATAATGTCCTAAAAACTGAAGTGGCTGCTGTTCATTGGTTGGCATTGAGAGAGCAAGATGGCTGTGTAGCTGTTTTGCATGAGGAAAGAAAGGTGAATTACCTGAAGATAATTAAAAATCTCTCTTTTTTTTTTTTTTTTGGTTTTCGAGGTAGGGTGTCACTCTGGCCCAGGCTGACCTGGAATTAACTGTAGTCTCAGGGTGGCCTCGAACTCACCTCTGCCTCCTGAGTGCTGGGATTAAAGGCATGTGCCACCTCTCCCAGCTGAAGATAATTAAAGCTTTTTAAAAAATGACATAGTGGTAGGAATTAGGAGCAAGGCAGCCCCCATTTTGTGGGTTTTATTTGTTTTTTGTAGTCAGCTCTGTGTCACTGGGATGAACCTCCAAACCAAACACAGTTTATGGGAGGTATGGGATTTTTTTCAGACTTACAGATGCAGGGGAAGTTCCATAATGGCACAAGAATCTGGCCCCCTTTCACAGACTCATGCAGAGAGAAACAGCTACTACCAGCCACACAAATAAAAGCCATAACAGCAGGGAACCCAGGCAGAACTCACTTTGCATACCTTAGGTTGGAATTGGGATCCTTACCTAGTGACAATTCCTCTAGCCAGGCAGCTGGAAATCTGAGTTTTAATAAAATTCCTGAGTCTATTAGGGGACATAACACTTAAACCACCACGGGTCTTGCTCTAGCCTAGGCTGACTTGGGATTCACTATGTAGTCTTAGGCTGGCCTGGAACTCATGGCGATCCTCCTATCCCTGCCTCCCAAATGCTGGGATTAAAGGTGTGAGCCACCTTGCCCCTCCAGCCTCCATTTTGTATCCTGTTAGTTGAGGTCACAGGTCTAAGCTAACAAGTATTACATGCCCTGACAAACACTAGAGGCCTCCTATAAGAACATACTTTTGGGATAGCCTAATAGTCAAGACACCCAGGACCCCCAACTGCAATCTCCTTGGAGGCTCTGGAGGCCAGTCCCAGATGAGAAAAATCCAGAAATACAGATTATTTTAGGCAACAGAGCTGTCCCACTTCCTCTCACTCAGTGTGACATCTAAAAGGGAAAAGGAAAAGACCCCAGACCTAACTGAGTGCCCTATCCAGACTGGTGAGCTCCCCTTTAGACCTTCAAACTACTTTGTTTTCCAACATACAAAACCCGAAATGAGGACTCTGTTTTAGTAACCTGTTCTGGCCCCCTCTGATGAAGCAAGGAGCTTTTTGTTTACTTTTTAATAAAACTTCAATAAAACTGCTGGCTTGTCCTGTATGTTCAGGACTTAAACTTACTTCTTAAGCCTGCAATCTTTAACCTCTGGGATCTGAGACCCTGTGTAGTTCTCTAAAGATCTATCAATAAAAACCAGAACTCTGATAGCCAGGTAAAAGATAATAAAATAGCAGCCTGTCTTTATACTCATGGAGGTCAGCCTTACTGGGAAGGTCTGAATCAATCTTGTAGTGCCTCTAGTGGTGGAGATGTTGGTTCTGCACTAACTTAGTTTTCCTTTTGTGGTGATTTGTTAAGTTGGGAGAAAGTCTTAAAATAACAATGTTTGGACAGGACTAACCTCTAGCATTTGAAGGTTTTTTGATGAGACACTATTTCTGGTAGTATAATTGACCCAATGGGATGTCAGACAGAGGAATCCCACTCTTTCTGTCCTTTTGAGGTAACCTGTTTGCTGCGTGAGGTTGGACAAAGGCTTTAGTCTGACAGTCTCCAGCTAGAGCTTGGGCCAGAAGCCTAAGGACTCTGGCCAGAAATCTCTCACAGCCTGGAATGAAAGGAAATAGAAGCTTCATATCTCTGACACTAACTTTCAGCAATGACAGCTCAGCCAGACACCAGCTACCTCTCAGGCTGGCAAATCTCCCCTTTTGACCTGCCTCTTGTCACTGATAACATCTTCATTTCACCTTTCTGCCAATGCTTTTTCTCCATGTGATCTGTCCAGATTCATCAACTGGGTAAGTTTCTTCTGAGAGCACAAGACTACTGTATAGTATAGGAGCTTGATCTTAATGGAAGAGATTATTTTTGTAGAACACAAAGATACAAGGTGAAATTAATAAATGAACCTACTTTGCCTAACTTCTCTTGCCATTCTGTCTGCACTTGTCATTCTTTGTGATCATAAGAATCACCAGAGATAGAAAACCAGTAACAATAAGAGCATTATTAACTGACATGCATCTTGAAAATGAAAACAAAAAGAAACAATCTCACGCATGATTGTGCATTTCATTAACTTGGTTCAACTGTCTCAGGTTTCAGGGTTTCACTTAGGTGTTTTCTCACAGAGCATGCTTATATGGAGCCATATTTCCCATTATATTTCAGGAGATTTTTGAATGTGAAGTATACATGTATAAAAATATGGGATAAGAAACGATGCTTTTTGTATACATGTATGAAATTATCAGAGGAAAAAAATGAAGCTTTTAAGCAATCAAGAAGTTCTGTCTGCCGGGCGTGGTGGCGCACGCCTTTAATCCCAGCACTCGGGAGGCAGAGGTAGGAGGATCGCTGTGAGTTCAAGACCACCCTGAGACGACATAGTGAATTCCAAGTCAGCCTGAGCTACAGCGAGACCCTACCTCAAAAAACCAAAACAAAACAAAAAAAAGTTCTCTCGATACATTTATTCCCATTTCTCAGTCTGCCTATGTTTGCATAAGATTAAAAGGAATTGTCATTAGGATGACAATATTAATTCAGTATTAATGTCTGCCATATACTGAGTGATTTAGAAGCATCCAGCAATTCAGAAACCAGCCACAATTTAGTTATATCATCACAAACAAAATGTAGCCCTTTACGAATTAATTTTAATTTTTGTTACTCAGCTTGCATAGTTTTTTGTTTTGAATCAAGGTCTCATTCCTGCCCAGGCTGACCTAGAATTCCCTCAGTAGCCCTGGCTGGCCTCAAACTCACAGCACTTCATGTAGCTCAGCCTCCCAAGTGCTGAGATGAAAGGTGTGTACCTACACCATGTACACCATGTACCACCAGCTGTGCATTTTTTTTTTAGTAGGGGAGGATTATTCTAAGTCAGTAGCATTCTGAGTATGTTCTACAGAACCCTGGGCCACCTCTGTGGTGGCTGAGGGGTTGGGCTCCTTGTAGTGGCTCAACTTTTATTCATTTTATGGACTGGATTTTAATCTGTAATAGCATTTGAACAACAGGGTTACATAGGTACCCAAAGAAAACCAAGAAAAGCCTTATCATAATAGCCTGTCCTGTAACTTATATTGTGGAATTCAGCAGTAATTTTCATTTCTTCTATAAAATCCAAGCAAATGATGCCTTGCTTTCTCCTATCTTCTTTTTATTTTTATTTGTTTTTGTTATTTATTTATTTATTTATTTATTTTAATTTTACATTCTAAAATTCATGTTGGTGCCTTTGATAGCCTCCTCCCTGTCCTCCCCCTCTGAAGGGACTCTCCTCATTGGGGAATGTGGGTCATGCATTGTGAGGTTAGTCAACAGTTATGGGGAAGAGGCAATGTCTGTGTGTGTAATGACCCAACTTGTGGCTCTTAACACTCTTTCTGCCCCCTCTTCCGTGAATTTCCCTGAGCCACGTTGGGTTCATTTTAGTTCTACTTCAGTGATGAGGTCTTGGGAGCCTCTATGTCTCTGGATATTTGGTTTAGAAGGAGTTGAGTGTCCTCTGTGTCTATCTCCTTCAGCCTTGTGCTGGTGTCAGGTTCACTGAGAAAGCTGCACTCTTGCCCATTGCCCCCATTACTCTATGGTTTCAGCTGGGGCCCTGGTGCAGTGAGATAGGCTGATCCTCCCCACAGGTTTGGCATCCATCTGAAAAAGAGAAGCAAATTCTCCAACGGAGAATTTTATATGCATAGGCCCTCTTCTAGCCCACGATTGGTGGGAGCTTGACACTGGAGAATGGGTTCATTGTTTGGACATGGTTTTGATTTGTTTCCCAGTTCCAGCTATGAGTTCCATTCCACTGAGTGGATCTGTTAGCCAAATCAAGAGCAGTTGGTTACCCACCATGGCTGTGTGCCACTATTGCACTTGTTTGAGCATCACGTCAGGTTGTTTACTGCTGAGTAGCTTAGACTGCTACTGTTTGGACAGTTTGTTGTTTGGACAGATGTCAGTTATTTCCCCCAGTCACTTGTGTAGCACCCTCTGGCATTAGACAAGCTAACTGTCTGGGGACTGACTCTTCCAGAGTCCAGTCAGGTCACTCCATGTTCCATCCCAACAGCATATGGTGTCTTCAGCAGTAGGGTCTTACCATTAACCTTTGGTGGGTCATCAAGAACTCTGACAGAAATCTGTCTTCTTTTGGGAAACCTTGTAGGTCTCTCTGATCAACAACTCATTGTGAAAGTTAACCCCATGCTGGTACTGGGAGTTATAAGTCAGTGCCAAGGAAGGTGAAGGAAGAAAAACATAGGATATATAAAAGAGGAAGGGGGGGGGAGAGAGATAGAGAGATAGATCGGAAAAGATTAGGGTTAGTCTTCATGATGTCCTTTCCAGGGCCCTGTGGTTCAGGTGTTCCTCGTTGTTCAGGATATAGGATTTTATGGTACCATTTCCATTTGGGTCCCTATTTGTGTCCCCCCACCCTTACCCTCTTCCCCCACCCTTATCCCTCCCCCATCCCTACCCTCCCCCCCCTTACCCTCACCTCCTGTCCCACCCTCCCTATTATCTGGTCCTCAAGGTGCTTATTAGGTATGATTCAGGTTAGGAGCCACAGATGAGTGAGACCATGTGACGATTATCTTTCTGTGATTGGGTGAGCTCTGAGAATGATCTGTTTCAGGTTTCCTGTGCCTGGAGGTGGGGGGTAGGGGCTGGAGGCAGCGATGGAGATGGAGCTGGTGTGGGGTTCCTGCACCTGTGGGTGGGGGCCGGAGGCAGCGATGGGGATGGAACTGGTGGTATGTGGGGGTCTTGTGCGGGGGAGTGGGGTGGTGGCGAGTTCCTGAGTGGAGTTCCCAAGCCTGGGGATGGGGGTGGGGAGGCATGGGACCAAGTAAGTGAGTGAAGTTCCCACAGGCACGAAGGGTGGGGTAGGATGGGATGGCCCAGGGACCCAGCAGTGGAGATCCCACAAGCAGGGAGGGTGGAGGTGGGGTGGCATGGGGACCAAGGGAGAGCAGGCCCAGAGGGTTGGGTGGGGCCACACATGACTGAGGGAGTGGATTTCCCACAGGCATGGAGGGTGGGTGTGGGCCAGTGTGGGGACCGAGTGAATGAAGTTTCTACAGGCTTGGGGTGTGGGGGTGGGGTGGCTTGGGGACCAAGTGAGTGATGTTCCCATGGGTGATGGAACTTGCTTGTGCAGCTCTGGGGCGGAGGGAACCCTAGGGTGGGGTAACACTAGCCTGCTGGCTTGGGTCCACTTAGTGCTGGAGGAACCTGCCACTGGGACCATGGCTAGGGCAGCTGTTTGAGGGGTTTGGGGGACTGGTGGGCCTCCTGAGAGTGTGGGAATCTGAGGATTCTCTGCTTTGATCCTCTGTGCCCTCTGGCCAAACCCTAAAGATCTTGCCTTTCCTTCCGCGCCAGGTGAGGTATGTTTACACGGATGCCATCTTGACTGGAGTCCTTTTTATTTTTTTAATTTAATTTTGCTTGCTCAGGCCCTGGCTGACCTGGAATTTACTATGTAGTCTCAGGGTGGCCTTGAACTCATAGCAACCCTCCTACTTCTGCTGGGATTAAAGGCATGCACCACCACACCTAGCTTCCTATCTTTTTAACATGCACATAAAGCTTTTTATTTTGTTTGTGTCTCCAAACAGCTCTATGAGAATTAGAGATGAGAAAGGGAAGGACTGTTTTCTGGATATAACAAACAGATCCTTTAACACAGTCACAGTCCCTATGGATGTGTGTTGCCCCACACCCTTAATCCTGTCAACTGGGAGGCTAAGATTTCTGGTCTATAGAGGGTTCCAAGGTGACCAAGTGAGACCCTTCCCCAACGAATGACAGAAGAGGAAACAAAGGCACTATAAATCAGGAAAATCCCCTTTCCTGTGGCTCAGGCGGAGCCTGGCAGCTGCAGCTGTGTGGAACTCGCCACTGCTGCTGGAGCCGCTTCTGCCTGCTTCAGTGGGCTCTAGACACTCTGGATCTCTCCTATTCTGCTGCAGTGATAATTTACTATACACCTCACTTTTTAGTAGAGGAGTGTATTTTGATGTTTTTTTTTTTTTTTACTTTTTTCCCCCTAGCCTGTTTTTGAGTGGTTCCTATGCTGCCATCTTAACTGGAAGTCCTATTTTCTGGATATACATGTATGTGTAAACATATACAAATGTTTGCATCTGTATTATGTCAGATTTACATATTAAAATGTAACAAACATTATTTGTACCTGGATACAACTGTGGTTTTATTAACCCTTTGAGTAGTTTTTTTTTTATATTAAATAAAAATCTTGTATGGACACATCATATGTTGGTTATGAGTTGTGAGGGCAGCAGTCAGTCATTGGGAGGGAGCAATGCCTCTGGATACTCCTTCCCATCCTGTGGCTCTTAGAATCTTTCCACTCCCTCTTCCACAAAGTTCCCTAAGCCTTGATGGGTGTGTTTTAAGTCTACTTTAGTGTTACGTTCTCAGCAACTTCCGGATTTCTGCTTTTGAGTGTCCTTGGTGTCTGTCTATCCTGGTGCAGGTTGTCAGGCTTGTGGTGGGAGCAGCTCTCCTGTTCAATTTGCCAGTTCTTCTGTGGTTTCACCTGGAATCTAGCTGATACATCGGAGGTGGCTCCTTACATGATAGGGAGTCAGCTGTCTTTTCTTATCATGTTGATAGATTTTGGATGCCCTCAGTTTTTACTGCCTAGTCTCTCAAGCATTTGATTATGAAGAGATGCTGTATTTTGTTGAAAGCCTTCTCTACATCTGTTGAAATGATCATGTGGTTCTGGGCCTTCTGGTTTTTAGGGTATCCATTGAGAAATCTGAAGTAACTTTGATGGGATTACCTTTGTATCTAATGAGGTTTTTTTCTCTTGCTGGTTTTATCAGTCTGTCTTTGTTTTCATTGTCTAGTTTTTTTTTTTTTTTTGGTTGTTGTTGTTGTTTTGTTTTGTTTTTCGAAGTAGGGTCTCATTCTAGTTCAGGCTGACCTGGAATTCACTGTGTAGTCTCAGGGTGGCCTTGAACACACGGAGATCCTCCTACCTCTGCCTGGGATTAAAGGCATGTGCCACCATATCCGGCTCTTTTTAGAGTTTTTTTTTGGAGGAAGAGAGTGGTGTGCCAGGGCCTGTGTAGCCACTGCAGATGAACTACAGATGTATGTTCTACCTTGTGCATCTGGCTTTTGTGGGTACTGGGGAGTTGAACCTGGGTCCTTTGGCTTTGTATGCAAGTGCCTTAACCACTAAGCCTTCTCTCTATCCCTAGAGTTTTACCTGTGATGTGCCTTGGAGAGTTTCTTCTTTGGTCCTGCTGGTTTGGTGTTCTGTGAGCTTCTTATATTTGGATGGGTCTCTCTTTTGAATGTGTGGGAAACTTTTTTTCAATATTTTTTTTTGAATCAGTTTCCCATGCCTTTGGTCTGAATTTCTTCTCCGTCTAGTACTCCCATGATCTAGATAATTGGTCATTTTACAGTATTTCACAATTCATGCACTTATCTGTGCATGTTTTGAATAGAGATTAGCATATTGAAATCATGGGTGGAAGTCTGCTATAATTCCCATAGCATGCAGTAGTCTCAGGGGAAACTTCAGATTATGTCTGAAAGGCAAATAAAGGAAACAGTCCTGGGAACTAACTTACACATGCTTAATTTCTGAGACCTGAAGGTTGCTATCCATTACTTTTAGGTTGTCCTGCAACACCTGCTACAAAGATCTAGGCATATCAGTCCTTTTTCCAGTGTGGCATCAGTGATTGGTGTTTTGCTGTGACAAGGTAGTGTGTGGAATGACCTATTGTCTGAGGATTGCCCTGATGGGATTGGGAGTGTCTGACATGGCTTAGTTTTTGGTGGGAGAGAAAGAGAATTACTTTCCACTAGAGTTTTCTTGTTAGACTTGAATATTCTTTAAATAACACCATTGTATTTGATTTGTAGAATTGTTTTCTCTTGCTTTCTTAGTTTTTAATCTTTTTGATAAAATGTAACCCAGTATTGAGTTTTCTTTTGGAATGTATGTAGCATATGTGAATGTGTATGTACAGATGTGTGTACCCCAGGTGTGAATGGAAACCAAAGGAGAACATCAGATACCTCTCCCCTCATCACTTACCTGTGTGTTTCCTTGACAGACAGTCTCTCACTGATTCTGAACTTGCTGTTTCCCAAGCCCCAGCGATTCTCCCTACAAGACTGTGGTTACAGATATGAATGACCACACTCAGCTGTGTATTGATTTTTAAAAAATATTTTATTTTTTATTTATTTATGAGAGAGAGAAGAAAGAATATGGGTATGCCAGGGCCTCTAAGTCAGTGCAAATGAACTCCAGATGCATGTGCCACCATGTGCATCTGGCTTATGTGAGTGCTGGGAAATTGAACCTAGGTCTTTAGACTTCACAGGCAAGTGCTTAACCACTAAGCCATCTCTCTGCCCTGTATTGATTTTTTAAAAGAGTAATCTACTTTCACTGCTGCTTTGTGGAAACCTAGGAACTGAGGTAATTCCGTCTTTTGCTCTTGGTTGTTAGACACACGTGCTGCTTAAAACATCTCTTTACTTGAAAAAAAAAAAAACAGTTAATTTTGAAACTTAATATATGTAATTGCCTGTGTTTCCACAGTGTACTTTCGGTGAAGTGGGAGAGTGCTACTGTAGAGTTGACCTGACAGAAACATTAGGAATGGGCTGGAGAGATAGCTTAGAGGTTAAGGTGCCTTCCTGCTAAGCCTAAGAACACCTGTTCAATTCTCCAGGTCCTACGTTTAGCCAGACACAAAGTGACCCAAGGGTGCAGTGTCACACTTGCCCACAAGGGGGCTCATGCATCTGGAGTTTGTTCACAGTGGCTGAGAGGCTGCTGGCACACCCATCTCTCTCTCTCTCTCTCTCTCTCTGGCTCTCTCCAAAAGAAGAAGAAGAGGAAGAGGAGGAGGAGGAGGAAAAGGACACAACATTAGGAACATGCATGCTTTGAGTAACTTCCTCAGTGGGGACAGGTTTGCACATATTCCTGATTCTTCACAAGGTAGGATGAGAATGAATCAGTGACTGGAGCCCCAGACAAAGAAAAGCTAATTGACTTGTAGACACTGGTGTCCACAAGCTGACTTTCCCAGCCCTGTAATGGTCCTTTGTTAATGGTTCTCAACTCTTGATGATTTAATATCCTAAAATTAAATAAGGGTAGTTCTGAAAATGCTGGCACAGATTCAATTACCCAGAACCCATGTAAAGCCAAATGCACAAAGTGGTACATACATCTGGAGTTTGTTTGCAGTAACAAGAAGCCCTGGTGCTCTCCCTCTCTCTCAAATAAATAAAACTTAAAAAATATTTTTAGAGAGCTGGAGGGATGGCTTAGTGGTTAATGTGTTTGCCTGAAAAGCCAAAGGACTCAAGTTTAATTCCCCAGGACCCACGTTAGCTAGATGCACAAGGGGGTACACACATCTGGCATTTGTTTGCAGTGGCTGGAGCCCCTGGTGTGCCCATTCCCTCTCCCTCCCTCTCTCCCCCTCTGTCTCCCTCTTTCATAAATAAATAAATAAATAAATAGATAAATAAAAATATTTTTACGGCTGGAGAGATGGCTTAGTGGTTAAGATGCTTGCCTGTGAAGCCTAAGGATCCAGGTTCTATTCTCCAGGTCCCACATAAGCCAGATGCACAAGGTGGTGCATGTGTCGAGTTTGTTTGCAATGGCTGGAGGCCCTGGCACACCCATTCACTCTCTCTCAATCTCTCTCTTTCTCTCCTCCCTCTCTCTGTCTCTAATAAATAAATAAATATATCAAAACTTTAAAAAATATTTTTAAAAAGAACATAATAAAGCTGTGTGGTGGTGTATGCCTGTAATCCCAGCACTTGGGAGGGAAGTGGAGGCAGAAGGACCAGGAGTTCAAGGTCATCCTCAGATACACAGCAAGTTCAAACCTGCCTGGCCTATGAGAATGTCTCAAAAAGAAGAAGGGGAGATGGCTCAGTGTTTAAGGCACTTGCCTGCACACTGTAATGACCTGAGTTTGATTCCCACTACCCACGTAAAACCAGATGTATAAAGTGGCAAATATGTCTGGAGTCCATTTGCAGCAGTTGGAGGCCCTGGTGTGGCTATTCTGTCTCTTTTCTATCTCTCTCTCTTTGCAAGTAAATAGATAAAAATATTTTAGAGAAGAAGGGGTTCAATGGAGTGGGGATGAGAGAGGAGACATAGAAGAGTGACAGGAAGGGATTGTGATCAGGATACATTGTATATATGTATGGAAGTTGTCAATAAAACATTTAAACAGGGCTGGAGAGATGGCTTAGCAGTTAAAGGTGTTTGCCTGCCAAGCCTAAGGACTCAGTTCAACTCTTCAGATCCCACATAAGCCAGATGCATAAGGTGACCCATGCATCTGGAGTTCATTTGAGGCAGCTGGAGGTCCAGGTGTTCATTCTCTCCCTCTATCTACCTCTTTCTTACTCTCTCTCCCTTTCAAATTAATAATTAATTAATTTTAAAAAGAATACTGTTAGGCTGGAGTAATGGCTCAGCAGTTAAAGCACTTGCCTGCAAAGCTTAAGGACTTGAGTTTGATTCCCCAGAACCTCCATGAGGCCAGATGCACAAAGTGGCACATACATCTGGAGTTCATTTGTAGCAGCTGGAGGCCCTGACACACCCATTTTCTGTCTGTCGTCTCTCTCTCTCTCTCTGCTTGCAAATAAATCAATAAAACAATACTATAAATAGCAATTTTCATGTGTGGTTTGTGTGCAGGTGTGTTCTTATGTTTGTGGACATGTTTGTATACTTATGTGTGGAGGCCACTGGTCACTGTCAGATGTCTTCCTCAATCACTTTCAATCTTTTTTCTTTGTTAAAAAATTTTTTTGTTTATTTTCATTTATTTATTTGAGAGAGACAGAGACAGAGAGAGTGAGTGAGCGTACCAGGGCCTCCAGCCACAATCAAACTCCAGATGCATGCGCCACCTTGTGCATCTGGCTTATGTGGGTACTAGGGAATTGAGCCTCGAACCGGGGTCCTTAGGCTTCACAGGCAAGCACTTTACCACTAAGCCATGTTTCCAGCACTCAATCTTTTTTTCTTATGAAAAACTGACCCCACAACTCCCCAATTTGTCTAGACAAGCTGGCCAGAAAATTCCAGGGATGCCCTGACTCCGACCCCCCCCCCCACTAGGATTATAGCTGCAGCCCACATGCAGTCATTTTATGTGACTGCCAGAGATTCCAACTCAGGTTTACATGGCAAGCATTTTATTGACTCAGCCATCACACCCGCACACAAATAGTGGTTTCATTCCTTAGCTTTTCTTTCAGTCCCTTTACTTGCTGATCTAGAGTTTGGCTGAGAAGTCAAAAATCACTGTTGGAGATTCTAGTTGGAAAGGGTGTAATGTGGGAAGTTGAATTAGAAAGCCCAAGGGGAATGCTGGTCAGAGACTACAGGAACCTGTGGCTGCAGGAATTAGGGGAGGGTCTCTGCTGCCTGGGAGTCCTCTGCCTGGTCACAATGTACCTTGATAAAAGTCTTATGTAACGCTAGATGGAGTAACTGGTGGACAAAGAGGAGAGGAGGGAAGTGGGTTTGCACACATATACACATTACATAAGCAAAGAATTATGGATTGCTACTCAGGTCCTCGTTTTTTTTTTAGAGAGAGACAAAGGGAGAGGAAGACAGAAATGGGCATGCCAGCAGTCTCTCAGCTGCTGCCAATGAAATCCAGATGTGTGTGCCCCCTTGTGGTCAAGTGCGGCATTGCACCCTTGTGTCACTTTGCATCTGGCTAAATGTGGGACCTGGAAATTGGAACCGGCATTCTTAGGCTTAGGATGCAGGCACCTTAACCGCTAAGCCATCTCTCCAGCCCAGTCCTCAGTTTTTAAGTGTTCCTAGTTCACATATACAAGTACGTGTGCACCACCTATACACTCTCATTACCCACTTTGTGTTCTCTTTATTGTCACTCAGCACCCAGGTGATTGTGAATGTCAACCAGGACTTGTGTACTTCCTTTGTAGGAAGGTTGACACATTTCCAGACCTTCCCATTGCTGTACATAAACTGAGGACTTTTCCAGGTGGGAAAAGCGATATCAGGCATGTCTGGTGGACTAGGTAGCCACGTGACCTCAGAAAACTTATGCTGGATAAAGATGAAAAGGGTACACCACCACTAAAATCTTCAGTGGAGCAGGCAAGTTGTTAAGGGTGACAAGTCTTGCATCAGATGGCTATGCTAGAAGAGGAGCGTTTGTAAGATCCTTCCATATATATGGGCTGCATATCAAGATGGATGCAAGCTGGAAAAATGTGGGAAGTTGAACAAAGTAGAATCTAAGATTTTTTTTGGCAAACTAATGCTATAAGTAAAGCTCATTAGAGATGGATATAAGGAATATGCAGGCCTCTGACAGTTGGGTGTAAGGGAGGAAAGTCTCCCTTGAGAATTTCTGACCTAGCTGTTCCCTTCAAGTTTTGTGTGGCAGTGCCCATGCACTGAACAAAAGCAAATCAAATCTCTTTCTGGAGGAATATATCTTAAACACAGACCTAAAGGTTGTCCCACAGTATTCCAAGAAACAAGCTCACAATCTAAAAAGGCAAACATCATAAGTGAAAGAAAAATAAGTAATGCGATAGAACCAAATTTGCAAAGACCATGAAGTCCTATCAGAAACAATGGAAGTTCTCTAACATGGCAAAGGGAAAAATGATAAGAAAATTTTGGAGAGCTAAAAATGAAATGCAGAATTGAAATTAGAACAGAGAAGCAAATCCAGTGGAAGAAATAATTTCTGAGCTGAATGCTCTAAAGAAATAATCCAGAATGTAGCATTCACTACACAGAGAACAAACGAGAAGTTGGCACCGAGGTTTCAGATTTTGTTAGAGAACTTTTTAGACCAGATAAAAGGAAATCCTAGAATTTAGTGTTCCCAATAAATCTCAGATAAAAAAGAAAACATTTCTTGTAACATTGTTTTGAAATTACAAAATGAGAGATCTCAGAAGCCACCAGAGATAGAGTACCCATAGAGTCAATAATTGTACCCACAGCTGATTTCCCAATTGCAGCAACAGAAGCACAGGCAATGGAGTGATTTCAAAGTATTGAGAAAATAAATTGCAAAGATGAATTTCAGGAATGTTGGAATGTGCTGATGTGCAACAAGTAGGGTTGTCACTAGAGAATCTTCCAGAGATAAATGTTAAGGTGATGGAAAATGATCCCAGAAAGGCATGATGCCATCAAAGTGAATAGTGAATAACAACTTAAACCAAAATAGCCAAAACCAAACCAAAAGCCTCCTAAATCAGAGTAAGTACAAAGCATCATTAACTCCAAATGGGGTAGTATTTTTTTTTTTTTTTTTGGAGAGAGTCATAGAGAGAGAGAGACAGAGAATGGGTGCGCCAGCCGCCTCTCAGCTGCTGTGAACTAACTCCTTATGCCCCCTTTTGGGCAAGTTCAGCATTGTGCTCTTATGCCAATTTTTGTTAGGCTAACCATGGTACCTGGAGAATTGAATGGGCATTCTTAGGCTTAGCAGGCAGGTGCCTAAACAGCTAAACCATCTCTCCAGCCCCAGGGTAGTAATTTTTAAGCAGAAAGAATGTTTTAAGGAACAACCCAACATAAGCTAAAATGGGAGTGGGTGAACACAGGTGAACTAAGACCTTTTTATTATGTGGGAGCAGGGTAAAGACAGTATCTTTGGATACTGTCAAATCTGCATGTTAACTGAGCGTGTGTACCTGGAGATGGAATGCAGTTCCTCACATATGCTAGGTAAGTGCTCTATGAGACCCAATAAAGGAGACTCACATAAAACAGGGATGCAGGATGAATGTGAAGGGATGAGAAAGGTTACACCACTCAGACCCTAGCCTCATAGGTTAGGGGACATGGGCTGAACATGGTGAATCAAGTTAGAACATTGCTAAAAAATGGGGCAGCTGCTGTGGAAAAGAGCTTATCAGTTTTCCCAAGAGACTAAATGCAGAACTGCCACATACACACACTACACTTGAAAGTGGTTAAAGTGGCAATATAAATATATATATAAATATATATAAAGTGCTATATAATTTTTCACAAAAAGCTTAAAAACAGTAATAGAGGCATTCACAAAATTTATGTCACCACATAATAGAAGTTTTTTTTTTTTTAATTTCTTGAGGCAAGTCCAAAAGATTGGCCTTTTTTGTTGTTGTGTTTTCGAGGTAGGGTCTCACTCTAGCCCAGGCTGACATGGAACTCACTATGTACTCTCAGGGTGGCCTCGAACTCATGGTGATCCTCCTACCTCTGCCTCCCAAGTGCAGGGATTAAAGGCGTGCACCACCATGCCTGGATCCTTGGTCTTTTTTTTTTTTTAATGCAAGAGAGACGGAGGGAGGGAGGGAGGGAGAGAGAATTGGTGTACCAGGGCCTCAGCCACTGTAATTGAACTCCAGACAGGTGTACCACATTGTATGTATGTGTGCCCTTGTGCATTTGCATCACTTTGTGTGTCTGTCTTATCTGGTACCTGGAGAGTTGAACATGGGTTCTAAGGCTTTTCAGGGAAACACCTTAACCACTAATCCATCTCTCCAGGCCTATAATAAAAGTTTTAATTCAATATGTATTATATGACCTCCTAATGTTTGCCAAAGAGTCCATAAATCTTGTATCTCATTTGATTTACATTTTCTTGATTATAAACGACTCAAACATCTTTTCACATGTAGGGCCTTCTTGTAGTCAGGTTTGCATTGCTGGCAGAAAACACTTGACCATGAGCAGCTTGTGGGAAAAAAGGGTTTATTTTACAGACTTGAGGGGAAGCCCCACAAGCACAAGGGGGGAAACAATGGCAAAAGCAGAGGGTGGACATCACCACCTAGACAACATCAGATGGACAACAGCAACAGATGGACAACAGAATGTGCCAAATACTTGCAAGGGGAAGCTGACTGTAATACTTATAAGCCTGCCTCCAGTAATACAGTGCCTCCAGGAGGCTTTAATTCCCAAATTGCCATCAGCTGGGGACCTAGCATTCAGAACAACTAATTTTATGGGGGACATCTGAATCAAACCACCACAGGCCTCTTGCCCTATTCTGGATTCTAGTCCTTTGCTGTGTGTGTGCAAGTATATTTCCTTTGGTATTATATAAAGATTCATTCCCTTTTTGGTACTGAATAAGTTTTTCAACATGGTCAATTTTGTCAGTTTTTGCCTTTGTGGTTAGTAATTTTGTGTGACATGTGATGGTTAACCTTGATTGACGTCTTGAGTGGACTGAGCCATGCCTAGGAAACTGGGTAAGCACAACGTGGTATGTCTGTGCTATGCTTCCAGAAGTGCTTGGTAAGCATGGAAGACCCTCCTTGAATATTGGCAGTGCCATCCAACAGACTCAGGCTGAAATAGGGGAGGGGCCGCTTGACATCTCATCCACTTCTCTTCTTTAGCAGCCATGTTTCTTGCTGCGATCACCTGGACATTACACTCCAGGTTCTTCAGCCTTTGAACAAGGACTTGCACCACTGGCTGTCTAGGGAGTCACCAGGCCTCAGACAATGGTATCATCACCCCCTTGTTCTGGGGTTTCCAGCTTTCTCAAGTGAGCAGCTGCTGGTCTTGGCCTGCAGACATCCATTATGGGACAATATAGCCTCTGACCATGTACGATAATTAAACAAATCCCTCATAATGAGATATATATATTTAATTTTTTTTCTTTAAAATATTTTTTGACAACTTCTATACTTTCAGACAATAAAGCATGATATTTCCCTCCCCTCCCCCACTTTCCCCTTCACAATTCTGCTCTCCATCATATCCCCTACCTCTCTCCGTTAGTCTCTCTTTTATTTTGATGTTATCATCTTTTTCTCCTATTATGAGGGTCTTGTGAAGGTATTGCTAGGCACTGTGAGGTCATGGATATCAAGGCCAATTTCCATCTGGGCAGTTGCATTGTAAGGAGTAGTACCCTTCCTTTGACTCTTACATTCTTTCTGCCACCTCTTCTGCAATGGACCCTGAGCCTTGGTGGGTGTTGTAGAGAAGTTTCAGTGCTGGACACTTCTCCAACACTTCTTCTCAGGACTATGTTGCCTTTTCGGTCATCCCAATGGTCATTGCCATCTGAAAAGAGATGCTTCTCTAACCAAAAGTGAGAGTACCATTAATATATGAATACAAACACTAAGTGTAGTGCTTTCAGGGCAGTTTGGTGGGAATAATACATACATTTAGCCAGACATGAGCAGGCTTTATAACACTAAGGCTCATGATCTCCCATGCCATAGGCTTTTGAGTAGGTTTTCAGTATCCGGCATGTATTTCCTCCCATAAAGTGGGCCTCCATCCAGTTAGAGAGCAGTTGGTTTCCCCCAGAGTAGATAAACCATGATTGCACTTGTTTGGTCATTTTG
Organism: Orientallactaga sibirica; assembly: GCA_036365145.1. Taxonomy (NCBI): domain Eukaryota; kingdom Metazoa; phylum Chordata; class Mammalia; order Rodentia; family Dipodidae; genus Orientallactaga; species Orientallactaga sibirica. The sequence goes on from JAEOAD010000036.1 coordinate 12,247,148, forward strand.
GCCTATCTGGCCAAACTTGAGTGTCCACTGTTTTCACTGCTGATGACTTCTGTCTCCCATAAGGCTACATGCAGTGCAGCTTTTTCCAGATTTCAGTTAGCTGGTCTACAGGGAGACAGTTTCCTTGCTCAGCAGCAGCTTGATTTCTCAGTGACCTTGCTGCCCAGGCATGTGAAGTCTTCATTAATAGGGTTTTACCATCTGTTTCTCATGGGAAACCAAGGTCCTTTTAGCAATAGCCTGTAATGTTTTGGAGGCAACAGGGACCTTCCTGACAAAAAATTCACTGGAATGTATCCCTTCCCTGGCACTGAAAATTTTCTAGTAACAATCTTTGGCTTCTGGATGTGCCATTATTCAAAAAAGTAAGTTTTCATGTCTTATTCAGAATATCTTAAATTTTGATTGACCCTCCCCCAACCCTTCTCTTACTCAATCTCTTCCACTACAAGGCAAACTCAACACCTAGGATTACCTCTGCAGTTGGATTGGGGTACAAGAGCTACACTTGGCACCTTAAACTCATATCCTGAAGGTATATAAAGTTGGATCACCACATCAAAAACACTGCAGATAAGTGGAAAACCCAAACATCAAATCAATGCAGGATACAAAAGTTGATACATTATCATACAAGAAACACAAAGAATCAAGACAATGCAATCCCGCCAAAAATGATAAACCCAGAAGAAATGATTACCAATGAGATGAAATGCCTGAAAAATATTTTGAAAGAATGATTTTTATCTATACTCAAAGAAATAAAAGAAGAAATCAAATGAATCAAAGAAGAAAACAAAGGAATGAAAGAAGAAAATAAACTCCTGAAAGAGAACACAGGAAACCAGCTTAATGAAATAAGGAGGTTGTTAAGGATATGAGTAAAGAAATAAAAATACTGAAGAAAAACCAGGCTGAAATTCTAGCTCTGAAGAACACATTCAGTCAAATAAAAAACTCTGTGGAAAGTCTCACCAGTAGAGTGAATGAAGGAGAGAACAGAATATCTAAACTAGAAGACCAGGTGGCAGACCTGATACAGTCCAACAAAGAGAAAGACAAGCTAATAGGAAGGTATGAATGGGAATTCCAAGATATCTGGGACACTATGAAAAGATCAAACATAAGAATTCAGGGTATAGTACAAGGAGAAGCATTTCAATCCAGAGGCTTAGTAGGCATTTTCAACAAAATCATAGAAGAAAATTTTCCCAAATTGGGAAAGAAATGCCAATGCAGATACAAGAAGCTTTTAGAACACCAAACAAACAAAACCTGGAAAGAACCTCTTTTTGCCATGTTATAATTAAACTACTAAACATGCAAACCAAAGAAAATATATTGAAAGCAGTTAGAAAGCAAAAGCAAGTGACCTTCAAAGGCTAGTCTATCAGAATAATAGCAGGTTACTCAACACAACCTTTAAAAGTCAGAGGCACTTGGAATAATGTATTTCAAGTTCTGAAAGGTAATGACTGTCAAACAAGATTACTTTATCTGCAAAGCTACCTGTCCACATTGATGGAGAAATAAGAACATTCCACAACAAAAGCAGGCTAAAGGAATTTATGACAACGAAACCAGCTCTACAGAAAATACTTGAAGGAATCATTCACTCTGAAGAGAAAGCAAAACACACAGGAGGAAATAGGAAAAAATAAACCATACTCAAATAACAGTTAAAACAAGTGACTAAAGGGAAAACAGGAAGCACTACAAAAGAAGAATGGTGAGAATAAATACATACCTTTCAATAATAACTATTAATATCAATGCCTCAATGCCCCAACTAAAATACACAGGCTTGCAGACTGGGTTAAAAGGCAGGATCCTACCATTTGTAGCCTCCAGGAAACTCAACTCTCAATAAAAGATAGACACTGGAAAACAGTATTTCAAGCAAATGGACCTAGGAAACAAGCAGGGGTTGCTATCCTAATATCTGACAGGATAGACTTCAAACCAACATCAATGAGGAAAGATAAAGAAGATTATTTTATATTGATTAAAGGAACACTCCAACAGGAGGACATTACAATCCTAAACATATATGCTCCTAACATGGATGCTCCCAATTTCATCAAACACTATTAGTCTTAAGGTCACAGATAGCACCAAACCCAATTGTAGTGGGAGACTTCAATACCCCACTCTCATCACTTGACAAGTCATCCCAGCAAAAAATAAACAGAGAGAAATCTGCATTAAATGATATCATGGAACAAATGGACCTAACAGATATATACAGAACATTCCATCCAAATGCTGCAGAATATACATTTTTCTCAGCAGCAAATGGATCATTCTCTAAAACAGAACATATATTAAGACACAAATCAAATCTTAACAAATACAGGAGAATTGAAATAATCCCTTCTACTCTATCTGACCACAACAATAAGCAACAAGAAAAACTACAGAGCATACAGAAATTCATGGAGCCTAAACAGTACACTATTGAATGATGAATGGGTCATTGAAGAAATAAAAAAGGAAATCAATATAATTCATTGAGTCAAATGATGATTAGAATACCACATACCAAAACCTTTGGGACACAATGAAGGCAGTCCTAAGACAGAAATTTATAGCTCTAAGAGTCTGTATTAAGAAATTAGAGACTTCATAAGTAAACAATTTAGTTCATCACCTTAAGGCCTTGGAAAAAGAAGAACAAGGCAAATGAATCAGTGGATGGGAAGAAATAATAAGGATTAGGGCAGAAATTAATGAAATAGAAATAAAAAAACTCAAAGAATCAAAGAAACAATAAGCTAGTTCTTTGAAAGGATAAACGAGATTGATAAACCTTTAGCAAATCTGACCAGAAAAAAGAGAAGAGACAAAAATTAATAAAATTAGAGATGAAAAAGGCACCATTACAACAGATACCAAAGAAATTCAGAAAGGCATATGGACATACTTTAAAAATATATGTACCTCTAAGTTTGAAAATCTGAAGGAAATGGATGATTTCTTTGATTCATATGACCTACCAAAATTAAATCAAGATGAGATTAACCATTTAAATAGACCTATAATGATTACAGAGATCCAAGCAGATATAAAATGTATCCCAACTGAAAAAATTCCAGGCCCAGATGGATTAGCTGATGAATTTTACCAGACCTTTATAGAACTAACACCACAGCTTCTCCAACTTTTCTATAAAATAGAAAAGGAAGGAATTCTGCTGAACTCCATCTATGAAGTCAGCATCACCCTGATACCAAAACCAGACAAATACAGAACAAAAAGAAAAAAGAAAATTACAGACCAATCTCCCTCATAAACATAGATGCAAAAGTTCTGAACAAAATATTGGCAAACAGAATACAAGAATATATTAGAAAGATCATTCACCCCAACCAAGTAGGCTTTATCCCAGAGATGCAGGTTTGGTTCAACATGTGCACACTGATAAATGTAATATATCATATAAATCATCTGAAGGACAAAAATCACAGGATCATCTCAATAGATGCAGAAAAGGCATTTGACAAAATCCAACATCCTTTCATGGTAAAAATATTACAGAATCTGGGAATAGAAGGAACATATCTCAACATAAAAGCTATCCTTCAAATTAACAAAATTAGAAATGAAAAAGAAGAGATCATAACACACATAAGTGAAATTGGGAGAATCATCAGAACTTATTTAAAAACCTCTACTCCTTTTACATACAGATATCCTGTTTTCCCAGCACCACTTGTTAAAGAGGCTATCTTTTCTCCAATGAATATTTTTGGCATTTTTGTCAAAAATTAGATGGCTGTAGCTGCCTGGATTAATATTTGGGTCTTCTATTATGTTCCATTGATCTACCTGTCTGTCCTTGTGCCAGTACTATGCTGTTTTTGTTACTATGGCTTTGTAATATAACTTAAAATCGGGTATGGTAATACCACCGCCTGATTTTTGTTGCACAAAATTGTTTTGGCTATTCGAGGATTTTTGTGTTTCCAGATGAATTTTAAGATTGTTTTTTCTATTTCTGTGAAGAATGCTATTGGGATTTTAATGGGAATTGCATTAAATGTGTAGATTGCTTTTGGTAAGATTGACATTTTCACAATATTAATTCTTCCAATCCAGGAGCATGGGATGTCTTTTCATTTCCTTGTGTCTTTTGCAATTTGTCGCTTGAGTTTTTTAAAGTTCTCATTGTAGAGATCCTTCACGTCCTTGGTTTTTATTCCAAGGTATTTTTTTTGAGGCAATTGTGAATGGGAGAGATTTCCTGATTTCAGTGAAAACAGTGGACACTGAACAATCAAGTTTGGCCATACAGGCCCAATGACTGCACAGGTGCAATAGTGGCATGTCTGCTCTTGGGGTAACCAACTGCTCCATAATTGGACTGAAGGCCCTCTGTATGGGAGGGAATGCAAACCTGGTACTGGAACACCTAAGCAAAAGTCTATGGCAGGGGAGGTCATGAGCCTCAGGGGTATAAAGCATGCTCTTTTCTGGATAAATGCATATATTATTGCCACCAAACTGCCCTGAAAGCACTACACTTAGTGTTCATATTCACATATTAATGCTACTCTCACTTCTGGCTAGAGAAGCTTCTCTTTTCAGATGGTGATGACCACTGGGATGACCCAAAAGACAACATATTGCTGAGAAGAAGGGATGGAGGAGTGTCCAGCACTGAAACATCTCTGTAACACCCTCCAAGGCTCAGGGCCCATTGCAGAAGAGGGGGCAGATAGAATGGAAGAGCCAAAGGAAGGGTATGACTCCTTACAATGCAACTGTCCAGATAGAAATTGGCCTTGATATACATGACCTTGCAGTGCCTAGCAATACCTTCACAAGACCCTCATAATAGGAGACAAAGGCAATGACATCAAATTAAAAGAGAGACTAATGGAGAGATAGAGGGGATATGATGAAGAGTGGAGTTGTGAAGGGAAAGAGGGGAGGGGATGGAAATATCATGGTTTACTGCCTGTAAGTAAGTCAGCAATATGTTGTCTTTTGGGTCATCCCAGTGGTCCCCAAGACCCATGTAAACCAGATGCACAAAGTGGCACATGCATCTGGAGTTTATTTGCAGTGGCTGGAGGCCCTAACATGCCCATTCTCTCTCTATCTGCCTCTTTCTCTCCCTCTTTCTCTTTCTCTCTCAAATAAATAAATAAATAAATAAATATTTTAATTTTTTTTCTTTGAAATCTCTCTATATATGTGTAGGTACTGGGGAATTGAACCTGGGACAGCAAGTGCCTTTAACTACTGAGCTAGCTCTCCCAATTCAAAAAGAGTGTTTTCTTTTTTTTCTTTCTTTTTTGAGTCAGAGTCTCACTCTAGCCCAGGCTGACCTGGTCACTCTGTAGCCCAAGATGCCCTTGAACTCATGGCTATCCTTCTACCTCGACTTCCAGAGCCACCATGCCTGGCTAACATATTTTTAAATTTTTATTTATTGTTTTTTAGTAATTAATTAATTTTTAGCATAAATAGTAATAGGTCCCTTCCCCAGCCCCCATTTCCCTGAGGGCAGTTCTTAGTAGAGTTATTGGTGTTCACTGTGGGGTAATTAGGGCCTCCGTCTCAAGGGGGAGCTGTGTCTCAGGTTGTTTCTACCTGCCTTGTGGTGGCTCATACAATCTACCTTGCTGCCCTCTTTTCAGCAACAGTCCCTGAGCCTTAGTAGGTGTGTTATCAGCTAGTGTTGACTTCTCTATAACCTCTGTATTTCTGTTATGATGAGTTTCAGTTCACCACAGTGTTTGTTGCTATTTTCCTGGATGTGGGTTTCCGGCTGTCATTAGGAACAATCCTCGTGCTGCTGTGTCCTCCACAATTTTTTCTGGACCTGGGCAGATGCAGAGGTGCTACAGCACATTGCTAATGTTCAGCTGTCTTTTTTTTGTGCTGACAGATCTTGAATCTCCCCAGTATTCTCTGTCATCATAAAATAAAACAAATTGTTTAACAAGGGTGAGAGCAGCTTTCATTAAAGGGGACATGCCTAGAAGCTTGAGAGGCATCTTGATGGGGCTACGCAGTTGACTTGTACAGGGAACACTGGGAGGTTCTCTGTGGGTAATGTGATTTTCCTGACCACAGGGTGCTGACTTGGTTCCCGGTACCAGTTATGAGTTCTCTCCCACTGGCCAGGCCTCATGTCTAATCAGAGGGCAGTTGGTTACTGTGGTGGTTTGATTCAGGTGTCCCCCATAAACTTGGGTGTTCTGAATACTAGGTTCCCAGCTGATGGAGATTTGGGAATTAATGCCTCCTGGAGGCGGTGTATTGTTGGGGGCAGGCTTATGGTATTATAGCCAGTGTTTGGCACACTCTCCTATTCCTGTTGTCCATTTGATGTTCACCAGGGGTGAGGCTCATGCCATCGTTTCCCCTGCCATCACGGAGCTTCCCCCTCGAGCCTGTAAGCCAAAATAAACCTCTTTTTTTCCCACAAGCTTCTCTTGGTCAGGTGATTTCTACCAGCAATGCAAACCTGACTGCAATAGTTACCCACAAAGGCTGTGTGCCACTATTGCACATGGGTCTAGTTCTTATCCAGCTGGTGGAATAAATGCATGGCCTGCAGGGTGTCCTGCTTATTCATGCTATTGGTGAACATTGCCACAAAGAAGCTCCCATAGCACTGTCCAGCACCATGAGGGTGTGCCAGGAGAGAACTGGCTTTCTTCTCATTCCCCTGTTTTCTCTCAGCATTCTGAAATGGCAGCCTGTGGTGTCTTCAGCAATAGGGTCTTACCTTTTAGCTCTGGTGGGTAACCAAGTGCTTGTCAAAGGCTTGCATTGATTTTGGGGATCTTGTAGATCCCATGGACTACTACTCACTGTGGGGGCTGACCCAGACCTGGCCCAGGGATACACAAGTCAGAGCCTGTGGTGTAAGGATTTAGGTTTCTCCATCTTCCATTGGGCATTATGGTCTGGTGCATCCACCTCCCTTACTTGGGGGTTCTATCTTGCATACTTGTCTCCAGGAGGAAGGGTCCTATTGTGCTGACTGTTTTAGTCTTTACTTTTGTGTTATTCCTCTCCCCACCCTTCCTTTCTCTGATTTCCCACATACCGCCACACCCCAATATTTCTTTCCCTCTGCTGATTTGTTTGGTATTCCCACCACTCCTCTCTCCCTGGTTCATCCTTTTCCTGGTCTCACTCCAGTTACACACCCCTAGTCTTAATGTTTACTCCCTTTTACATTTCTCTTCTGCTAGTTCTGTTTAGGAGCTACATATGTGAGCAAACACACACCATTTGTCTTAGTCTGTGTGACCTCACTTAGGATGATATTTTCCAAAAACATCCATTTTCCTGTGAATTTCAGTATTTCAGTTTTCCTTACTGCTGAGTAGAATTTCATTGCGTAAATATATTCCATCTTCATTATCTGTTCATCAGCTGATGAGCATCTGGGTTGATTCAACTTCCTAGTTATTGTGAATAGAGCAGCAATAAATGTGGTTGAGCAAGTATCTCTGAAGTAAAGTCTTTAGGGTAGATACCAAGAAGTAGGGTCAGATGGTAAATCAATTTCATCTTTTTCAGGAATCTCCATACTAATTTCCTAGTGGTCTTACCAATAAACATTCCCCCTAGTGGTGAATAAGGGTTCCTCCTTCCCCACAGCCTTGCCAACATTTGTTGTTATTTGATTTTTTGATGATTGCCATCTTGATTGGAGTATGATGGAATCTCAAAGTTGTTTAAATTTGCATTTCCCTGATGACTAGAGATGCTGAACATTTTCTTAAATGAGTATTGACCATTTGTAGTTCCTCCTTTGAGGATTCTCTGCCCATTTTTTTGAGTGGATTTTTAAAAAATTGCTTAGTTTTTTTTAATTTAATTTTTTTATTGACAACTTTTATACTTACATACAAAAATGCATGATATTTCCCTCCCCTGCCCCCATGCCCCTTTAGAACTCCAATCTCCATCATATCCCTTCCCTCTCTCCATTAGTCTCTCTTTTAATTTGATGTCATCATCTTTTTCTTCTATTATGAGGGTCTTGCGAAGGTATTGCTAGGCACTGCAAGGTCATGGGTATCAAGGCCAATTTCTGTCTGGGCGGTTGCATTGTAAGAAGTCATACCCTTCCTTTGGCTCTTCCATTCTATCCGCCCCCTCTTCTGCAATGGTCCCTGAGCCTTGGAGGGTGTGACAGAGGTGTTTCCATGCTGGACACTCCTCCGTCCCTTCTTCTCAGCACTATGTGGCCTTTTGGGTCATCCCAGTGGTCATTGCAATCTGAAAAGAGAAGCTTCTCTAACCAGAAGTGAGAGTAGCGTTAATATGTGAATATGAACATTAAGTGTAGTACTTTCAGGGCAGCTTGGTGGGAATAATATAACATTTAGTCAGACAAGAGCAGGCTTTATACCCCTAAGGCTCATGACCTCTCCTGCCATAGACTTTTGCTTAGGTTTTTCAGTACCAGGTATGTATTCCTTCCCGTAGAGAAGGCCTTCAGTCCAATTATGGAGCAGTTGGTTACCCCAAGAGCAGACATGCCACTATTGCATCCATTCAGTCATTTGGCCTGTATAGCCAAACTTGAATGTTCAGTGTCTACTGTTTTCACTGCTGATGACCTCTGTCTCCCATATGGCTGCGTGCAGTGCAGCTTTTTCCAGCTTTCAGTTGGCTGGTCTACAGGGAGAAGTTTTCTGCTCAGCACCAGCTTGCTTTCTCAGTGACCTTGCCTCTCAGGCAAGAGATGTCTTCAGCAATAGGGTCTTACTATCTGTTTCTCAAGGGAAACCAGGGGTTGGCAAAAGCCTTTAATATTTTGGAGGCTACCGGGACCTCCTTGGCCAACAACTCACTGGAAGGTATCCCATCCCAGGCACTGAAAATTTTCTAGTAACAGTCTATGTTGGGGTCCCCCCCAAGGCCAGCTCAGGAGGGACGATAGGGTCTCTGCCGAATTGGGGTGAGCAGCGTGGAGTCACGACACAGACTCCGGGAGTTGGGTGAAAGTGGAAGCGAGAATCCACAAACTCGTTTATTCAGGAAGTGTACATGGGTTTTAAGGGGCTGTTAATCCTTGTATGGGGCGGTCCCCTTTTGGTGACCAATGACAGCTTGTCTCTGGACAGGACATCTCGTAGGAGGCTTCTCGCGAGCATGGGGCTGTAACTGTTGTCACATCAAGCCTGCGCAAAACGCCACTTTTACAGAAGCCACTTCCTATTGTCTTTTGCCATGTGGTCTGGCTAGGACCAGGCCTGTATTGTGCCATACAAGTCTACAGCTTCTAGATGTGCAAAAAAAAATAAGGTTTACATAAGTCTTATTCACACTATCTTGAATTTTGATTGACCCTCCCCCTGCCCTTCTTTTACGCATTCTCTTCCCATGGCCTCGCTTAGGCCATTCCCCTCTGTGTAATCAGTTCTTCTACTTACATATGTGCAATACCATACACTTAACTCCTTCCCTCTCCTGCCTCCCTTATAGCCTTTTACCCGCTTAGTGGTTTCTAGTACCTATTTTTGGTGCCATTTCACACATAAGTCTATACATTTGTAGCTAGGATCCACATAGGAGAGAGAACATGTGACATTTGGTTTTCTGAGCCTGGGTTACCTTACTTAATATAATCCTTTCCAGATCCATCCATTTCCCTGCAAATTTCATAATTTCATTTTTCTTTACTGCTGAGTAGAACTCCATTGTGTAAATGTACCACATCTTGAGAGTGCTCAGGGCCATTTTTATCTCTTCATATACATACACAGATAGATTGGTGGATATACTTGAGTCTGTTGTTCAAACCTCTGTGTAGCAGATCCTGTGTTAGTGAAATAAGATCCTTGTACCAAATACAGTGCTTTGAAGAAAGTCATGATGCACAAGTCCTGATTTATGCAAAAACAAAAAACAAAACAAAACAAAACAAAAAAACACCACTACCACCACCACCAACAAAACCACTTTAGCTTCTGCCTCCCTTCTGCAGGGCTGCTGCTAGAACTAAGCAGAGGGGTCCTTGACTTGCTCCCCTGCCAGACAGAAAACAGTTGCTTGTACCTTGCCTTTCTCGAGAAGTAATTTAATTTTCAGTTTCTACTTATCTTCAATTGAGTTGGAAGTGTGTGAATTGAAGTCTGAGCTGATACTGAAACCAGGTAATGAACCTGAGCCTTGAAGATTTTCAACACTTACCTGAATGTCTATAAAAAGACCTTTAAATACTCTAATATACATAACAGGGGAGGTAAAATGCCTCTGAAATGTGAATGGGAAGTATTTGGAGAGAATGGCTTGCTTCTTTATGAAAATAAGAACTTTTAAAAACGTTGAGAAGAAAGCCAAACTAGCAAGCCAAGTAAGAAAAAGCCAGAAACCCAAAATCTGACCAATTTAATAAATAACTTGAGCTTGATTTATTGCGATCTCAGAGTCTGTGCAGTTCCACACCAGGCAGTTTCCCTGGTATCTCTGAGGATCCTTCAGGTCAAAGCCATACTTCTTGCTCAGTCATAAATCTCACACTTTATATACTTGACAATAATAAAGTTCTTGATTCCAGTTAACTTATCCTTTTGATTATTAATGCTCCCATTCTTTAGAAAACTGGAATGTGGAGCACAATGTGGCAAGTATCAAAACGTGGAAACGCTGGAGGAAAATAATCTGATGTCAATTTACTTTTCTTTTGGACTGGAACAATTCTTCCTCTCCATGCTGGGTGCCAGCTCTTCTCAGCTCCTCAGATGGCCACAGAGAGAGGGTGGACATCACTCCTGAATCCTCTAATGGTCTCTCTTGCCACAATGATGTGGGACCTCTGCTTGGAGCTAACGGGACAGCCATGTTTGGGTGTGTCTGAATTGGGGCATCTGGGCTACCTGGAAAATTTCTGGGGTGAAGGCATGAATGGCTTCAGTAGCAGACATGAGAAGGGGGTTCAGACCTAAAAAGAGCTTGCCTGTGGGTGGGCTCTGGTTTCTCTGTGTGGCAGGAGTGTGTGAGAATAGTCCAAATCTCCCCCTGAAAATATCTGTGCTTAGACATGTTCATGGACTGTGACATCCAAAATGGGAGGTACTCACACACTAAATGCTCTGACTTCTGGAGACAGCCAAGGGTTAATGAGGGAACCTAGGACATTTCTCCTCTGGTTAGTGGATTTTGCTAGAGCTGTATCCAAACACATGTGAGAGGATCATAGCCTTTGTGCGCAGGTGGGAGACAAACCTAAAGCTAGTAGACGAGGAGTTGCTGTTGGTCAAATGCTAATGTTAATTCATTGGCCCTGTGAGCTTGTGAGGCCCAAGGAAACTTGTGTCACATAAAAAAAAAAAAAAAAAAAAAAAAGAAAAAAAAAGGAAAGGCATACTGTAGTTTGGCAAACAGTGTGCATTTGTGTGTGTGAGAAGTAACTTTCATTTAGAAGCCTTGGCAGGGATTTCCACCAGTTCCCCACAACTTTAAAAATGATAGTTTCTGGGCTTGGAAACAAGGTGGCCAGATCATGGAATTTTGGCTAGAGGTTTTTAGGCAGGCAGTGAGAGAGAGGAGGCCATAATTGGGCTGCAAGGCCTCTTTGGGCTGCAGAGCAAACCAAGTAGCATTACCATAGCAACACCTCTACTGTTTATATAAACAAAGGGTTTTTTCCTGACAAGCATACTTCATATTTAATAATCTTCAATTCACAAGGGCCTCTTCTCTCTCTCTCTTTCTTTCTCTCTCTTTGTATGTTGCTAGTTCATGCCATTTGGACTTGGGAAGGGTTTTATTATTTGTGGCTGCTTTCCGGCACCCAAGACACTAGGAAATTGAGTGTTGAGTACTGATATCGTAAAGGGCAGAGTGAGGGGTGCTTTAGTGTTTGTGGGAGCGATTAACCCGTAATGTGAAAATGCAGAACAGGCTTTTCACCATCCCAAGTCTGCTGGTCTGGCCTGCACTGAGTGTTCAGAAACAAGACTTCTACTTTCATTCAGTTCCCATGCCAGACAAAACCTATCTCCGCCCACCCAACTTCATCTCTCCAGGGTATTGCAGCCTTCATTTAGCAGTGTCTGAGGCCACCCTCTTGTTAGTTCTTGTCTACTGATTTGCAAAGTATTAATCTGTGGTACTGTGAAAGCACTCACTTGGTTATAAATAACACTCATTATTGAACTGAAGCAGAAAGGGGGTTTAACCATTGGCTCCTGTAACTACAAAAGAGTTTGTTTTGGGATCATGTAGCTAGAATGACAGAGGAAGATCTGGCTTCAGAAATCTCCAGATCAGGCTTCAGTGCCTGTGTACTCAGGAGCTCCTGATTCCGGCCCATCTGACACTGTCCCCTCTCCTTGCTCCCAGAGTCTAGGAAGATTCCTCCTCCCAGTTCTGAGGATCAAAGCCTCATACATGCTAGAAATGTGGTAAGCTACACACCCAGCTTAGAAGTTTTGGAAATTTAGATTCTAACCTAAGTGCTTTGGGGTGTCCTTACCCTAGGAACATTTCAGAAATTTCAGCACACTGGGGTCAAACCATTTCATTTTCCTCCTCAATACATCTCTCAATCTGCCTGGGAGCTGGGAGTATCCCAGAAGGGGCCCTATCAGATGTGGTTTTATGTCTTTCCTCTGGGGTAAGTAGGCCAGCAGGAAGCTCCATGGGTCTATTTCCAATTGCAGGTACTAGATTTCTCTATTGAGGGCTACCTCTAGGGCTGGGATTCAGGTGTACTCACTCTGCCTTTATTTATTTATTTTTTTACGTTCAACTAATACTTTCTTTGCCAATAATATCTGAGAGGATTGTTGCTTAAAAATTTTAGCGAAACAAAAAATGAAAAACCCAAACCAAGAAACACTTTTCAGTATGACAGGCCTGTTTGAGTCTAATCTGAGGGATGAGGCAGTGGAATCATACAGAGGCTACTTGTCAGCGGATGCAAGGAGTCACCTGAGCAGGAACTATCCACAGAAAGGAGACATCAGCTAGCACCCACTTGACATATTACATGCTGTGGGGGAAAGGTAGTTGAGAGGTGGACTGAGGGAGGCAGGCCCATGGGGCAACAGGGAACATGGCAGAGGTCAGACTTGAGGGCTAGGTGAAAGGGAAGAGGAGCGAGACAAAGAATGACCCAGAATCTCAACAGGGTAAAAGCCCAGACTGACAGGAATTGTTTAAGTTCATTGCCTAAAAAATTTTGGGGGTGCTGGAGAGATGGCTTGGTGGTTAAGGTGCATGCCTGTGAAGCCTAAGGACTCCAGTTCGATTCTCCAGGTCCCACGCAAGCCAGATGCACAAGGGGGAGCACGTATCTGAGTTCGTTTGCAGTGGCTAGAGGCCCTGGCTTGCCTATTCTCACTCTCACTCACAGTCTCCCTTTCTCTGTCTCTAAGATATAAATAAAAATAAAAAAATTTTGGGGTACTCAGAACCCGCAGTTCTGCAGGTTGGGACGAACCTGACCAAACACTATTTGTGGTGTTTTCTCTTAAAATCACCCTCCTGGTGGATGTGGCTGGGTGGAACAGAGGGTCACAGAGCAAGGGACAGAGAGACTGGAGTTTGATACACGACAGTGGCCAGGTCACAGCAGTAGCCATGGCAGCCGTGGACAGCAGGGGGCAGTGCCTCGCCAGCCTTGGGAGCCCAAGAAACTGGAGACAGTGGGGAGTGCTCTGCCTGCAGGAGCTGGGGAGCCTGGCTCCAGGAGGCTGGGGAACCCAGAACAGGCCAGGGCATCTGGACCAGCCTCCTGGGAACCCGCGAGCATTTGGGGCTGCAGACCCCAAGCCCCACCAGTAAGCCGCTGGGTCTCAGGCCCTCCGACAGGAGCTCCCTCCTGCACGGAGGGCCAGGGCTGTCCCCGAGGCTTCCCCTTGCCAGCCATAGCCTGGGATCATGCAGGAACAGCAAGGGGATCCTGCGGTCCTGCAGCCAGAGGTCTGGGCTGACTGGATGTCTGGCACGAATGGAGAACTGGTCGAAAGGGGGCGCTGGACGCCGAAGGGACCAAGTCCTGTAGCTCAATGTCACCATGACAGCAACAAGATGAGTGCTTACCTAGCATGTGAGAGGCCCTGTGTTCAAGTCTCAGCAATGACTTAAAAAATATTATTACACTCACAGGATAATGGATGGAACTAGAGATTAGAGAAAAATAAACAAGGGCTGGAGGGATGGCTTAGAGGTTAAGACACTCACCTAAAGCCAAAGGACCCAGGTTCAATTCCCCAGGACCCACATAAGCCAGATGCACAAGGTGGCACATGCTTCTGGAGTTCGTTTGCAGCAGCTGAAGGCCCTGGTGCACTCATTCTCTTTCTCTCTCAAATAAATAAAATAAAAATTTAAAAATTAAAAAAAAAGAAAAATAGACAAGACTCAGAAAGACAGGCACTGCAGGTATGGTCATATGAGGAATTTCCATCTGAATTTATTTTTATTTTACTATGTGTGTTTGGGGAGGTGTGCATGTGCCACGGTGTGCATGGTGGAGGATAGTGAACAACCTCTTGGTGTTAGTCCTCTCCTTCTACCTTAATTTTAATAAAATAAAATAAATTTAATTTAAAAAGAAATTTTAATTTAATTTCTCAATAATTTTGTTGAGAACTTTAATATATGAACAAAAAGTGGTTTGATCACATTCCTGTCTCATTATTCTCTTTTGCCTCCTCTTCCCCACACCCCATCCCTCATCCGGTGAGGACCCTCCTCTTTCAAGGTAGTTCTTCCTCTTTTTTTTTTTTTTTTTTTTTTGTCTTGTTTTTTTTGTTCTCTTCCATCTTCCTTGTCAAAATGTTAATGGACTCAGAACATTACAGGTCTTGTATGGGTACTGTGGGGTCATGAATTGAATAGTTGGTTCATGTCATTCATACACCCTTTTTTTTTTTTTTTTTTTGAATGCTTATTTATTGAGAGATAGAATGAGAATGAACACAGGCATGGATGGCAGGGCCTCTTGGTGTGTTCCAGATACATGTGCCACTTTGTGCATCTGGCTTTACGTGGATGCTAGGGAATGGAACTCAGGCCTTTGTAAGCAAGCACCTTTAACAATTAAGACATCTCCTCAGCCCCTTCCACTTTTTTTTTTTTAATGTTTTAAAATATTTATTTATTTATTTACAAGCAGAGAGAGGAGACAAAGAGAGTGAAAGATTATGGGTGTACCAGGACCTCTTGCCACTGAAGACAAACTCCAAATGCATGCATCATTTTGTGCATCTGGCTTTATGTGGGTGCTGGGGAATTTAACCCCAGGCTAACAGGCTTTCCAAGTGCCTTTAACTGCTGAGCCATCTCCCCATCCCCTCCCACCTTTTTGTTTTGTTTTGTTTTGTTTTTTGAGACAGGTCTCTCTTGTTCTTGATGCTGAGAAGGGCAGTCTAGCTGGCTCTGTGAGCTTTGGGATTCTCCTGGCTCTGCCTTAGGGGTGTTGGGATTACAGATATGTGCACCACTTTGTTTCTGGTTTTACATGGGTGTTAAGGATTTGAACTACAGTCAGCAGATTTTCAGAGCAAGATCTCTCAGCCTCTACATCTAAATTTATATATATATATAGTGTGTGTGTGTGTGTGTGTGTGTGTGTGTGTCACAATGAAACCTTTAGCATACTTTGTATGTTAACAATATTAATTAAAAAAAAAAAAAACAAACAGGGGCTGGAGAGGTGGCTCAGAAGTTAAAGGTGCTTGCTTGCAAAGCCAGCTGGCCTGGGTTAGATTCTCCAGTACTTATGTAAAGCCAGATGTAGGAAGTAGCACATGTGTCTGAAGTTAATTTGTAGTGGCAGGAGGCCCTAGTACACCTATACTCTGTCTGCCTGCATGCCTGCCTCTCTCAAGTTTATATATATATTTGTAAATGGCAACAACCCAAACAAAAAAATCACAAGGTCCCAAAGGCAGGGCAGGTCTAGCTTTCCTTTCCAGGGACTCCACCCCTGGCCCAGAGAATTCACAGAGTTCTGAGGATGGCCTATGGCCCTGTCAGTGCCTTCTGGCAGTAGCAGACTAGCGTCATCTGTAGTGCATAGGCACCTGGACCTAGGCAGCTTCTCTTCCTGCCCTGCAGGTTTCTGTGGTTTCTCTCTCTCTCTCATACTAACTAGAGCAGTAAATGGCTATTGCCTGGGAGAGCAGAGCTGGAGCCATTTCTTGCAGGGAAGAGGAGTAGCAGGAAGCCACCCTCTGGCTGGTACTGGGTTAGGTGCTGGAAGCCTTCCTATAGCAACACCAATTCAGGCCTTCTTTCTTTTGGCAGGTAAAGCCAACAGGTGCACTTTATATGAAGTCTCTAAGCAGCTCATTTTGAGAGGAGAACCCAGGAAGCAGGCACCTGGGCATTCCAGTTGGAGGGTGGTGTATCTAATATTTGCAAATTTGCATTTTGCCAGGGCATTCTACCTCAAGGGTGGAAAGGCAAGATAGTGAGCCTTTCTGTACATGTCTTTCTTGGTTTTTGCTCTTGCACCACTTTTCTTTTTGGCTCCCATTGTTTTCTTGGCACTAGGATCACAGCTGAGGTCAGAGAGGCTGGAATAGTTCCTGGTCCACGGCCCAGTAAGGACCAGCAAAAATGGGTGGTGTCTCTAAGGTAAGCATGCTGCCTGACTCAGGATCTGGCAGGGGTGGGAGTGACATGTGCTGCAGCTAAGAAGAGGGTGCAAGGAGAGTGGGATTTCTATCTCATTCACAATGTGGATCTGATGATTCATGCCCATTCTCTCTCTCTTTCTTTCTCTCTCTCAAATAAATAAATAAAATATTAAAAAGGGCCAGGCATGGTGGTGCATACCTTTAATCCCAGCACTGGGAGGCAGAGATAGGAGGATCACCATGAGTTCAAGGTCACCCTGAGACTACATAGTGAAGTCCAGGTCAGCTTGAGCTAGTGAGACCCTACCTCAAAAAAAAAAAAAAAAAAAAAAAAAAAAAAAAAAAAAGTTCTTAATTCCCTGGTGCTAGATACTTCTCACTTAGTGCCTTCTTTTCCATGAGCAATGGCACTGCTGAGGAGTAGGGCCAGGCTCCAGTCTTCATCTCTTGAGCTGGAATCTGCCTTTGCTGGGACACTGAGCAATGGGTTTGGTCACAAACATACCCTCTTGCTATGGTCCTTCTGCAGGCTGAGCAGCACAGAGCCTGCAGCTTGCTAACAGCATGGAGATCAAGCACCTTCCTCTGTACTCAAGATACACAATGATTCCCTCATCTTGAACCTGAAGTGTTTTCATGTGCCTCCCTGCAGATAATCCTCTCCTCTCACTCCTCATCTTCTTAAAAGGAAGAATCTCAGTGGGAGGGGTAGGGGGAGTGACAGGAGTGGATTATGATCAAACTACATTTCATACATACATAAAAATTATCAATAAAAGTTCATAAAAATAGAAAAAATGTAATCTCAAAATAAAGGCCATTTTTAGACTAAATCCATATAAATTTATAAATAAAGCTTTTACTTATGCATGGCCTTCTGTGGTGGTTTGAATGTGTCTGAATGTCCCCTATTGACTCTGGTGTTTTATTAAGCTTCTAACTTGGGTCTTCTCTAGCCGCTGGCTGGAGAAGGTGTCACTGGGTGGTTCCTGGAGTACATCCCTAAGGTGTGCTTGGGGTGGGTCTGAAAATATTCCACAACCTTCCCCCAAAGCAGCAACAACTGAACACCAAGTGTTTGAACACATGGGCCCATGGGGAACAGTTTCCATGTAAACCATAGTGCCCACAAATTCCACTCTTAAGTTTGTACCCCAAGTCATGAAAACATAAACTTGAACAGATATTTGCTTGCCATGTTCATAGATGCATTAGCCACAACAGCTAAAATACAAAGCAATCCAAATGCCCAGGGACAGATGATTAGATAGAAAAAATGTAAGACCTACAAAGTAGACCATTGGGGGTGGGGAGAAAAGTTCAAGTGGGGTCAGAGGGAGATGCTGTGGGGAAAGGTTAATCAAAACTAAAGATGCCATGAAAAAGCCATAGGGAAACCCACTTCATTTGCTAACTAAATTATATATACATATATAAACTTTTAAAAAGGCTGAGCATTCCACAACACTCCATACTTCTCTTGGGCATTTATGTTCTTTCTGCCCTTATTCACAGTGTTCCCTGAGCCTCAGAGGTAGTGGTATAGATCCCATATAGGACTGTGATTTTAACTTCATTATTCTCAGCACTATGACCATCAAGACTATCTCTTTTTCATTGATGTTTTAATGTCTTTTTGTCTCAGTAATGATGAGTAAGATAATTTTGCTTTTGTCTGTAGTCTTTGTTAGGTCAGAATTCACTGTATACTTTGTTTGGCAAATGACTAGAAGATTTCTTTCTTTTCCTGTCCTGTGGACCACCTACATTGGGATAATATGAACTTTACAGCATTAATAACAGTTCTTGGTATGAATTTTTTTTTCATTTAGCTAACTGAATTCTAATGAGTTTTGATTTATTAAATGACAAATGGTTACATATTTCTATTTCTTTAAAAAAATTATTAAGAACATATTTTGTATGGATACATCATGTGTTGGTACCATCTTTTCCCTCCTCCCTCCCCCATTCCACAGGGGGCCCTCCTCAGTGGGGTTGCCGGTATTCCCCATGGGGTTGTGGGTTATGCATTGTGGGAACAGCAGTTAGTTATTGGAGGGAAGCAGTACCTCTGGACATAACATCCCAATCGGTGGCTCTTACAATCTTTCCACTCCCTCTTCCACAAAATTCCCTGAGCCTTGGTGGGTGAGTTTTAAGTCTACTTCAGTGATGAGCTCTTAGTAGCCTCTGGATCTCTGCTTTGGTAGGGGTTGAGTGTCCTCAGGGTCTGTCTCCTTCACTCTGGCACTGCTTGTCAGGTTCACCATGAAAGCAGCACTCTTGCTTGTCTCCCCACTTCCTCTGTAGTTTCACTTGGGCCTTGGCTGAGGTTTTTTAAAAGCTCTATTTGATTTTTATTTTCTGTTGCATTATTTTGCATTGTGTCCATCTCTTTTTTGAGGTACAATTTCAGTTCAAGGTCTGATTTTCTTGATGGTTCCTGGAATTTATTCTTGCATTTGATTATATCTTCATTAAGCTTAATCAGCTGGTAATTGAGATCCTCTATTTGTTGACTCAACTTCAATTCATTTATATCTCTTTTGAAGCTTCTCTGGTTTTCTTCAATTAAGTTAAGCCTAGTGTAGCAGACAGCTTCAAGTTTGCTGAGATGAACTTCCAGACCAGGCACAGTTATGGAGAAAGGGATATTTATCGAAGCTTACAGGTTCAGGGGAAGTTCCATAATGGCAGAAGAAACTGGCCTGTTTTCACAGGACCAAACAGAGAAAGCAAAGCCAAAAGCCACACAGCACAGCACACTTCAGGAACTCCAGCTAGGCACACTTTGCATATCTTTAGATTGAAATCCTAAACTCACCACCACACCTTAAGATCCACCCAGAGACACTGCCTCCAGCAAGGTGGCTACAGATGCAAATGACAAACTAATAAAACACTGAATATATTGAGGGACATCTATTTAAACTACCACACCTAGTGACAAAAGCAGAGTGCTCTAAGGACAATTATGCTCAATTTCACTTATATGTGTGGACTGGGAGCTCTGGTCTACTCACTCCACTTGCACACACTCTTCAGCACATGGGGATCAGGGATTAGAGAACCAAGATCCAGGAAACTGGAGACCCAAAGGCAAGAGGCCAACTCCCACAATGTCTTGTGCACCCTCTGGCTCAGGGGAACAATGATTTGGCAACTCAGAGGCTGGTCAATCAGGAACCTAGAACAGAAGGCCTGCTTCTGCAGCATACATGCCAGAATGAGGCCGCCCCAAGCTAGCAGCAGAGGGACTGGGGCCAGGGAACTGGGAGGTGGGGAAGGAATCAGGAGCTCTGGCCTACTCTGCATGGACCCTCTGGAACAGGGGATCTGGGAGTTGGGGACCCACCAGCCAGTTAATCAGGAAGGCTGAGCAACAGGCCTGCTTCAGCAGCATGCATTCAGGGTCCAGGCAGCCCCAAGCCAGCAGCAAGGGTACTGGCACCAGGGAATTGGGAAGTGGGGAAGAAATCGGGAGCTCTGATACCCAATGTGTGCCTATCTTTCTATTTCTCCTGGAATAAATTTTACATAGAAGTATACCAACAACAAAAGAAAGAGAAAACTTAAATAAATATTAGAACTGAGAGGGAAGTTGTTACAATGGACTCCAATGAATTCCCAAAGATCATTCAGAAATATTTTAAAAACATGCCTTCCAAAAAGCTGGAAAAGCTAAAAGAAATTGATAACTTTCTAAGCATATTTGTTCTACCAAAATTAAAGGCAGAAGATAGAAGTTATTTAAATAGACACATGAC
Organism: Orientallactaga sibirica; assembly: GCA_036365145.1. NCBI lineage: Eukaryota > Metazoa > Chordata > Mammalia > Rodentia > Dipodidae > Orientallactaga > Orientallactaga sibirica. The sequence continues at coordinate 12,267,492 of JAEOAD010000036.1, forward strand.
GAGCAATAAGATTGAATCAATTAAAAGTCTCCTCACAAAGAAAAGCCCAGGGCCAAATGGATTTGCTGCTGAATCACCAGACTTTAGTTTTAGGGGTGAATCACTTCAGGTTTAAATTTATTTTTTGTCTTTTTGAGGTAAGGTCTCACTGTAGCCCAGGCTAACCTGGAATTTACTATGCTGTCTCTCAGGGTGGCCTTGAACTCACGGAGATCCTCCTACCTCTGCCTTATAAGTGCTGGGATTAATGGCATGCTCCACCATGCCCAGCTTTAAGTTTTATTTATCTTTTTACAAGGAGAGAGAGAGAAAATGGGCATGCCAGGGCCTCCAACTGCTGTAAACAAACTACAGACTCATGCACCACTTTGTGAATTGGGCTTTAGATGGGTACTGGGGAATCAAACCCCTGATCCTTAGGCTTTACAGGCAAATACCTTAACTGTAGAGCCATCTCTCCAGTCACCTTTATAAATTTTTATTTATTTATTTATTTATCCCTCAGGTTTATTTGAAAGATAAGTTTATACTAAGCATGAAACCAGCCACTCTATCTTGCAAAGTCTTTGACAAGCCAATTTATGGTATAATATAACAGTTTAACTTTTACTAACAAAATAACAACACAAATATTACCAGCATGTGGATTACTAAGCTCACTTTGCTATGTGCATAGTACTATTCAGCAAGATATATTAATCCTCAGAATAATAGGGATTACTGTTACAATGAGTATGGTGAAAAGCTGTTGCCAAGAAGCAGCATTATTTAAATTCATTTAATTTCTTCCACAGTGGCAAACAGTGAAGGGCCATGATTGGAAGGGTGGAAGCAGAACATATCATAGGCCATGGGGAACGCTTGGTGAGTTATCACTGTGCACATTTTCTTAACTGTGACTGTCAGTCTGAGAATCCACGTATTTCAACATTTGTCTCATTTGTACTTGGAGTATATGCAGTACATTGTATAAGTTCATAGAACCTTGAAGTTGAATCAGGTTTACTGGCCATGAGGCTAGGAGGGTAGTGGGTGATTCTTATATCACTGTCTTAATGCCATCTGGCACACCCTTTTGCAGCATGCATGTTGTGACTAGCTAGGTGCCGTTGAGTCTTCAGAATGACTGGGGAACTGGGAGTGGTATTGGTGTCCCTTTGAGTCCTGCTCCTCTGAGTGGGAGTGAAGGCCCCATGAAAGCAGTGATGCTGGGCATGAAGGAGGTTGAAGGTGATCTGAAGTACCCAGAGCCACTCACTCCTTCAGCAAGAGAGAAGGCAGAAGTGCCTGGGCCAGCGTGGGAAGCACATCACATGGGCACTTCACTCAGAGCCTGTCGGTCCTGCATTAACTGTGAAGGCATCAGTACCTATAGTACTATGGGAAGTATGTGGATGCTTCACCCCAGAACCTCTCATTCCTGCAATGAGAGGAAAGGAGGAAGTAGTGGTGAAGGTGTGGGAAGGAAGTGGTCGCTGCTGTGCAGTGCTTGTCATTCCTGCAGTGAGGGTAAGTGCAGACATAGCTATGTAGGTGTGGGAAGCATGGCGTTGTTGGCACTTCTGGCCAGCATGATGGGGCAGGTGTTTCAAAGCGAACAGGTAGTGTTGGGTCTGTAAACCCAGGTGGCATTGTGGTATAATTGGGAAGCTGAGCTGCTGGCATTTCAAGGCCCACAACCATCACTGGGGTAGCTTGGTCCATGAGAAGAAATGAATTTCCATGCTGCTGTCCATGTCATAACCCACAGATGGGTTGATGGGCAGCTCCAGTCTACAACCCTGGGTGGTAGGTTCCATGTGGCCTCCAAGGTAACTGCATTTAAACAGTGTTGTCAGCAGGTGGAGAGTTGAAGATGGTGGAACGGGCAGAAAAAACGGTTGCCCTGTGCTGTGCCAGGAAGGGATGGTGCTATGTGGGTGGAAGCGCAGAATCAGTGTTCACAGGGACTCAAGGACGAGGAGCACTGGACAGAGAGGTGTTCTGCTGGTGTTCATCAGCCATCCCAAGGGTGGCATTTGCAGCCAGCATCCCCTGGCTCTACCCATTAGGGTGTGGAAATGACAAAGCACACACGCTGCCAAGTGAAGGCGCTCTGAATATCGCTGCATAGAATTGGGGTGTCCATGTCTGTATCTGCAGGATCTGCAGCTGGCAACCTGGCCAGATGCTGAGATGTAAGGGTCACAGTGAACGGGTTGCTGGAGGAAAGAGCAAGAGGAACTGTGGGGAGGAGGGGAGGTGTCCATTGGGCTTGGGAGTTCCTGACTACAGGAGGGAGGTTTGAAGGGCAAAGGGTCTGGTTCCACTGGCATCAGATGACACTCTCAAAAGGAAGGTGGCCATTAAAGGAGGGAGGGGGTCAGAAAGGACAGTTAAAAAGAGGAATTATGGCCATATTTGGGGTGAAGGAAGGTATGGACAGGAGGAATGAGGGCCCAGATTGCCTGGTCTGCCAACACAGTGGTGGCAGGAGGACCTGGGATGGACAAAGTGGAATTAGGCAGGGACAGAATGGGAGGGGCAGGGGGACAGGCTGGACAGGCTGAGGGACAGTGTGGCTACAGGTCTCCATTTTTTCCTGAAGGACTTCACTTTCGGAAGCCATAACTTACTGCTAGTGCTCTGATGTTTCACATTTGCTAAAATTTCCAGTAACACCTCCAGATCAAAGCAGGGAAGCTTGGGAGGTGGAAGCAACTCCCCTCAACACCACAACAGCTGCCAGGGTATTGGGGGTAGCAGAGGTGTTGCTGGTATGCGGGCTTTTGGCTTGTTGTGTCTTTTTTTTTTTTTTTATTAAGTAGAAACTTTGTATGGACACATTATGTGTTGATACCATCATTTCTCTCCTCCCTGCCCCTATTCCACTGAGGGCCCTCCTCAGTGGGATTGCTGGTATTCACCACAGAGTTGTGGGTTATGAGATGTGAGAGTAGCAGTCAGTTGTTGTGGGAGACAATGCCTCTGGGTATTCCCTCTTACCCTGTGGCTCTTACAATCATTCTGCCCCTTCTTCTGCAAAATTCCCTGAGCCTTGGTGGTTGTGCTTTAAATCTATTTTAGTGTTGACCTCTTATCAGCTTCTGGATTTTTGCCTCGGTACATTTTGAGTATCCTTAGTGTCTATCTCCATCACCCTGGCATAAGGTTGTCAGAGTGCCATAGACACAGATTCTGCTGTGGTAGATGGGGGCCTAGATGTGCTAATCACCCATGGCCTGATGTGGTACCTTTGTTTTCTTGTCCTGGTCCTCTGACTCCTCCTTGTTCAACCACTCCTCTTCCTTCTCTTTTTTATCCTCCCCCTCCTTCTCCTCCTCATTTCCTCTTTTCATCTGATTTTCTTTGACACTTGCCAGTGTGCCTTTTTGGATAGAAAGAGGGTTGTCACTGGCTGGCTTGGGCTTCACAGCCTGTACTCCATGCACTGGTTGGATAATGGGGGAAAGTGTGTTTACCATTGGGAGCACTGATGCTCGTGGTTTTTGAGGAGCTTGACATGCTGGGGTTGTGGGTGGACATCATAAGCATTTTCTGTAGCTTCTTCCAGGATGCAACTGGAAATGTCCCTGGTTCTGTGGAACCTGTCTTCCTTTTTCCTGTTCCTCTTCCATTATTCTTGGCTAACACAGCTGCTGAGCAATGAGGTGCTTAAATGCCCCAGAAGAAATGAGAATGTATTATCTTACTGTTTTCTGGCCCCTTCCTAGGGTTTAAAAGTTAATGGTTTCTTCAGGACCCACATAAGCCAGATGCACAAGGGGGCACATGCATCTGGAGTTTGCTTGCAGTGGCTAGAGGCCCTGGTGTGCCCATTTCCTCTCTCTCTGACCCTTTCTCTTTTGCAAATGAATAAATAAAATATATTTAAAAAAGAAAATTATAGACCAATATCCCAGATGGACTTAGATGTAAAAATTCTCAATAAAATTCTTGCAAACCGAATCCAAGGACACATCTAAAGCATCATCCACATTCATGATGTAGGTTGGTTCAGGGATGGTTCAACATATGAAAATTGGTAGACATAATACACCACTTAAGAATCACATGATCATATCAGTAGAAAAAGCCTTCAACAAAATCCAATATTCCTTCATAATTAAACCCTGAAGAAATTAGCAATGGAGGAATCATATTTCAACATCATAAGAGATATATACAACAAACATATGTCCCATATCATACTAACTGGGAAAAAACGTGAAATATTCCCATTAAGGTGTGGAACAAGACAGGGGTGCCTACTCTTACCACTGCTTTTCAATATAGCACATGAAGTCTTAGCTCAAGCAAAAAAAGAAAAAAAAAAAAAAAAATATATATAATGACAGGGATAAAAATTGGAAAAGAAGAAGTAAATCTAGCTCTATTTGCAGATAACATGATTCTGTATATAAGTGACCCAAAAACTCCACCAAAAAACTTCTAAGGGTGATAAATTCTTTTAGCAAAGTGGCAGAAAACAAAAATCAGTAGCCTTCATATGTGCCAATAACAAACATATGGAGAAAGAAGTCAAACAACCAATCTCAAGAGCATGCAAGAAGATCATAACAACCAAAACTAGAGCAGGCTCAAAAAAGTACAAAGCCCAAGAAAGCACCAAACCCCATAATGGCAAGGATTACATTGAACCTCACAGCTATAACTTTAAATATTAACTGTGTTACCCATCAAAAGACACAAGTTAACAGGGTGGATCAGAAAAATGGACCTTTTCACTTGCTGTATTCAAGAAACCCACCTCACCATTAAAGACAGAACCTCCTCAGGGTGAAAGGATATATAATAATATTCCAAGCAAATTGAAATAAGAAACTAGAAGGTGTTGCTATATTAATATCTGATAAAATAGACTTCACACCAAAAGTAATCAAAAAGGACAAAGAAGACCACTTCTTATTCATCAAGGGAATGATCCAACATGAGGACATCCCAATCATAAATCTATATGCATGAAACACAGGTGTACCACAGTTTATAAAACAAAACCTACTTGACAGAAAAAAAAGAGAAAGAGAGAGAAATAAACACCAACACCATCATATTTGGAGATTTCAATACTCCGTGGTCATCAATAGAGAGATCATCCAAGCAGAAAATCAACAGGGAAGTAACAGAGCTCAACAACACCGTAGATCAACTAGACTTAACAGACATCTACAGAACGTTGCACCCCAGTTCTACAGAATATACATTCTTCTCAGAAGCCCATGGAACCTTCTTCAAAATAGATTATATATTAAGCCATACAGCATGACTCCACAAATTCAGGAAAATTGATGTAACTTCCTGCATCATGTCAGATCACAATGCTTTTAAGCTAGAAATTAACATGAGACACCTCAGGAATTCTACCAGCTCCTGGAGTCTAAACAACACACAATGACAGAGGCCTATTATGTAGAATCTATAAAGAACTCAAAAAACTAAACAATAAAAAAAAATCAAACAATCCTCTCCAAAAATGGGGTAGAGAACAGAATGGGGAGTTCTCAGATGAAGAAATAAAAAGGCTAACACACACTTAACAAAATGTTCAACATCCCTAACCATCAGGAAAATGCAAATGAAAACAACTATGAGATTCCACCTTACTCCAGTTAGGATGGCAATCATTAAAAATCAAATGATCACAAATGTTGGTGAGGATGTAGGGAAACAGGAACCCTCATTCACTGTTGGTGGAAATGCAAACTTGTATAACCACTATGAAAATCAATATGGAGATTACTGTAAAAGATGAATATAGGGCTGGAGAAATGTTTGCCTACGAAGCCAAAGGATCCCGGTTCGATTCTCCAGGACCCACATAAGACAGATGCACAAGGGACACATGCATCTGGAGTTCCTTTGCAGTTGCTACAGGCCCTGGCGTGCCCATTTCTCTCTGTCTGCCTCTCTTCTATCTCTCTGCTTGCAAATAAATAAATAAATATGAAAAATATGAATATAGAACTACCAAGAGACCCAGTTATTCCCTTGCTGAGCATTTACCCTAAACGCTCCACACTTCACTACAGAGATATTTGCTCAACCATGTTTATAGCTGCTCAATTCATAACAGCTAAGAACTGGAATCAACCTCAGTACCTATCACTGGATGAATGGATAATGAAATTGTGGTAAATATACACAATGGAATTCTAAGCAGTAAGAAAAAAGGATACAATGAAATTTGTAGGAAAAATGGATGGACTTAGAACAGATCATGCTCAGTGAAGGCACACATCACAGAAAGACAAATGCTGCATGGACTCACTCATCTGCATATCCTAACCTGGGTCAGCTTGAGTTGCTCGCATACCTGATAGGCAACTTCAGGCCCAGACAATACTGTTGTAAGGGTGTGAGGGGATGGGAAGGGGAGGTTGGGGTAAATAAACACAAAACTAAACTCAAAATGAACTGGTACCATAGAAACCTTTCTCCTTGAAGTTATACTAAGATATAACCGTCAACAGGAATATAGGAGGAATGCCCAAAAAGAAGGGCCCTGGAGAGAGTGGAATGAAGTCTAACCTTAAAAAATTTTGGTTCTTACTTGTAATTCCCAGTACCAAAAATCAGCACTACCCACATTGAGCTGTTGATCAGAGAGACCTACAAGGTCCTCAAAACAAGACAGGCTTCTGTCAAAGCACTTGATTACCCACCTGAGTAAAAGGTAAGACCCTGTTGCTAAAGACCCCATATGCTGCCAACACAGAACATGGAGAGTCCTAGCTGGAATCTGGAAGACAAGTCCCCAGACAGCACATCTAGTGCTGGAAAGCACTACATGAGCTACTGGGGGAAAGTTGCCAACAAGGGTGTGAGCAACCAGGGATCTAAGTTACTCAGAAGCAAACAGCCTGTCAAGAAGTACACACTAGTTCAATGGTGGCACACAGCCTTGGTGGGTAACCAATGGCTTTGTGATTGGCTAAGAGATGTGCTCCGTGGAAAGGAACCCATAGCTGGAACTGGGAACTAGGTCTGAATTCTATAGAGGCACAGATTATGCTCTCCAATGTCTCCCACTAGTCTTTAGCTAAAAGAGGAGCTACATCCATCTAACTCTCCCCAAATTAATAACACTTATCCAATTTAATGTATGCTGACTTCACTCTCTGTTGGATAATCTGTTTTTCTTTTTCAGAAGGTAGCAAGACCCAAGGAGATAAACCACCCCTTGCATCTCAGCCAAGGTCCAGATGAAACCACAGAGGAACTGGGGAGGCAAGCAAGAGTGCTACTTCCATGGTGAACCAGATAATCAATCAGCACCAGGGTGAAGGAGACAGACCCTGAGGATATTCAACACCTACTGAAGCAAAAATCCAAAAGCTCCTAAAAGCTCATCACTGATGTAGACTTAAAACACACCCACCAAGGCTCAGGAAATCTTGTGGAAGAGTGGGTGGAAAGATTGCAAAAATCACAGGTTGGGATATCACACCCAGAGGCACTGCCTCCCTCCAATAACTGACTGCTGTTTTCACAGTGCATAAGCTACAACCCCATGGGGAATACCAGCATCCCCACTGAGGAGACCCCCCCCTGCAGAATGGGAGTAGGGAGGAGAGAAAAGATGGTACCAACACATGATGCATCCATACAAAGTATGTTTTTAATGGGAATAAAAGAAGTCAGAGAAGCTGTCCTATTTACAATAGCCACAGAATTAAATATCTTGGGATATCACTAAACAAGAAAATAAAAACACCAAAGAAATAAATTGAAGAGGATATAGGAAGGTGAAAATATTTCCTATGGTCATGGATCAAAATATTGTGAAAATGGCTATCCTACCAAAAACAGCATACAGATTCAATGTAATTGAATAAAAATTCCAGCAACATTCCATTCTTCACAGAGTTAGAAAGAATAGTTTTAAAGGTCATATGAAAGCCCAGAAGGATTTAGAAAGCCAAAAATATCCTCAGCATAAGGAAAACCTCGGATGCTATTACCATACATGATTTCAAGATATACTGCAAAGCTATAGTCATAAAATCAACATGGTACTGTCACTAAACAGACACATAGATCAATGGAATTGAAGATCTAAACATAAGTTCAAGTAACTACAGCTACCTGATCTTTGACAAAGGGACCAAAAAAGCACCCTGAGTAAAAGCATTTTCAACAAATGGTGTTGGATAAATTGGAGAACTACATGTAGAATAATGAATGACCTCTTCTCTCACTGTGCACAAAAAGTTAACTGCAAATGGATTGAGGACCTTAATGTAATACCTGAAACTCTAAAATGACTAGAAGAAAATTAAGGAGAACAGTCCAAGATAAGGGCATAGGGAAAGACTTTCTGAATATGAAATTAGCCCAGGGAATTAGATAAACACTCAATCACAGGAATGTCATGAAACTCAAAAGCTACTATACAGAAAAGCAAACCATCAACAGAATCAATAGACAACCTACCAAATGGAAGAAAATATTTGCCAGTTATACCTGTGATAGACATTTAATATCTAGACTTTACAAAGAACTCAGAAGATTGAATAAGAAAAAAAATCAAGCAATGCAAAAAATGAGGCAGAGAATTGAACAGAGTTCTCAAAGGAGAAAATACAACCCACAAATAAACACTTCAAAGATGTTCAACATCTTTAGTCATCAGGGAAATGAAAATTAAAATGACTTTGAGGGTCCATCTCACTCCTCTCGGGATGGCAATCCCAAAAAGCTGAATGACAACAAATGCTGGTGGGGTTGTGGGGAAAGAAGAACACTCATTCACTGCTGGTAGGAGTGCAAACTTGTACAGCTACTATGGAAATCAGATAGAAAGTCCTTAAAAAGCTTAAAATAGATCTATAATCTGATTCAGCCACATCACTCTAGGACATAGGCCCTAAAGACTACCCTCTTTGCTACAGAGATAGACACTTGCTCAGCCATGTTTGTCACTGCTTTTTTCCCAATGGCTAGGAACTGGAGTCAGCCCAGATGCCTAGAAGCTAGTGGATGGATAATGAAGTTGCATATCTATTCAGGAGAAAAGAAAAGAAAATAATGAAATTCATAGGAAATGGATGGACTTGGAGAACAATCATTCCAAGCAAGGTCATACGGGCTCAGAAAGACAAATGCAACAGGTTTTCTGTCTTATATGTGGTTCCTAACTGGGATGAGCTTAGGTTGGCTGTAAATGGCACTAAGCATGAAGAGTATTGGCAAAGAACTGGAATGAAACTAGGAGGAACTGGATACAGGGGAAAAGCAGGAAGCAGGAGAACACTTACCCTCTGAGTTTCTGGCCTAATGTATCAATAGGAAATCAGAATTTGGGGATTCCTCACCAATATATGACAACACACCAATATGATATGAAATTTTGGGGTTTTCCTGGATTCTTGTCTTATGAATTCAAAGAACTGAAATCCACAGACCAGAGAGTAAAGTTCAGAGACACTTTATTAGAATAAGAGAAGGAAAGAAAGGCAATTACTAAGAGCTCCTGCCCATGAGGAATCAGGAGTGGGTAAAGCTCCAGGTTTTTTTTTTTTTTTTTTTTTTTTTTTTTTTTTTTTTTTTTTTGGTTTTGCAAGGTAGGGTCTCACTATGGTCCAGGCTGACCTGGAATTAACTATGTAGTCTCAGGGTGGCCTCGAACTCTCGGCGATCCTCTTACCTCTGCCTCCCCAGTGCTGGGATTAAAGGCGTGCGCCACCATGCCCGGCTAAGCTCCAGGTTTTTGCATTTCAAATTTCAATCTTCCAGCTGGTAATGATGATACATTGTATTAGGATTCTCTAGAGGAACAGAACTGATAGAACAAATTGTATTTAAAGGGAATTTATTGGATTAGTTTAGAACAGTCCAACAATAGCAGGTTATAAGCCTGAGAGTCAAGGAACCTGGTAGCTGTTCAAGCCATGAGGCTGGATGCCTCAGCAGTCCCAATCTGGCACTGAAGCCCTGTAGGCTTCCTGGAGAGACACTGCTCTTCAGTTCACGCTGCTCTTCAGTCCACACTGGAAAGCAGCAAGCAGCACTGGCAGCCAGGTGGGAGGAGGGGATATTTTCCTTCCCAAGGCTTCTTTATATAAAGCCCTCAACCCCTCCAAGAGGAGCTGCCCACCCTGGGGGAAGGGTACATCCTGGGGGAAGGATTCCTCCTTTAGTTAATCCTTCCTAGAAGCAACCTCAGAGACCCACTTATGAGGAATGTCTGTGGATTCCTAAACAGATCAAGTTGACATAAACTTAACCATCACATACATACTTATAATATCAACACTTGAGAGCAAGGGAGTTCATGGCTGGCCTGTGACTTAGTTTGAGGCCAGCCTGGTCTTCATGGGAATACCTTATCTAGTAAAACAAAACAAAATCAAAACATATATCCTCCAAGCCTCTACTCTTCATTATTGGCTAGTATACAGAAATAAAATCAATCTTAAAAATTGAGCCCTACACTGTCAAGGGGAAGCTGGCTATAACACCCATAAACCTGCTTCTAACAACACACCTCTTCCAGCAGTGCTCCAGTTCCCAAACTGCCATCAGCTGAGGACCTACTATTCAGAACACATGAGTTTGTGGGGGATAATTTAAACCATGACAAGCCCCTGTAGGGCACGGTTGAAGGCCCCTAGGCTACTGGAGGCAGGCCTGATCTGTCAGGTATGACTAAGGGCTCCAGACCCCCAAGGTTGCAATGAACCTGGACTCCGATGGTCTCGAGGCCGGCAGGAGTGAGGCCGTTCCCTCCCCCCAGCCCAGGGCACCTGGACATCATGATAAGACTTAGCTTTCACTTTCCCCAGAGCCTTCTGACTTTTGTCCACTTATGTCCCTATATGTTAATGAGGTATCAGCCAGCAGCCTTTGCACAGCCAATCCCCCTACCTGTTCCCTATACCTTTTCCTGCCACTACTTAGACCATGTGTCCCTTCCCTGATCACCCATAAAGTCACTACATGCCAATTAGGTATCAGCAGGACCTTTGAACTGACAAATCCCCTTACAACCCGTACCTACCCGTACCTCTTCCCGCTCTTTCACAAATGCTTAGTAACTCATTCCCCTGGCAAATAAACAAGTTCTCTGAAGCTGTCTCCTGGGTGTTTTTTCCTGTTTCACTCATGGCCACTCAAGACCTCATTCCACTGTTGCCTGGATGCTCCAGGCACACCGAGGCACCACGGTCCCAGGACAACCAGGAACCACATGTGCCCAACATGGGGCTCTCTGAGATGCTCCAGGGTAGGTGAGTGTTCCCCTGGAGGGACATCGTCCTCCTGAGGGTAACGGTCCCTGAAATTCTATCTCCTGCATGGTTTGTTGATTGGTAATGTTATTAAAATGATTATTTCTTTTATTTCCGGAATTCCTGTTTGGTTCTTTTTCAATATTTTTATTTCCTTGCTGAATTTGTCCTCCATGTTTTGACTATCTCCTCTAATTTTTTCATTCATACCTGGAGATTGTCTTGTCAACATCTTAGGTTTTCTTAGTTAATTAATCTTATATGGTCATTGATCATGTTTATTTTTCTTTTTAAAAAATATTTATTGCCAGGTATGGTGACACACACCTCTAATCCCAGCACTTGGGAGGCAGAGATAGGAAGATTGCTGTAAGTTAAAGGCCACTCTGAGTCTATATAGGAAATTCTAGGTCAGCCTGGGCTAGAGTGAAACCCTACCTTAAAAAGAAAACCCAACATTATTTATTTATGTATGTGTGTGTGTGTGTGTGTGAGAGAGAGAGAGAGAGAGAGAGAAAGAGAGGCAGAGGGAAGATGTATCAGGGCCTTTAGCTGTTGCAGACAAACTTTAGATGCATGTACCACTTTGTGTATCTGGCTTTATGTGGATATTGGGGAATTGAACCCAGGCCATTAGGCTTTGCAAGCAAGTGCTTTTAATGGCTGAGCCATTTCTCCATTGATCCTTTTAAGAAGCATAATTCTGAATTCTTTCTCTGACATTTCCTACATCTCTGTGTTTTTGGCTTTCATTACAGGGAGAGATTGGGAGACTGGAAATGGGTCTTGGTGGGTTGTTTCCTCATATTCTTTGTGTTTCTTTGTTGTGCTTTTTGCATCTCTTCCAGATTTAACTTCCCTCCATTTCCTAGTACTAGTTGGTGGATTGTTCTGTTTTTGAGGGACTTCCTACTGGCACTTCACTAGTGCCTGCCTTCCTTGCAGCTATTTAGGCTATCTGCAGTGGTGCTCCTCAGTCATTTGTCAGGAAGAGCCTTTTGTATTATGCTTGCGGCCCTGGATGATGTTTACCTGCTGAGGACTGATGCTGGTTTGTGTGCAGTGCTGGAGCTCAAGGAGGCCCCTGAGTTCGGAGCTACTGCCTGTCAAGGACTGTGAGGGTGGTCTCTCCAGTGATTCTTGGTCTCTCCCCTATGGGAGAAGGGAGACCAGGGCTTTCTTCCTGTTGGGCACTGACTGGGGTCTATTGTGTGGGAAAGAAAGGTAGTGGGGTGCTGGACTTTCAAGGACTTTAAAATATGGGCTCTTCCATTATTTCTTTCCTGAGATATAGACTTCCCTCTTGGCTTCATTTACCAATATTATTTGAAAGAGACAATTTTTTAATACTATGCATGTTCAGCTGTGACCCTTCAGTCTATTGACCCATGAAAGTATGTGTGTAATACTTTATCTCCCTGACTCATTACTATTTTCTTAAAAAAAAAAAAAACCAAAAAACAAACAACCCAACAAAACAACAACCTGAGACGCTTCCTTCCTAAGATAACAGCAATAGCAGCATCACCCCACTGGGGTTACTGGTTATTTCTTGAGGAGAGACTTTTTTTGCCAAATTTCTTCAAGTCTTACATACCACACACATTTCTTTTGTGAAAGAGTCCTGACTGAATATATCCCCAAAGGCTGAGAAATAATGATCTCATCCTCTGAACTTGGCAGGCAGAAGGCATTCCAATTCTATGCAATTTACGAACAGAAAGGTGGTTGTTAAGTAGAAATTAAATCATTAATAATCAGACAGAACCAGCCCTTTCTTCCCCAAATGATTCTTGCCAAATTCTGGAGATATTTCTGCAGGCAGAATTTGTCCTAGACCTACAGATCCTGGCTTCCACTGGAGGCTATAAGGTCTGATTAGTTCCAAGGCCTCTGCGGAGAAAAGAGGATCCAGGAGAAGAAAACTAATGAAAACTCCCTATGACAAAACACTCAGAAATGTGAGACAAAAGGAGACCAAACCAGTCCAGTTGTTGTGGAACTGAAGAAGGAATGAAAAAATAGTCGGAAGTGGTGAGCAGGAACCCCGGGCAAGCCTGGGGTGAGGGTGTGTTTGTTCTCGATGTTATTAGATGGGTGTGGGGCCCATGGATGACAATTAGGGCCATGGGCCAGAGCCTTGCCGGCACTGGAACAAGAAAGCAAACAGCTGAGACATCACAGGAAGGAGCACAGGGGGACTAAGTTATAAGTTAAAGAAAAACCCACCCATTGTATTGGAAAGATGTCAAAAAAGTTTGCTTCTGCCTAGGTTTTGGTGAAATAAATCTTTTGTGAGAAAGTGGAATCCCTAAATTACACTCTGAGAAAGTTTAAAGACTGAGTTTGTAATGTTCATGAGTTGTGGGCATTCTAAATTAAGAAATGCACATAAAGAGTGGTCCCAATTTTGTTATTGCTAGGATACAGTTAGACACTGATTGATAATCACTCTGCTCATGAGAGATTTTATTGAAAAACAAGATCTTTACTGAAGATGAGTTTTCAGTAAAAAACTTACAAAACACCCTCTATGAACAAGAGTTTGTAGATACACCAAACAGAAGGATCAGCAATTTCAAACATGAAATTAGAAAAATAAGCTTGGTTGATTGGTGGGCCTGGGAGGAGGGTGCAGACTCAGAAAGAGCCTGCCAACAAGAAGAAAAACCAGTGAGAATGTAAGAAGAAAGAATCCCACAGCTCTTTTTAAAAAAATATTTTATTTACTTTCAAGGAGAAAGAAGAGAAAGAGAGAGAATATGAGTTTGCCACGGTCTCTAGCCACTGCAAATGAACTGTAGGTACATGCACTGCTTTGCACATCTGGCTTTATGTGGGTACTGGGGAATTGAACCCAGGTCGTTAGGCATTGCAGGCAAGCACTTTAACCGCTGAGCCATCTCTCCAACCCCATAGCAGCTGTTCTTGATCTCCATATTGACTCAGACTGCAGTTCCCTTTTAGTCTCACCAGGGCAGGTCAGCATCTATGTTCTTTGGAGACTGTGTCTTTAAATATCTGTAAAAGAAAACCACCTTGCTCCTAAATGCTATCGATATTAGCAACAGATATAGCTAATAAGGAACCAGTGTCTAGAGCATAATAAAACTCTTGAAAATTAATAGATACTAGATATCAGGCCACCCTTCCTGAAGCACCAGCTCTCCCCTCTATCCAGAGATAACAAACTCCTGCAGCAATAGTGGCCCCCAAGTCTTCTCTTTGTCCCCTGCCACCCAGTAACCTGAGGCAATGTGACTGCAAGCATGTGCTATGGGCTATTTACTAACTAAGTCTGACTTCTTGTGAGGCAGGAGCTCTTTCCCCTGGTGACACCTTAAGAGGGGATCCCCTCTTTGTCCAGTGGGACTATAAGCTCTCTTCAGAACCCTGTTATGCTGCCTGTGGTGTTGACATTAATAATTCTCATTAATAAACCTTGTGTCCTCATGGAACAGTTTGCCTCACTGTGCTGTCTTGAATTCAATCTTATGCTAAAGGGTATAAGAAATCCAGTTGCAAATTAATCGGAAAGAAGATTACACAGGTGATGGTTACATGAAAGGAACTTTGTTGATAATGAGAGGAATCAAGAGATGGAAAAGACAACCTCACACCATCAGACTTACAAAAGTTCAAGTCTGAAGACATTGATGATTGAAATATCGGGGCACAGTCTTTCCAGTAATGTTGGCGGTCAAGGAATGACCAATGTCTAAACCTAAAAGTGTATACTAATGTCACCTTCCTGGCAGGAAGGACAATATCTAAGAGGCACTTGTGTGCCTCCTTTGTCCATCAAGCTATTGAAACAAGGGACTCCCAGAAACGGAAATTCCCAGCAATCTTATACTGGGAGAAGAAAAAGACTGAGGCCATGGGGCCAGTCAGAGGGGGAACTTACTTTCTGGAAAGAGATTTACAACTTGACCAACCTCTTTGCAAGAGAGACTTAAGCTGGGAAAATGATGGGAAGATCACACTCTAACTGGAACTGCTTAGCCACACATACCTCTTGCCTTCTTTTTATAAATAATATTTTTTATTTTTATTTTTGGAGAGAGACACAGAGAGAGACAGACAGAGATAGAGGGAGACAGATAGAGAATGGGCGCACCAGCAGTCTCTCAGCTGCTGTGAACGAAATCCAGATGCGTTCGCCCCCTGGTGGGCAAGTGTGGCATTGTGCCCTTGCATCAGTTTGCATCTGGCTAAACGTGGGACCTGGAGATTGGAACCGGGTTCTTAGGATTAGCAGGCAGGCACCTTAACCACTAAGCCATCTCTCCAGCCCTTACCTTCTTTTTAAATCTAAATCTCACGTCAGATCCCAAAGATGGACTTCAGAGATCACTGGACCTCTTTGTTCTTCTTCCCAATGTGGCCACATTGATGAAAGCTTCCTTTTCTGTTCTTCACTAATACTGTTTATTTTGGAATTTGAAACCAAACCTGGTTAGTTAGGGCTCAGGCTCTGACCCTAATAACTCCAGTAACACTAATGTTGAAGAAATAAAAGTTATCACTCTAGCAATTTTGCCTCCACATGCAAATGCATCTTAGAGAAACATTTGTTTTATGTGTTAGAAAATTCACTTTGGAATAATGAGATCTGAAATCAACTTAATTAAGCATAATATAAGACTAAAGTATCAAATAACACATATATTAAAATGAATGCATTAGATCTGTGTCAAAAAAGGTAACACTCAAAAGGGTTAGTGGTGAAATACTAAGCTGTTTTATTTTTGGTAGCACAGATGGTTTTTGTTTAGGGTCCTGTTATGATCCCTGTGAAGTTGTACTTAGGTCTGCAGAGAATCTGGTTAGCTGTACAATGGGATATTTTCCCCTTCAAATTGTTGCTATATGACATATTTGCTGCTTGCAAAATCAACTTAATAGGTCACTGCTAGCACTGCAAAATAAAATGAGAAGAAAAGAAGATATCAGGGTTGTATATGGTGCCACATGCCTGTAATCCTAGCATGCAAGAGCCAGAGGCAAGGAGGAGGCTGAGTTCAAGTATGTTTTTCTTGTTTTCACTGAGCTGGTGGAGCTTTGAGAACATTTAACGGATCTGGTTTCTTTGTTGGTGGTGCTCATTGCAAAAGCATCTTCTGAGGGCCTTAACTTTTTCTTTGTTATAGCTTAAAAGAATTTTAAAAATGGTTACTGAGTCAAACTTGTAAATCTTCACCTTATTGTTTGTGCCTTTTAGGAACAAAAACAAAAACAAAACAAGCTTTCACTAGAGTTTCGTTAATCCCTGTTGAGCACTACCCCCCCCCCCGTTTCATTCCAGTGTTTTATTTATTTATTTTTTAATGTTATTTTTATTTCTATGTATGTGTATGTAGAGTGTTCCTACCATTTTAATTTATTTTTTTAAATATTTTTTTATTTTTATTTTGAGTGAGACAGAGAGAGAGGGAGAGGAAGACAGATAGGGATGGGTGCGCCAGCAGCCTCTCAGCTGCTGCGAGTGAAATCCAGATGTGTGCGCCCCTTTGTGGGCAAGTGCAGCATTGTGCCCTTGTGTCACTTTGCATCTGGCTAAACGTGGGACCTGGAGATTGGAACCAGCGTTCTTAGGCTTAGGAGGCAGGCGCCTTAACCACTAAGCCATCTCTCCAGCCCCATTTTAATTTATTTTTATAATGCATGTGATTATTGATTCCTTTATATAACTATACCCAGATCATTTCTTTATGTAATCAAATATTCTTTTTGGAGGAGGGGTTAGAGATAGGGTTTCATGTAGCCCAGTCTGTTCTGGAACTCTGGATCCTCCTTCCTCTACCTCCCAAGTGCTAATATTAAAGGCATATGCTGCCATGCCAGGCTGATAAAGTGTGCTTTTTTTTTTTTTTTTTGGAGAGAATGAGAGAGGGAGACAGAGAATGGGCACGCCAGCAGCCTCTCAGCTGCTGTGAATGAACTCCAGATGCATGCACCCCCTTGCGGGCAAGTGCAGCATTGCACCCTTGCATCACTTTGCAACTGGCTAAACATGGGGCCTAGAGATTGGAACCAGCGTTCTTAGGCTTTGCAGGCAGGCACCCAAACCACTAAGCCATCTCTCCAGCCCCAGTGTTTTATTTTTGGTAGCAGAAATGATTTTGGGTAGGGTCCTGTTATGATCCCTGTGAGATTGTACTTAGCTCTGCAGAGACTCTGGTTAGCTCCATGGCCTGCTGGACTCATCTGATCTTAGGTAGCCATCTCCATGTGTCTTTCATCATAACCTCCTTCAGCATGGCTTGTGTAGCAGGTGAACTTGGATGGGGGCTTCCCAAGAAGTTTATACTGGAAAGGAGTCAGATGGAGATCAACAAACACATGATGGGGGTTTGGTGGTTATTATGGAATGTTGGACTCATCTGATCTTAGGTAGCCATCTCCATGTGTCTTTCATCATAACCTCCTTTGGATGGGGCTTCCCAAGAAGTTTATACTGGAAAGGAGTCAGATGGAGATCAACAAACACATGATGGGGGTTTGATGGTTATTATGGAATGTTGGAGCAATACAGAACTTGTTCTTTTTTTTTTTTTTTTTTTTTTTTTTCTGAGGTAGGGTCTTGTTCTATCCCAGGGTGACTTGGAATTAGTCTCAGGCTGGTGTTGAAATCACAGTGATACTCCTACCTCAGCCTCTGTAGTTATGGGTTTAAAGGTGTGTGCCACCATGCCTGGCCAGAACTAGTTTTGAAATCCCAGATCTTAGCTTCCTTCTCTTTCTTTTTCTTTTTCTTTTCTTTTGGAGACAGACAGAGACAGAGAGACAGAGACAGAGACAGAGAGAGACAAAGAGAGGGAGAGGAAGACAGGTATGGGCGCCAGCAGTCTCTCAGCTGCTGCAAACAAAATCCAGATGCGTGCGCCCCCTTATGGTCAAGTGTGGCATTGCGCCCTTGTGTTACTTTTGCATCTGGCTAAACGTGGGACCTGGAGATGGGAACCACTGGGGACTGGAAACAGTGTTCTTAGGCTTAGGAGGCAGGCGCCTTAACCGCTAAGCCCTCTTTTTCTTTTCTTTTCTTTTTTTTTTTTTTTTTTTTTTTTGTTTTTTGAGGTAGGGTCTCGCTTTAGCCCAGGTTAACCTGAAATTCTCTCTGTATTCTCAGGCTGGCCTCAAACTCACAGAAATTCTCTTACCTCAGCCTCCTGAGTGCTGGGATTTAAGGTGTGCACCACCACACCTGGCTTGATCTTAGTTTCTTTATCTGTATTGTGGAATACTAACAATTAAGAGTAGAATTTGTGATCAATGTGAAGAATGCAATTCTGGATATAGAATAATGATATGAATAGCTATTTTTTTTAAAGACAGGGTCTTATGTATCTCAGGCTACCTTCAAATTTAGTCTGTAGCCAAGGATATCTTGAACTTCTGATCCTCCAACCTCCACTTCTGAAGCTCTGAGATTAGAGGTGTGAACTATGACATTTAGTTTTAAGCAGTGCCTGGGATTAAACCTGGGCTGTGAATGCTAGGAAATCACTCTACAAACTAAGCCCATTCCTGGCCCAGATTAGCTAATTTTTTTGAGTGCTTGATATTGAGAAAGAAGTTAGGTAGGCACCTGAGGGTAAGAGGACCCTAAATTGAACATTATTTTCCTTAGATAAAAGGGAGAAATGTCCTTTATCCTGTAAGGGGAATATAATTTTTCCTTATATCCTTTTCCCTAAAGGAGGAGTTCTGCTTTCCTAGAAATGTAACTAAGATTATTCCAATCCAGTAAATTCCCATAAAAGACCCTGATCAGCGTCACCAGGCAGATTTTCCCATTCAGGAAGGCTCCCAATTTAGGAGCTTTTTGCTTTACTTTCCTTAATAGGGTTTTCCATTTCTGGGGATTCCCTCCTGTTTTACAGGTGCTCTACCTCCTTTCATTTTCAGCTCTATAATAAAAATTTTTTTTTTTTTTTGGCTTTTACCACATTTGTTTATTATTAGCCTCTTCAAGAGTTCAAACAGGCACTGGGGGACAGACCCTTTTAAAGCATCATTCTCTGTCTGTGGATGTTATTCTTTGAATCCACATGGAAAGAACCTGGAGGCCACTGTCTCAGTGGAAAGTTTTGTGTCACCGTGACAGCTGGGCATCCTAGCTCCTGCGTTAAAGCCCAACCAAGAGCTGAGAAAGGCTCCATCACTCACAAAGGCTTGCCAAATTTCTGTATCATTTCTGGCGTGTTGGACTTTATCATACTTTTTGCTCTTCTTTCCTGCCTTCCTCAGCCACCTGAAGGAGATTTGATCTGTTCTATCTCCTAATTCTCCCTTTTCTTCTTTGAAACTCCCTTCTGCTTGGGAACTGGGCATATTAAAAACTAGGTAGATGGATGGGCACCCTCTTACCCCAATCTAGATGTGGGTAGGTTGCCAAGGTGCCAGGACACCAGGAGGCTCAACACAGGCCTCAGCCCTAGGTGAGCTCACAATTGATGATCTCTTTCCCGCAAGCAAGACACCATAGGATGCCAGGGATCCAGGAGCACCAGGTGGCCTGGCTTAGGCGCCTGCCTCCTGGTGAGCTGACAATTGGTATCCCCTTCCTCCCAACTCAGAGGCATGTAACCCACCTGGAAACCAGGAAGAGCAGGTCAACTGAGTTCAATTCAGTGGTAAAGAAAAGTCAAAATATGAATTTTGCAGGAAAATGGATGGATCTGGAAACCATACTAAGTGAGGCAACAGGCTTAGAAAGACAAATTTTCATGTTGCATGTTCTCTCTCATATGTGGCTCCTAGCTTGGAGTAGTTTGATTTGTCTGTAAGTTGTAGTAAGTATAAGTACTAGGTGGTTTGGAAGCTAGAACTAGGCTTGACGAGAGAAGCTGGGAGGGAATAGGGAAGGGGATAGTAGAGAGGCAAGTGGAGGGTCAGAATACAGGGGATGGAAAGATCTTAAGGGGGACAGAAGACAGAGGGACGTGAAGGGGCAAGATACACAAAACTAAAGAGAGTATGAATATGTATGATAGAAATCTGTTAGTTAATTAATAGCCATAATTTTTTTAAAAAGTTTTATTTTATTTTATTTTATTTTATTTTATTTTATTTTATTTGAGAGAGAGAGAGAGAGAGAGAGAGAGAGAGAGAATGGACATGCCAGGGTCTCTAGCCACTGCAAACAAACTCCAGATGCATGCACCCCTGGTGCATCTGGCTTACATGGGTCCTGGAGAATCGAACCAAGGTCCTTTGTCTTTGCAGGCAAACGCCTTAACTGCTAAGCCATCATTCCAGCCCCCATAATTTTTTTTATTAAAGGAGTTTTAAAAATTCTTTATTTATTTATTTGTGCAGAGAGAGAGAGAGAGAGAAGAGAGACAGAGAGAGATGGGCACACCAGGGCCTATAGCCACTGCAAACGAACTCTAAATGCATGTGCCCCTTGTGCATCTGGCTTACGTGGGTCCTGGGGAATCAAACCTGGGTCCATTGGTTTTGTAGGCAAAAGCCTTAACCATTAAGCCATCTCCATAATTTTTTTTTTAAGAGAAAGAGAGATAGTTTTGGCAGAAATATCCTGCTGGGGTAGACAAAGCTTTCCTAAAGCTATCTTAAAGCCACAGGTTGTTGCAGGTAATTCTTAGTGTTGGAGATGGGCCATGCTCTCCACTACTGGGCTGTTGTTGTTCAGGGAGACCCAAGAGACCCTCAAAACAATGCAGACTATTGCCAAAGCACTTGGTTATCCCTAAGAACTAGATGGTAAGATCTTATTGGTGAAGACACTACAAACTGCATTAGCAAGATACTGAGAAATCAAGTTGGAACTAAGCTGGAAGCCATCTCTCTGCTGGCTAACTGGTGTAGTGCTGATAAGTGCTATGCTAGCTACTTGGGAAGAAAAATCATTGACAGTCTGAACAAACAGTGGATCCTGCATTCTACAAAACTAATCAACCAGGTAAGATGTACCAATGGGAGCAAAAGTGGCACATAAGTTATGGGAATAATCAACTGCTCTCTGATCAGATATGAGGCCCTTCTCAAAGGGAGGGAATTCATGTCTGGTACTGAGAACTGAGTCAAAAGCCTATGATTTCTTTTTGGAAGGACATAGACCCCAACATTAACCCCTGGTGCATGTAGGCATGCACACACAAACACACACATATGCACATATGCAAAGAAGAAGGAGGAGGAAACAGAAAGAAAGGAAGGAAGGAAGGACGGAAGAAAGAAAGAAAGTAAGGAAAGAAGAAAAGAAAAAAAAACCCATGTAGCTATATCCATCTAATTTTTGTTGTTGTTGTTGTTTTGCGAGGTAGGGTGTCACTCTGGTCCAGGCTGACCTGGAATTAACTATGTACTCTCAGGGTGGCTTCAAACTCATGGCAATCCTCCTACCTCTGCCTCCCGAGTGCTGGGATTAAAGGCATGTGCTACTATGCCCACCATATATCCATCTAATTTTTGACAAAGCTATCAAAAATATACATCGAAGAAAAAAAGCAGCCTCTTCAATAAATGGTGCAGGGAAAATTGGAAATCAATATGTAGAAGAATGAATTTAGATTCCTATATGTCATGTGTACCACACAAAAACTACTCCAAATGGATCAAAAACCTAGATGTAACACATGAAAGTATATATGTAAACAGAATGAGGTCTAAGAGGGGTGTGTGTGTGTGGAAGGGGAATGGGGAGGGGTTATGGGAGAGTAGGAGGTAAATGTGAGTAATGTACAATGATACATATGTGTGAAACTGCCATAGTAAAACTCATTATTTTGTATGCTAGCTAAAAATTAATGAAAATACAATAATAAAATTAAAAGAAAGAAACTAATAAATGTGGTTTCCTTTAGGAAGGAGAATTTAGGGTGGTAGGCCTTTCTGGTCAGACCTTCTGTCACATTTTCTGTTTGTTCATTCTTTTTGAAACTATGAATGCATATTGTTTTGATTTTATAATAGTTATAACAATTCCTTAAACACAAATCTAATGGAAAAATGGAAGATTGTAATTCTGGCAGACTTTGCAAAAGTCTTTGGAAGTCCAAAGTGCTCTGCAGATTTGAGGAGTGACTGTCAGTTCAACCTTGGGGCAGAATTGGATGAGAAACGCCAGTACAGAGTCAGCTGTGGATATAAGTGTGGTTGTCAGCTCAAAAGCGAGTGTGAATGTGGGCACCTGTGCAGGTCAGAGAACAGCTTTGGGTGTTGGTCCTTACCTTCTTTGAAGCAAGATCTGTCATTGTTCACCAATGCATTTACAGGTTAGCTGGCCTGTGAGCTTCTGGGAGATTCTCCTGCCTCCTCCTTCCTTTCGCCATAGTCACACTGGGATTACAGATGCCCACTATAGTGCCTGGCTTTATGTGGGTTCTGGGGATCCAAACTCAGGTACTCATGTCTGGGTAGCAAGTGCTTTAGCCACTGAGCCATCTCTCCACCCTCGAGATCTTTTTTTACATGTTATATTTTCCTACACTTTCTAGAAAAATAGCTCAGTTGGACTTTTTTAAAAAAATTATTTTTATTTATTTATTTTTAGTGCCAAGAAGCTGTACTGGCCATGCAAGGGCTGTGGCTCTGCTATGCATCTGGCTCCCTGGAGAAGTGGCTGTCATGCTGCCAGCCCTGGGTCTCTTGGAAAGGAGGAATGGAAAATGTGATATTTCTGCTCAAATCCCAATGAATCCTCGCTCAGCATAACCAGTGAGAATTAAGCTCTCCAACAAACCACACTGGGAAAAAAGAAGAAAGTTGAGATCTGAATTCCCCAGTTCTTTGTGGCATCCGAATTCACAGAAGGACTTTGTTTTATGGACCCCAAATATGTTGTCCTGTGGAGTGATGGATTCCCCAGTATTTCTAAACAAGTGAATGTGAGGAGTGAGGACCCTGTAGGAATTGTGATGGACTGAGGGGAACAGTCATTCAGGAACCTAGGAGGACTGAGAAGACAGGGACTCAGCCCTGACCAAGCCTGCTCAATCCTGAAAAGCTCTCACTTCCTCTAAATTAAGCCCCAAACACTCCCTGGGGCTAGATGGGCAGCCAGCAGGAGGTCATGGGGACACAGAACTTGCTCTCTCTCCCCCTCCCCCTTCCTGGCAGTGAGGCTTATTTCATTGTTTTCTTCATAGCAGAGCTCTCCTCCATCATCCTGGTTAAAAAGTAGTAACAGATGAGTTTCAATTAGAAATGTTGAGATCTAGCTGTGGCCTGCTGTAGATTATTCTATACAGTGTTTTCTTCAGGCTGTGCCTTGTCTTAAGAGACTCCATGATATAAGCATATTTTTACTTCATTTTGTGTGTGCAGGAGCAGTATGACTCCGTGTCTTGATGGACATGTAAACAAAACCATCTGTCTAGCACCACCCATGAGGAACAGATCATTCAATAACTTATTTCTAAAAGTAAAAATGGGTGGACCCTATAAATTTATCAAAGTGAAATTGGACCATATTAGTACATGGATATATTTAAAATCATACCAGGAAAAACAGGCCTGAAACTTGTCAAACACACCAGGCTGAAGAAAGGGTACAACAACCCTAAAGAGGAGGTCACCTAACACCACAGTGGTGACAACCCCATAGAGCTGTCATCTGATCACCTGGTGTGTGCATCAAGGGCCTGGCAGGCAGAGAACTTTCAACAGTCCCAGGTGCTTCAGCTTAGTTTTGTCCTCACTGTTACAGCCTGCTCAGATTGTCATTCATGCATCTATCTGTTCATCTCTCTGGACCTGCCTCCATTCATATACCCATTAGTCCATCTGCACCAGTCCTGCCTTTTACCTCTATACCTCCATGGTGTCACATATCACTCCAGCTCTGCTCAATCCTCAGGCTCAGCTCAGACACGTGAGCCAGCAGCTTGGCTATTTAACAGCAGTGTCTCCAGCAGAGACTCCTTTTGCATTACTATCAGCTTCCTGCCTCTAATTCTTAGGCTACTGTGGTGGCTGACTGTAAAATGTATCCCATGGTCTCATGTGTTAAGTGCTTAATCCTGAGCTGGTGGTGCTGTTTTAGAAGGTTGTGAAGTCTTTGGAGGTGGAGTCTTGCTGGAGGAGGTATGTCACTGGGGGTGAGCCTTTGGACATCATAGCCCAGCCCAGCTTGCAGCACTCAGTTCCCTCTCTCTGCTTCCTGCCGGCTGATGTGGAGGTATGACACCTGTTTGTTCCTGCCATGCATTCCCTTCCATGATGAAACTTTCCCTCTAAACTATAAGCTGAAACAAACCCTTACTTTCCATAAGCTACTTCTGGTTGTGTGTTTTGTGCCAGCAATGAAAAGATAACTGCTACAACCACTTTGGAACTCCTTGAGCTCTGTGACAACCTCTTTTTATTTTATTTTTTTATTATGAAGAACATATTTTGTATGGATACATCATGTGTTGGTACCATCTTTTCCCTCCTCCCTGCCCCCATTCCAAAAGGGGCCCTCCTCAGTGGGGTTGCTGGTATTCCCCATGGGTTGTCAGTTATGCTTTGTGGGAGCAGCAGTCAGTTACTGGAGGGAGGCAGTGCCACTGGGCATGACTTCCTAACCTGTGACTCTTACAATCTTTCCACACCCTGTTCCTCAAGATTCACTGAGCCTTGGTGTTTTTTTTTTTTTTTTTTTTTGGGTGGGGGGGGAGGGACACAGAGAGAGACAGAGAGAGGGGAGAAGAAGACAGATAGATAATGGACACACCAGCAGCCTCTCAGCCGCTGCGAACTCCAGATGTGTACGCCCCCTTGTGGGCAAGTGCGGCATTGAGCCCTTGCATCACTGCATCT
The DNA here is from genome assembly GCA_036365145.1 of Orientallactaga sibirica. Taxonomy (NCBI): domain Eukaryota; kingdom Metazoa; phylum Chordata; class Mammalia; order Rodentia; family Dipodidae; genus Orientallactaga; species Orientallactaga sibirica. The sequence continues at coordinate 12,292,493 of JAEOAD010000036.1, forward strand.
GGCTAAACGTGGGACCTGGAGATTGGAACTAGCATTCTTAGGCTTAGCAGGCAGGCGCCTTAACCGTTAAGCCATCTCTCCAGCCCGGTGGGTGTGTTTTAAGTCTACTTCAGGGATGAGCTTTTAGGAGTCTATGTATCTCTGCTTTGGTATGTATTAAGTATCCTCAGCATCTGTCTCCTTCACCCTGGTGCTGCTTGTCAGGCTCACCATGGAAGTACCACTCTTGCCCTTCTTCCCAATTCCTCTGGTTTTGGCTGGGACTTGACTGAGATGTGAGTGGTGGGTGGTTTATCTCCTCTGGTCTTGCTCCCTTCTGAAAAAGAAAAATAGATCCTCCAATGGAGAGTAAAGTCAGCATAGGTTAAATTGGATAAGTGTTATTAATTTAGGGAGAGTTTGATGGATGTAGTCCCTCTTTTAGCCAAATACTGTGGGAACTTTGCATTGGAGAGCATAATCTTTGTCTCTGCAGGATTCAGACTTGGTTCCCAGTTCCAGATATGGGTTCCTTTCCATTGAGCAGATCTCTTAGCCAATCAGAAAGCCCTTAGTTACCCACTAAGGTTGTGTGCCACTACTGCACTGGTGTGTGCTTCTTGTCAGCCTGGTTGTTTAGTAAGTAGTTTAGACCTTTGCTTGCTCACAGTGTTGTGGCCACTTTCTCCCAGTAACTCATGTAGTGCTTTCCAGCACTAGACAGGCTGACTTGTGGCATCCTGTTTAACCCATTGATAGGTTTACTGTGTGATCCAAAAGTTAATATTTTTAGTTCACTTTTGAACTCCAGTTACAAGCATACTGGTGTAGCACAGACCCCTGATCCAATTTTTAAAGGGCTATTACACTTTTAAACTTTTGGAAATTAACTTTCCCATAGCAGAGCAACTTCCAGAAGCCAGGAGAGAGACCAGGAACTGATCATGCCCTGGCACCTTCAGAGGAACTTGAACTCCAGCCTCTTGACCTTGGACTCCTAGCCTACATAACCAAAGCCCACAGTCAGCAGCTGAGCTGAACTCAACCCTTACCTTGCTCTACATTTCCATGGTAGGGGGGTGTTAGCCTCATGGGACCATCATATGATCAGGTGACATGATCTGGATGGAAGTTTAGCTTTGTTACCAGTACATAATAACAGGTGAATGTGGGTGTCTTTGAGATTGACGGAACCTTTCATGGCTCTTGGTTAGGCTTTAGCCCAGGAGTTTTAAGGTATATTTACTCTTTGGTTATACTTCTTTGCTGGGTGTTTAAGACCAAGTAGGTAGCCAAAATTTAAATATATATATCTTTTTTAAAGGTCAGTTGCAGCTTTTTAGGAGAGACTTTTATGGACTGCTAGGAGGCCCATGACTCCTTTAGCATTGGTGTCATCTGCTGGGACGGGTCAGGGCCTTGCTGACCATGTGGCTTTCCTTAGAAGCAGTGAGGACTTTCCCCTCTGGTTTGACCTTCCTCATGCAGACTGTACAGTCTCCATGACCTCTTTGATCAAGAGGACAAGTGACTTAGTGGAGACCCTTTAGAAGTGTCCCGTTACCTCTTAGGACCTGCCTGACCTGGGGTCAGAGACCAAAATATTGGCTGCCCTTTTAACCATGTTATCCTTATTGGCTTTGGATTCCACACTTGTTTATTGAACACACAGATGGAGAATTATACCAGACTTGGAAAAAATGTTGATACTGAACATATCTGATCATCTTTTCCTTTAGCAAAAATTATCTAGTTGAAGGATGATATAAAAGATTAGCTGGGCATGGTAGCACAAGCCTTTAATCCCAACATTCGGAAGGCAGAGGTAGGAGAATCACCATGAATATGAGGCCATCCTAAGACTGTATAGCGAATTCCATGTCAGCCTGGGATAGAGTGAGACCCTATCTTGATAAACAAACAAACAAACAAACAAACAAACAAACAAACAAACAAAAAAATTAGTCATGTTTTCTAACATCTAACTTAAGTTGACTGATAACACTGTAAGCCACATTTATAAAACAGAAAACATATATATCTTGTCTTTAAATACTTAACAGTTTTAAGTACAAGTAAAACATATTAACATCCCTAGAGACATTTTTTTAACCAACACATTTAAATTAATTTATTTGATAAGGATTTAATAAACATCCCCCCCCAAAAGAAACAACTGGATATGATGGTGCATGCCTTCAATCCCAGCATCCAGAAGGCTGAGGTAGGAGGATCACTGTGAGTTTGAGGCCAGCCTGGGGCTACAGAATGAGTTCCAGGTCAGTTTGGGCTAGAGGGAAATGCTGCCTCAAACTTAAAAAAAAACTCAAAATAATAAAAAAAAAAGTTTTTAACAAGTTAAAAAAAATTTTTTTATTGATAGCTTCCATAATTATAGATGATAAACTATGATAATTTCCTCTTTATTTTTGTTGTTGTTGTTTTTTGATTTTTTTATTGATAAGCTTCTATACTTAAATGAAGAATAAAGTCCTGACATCCAGAGATGAGAATTTTTCACTGTTTGACCTTAGATAAGAGCAACTTTGTCTTCTCTGTCTGGAGCCATCTTTTGAGTGGTAGGGCATGTTCCTGTGAAAAGTCCTGCTCTTTCTCCTCTTTGGAATATTGGGGACTTTTGCAGTCAGGTTCTCATTGCTAGCAGAAAACACATGACCAAGAGCAGCTTGTGGAAAAAAAGGGATTTATTTGGGCTTATAGACTTGAGGGCAAGCTCCATGATGACAGGAGAAAATGATGGAATAAGTAGATGGTGGACATCACCTCCTGGCCAACATCAGATGGACAAGAACAACAGGAGAGTGGGCCAAATACTGGCCAGGGGAAGCTGGTTATATATGCCCACACCTGACAATACACTGCCTCCAGGAGGCATTAATTCCCAAATTTCCATCAGCTGGGGACCTAGCCTTCAGAACACCTAAGTTTATGGGAGACACCTAAATCAAATGACTACAGGGACATATCCCTCCTAGAGCACCTTCTCAAACTAGGGATACCCCTATTAGCACTGAGAGAAGGACTCTTAGCAGCAGTCTTGGCAGCCTGGTCAGCCAACCTGTTCCCCTATGAGGTTGTATCTAATCTCTTTTGATTTTCTTTGTAGTGCATTTCTGGAACTTCAGATGGAAGAAAGACTGCAAAATCTCTTTTTGAATAGTGGTATGGGCATGTAGGACCCAAAGATATATTTAGAATTGGTATAAATATTAACCTTATGATTCTTGCCTAGTTGTGGTGTCCTGGTAAAAAGCCACCAGCTTTGCTAGCTGAGAATTAGTATCTGGAGGTAGCAGTTAGTTGTCAATTGTCTTATTGGTGATTACTATTGTATAGCAGATGACCTGTTGTATAAAGGAACCTCCATCTGTAAAAAGAGTCTAGTCTGAGTCTTTTAAGAGTGTCTCTATGATCTCCTCAGGCCATACGACTAAGAGATTGTTTCTTTGCAGCTATGTCTGGGCTTCCTTCTTCTTCTTCTGGGAGGAAGATAGCTGGATTTAGTGAGGAACAAGCTGTTATCTGAATAGCAAAGTCCCCCAGGAGGGCAGCCTGGTATCTTCAGGTCAATAGCAGCGAAGTGAATGTTAGCTTTGATATCATGAGACATGGTGACATGAACAAATATATTAATTTACTAAAAAGAGTTGAATATGAGTTATACCTAAGACATTATGTCACTTGGATTTTAAAAATGCTTATTTATACACTGTGATGGTTTGAATTAGGTATCTCCCATCAACTCATGGGCTCTGAATGCTTGGTCCCTAGCTGGTGGCAATTTGGGAACTCGAGCCTTTCTGGAGGAGGTGTGTTATTGGGGGTGGGCTTATGGGTATTATAGCCAGCTTCCCCTTGCCAATGTTTGGCACACTCTCCTGCTGCTATTGTCTACCTGATGTTCGCCAGGAGGTGGTGTCCACCCTCTGCTCATGCCACATTTTCCCTTGCCATCATGGAGCTTCCCCTCAAGTGTATAAGCCAAAATAAACCCTTTCCTCCCACAAACTGCCTTTGGGTGGGAGCTTTGTGCCATCAATGTGAAGGTGACTACAACACACATAAATCTGAAAACTACATTCTAGAAAAAGATAACAGAGCTTTAGTGACCTTGGACAGTGACATATCTTGCAAACAACAGAAGGCAAAAGAGGAACCATATAGAGAAGCAAAACTCTTTATTTTCAACTTTGAGCTATTTGTTATTCTCCTTTCCCTTGTCACAGAGCCAGGGGCCAGTCTGCCCCAGGAGAGGGATTTTGGAGGACATGAGCTGAAGCTGCTTGGGTCTGAGATAGGATAGTTTACCTTCTTTCCAAACCAGTTTAAATAGCTCATGACAAGTTACTAATGTGATTTACATTCAAATGGGCAAGAAAAAGTGAAAGACAACATATGAGAGCCAAGTATCTCAAATTTCAATGCTAACCCTTATTTAAAGTCTCAATAGGTTTTTTTTTTTTTTGAGAGAGACACAGAGACAGAGAGAGAGGGAGAGGAAGACAAATAGAGATGGGCACGCCAGCAGCGTCTCAGCTGCTGTGAACGAAATCCAGATGCATGTGCCCCCTTGTGGTTGAGTGCGGCATTGCGCCCTTGCATCGCTCTGCATCTGGCTAAAGGTGGGACCTGGAGATTGGAACTGTTGGAGATTGGAACCAGCATTCTTAGGCTTAGGAGGCAGGCGCCTTAACCGTCAAGCTATCTTTCCAGCCCTCAATAGTTTTTTTTTGTTTTTGTTTTTGTTTTGTTTTTCGAGGTGGGTTTCACTCTAGCCCAGGTTGACCTGGAATTCACTCTGTATTCTCAGGGTGGCCTCGAACTCATGGTGATCCTCCTACCTCTTCTTCCTGAGTGCTGGGATTAAAGGCATGCACCACCACACCCAGCCTGAAAGTCTCAACAGTTTTGTGTGAAAAGCAAGTGTGTCCCTAACATTCCAGGCAGGATCCACACTTCCCTTAAGTCCAACCTTGTTGCAATCCTAGTTACAGTCATCTAATGTACCAGTCCCTCTGCACTCACCAGTGGAGGGAGGAAGGAGAGAGAGAGAGAGAGAGAGAGAGAGAGAGGGAATGAGAAAATGAGTATGCCATAGCTTCTAGCTTCAGCTGCTGCAAATAAACTCCAGATGTATGCACCACTGTGCATCTGGCTTTATATAGGTACTGAGGAATCAAATCTGAGTCTTTAGGTTTTGTACCATTGAATCTTTCCAGCCCCAAAGTACTTTTCTCTGAAGGTACAAATTCAGTCAGTGTTCTACTGGGCACATACACACGCATCCCACTCCTACTTCTGGCCTTCAACATGTTTTTAAAGGGAATAAACAGAGGGCTTATTCAAGTGTTCTGCAGAATTTTTTTATTTTATTTTATTTTTTTGGTTTTCAAGGTAGAGTCTTGCTGTACCCCAGGCTGACCTAAAATTCACTATGTAGTCTCAGGGTGGCCTCTAACTCATGGCGATCCTCCTACCTCTGCCTCCCAAGTGTTGGGATTAAAGGAGTGCACCACCACTCCCGGCTCTTCTCAGAAATTTACCATCTTCCTGGTTTAAAAATATTTTTGGACTGGAGAGATGGCTCAGAGGGTTAGGCACTTGCTTGCAAAGTTTAAAGGCTAGAATTAGATTCCCTGGTACCCATGTAAGCCAGGTGTACAAGTGTACATGTGTCTGGTGTTAATTTAATTTTTTATTAAGAACTTTAATATATGAAAATATAGGAATTTGATCATGTTATAGTCTCATTGTTGCCTTTTGACCCCACTTTTCTACCCCCATCACCTGAGGACCATCTTCTTTTGAGATACAGTCTTTCCTCTGTTTCATTGTCTTGTTCCTTTTGTCCTCCTCTACCCCCCATATCAAAATGATAAGCTCAGAACTGTTTTGGGCTTGTGGGGGTGTCAGAAACCATTGTGGTCGCGAATGCACCAGTCAGTTCATGTAGGAAGGGTAGTGCCCTAAAACATACCTGTGAACCCTGTGGCTCTTACAGTCTTTCTGTCCCCTATTTTGCAATGCTCTCTGAGCCTCGGAAGGCATGAAAATAATATCCTTTACTGTTCAGGTGTTGACAGCCTCTTATTTTCTTTCTTTCTTCTTTTTTTTTTTAGATGTGGACATATTTTGTACGTAAACAACATATGTTGGTGTCATCCTTCCCTCCTCCCTGCCCCTTTTGTAAAGATGTCTTCCTTATTGGGGATGCAGGTCAACCCCATGGGGATTGTGGGTCATGTATTATGGGGCGGGGAGGCAATGTCTCTGTGAAAAATGTCCCAACTTGTGGCTCTAACAACCTTTCCACTCCCTCTTCCACAAAATTCCCTGAGCCATGCTGGGAGCATTTTAAGTCTATTTCAGTGATGGGCACTTAGGAGCCTCTGGATCTCTGGTTTGGTAGGTGTTGAGTGTTCTCAGTGTCTATCTCCATCACCCTTGTGCTGATATCAGGTTCACTATGAAAGCAGCTGTGGTGGTTTGATTCAGGTGTCCCCCATAAACTTAAGTGTTCTGAGTGCTAGGTTCCCAGCTGATGGCAATTTGGGAATTAACACCTCCTGGAGGTGGTGTATTGTTGGGGGCGGGCTTATGGGTGTTATAGCCAGCTTCCCCTTGCCAGTGTTTGTCACACTCTCCAGTTGCTGTTGTCCATCTTATGTTGACCAGAGGGTGATGTCCACCCTCTGCTCATGCCATCATTTTTCCTGCCATCATGGAGCTTCCCCCTCGAGCCTGTAAGCTAAAATAAACCTCTTTTTTCCCACAAGCTGCTTTTAGTCGGGTGATTTCTGCCAGCAATGTGAACCTGACTGCAACAGTAAAGTGGTACCGAGGAGTGGGATTGCTGCTAGACACCTGACTGTGTGGCTTTGGCCTTTTGGAGCTGATTTTCAAGAGGAATGTGGAAGGATTTGAAATCTTGGCCTAAGAGATGCCTTGCAGTGCTGTAAGTACAGCTTGATGGACTATTCTGGTCAGAGCTGAAAGACCTGAATGCAGTAAGAACTATGGACTGTGAGGTTTGGCTTATGAGGGTGAGAAAGAGCTTTACTTGGACTGGGCTAGCAGTTTGTGTGAGAAGCTTCCTGTCCTGAGAAGATATGCAGGGTTGCTTTGCATAGAAATGAACTGGTGTGAGCAGAGGGATATGGCACAGAAAAAAATGAAATCTTTGGGTAAACGCTACCCCTTCAGCTACACTTGAGAGATTACAACCTTTGAGATTGGGCAATGGGGCAACAGGAAGAATGCAGACTCTTTTGAAGGGGCCTGAATGCTGAAGAAGTGTCCTGTTCTTCAAAGTCTGATTATTCCCCCCTGGGTTAACAAATTAGCACCCTACCTGGTATTATGGAGTATAACAAATGCAGGAAAGAGAGGGTCATTGAGTTTTTAATGTGGTCTTGTGTTTTGGAAATGGCCATGGGCAGTGTGAAGCAGGTTTGCTGGATGCCTGCATGGAGATCCCATGGAGCCATGAGGATGGACCGTGGGTTGCAGTGGAGACCCAGTGGAGATGCCGGGACTATGAGATGGCTGCCAAGGAGGACTGCCAGCCCTGGATGAAGTTTTCCAGGACCGTGAGTAGCCTAGCTGGAGGGGGTGGAATTGGAACTCCAGAGACTTGTTGCTGGTTAGAATTATCGCTCTTGGAGATTTGTCATTGACTAGAGTTGTTGGACTTGGAATTACAGAGTTTGATGTTTGCCCTGGTTGTTTTAAATCTTGTATTGGTTGAATATTTCTTTGCTTTGCCCGATGCCATCTTTTGCAGTGTGAATGTTTATTCTGTGTCATTGTGGTTTTTTTTTTTTTTTTTTTTTTTTGGTCTTATGGCTCAATTAAAAGACCTTGAATTTTGGGGATGTATGAACATCATTGGAATTGATAAAAACTATGGGGACTTTTAAAGTTGGATGAATGCATTGCATTTCACATCATGTATGGTTATCATTTATGGGGCCCAGGGGCAGAATGTGGTGGTTTGATTCAGGTGTCCCCCATAAACTTAAGTGTTCTGAATGCTAGGTTGCCAGCTGATGGCAATTTGGGAATTAACACCTCCTGGAGGCAGAGTATTGTTGGGGCCGGGCTTATGTGTTATAGCCAGCTTCCCCTTGCCAGTGTTTGGCATACTCTCTCTGGCTGTTGTCCACCTTATGTTGACCAGAGGGTGATGTCCACCCTCTGCTCATGCCATCGTTTTCCTGCCATCATGCTTTTAGTCGGGTGATTTCTGCCAGCAATGTGAACCTGACTGCAACAGTAAAAGTGGTACCGAGGAGTGGGATTGCTGCTAGACACCTGACTGTGTGGCTTTGGCCTTTTGGAGCTGATTTTCAAGAGGAATGTGGAAGGATTTGAAATCTTGGCCTAAGAGATGCCTTGCAGTGCTGTAAGTACAGCTTGATGGACTATTCTGGTCAGAGCTGAAAGACCTGAATGCAGTAAGAACTATGGACTGTGAGGTTTGGCTTATGAGGGTGAGAAAGAGCTTTACTTGGACTGGGCTAGCAGTTTGTGTGAGAAGCTTCCTGTCCTGAGAAGATATGCAGGGTTGCTTTGCATAGAAATGAACTGGTGTGAGCAGAGGGATATGGCACAGAAAAAATGAAATCTTTGGGTAAACTCTACCCCTTCAGCTACACTTGAGAGATTACAACCTTTGAGATTGGGCAATGGGGCAACAGGAAGAATGCAGACTCTTTTGAAGGGGCCTGAATGCTGAAGAAGTGTCCTGTTCTTCAAAGTCTGATTATTCCCCCCTGGGTTAACAAATTAGCACCCTACCTGGTATTATGGAGTATAACAAATGCAGGAAAGAGAGGGTCATTGAGTTTTTAATGTGGTCTTGTGTTTTGGAAATGGCCATGGGCAGTGTGAAGCAGGTTTGCTGGATGCCTGCATGGAGATCCCATGGAGCCATGAGGATGGACCGTGGGTTGCAGTGGAGACCCAGTGGAGATGCCGGGACTATGAGATGGCTGCCGAGGAGGACTGCCAGCCCTGGATGAAGTTTTCCAGGACCGTGAGTAGCCTAGCTGGAGGGGTGGAATTGGAACTCCAGAGACTTGTTGCTGGTTAGAATTATCGCTCTTGGAGATTTGTCATTGACTAGAATTGTTGGACTTGGAATTACAGAGTTTGTTGTTTGCCCTGGTTGATTTAAATCTTGTATTGGTTGAATATTTCTTTGCTTTGCCTGATGCCATCTTTTGCATTCTGTGTCATTATGTTTTTTTTTTTTTTGGTCTTATGGCTCAATTAAAAGACCTTGAATTATGGGGATGTATGAACATCATTGGAATTGGTAAAAACTATGGGGACTTTTAAAGTTGGATGAATGCATTGCATTTCACATCATGTATGGTTATCATTTATGGGGCCCAGGGGCAGAATGTGGTGGTTTGATTCAGGTGTCCCCCATAAACTTAAGTGTTCTGAATGCTAGGTTCCCAGCTGATGGCAATTTGGGAATTAACACCTCCTAGAGGCAGAGTATTGTTGGGGGCGGGCTTATGGGTGTTATAGCCAGCTTCCCCTTGCCAGTGTTTGGCATACTCTCTGGTGGCTGTTGTCCACCTTATGTTGACCAGAGAGTGATGTCCACCCTCTGCTCATGCCATCGTTTTTCCTGCCATCATGGAGCTTCCCCCTTGAGCCTGTAAGCCAAAATAAACCTCTTTTTTTCCCACAAGCTGCTTTTAGTTGGATGATTTCTGCCAGCAATGCAAACCTGACTGCAACAGCAGCACTCTTGTTCATTTCCCCAATTCCTCTGTGGTTTCAGCTGGGGCTGGGGTGGAGTGCACTGGTCGTTTTTCTCCTTAGGTCCAGCTCCTGTCTGAAAAAGAGAAACAGATTCTCCAATGGAGAATAAAGCATTGGTTAAATGGGATAACCATTATTAATTTAGAGAGAATTAAAAGGGAGCAGACCTCTTATAATCTAAGGTTAGTGGGAACTTGACAATGGAAAGCAGAATCATTATCTGGATATGATTCTGACTTGTTTCCCAGTTCCAGATATGGATTCCTTTCCACTGAGTGGATCTGTTAGCCAATTCAGGAGCAGTTGGTTACCTACCATGGATGGCTGTGTGCCACTATTGCACTTGTGTGAGCATCACATCAGGTCTCTCTGAAAAACAGCTCATTGTGTATGAATACCACATCTTGATATGGAGAATTACAGGTCAGTGCCAAGGGAAAAGAAACAAAGAAAAAGACAGAAGAAAAACAGGAGAAATTTGAGGTTAGGTTTCATCTCACCCTCTCCCGGGTCCTTTGATTCAGGTGCTTCCCCTCTTGAGGGTTCCACCTTTTAATCTGACTTCCAGAATACAGTATTCTATGGTACCAGTTCAGCTTGGGTTCTGTTTTGTGTTCCCCCACAATTTCTCTACCCCCAAGCCCTACCCTCCCTATTGTCCAAGCCTCAAGATGCTATTCAGTTATGTCAGTAACTTGGGCTGGTTGAGGTTAGGAACTGCAGATGAGTGAGATTGTGTGATGGTTGTCTTTCTTTGATTGTGTGAGTTCACCTAGAATGATCTGTTTCAAGTTCAACATTTTTTCTACAAATTTCAATGTGTCATTTTTTCTTACTGCTGAGTAGGATTCCAACTTGTAGATATGCCACATCTTGGTTACCCATTCATCCAATGATGGGCACCTGGGTTGATTCCAGTTTTTAGCTATTATTAATTAAGCAGCTATAAACATGGTTGAGCAAATATCTCTGAACTGAGATCTGAAGCTTTTAGGGTAAATGCCCAGTAAGGGGATAACAGGAGTCTCCATATTGGTTTCCACAGTGGTTGTACCAGCTTACATTCCCACCAACAATGAATGAGTGTTCCTCTTTGTCCACAGCCTCACCATTGATATGATTATTGGTTCTTTGATGGGTTGCTTCATGTTCAGTGATTTTTTTTTTTGATCAGAGTTTCATTGGTTGTTGTGTTTTCATTTTGGGAATGAATTTATGTTGATTTCTCTATGATTTCATTGGAGACGTCCACTGTAGGACTAGGCATCCTTGGAGATCTCTCAGTTTTCTGTCTTTCATTGGCTTTTTGCATTGTTGTCTACCCGTTTTAGGAGGACTCTTTATTTTATTGGGGAGGAAGCAAGTTTTTGTCCTTTGGACCATTCACCCTCTGACTCAAGTGAACAGTGATGTTGGTACTTAATGGCCTGTCAGAATACCAGAGCAAAGCACATGATTCCACAGCCCACACAGGGACCAGGCCTCCCCAAGCAGGGCACAGGGTTAGGGAACTGGGAGGAGCAAGGGAACAGGGATCCGGCCTACTTTGTTCTGTACCCTCCAGCACACAGACCAGTGCAAGCAACTCAGATTGGGGAGGTGGGAGGAGCCCAGAAACATGGGTCTGGCCTACTCACTCCAGACTGCTGCACCCACCCACATACTGTGCAAGGAACTCCCAGCCTCTTAATTTTCTGTTTTGATGAGTTTTTTGAGTCTCCTCAGTGCCTACTACCATCTCCACAGAGAAGCTTCTCTGCTAGCATTGAGAGCAGCACTCATTCATTCCACCACTTTCTCTGCAATGTCCCTTGAGCCCAGGCAGGTGTGATAGAGATGACTTGTCCCAGCTAAGCGCTGTGCTTTCTCTTCTCATTTTGATGAGTCTTGGGTCTCCCTGGTATTCACCTGTATCTGTAAAAAGAAGGTTTTTGGGAGCTGGAGAGATGGCTTAGTGGTTAAGGCACTTGCCTGCAAAGCCAAAGGACCCAGGTTCAACTCCCCAGGACCCATGTAAGCCAGGTCCACAAGGAGGTGCCCTGGCGTACCCATTCTCTCTCTCTCTCTACCTGCCTATCTTTGTATCTCTCTCTCAAATAAATAAATAAATAAATAATTTTTTTAAAAAAGGTTTTCTAACCCAAAGTGAGGTCAACATTAATTTGATGGCAAAAGCATGTTCACTTAGAAGGCTTTTTGATGGACATAACATATTTTTTTTTTTTTTAGTTATTTTTTAAAAAATATAATATTTAGTTATTTATTTGACACAGAGAGAGGGGAGCAAAGAGAGCTAGAGTGAGGGAAAGCATGGGCATGCCAGGGCCCCCAGCCACTGCAAACAAACTCTGTATGCATGCTGCACCATGTGCATCTGGCTTATGTGGGTACTGGGGATACTGGGTCCTTAGGCTTCTCAGGCAAGTGCCTTATCTACTAAGCCATCTCTCCAGCCCAACATAACATCTTTGTTTATCCAAAGAACAGTTGAAGCTTCCCTCTGGGGTCTATGACCTTCCAAAAAGAAGTCATAGGCTTTTGACTCAGTTCTCAGCCCCAGGTATGAATTCCCTTCCTTTGAGAGGAGCCTCATACATATCTGATCAGAGAGCAGTTAATTATCCCCATAACTTATGTGCCACTATTGAACCCATTGGTACATCTTGCCTGGCTGGCTGATTCTGTAGAATGCAGGATCCACTGCTTGTTCAGACTGTAGGTTATTTTTATTCCTAAGTAGCTAGCATAGCACTTGTCAGCACTATATCAGTTAGCCGGCAGGGAGCTAGCTTCCATCTCAGCTCCAGATAGATTCAATGTACTTTCACCATAACTTGTGGTGTCTTCAGCAATAGGATCTTACCATCTAGATATAGTGGGTAACCAAGTGCTTTGCCAATGGCCTAAATTGTTTGTGGGGGGGCCTCATGGGCCTCCCTGGCCAACAGCTCACTGTGGGGGTAACCCAATTCTGGCATGGGGATTCACCAGCAACAACCTATGGCTTTAGGGTAAAGCCTTTCAACCCCAGCATGGTACTTCTACCAACACTATCTCTCTCTTCTTAAAAATATATTTTAATCGACTAACGGAGTAAGTTTCTTCAAGCTTATTCATACTCTTTAGTTTTGTGTATCCCTCCCCTCCCCTCCCCTCTTTTCCTTTCCCTTGTCCCCCAGACCTTTCCACCTCTCTATTCTTTCCCTCTACTTACATGTCTATTATTCCCTCTCCTAATTGCTCTCTGCTTCTCCTCTCTCCAAGCTTCATTCTAGCTTCCTGATCACTAGTATTGGTGCTTACTACAATTTAAAAATATATCAATCCATACTAAGCTTGAATTGGTATATGAGAGAATGAACACATAGTGTTTGTCTTTCTTAAGCTGGATAATGTCATTTAGTATACTTTTTTCCAGTTCCGTGCATTTTACTGTGATTTTCATAATTTCACTCTACTTTTGAACAAGAACTCCATTGTGCATATGTACCATATTTTCATTATCTACCAGTTGACAGGCATATAGGCTAATTCCATTTCTTAGGTATTGTGAATAGAGTAGCAACAAGGCAACAAACATAGCTGAGCAAATATATCTATAGCAAAGTATAAAGTCTTCAGGGTATATGTCCAGATGTGGTATAGCAGGATCATATGGAAGATCTGTTTTTTTGAGAACCCTCCATAGTGATTTCAATAGTGGCTATACCAATTTTACACTCTGACCAATAGTGAATAAAGGCCCCTATTTCCCTACACCCTTTCCAACATTTGTTGTCATTTGATCTTTTCAAACTTTTTATTTATTGGCAACCTTTGTACATATAGACAATAACACATGATCATAATCCCTTCCCACCACCCTCTCTTTTTCCAAACCTCCCCTCCACTGAATTCCTTTTTCTTTTTTAAAAATTTATTTTTTATTTATTTATTTATTTATTTATTTATATACAGAGAGATACAGAGGAGAGATAGATAGAGATAGAGAGAGAGAGAGAGAGAGCAAGTGAATGGGCATACCAGAGCCCCCAGCCACTGAAAATGAGCTCCAGATGCCTGCACCATTTTATGCATCTGGCTTTATGTGGATATTGGGTTGTTAGGCATTACAGGCAAGTGCCTTAAGTACTGAGCTATTCCTCTAGCCCTGCATCCCTTTTTATTTCCAACTAATCTCTCTTTTATTTTGATGTCATCATTTCCCCTCTTATTATGCAGATCTTGTGAAGGTAGTGCTAGCTACCTAGGTACTTTGTATCTAGAAGATAATTACAAAGCACTCTTCCCCTTTCTTTGGATCTTACATTCTTTTTTTTTCTTTTGGTTTTTTGAGGTAGAGTTTCACTCTAGCCCACTGAATTCACTATGTAGTCTCAGGCTGGCCTTGAACTCACAGTGATCCTCCTACCTCAGCCTTCCAAGTACTGGGATTAAAGGCATGTGCCACCATGCCTGGCTGGCTCTTACATTCTTTCTACCACCTCTTCCACAGTGGTCCCTGAGTCTTGGAGGGTGTGATAAAGATGCTTCACTTAGTGCTGAACACACCACTGTCATTTCTTTTTAGCACTTTTGTGAGTTTTAGGTATCCTCAGTTATCATCACCATCTGAAAAGAGAAGCTTATTTAACAAAAAGTGAGAGTAGCATTAATACAAGGACATAAATATAAGTATTTAGAGGGCATTTTGGTGGGCATAATATATATCTGTTTAATCAGACAATACTAGTAGTTTCCCCCCATAAACCTTAGGACTTGTGACCTTCCCAGCCATAGGCTTCTCATTAGATTTTTTTAAAAAATATTTTTATTTTTATTTATTTATTAATTTGAGAGAGAGAGAGAGAGAGAGAGAGAGAGAGAGAGAGAGAGAGAGATACAGAAATAGGCAGGTAGAGAGAGAGAGAGAGAGAATGGGTGCACCAGGGCCTCTAGCCACTGCAAACGAACTCCAGATGCTTGTGCCCCCTTATGCATCTGGCTTACGTGGGTCCTGGAGAATCAAGCCTCGAACCGGGATCCTTAGGCTTCACAGGCAAGCGTTTAACCACTAAACCATCTCTCCAGCCTCATTAGATTTTTAGTTAGTACTGGGTAGGAATTCCCTCCAATGGAGTGAGCTTCAAGCCCAATAAGACAGAAGTTGGTTTCCCCCATACTAGTCATACCACCACTATGCCAGTTGTCACATTTGTCCTGGATAGCCAGCTCCAAAGCTTGCAGGGTCTTCTGCTGGTTAACACCATTGGTGACTTTTCTCCCTGAATAGGCTGCATACCTCTTTCCAGCATATGACAGCTACTCAACAGGTGGAGGCTTCTAGCTCAGCTCAGCTAGATTTCTTGGTACACTGTAGTCTGAGCTTGTGGTGACTTTAGTCATTCGATTTTTAAAAAATTATTATTATTATTATTATTAATTTATTTGATGATAGCCATTCTGGCTGGAGGGAGATGGAATCTCAAAGTAGTTTTATTTGGAATTTCACTGATAGCTAAAGATATTTAACATTTTAAAGCTGTTTATTGGGTAGTTGTATTTCTTCCTTAAAGACCTCATTCCCTGATCCATTTTTTGAGTAGGTTGATTGATTATTTTATTGCTTAGCTTTTTTTTTGTGTTCTTTGTATATTCTAGATATTAAACCTTTGTTATTTTTCAAGCTTACTGAATGTACAAATTACTTTACTTTGTCTTCAGATCTGATCTCCTGGCCTCCCTATGGTACATTAGTTGGTGAGGATTTTCACTGAGATTTTTATCTAACTTATTGATTTTTTCATTTTCAACATTATTTTCAATTGTTCTTTCTTCAGTATTTCTTTCTTTTCATTGAATTTCATTTTAATATCCTGCATTGAATTCTGTATTTCACTCAGTTGTTTGTGTTTTATTGAAATTAATTCAAGAGTTTATTCATGTCCTCATTCATTTCTTTGGACATATTTATCACCAATCTTTAAAATTCTTTGTCTGGAATTTATCTATGTTTCTCTTATTGGAGGTCATTACTCTGGGATTGGTAGATTTTGGAGGAGACATGTTTTGGTGGTTTGGATCAGATGTCCCCATAAACTCATGCATTCTGAATGTTTAGTAACCATCTGATGGCAATTTGGAACTTAGACCCTTGCTGGAGGAGGTGTTTTGGGGGACAGGCTTAGAGGTGTTATAGTTTAGCTCCTCCTTGCCAAACTTTGGCTCACTCTATTGTTGCTGTTGACTATCTGATGTTGGCAAGGAGGTAATAGCTCACCTCTGCTCTACCATCTTTTTCCTGCCATCGTGAAGCTTCTCCTGGAGTCTATAAATCCAAATAAGAAACTTTCCTCTTATCAGATGGTTTTGATCATGTGTTTTGTTCCAGCCACGCTATGGTAACTACCTTAGAAAACTGGTACTGAAAAGTATGGTCATTGCTACAAAGAATGTGACCATGCGGTTTTGTTTTTGTTTTTTGGAATTGTTTGCAGAAGGAATAGGCAAGGATTTGATACTTTGGATTAGATAAGTCTTGCAATGCTGTAAGCAGAGTTTAATGGACTATTCTGGGTGACAGTTTGAAAATGCTAAGTACAGAGAGAATTGTCGACTGTGAAGAATTGGCTTAAGAAGTTTCAAAGGGGAAGGAAAGAAATTTGTTGCAACTGGGCTACTGGCAAAAAGGCTCATTGCTTTCTGGCCATATTCTGATAAATTGAGTAATGTTGAGTTTAAAAGTAATGAACTGGTATGCTTGGCAGAAAGTATAGAACAGAAAGATATGAAATCTGTAAAAAATTTTTACAGTTTTTAAAAAAATTATTTATTTATTAGAGAGAGAGAGAGAGAATGGGTGTTCCAGGGCCTCCAGCCAAATGAACTCCAGATGCATGTTTCACCTTGTGTATCTGGCTTATGTGAGTACTGGGGAACTGAACCTGGGTTCTTAGGCTTTGCAGGCAAACACCTTAACCACTAAGCAATCTCGCCAGCCTGAAATATGTTTGCCACAGAAGAAAAATGTAATCATGGTTAAAGTTACCAACACAGAAGACTGATTTTAGGTTACTTGGGCTGCAATTGTTAAGGAGATTAAAAGTAGGCCAACTGCTTTGCGTTAGGAGTATGGAAAAGACACCCTGAAGATGAAACCCAATCCATCTTACTAGCTCAAGCTAGTAAGAATACAAATTCTTTTAAAAGGAGGAGGTTTGAAGAAAGCCTGGTGAAGGAGTATCCTTTTTAAAGTAAAGCTTTACTCCCCCCTGGACTTACAAATTTGGCTATGCCACCCACCTGATACTGGTTTTGGAAGCATGAGACATGCACACAGTTTCAGGAGGTGCTAAGATGCAGCAATGTGAAAGAGGATTGAAATCCCTATATGGAGACCCAGTAAAACCATTGTATGGAGCCTTGAAGATGAACCATGGGTCACAGTAGACATCCAAGGGTTCTGGAAGATACCAGAACAGTGGGACTTACTGAGACATGGTGTCATTATGTGCCTTTTGTTTTACAGCCTCCCAGTTAAGAGAACTTTAACTATGGTGTTGTAGTCAGCTCTACACTGCTGGGATGAACTTCCAAACCAGACACAGTTTATGGGAGGAAGGGATTTATTTGAAGCTTACAGATTCAGGGGAATTTCCATTGATGGCAGAAGAAGCTGGCCCCCTTTCACAGATCCAACAAGAGAGACATGACCAAACAACTGGCAACCGGGAATGGTGGCAAGCAACAGGGACCCAGGCAGAACTTACTCTGCATACCTTAGGCTAGAATCAAATCTGCCCCCAAATACACCTTTGGGCTGGACTCCAGAGTCTTTCCCCCCATGACCTCTCTTTCAGCCAGGTAGCTGGAAATCCAAGGTCCAACTTTAATAAAACTCCTGAGACTATTGGGGTCATAAATTCAAACTACCACGTGTGGGGATATTTGAAAGTGTTGGATTGATAAAAACTATGGGGACTTTTAAAGTTGGACTGAATGTATTTTAATTTTTATACATACATTTATTTGTTTTATAAGGAGAGAGAGAATGACTGATGAATGAATGAATGAACATGGGTGCAGCAGGGACTCTTTCTGCTGCAAACAAACTTCAGATGTGTGATCCAGTTTGTGCATCTAGCTTTATGTGGGTACTGGGGACTTGAGCCTGGACCATCAGGCTTTGCAAGTAAGCACTTTTAACTACTTAATCATCTCTCCAGCCCTGAATATATTCTTACATTGTGGATGCTCATCAGTTTATGGGGGCCAGAGGTGGAATGTGATGGTTTGGATCAGAGTCTCTCATAAATTCATTTGGTCCTCAGTTGGTGGCAATTTTAGAGGTGGAGACTTGATGGAGAAGGTGTGTTGTTGGGGGCAGGTGTAGGGGTGTTATAGCCAGTTCCCCCTTGCCAGAGTTTGGCTCACTCTCCTATTGCTGTTGTCCATCTGATGTTAGCAAGGAGGTGATGTCCACCCTCTGCTCTACCATCTTTCTCCTGCCATCATGAAGCTTCTCCTCAAGACTGTAACAAGACTGTAAAAAACTTACCTCTCATCAGCTCCTTTTGGTTAGGTGCTTTTTTCCCAGCAACGAGAAGGTAATTATAATATATGCTATCTTGGTTTTTCATGTTGCTTATGTTTTTGCATTGGGCTTTACACATCAGGAGTCAACTTCCTTGCTTAAATTGTTTATTTGTTTAGGTCATTATTCTTTCAGTGGAAGTGTTTGCAGTGTTTGGGAGGAGTAGGTTTTAGTAGGCTTGAGGTTTATTTTCCTTTATTAGACTTGTGTTCAGAACACCAGTCTTCCCCTGTCTGCAACAACAATATCTTTCCAGGGGTAGACCCACTATGAAAATATAGTAATAGTCAACTGTAAAACAATCATCTTTTAAAGCTTATCATTTTAGGGAGTAATGAGACATTATTCATCCCATTGCTAGTGCACATCAACATAGCATTTACTGACATATTAGTAATTATGTTTATGAACAGAAAGCAACAAAAGAGAAAAAGAAGAAAAACACAATAAGACTAGTGAATAGCATGGGACAACAGAAAGTAGAGGAGGGGACATAGCTAGAAGAGGGAATATAGGGGTAAAGAAGTCGAAGAATGAGGGAATTTTATGTAAAGATAGACTGAAGATAGAGGTAAAGATACGTTATCAAATAATATAGAAGAAGCCTGTCTTTCAGGAGGCTGGGACACAGAAACCCTGAAACCGTGGCAGATCTTGCTCTTTGGCAGAGGACAAAGTGAAAAGGAGAGTAAGGAGGAAAAAAAAAAAAAAAAAAAAAAAGCAAAGCAATATAGGGCACAAGCAGAGCAAAAATGAGTGGGCCTGTTAAAGC
Source organism: Orientallactaga sibirica (assembly GCA_036365145.1). Taxonomy (NCBI): domain Eukaryota; kingdom Metazoa; phylum Chordata; class Mammalia; order Rodentia; family Dipodidae; genus Orientallactaga; species Orientallactaga sibirica. The sequence continues at coordinate 12,311,617 of JAEOAD010000036.1, forward strand.
AACATTGAGTGTTGAAGAAAGATGGACCAGATGTTAAGAGAGATGGATGTAGATATGGAGTATGAAAACAGATTGCCTTAATTTTTGGTTTTAGTCTGGCCTCTCTTGCATTCCTTCCCCATTTTCTGGAATCCTCTATAATAGGTCATCTATTTCCCCTTCTGAGTCTTCCCTTGGATGTTCAGAATACTGATGATGTCCCAGTCTGTGGGAAATGCTTCACAAATGGAGTCTCAGATCTAGTCACACCTCTATGAGTTCCTTCAGGGCTGTGGTTGTGAATCGGCTGTTATTTTAGTGTAAGGAAGAATGGCATCTTGAGTTAGAACTCTGTTTCTTTTTCTTTTCTTTATTATTATTATTAACAACATATTTTGTGTGGATACATCATGTGTTGGTACTCTCTTTTCCCTCATCTCTGCTCCCATTCCACTGGGGACCCTCCTCAGTGGGTTTCAGGAATTCCCTATGGAGTTGTGGGTTATACATTGTGGGAGTAGCAGTCAGTTATTTTGGTGGGGGAGGGAATGCCCCTGGGCATGATGTAGAGATTTTTTTTTTGAGGTAGGGTCTCACTTTAGTTCAGGCTGACCTGCAATTCACTTTGTAGTCTCAGGGTGGCCTTGAACTCTTGGCAATCCTCCTACCTCTGCCTCTTGGGTGCTGGGATTAAAGGCGTGCGCCACCACACCCAGCAAGACTCTTTTAAAAATATTTTTATTTATTTATTTGCAAGCAGAAAGAGAGAGAGAGAGATAGAGATTGAGAACAGTCATGCCAGGGCCTCTTGCTGCTGCAAACCAACTCCAGATGCATGTGCCACTTTGTGAATCTGGTTTTATGTGGTTCCTGGGAAATCAAATCTAGGTCACTAGGCTTTGCAGACAAATGCCTTAACCACTGAGCAATCTCTCCAGCCTGTTAAAGACTCTTTGTTTCAGTGGATACAGTGGAGAAATTTTGAGTTCATTGTATTCTTATGTCCCATCATACGTTCCTACTATTATGTAGAATATACCACAAATAGTTAACCAAACAACCCTTCCTTTAGAGGACCAGATTTCTCACATATAGGTCATTCCTACAGTGCACTGTGCATCTATTACACACATGGCTTGGTGCTAAACGCTAGAGAAATAAAGATGAATAAGTCTCTTTCTGTCAGGTAATTGGGGGGAGTTGGGCAGGGACAAAAGATTTAGATTTGTGGCGAGTGCTGTGATGGGGAGCTGCAGCAGAAGACGTGCTAGGAAAGCATTGAAGAGGGGAAGTTCATAAAGGAAGTCATAGGGAGGCTTAAGAGTTCCGCAGATTTAGGACTGCGGACATGACATGGCCCAGTAGGTAAAGTGCTTGCTGTAGAAGCATGAGAACCTGAGACTGGATCTCCAGCATCCTGTAAAGGGCTGGGGAGGCAGACATAGCAGGAGTCCCAGAATTTGCTGATTAGGCAGTCTAACTAAATTGGTGAGCTCCAGTTACAGTAAAGAGCCTGTGTCAAAAGACATGATAAACAGAAACTAAAGAAGGCACCCATCGTTGGCCTCTAGCCTCTACATGCACACTCACACACATGTATGTGCACCTGTATACACATGTGCACCCACACATATATAAACATGAATACATATATATGTATATGCATGTATACCACACACACATACATATACAGAAAAAAAGAGTTCTCTAGATTTACAAGGGTGAGGAAAGGCATTTGTAGCAAAAGGCCCAGCAAGTTCTTAAGCATGGAGTTATGGCAGAACTTGGTGACTTCAGGGAGCACCTAATGAGTAGCAAATCACAGTGTCCTTCTTGAGGAATGGTGCAAAGTCCCTGGTTCTTTGTTTCTATAACTGAGAGTACAAGGTGAGCATGCTTGGGAATGGGTGAGAAAGAGAATGAGGTGGTGAGAATGGTGGAACTGAGGTGGAATTGGACACAGTGAAACCGAGGCGATTGGACTACATCCAGGTACTCATGAGCAGTGTCAGCTGGGAAGATATGTTTTGGATGTTGTGGAGACGTCTGTGTTTGAGGTGAATATTTGGTAGTTATTGGCTCATGAGGACACTTTAAATCATAAGAATATGTGGTCTGCAAGTCTAAGCAGGTACAAGAAAACTGTCTATGAAGGTGGGAAATCGCCTCATGGCTGATGCAATCTGCTTTCTAAAAGTTCAGAATGCTGACTGCTTCATTTACATCAGTTTCACTATGAGTGGTTGATGGACAGCTGTCACCTATAACACATGAGATCTCACTGTTCTCAACTGGGGATTGGTAGCAGATATTTGAATAGTCACACAAACTGTTCAGTGTTTCAGGAAACTTTTCCTGGGGGTGAGGGTATGTCCCTTTTCTAAAAATTCAATGCACTAAAACTATTTTAAGAATGTAATTAATTCTACTTATTCATGAAGATGGCATCGTCCTGTGTTTAAAGTGTAATATCAAAGCCCTGGCTTTGCTTGTTTTCTCACTTGCTCTCTTGTTCTGTTTTTTTTTTTTTAAACTAATTTTACTTTATGAATATGTTCGTGACATTTGTAATAAATGTAATAATTTGTTTCATGAAAAGTTGATGACACCCTTGAAGTGGGATGGGGGAAAAGGGATGGTACAAGGGTTAGGAGACCTTCCATACTGCCTCTGGGCTGCCAGGCATGAGGTACATGGGACCAGGGATTATAGGGGAGGTTATCCCGCATAACAGCCTGGTCTTGGGAAAGCAGGAGGAGGCTGATAGTGAAGCAGTGAAGGAGAATGGAGTCTTCTATAAAAGAGAGGGCAGGGTGTAAGGAAAGGTGGCATACCAGAGAAGTGCTGAGGCAGAGAGGAGCCTTGATTGATTAGAAGGTAGGTGCTCTCAGCTCTCCCAGACACTGATCTCAGATGGTGGATGCCCCGATAAACCCAGGGTTAGCTCTGGGTTGCTGAAGTGCTGAGTTGCCGCTTATGTTTACAGCCACGTATTTTGCTTCCCCTGGCCTGTAGATAGAGGTTGGAATAGCAAGCCTGCCTGGCCAAAATAAGCAAAGAGAATTTCAGTCTAAACTTTTCTTTTGTTTTAACTGGAATGCCAGGAGCCGGCTTCACTCCTCTGATTTGTTCCAGGTCAAAGGAAATGGATAATCTCTGGTCTCTCCTTCAGGGCAGAGTGTGGCAACAGCATGCCATGTATCCAGGTGGCTGGTCTAGGCCACCACACATCTGATACCTTGGCCACTATGTTCTGTGGACTGAATATATAGGGCATCTTGAACATTTCTGGGTGTCTTTTCTAAACCTCTGACACCTGAAAGTAATATTCATCTTGTTTGCAACTGGAGAAAAGGGAAGCTCAGATCACATAGATATTAAGTGGAAGAAGTAGGACTTGTTTTACTAAGCTTTTATTTTCTTATGAAAAATATTTAATTTTTTAATATATTTATTTATTTATATGAGAGAGAGAGAAAGAGAGGGAGGGAGAGAGAGAGGGAGAGAACAGTCACACCAGGGCCTCCAGCCACTGTAAATGAATTACAGATACATGTGCCACCATGTGCTTCTGGCTTACATGGGTCCTGGGGAATCAAACTCAGGTGCTTAGGCTTTGCAGGCAAGTGCCTTACCACAGAGCAATCTCTCTAGCCCTTCTTATGAAATAGTTTAATCAAACATAAATGACAAGGTAACTGACACCTCTGTAACCCAATAGTTCTATAAGATTCTAACATGAAGCCATCTCTGTATCAGATTTTCTTATTTTTCTTCTTCTTTTTGAGTTAGGGTCTCACTATAGCCCAGGCTGACCTGGAATTCACTATGTAGTATCAGGCTGGCCTCAAACTCTCAGTGATCCTCTACCTCTGCCTCTGCCTCTCCAGTGCTGAAAGTAAAGGTCTGCAGCACTGTACCCAGCTCAGATTTAATTAAAATAAAAATCAACACATACAACTGAAGCTCTGCAGCCCCTTCCTGAGATCTTTCTTCCTCTCTGTCTTTTGCGAGGCCACTGTTTGAAGTTGGTGCTCATTACTTTCATGCAAGTGTTGGCATTTCTACTATTATGTCATTATATATTAAATCCAGTCCATGTGTTACTTTGCATGCCTTTAGACACTGAATAAATAAATGGTGTGAAACTCTTCATTTTCTCCTGGGTTCTACTTCAGCACATGCAGGATATCCATCGGTGAAGTGGCTGGTATCGACTTCAGCTTCCGCTAAGCAGCCAGCCTTTGCCAACTCTGACATGAAGTGGTCACAGGCCCTAGAAGTTCAGAGACTCCCACTTCCCTCCCTGTTCCAATGACTCAATGCTTGAACTTCTTAGTTCCAAATGTGGATGTTTAGGTCAATTTCCTTACTTCCTTGGATAATATTACAAGCTTTATTATTGGAAGTATGTCTTGGTCAAGAATTTTTCTTGCCAAACCTTGCTGTGAAATGAATGAACGATGAACAATATTTTCCACAGTGCTGAGGTGGGGAGGAGGGTGGTGGGAAATGTAGACCTGCCATAAAGCCACTATGACTCTAGAAGACAGAGGGATAAGCAGGGTTTTCTCCACATTTTGCAACAATCCCAGGTTTTTGTTTTAAATTCTTATTTCTTCTTAACAAAATCTCTTTCATTTGGCATAAAGAACTTTCCTGGTATTGAAACCAACAGGAAGTGGCATTTTTGAGTTTTGTAGAAGACTACCTCATCTTTTGCCTGATATTTTCCATGAACCAAAGATTATGAAGTAAAACTACAGCTATCTTGATCAGCAGTGGTCTCTTTGGCTTCTACGATAGTGATGTCTAGGATTTTATTTTTTCTTTCTTAAGTTCTTTTTTTCCCCAAGGTCAACAAACCTTGAGTTAGATCAACTAAGAAATACAGAAACCTCAGTTAAAATTAGAAGTCGAAAAGATACATTAAGTCGGGTGTGGTGCATGCCTTTAATCCCAGCACTCAGAGGCAGAGGTAGGAGGATCGCTGGGAGTTCGAGGCCACCCTACATAGTGAATTTCAGGTCAGCCTGGGCTAGAGTGAGACCCTACCTCAAAAAAACCTATATATATATATTACACCTTATGCCACAGAAATACAAATTATCATGAGAGTATTATGAACATTATGTACCAGTCTATTGGATAACCTCAAAGAAATGGGAATTTCCTAACATTTGCAAATTACCAAGATTGAGGAAGAGGAGTTGCATGTTGCAGGGGCTGTGCAAAGGCTTAGGTTTGTGAAATGGCTACTGGCATTTCTGAATCCAGTGGGGCTGATGGCAAAGGAGATATGAGGAACAGTGCCGAGTTAGACACTGATTACCCACTGCGAGTCCTTTATTGTGGAATCTGTTCATCACCAATAGAGAACCGTGAGCATATGCCTGATGTTGCTAAATGTAGGCAATGGTTAGCGAACTTTCCAAATGAATTTGCAAAACTCACTGTAGAAAATTCACCCAAACAAGAAACTGAATTAGGAAAAGTCAAGTAACCAGAGGGGAAGAAAAGGAGAAGAAAAAAAAGAGAGATGGAAGAGGTCAAATGAAACATAAAAAGGAAAGTGCACCACAAAAGGTTACTATAGCAAAAGTTCCCAGAGCAAAGAAGAAATATGTGACAAGAGTGTGTGGCCTCACAACTTTTCAAATTGATCTTAAAGAAGAACAAAGAGACCTCTTGCTCAGAAATTCTCCCGTGGTGCCTCAGTAACACGGGAGGATGAGATCATCATTCAGGGAGACTTCACAGATGTCACTCAGGAAAAATGGCCAGAGGTGGATGATGACGGCATTGAAGGCCTTGGAGAAGTAAAGAAGTGATTTGGAAATGTGTCTGTATTTATGATCTGAACTGAGAATTGATATGGCCAAAGGGAAAGAGGCCTTTTAGAAATATATATTTATCCTGCAGTAAAGCTGTAGACTTCTCTTTTCCTTGACATTTTCACTATTCTATAAAAGACTGCTTGGGTTTTTCTATTTTATTTATTTATTTTTTAAGTATATTTTTTATTTATTTGAGAGAGATAAAGGGGGGAAAGAGAGAGGGGAGGGAATGGGTACACTAGGGCCTCCAGCCATTGCAAATGAACTCTAGATGCATGCACCCCCTTGTGCATCTGGTTTATGTGGGCCCTGGAGAATTGAACCAGGATCCTTTGGCTTTGCAGCCAAACATCTTAACTGGTAAGCCATCTCTCCAGCTTATTTATTTATTTATTTATTTATTTATTTATTTATTTATTTAAGAAAGACAGGGAAAGAGAGAGAGAGAGAGAGATAGGCCTCCAGCTGCTGTAAATGAACTCCAGACACATGCACCACCTTGTACATCTGGCTTATGTGGGTCCTGGGAAACCAAACGTGGGTGCTTTGGCTTTGCAGGCAAGCACCTTAACCGCTAGGCCATCTTTCCAGCCCTGCTTGGGGTTTTTTTTTTTTTTTTTTTTTTGTCAAAGTGTGATAAACAAGGTAGACTGTTGTGTGTGTGTATATCTGAATTTAGTCGAATAAAAAAAGTTAGCCATAGCCAGGCGTGGTGGCGCATGCCTTTAATCCCAGCACTCGGGAGGCAGAGGTAGGAGGATCGCCGCGAGTTCGAGGCCACCCTGAGACTACATAGTGAATTCCAGGTCAGCCTGGCCCAGAGTGAGCCAGAGTGAGACCCTACCTCGAAAAACCAAAAAAAAAAAAAAAAAAAAAAAAAAAAAAAAAAGTTAGCCATTAAAAAAATAATTGAACATGAAGAGAAAATCTTAACACACCCATAATTATTACAGAAAGTAAATAAGTAGTTAAAAAAAACTTTTCATCAATGAAAACCAAAGTATTGGGTGGCTTAACTAGTGAATTCTATCAAACATTTGAAAACTAAGATTGGATAATTCTTTCTTAAGAAGCCCACATCCAACTTAAGTATGTACTGTCCTTTACGTACCTGCCTCCCTCTATTAGCACATGTATTCAAATCTCCCCTTTTTATCTTTGTTTTTCAAGGTAGAGTCTCGCTGTAGTTCAGGCTGACCTGGAACTCATAAGTAGTCTCAGGCTGTGATCTTCCTGCCTCGACCTCTTAAGTGCTGGGATTAAAGGAGTGCGCCACCACTCACTTTCCTTCAGACTGAGTCAGAGTAGTCAAGAGTGTGCTTCACGTGAGCGGTGGTCTCTAAAAGAACACCTCAGGCTGCTACACTGAAAGTGTGGAGGGATGTCTCCCACTTTTGTGGCCACTACGTCTGGCTTCTTGGCTAGCTCTCTGGGATGACTTAAAAGCACTGTTGTCTCCACAGCTTAAGAACATCCTAATGATCAGGATGCTTATACCTACAGACTGTTAGAAGATTCAATGTCCTCTTCAAATATTATGTCCAAGATTTTCTGCAGAATTCCAGATTACCCAGAATTATCTGCAAATGTTGAAGTGTCTCTGTTTATGCTGTGAGCAGCTGTCAGCAGTTACTAGTCATTGCCTGTGGCTGGTATAACCAAAGAACTGATTTTAAACTTTATATCATTTAAATTAGAATAGCCACTCATTGGCTAGCACAGGGTTGAAGGATTTATACCAACATGAGAGGTCGAGTTTCAAGTCTTAATGCATCAAATGAGTTCACATTTGTCTGGCCTGTCCGGCTTTTCTTTCCCAGTCTAAAGTTGATATCATAAGCTTGGAGGCTTGCCTCCTGGCCCGGCCCAGGGCATTCTATTGCAGCAAGTACTGTTTCTCAGGACTTCTGCTGGTCACTGCATGTACTCAACCCATCCTTGTGGGCTTTAGGTGCTGCTGAGCACCTGACATTGGTGGCATGGCTCTCTGTACTCCATGGTTCCCATGGTCCCCCCTTTCCTCACAAGGTCCCCACCTCAGTCCCCAGCTGCCTGGACTCTGATTGCTCTATACCCAGCTTCCCTGGCCTCCCTCTACTCCAGCTCAGTCTCCTCTGGGAGAACTGGGGGAATGGGGACCAAACCCCATCTGGTATCTATTCTAGTACTGATACTGCTCACTCCAAACCCATTTCCAGTTCTTAAAACCCTTTTAGCTTGGAATAATCCTGTACTTCCAGAGATGTTCCAGATAACATGGATATAAAGAATCCCATGGTATCTTTTCTAAGATTTCCATGTGTGAGCGTGACTGACAATTGATCACAGCTGCTTCATTCTCTCCTTGTCTGTCTCTACATCTGATGGCATCTAACCTGTATCTTTATGTCCAAAATCACAAGTCTATAGCCACAGCTACATCAATGTCCATAGCTCTCTCCCCAGATGTGTATAGAGCCCGTGGACAGGTGTATTTTCTTACATAATTACAGAACAATGATAAAAAATGTACAATTAAGGCTGGAGAGATGGCTTAGTGGTTAAGGTGCTTACCTGCAAAGCCTAAGGACTCATGTTCAACTCTCTAGGTCCCATGTAAGCCAGACACACACTGATGCAAGCATGCAAGGTTGCTCATTCACGCAAGGGGGCATGCACATCTAGAGTTTGACTGCAGTGACTGCATGCCCTGGCATGCCAATTTTTTCTCTCCCCCTCTCTCCTTTTCCTTCTCTCTCTCTCTTTCTCTCTTGCATAAAAGGGCCAGTCTGTTGGACTTGCCTCAAAAAAATTGTACAATTGATATGAATACAATACTATTATTTAACCAACAGACCTCATTCAAGTTTTGTGAATTGTTCCCTTATCTTGTTTGTAGCAGGAATGGAATCTTGCCTGCCTCTCTTCCTACCTCATTTGTCACTTTTGCATCAGAGCTTGAAATCATAGGTTGCTCTTCTCAACAAATCATCTTTGAGACAATCGCAATGTTCAGGAGGTGACATTGTCAAGATAATGAGAAAAATATTTAGACTATCAAGTTAATATGTTAACAGCTGTGATAGTGGTCATTCTTTCCTAATTTAGCTTTTGTAATATTGTCTTGACATTTCCTTTTTTTTCTTTGCTTCTTCCCTGCCCCCTAGGCTCAAAGCTTCTGAATGGATCCATGTTTTGGCTAGGGTATGGAAAAATAGGAACGCTTTAAATGCTTCTGGTCAAAGTGTAAATTAGTACAATGGCTGGAAAAAAGTAGTCATTATTGACTGATGTTGAAAATGTGTATATCATATGATCCAGTGATTCTATTTTTCTGGAAGATACTCAACCACCATGTTGTGTAATGTGGTAGCTGCTAGCCACATGTGGTTCTTGGGTCCATGGAATGTGTCTAGACTGCACTGAAATGTGTGGAAATATAAGACAACCAGTGGATTTTGACTGTTTAGTATGAAATATTAAAATAGCTCATTGATAGTTATTTTATTTTTAAATTTAATTTAATTTTCTTTTTTGTTCTTTTTTGAGGTAGGCTTTCACTTTAGTCCAGGCTGACCTGGAATTTACTATGTAGTCTCAGAGTAGCCTTGTACTCATGGTGATCCTCGTACCTCCACCTCCCAAGTGCTGGGATTAAAGGCATGCACCACCCTGAGACTACCAAGTGAACTCCAGGTCAGCCTGGGCTACAGTGAGACCCTATCTCAAAAGACCAAAAAAAAAATTAATTTTACCTCCTTATTTTTACTTTTTTTTTTTTTTTGGTTTTTTTGAGGTAGGGTCTCACTCTAGCCCAGGCTGACCTGGAATTCACTCTGTAGTCTCAGGGTGGCCTTTAACTCATGGTGATCCTCCCACCTCTGCCTCCCGAGTGCTGGGATTAAAGGCGTGTACCACCACACCCAGCTCTTATTTTTACTTTTAAAGAAATATTTATTTATTTTCATGTAGAGAGAGGATGGAAAGAGAATGGATATATCAGGTCCTCCTGCTGCTGCAAAGAAATTCCAGGTGCATGCACCACTTTGTGCATCTGGCTTTATGTGGGTTCAGGGGAATTGAGCCCTGGGTCATCAGGCTTTGCAAGCAAGTGCCTTTAACTGCTGATCCATTATTATCCCCCAGCTCGTTTTTTTAAAAATTATTATTTTTTATTGACAACTTTTATACTTACATACAAAAAAAACCCCACCTGATATTTCCCTCCCCTCCCCCCATTCCGCTTTAGAACTCCAATCTCCATCATATCCCCTCCCTCTCTCCATTAGTCTCTCTTTTAATTTGATGTCATCATCTTTTTATTCTATTTTGAGGGTCTTGTGGAGGTATTGCTAGGCACTGCAAGGTCATGGATATCGAGGCCAATTTCTGTCTGGGCAGTTGCATTGTAAGAAGTCATACCCTTCCTTTGGCTCTTCCATTCTATCCGCCCCCTTTTCTGCAATGGTCCCTGAGCCTTGGAGGGTGTGACAGAGGTGTTTCAGTGCTGGGCACTCCTCCGTCCCTTCTTCTCAGCACTATGTTGCCTTTTGGGTCATCCCAGTGGTCATCGCCATCTGAAAAGAGAAGCTTCTCTAACCAGAAGTGAGAGTAGCGTTGACATGTGAATATGAGCATTAAGTGTAGTATTTTCAGGGCAGCTTGGTGGGAATAATATATACATTTAGTCAGACAAGAGCAGTCTTTATACCCCTAAGGCTCATGACCTCTCCTGCCATAGACTTTTGCTTAGGTTTTTCAGTACCAGGTATGTATTCCCTCCCGTAGAGAGGGCCTTCAGTCCAATTATGGAGCAGTTGGTTACCCCAAGAGTAGACATGCCACTCTTGCACCCATTCAGTCATTGATTATCCCCCAGCTCTTAATTTTTACTTTTAAACATTGTGGTTAGTATACAGTTTATGTTTGTCACCCTCATAAGTGGATCACCTTGTGTTTAGGTTATTGTTGCTCTAGAGACAGATAAGACTGTGAGCACAAACATTGCTTTAACTATAAATGACTTACATAATCACTTCACAGAGGAGGAAGAAATATGTTATACTAATTCAGCAATAATGAATGCTACCTGTATTCATAGGTAATAAAAGAAGCATGACTGTTTTGTATGAGGGACATGAAGCAAATTGCAGAGGATACTTATAGTGCAATGTCATTGTCAGATTTCAAGTTAAAGGCAATAGTGTAAATAGTATAATTTAGGGTCAATAAGTGGTTGTGGTAGTTTGGATATCCCCCAGTAGATTCAGAAATTTATTAAAGCTTGTAATTTAGATCTCCAACTGCCTGGCTGGAGGAGATGTCATTGTGGTCAGATGTGGAATTCTAACCTAAGGTATGCAGAGTTCAGTCTGAGTTCTGCCTGGGTTCTCTGCTTTTCAGCTGCCGGTTTTTGTTCTTGCTTTTGATGGTGGGTTTTCTCTTTTCCACCATTATAGAACTTCCCCTGGATCTGTAAACTTCAATAAATCTTTTCCTCCCATAAATTGTGCCTGGTTTGGAAGTTCGTTCCAGCAATGTGAGCTGACTATGACAGAAATTGATACCAGAGAGTGAGTTGTTGCTATGTGAGGTCTTTTGGAACTTTTGTTTTGGAGGAATGGGCATGGACTTGATACTTGCAACTGAAGATGCCTTCCAGAGCAGTAAGTCAAAGTTTTATGGACTGTTTTGGTAAGAGTTTGAAAATGCTAAGTGCAGAGAGAATTGTATTTGGAGGCTTGGCTTATGAACTTTCTAAGACGAAGGAAAGACAGCAGAGAACTTTGTTGAAACTGGGCTGCTGGAATAAGGTCTGGCTGTGTTCTATTGTCCATGCCCAGAGAATTAGATCAAGGTTAAATTTGTAATAGACTGATGTGCTTGGCTAAAGATATGGAACTGAGAGATGTAAGATTTAAAATTTGAGAAATTCAAACAAGTTTCAAATTTACAGATACAGAGACTGGTTTTAGGTTACTGAAGCTGCTATTGTCAAATACATTAGCAATGTTAAGGAAGATGATCCAACTACTTTTCATTGAAACAACGGAAAGGATGTCTGAGGAAAGACTGAATGATAGAAATACAAACTTAAATTAATTTAATTAATTTATGAGAGAGAGAGAGAGAGAGGCAAACAGAGAGATAATTGGTGTGCCAGGGCTTCCAGCCACTGCAAATAAATCCAGACACATCTACTACTTTGTGCATCTGGCTTACATGGGTACTGGGGAATCGGACCTGGTCCTCAAGCTTTGCAGGCAAACACCTTAACTGCTAAGCCATCATTGTAGACCTGAAACTCTTTTGAAAGGAGTTGGCAAAAGAAGGAACCTGTTTTTCAAAGTCACAAATTATTTTGTCCCTGAATTAATAATAAGGCTGTGTCTTGCATGAAAAATGCCTGGAGTGGGTCATGAAGTACACACCATTCCAGGAGCCACTGCTGAGATGTGGCACAAGGCAGGGCATGATGACCCTGACAAAGACTGGTAAAGCCATTGGAAGATGGACTGTGGTTTGCATGGAGACCTGAGGATATTTTGGCTATTCTTGGACTGTGCAAGGGCTACCATGGAGTGCTGTTGGCTCAGGATGGAAATTTCCCTAGCTATTCATCCCAGCTGGAGGGGTGGAATTGGGAATTCTGGAGACTGTTAGTCACTGGTTTTGATATTGGACTTGAACTGCAGATGTTTGATGTTTACTTGATGCTTATGGAGTTTGTATTGGTCTAGTCTCTCCTTGTTATGCCTTATAGCAATGGAAATCTTTACTCTGTGCCATTATATGTTAAAAGTATGTAACTTATTTTGATTTGCAGGACTCATAGTTGAGACAATCTTAAATCTCAGGTGAGAGTAAGGACTTTAGAACTATTTTAAGTTGGTAAAGACTGTGGGGACCTTTGGATTTGTATTGAATACAATTTACAATATGTGATTGTTACGAATCTGTTGGGGACCAGAGAAAGAATGTGGTGGTTTGAATGGATATACCCTATTAGATTCGGGAGTTTATTAAGGCTTGTAATTTAGATTTCTAGCTGCCTGGCTGAGGAGGTGTCACTGTGGGTGGATCCTAGGATCCAGCCCTAAGGTGTGTTTGGGGGCAGATTTAAAATTCCAAGCTGGGTGTGGTGGCGCTCAGGAGGCAGAGGTAGGAGGATCGCCATGAGTTCAAGGCCACCCTGAGATTACATAGTGAATTCCAGGTCAGCCTGGAGCTACAGTGAGACTCTACCTCGGAAAAAAAAAAAATCCAGCCTAAGGTATGCACAGAGCAGTCTGAGTTCTGCCTGGATTCCCTGCTGTTTTGCTCTTGCTTTTGGTGGTGGGTTTTCTCTTTTCTGCCATTATGGAACTTCCCCTAGATCTGTAAGCTTTAATAAATCCCTTCCTCCCATAAACTGTGCCTGGTGTAGAAGTTCATCCCAGCAATGTGAGCTGACTGTGACAGTAGTATATTTAAAAGAGACAGAAGAGCATGTATATGAGGAGGCAGTACTTCCCGAGTACTGAGAATTCTGTCTGCAGAAAGGTGGAGAGTGGAAAGTCGATTTTGTTTTCATTTTTCTCCAACATAATCTACTCACCACTTAAAAAAATAGCTAGTAGGGCTAGAGAGATGGCTCAGCAGTTAGGTGCTTGAGTGCAACACTTAAGGACCCAAGTTTGATTCCCAGTACCCACGTAAAACCATATACATAAGGTGGCAGGTGCGCCTGGAGTTTGTTTGCAGTGGCTAGAGGCCCTGGGTTGGGATCTTGGACTCTAATGTGGCAATGTTGAAAGATGGTGGGACCTTGAAGACATGAGCCCTACTGGGTGAGTATAAGACTGGCTCCACTCTCTCTTCTGGTTTCCTGTCTGAAAATGCAATCTCTCCATTGTGGTGCCATTCCATCTTGAAATGACAGTGCCAGTGGGGACCTTACCACACCACATTTTCTCCCTCTCTCTTTCTCTGCCTGTCAAGTAAGTAAGTAAATAAGTAAATAAATAAATAAATATTTTCTTTTTAAAAAGAAAAAAATGATAGCTGGAGAATGGTCAAACTCACTATTTTCTGCCTTCTATTTAGTCATAAATCATCTATATTATCTTTTTTTTCTTTGCCAATTGAAGATAATAGTTACATTTTATTAGCAGAAAGCTTATTTATTTATTTATTTTGAGGTAGGGTCTCATGCTAGCCCAGGCTGACCTGGGATTCACTATGTAGTCTCAGGGTGGCCTTGAACTCATGGTGATCTTCCTACCTCTGCCTCCTGAGTGCTGGGATTAAAAGCATGAGCCACCACGCCTGGTGGAAACCTTAATTTTAAAGTTATGTTTAAATTGTTTTAATACTTCCAAAGTTATTTTCTTTTTATCTAACCTTTGTAAACGAGGCAAGGGCTTTATCAGGTTAATATTCACTGAACATCCTCTTTTCCAGTCCTGATATTGTAGCAAAGTTTTATTCTTATTTTTTCAACAATTAAATTTATATTGTTTTGTTTTGAAAGGTGTTTTCTTATTTTTGTTTGCAATAAACTGTGATTTTATTTTGTTTCTACAGATTAATCCTTTGATGCACACACAGAAGAAAAAGCTGAACTGCAGAGAGGGCAGCTCTTCCTGGCAGTTAATAGCAGTCCACTTTTCATTACTATACCTACATACCTGAGTGTGGGTTCTTAACAAAAAAAAAAGATTTACCTAACTCCCAGATTTGGAGGCTGAAAGTCCAAATAAAACAATACTGGTGAGATAAGGTCCCCACTGGCACTGTCACTTCAAGATGGAATAGCACCACAATGGAGAGGTTGCATTTTCAGACAGGAAACCAGAACAGAGAGTGGGGCCCGTCTTATAATCCCCAGTAGGGCTCATCTCTTCAAGTTCCCATCATATTTCAACATTGTCACTTTAGAGTCCAAGCTCCCAACCCGAAAGCCCTTAGGGGACATACTTCAAGCCACACCCAAACCACAGCAGAGTCCAAAGCATTGGTAACTAACACACTTACCTTGAAGGTTTACTGTTGGGATTAAATAACTTAATAAATGTTCAGGAGCCTGGGACAGTTTCCAGCATGGAGTTAGAGGCCAACAAATGTTCAAATGTTGTGTGCTGTCAGTATCCGTGGTATTCTAGATCATTTCCTAAATTTTCCCCATGCTAGGAACCTTGTAAGATTGGCTTCTGTGGATAGACTGGCTCAGAGTTGTGTGTGCAGGTTAATTAAGGAGTGAGCAATGGTCTGGAAGAATGCACAATGAAGGCCTCTCCATAGAGCCTCAGCTGAATCCACCCTGAGCTCTGGGACTGGGAGAGTCCTCCCGAGCCTTTGTGGCTCTCCATCAGCCATCCTTTTGTTTTGTCTGTCTGATAGAAGTGGATGCAACCCTGTGGCTGAGTGGAAGTCTCAGAATGGATTGAGCTAGGAGCCATCTGTAGCTGGGCTTGTTGGAGCTGCCCTTGGGAAGGAACTCCGAGCCAAACACTGGCTTTTCCACACCCAGTTCTATTCGCCAGGGCACTGGGCACAACTTCCTGAGCAAGTTTGTTCATTTCCTGGAAACTCACACGAGAATGCTCTAGCTGGTATCAAGGCTGGTGTGGATTATGGCCAGCCACTTCTGCTAGCATCTTGCTGTCTGCCAGCTTCCTCACTTGTTGAGATGGTCTGCCCGATGGGTCCAAGCTCCGTTTCTCCAGTGATGGCTGCTTTTCTTGCCCATGTGCTACTAAAACTGGATATAGGGGGTCTGAGATGGATCCCGTGGGCCTCCCTCATGAGTGGAGGCTGCACCTCCTCCAGACTCTCCTGTGTTGAGCCCCCAGGACCTAGAGAAGCTCTCTTGGGCTCTCAGGCTTTTGTCTCTGATGGGAGAGCTCCTCTCTTTTTTCACTTGCCCTGAGGCCTCAGACTCGCACTGTGCCAAGCTGCCAGGTCTCTCCAGCCTGAAGATAGAGACCTGGCATTTCTCAGCCACCATAACCACAAGAGATAATTCCCCATTAAAGCCCTTCTTCTTCCTCTATACACGTAGGTATAAATGCACAAGGGTTATGTTGCTCTGGAGAATCCCAACAGACAGGATTCCAAGGGACAGGGCAGGGGGAAAATGAAGACATGAAGCAGAGAGCAGCTTTGGGGCAGTGCAACAATTCTACATGCCACTGTGTGACTCATGGTGGCTTCACAGCCGTGCCAGAACAGCACATGCCCCATAGGACTGCAGAAGGCAAAGTGTAAGCTCTAGTGTAAACTGTGGATATTAGTAAATAGTAAGAGGCCAACTCTGATTCAAGCAGAATAAAGCCACCACCCTTATGGGAGATGCCAACACCACAAGACTGAAGGGAAGTGGGAATGCCATGGAACTCTCAATGGTCTCTCAATTTTCTGTATATTAAAAACTGTTCAAAAAGTAAGGCCTATGAATTTGCTGGGGAGATGGATCAGTGGTTAAAGGAGCTTGCTTGCAAAGCCTGCTAGCCTGGGTTTGACTCCCCATGACCACATAAGGCAAGATGTACAAAGTGGCACACGTATCTGGAGTTCACCTATAGTGGCAATAGGTCCTGGCATGCCCATATGCAGTCATGTGACTGAATTTAACAGCAGGCAGAGGAGACCTCATCACTGCAGGCAGAGGAGACCTCATCACTTCAGGTAATTTGGAAAAACCAGGACACAATGTACAAATGAACAGTGTGGTAGTTTGATTTAGGTGTCTCCCATAAACTTATGTGTCCTGAATGCTAGGTCCCCAGCTGGTGGCAATTTGGGAACTGGGGCCTCCTGGAGGGGATGTATTATTAGGGGCAGGCTTATGGGTATTATAGCCAGCTTCCCCATGCCAGTGTTTGGCAAACTCTCCTGCTACTGTTGTCCACTTGATATTGGACAGGAGGTGATGTCCACCCTCTGCTCATGACATCATTTTCCCTTTCCATCATGGAGCTTCCCCTCGAGTCCGTGAGCCAAAATAATCCCTTTCTTCCCACAAGCTGCACTTGGTGGGGTGTTTTCTGCCAGCAACGTGAAGCTGACTGCAACAAACGGTGTTTGTTCATGGGTGTGTAATCACAATAGCGTGACCACTTGATTCCAGATCCTTGCTATTTCCATAAGGAGCCATGACACAGCATGTGTCTTGTACACATGCACGGGACGGCCTGTGATGGGATATTGGATAAACAAATGAGGCAAATTGGAGTCATTTCTTCTGATGACTGCCAGGACTGGCGTGTTCTCCTCTGGCACCCACCCTAAGTTCCTGGCATCTGCTTTTATTTTTCCTCCAAAGCCAAAAGCAGAAAGGACTTGACCTCAACTGACATAGAAAGTGGAAGCATCAAAAAGTAAACCAACAAGTTGATGAAGTTCGTGCATTTTCAGAGGAATTAATTTAATATCACCCAGTAAGAATGCACACTTTGGAGGACTTGGAGGCAATGGGGTTCTTGCTCATTACCCCTGTTCTTGAAAGAAGATATTATCTGAGACATAGTTTGCACGTGTATTATTGGTTTGCTCGAGTATGTAGAAACACTGAGAACCCTCTCTTTCATGCTTATTCACTCAGCCAGTGCTGATCGAGTTGCTGGTGGCTAGGCTCTACGAACGCACTGCAACTCTGGTCCAGATGGCCTGAAGCAGGAAGACCGCTGTCCTTACTCCTGCTTCAGTCACAGAAGCAACTCCTTCCTGCCCTTCCCCTTCTGACTCTATCCTTTTCTTTTTTCCTGGAGAAGAGCCCTGCCTGATTGGCAAGACTGTAAGATGCTTGCCTTCAAAGAACAGCTTTTCTAATGGACACATCACTATTAAGTAGGAGAAAATTTCTTTTGCATACTCTTTATTCCATCAGTAATTTGTCTACACAGTAGACATAGGAGTTCCATCTCATTTTTAAACTCAAGTAGAAAGTCATTATTAAAGAAGTAGCACTTGGAAAGGCATCATTATTGAGGGCTGTTCCCATGTCTTTACAGGTCTGCTTTGGTCATTGTTCTATACATTACTATAGATTGGCTATACTTATCTATTCTCCTTCCTTCATAAAATTTAGAATCAGGGCTAGGAGGATGGCCCAGATGTTAAAGCACTTGCTTGCAAAATCTGGTGGCCCAGGTTTGATTTTCCAGTACCCATGTAAAGCCAGATGCACAAAGAGGTGCTTGTGTCTGGAGTTTATTTACAATGGCAAGAGGCCATGATGCACCCTTTCTTTCCCTCAGGTAAATAAATAAAATCATAAAACATAAATAAAATCTAGAATCAGTGTTTGAAATTACCCAAAATTTCTGTTAGAGCTCTTAATAGACATTAACTTGAATTTGTAGATTATTTGAAAAAGACTGACATCTTTTCATTTCTTTCAGAAATGTAGCAAATTTTTCCATTATTAGGGATAGTTCCAAAGTAAATAACATTTCCTAAGTTATTTTGGTCAGATTTATTTTTAGTTAATTTCTAGCATTATATATCTGTATCTATAATAGAAATATATATTCATTCTGATATGTTCACCTTTTTTTGGGTCTGGCCATTGCTATATTGACCATGTACCCTTCCAAACTACAGACCTCTTAATTCTAATGTTAATTCCAATATTTTAAAACTCATTTTATGACATATTTTAAGTAGTCTTAAAATTGTTTGTAAACAATCATCTCTAAATAATGGCAATTCTTTTCTGATTGTTTTAATTACTTGTTTTGTTTTGTTTTGTTTTGTTTTTCAAGGTAGAGTCTTTCTCTATTCCAGCTGATCTGGACTTCACTCTGTAGTCTCAAGATGGACCTTGAACTTACAATGATCCCCTATCTCTGCCCCCTAGTACTGGTATTATTGTTTGCTTTATTGCACTGCTTAGGACCAGGAGTGATGGTCACAGTGATGGTTGAAATCTGTTACTTGTTTTGATTTTAAAGGAAATACTTAACAACTTTCTATTTGGGTTAATTATACAAAACAATGGGTTTTATTTGGCATTTTCACATACGTACATAAGGTAGTTTGATCATATTCACTTCCCATTCCCTTCCCTTATTCCCTCTCCCTGCTTTTCCCTATTAAAGGTGATACTTCTAATATTTCAACATTAAATAGAATATTTGCTCAGCATGGTGGTGCATGCCTATAATCCCAGTTCTCAGGAAGCTGAGGCAGGACAATCCTAAGTAACAAAGTAGAGTATTTGTGGTAGGTTTGTGTGTATATTTTACTTGGTTGAGGAAGGTTCTTTTAAAATTTTCCTTCCCCACCTGAATTTCTAACTTTCTAAAGATGTTAAAAATGATTACATAATTTTTGTTGAGATAGGGTCTTGCTAGGTAGCTAAGGCTGGCCTTGAACTTGTGATCCTCCTGCCTCAACCCTCTGCCCCTTCTGGCAACTGGGATAATAGGTGTGTACCATAGCTCTTGGCTCTCTCTCTCTCTCTCTCTCTCTCTCTTTTTTTTTTTTTTTTTTTTTTGGTTTTTCGAGGTAGTGTCTCCCTCTAGCCCTGGCTGACCTGGAATTCACTATGTAGTCTCAGGGTGGCCTCAAACTCATGGTGATCTTCCTACCTCTGCCTCCTGAGTGCTAGGATTAAAGAAGTGCACCAGTATGTCTAGCTTAAAATGTCTTTTTTTTGAGACAGTATCTTACTTTGTGAATTCATGATCCTCTTGCCTTTGTTTCCCAAGTTCTGGGGTTACAGGTGTGAGCCACTACTATGCCTGGCTTAGTGTTTTCTCTCAGTCTCTTTTCTGAGATAGGGTCTCATGTAGCTCAGGCTGGCCTTAAACTAAACTCAATCTCAAACTTACGATCTTCCTGCCTACACCTCCCAGGTGCTGGGATTCCATGCATGTACCACTATGCCCGGTTTTATGTAGTGCTAGGGATTGAAACCAGGAACTTATGTGTGCTAGGCAAGCACTCGACCAGATGTGCTACATCTCTAGCCTTAGATAATGATCTTTAAAATATCTTCCAAAAGGCAAAGATTGAAAGAGCCTATGAGAAGGCTGATCAGGAGATCAGAATGATGCAGTTAACAGGTGCAACAATGGCAAGGGGAGTGATCAAGGCCCATTGAGAATGTTTGTTCAGGAGCTCTAAAGGGGCCAGTGTCATTGATCAGTGAAGGAGAAATCAAATCCTCCTGGAGCTAAATCCTCATGGGATATGATACTTGCTTACTACATCTCCCTCTGCCTGGAGTGCAAGGTAATCTAGGGGTTGAAATTAGAAAGGATTGGTTGTAGCATATACATAGTAGCAGTGAGAAAGAAAACTATTCTTGCTTGAAAGGCAATTGGGGCCCATGTTATTCCTCTGCAGGATAGTTTGTCCACCAGATGTTTGAGGTCCACTGTGTTGCTGCCATTTGAAACCAAGGAACAGAGAGGAGTGAAGCCCTGGGAGAAGAGATGCATCTGCATTGTCTTCATGGACCACTCTGGATTTGCATGGAATGTTTCTATGCACAAAAGCTTCACTGGAAATGCAAATTATCATCAATGTCAAATCCATCTTTTACAGCATTTATAGGTATTCTGTAAACAAGGTTAAGAGTAAAACCAAGCTAAAAGCTTTGAACTCTATAAAGCTGGGGTGGCACCCACAGAGATGGAAATGTCAAAGTGCTTATATTTTTAAAATCCTGCATGTAAGTCAGGGTTAGGTAAGCTTTCATGGATGCACTGGGAGTGTTTTTGGAAGGGGCTGGTCATGGATGGCTGACAAATACCTAGCTTTATGATCTTCCCCATCAAAAGAAAGCAGAATGTTTTCTGAACTCACAGAACACACAGCTAACACTTCCTGTACTTAAAAATCTTTTGTAAGATGCACAAAATTACCCAAGGGTAAATGTCATTCTTTGCTTGTGTGTGTGTGTGTGTGTGTGTGTGTGTGTGTGTGTGTGTGTGTGTGATGTGGTGTGTATGTGTGTGCTGTGTGGTGTATGCATGTCTATATGCACTTCCTGTGGTGGCCAGAACATAAAGGTGGATGTACCAGTCCATTGCTCCTCTGCTCATTCTTTTAAAAAAATAATCAATTTTTTAAACAGATTATACTCTTTTATTCCCTCTCCCCTGTTCCCCTTCCCTGGAGCCTTCCTCTGTGGGATTATGGCATACTGTGGGGTTATGAAGGCCTTAGTCAGTCCCACTGGGATAGTAGACAGACCATGCCTCAGGGTATTCCCACTCACTCTGTGGCTCTTACAATCTTTCCACTCCCTCTTCCGCAATGTTCCCTGAGCCATGGCAGGCCTGTTGGCAGTCTGATTTAGAGTTGGGTTCTTTGTAGCCTCTGGATTTGGATTTCTGCTTTGACAGGTTGTACTTGATCACCATGTCTGCCACCATTATGTTTGTTGCAGTCAACTTTTCACTGCTGCCAGTAAACACCTGACCAAGAGCAGCTTGTGGGGGAAACATTTATTTTGGCTTACAGACTTGAGGGGAAACTCCATGATGGCAGGGAAAAATGATGACATGAGCAGGGGGTGGACATAACCTCCTGGCCAACATCAGATGGACAGCAGCAACAGGAGGGTGTGCCAAACACTGGCAAAAGGAAGCTGGTTATAACACCTATAATCCTGCCGTCAGCGGTACGTGGCCTCTAGAAGGCTTTAATTCCCAAATTGCCATCAGCTGAGGACCTAGCATTCAGAACACCTAAGTTTATGGGGACACCTGAATCAAGCCACCACACCCCTGGAGCTGGCTGTCAGGTCAGCAGTGAGAGCAGTGTTCATGGAGCTGCTTCCACTGCAAGTTCTCCTGGACCTTGGCAGATGTGGAAGAGGTGGCAAGCCTCATGGTGGGCAGTCAGTTACCTTCGTGTATTATTGATGGGTCTCGATACTCCTCTGTTTTCTCTGTCATCTGTAAAATAAAGCAGATTCTCTAACCAGGAGTGAGAGCAGCTTGGGCTAAAGGGGGTATGCAAAGTTATTTGAGAGATTTTTGGTGTGCAAGCCCACTCTTCTCCAGAGTGCAATGGGGGTTTCTTTCTGAACTCTGAGTTTCCTGACTATGGGAATCTGACTTGGACTTCAGTATCAGATATGAGTTCTCTCCCACTGAGTGGGTCTCATATCCAGTCAGAGAACAGTTGGTTATCTGCAGAAGCTGCGTGCCACTATTGCACAAGTGTGAACTTCTTGTCTAGCTGGTTGATTTCATAGTCTGCAGGGTCCTCTGCTTCTTCATGCTGTTGGTAGCCATTGTTCTCTAATGGCTCCCCTAGGGCTCTCCAGCACTATGAGGGCTAGCCAGGAGGGAGCTAGTTTTCCTTTTGGTTCTAGCAGGGTATTACAATGTCCTGTGACGTCTTCAGCAGTATTACAATATCCTGTGACAACAGCCTATGTTATCTTCAGCAATAGGGACATACCTTTTAGCTATGGCAGGTAACCAAGTGTTTTGGCAATAGCCTACATTGTTTTGGGGTCTCCCTAGCCAATAGCTCACTGTGGGGGGATGGAAGGCAACTCAACTCTGGGCCTGTGAATTACTGGCCAGAGTCTGTGGCCTTAAGGTTAACCTTTTTCCATCTTCTGTGTAGCCTGTCCCCCTACTTTATTGGTGGTTATATCTTGTAGAATGCTAGTCAGAATTAGGATTTCTTTTTTTTTAAAAAATACATTTTATTTGTTTATTTGAGAGAGAGAAAGAGGGAGAGAGAGTATGGGCACTTCAGGGCCTCCAGCCACTGTAAACGAACTCCAGATGCATGCCCCCTTGTGCATCTGGCTTATGTGGGTCCTGGAGAGTTGAACCAGGATCCTTTGGCATTGCAGGCAAATGCCTTAACCACTAAGCCATCTCTCCGACCCCAGAATTAGGATTTCTATAGAACTAATTCATGTTGTCTTAACTTTTGTGTAATTCCCTCCCCATACTCCCTATACCCTATCACTCTAAGATCTCCACCCCAATATTCTGCCCTCTCCTAACTTGTCAGGTACCTTCTCTTGCCTCTCTCCATAGGTCTTCACTGTCCTGCTCTCATTCTAGTTTCATGCCCGTAGTTCTAGTGCCTACCACCATCTGCACTCATCTCCAATTGATCCCAGTTAGGAACCACAGATGAGAAGTACATGCAGTGTTTTTCTCTCAATTTCATTACCAGGAATAGGTTTGTTTAGGAAGTCCATCTGTTCTGGATTTAGTTTTGGAAGGTGATGAGCATCAAGGAATTTATCCATTTCTACCAAGCTTTTCAATTTTGTGGAATACAGGTTTTTGAAATATGTCCTGATTATTTTTCCAGTTTCATTGGTGTCAGTTGTGATATCTCCATTTTCATTTCTAATCTTGCTGATTTGAATCATCTCTTTTTTTCTTTTGATCAAATTGGCCAGTGGTTTATCAATTGTGTTTATTTATTTATTTTATTAGTTATGGACATACTCAGTAGGCAAACAGCACATGTTGGTACCATCCTTACCCTCATCTCTGCCCCCTCCTCTGAAGGGACCCTCCTTGTTGGGGATGCCAGTTATCCCCATGGGGATTGTGGGTTGTGCATTTTGGGGGAAGCCATCAATTATGGGGAAGAGGCAATGTCTCTGTGTAATGTCCCAACTTGTGGCTCTAACAATCTTTCTGCCCCCTCTTCTGTGAATTTCCCTGAGCCATGTTCGTTTTAGGTCTACTTCAGTGATGGGCTCTTGGGAGCATCTGTATTTTTGTATCTCTGCTTTGGTAGGTATTGAGTGTCCTCAGTGTCTATCCCCTTCACCCTTGTCCTGATGCCAGGTTCACCCAGAAAGTAGCACTTTTGCTCATTTCCCCGATTCCTCTGTGGTTTCAGTTGGGGCCCTAGTGAAGTGCAATGGGCTGTTTCTTTCCTCAGGTTCTATGTCCATCTGAAAAAGAGAAGCATATTCTCCAATGAAGAGTGAAGTCAGCACTGATTAAATGGGATAACCATTGTTAGTTTAGAGAGAATTTAATAGGTGTAGGCCCTCTTGTACCCAAGATTGGTGGGAGCTTGGTATTGGAGAATGAACTCATTATCTGGATATGATTCTGACTTGTTTCCCAGTTCCAGCTATGCATTCCATTCCACTGAGTGGATCTGTTAGCCAATCCAAGAGCAGTTGGTTACCCACCATGGCTATGTGCCACTATTGCACTTGTGTGAGCACCATGTCAGGTTGCTTGCTTCTGAGTAGCTTAGACCTCAAATTGCTCAGACAGATATTGGCCATTTTCCCCCAGTAGCTCATGTAGTACTTTTTGGCACTAGACGGGCTAACTGCTTGCTTTCTTCCAGATTCCAGCTAGGTCTCGCCATGTTCTGTGTTGACAGCATATGGTGTCTTTGGCAGTAGGGTCTTACCATTAACCACTGGTGGGTAATCAAGTGCTCTGACAGAACTTTTTCTTTTTTTGGAAAACCTTGTGGGTCTCTCTGATGAACAGCTCATCGTAGGTGTTAATCACATCCTGGTACTGGGAGTTACAGGCCAGCACCAAGGGAAAAGAAAGAAGAAAAAGGAAGAAAATATAAAAGAGAGAAAGAGAGAGAGAGAGAGAGAGAGAAAGTGAGCGAGCGTGAGAGAGAAATAGGAGAAAATTAAGGTTAGGCTTCATCTCACCCTCTCCAGGGCCCATTGATTCAGGTGTTCCCTCTAAGGTCCTGATGAGGGTTCAACATTTTAGTCTGTCTTCCAGGATATAGGATTTGATGGTATGAGTTCCATTTGGGTCTAGTTTTGTGTCCCCCCCCCTTCAGCCTTACCCTCCCTATTGACCAGTCCTCAAGGTACCTATTAGGTATGTCAGCATCTTGAGCTGATCCAGGTTAAGAGCCACAGATGAGTGAGACCATGCTATGATTGTGGCGTTCTGTCATTGGGTGAGCTCATTGAGTATGATATTTTTCAAGTTTGACCATCTCTCTATAAATTTTATTGTGGCACTTCTGGTTAAGATGGCGTCTGCCTAACCTCACCTCACCTCACAGGGAAGTAAAGATGGATGTAGAATCTGAGGAGAGAATCAGCCCATCACACCTCACTGGGGCACCAGCTGAAGCCATAGAATAAATGGAGAAATGAGCAAGAGCACTGCTTTCTTGGTGAACCTGGTATCTGCTCAAGGGTGAAGGAGATAGACACAGAGAACACTCAACCCCTACCAAACCAGAGATCCAGAGACACAGAGGATCCCAAGACCTCATCACTGAAATAGACCTAAAATGAACCCAACATAGCTCAGGGAAATTTGTGGAAGAGGGGGTGGAAAGATTGTTGGAGCCATAAGTTGGGTCATTATGCACAGAGACATTGCCTCACCCCCATAACTGATGGCTACCCCCACAATGCAAGACCCACAATCCCTGAGGGGGGAAGACAGGGAGAAGGCTAACAATGGTACCATCATGGCTGTATATATGTTATATGGATAACTAATAAAAAAATTCAGCTGGGTGTGGTGGTGCACAGCTTTAATCCCAGCACTCGGAGGCAGAGGTAGGAGGATCACTGTGAGTTCAAGACCACCCTGAGACTACATAGTGAATTCCAGGTCAGCCTGGGCTAGAGTGAGACCCTGCCTTGAAAAACAAAACAAAACAAAAATTTTTTTAAAAAATTCATTGTGTCTTTTTTTTTCTAACTGCTAAGTAGAATTCCATCATGTAGATATACCACATCTTGGTTATCCATTTGTCCAATCATGGGCATCTGGGTTGATTCCAGTTCTTAGCTATTATGAATTGAGCAGCTATAAACATGGTTGAGTAAGTATCTCTGAACTGAGGCATGGAAATTTTAGGTAAATGTCCAGTAAGGCAATAACTAGGTCTGTTGGTAATTCAATAGTCAACCTTTTTAGGAACCTCTATTTTGATTTCCATAGTGGTTGTAACATCTAACATTCCCACCAACAGTGAATGAGGGTTCCTATTTCTCCACGTCCTTGCCAACTTTTGTTTTCATTTGATTTTTTAATGTTTGCTATCCTTACTGGGGTAAGGTAGAATCTCATAGTTGTTTTAATTTGCATTACCCTGATGGTTAGGGATGTTGAACATTTTCTTAAGTGTGTGTTTGCCATTTGTAATATCCTCCTCTGAGAACTCCCTGTCTAGTTCTCTGCCCCACTTTGTGATTGGGTTGTTTGATTTTTTGATTGTTTTTTATTTTATTATTTTATTTTATTCTTTTGGTTTTTTGAGGTAGGGTCTTGCTCTAGCCCAGGCTGACCTGAAATTCATTATGTAGTCTCAGGGTGACCTCAAACTCATGGCTATCCTCCTACCTCTGCCTCCCGAGTGCTGGGATTAAAAGCGTGTACCACCATGCCCAACTTGATTTTTTTATTGTTTAGGTTTCTGAGTTATTTGTAGATTCTAGAAATTAGACCTCTGTCAGTTGTATAGCTGGAAAAAATTTTCTCCTATCCTGTGGGTAGTCTATTGGCTCTGTTTATGGTATGTTTGTGAAAAAACATTTCAGCTTCATGAGATCCTAATGTTCAAGTGATTGTTTAAGTTCCTGAGCTACTGGGATTTTGTTAAGGAAGGCTTTTCCCACTCCTATATTGTGGAAAGTCCCTCCTATTTTTTTCTTCCAGTATAGCAGAGTTTTCAGTCTTATATTGAGGTCTTTAATACATTTGGAATTGATTTTTGTGCATGGTGAGATGTATGGGTCTAGTTTCATTTTTCTGCATATGGTTATCCAGTTTGTCCAGCACCATTATTAGGACCTTTGTCAAAGATCAAGTAGCTGTAGTTACTTGACCCAAAGTCTAGATCCTCAATTCTGTTCCATTGGTCCTGTTTTTATGCCAGTACCATGGTGTTTTTGTTACTATGGCTTTGAAATATAGTTTAAATCAGGTATGGTGATACCTCCAGAGGTGTTTCTTTTGCTGAGAATATGCTTGGATATCAGAGGTCTGATGCGATTCCATATGAGTTTTGAGATTATTTTTTCTATCTCTATGGTGTTTATTTTTTCATAGAATCAGCTCTTTGGTTCATAAATATATATATATTTTAAAATTATTATTTATTTATTTATTTTTAATTTTTTAAATTTTATTTTAGTTATTTGAGAGCAAGAGGCAGAAAGATAGAGAGAGAAAGAGAGAGAGAAAGAATGTGCATGCCAGAGCCTACAGCCACTGCAAATGAACTCCAGACACATGTGCTACTTTGTGCATCTGGCTTATGTCGATACTGGGGATTCAAACATGGGTCCATAGGCTTTGCAGGCAAATGCCTTAACCGCTAAACCATTTCTCCAGCCTGTCATCCATCTTTTTAATTGTTTTCTTTATTTTCAGTTCATTGATTTCTGCTTTGATCTTGATAATTTCTTTCCATTTGGCACTTTTGGGGCTTGAACTTTTTGCCTTTATAGAGCCTTTATAGAGCCTTAAATGCATATTTAATTTATTTGAGATCTCTCTGTTTTTGTTTTCTAGGCATTTAGGGCTATAAACTTCCCTCTTAAAACTGCCTTGTGTCCCATAAGTTTTGGTATGTTGTTTTCCATTGTCATTCAGTCCAATAAATTTATTGATTTCAGTTCTGAGATATGTGTGTGTGTGTGTGTGTATGCATGTATGTATGTATGCATGTATGTATATGTATATATGTATATATATTTGAGAGAGAGAAAGAGGGAGAGAGAGAGGGACAGAATGGGCACCCCAGGGCCTCCAGCCACTGCAAACGAACTCCAGATGCATGCGCCCCCTTGTGCATCTAGCTTATGTGGGTCTTGGAGAGTCAAACTGGGATCCTTTGGCTTTGCGGGCAAACACCTTAACTGCTAAACCGTCTCTACAGCCCAGTTCTGATTTCTTCAACAACCTATTCATTGTTAAATAGTGAGTCATTTAGTCTCCATGAGTTGGTGTGTTTTCTGTTGTTACTGCTATTGATTTAATGTATGTGGTCAGATATACTGCAGGGATTATCTCAATTTTTCTGAATTTGCAGACACATGTTTAAGCCCTAATATATGGTCTGTTTTGAAGAAGGTTCCATGAGCTGCTGAGAAGAATATATATTCAATAGAATTCGGGTGGGATGTTCTGTAGATGTCTGTTAAGTCCATTTGATCTATCACATTGTTTAGCTCCATTGTTTCTCTGTTTATTCTGCTTAGAGGGTGGGGTGTTAAAGCCTCATTTTTTTTTTTTTTTTTAAGTTTTGGCTTTTAGAAGCAGGGTCTTTTTAAATTTTTTTTTTTTTTTTTTACAACTTTTATTATTATTTTTGTTTACTTATTACACACACACACACACACACACACACACACACACACACACACAGAGAGAGAGAGAGAGAGAGAGAGAGAGAGAGAATGCATACAGGGAGTGCCAGGGCCTCTAGCCACTACAAAAAAATTCCAGACACATGTGCCACTATGTGCATCTGACTTACATGGGTACTGAAGAATTGACCTTGGGTCCTTAGGCTTCACTGGCAAGTGCCTTAACACTAAGCCATCTCTCCTGCCAGGTCTCCTACTATTATTGTATTGTGATTTATATGTTTTATTGTCTAGTAAATTTTGTTTTATAAAATTAGGCGCCCCTGTGTTTGGTGCATATAAGTTTATGATTGTAATATCCTCGTGTTGAATTGTTCCATTAAGGAGTATGCAGTGGCTTTCTTTATCTCTTTTGACTACTTTTGGCTTAAAATCAATTTTGTTCAAAATAAGTACAGCTACACTTGTTTTGTGATTCCATTTGTTTAGAAAATCTTTTTCCATCCTTTCACCCTATGGAGGTGTTTATCTTTAATTATGAAATGGGTTTCTTATAGACAGCAAATGGATAGATTTAATTTTCTGGTCCAGCCTGTTAACTTGTATCTTTTGATTGGGAAATTGAGGCCATTTATACTCAAAGTTATAATTGTGAGGTGTGAGTTAATCCTTGTCATGTTGATGGTTTTGTGGAATTTGGTGTTGTCTTGGTCTTTGCACATTTTTTCTGACCAATCTTGTTTTGATTGTCTTTTTCTCCCCTCTTGTGCATGTTGGTTCATCACCTGAGTGTGGAGTATTCTGTGCAGTATTCTCTGTAGAGCTGGTTTGGTGTTCATGTAATCACACAGCTGGTTTATATAGTGAAAGGTTTTTATTTTATTAAAAATATTTTTATTTTATTTATTTATTTGAGAGAAAGAGGGAGGGAGGGAGGGAGAGAAAGAGAGAGAAAAAGGGAGAGAGAGCGTGAGAAAAAAGAGAATGGGTGTGCCAGGGCCTTCAGCCACTGCAAATGAACTCGAGACACATGTGCCACCTCATACATCTGGCTTATATGGGTCTTGGAGAATAGAACCTGGTTCCTTTGGTGCTCCAGGTCAGTACCTTAACTATTAAAGCCATCTCTCCAGCCCAAAAGATTTTTCTTTAATGTTCTTTTATGAGGGATAGTTTTATTGGGTACAGTAGTTTGGGTTGGCAGCCATGATCATTTAGTTTTTGAAATACTCCATGCCAAACTCTTCTGGCTTTGAGTTTTGTATGTTATGAGCTGTTTTTCTCTAACAGATTTACTCTCTCCTTGTTTTCTGTGTTTAGTGTTTTTTTTTTTCAGAGAGAGAATGAGAGAACAAGAAAGAGAGAAAGAGAACTGGCACACCAGGGCCTCCAGCCATTGCAATCGAACTTAACGCCAGATGCACAAAGTGGCACATGCATCTGGAGTTCATTTGTAGTGGTAGGAGGCCCTGATGTGCCCATTCATATGCTCTTTCTCTCTCTCTAATGAATAAAATAAATAAATAAACAAATTCCGTGCAATGGCAACTGGAAAGAAGCTGGGATTTGGTGATGAACATCTGTAGGTCTTGACCTCAGGTGGCAACAGGTCAGTGATGTTGCTCCTGTCATTGATTCTCTCAGGGAATCTACTCCGAGTATTTGATAATCTCATGAGAAAGTTGATGGGTCATGCAAGCAATATGTTAAATTTTAAAATTCTTCATGCAATATACAAAACATTTTTCTGTTAGGGCTTTCCTGTTTTTGTTACACTTAATTGAAATTAATTTTAGTGCAAGGAGTCAGATAGGGTCCAGCCTTTCCTTTTTTTCTTTCAAATTGCTACCTAATTATCCCAGACCATATATTAATGATGCAAAATTGCTCAGCAGTTAAGGCACTTGTCTGCAAAGCCTAACGATCTGGGTCCCATTTCCCATTAGAAAGTAAAGTCAGATGCACAAAGTGGCACATGCATCTGGAGTTTGTTTGCAGTGGTGTGCTCATTTTCTCTCTCTCTCTCTCTCTCTCTCTGCTTGAAAATAAATAAAAAAATTTTAAAAGTGGATATACCCAAAGCTTTAAGGTGATACTAATGAAAACTTGGAAAAAACAGTGACCTGACTTTCTGTTTACAGTTAGTTTAATTCCACTTAAGATGAATTCAAGGCTTCATGAGGCATTATAAGATATAAATTCATGATGCTGGGAGCTGGTTCATTAGGTCAATTGTTTGCCACAAAGACCTCAGTTTGTATGCCCAGACCTCCACATAAAATGCTGGGTGTGGTGACAAACACCTGTATTAGTGCTGGGGAGGCAGAGGGATCCCTGGGGCTTGCCGGATAGTTTAGCTGAATCAAGTGAGATAATAAGGTGGAGAGTGATATTACGGAAGATATCTGTCATTGACCTCTGGCCTCTGCTCTGCACACTCATGTGCCCACACACACACATGAACATTCATATACACACACGCACAGGAACTAGTAAGAGATGTTTTTATTCCTATAAAATTTTTACTGGAAGACCTAAATTGAAGGTGCTAAGTGGAATAAAACGACTTGTATCAGAAGTAGAGAAACAATACAATATTCTGCGACACCACAGAAGAGAACTGATTCCAGCATTTCTGGTCCACTGCTTTGTGAGGAGAACCCTTTCCTTTTCATTTCTGCAGCCAAACTAAATCTGAACTGATTGTACTTTTCTTGCTCAGTGACAAAGTGCTTTAGAGAAGAATCTTGAGGACAGAAGAGTGTTTTGGTTCAGTTTTAGAAGGCAAGTCCATCATGGTGGGGAGAGCATGGCAGAAGATGGTCCATGGTGGCAGGCGTGTGGGGCTGCTTCTCACATGGCCACTGGACCAAGATGCACAGAGAACTCCAGGCTATAACCCACAAAGGGCCCCCAGCAGTGACCTATCTCCATCAGACCTCCTAAAGGTTCCACAATCTCCCAAAGCAGTGCCACCATCTGGGGAACAGGGGTTCAAACAGGAGCATGGGGTACATTGTTATGTAGCCCAGGCTAGCCTTGAACTAGCAGCAATCCTACTGCTTTTGTCTGTGTCTTCAATTTTTATCTTTCATTTACCAAGCAGTACTTTGTGAATGTTTGTGTAGGTGCACTTGTGAGAGAAGGTGTGAGTATGCATATATGTGTGTATGCATGTGGAGGCCAGAAGACAATCTCAGGAACCATTCCTTGGGTGCCATCCATGGCTTTCTTTCTTTTTTTTTTTTTTTTTTTGAGACAGGGTCTCTCTCTGGCCTACAACTCACCACATAAGCTAGACTGGATGCGTAGGGATCCTGTGGTCTCCATGTCCTCAGCCCTAGGGTTATAACATCTCACCATACATACAGGCTTTTTAAAGGGGAGTTCTGGGTATCCAACTTAGACCCTCATGCTTTCAAGGGAAGTACTTTACTGACTGAGCTATCTCCCCGGCCCAAGAATCACTTTTTTAATTTGAAAATTGTCACTAGAAATAAAAATATTTTGAATGTTAAAGAGCTAATGTGATAGAAATAACTAGCTGGGAAGAAGTTCAGTAGAAGTGGGGTGGGGAATAGGGTCAAAAGAAGGTAATGTGAGAATATCATGATCAAAATACATTACAAGCATGTGTAAAATTGTCAGTTAAAACAACTTGTAAAGTGTATTTCAATGTAAAGAATGATAGCTCTTTTGTTATGGTCTAGTAGTAATAGCTTGAGCAACCTGTACTTTATTTTTATAACAATCATACAAGTAACAAGGAAAAGAGCTGATTTTAGGAATTTATTATTATTTTTTAAAAAAGCAACTTCCAGGGTTTGTCATTGCACAGGTTCAGCCTGGTCTCGTAGAGCATGGTACAGTCATCACTGATCTCTTACGACAATGACTCAGAGGCATGAAAATCCATAACTGAGTTACCACAGAAAGAAGAGAACAGTCTAATGTTACATGTATTTAAAAATCATATTCTAATTCATTTAAATTGGTTATCCAAGTATGATAATATAGCAGAGCTCAGATAACTAAAAAAGGCGATTGACTACAATACTCCCTTCCACCCTGTGTGCATTAACAGGCCTTTTCTGAATATACCTTTATATAGATTACAAACAAATTCAACCCATTTTACACAGCATTAATTTTTTATTGAGTTGGTACTGTGTCTAAACTGTTGCCTATTATCTATTATTTTCCCATTTCTTTGATGGGTTTTTCCTCCATCAAATTGTGTATAGATGGTGATTCAAGATCATCTCTGCTCAACTTAATGGTTTTAAAGTGAGGTTACCATTGGCCAGATAGCCAAGACATTCCATTAGTTTCTCCACAGCTCTGTTCTTGACCTTGGTAAAAGAAAGACCTTATGTCTCACTGAAGCATGTACCAAAGTGCAGACAAGACATGTTTGTGAGCTGGTTCCCAGCAGAGGGGACCACAGTTCTGAGCAAGGTTATTAGTGCTGTGCAAATAAGGGCATCGTCGGTTCAATAACTATTTGTACATTTATAAAAGCAATACAGTCATGGGAAAAACAACAAGCACAGCTTGGTAGAATAACCTGCCATGAAATATCAGTGGCTTTAATAATTTACTACAACAGTTCTTTTTATTCACACTGGATAGGAAATGCTTCCATCTAGCACATAGAATATGAATATATACAACACAAATTTGGCTTTTATAAAAAAAAAGTCATAGGACAATAACATGAGGGTTGAAAAAAAAACTTTTTGGGTGCAGTTTCCTAATCATGTAGCCTGTCTTTTACAGGGCATGACACAGAACTGAGAGCTTTTGTAAACCAGGTAGAGTTTTCCTGCCCATAACAGCCTACTGTAAGTATGTCCTTGCTCACTCAATATATATAAACCTCTGGCTAACTGTAATTTTGAATGACTGGGGAGAATACACTGGGTAAGGTTTAAGGACAAACGCTGTTAACATTTCCAAAATCATCATATATGGCAGCTCCTGCTTATTTTCTTAAACACTTCACCACAACCTCTTGGAAACTGCATAGGGCATGGGACTGGCATGCTGCTGGGATCCTGCGCAGCTTTGTTCCTGGTGTTTACCATCTTGGTGTGAACTTTCTGATGGCCATGTGAGTCATGGGGCAATGGTGGGGGGTGGACCGTTTTGTACTGCCAGCAGTCAAAACAGTTGCCTGGGCTCAATGCATGCTGTGAGCCTGAGGAAGCCATTCTCCTTAGGAATGGTTTTCTGGGGCCCAGCAATGTCACTGCAGGTGAGACATTCTGACCCATTTCATAAGGGACTACACTAAGAAGCCTTGTTCTAGAAGTAGTGTGGCAGGGTTATGTGAGGGCTTTCGTAAGTCCTGAAAAGCAGTAAGTGGTGACCATGAGGAGAGGGGCAGGGCCCGAGGTACGCTTGGAGAAGTGTCACTTTGGCATTGGCTCTGCAGATTTGGTGCTTTGGTCTGCCACTAAGGCACTCTCCTAGGTACATTTTCCCCTGGCTACACTTTTCATGCTGGTGGGCTTTCCATTTATTTTTGCTTTCTGGGTAATTGTATAGTGTTAATCTCTCTCAATTCTGACTGATGACTGGCAAGACTTTAGAGTTGAGATTTGAGAATGACTGTGAAAAAAATCATTGAGTTAAGGTAAAATAAGTCTGTGGTTGTTTAGCAATGTCTGCCTTGGGCACAAGAATAATGTTCATTAAATGCATGCTGCTCCTTGATGTCCCTGTTCTAAACAAGGCGAGGGAATGAATGAAGCTGACTAGATGGATTCCTTAGGAATCTTTGGAGGCCACAGCGCAAAGCACTGAAGCTATTTTTATTTTACATTGTTCTTTGTTCCAGGAAAGATTTTAGGATTTGAGGAGCTTGAGACAAGAATTTTAGAGCCTGTAGAAAGCTGGGAGTGGAGGGTCATTTTGAATAAGCTGTGCACTGCCTTTGGCAATGACCAGTCAAGGGTGATAAAGCCCAGTGTTTAGCACATGTTACAGGGTTTACTGGTCAAGCAGACTCAGAATGATTGAGGGGCAGAGTGGGACTTTAGGCAGAGGTTTTCTGCTTTGTTGGGGTGTATTTCCCCTTGATTAACAACTGATATATTTATGAATATGGTGAGAAGCCCAGGAGAAATATATTTGCATCTACACATATGGGAATAGTTTCCTTGTGATGTCAGGACCACTGTGGCTTAATTGTGCTTAGAAAGCTCTGTGTACAGCTTTATTGAGAAAGAAGGACTCAGAGACATCACATAGAAGGTGCTAATGATGCTGTTCGAGCCATCAGCTCATGTTTTAATCTCTGGAAAACAAGAACCAATCACTTTGATTCAAACTGAAGTCCAACCTTGAGTTTTAACATGAATCAGTAGGTTGCCTTTGACAATGTTGTGGCCTGTTGGATCAAGGGTCTGTGGGTTTAGAAACCGCTAGATGCTTCCATCAATGCTTTCTTGCCAATGCCCATGACTGACTCCACTTACACCTCAACCCGGCAACATACCTTTCCCATCAGCAAACACTTGCTTCTCCTCACCTGGAAACTGGGAGAATTTGGAAGGAAAATAAGGAATATGTTTTTACACTTTTGCAAATTCCAGTCGAACATCCTTTGGATACCTGTTTGATGTTGAGTTTCCTTGGCACCCTGGGAACACCAAGCTTTTCCAGAGTTGCTGGGTCACACACAGAGGTGAGACTAGCTTGTTCTTTGGGCCAAGGGTCAAATCTCCGAGGAAGGCAATGTTCAGCATCTCAGCCATGTCATTTCTTATCCAACCCTGCATTTCACTCTCAGAAAGGATTTTCTTCCTGGTCTCCATGAGACATAATCCCATTGAGAGCATCCTGGCAGTCTCACTGTCCATGGAACCTTCTATAGTGATGGGCAACAGGCCATAAATGTGACAGTAGCCATCTCATTGTTTAGGCAGTTCAAATTTTCTATTTCTTCCCACTGACCATGACTGTCAGTATGTTGGCATTGTTACCCAATTTTTGAAGCTTGCGAATGCCAGTGAGCATCATCACCACTCACCCCTGGATCTGGAAAGATCTGTTCTGACAGCACAGGGGAGCCTCTCCTCGAAGTTTCTGAGACAGCCAGAGTGCAGACTCTGGGGTCTAGACCGAAGGCCTTGGAGGAGGTCGGGAGGGAGGTGGTGCCCTGTTGGGAGGTGGGGCCTGCGGAGGAGGGGGGAGGGTGGAAGGGGGGGAGGGGATAGGAGGGGTGGGGACACTTGGGGGTGGGGGAGGGCAGTGGGGAGCAGGGGGCGGAGGAGTGTAGATGGGGGCTGGGGGTGGAGAGGTGGGGTGGTAGGTGTTGTTCAGTGGGTACTTGGCCGGCTGACTGTTCTTGACTCTGGTGAAGTTGATACAGCGCCCCTAGAAGAGAATAAGAGGAGGTTAAGTGAGCTGATGCCTTATGACAGAGCAGGGATGGAGTATGGTGGACAGCGTGCCACCACAGAAATGCACCCGGGACAGCAGACATGCTGGTGAGGATGTTCCATAGCAAACACAGCCTGATGTCATGTATCCCACCCCACCCCGTTTCCCTTTCTGAGCTGAGTGGGCAACAGAATTATGTTACAATCCTTTCTGTCTCTCTCTCGGAGGAGGAGGAGGAGGAAGGGAGGTGGACTGGCAGCAGAAAGCTAACATCATGAACTTCTATACTGCAGCTCAAGGGGCTAAATTCAGCCTGGGGTTTGACTTGTCTCAGACCAAGTGCTTGTGTTTTCCTTATCTACCTCCTAGTGGGTGCTGAGTTTGCTCCTTTCTGCAATCCACTGGCTAATATTTTTGTATGGATAAAATTTCCTAATTATCTCTGGTGTCCAGATAGCCTAAAGACTATTTGGTGAGGAAGGAGGCTCTGCCAATGTGAAAACAAAAGTTGATATAGATACCTGCACTACATTCCTTCCTTTCCCATACTTTAATCATCAGTTTGTCTTGCCCTTGGTCTGGTCATTGGAGTTCCTGTCCAGACACCATTTTATTCTTTTTTTTTTTTTTTTTTTTTTTTTGAGAGAGACAGACAGAGAGAGAGGAAGAGGTGGAGAGAGAATGGGTGTGCCAGGGCCTTTTCAGCTGCTGTGAATGAACTCCAGACATGTGTGCCCCCTTGTGTGCATGTGCGACATTGCACGCTTGTGTCACTTCTGTGTCTGGCTATACATGGGACCTGGAGATTTGAACAAGTATTCTTAGGCTTCGTAGGTAGGCACCTTAACCTCTGAGCCATCTCTCCAGCCCCATTTTATTCTTATTGAACCTGGGAACTTGTGCCTGGAACTCCACTTTTCTGTTATTTCTTGGGACTTAACAGGACAATGCTGAGAGACCCCTGTGCTACCCTCCCAGAGGACTATACAGTCTAGAGCCTTCCTGAATGGACCTTATTGCCCATGAACTCTCTTCTATGCTCTCTCTAACCAGATACTCAGGGCCTCTACCCCAACCTTGTCCTCTGGCAATGAGTTCTTTCCCTGTGTCTCCTGCTTTGTGAATTCCTTGCATGCATCCATGAGGCCTATCCCCTGGCTGGCCTATATGCCCCTGGCCTACTTCTGTTTCCCAGGCCTGGGAAGTACCTATGGCTATCTCTATCATGTGACATGGATGGCTGCAAAATCCTTCCCCAGGGAGGCCAGGTAGGGTCACACTTCCAAGACTCCTTTCTCTGCTTATCCCACTTCTGGGATGGAGTGCTGCCTGGCACGGGTCCTGGAGTGGAGGGCTATTCTTGCTGCCCCCATGTTGATGCACATCCTGTAGTGTGCGGTTGCAGTGGGGTATATTCAGTGAGCTTCCAGTTCCCTTCACTAGGCCCAGGGGAAGGGCCTGAAAGGGAATGCAGAGGGTGAGGGTGTGGAATTTAAGGAACAAGAGGGAAGTGTGGGTGTGGGTGTGATCTGAGACTTGGCTCAGGATGAATCAGTAGGAGCACACTGCAAGCTTGTGGGAGGCTAGAAGGCAAACCTTCCTGTGTCCCTATCTTTTAAGTCCTAAACTTAGCCCTGTCTTTTCCTCCCTCTCCCCAATGACTCTAGCCTCTATTTGCACTTTGCTGCCTTGGGCATTTTTCTAGTCATTGTCTACATCATACATTGCAGCCTGCACACTACAGTTATTTTACTTTTAGAAGGCAGTGTCTTTGTTTGGAACTTAGCTACTCTGCAACCCAGAACTTCCTGGGCCGCTTTGCATGGTAGCTGATGAGAGACTCAGTCAATGTGGAATTGTTTAAAGCCACTTGCAAAAAGCAGGGGCATGGGCAACATTAGAAATGGACTGGAAATTCCCTTACAAGACGTTGTATTAGCCTGGGCATTTGGGCCAGGAAGGACCAAACTTGGTTGGGCTACAGTTGGTTAGGAAGCTCTATGTCTTGTGTATGTGCAAGCACCCAGGTCTTCAGAGTGCATGTCAGGACCTATCCTTACTGGGTTCCAACTGGGGCTTTACCATCTGCAGACATCAGCTGGCATCTTTCCACTGTCTGGCCAGAGCTCCCCGCTCAGGTCCAGCTCAGGCTGTGCACTGCTTTCATGATATAGTCGTGTACATTCCTGACTGGCTGGGTAGCCTTCCTTTAGAGCTATATAAATTTAAGCCTTGGTTACAGTTTATTTGTGACACTGGTTAAAGCTCTTTCCCTGTAGATATTCTGACCCAATGGTCACCATCTGTGTTGAGTTCCTGCAATGACAACACGAGTGAGTATTTAATGTACTGCCCAGTTGGCCCTTCATTCCTGTGTATCTCAAGTGCATTAGA
The DNA here is from genome assembly GCA_036365145.1 of Orientallactaga sibirica. Lineage (NCBI taxonomy): Eukaryota > Metazoa > Chordata > Mammalia > Rodentia > Dipodidae > Orientallactaga > Orientallactaga sibirica. Next base: position 12,349,447 of record JAEOAD010000036.1, read on the forward strand.
GGCTCAAAAGCTTCAGCTCCTTTAAAGATGAATGGAAATTCTGAATCTGGGGCAGGCGGTGCTGGAACTGGGTCAGGTCCCCACTGGCACCCGATCTTTAGAGCTGACACTGGAATGGGATGAGCAGGGAGGGCAGTTAGTTCAGAAACCCATCTGCTTGCTTCATGAAACTTTGACCCTGCTATTTGTTCCCAGAGGCTGTTCTGCTGGTAGACAGGCTCAGGATCTCCCAGTCTTCTACCAATATTCTGCTCATAACCCATAACAGATAATCAAGTCTGTTCTACAAGGTTTGAAAGACTCCACAGAATAATAGATGGTCTCCATAATCTGGGAGCTGAAGATGGAGTGATAGAGATCAGTAGGCACTGGGCTGAAAGGAACCCCATCCCACGGTTACTGATAGCACCCACGGATCTCCTGTACCAGAGCACGGGGCTGTGGCTTTTATAATCTTCAGTAAGGGGACAGGGTAAGATCACAGCCTCTGCTTTGCTCCCTGCATGGGACATCCCACAGAGTGGGCATCATCACTCCATCTGCTACTCACAGGTATAGTAAGGCACTGTTGGAGAAGGTCTGGAACTGTCCGGCTTTGTGTATGGTAAACACAGTTGACTCTACCAAGGTCCTCTGTTAAGGACCAGCTGCAGGCAGCATCAGAGGTTCTGACTCCACCTATTTTACTGATGAAAGAGCTACAAACGAGCATGCCTACACTCCACACCTGGCTTCTATAATACATCTGGTAAGTGTGGGGAAAGTGAGACATGGGAGGTGGAAGTAGCCCTTAGTGTCTGCTTTGTTTACCTCCTCCTCTCTTCCATTGCCACATAACTGCTGTCACTTTATTTTGTATGGGACCTCCCACAGTGCTTTGCACAGACAGCTGGATGAGTGCGTTTGCAGGGATGAAGCTGAGAAAAGGTGCTGACTCAGCATAAACACACCCCAGGGCCATTTACAGTAAGACTCAGTTGTTAAAAGAGGGGTGACTCCAAATTAAATTATTAAAACCTGGGGTCAGAGGTGCCAACACAAACACCATAACACTTAGACCATATAATTGGACTAAAGATCAGTTTACAGGACACCCCCTTTTTTTTTTTTTTTTTTGCTTGCAAGAGGATAATAGAAAGACCAGATGTTCTCAGGGCTGTACATGCCAGCAAAGCTCCAGTGTTTGGTTAAAAGGTTGCCAGGGCAACGGGAGCTCTCACTTCATAATAGTGGCCTTTGCAACCTGGTTTAATACCCTCAGCATTGTTTTTGGGTAGTTTGATTCACATCCAAAATTGGCCTTGACCTCAGTTTACCTTGCCTTCCTCATCTACAAAGAAGGAATGCAAATTGTTTTCACACACTAGCAGCAATATGCTCTGATAGGATTCTAAGAAAATGCAATAGGATCTGCTAACAAGCTGGGAGGATGATTACAGCTATCTACACATTGCACCCTTATTACCCAAACCCTCTGAACTAAGAATCACCACGTTCATTTGTATAGAAAGGAAATGGAGGCCTCAGGCCCATTTAAATAATTTGTTCAAGATTACACAGTCAGTAGGAGGCACAGTGGGAACAAAGCCTAGTTCTGCTTGCTCAGGAATTCATTCTCTTAAAAACTGTGTGATCCTGGATCTGGATGCTAAGTGCAAACAATTTCTTGCAGGACCTGTAGGCAGTATCTCACATTGTAGCACTTGGCCACAACCCATCAGCTCTTGACACAGCTGTTGAGAGATTTCTCCAGAATGTAAGTCTGTCTGGTTAGCTCACTGTCTAGCTCAAAATTCTTCACGGCTCTCCATCTCCTTTAAAATTAAACCCACACCCTGTAATGGTTGGTATACATGCATGGTCCTGTGATCTGACCCTCACTTCCACCTTTCAGTGCATCCCTCACTCCCTCTGCAGGATGTCCAGCCTGGTCCATCCTAAGCCCTGTGTGCATGCTCTTCTTGGAACATGTGAATGCTGTTCCCCACTTGGCAGGTGAACCCCTCTGATTCCAGCACGGCTATGAAGATCTCAAGGTCTAAGTTGTCACTTGCTAAATGACACTTATATACCTGTAGGTCTCCTCTGAGCAAGAGCAAGATTCATCTCCATTGTCTGAAAAAAGAAAGCTAAGGCATTAGCTCAGTGGTGTCTAAGGGCTCTTCAGCCCTGACACTCTATAGGTACTCTATAATTCTATCAAAATTGAGTGGCTTTGGAACTCTTTACTTGCATAGTTTAATTGAATTCTTTTGGGGAAGTCAGCTTGCACATCGTTTTATATTACTTACTTTGGCTGATTCTTTCGATCACATATTTCCAGCTGCTTATTAGAATTTTGAAATCCTAGTCAGTTGGAAATTCAGAACTGGAGGCTTCACCTTCTCTCCTTATATTATTGCAGGGAAGATTTGGGCTTGCCCATGACTTCTGAGTTTGGGCTGAGGGATGATAGGGAGATGGGAGGAGAGCTGTGGCTGATTGTATGCAAGGGATGTGCCAGCAGTGAGCTCATGTGTGCTGAGCGTTAAGAAACATCTGTTTAGGTATCAGGCACGCTCAGTGGAGACGGAGCTGGCCTTCAGTGATGGATACAAATATGCCATGGCCATGGCTCCCACAGAGTAAACTAAATAGTTTCCTATGAACAGAGGTCATTCAAGGAAACTGGATTTCACAGGAAGAAAATGAAAATAATCAGATGGAAAGAGTGTAACATACATGCCAAGTTTCCTGTGACAATTACCTTTTTCTCTGGCCTAGTTCTCTTATGGGTTGTCTCCTTTGGAAACTGTAGGTGGTTCTCAGTTACAGAAGGAATAGATTTCCAAAGTTTATTTAGAGATGAGACTGTCTGGGATGAGGGGCATAGCTCCCAGCTCAAATCATCCTTGCAAAGAGAGGCTGGTGCTCAGTCTAGATCACAGCTCACTGCTCATGAAAGGCACCTGCCCTAGTGATGAAGCAGGTGCTCTAGTGATGAAGTAGATGCGTGGTCAAGGAGGGATTGGCGGACTGCTCCCATGCATGCTTCACCACCCTCATTAAGTCAGTGTGCACATGTTCTCTTCACAAGTGGCTCTGATGCCTGCTCTGTCTTGCACATCTCATATGAGGGGCTCCAGGGTTGAGTGAGTATTGTGATCCTGGTAATTGTGCAGAATACAGTCTAGAAGTAGAGGCAAAAGTTGTCAAAACTCCACAAACTGATGGACGCCAACAACCACAGCTGTGATATTTGATGTGATGTAGTTGATTGACCAACCACAGGCAGGCACTTAACCTGGGCAAGGCCAATATGATTCTCTCTGATGGGAGTAAGAATGGCCACAGAATGATAGCCAGGCAGTCAGAACTGACCCTGTGGGTACATGGGAACTGGAGTTGGGGAGGCATCTTCTGACATCAGAGAGAAGCAGAGGAAAATCTGATGCTACTTCTGAAAATCTTTCATGCCTCCTCCTTCCCTCTCATTGCTGCTCTTCTTCTTCTTCTTCTTTTTTTTTTTTTTTTTTTGGTTTTTCGAGGTAGGGTCCTGACTTGGAATTCATTATGTATTCTCAGGATGGCCTCGAACTCATGGCGATCCTTCTACCTCTGCCTCCGAGTGCTGGGATTAAAGGCGTGCACCACCATGCCCAGCTTCTTCTTCTTTTTTAAAAATATGTTTATTTATTTGAGAAAGGCGAGAGAGAAAAATACAGGAGACAGGCAGACAGAGAATGTGCATGGGCATGGCAGAGACTTTTGTCACTACAAACAAACTCCAGATTCATGTGCCACTTTGTGGATCTGGCTTTATGTGCATACTGGGGAATCAAATCCAGGTTGTCGTCTTTGCAGTCCAGTTGTTCATCTTCTAACACTGGGGTCATGAAGTAAACCAGTCATTCTGCCCTTGAACTCTCCTTTTTATAATCATATTGTGTTTTCCATATAAAACTTCCATACATATATAAATAAAAATGTATGCACACATTATACACATATATAGAGATGTATATATAAATGTACGTGTAACATATACTTAGTCAGTTTTCCTCTTGCTTAAACCCTTAAATGCCTCTTGCCTTCTACGGAATAGCCATGACCATCAGCACAGGCAACTGTCCCTGCTTCTTTGCATTTCCCTTGGAGAACTATTTATATATGTGTAATACCCCACTTCCTTTGCTTTCTTTGAATCCTATTCAATGCTGGTCATCATTTGAAGTCATTACACTCTGGCTTTTCTTGAGGCCTCGTTCAGATTATAGGCACAGTTCTCTGACAGAGACAAAATGGTGCAAACATTGCATCCTTCCCCAGCCGAAAGTCGGCTATGGGCCAAGAAAGGTGTGCTTTCAGTGGTAATGGTGGGACCCTTCCCTGCTCCCCTCCTTCCACCTTCCTCAGCCTGTAATAAATCTATCATAGCCTGCCTTTTATATGCTGTCCAGGAGGAAAAATATCCAAGGTCAACTTTCTTGGTTATTTGATTCATTCTGCTGACACACAGGCTGGCCTGCTTTCTGCAATAATGTCTTCAGATGCCAAAGCTAAGGGTAAGATGAAAGTTGAAGGAAATGTTTGGTAGCATGAGGAAAGTAGAAAAATGAAGGAAAGAGTAGGAATAAAAAGGCATCTTTTAACAAGACATATGTAAGATCTGTCAAGAATTAGTATTGAGATATGACTAAATTATACAATATTCCCCTTTTCATCTGATTACAAAGTTCTGTATTTGTTGGAAATTTGGCAAATATACAAAGGAAGGAGGAAGGGAGAAGAAATTTAAGTGACAGGACTCAAGATTACTTTTGTGGTTTTCTTTTTGGGACATACATACAGTGGTGCATATGCTTACAATTTTGTACTCATTCTGTATACAGTATTTTAATATGATCAATTCTCTCACTTCCTCTCTCCCTACTCCCTGTCCTTCCTTCTTTATTTTATAGTATTGGGGACTGAACCGAGGGCCTTGTGCATGCTATGTCCACAGCCCATTTCTTCCCTGCTGTTTTCAATGGTTGTGTATTCTTCTGTCACACAGAAGAATCAAATGTAATTATTAAATCATTTACTGTGGGTCAGTAAGACTCTAACTTGTCTCTGTTATAAATAAACAATATGGATTAAACTATATATGCATATTTTTACATATTCATAGTATTTTTGAGACAAGTCATGATTGCTGGGTCAGTTTGTGCACATTTGATCAGTTTTCCACTAATGTATTGTCAAATTTTCTAGAAAATGTAATCTCAATGTTATTTTATGACAATTTTTATTTCCCTACAGTTTCAATTCTTGTTTTTTCTTTGTCTTTTTAGTGTTTTTTTGAGAGAGAGAGAGAGAGAATGAGAATGGGTATGCCATGGCCTCTAGTCACTGCAAACACACTCCAGATGTATGCACCACCGTGTGCATCTGGCTTAAATGGGTTCTGGGAAATTGAACCTGGGTCCTCAGGCTTCACAGGCAAGCACCTTAACCACTAAGCCATTGCTCCAGCCCTCAATTACTTTTTTTCTTTTTTTGGTTTTTGAGGTAGGATCTCACACTAGACCAGGCTGACCTAGAACTCACTATGTAGTCTCAGGGTGGCCTTGAACTCACAGTGATCCTCCTACCTCTGCCTCCCAAGTGCTGGGATTAAAGGTGTTCACTACCACATCCAGCTCAATTATTGTTTTTTTAAAATTATATATATTTACTTATTTATTTGAGAGAAAGAGAGAGACAGAGATAGAGAGAGAAGGGGCGTGCCAGGGCTTCCCACCACTGCAAAAGAACTCCAGATGCATGTGCCACCTTGTGCATCTGGCTTACATGGGCCCTGGGGAATCAAACCGAGGTTGGTTTTGCAGGCAAGTGCCTTAACCACTAAGCCATCTCTCCAGCCCCTCAATTACTGTTTTAAAGTAAAAGTTTAATCGATTTTTAAAAATATTTTTATTTATTTGTTAGAGACAGAGAGATAAAGGCAGACAGAAAGAGAGTGAGTATGGGTACATCTGCCCTCCTGCCACTGCAAACAAACACCAGATGTGCATGGTTTGCTTTTCAAATTCATTCATTCATTCATTTTGGTGTGTTGTATATACATATACCCTGTGGAGACCAAAGATGACTGACCAGGGAGCCCCAGTGTTGGGGTCACAGGCATGATCAGTCCTTTGATTGTGCAGCAAACACTCATCACCACTCTTGCCAGCCATCTCCCCAGTCCCCAGATTTGTGGTTTTCTTTTTAAGATTCAGTTTGTATTTTAAGATGTTATTCCTACATTTGTTTTATTATTGCTATTGTAATGTGTTTAACTCCCCCCGTTGTAATTTATTTATATTCAAATATTTTACTTTTCTCTGTTGATATAGTTTATTTCTTTTAATTTTAATTTCTACTTTTTATCTCATTTTTCTTCTTTTATAGCATAGGGTTTTGTTAGTATATCAGTATTTTATTTATTTATTTTTTTGGCGTACAGTTTCAAGGAGAAGTCTGTCATGGTTGGGAAGCATGGCAGGAGCAGAGAGCCAGCATCACACTTTCAAGTCAGCAGGGAAGAAGGAGTGAGATGAATGTAAGAGAAGGGCTGGGTAATAACACTTCAAGGCCTGCCACCAGAGACACACTTCCTCCAGCAAGGCTCCACTTTCTAAAGGTTCCACAACCTCCCAAACCATTAGTTGGGGATTAAGTATTCAAACACATGAGTCCATGGGGACATTTTTGTATTCAAACTACCACAATTATCATCAGAATTGTTTTCAGATATCCTCATCTTACTCTAGTATTCTTGACTTTAATGGGAATATCAGCCTTTAGTGTTTCATAAATAAGTTAGTTTGGATATTCTTACTTAGGTTAAATATATCTTTTAATTTCTAGTTTGTGATCAGTCTAAAAAATTTAAAAAATAGCTTTTGATAGAAAATAAAATGATCAAATTTATACATATTTTATTTATGTTAAGGACATAAATTTACATTTAGTTGATGGTTTAAAAAATAATATTTTAAAAATTATCAAAATATTTTTGAAATCTTTCAAGATCATATTTTTCTCTATTTTGGCCTACTAATGTGATAACTTTTATAATTTATTATACTAAATTAGACTTAAATTTATAATGAAAATTGCCCATTTTGAAGTACACGATAGTTCTAGAATTAAATCATTGTCTCCAATGAGCAGTTTTGCACCCAATTTTATAGGTAAGATTGTCCATTCTTCTTTTGTGGTGTGCTATTTTGTCATTAAGGTAAACTTCACAAAACAAATTTTTCATCCCTTAATATAATATCTATATGTTATTAAGCATACATTTTTTTTGGAGAGAAACACAGAGAGAGACAGAGAGAGAGAGAGGGAGAGGAAGACAGATAGAGATGGGTGCAGTAGCAGCCTCTCAGCTGTTGTGAATGAAATCCAGATGTGTGCGCCCCCTTGCGGTCAAGTGTGGCATTGCACCCTTGCGTCACTTTGCATCTGGCTAAATGTGGGACCTGGAGATTTGAACCTCTGGAGATTGGAACCAGCATTCTTAGGCTTAGGAGGCAGGTGCCTTAACTGCTAAGCCATCTCTCCAGCCTGAGCATACATTTTATATGGACACATCATGTGTTGGTACCATCATGTCCTTTTTTCCTATCCCCATTCCGCAAAATGCACTCCTCAGTGGGACTGCTGGTATTCACCATGGGGTTGTGGGTTATGAGTTGTGAGAGCAGCAGTTAGTCATTGTAAGGGCAGGGTGGGGGGATGCCTCTGGATATTCCCTTATACTTTGAGGCTCTTACCATCTTTCTATCCCCTCTTCAACAAAATTCCCTGAGCCATGGTGAGTGTGTTTTAAGTCTACTTTAGTGTTGTGCTCTCAGCAGCTTCTAGATTTTTGTTTTGGTAACTTTTGAGTATCCTCAGTGTCTGTCTCCACCACCTTGGCTCTGGTTGTCATGTTGCTGTGGAAGCAGCACTCTCACTCATTTTCCCAATTCCTCTGTGGTTTCGCCCAGGCCAGGGCTGATGTGTGAGGGTAGTTTATCTCCTTGGTTTTTGATGCCTTGTCGCAGGCACGCAGGGTCCAAGCAGCCCCACACCTGCAGCAGGGGTAATGGGGAATTGCTGTTCTATATTTTTTGAGATAGCTTAAGACTTACTTGTTCATTGAAACTGTCAAAGAATTTCTTCAAAAAACTTCTAGACAAGCTGCTTAGAGTACAGTCCTTTGATGCTTATTTACTTATATTTATTGTTTTAAAATTTTATTTATTTATTTGCGCGCGCGCACGTGTGTGTGTGTGTGTGTGTGTGTGTGTGTGTGTGTGTATGTATGTATGGGCATATCTGGGTCTTTTGTTGCTGCAAACAAACACCCATTTAGCTTAATGTGGGTGGTAGGAAATTGAACCCATGTTGGCAAATTTTACAACCAAGTGCCTTTAAACTGTTGACCAGCTCCTTAGTCCATTATTTTTGCCAAAGGAATTGACTTATAAAGGTTTTGCACCTTTTTTTCTTATATCTATTCTTGTAGAATTGTTTCTTAGAAAATCATCTATTTCACTATGAGTTTTAAAGAATTTGGATAGCATTTTTTTTTTACAGAGGAAATTCAGGCAAAAGTCTCATCACTTGAGGTTGGGATGGTGGCTCAGTAGTTAAAGGCATTTGCTTGCAAGGGCTGCTGGCCTGGGTTCAGTTCCCAAGACACTCATGTAAGCCACCCATATAAGCCACTATGTAAGCCAACCACGTAAGCTGTATTCAAAAATTGGCTCAGTGGGAAGAGTTCCTGGTATACCTATACACACACGTGCAAATAAAAATTAAAAACAATTAATCTGTGGTGATAACTGTTTTATCACTCTTACTTAATATTATACATGTTCTGATATAAATTCAATGATATTGAATTTTTTTGATATAAATTCAATGATATTGATATTTCCAAAAATGTTTAAAAGACTTATTTTTCAGCCTATGTATTTTGCTTTCTTTTCGCTAATTTTTATATGAATAGATTGTTTCTGCTTTCTATGAATTTATCTCACATTCTGTTCAAAGTTTTAACTGATTTTCCTAATTTGTTTTCATTTTTTTCTTAGTTAATGATGAAACAATGTAAGGCCATGGCATTTCCAAGCTCCATAAGTTTTTGTTGTGGTGTTCCAGCTTTCATTATCTTTCAGGGTCCCAGTAATCTGCAGTTTTGATTTCTTTTTAAAATCAATAGTTCTTTATGGGAATTTAAAAAAAGACTTCCATGAATTTTTAAAAAAGAGTCTAATCCACTATTGCTAACTTTCAGCTTTCTTTTCTTCTGTGGTACAGTAGGAAAATGTGGTCTGTAAAAATTATACTTCCTCATTTTTTCAAGTTTTCTTTGTGGGTTATGCTATGGTCAACTTTTATAAATTTTAAAAGTAACATGAATTCTATGAATTCTGTTTGAAGGGTGCTGCTAAACAGTTCCCTGATATTAAAACCTCTGCACTTTTATTCTTTCATCAGCTTGACCTTTTGAAGACCAAGAGTGGTTTGGGTAGAGTAACCCCCACTCTCCCTAATCTACACAATTACATTTGCTCAAATTTAACTTTGATGTTCTGATCACTGGGCCACCCAAGAATGACAGGGAGGGGCACATCTCAAAGAGAATTGGGTGGACAGAATTCATTCTGGTCCAAGGTTTCTTGCTTTCTGCCTGTGGTGGTGTCTTGCATGCAAAGACGGTTGCCCTACTTCCTTTGTCTTGTTGCTCTGCCATTCCTCACAGTGAGATGGCATCTGATCCTCCTCTCTTCAAATCCTGGGTAGCTTGTGGTAGTTCTGAATAATGAAGTCTGATGGCAGTGATGTGCTATCCTGACTCAGGGCCTGGCAGTTTGTCCTGCCATGGGTGCCAACTCTGGGTTACTGTACTTTAAAGAGCTGTGTGGAGGGCCTCCAATGAAGACAGGTGAGTGCAAAAGCCCTTTTGGATACCTAGCTAGGGGACCCTTCTAGTGACTTCAGCCCCAGTCCTCATCTGGCTGCAGCTTGGCAAGAGACCCCAGATGAGACCTGCTCCAGCTACAGAACTTTGAGGGAAAACCAACAAGCTGTAGGTCATGTCACCATTGTGACACTATTATTCCAGAAGAATCCTGAAGCAGCAACCACTCATCTCTGCCTAGTAGGTTCAGTCGTGGCTCATAGAAGTGGAATAAGATCTGTTGCTGGTTTCCCTTTTACTTTGAGTTTGAACTCTGATTCCTTCCCAAGGCTGTGTACTCCCTACCTGACTGCCAGTACTCTACACCTCTGGAATCCAGGGACCCCTGGGAGAAAGGCAAAATCACTGAATGACTTAAAGATACAGTCCAGAAAATACAAATCAGATGGTAGCCCCGAAGATAAAGTGCAATCCTGAAAATACAACCCTGATGATAAGCAGAGGATCAACTCCAGTGGTAACTAGTACCTACAACCAGTCCTGCTGGTAATTAGACGATTCAACCCTGATGCGAACCAGATGATGCCACTTTGATGGCCACTGCGTCCTCTTGATGCTGCCTTCAGAGCTGACTTTGAGGTGGAGGTTGTATGGCACAGTGGAGGCTGAAGCAAGGGAGGGCTGGGACACTAGCTGAAATCCTGAAAGGTTTTTGGCCAGCTGTAGAAGCTCATTCTTGTGACATGGGTTTGGGACATTCTACCAGTCACTCCCATGCTACTAGCATGGATGGAAGTCTTCCTTGATTCTGCAGTCCCATAAAATTCATATGCTCAGTCACCAATTTGACCTGAGTGGTCTTTAAAGACAGAGAGGAAGAGCAGTGTCCCCCCACAAGAGGGTGAGTGAATTCTTGTCTCATGCATCTATGATAAGCTGTTAACTGTCTGCCTGATAGAGCCCAAGTTGTGATCAGTTACTTACCTGTCAAATAAATAAATGTATTCATATATCTAAGCTGAGAAGGACTCATTCTTTTTTAAAAATTTTTTACTTTTTGGTTTTGAGGACTGAACTCAGGGCCTTTAGCAAGTGTTCTTCCATAGAACTAAATTTCCAACCCCAAGAAGACTCATTCTGATGCAAGGTTAGTAAGACACAGCTGCTGAGAAAGACAAAACATGCTGGGTGGCATAAACACCTCGGTCTGATGCTTAACTCCCCTCTTTAAATCTCAACACTATATAAAATCATATCTCTTAGTTCTGAAAAACATGAGGGAGGGAGGGAAGGAGGGAGGAAAAAAAGGAAAAAGAAACAGGAGAGGGAGCAGGAGAAGAAGGGAGGAAAAGAAAGAGAATGAGAATATGAATTAGAAGAAATAAAGAAATGCACAAAAAGTTATCAAAGTGCAATCATTAAACACAAACTGGGAATGAAAACTCAGACCTTTCAGAATAGCAAGACAAGGATGTACACAGATCTGTGGGCAGTGTATTTGCAGGTGGGTGAGGTTGGCAACATTTGCTGGTTCAGAAGGGTTCATGTTGGTGACCCAGTGTGGCACACACTGAACACTGGTTCTTAACTTGGCTCCCTTAAAAGCAGCATTGGTGCTGACTGTCTTCCTCCTTGGAGACGTGAAGTTCAATGTGTACTCTATGGGTCCTGCCAAGCACTGTAGCAATTACTTCTCCAAATGGCCTGGTTTTAATTGACACTTGGGATGGGTATCAGTAATACTATTGCTTCCATGCACTTTTCTAAGATTAAAAAAAAAAAAAAACCACTGTGGCATAGTCATGCTGAGTGTGTGAAAGTATGACCCAAGATGAACTAATTTTATTCTGTTTTCCTTCTTCCCTTTTCTGTCTCTTCCCATTAAAGATCTGAGGATATTCTTCCTATCTTCCTGCATGGCTCCAGTTAAGTGACTTAGACCCGTCATTAGTGTAGTATTTCCATTTATTTTTTTATTTATGTTGAGGTATTTGCTTTATAAAATTGTTGCCAGGAGATAAACTGACTAAGAAGATTGCTTGGCCAAGAACATTATTTAGCTTGGATATGAAAATGTAAAATTACAAAATTACTTATTCATCAGATGCATAGCCCAAGCCTCCTCCCACCCTGTATATACAAGCTCACGGCTGAAGGATCGCCTCTTTCTTTGCACAGTGTGAGTGATGAGATTTTTTTCCCTTCTGCCTATAGCTACTCAAAGTGCTCTCCTCAAAATAGAGGTAATACTAATTTAAAACAAAAACAATAATGTTTTTGTGTGGTTTCTATACTTTGCCAGTGAGTGGCTCTGCTATTGGCTGAATGTATTCTCTTCAGATTCACAGGATGAAGGTCAATCTCCAATGGTGGACATGGGGTCTTTGGAGGCCATCAGAGTTGGATGAGGTCACGAGGGTGGGGTCTTTGGGATGGGATTAGTGCATTTCTAAGTAGGGAGACAAGACAGCCTGTTCTTTCTGCATGTGAATACTCCCAGTTCGAAAGTCCACGGGAGCCTGGAGAAGCCTCAGCAGAACTGAATATGCTGGTATTCTGATGGTGGAGTTCCAGTTCCAGAGCTGAGAATAAATCAATGTGCACTGTTTAAGACACCAAGCCCATAGCATTTTGTTATAGTGGGCTGAGCAGGCAAGACAGGCATCTTAAGGGAGTATGTATCTTCTAGGTTCTTAGCACCTCACACACATTCATTTTCTCACCCCATAACCTTTCATACTGACCATGTTCCCTGGTCACATGAACTCATTTGGGAACCAGTTGCTTGTTATGAGGTAAAGAATTTCCTACTCCACACAACTTTTCAGAGTTCTCACACTGTACCAGGCTTGGTACAAGCTGCATTGTATATATCATCTCATCTTGTTCTTTCAACAATACTGTTGGTTATTATTACTATCCTGACTCAAAAATGCAGAAAAGGCTCTGAAAGGCTAAGTAATCTGTCCAGCATCTCTGTGTGAGTAACAGCCAGGAATATAAATCTAGGTCTGCCTACATTCTATGGTCCTTTTTTTATGTGGAATGTGCTTAGGTTGGAATGAGTCTAGAGAGGTGTGAATGGAGCAGTTTGGCCACCAATTACAGGATGCATCTGAGGGTCTGCCTTTGGTCCCAGCACTTCTCAGCTACCACCCTCCCCTTCCAGCTTTCCATGCCTGTGCTTCTCCCTTTGGAATTATAGACGTCTGGAAAGGGCACCTGGGCACCCTACCCCTCCTATCAATCAAAACGTGTACTTTCTGTGTGCCTCTCCCTCACAGGTCTTCTCTGTGCTCCCTAAGTGGCAAGTCTCTAATCTGTTCCACAAGCTGAATTCGCTTTGGTGGTTTATTTCTTAATAGGTTTGGTCTTTCCAGTGACTCAAAGGTATACAAGGGAAGAGATGGACAACTGTCTCCTGTGTCCATTTTCACGTCTGCAGCAGTAACAATAGAGTGGCATGGGGCACGTGACCACTGAGTAATGACTACATTTCTCTTGAACAAAGTTGTTCGAGAGGCAGTGAAAAAAAAAAAGGAGTAAATGATGCTGACAGGTCAGACCTAGCAGGTGATGGTGTGGCCTCCTTTGAAGCAACCTAGATGTGACCAGAGGTGATAGACACAAATTCTAGGCTGAGCCTCAAAAAGAAGAGTCACAGCTTCTCCTTCCATGCCTCTATTTTTGCATCTTTCATCTGTGTATTTGTATATTTGAGTGAGGATGTGTGTGCCAGAGTGTGCATGTGGAGGTTGGAGGACAATCTCTGGTGCATGTCCTTGCCTTCCACTTTTCTTGAGGTGAGATCTCTTGTTCAGTGCTGTGTAGCCCCAGACTATCTTCTGGGTGAGTTCTACTGTCTCTGCCTTCCATCTTGCCAGCTGTTGCACTGGCATTACAGAAGCACACATCTGCATCTAGCTAGACGTGCGATCCTCATGTTTATGTGGCAGTTGCTTTATCCACAGAGCCATCACTCAGACTGTCCTTCCATTCTTGGACTCTGGGATGAGGACCACCCTCTACAGCTGGTAGGGAGACAAGACAAGAGGCCTGTGCTGACATGAAGATGAAATGTGGATCTGGGGAAGCTCAGCCCCAGACTACTTGTGTGAGGAAAAAAGAGAAGCATCTTGTTTAGGTTCATGACATTTGGGGGCTTTGCTAGATCAACTGATCTTCTAACCATAATTACATAACCCACAAAACAGCCCTCTTAAATATGGCATTTTATTCTAAAGGAAAAGCCCACTGCTAGGCATCTAGGTGCTGTGGCAGGCTTTTGGGGTGACATTCTGGGATCAGGTTGGGCTTTGGATTACCTCCTAATTTTGACCAGGTGGCTGGTTGCCCACTTCATTCCTGCAGGCCTAGTCCTAAGGGGCATTGATTGTTCCTTGGATTCTGTTTCTCAGGTGAGGCCTGCAATGACCTTCCTGTTGCCTCCCAAACTGAAACCAAAGGAGGATAGTCATCAAAGCCCCATAGGCTCAAGCTAATGTTTGCAATTGGTCAGCCAGAAAAATAGAAAATTTATACCACTCAGAATCTGGTAATCATTTGGGAATATTAAATTATTCAACCTCAAAATTGTTTTCAGGCCTCTGCTAAGCTCCAGTATTCTTCCTAATTATGAAACCATGAAAAGCTGACCTGCAATGACACTGACTGGCATGACCCAGCCTCACTGCCATGGCACAGGAGACACCTCCCAGCCAGCTCCTGTGATACTTCTCCCCAGGCTGTTATGTGTGAGCTGGGAAGAAATCATTCATTATACTTCTAGTTAATGACATTAGAAGCAGAATTTTTAAGAGAAAAATGTTAAATCCCTTAAGAGAAAAATCTTAAATCCTTTAGAAAGAGGCAGGGTAAAAAAGATAGCAAAGCCCCTCCCATTTTTCCATATGCGTATGTGTGAAAGTCAGAGGCCCATGCTGGATGTCCTCCTCAATTGCTTCATACTTTATTGACTGAGGCAGGGTGTCTCTTGAACCCAGAGCTTGTCAATTTGGGGAGTCTAACTAGCTGGCTTGTCCTGGAGATCATTTCCTTCTGCCTCCCAACTGGTGGAATTAGCGGCATGCTCCATTCCAGCCACACAGCATTTATGTGGGTGCTGGAGGTCTGAACTTTGGTCCTCATACTTTCAGGGTAAACACATTATCCACTGAGCCATCTCCCTAGCTCCATAAAGCCCCTTCTCCTTTTAAAACAATCTTTTATTTTTAAATTTTATTTATTTATTTAAGACAGAGAGAGGGAGAGTGTGAGAATGGGCATACCAGGGCCTCTAGCCACTGCAAAAAAACTCCAGATGCATGTGCATCTGGCTTATGTGGGACCTGCAGAATCAAACCTGGGTCCTTAGGCTTCGCAGACAAGCATCTTAACCATCTCTCCAGCCTCATAAAGCCCCTTTAAAGCTACATAAAATCTAGGGCCTCATGTAGGTCATCAGTAAGCTAGATTCCCAGTCCTAATGACTTGTATTTGTTCATTAAACTGGACTCAGGAGAGAACATCATCGGTGAGAGCACAGGTGGCATCACCTGCTTCATTGCTATCTAAATGGTCCCTCCTGGATTCCCAGTCCTGGACTTGTACTGCTCTGGTGTTGTTCATTAGGAGGGACTCAGGAGAGAACATCATCGGTGAGAGCACAGGTGGCATCACCTGCTTCATTGCTATCTAAATGGTCCCTCCTGGACCTTACTAGGCCTTACTAGGAGGGCAAAGGTCACTTTGGTACGTGCCTGGGCTACGGCCTGCTCTTACTGCTCTCACCACTGCTCTGGTGTCTGGCTTCCCATGTTTCCTGACCACTGTGTCGGCTCCCAGGTGCTCCACTTCCTAGGGACTGCTGAGACATTTGGGAACAGCATGACCTGTGCCTCCCGCCTGGCTCCATGGTCTTCCCTGAGTGATTTGCTTTCACCAGGCCCTGATTCTCAGTGTGCAGTGGTCTAGCTGGGCCTCCAGAGCCTGTGCTGAGGTCAGTCCTCCAGGTATCCAGCCTGAGAACCCAGGTAACCCTTTGACCTCTGGGAGAGGAAAGGTGATCTCATGGTTAGTAAGACCAGCCTTGGGAGACCCATGCAAGTGAGGTGCGAGGGTCGGGTCCACTCCACTTTTGATGCTGTGGTCACTGACCCCCTCCCAAATCACTGAGGAAGAGGAGTCTTGACACTGACAGATGTGGCTGAGATGAAGGCAGCAGCATGCAGCTGGGGACAGTGTGGGAAGACATCACAATCCCCACCGGCTCACTCTGATTTTTCTGGGAATTTCCACTGTGAAGTGGTAAAAATTATGGATTAATAAAAAGCCCAATAGCCATGACAACATGCCTTGCCTTCTTATGGCCATCACCATTTCCACCTGGTCTTTAAAAAAATATTTTATTTACTTTCAAGGGGAGAGAGAAAGAGAATAGGAACACCAGGGCCTCAAGCCACTGAAAATGAACTCCAGATGCATTCTCTGCTGTGTGCACCTGGTTTTATGTGGGTACTAGGGAATCAAACCCTGGTGGTTAGGCTTTGCAGGAAAGCGCCTAACTGCCAAACCATCTCTCCAGCCCCCACTTTGTCTTTTCATGTGTTCCAGTCTTCTTTCTTCAAAGAAAGAATGAGTTTTGCCTTATTTTTTGGTCTAAAAGAAGCTTCTGGGGGCTGGGAAGATATCTCAGTAGGTCAAGTGCTTGCTCTGCAAGCATGGGGGTGTGAGTTCAATCCTAGCACCTGTGTAAAATGCTGTGCGTGGTGGTGTGCAACTGTAATCCGAACACCCAGGAGGCAGAGACAGGAGGATATCTAGGGCTTGCTGGCCAGACAGTGTAGCCCAACTGGTGAGACTCTGTCTCAAAAAAGGGTGGACAGTGACTGACACCCAAGGTTGTTCTGTGGCCTCCACATGCATGTGCATACATGTGCATACCTACCTACACATATATAAACACACATATACAAATGCACATGTGGTAGTTTGAATGTATGGCCCCCAACATATTCAGTGTTTTATTAGTTTATAGTTTGCATCTGCAGCCACCTTGCTAGAGGCAATGTCACTGGGCGGTTCTTAAGGTGTGGTGGTGGGTTTGACATTCCATTGTAAAGATATGCAAAGTGTGCCTAGTGGGAGTTCCTGAAGTGAGCTGTGGCTTTTGGCTGTAGTTTTGCTCTGTGTGCTGTGTGCCTGGTTGGCTTTTCTCTCTGCTTGGCCCTGTGAAGGCAGGCCAGCTTCTTCTGCCATTATGGAACTTCCCCTGGATCTGTAAGCTTCAAGAAATAATATCCCTTCCTCCATAACTGTGCCTGGTCTGGAAGTTCATCTCAGAGAACTTGAAGTTTTGTCTGCTACAGCACAACACACACATGTACAAATAAAAGAAGCATCAAGAGCACATGAGACACTTCCAATAAGTTGGTTGCTCAAGAAGCTGAATACCCACATTGTGGGGATGCTGTGGGAATTCTGAACTTATTTTTTTCTTTCCTTCATCTTGTCATCTTCTTTGCCCTCCTTAGTCCTACCCCACCTATAAATGTCCTCAAGGCTCATGTGTTAAAGGTGTGGTGGTGCTATTAAAAGGTGGTAGGGGGCTGGAGAGATGGCTTAGCAGTTAAGGTGCTTGCCTATGAAGCCTAAGGACCCCAGATTTGATTTTCCAGGTCTCATGTAAGCCAGGTGTACAAGGTGTCACATGTGTTTGGAGTTCATTTGTAGTGGCCAGAAGCCCTAGTGCACCCATTCTCTCTCTCTCCCTCTCTTTCTGTCTCAAATAAAAATAAATTTTTTTTTAAAAAAGAGGTGGTTGGACCATGAGGCCATTGATCTTTTCAATGGATTATCTACTGATGGATTCAGAGCTGAATGGGCTGTTAGGATGTGGAGCATAGTTGAAGAAAGTAGGTTGCTCATGGTTTTGAAGTGTGTAACATGTTTTTGGCTCTGTCTTTTCTACTTCCAGTCCACCATGATGTGACCAGCCCCTTTTGCAACATGTTCCTATGGTTGTGATAGTTGCTCAAAAAGGAGGAGAGTCATATAAAAAGTACTTCTGGGGCAAGGCATGGTGGGGCACGCCTTTAATCCCAGCACTCAGGAGGCAGAGGTAGGAGGATTGCTGTGAGTTTGAGGCCAGCTTGAGACTACATAGTGAATTCCAGGTCAGCCTGGGCCACAGTGAGACCCTTACTTAAAAACCAAAAATGAATGAATGAATGAATGAATAAATAAATAAATGTACTTCTAGAGCTCGAGAGATTGCTCAGTCTGTGAAGTACTTGCCTTCTAAGGATGTGGGCCTGAGTTCAATGCCTAGAACACATGGAAAAATAAAGCTAGACATGGTGACACGTGTCATATTTGGTTACTCTGATTAAAAGCATGCAACAGGGCTTGAGAGAGAGCTTAGTGGTTAAGGTGCTTACCTTCAAAGCTAAAGGAACCAGATTCGATTCCCCAGGACCCACATAAGCCAGATGCACAAGGTGGCACATGTGTCTGGAGTTTGTTTGCAGTGGCTGGAAGCCCTGGTGTACCCATTCTCTCTATCTGCTTTTCTCTCTCTCTCAAATAAGTTAAAAAATCTTTAAAAAAATGGGACACACAGTGAAAATGTTAAATTATTTTCACTTTGGGCAAATCTCAGATATTGAAACTGTGTGTGTGTTTTGTCTCATTAAGTAGAGGCTCTTGTTGGAACTAAGTGTGAACAGTGACCTGGTCTGTTTAGATTCAGGAGGAGGTCATCTTACATTGCTGAGTGTTGTCCTCCTGGTGGGAGCTTTGCTGATACTTCCATGTGTGCAACAGCGCAGCGTCAGGTTGTGAAACAACAATAATCCAGGCTGTTAAATTAGTGTGAAGCAAAACCTCCCAGTAGAAAGAGGAGACCATTGGGTGGGACTTCAGGGGATGTAGACAGGAAATCAGCACAGGCCAGGAGGAAGTTGTTCCTAATGTCACCTGAAGCAGAGGAACTGGTCTAGGGGAGACAGGCATTTCATCTGTCTGTTAATGTCCACGTTGTTGGCCACAGGAGATTGTACATCTTTCCCCACTTTCCTAGTATCCTTGAAGTGACTCCAGTCCTTGGCCATATTCTAGCAGTGGCCTGATGTGAGCTCAGAGCTGCTCCACACTGGGGGAGAACCTTCCCTCCTTCCTTCCCTCCCTCCCTCCTTCCCTCCCTTCCTTCTTGCTTTTCTTCCTTTTTCCTTCCCCTCCCCTCCCCTCTCTATGCTTTTTATCTCTCCCTCTTTTCTTTTAATTTGAGAGAGAGAGAGAGAGAGAGAGAGAGAGAGAGAGAGAGAGGGAATGGGTGCACCAGTGGCCTCTCAGCCACTGTGAACTAACACCAGACACGTGCGCCCCCTTGTGGGCAAGTGGACATTGTGCCCTTGTGTCACTTTTTTGTCTGGCTAAACATGGGACCTGGAGAATCGAATGGACATTCTTAGGCTTGGCAGGCGGGCACCTTAACCACTAAGCCATCTCTCCAGCCCTCTCTCCCTCTTTTTTTTTTTTTTGAGACAGGGTTTCATATAGCCCAGGCTGGCCATAAATTCACTATGTAGCTGAGGATGACCTTGAGCTTCTGATCCTCTTGCCCTACCTCCCAAGTGCTGGGATTACAGGTGTGCCGCACTATGTCTGGCTTCTGTGGTGCTTAGTGGTACTGGGAAAACGCTCTATGTACTGAAGTACATCCCCAGTCCCTGCAGAGCCCTTTCCTGCTTCTCCACACTGGAGCTGCAGAGACCTCAAGTGTGGAACATGCTGATAGGACAGGGCTCTTTCTGAATGGAAATCACAAAAGCCTGCTTTTAGAAATACATAATAGATCCTCTCCCTCCTATCTGAGCACAAGCACAAAAAGAAACAGGTACTTGTAATTTATAGAGAATGCAACCTCACAGAAGTGGCTTACAGACACTGCACTCCAGAATGTGGTCCCTCCTCCTGAATGAGGCGGACTGTTTGTGTGGGTGCTGAGCACCTGTCCTGTGCTGAAGCTTACACAATGATGCCTGCCTTCCAGAAACTTCTCACTCTTCCCTTTCCTCACTGTCCAGTGACTCCAAGGTCATTGCCCATTTTCTCTGGGCAGATATTCCACCTGATACTAAAGAAGCCTCTTACACTGTCCCTAGGAGCAAAAGAAAGTGATCCTGGGTTGTTTGTTTATAATGAGTTATCACTATTGTTTCAGAGAATGAGTAACTATAACCTTGCTGTGGGGAAACACGGGAACTAGTAGTTTTGGAACTAATATCTGAGAAAATACCACTGGCTACTCAAGAGCACTCAAGGAATATAAAACATGTGGGCTCTTTATTTTTATTTATTCATTTTTTGGGGGTTTTTTGAGGTAGGGTCTCTCTCTAGCCCAGGTGACCTGGAATTCACTATGTAGTCTCAGGGTGGCCTTGAACTCATGGTGATCCTCCTACCTCTGCCTCCTGAGTTCTGGGATTAAAGGTGTGCACTACCATGCCCGGATATTTATTTATTTATTTATTTATTTTTATTTATTTATTTATTTATGTTTTTTGAGGTAGGGTCTCACTCTGGCCCAGGCTGACCTGGAATTAACTATGTAGTCTCAGGGTGGCCTCAAACTCACGGCAATCCTCCTACCTCTGCCTCCCGAGTGCTGGGATTAAAGGCGTGCACCACCATGCCCGGCTCAGATTTTTATTTTTAATTTGAAAAATTATGTATATTTATGAGATAAAGAGGGAGAGAAAGAGGTGCCCCAGGGCCTCTTGATGCTTCAAATGAACTCCAGATGCATGCACTATTTTTGCATCTGGCTTTACTTGAGTACTGGGGAATTGAACCTGGGTTGTCAGGCATTTCAAGCAAGCACCTTTAACCACTGAGCAATAACGCCAGCCTTACCTTTAATTGTTTTAATCTTTTACTTGGCATATAGAGATTTGGGTATCATTCATTCTGTCATTTTAAAATACAATGTGTTTATTGATTCTCATACCCCTCTCCTATCTCAAAACATGGGCTTTTTAAGTTCTCAATATTTTTCACTTTAAAAGGGTTTGTCAGAAAGTATTACCTCATGAGACTCTGTCACTGGGTGAAGAACAAAACCATAAACTGAATGAAGATTGAGTTTCATACCAAACCTCTGAGTCCTACAACCTTGAGAGATCACTCAAAAAGAAGAATGGCCAGAGACCAGAGAAGGGTTTTAACAATGTTGAGATGGCAAATGAACATTCCTGGAGGGCTGGCAGTCAAAGAGGAGGTGCTATTAGATACACAGCAGCAGCAGAAGTGGTCACTGAAGAGAGGCCCTATATCCCAGTGTGACGACCACACATATCCCCTCTCTTGGTTTGGATGTAATGGGCTAGAACATCATTCCATCTGCCAGGATCCAGCTCAGGCATCAGAGATCTGTATCTAAAGTCATTCCTGTAAGCTCATCTCTGCTTCTTTCTCTTCTTAAATTACTTCTTTTATTAAATAGAAGCATTGAAAGGCATTAAACATTTATGTAAAGAAGCAAAAAGAAAACCCTGTGCCCCCCACCCAAACATGGCCATGGCTTTATTTGGGAACCTCATGTCTCTTCCCACATTTCAGTGGGTCCCTTATTTCCAGGCAATGCAATGGGAATCTGGTATCCCTCCCCCGCCCCCAGGAAGTAGCTCATTGACTCTGAGAAGGTCTCTTCGTTCCATTCAGAACTAAGAACCCTCAGAATCCCTTTTACTTGCAGATTTTTCTTCACTCTTACATAAAAGTTGAATTATGAGAGAGAAACCAGATGTAACTTTATCTCAAAAACTAAAAAGAAGGCTGGAGGGATGGCTTATTGGTTAAGGGGCTTGCCTGTGAAGTCTAAGGACCCAGGTTTGATTCCCCAGTACCCATGTAAGCCAGATGTACAAGGTGGTGTCTGCATCTGGAATTCATTTGTAGTTGCTAGAGGCCCTAGCATGCCTATTCTCTCTCTCTTTGCCTCTTTCTCTCTCCTAAATAATAAATAAACAAAACTGAAAGGAAATGTATGTGAGGTAAGAAAACCCCCAAACTCTGATATTGAACTTATTGAATTTTAGGTACATAAAATTGCACAGCTAGTTTTAAAAAATATTTTTATTTATTTGTGTGTGAGAGAGACAGAGAGTAAGAGGCAGAGAAAGAGAGGGAGGGAGGGGGAAAGAATGGGTGTGCCAGGGCCTCCAGCCATTGCAAACTCCAGACACATGCTGCATCTTATGCATTTGGCTTATTACATAGGTCCTGGGCAATTGAATCTGGGTCCTTTGACTTTGCAGCCAAGTGCCTTAACTGCTAAGCCATCTCTCCAGCCCCAAATATTTTAGTGTTTTTTTTTTTTTCTTTTCCTAAAGATAGGGTCTCACTCTAGCCCAGGCTGACCTGGAATTCGCTATGTAGTCTCAGGCTGGCCTTGACTCATGGCGATCCTCCTACCTCTGCCTCCTGAGTGCTAGGATTAAAGATGTGTTCCACCACGCTGAGCTTGCACAACTAGTTTTTGAGAGGTATGTTTTAGTGGGTGTCAATGGAAGGTGACTGTTTTGGAAAGCAGTATCCACTTGGATATGGCCCTCTAACTGGAGATCTGTCAATAGCCCTTGGTCAACTGGCAGCTGTGATGAGTGTGGCTAACAGCCTCACATTTTTGTAAAAGGATGTCTTCCCATATGTTCTCACTTCTCAGTGAATAAATAAATATTGCTTAAGTCTTTTCTGTGCCATTGTATTCATTTCTAGTGTTTAAATGGTATTTTACTTAGTTGGTCTTTTATATTTGCAATAATACCAATCTCCCTGTGTGATACAGAAGAGGAATCACTGGAGCCCAGGGAGCCCCAGGGTCTGTCCTGCAGTTTCTCAGTTGATGAGGACCTGCCCTTAGCAATCCCTCCTCAGGAAGAAGACAACACATAACAACACACTAGGAGAGTGAACTTGCCACATACATTCATTTTAAGATGTACATTTAACTTAAACCAAGACATGGATGTATATTTTGAAATATTGTTTTAAAGAGATAGGCTAAAGTATGTATACTTGCTCTAAGAAAAATGACTATAAAGCCAGGTGTGGAGGTGCATGCCTTTAATCCCAGCACTCGGGAGGCAGAGATAAGAGGATTGCAGAGAGTTTGAGGCCACCCTGAGACTACATAGTGAATTCCAGGTCAGCCTGAGCTAGAGTGAGACCCTACCTCGGAAAAAAAAAAAAAAGAAAAATGACCATAATTTACAATTAGTACTTAATATAAAAGACCTTTAATTCCTTTATACAGTCCATCATTTTACTAGAGTACCAGACCCAGAGATTTCAAAGCAATAATTTGTTATCCCATTGATAGCACATGTGAAGACTCAGTAATTGATTAGTCCATTTACACTCTGAGCATTTCTCAAAACTCCAGATGCTAACAGAGAACTTCCTTTTAGAGACAAAGGTAGAGACATTACCACTGCAGCTGTTTAAATTTGCCCAGCAAACTTTAAATCCAGCATAACCTTGTCTTATAGACCCTTCTGTAGCTCTGTGTGAAGAGTTGGCCAGGGTCATTGCCCTCTAGTAGGGATGGGAAAAAATGAGCCACAAAGAGGACAGTTCTTACACAGGTTCAAGGTTTCTCTGAAGCTATGACATCACTGGGGCTTCCTATATGAATATCTGCTAAATATGGTGGCTTTTCAATAGCTTGAGCCATCAATAACACAGACATGAACCAAAATAAGACTTCAAATTAGCCAGCCTCCCATTTCTTTGAATCATGGCTCTAACTCTGGGCTCAATAAAATGCAAACACATACTGTCTACAGTTTCAGACAGCTTCTTTCCAACAACAATTTCCTTCTAGTGTCTGACTTTGATTTTCAATAGTTAAAAACCTATTCAGAAAACACAGGGTTGGTAGGAAATGAACACACACTCACTCACTCACTCACTCACACAAATGGCAGAGATGCTTCTCAAAAGGCTTAATATAACAGTGAAAAGAAACTCTGTGGTGTCTGGCTGAAGAGACCACTAGGCTTGTCTATCTGCACAGCTCCTGCTTCAGTTGGAACACCGGGTTCACTTTGTATCAACATACCAATGGCTCTTGGCTGGAAGGTGCTTGACAATGGCCATAGTGGGGGTCAGGGTGGTGAAGAGGCTGGACAGTTTAGGATTAGAAACCAGCCCTGGCACTGAAGTAAAGAGAATCGATTGAAGAGGCATCGCCATTGAGCCAGCATGTAGGACCCCTCTCAGCCACAGCCTGTGTGAGGAGGGTCTTGAGAACAACCTGGTCAAAGACAGCAAGTGGCTTCCCAGGCTACCCTGGATGTCAGCATCCCTCCCTCAGCGAACACCACAATCAAGAAAGCTTTGAACAAAATAAGAAGCCCCTCGGGTCAGTGACCTGAGCACAAGCTTCTTCTGAGCTACTTATAAAACAAGCAGGTGCCAAAGCCCCACTATGTACCTTAGCCAGAGTGACTAAAAGCTTCTGGTTCTTAGAATCAGGAAGTCGTGCTACAGAAAGGCAGTGGTGGGCTCGTGGTAAGGGGCTAGTGATTAGCAGTCCAAAAATGGTGAGTAGGGCTGGAGAGATGGCTTAGTAGTTAAACGCTTGCCTATGGAGCCTAAGGACCCCGGTTCGAGGCTCGATTCTCCAGGACCCACATAAGCCAGATGCACAAGGGGGTGCATGCATCTGGAGTTCGTTTGCAGTGGCTGGAGGCCCTGGCGCACCCATTCTCTCTCTCTCTCTCTCTACCTGCCTATTTCTGTATCTCTCTCTCTCAAATAAATAAATAAAAAATAAAATATTTTAAAAAATGGTGAGTAGAGGCCCTCAAAGACTTCTTGAATAAAAGATCTGCTCTCGGCCAGTTGGTTAAGGGAGACAGAAGTCTGCCTTAGTTTTCATTGTGTGTGTTTGTGTACATGTGTACATATGTATTTTTCTCCTAATGGGTAGTGTGATATTTATGAGGTTCAAGGTCCTTAAGTGAAGTGGACAAGCCTCTCTCCTAGGAGGCTGCTTATAGTTCAAAGGCCTGCGGCCCGTTTTGCTCATGCATGCTATGAATGAGCCTCAAATTAACAGCAGGACCATAAGGACCTGGTAAAGATCTGGGGCTTCTTCCCAATGAGAGGTTTGCTTGGGGAAAGGTGCCTATTTGTGATGGATGAGGAAGGAGGTTGTGGTATTGGTCTTAACTGTGGTTTGATGGCTCCATGCACTACAAATGTATCTGTGTGTATGTATAGAATCTCTGGTATCCACAAGTGGAACTAGGAATGGTTTACTGATGTCAAAACAGAGCAGCTATTAAGGCTCCTGGCTTGGTTTAAGTGGTCCTGGGCCCTTCAGGCCAGAGTCACCCCAGCCTTTGACACTGTTTAAACTCCTTCTGCCTTGAGGGTCCCCATCCCAGTTAGATGATAGATCTAGGTGGGGTGGGAGGTTTAATAGGCTTTGGCTTTCTGTAAGCCTGCATTGATCTGTGAGTTACAGCACAGAGGAGCTGTGCAGCTATGCTCCTGGCTATGGTGGCTTCATTTTCTGTGTGACTCTGACCCCTGCTACAATTTGATCAGGATTAAAGAGGGAGTAGAGCCCTTCCTGGACCAGCCCCTGAGCACCCAGCTGGGGACTAAGTGCTTTATGGAAAAGCAACCTGGCCAAAGCCATGCCCTTTCGGGAGATCTTCATAACAGCCTTCTGCTGTAACCTACCCAGGCCACTGCCTCCCATGCAGTGAGGAGGGCTAAGTTCTGAGTTTTCTGAGCAGCTTGAAGCTATGGCTATGCCACACTGGGATCACTGGTTTCAGACCAATACGACATCTCCCTGTGGACTTTTCTTTAGTGTGAAAATATGAGGGGATACCCAACCTATTCTTTTCTTTTCTTTCTTTCTTTCTTTTTTTTTAGAATTGAAAATAAGAGAATTTCCAGCTGTCCCTTAGCTCAAGTTCTTTTAAAAGAAATCGGCTGGGGCTGGAGAGATGGCTCAGTGGGTAAGAGTGCTTGCTGGCAAGCATGAGGACCTAAGTTTGATCCCCAGCACCCATGTAAAAAACTGGGCGTGGGCATGCATGCCTGTACCTACATTCCTGAGAGAGGCACAGAGACAGGAGAAACGCGGGGCCTTCCTAATGACGCCGGCTCCAGGTTCAGTGAGAGACTCCATTTCAAGTAAATAAGGCAAAAGGCTGATAGAGAGGATACATGACACTGACATCTTCCTCTGCATTCTGCAGGCATGCATCTAGGGTATGTGCATTTGCACAGCCTTGTACACATCACACACACACACACACACACACATGAAATATAAAAAATGAATGAGCTTGAGACAGTAGCCTTGAACATCTAAAACCCACTGCAGCTGAGCCTTGTTAGTTTCATTTCAATCAGCAAAAGCATGAGTAAAATTTATATAATTTGAAAATGAGAGCTGGAAGGAACCTGTACAAGCTTTGTCTTATGGGTTTAAGTCACTCTTTGGCAGGGCCTCCCACCTGCTCCTGTCTCTGTAAGACAGGAGAATGCGGAGTCTACCCAACGCCCAGTGCTGAGTACCTGGGGGCTAGGAGCCCATGAGACAACCTGTTCACCTTGGAAAGGTGGCTTCTCCAGGAGCCAGCCTACAGCGGGTCCTCAAGGAATTTAGTCTTATCTGGGACAGCACAGTCACAATCTAGGAGACTGGAGGGGACATATATTCTGTCTTGGTTTCTTTTCTGAGCATCCAAGCTCTCTAGGGAAGAGTCTTTTCTGTATACCTCCCAGCACTTAGAAAAGTAACTGACTTCTGTATGCACAAATATTCCTCTCATACCTGAGTCCCCATCCAGGCCTGCTAACCTGCCTCTTCCCACCCCAGCTTGCAGGAGTGGAGGGATGAGATCATTTTCTTAGAGTATCAGCCATTACAGTGATACACACCAGCCACTGTGCTGAGTGCTTCATGCCACATAACCATGTCGAATCCTCACAACTCTCCCATGAGCTCATTTTTCAGGTTCAGAGAGGTAATTAGCCAAAACTACAGTGAGATGGCTGGGCTGCAAACACAGCTTTGTTTCATTATAAAGTTTCTCTTCTTGGTCTTTCAGCAGAGCCATCCTGAGCTCTGAATGAGTGTTGCTGATACAGAAATAATCACATAAAATTGAACTCTCCAAGTGTCACATCATAGTTTCAGCAGGACAGTGGCCATTCCCTCTGATAAAACCTAGAGGGACAGAAATGAAGAAGCCATTTCTGTGACCTGAACAATATCCAAGAGCAGGGACAGGAGATCCTGAAGCCTTCAGCATTTTGGTGGGAAATGCTGACTGAAGTCTTTGGCAGGAGTGAAAGACAGATTATTAAACAGATGGTTCTAAGTCCTAAAGACAGGAAGCAGTGGTCACCACTGTGAGCAAAGGTTCGTGGACAGCAAACTGTGCCAAACCTCATTTTTTCTGCAAGACTTACTGGATTCATAGAGGGGCTAACAGATGTGGTTTATCTGCATCTCAGCAAATCATTTCACAGTGTCTCAAGCACACTTGGGGAAGGATGGAACCATGCGGGCTGGACAAGTACTTACAAGTAGATGGCTCAGAAAAAGCTGAATGGCAGCAACCTGGGTGCTAATTAGTGCAGCCATGATGATGAGCACAGTCACTCGTTCTGAGCACTGGGTAGATCCTAGCTGGTAGTGTGGAACCCACCTGGAGGTCTTTAGTGGCTCCACAAGAGGGCTCTTTCTTTGATTTGGCAAATATTTCTAGAATAGGTAAGCATTTGGGAGTGGAGGAGACAAAGTCTGCTCCTTGTCTACCACCTATTTTTTCCTGACCTCTGAGGCCAGACGGTATTTGAGGGTGACCATGGGTCTTCCCACTCTGTGTGTCAGGACACATCACACCACTTCATGAGCACTTAGGGATTTCATGGGAAAACCCTGTATGTGTCCACATGCACTGGTGTTCATGTCTGCATGTAGAGCTTTGTGTATGTGTCTATATGTATACATGCTTACATGTGTGGGCATGTATGTGTATGTTTGTATGTGCATGTGTGGGCATGTATGTGTGTATTTTTTGCACATGTGTGGGCATGTATGTGTATGTTTTTATGTACATGTGTGGGCATGCATGTGTATGTTTGTATGTGCATGTGTGGGCATGCATGTGTATGTTTGTATGTGCATGTGTGGGTATTCATTGTCCACTTAGAACCAGATTAGCCTCACTTATCTGGTTTTCATTCTGGGCTTTTGGAAAGGCTGAATTTGAATAAGGATTTTTCTCTTTGGCTCAAAACTGTTTGAAAACCACAGAATTTGATAATATTTATGATTGCTTCTAGCTCTAAGACTCAGCATGATTCTTAAAAACTGTGTGGGAGGATGGAGGGCTTAATCTATTGAAAATGGGCCTTTATCTTCCATTTCTCTTTACCTCCTGGGAACTTGGTCTCCTTGTTGTTCTCTCAAAGCCACGCTCAAACTATCAGAGAGGCAGGTGAGGTACTGGAGGAAGGACTGGACAGATGCTTTGGGGCCACAGATGCTCCATGAACTCTGACTACAGAAGGGTGGCCAATTGAGCTGGAAGTTGCTCAGTAGGCGGGGGTTTGCCTAGCATGAATGCAGCTCTAGGTTCCAACTCCAGTGCTACATAAAATGGGTATGATGGTGCACACCTGTAGTTCTAGTACTCTGGAGGTAAAAGCAGGAAGATTATTTTTAAGTTCAAGGTCATTCTTGGCTATATAGCTCAAGGCCAGCCTGTGCTACATATGGCCATATCAAAAAAAGTGTGGTACACTTGCCTGGGTACATGAATTCATAAAACTATTTTTTAAGTACTTACTGTAGACAAGTGTTCTACTAGACCCTGGGGAGAGGTAAATGTTGAGTGACAAATTTCTCAATCCTCTAGTTCTAGAGAGTGTAGATTACAGGAGTGGGGGCTAATGAACTGTTAATTCATTCAAGGATAACTCATTGAGGGTCTATTGAATGTTGGAATATGGAATCAAGAGATGAAGGCTGAGCCCCATAAGATTTATATGCAAATGTGTGGATAATTAAAATCTGAGATAAGTGTGTGGCACGAATGTTAAAATGGACATTTTTGCCTGGGCTTCAGGATTTAAAAGACACTAATGAGATGCCTAACCAGCACTGGTTTCCAAGCAACTGGCCCCAAGATACCTGGTCTCCTCAGCTGGATGAAGGTCATAAAGGGGAGGACTCCAGGATTCACCTCAACTAGAAGGGCCATCCTCATGGAGTGATTCGGGTAGCTTGGGAATGAGTCCCTTGAAGGTGGTGAATAGTTCTCCTGTCTGAGAGGGCAAAGTTGCCGGCGGGGCTGGGTCAAGGTGGCTGCAGTGGGGCTGGTTGCTCGTAGGTTGTAAGTGTCGGCTATGTGGAAGGGGGCCAGGAGGGGAGTCACCTTGGACCTGTTCAAGAGGCTTTTCAGGAGGGCAGGAGCTTCAACAGTCTGAAGCAGACAGTGACTGCTAGACCCAAAAGGTGCAGAGGTGGCCCCAAGAAAATATTGGCAATAAAGAAAGGTCTACCCAGACCAAGGAAACAACAGGCAGGAAGATCTCAAAGGAAGCTCTAAAGAGCAGGACAGAATAATAGCTGAGGAGGAAACAGGGAGCTAACCACATCCTCCAGCCTCACATGATGGAGGTCCAGCACAGACGGCTGCACAGAGAAGATTAACGCTGTGTCAGGGTAGAAGTTTGGGTTTGTCAGAGGGATTTTCTAGCAACTGAACTTAGAGTGTTAGACAGAGGTCCTGAAAGTGGGCAGGGCAGTTCCTGGACTGGCTTTGATTATAGCCGGAGGCAGGAAAGATGTCTCTCAATGAATAAAGTTTACAAGGAGAGAACAAAGCTAAAGTTGTATTTTGGTTTGCTCCACAAACTGAAGTCATATTTTGATTCTCTCACAATCCTTCTTGTCCCATAACTGGGTTTCACTGCTCAGGAGGAGAGGAACAGGGGATGTGGAAGCTGGAGACAAAGGGTCTAAACTCGAGGGCTCCAGCTTCATTGCTTCACTCTCTCTCCTCACAGGCTCCAGGAAAGCTCTTCTGGAGTTGACTGGTACCCACACTCACTCAGCACTCTGTCCCCTCTAGGCCTGGCTGTGACTAGTGTTCTGGCCTTGGTCCTGCCCTGGCTGAGCCTGCCTGGCTGTAGGCAGTTCCAAGAATGGGCAGGGGGACCAGAGAAACTGGGCTGGCCTTTTCCCACACCCTGCACTGGCCCACTATGACATTGTTCTGTGCTGGCACCTGGGCCGTGGCCATCAGCTTACAGCTTGTAAAAGTCAGAGGGAATGTTGACTGGCACCCAGACCCCAGCTCTTTCCATGAACTATACTTGAGAGACTGACTTAGGTGTTGCCCTGACCTTCTGAAATGGAATTTATGCACACGCATGAAAGACATCTCTGGGCACTTAACCTAGTGCTGGAGATGGCTTCTGGTGGACCCACCCATCTGTGCTTCCATAGGATGAGCTTTTCCTGGATGGAACTCTGGCAAGGCATCTGGTCTGGGCAGAAGGTACTAACTATGTCAACAGAAATGCACTGGCCTCTGACAAAGGAGGGGCTCTTTAGGGAGATGTCTGTTAAGTCTTGTTGGCAACATGCACCATTTTGTTTACCCTTTGTTTTTAATGGACAAAGGAAGGGAGAAATTCTGCCTTTAGGAAATCAAGTTTGTTATAGGGAGTGGCCATTTTTCTGTGCACTACGGCATGAAGCAGATGTAGGAAAGCTTCTGTCTCCGTCGCCGGCAGCTGACAACTGGCCAAGGAGACTGCACACTGTCCAGCTCTAAGAAGCGGAGCTGCAGGCGGCCACGCAGGCACTCTCTGGCCCAAGCTGCTTTGTGCACTTCGGGCTTCAGCTCTGGGAAAGGCAGGCTTGCTGTGGCCTCTGGCAGTAGCAACTCTTGGCTGGTTTCGTTTGTGCTTTTTAGGTTACTTAAATCTAGGAGTACGTTTTGTTTTGTTTGTGTGTGGTGTGACATGTGTGGCGAATGTATGTGTCTGTGCCCCTGCGGTGCCCCATACATTCACCTGTGGTGGGGGATCACTTGCCTGTGATGGTAGGAGTGGGATAGCAAGTGTCCTGCTCCATTGCTCTTCCTCCTGGTCTTGTTTTTGAGCTTAACTCTCTCTCTCTCTCTCTCTGTTGTTTCTGGAGGTTGCAGGGCTCTGACGTCTCTTGGGCCTCTGTTTCTTTGAGGACTGGGCTTACAGGCATATGTTGGCCATGCCCAGCTGTTTTACCTGGGGTCCGGAGATTTGAGCTCAGGCAGTCTCAAAGCCCCTGAGGCCCTCATGCTTGCACAGGAAATGAACTTAACTGCTGACTCATCTCTCTAGCCCTAGCAGCACTTTTGTAGACTACATTAGACTACTGACAAAATCCACGAAGAAATCTATATCTATATATACTGTTCTCATAATGTGCAAATGTATTTATTATAAAGCATAAACTGAAGGTCATGACCGGTGTCTCCTCTTAAGATAGCTAATGCTGAGGGCTGATGCCCTGAAAATAAGCTCTGTTCTTCGGCAAAGCATGGCACAGGGCCAGCTCCATTCCCCAAAGCCACCCTTGATGTTACTGTAAGGAGAGCCTCGTGGGTCTTTTTTTTGCTTTCCCTGGACTTTACCTCCCATTGGCCTATACTTAACTATGTCTAAGATTCTGGAAATCACCCCCTGCAACCTTGCTGCTTTCTTCCTTCACCACCTTCCAGCTTCTCTTCTTTAACAGAGCACTTATTGAGTGCTACCATGTGCGAGGTGTTAGAAATAAAGGGTGGAAGTTAGCCATCAAATGCTGAACAAGTGTGATGGGAAGCTCTGTCAGGATGGTTCTGAGGTGGAAGGGGCTCTACTGAAAAGGACCAGCAAAGCTTTCAAGAGAAGATGGGACACAGGGTGAGTTCCATTGAGAGGAGAGTAAGAGGTAGGACAGTATGGGCTGCGGATGATGTGAACATGGGTCTAGAATCAGGAACACATAAAACTTGTAGGTGGAGGCAAGGCTGCAGGGGGCAGTCTATAGTCCAAAACTCCTGAGAAGTAGGCCTGTCACCAAGGGAAAAGCTGGTGAGCCTGGCATTTTTCAAAGCATCTTCCATAGAACATTAGTGCCAAGTGATGTTCTACAAGTGCAGATTATAATTTACATGTATAAGAGTTGCTGCACAATTTATTTCCTTTGAAGATTTGCAATGTACATCAGTGTATGAAAGCATCTTGGAAGTCTTTCAGAGAAAAAAAAAACCACCCTGGCTTGCACTGTT
Organism: Orientallactaga sibirica; assembly: GCA_036365145.1. Lineage (NCBI taxonomy): Eukaryota > Metazoa > Chordata > Mammalia > Rodentia > Dipodidae > Orientallactaga > Orientallactaga sibirica. The sequence goes on from JAEOAD010000036.1 coordinate 12,381,739, forward strand.
TTGTGCAACATTTCCCACGCTTACTTGATACTTATAAGCAGCTGTGGAATTGAGTGTTCCACAAAACACCTTGTGTGGGCAGGCGGTGGGAGCTAGTGGAGGTTTGAGAGGGAGTGAAGTTCACTGATGGGGCGGAGAAGAAACTCCCTCAGGTCAGAGAGAAGAAGGTTTGGAGTAGATGCAGATGTGCCTCCCACCTGCTGCCATGGCTGACCCCCTCTATGACCCTGGGAAGAAAGTGGCTGTTACGCGAATGCAGAAGGGCGTGTCTTCATTCCTTACCACTGGGAGAACACAGCCCATGGTATTATTAATGCAGCTCAGTGGATATGCCAAGAAAATGTTTTCACTGGCCTGAGAAGCATATGCACACGTAAGCTTCTACAGACTGCAGCCTTTTGATCTCAGACCCTACCTTCTTTCTTTATTCAGTCAATGACTGAGTGCATCCTCCAAGGGCCAGCCTGAGTCACAACTCCTTTCTGTAGTTCTTGAAGCCTGCCTTTGTTTTACCTCTCCACTCATGATCTCCCTCCTTACTGTAATGTCAGGAGCAAGCAATCAGGACACACGATCCGGTTCTTAAGTACAATTCTCCCGTTTCCCCTGCTTAGGGTACAGGCACATTATCTGATAAATGGCCTATGTGACACTGCATGTTTGGTTTTCAAATGGAATCTGGGAAGCTGAACATACAAACAGCTCATCTTCTGCCAGCCAAAATGAGAATGGAAGAATTGAACCCCTATACTTTGATCCTCAGGAAGGTGATTTTGGGTGCCAAGACCTCAGTGTTTATTATGGATGTATTTTTTTTTTTTATTAAGGTCAATGAAGAAGCTAACAGCTTGCAGGACAATGAATTAACAAAGTAAAATGAAAAGGCAGTAAACCAGCTACCTGCTCCAGTGCTACTCTGTTTCTGGGGCATTATTATCATGGGATAATGCCATTTTCCTGGACATAGCTTTGCACCAGCTTCTTCTCTAACCTCCTGATTCCCATGTTAGCCTACCTACAATTACTTTCTCCCACTGCCAACGTCAAGAGCAGTGTCGGCAGAAATAATTAAATCACAGCTCTCTGTTAGCCCCTGGGCTCAAGAAGTTTTCATGCTTCACAAGCATGAAAACCACACAGCTTCCCCTAGTTCAGAGACTTGCTGATCCCAGCCTCTGAACCCCTCAACCACTTCACTCCACTCCTCATCCCTGTGCTGGCCTCTGCATTTCCCAGCATGCCATACTTTTGACAACCTTGCAGACTTTAGCCCAGCTGCTCCCAATCTTAACATGATAGCTCTCCCCCTTTTCAACCTTCAGTGTCAGACCACACAAGCTACGGAGCCATTCTCTTCCTACCCACCTTACTAGTTTAATCCATAGTGTGGCCCTTAGCACTTGGGAACTATGATTCCATGGATGAAACCATACCGCTACCTCCTGTTTCCCAGCTGAGATCTAAGATAAATGTATGAAGAAACACTAGCTCTTCCTCAGACAGCTATAGGGGCTAAGCTGTGGAACTTTTAAAAACTTTAACTTAATTTTTTTTGGGGGAGGGGCAGGACAGGGTTTTATGTAGCTCAGACCAGCCTCAAACTTACTATGTAGCTGCAGTTGACCTTGAATCTCTGATTCTCCTGCCACCACCTCCTAAATGCTTAGATTCCAGGCTTGCACCACCACACCTGGTTTCATACATATGCTAAGCAGACACTCTGCTCACTGAACCACCGCCCCAGCCTGCTCTGGAGAATTCTATAAAGAATATTCCCTTACCTATAAAACAGCCAAGAGAATACCTACATCACAGAGAAACAGGAAGAAATACATTGGCAAATCACTGCCAGTGGCTCTTGGCAAACACTAGCTAGCACTGTTGCTCAAATCAGGTCAATTGCCTTTTTAGTAAAATGCAGATAATATTTGCTTTCCAGGAACTTTTCAAAGATAAAATAGGGCATATGATCCAATAAATGTGTAAATATTTAGAGGAAAATTTTATATGCTACAAGCATTTTTCTTATTCTCTGTAATGATGGTGCAGGAAAGAAGCAATAGATTTTATTTATTTATTTAAATTTTTAAAAATTTTTATTTATTTATTAGAGACAGAGAGAGGGAAAGAGAGAGAGAAGGAGAGTGAGAATGGGTGCACCATGGCCTCTAGCCACTGTAAGTGAACTTCAGATGAGTGTGCCCCTTTGTGCATCAGACTTATGTGGGACCTAGAGAATTGAACCTTAGAATGGTCCTTAGGCTTCGCAGGCATGTGCCTTAACTGTTCAGCCATCTTGCCAGCCCAAGAGAAAAATAATTTTAATATATCTTATTAACCTAACATATCAACCCAATGTGTCTTTGAAAATCTAGGGTGTATTTTGCATTCATGGTATATGTCACTTTTGATAGCCACATTCAAATGTTTGGTAGCCAAGGTGGCAGGAGCTGTCTGGCTACACAAGCAGCTCTAGACTTTATTTTTTAAGGTGTTTAGGACTAGAGTCATCTTTTGCTACTCACAGAGTAAAAATAATTTTTAAGGGCTGGAGAGATGGCTTAGGGGTTAAGGCGCTTGCCTCCTAAGCCTAAGAACGCTGGTTCCAATCTCCTGTGGTTCCAATCTCCAGGTCCCACGTTTAGCCAGATGCAAAGTGACACAAGGGTGCAATGCCGCACTTGACCACAAGGGGGCACACGCACCTGGATTTTGTTCTCAGCAGCTGAGACACTGCTGGCGCGCCCATCTCTGTCTTCCTCTCTCTCTTTCTCTCCAAAATAATGATAATGATAATAATAATAATAATAATAATAATAATAATAATATTAATAATACTTTTTAAAACATGATGGTGGTAGTATCAGGGAGACCCAAGACCCATCAAATGACAAGAGAAGTCAGATGCCCAGCACTGGACAAACAATCATTTATCACACTCATCAAGGCCCAGGAAACATTGCAGGGGAAGTGAACAATTAAATATGAGAACTATTCTCACCGCTACCCAGAAAACCTTCTTCATGGACATGGCAGACACGGAAGAGATTCAACATTCATCAAAACATAAAATAAGAGGCTGCTGAGAGTTCAACACTAAAGGAGACTTCTAACATACCCTCCAAGGTTCAGGGAACATGGAGAAGAGAGGGTGGAAAGAATGTAAAAGCTGCTGGGTGGGAAGGTGAACTGTAAGGCATTGTCCTTCCCATAGAAACTGACTGGTGCATTAATGACTCCAGTGATTGTAGATACCCCTACTGAGGAGGACCCTCAGTGGAATAGAGGTGGGGAGAGGGGACAAAAGAGAATAACCTAATGGGGATAAGACCATTTTGCAGCATGTTTCCATATTAAACCTCCTAATGATACTCATTTTAAAAAGGTTCTGGAGGGCTGGAGAGATTGTTCAGTGGTTAAAGGCATCTGCTTGCAAAGCCTTGATGTACCAGGTTGGATTCCCCAGTACCTATGTAATGCTAGATGTACACAGCAGCACATGCATCAGGAGTCTGTTTGCAGTGGCCCAGCCTGTCCTTTCTTTCCTTTTGTCTCCTTCCCCCTGTCTCTCCTTGTGAATAAATTAAAGAGGGGAGGCTGGGGAGATGGCTCAGTAGCTAACGGTGCTTGCCTGCAAGCTTTCTGGCTCGAGATCACCTCCACAGCAATGAAAAACTGGAAGCAAAGTGGCACGCATGTCTATGATCTGAATGCACCTACACCAATGAGAAGGGAGCCGGGGGACCCAGAGGTCAGATAGACTGGCACACACGTGCGGGGAGAGGAGGAGGGGCAAGGGGACACAGCAAGGGAAACCCTGTCTCAAGGAGGATGGAAGGAAAGGATAAACATGCTGAGGTTGTCTTCAGACCTCCACGTGCACATATGCACACACCATACACATCTACATACACATATATCCTGTGTGTTGTGTGTGTGTATATAGTATTTTTGGTGTATGCATGTGTGTACAGATGCACATGTTGTGTGTTTGTAAATACAGAGGCCAGAGGAGAACTTTGGGTGTGCTTTTCTATTGCTTATCTGGGTACTTCCTTGAGATGGGGTCTCTCTCTCTCTCTCTCTAAACCCAGAAATGCTGTTTTGGTAAGCCCCAGTGATTCTCTGGTTTTCACTCCCCTTCATATCCCCATGAGCTGGGGCTACAGTGAAGATTGTCATGGCCACACACAGATTTTTATTAGATTCTGAGGAACTGAACTCAAGCTGTCTCAGGCCTTCCATAGTCCTTATGATTAAGTGGCAAGTGCTCTTAACTGCCATCTCCTTGGCTCCCATGGAAATGTTTTAATTCTCTGAGCAATAAGGAATCATTGATACATGCAAAGCTGTATTTGAAACTGTATATGTGTCTATTAATCATCTGTTATCTCTTGCATTTTCTTTTTAAATATATTTTATTTACATTTATTTATTTATTTGACAGAGAAAGAGAGAGAGAGAGAACGGGCATGCCAGGGCCTCCAGCCACTACAAATGAACTCCAGATGCATGCACCACCTTGTTCATATGGCTAATGTGGGTCCTGGGGCATTGAACCTGGGTCTTTTGGCTTTGCAGGCAAATGCCTTAACCATTAAGCCATCCCTCCAGCCCCCCCCCCTTTTTTTGAGACAGGGTCTCATGTAGTCCAAGCTGGTTTCAAACTCACTATGTAGTCCGAATTGCTAGTCTTCTTGCTTCTATTTTCTAAATGCTGGAAGTACAAGTGTGTACCAGTATGCCTGGTTTATGTGGTGCTAAAGATGGAACTCTGGGCTTTATGTGTGCTAGGCAAGCGTTCTCTAACTGAGCTATATCTTCAGTCCCTCCCCTCGTCTATCTACCTATATATCACCAACTTACCTACCTATTATGTATGTCTTCTAGATTACTATAGATGTTTCTAATTTAGTTGTTTTAAGATTTTATTTTATTTATTTATTAGAGACAGAGAGAGAGAGAGAATGGGGCGCACCAAGGCTTCTAGCCACTGCAAACGAACTCCAGACACATGTGCCACCATGTGCATCTGGCTTACGTGGGGCCTGGAGAATTGAACCGGGGTCCTTAGGCTTCACAGGCATATGCCTTAGCTGTTAAGCCATCTGTCCAGCCAATATTTCTAATGTAAAACCAAACACTGTTTTCCTTCTGTAACATTACTATTTCAGGGAAGATTTATGAGAAGCTTTGTGTTTTTGTGGAGAAACTATTTTTCTGATATGGTTTACAAAGCTAAAGAATTTCAACAATAAAAATTGTTGCCATTGAAACAAAATTAAACTTGGAAATGGATGAGAACTAAGCATGAAAGAATGGGCGTCAGAGAGCAGAGTTATTATGGAGAAAAGTCCAAAAATTATGTGTTCCCTGTTGACCTATAAATCTATTATCAGTCTACTCTTGGACTTCTTTTGGACCCAAGGCTCCCAGCCTGGATATGATAAGTCTCAGAGGGTCAGAGCAGTCACTCCAGTAGTGGAGCCTGGGAAATCTGGGTGTACAAGCCATATTGCTATGTCTGCAGGGACAGACATGGACTCTTGGGAGCTCCTGTGTCTTTTGTTCTGGATTTGGGGGACTGTGTGTACTGTTTGCAAACACAGAAGGAGGCCTCAGTTCTGAAGTTGCCTTGGCGGTCAATGGAGGATGCACGGCCTCCATGAGGCCAGCAGTGTGCTTGAACACTAAGGAGCCAGCCTCAGAAGGTCTGGGGTGATTGTTCCTTTCTATTCTCTCTACCAGCACACTCAAGAACCCCAGCCTGCTTTGGTGAGAACTTCTTCCTTGCTGGCTAGGAGAAAGGAGGGGACACTCTCTGTGTTGCAAAGGACAGCTCCACTGTGGCCCGTGTTATTACCTAAACCACTGAGACTGTCTGTGACTATGTTTAACTTCAAAGACTCTGACTTTTAATGTTTCCATTAATGATTTCCCCCTGGCAAGTAGGAGAGTATATGGAAAATCTCACACAAAATCCACCCCTTGGAAAGCTGTATTCAAGTTGGAGCCCAAAGTCCAGGTACTGAAACCCATGCCTAGTGCAGCTTTGAGGGCCATAGCATTCAAGGGGCAACTCATTGCAGATGTGGGGTAAAATTCAGAAATATTGTTGAAACCTACATGAGTAGGACAAATCTTCCCCCCTTCCAAAGTGACTTTTTTTCCTAAGGGTATTGCCAAAAAGAAAAAAAACACTCAATATCTTTCAAATTTATTCTTATGACATTTGCTTAAGACAAGACTAGTAAAGCCTAAGTTTTTTAAAATTAACTTTCTGTTTTCAAACAAGTATTTAAGACATCAAAGTTATTAATAGTTGGTAATGACAAAAATGTGGACAGTAACTGTAATGAAATTTAGTGTTTTGATAACCCTCTATTAACCTCATCTCTCTGGAGCTGCCCCTCTGAGACTTTTTGAACTTCTCTCCTTATTAGGACATCCTGTGACTTACTACTAAGACTCAACAGCTTATAAAGAGGGCATTGTACAAGTTATAAATATCTGTGACTCCCTGGGACAAGGAAACAACTAGAGTTACTTTCTTAATGAAATAAGGAAAAGTGGAAAAACAAAATGCATTATGACCCCTTCCTCAAATTGCCTCCAGAGTTGTCTGAGAGTAAAAATCACTGCTGATTAAAATGAAAATGGGCTAAACTGTGGCATAAGCTGGAAGCAGTTAAGATCAGGAGGGGACTCTGGAGGTGAGACTTCTGCCAGAGGATTTGAGAACACTAAAGGCTGAAGAGCAGAGCCAGGAGTAGGGTGTAGCTATTCTCCCCTTCATCTTAGCTATACTTCTCCCTCAGTTCCTCTTCCATTTGAGCCCAAGCCCTTCACCAGGAGCTCATCCTTCAGATCCTAGTTAAGTGGGCTCTTTTGAAATTTTCCTTGAGCCCCTGGCCCAGGTTAAATCTCCTTTGCTATATGTTCCCAGAGAACTCCAAACTACTCCCCCATACTTACCACCTGGAACTTTAATTCAGTGATCTTTCCAGACTATTCTACTGTGCATGCCACAAAGCAGGGACTCTGTTGGCCTGGGCTGGTGCCTGCCAGTGGGAGGGCCCAGGACATCTTTGTTCAATGATGGGTATATTCTGTCCTACACAGTGGTGATGGTAGAAGAGGAGGCAGGAAGAAGTGGGAATCAAGGAAATTAAAGGAACTGTGCTAACATGGAAACACAGTTCACATAGGAGGCCCAATTTTGGCACATTGGGCAAGGTATAAAAATGGGATGACACTGGAGGTACAGGATGGGAGGATAGGAAGGGAGGTTTCTGATGTCAAGGACTTGCTCTGTCTTCCAAAATTGGCTCAATCTCTCTTGGAAAGAATAACCTCAGGGAAGGGCTCCAGAAGAGTGAGTGTAGTGCAAGGCTGTAGGTTCTACTTGTGCCACTTCCAGTAACACCCTTTGTGTCTTGAATAGCCGCAGGGGCCTTATCTGAGCCTCATCTTTCTTTTATGTAAGAAAAGGACAAATTAAGGAAGGGATGGAGAGTAAGTGAGATACTCTGGCTAGGGAGATTTGGGGAATCTCTCTAGTGCCTTCCCAGCTCTCAGCTTTGTCATGAGTTTTACTAGCCAGCCCCTTCTTGGGACAGAGAGTAGGATGAGGTGAGGTGAGGTGGTGGTGGAGACACTGAGAGCAGATGGACCCGTGTGGATGGTCAACAGTAGTCCCTGGCTCTCCCTCACAAAGCTCTGGAAACCCAGCTTCCAGGTCAGGCTTTGCAAACTATAATTCAGCCCAACAACACTCCTAGGCTAGAAAATAACTTCCTTCTAATCTGCTTATAATGGATTCTCCATGGAGGTGATTCCCAGAACTCCTAATGAGGATCTTTCTCAGTGCCATCAGCGGAAGGACAGGTCCACAGAAGCCAAGCTAGACAACTTGCTTGGATAAGTAGCCAACTTCCAGAAATATTAGGCATTTGGGTAAAATTCTGACCTTCAGAGCCAAGCCCTGCTTCCCTAAGTCATGATTCTGTTTGGAAGGAAAGAAAACAAGGTCAGAGAATTTGAACAGGGTACTTTCTAACCCTGTCTTGTCTCATTCATTTGTCTCCAGCAATTACTTCTTCCCTATTTGGTATGTGCAACTCAACACCATGACTTGACCTTCTGTTGTTGCAGCTGCTGGAAGATGAGACAAAGTGAAGCTAAAAGTCCCATAAGAGAGAGATATGAAGATAGAGCCCTCAAAGAATTGGTGACTTCACACTTAGAGATACTTTTTCTACCTATAGAAGGAAGTTGGTACACACAGAAAAATCTCAAGCTGGTATATTTTACAGCATCAACTTTGGTCTTCATTTTTCTGAAAACAGTTAGCTTTCCCAGTTTTGCATGCATTTTTTTTTTCCCCCTGTGGGGAGAAGGTGTTTTGACCTTGTTCTTTTTAAACTTGGCAAAGTAATCTAAGAATTCCAAGTACTTATCTCCTCCTTCCAGTAAGACAGTGAAGGAACGGTTTCCAAGGGTGAGAATTGCAAGAATACTACTGAGAATTCAAACACTCAGGGGTGGTACCCTGCCAAAACAATCATACCCTCTAGGAACAAACAGTTACCATAATTTTCTTTTTTTTTTCTAAATGACCCATTTCTTACCAAAGTTTATGAGAGGTCAAGCCTAGCAGCAAGCTGGCCTTATGCTCTAGATCTGAAGCCTTAGCCTGGTGTCAGATACCGACTAAGAAACCTTAAGATCTGTTTATTCAGAGCCAGTGAAAACAACATGTAAGAAAACTTGACTTTCACATAGATAACTTTCTTCCTTTCACCATTGTTTATTTGAATGTAAGGAGATAATTCTGAGGAAAAGTTTTTCATACATGTTGAATTATAACTGCAATTTTCTTAGATCTTTTTCATGAGCCAAAATGCCTCCTGTGTGGTCAGGGTGAAGGATGTGGGTATCTAGGGCATGAGGAGGCATTTATGCCTTGGCCCTGGCACCACCTTGAACTTCCTGAAGTTCCTGCCCTAGATGCCTTTACATACCTCACTCCTGCTCCCGTCTACCTGGCTACCTCTGTTTCATCTTCCATGGGTACCATCTATTTCATCTCGGAAAGTTAAAGAGCAAATCCACTTCTGCCCGCCCAACTACTCTCTTTCCCATGAATGGCTACTTGGGCCAAGACCTGGAGTCCTTGACACCATCCTTGATCCTCCGCACTGGGCAGACACCAAGCCACTGACTGTTTCCTCAATATCTCTTCCATTTGGACTCTACCCTCCTCACTGTCACCTCTCATTGCTTCCATGTCACACTGTAGCCAGTGTGACCATGAGCATAAATCTGGCCATTCCTTGCCTACACACATATAGAATTTCCACTATTTGCAGGTGGTTCCTACGTACCTCACTGTCTAGCATACTGTCCTCTTCTGTCCCATTTGGCATCTCCCTGAAGGAGCCACAGTGTCACATGCAGCTCTTAAGTGTCCCTGTTATGCCTGTTAACATCTTAGCTTAGATGTCACTTTAAGTAGTCATTTTGACTCCAAGGCTGATCAGATATCTTCCTAAGAGCAACCCTAGATCTCTCCCCAGCTCCATCTCAGAGCCTTTAACACTGGGCTATGCTTAGGGACCTGCGTGTTTGTCCCTGCCAACTCAATGAGGGCGGCACAGCAGTACACAGAGCTCAGCTCATAGAAGGTGATTAACAGGTATATGCTGATTGTGAGATGGAGCTCAGCAAGCCCTGTATGGACAGTCAAATCTAGAAGTTCTAGATTCATGCATCAGAGTAGCCTTTTTCCAGCTGTGACCTTGGAAAAGTGGACCCTTTCCTGAGTTTCAGCTTCTGTTCAATAAATGGAAGCCACAGGTGTCCCCACATGTCACATTAGGATATGTGCTTCTGTAATCTTTTGCAGTTAGTGCAGTAAGGAACCCTCTCTTCTCATATAACCATACACTGAACTTCAGGAAGCCAGCATGAAATCTGCTCTACTAGGCATCCCCCAGTGCCCAGCCCAGACATGTGTCCTGAGCAGGAGTGTAGTAGATGTTTGAGGGAAAGGAGCCATGACAAGCCTTAGAAATCAGAAGTAAAGGGAAGAAAAAAGGAAAGACAAGGGGAAGAAGAAAGAGAGAATGCAAATCTTGTGAAGGAGGAAGAAAGAAAAACGGAGTGAAGAACTTCCCTGAGGTCCATACACTGTATGAGGCCCACTTGCTTTGCAAGCACCAAGCAGAGGACACTCCCTTGGGAGACAACCTGCCCAGGTCCTTCTATTCACTGCGACAGCACAGAGACATGGTGTCCATGGGACGGACCTCTCTCCCTCATTGGAAATAGCCCTGCACAAGGCAGCCCTGGGCCTAGAGCTCCAGAAGAGGATTTCACAACATTCAGGGCTGTGTTTCAGATGGGTTTCAAACATTCTTTTACATGCATCATACATACGCATCCTTGAGTCCCTTGTGATTGCAAGGAGACCTGGCCTCTCAAAACAAGCTCAGAGGACTGTGTGCAGACAGTAATGGAATATACCAGCCTTCTGATGCCAGATCTAAGAGCAACCAAGGAGTTAAAAAAGAAAGAGAAATCCAGCCTACTGGGTTATCCTAGAACATGTGAGGGGCTGGGGTTTATACTGGGGTAAAAAGATTGGGGAGGGCTATTGAAAGACACATTCAATTCCAGCCACAAAGACATGGGGCAGTTGCATTTTCTCTTTCCCCAGCCATAATAACAGCAGCCCGAATCTGGATTAACATTCCCTTCCTGAGAGGAAAGGGCAGTTGAAAACTTACTGTGACTGTCTACTTCCTTTATGCCTAGGATACTCAGGGTTTCTGAAGGACTGTGGAGACTTGCCTTTAAATTGTACCAGGAAGGAAAAAGAAGGTGTCATCTGCATGGAAAATGGGCATTTGGATCAGCTCACTTATTACCAGTTCTGGCTGCCTATCTGAATCCCAGACCATATTCCAGAAAATTCAATAGGGCCTTTGGGGTCCAGTGTCTTAAAATCATGCTATAAATCACTAGAATCCAGAAAATCTGACCTATAATTTCCCTGATCTTTCATACCTAACAATGCATTTGAAATTGGTGATCTAGGCACAGGACTGTCCACCACTGGGAAGAACTCTGCAACTGATCAGGGCTTATTATTTCCATTTAATCTAGACAAGTTATTATTACCAAACTAGTCATAGAGACATATAAGAAAGCAGTGTCTCACTGGTCAAATGTGCACAGCAATGTTGTTTAGATCCCAAGATACACCTGCTACAAGAGCTGCCTGCTGAATCCTGGCCTGGTAGTATAGCTTACTTTATCCCTGTGTGGTAACCTTAGTTAATACAGTAAGAAAATACCATGGGACAGTTAACACTAAAATACCCAAAGAAAAAGCAGGTCCAGGCAATTGATAAGAGAGAAATTTCACAATTGGAAAATTGTCCCACTAACCATAAGAAAACAAAACTAGAGTTCTGTGAGACAGCTGAGTTTCCTGATGATGCGGTGGAAGGTTAATTTGTGCATCTTTCAGGAGGGCCACCTGGCAATGTGTATGACAGCTTTAGCCCTTTGTATCTGATTGATCCAGTAGAAAGCTAGGCATTTATCCTAAGGAACATTCACGAGTGTGGACAATGATTTGGCATATGAATACTGACTATAGCTTGTTACAATAACAATCACTTAGAAATAAATATTCTAAAAGGAAAAAGTATACCATGAAATATGACATAGTCTTCTCTTAAGATGATCACAAGCCAGCCAGGATATGTAATAGTATGGAAAGCTTACTCCCTGAATATGGTAAAGATATGAGAACAGTTACAAATGGGAGCCATAACACAATGACCCCAAAAATAGCCAGCTGGAAAAACTCTCAAAATCCCTTTAAATTTTTTTTCCAAGACCAAGTATTCTAAAGTCCTTCAACCATTTTTTCCTTGAAAGATGAACCCAAATATTCAACTCAAAGAGTGGTCCAGGTGTGCAGGAAGCCTTAAGGACCATCCTGCAAAATGTTCAAGGGAAACTTTTTTGTTGTTTTTGTCCCATGTGTTCTGCTTTGGCAATGCCATGTTGAAAGCATGGGCCTAGCCAGGAGCTCTCTGCGTGGACAGGGTCACCATGGAAAGAGTGAACCATGCTGACAAGCTAACAGAAGTTCAATAAGCAGAGAGTAGGGGAAACTGGATCATGCAAAATTACAGAGTGAGCAATTAGTCCAATGTGAATGGAGTAAGGGAGCTGTGGGTGAGTATCAGATGAAATGGAACCCTAATGATCAGTCAACTTAAGGATGTGGAACTGTTCCCTACTTTGCCAAATCTGAAGCTGAGAAGGGTGTGTTGAAACCTGTGATTAATGAAGAGCACCCCGTGGCTATTTATTGGAAGCAGGAGATGGTTTACGCACAGAACACCAGATGTTTAGTAAACTTAAAATTTTATGATCAGACATGTCATTGGTTTGCTACGAAGTGGTTCTTCTGGAATTTTCTTTTCTATGTTTTCCCCGGGATTTTCTGGTGGGATCCATGAACTATGGGATCGTGAAGCCACCCTGAGCAGAAGGATGGCAGGGGACAGCAGATGGGAAGCAGCGGTATCCCCTGCTGCTATCCCAATCAGGTTTCCCCTGACATGGTGCTTGCCCAGCTCTCAGGAGGTGGGCACTAATCTGGAAAGGGTGGTGGCTCAGAACTCAGGCTTCTCCCAGGCCCGCTTTGTAGTGGAGGACAGAGGCTTTCAGGCCCCTCCCCTAGGAAGCTACTTTGGTGGACTGGGCCAGCATCTGTCATTCCAGGTGTGTGAGCTGGAGAAGCAGGGAGCAGACAGGAACCAGGAAAGAATAACTGCCAGGCTTCTGTGAGTTAAACATGTGTTTGAAGCAATTCAGAGTGTGATGAAGAATGTGATTGGGCGATTTTTTATTTTGTTTTGTTTTAAAGGAAAAACTCAGAACCTGTGACTCTTGTTCACAAGCACATGGCTAGTTGGAGTCATTGTGGGTTTATGGAAAATGTGGTTAGCCCCATAAATCAGGGCTGAGGAATTCTTACAATCATCACTGTACAAAACATGCAGGTCTGTAGCGAGTCTCCTGAGGTTATGCCAAACAAAACAGAGTGAACCAGCAGACCACGCAACAGTTCATTCCTTCTTTCCTTGGGATTCAATCCTGAGCATCCATAAGCAGCCAAGTTCTGGCTCCCATCTACCCTATTTGCTCGTGTGCACTTCCACGTGTCCTTTGAGGAGTCTGTGGCCACTGCCATGACTGCCAGGGCACAATTCTTCACATCTATTTCTCTCACATGTGTTGCAATGTTAACAAGACTTCAAAAAAAGTTCACAGAAAAGTAAATTGGTTAATCATAATCTGACACAAGGCTGAAGACAGGTTCAAAGGCACCCAATTCTTAGACTTCCTGAACTTCAAATACATTGTTTTGTGGAACTCTATTTCTCAAAAGCACATGAAATATTGTCCATGCTAACATGAGCTTTTACTCAGAATTAGTAACTTAAGATTCATGTAGGTGTAACTCCCTAGAGGATATTCCACCCTGTTTTATTCTACTGTTCTTGGATTCATGCAACCAGCCTTGTGCCCCAAACAGCGAGTGCTAGTGGTACTTCTTTCTACTCTTCCCAGCTCCCCTCCCACATTTTAGGCTGTTCTACTCTATGAATTTATTTCTGTCAAACTGGTAAGTAGAGAATGAAGTGTTAGCATGTTAGTGGAGAAGTTTTTCACTTGCTTAAAAAAAAGCAAGCATGTTCTTCCACAAAAATATACCTACTGAGCCTTACTTCATGTATCTTCATATTATTTCTATCTTTGAAATTGTTCTTATCTTTGATTTAATGTCTTTACATTTCATCAGTGTTTTTACAGGATGGCAAATCTAAATAAGAAATTGTGAAATAACTTATGGAAAGCAGGCAGAGGTGTTGAGAACAGAGAGATGGAGAAGACCTTTTCTCCAAGGAAATGATTAAGAAAAAAAACCAGAACAATGATAATTCATAGTGGTTGCATTAAGTATGATTCAATTTTTTTTCCTACATTTGTTTTTCATTTATTTTTTAGTGTGTGTGTGTTCATGATGTGTGTGACTGCATGAGGTCAGAGAACAACTTTTCAGGGTTGGTCCTCAACTTCTACCTCATTTTTGTTTTTGTTTATTTAAAGTAGGGTCTCATTCTAGTCCAGGTGGACCTGGAATACACTATGTAGTCTAAGAGTGGCCTTGAACTCACAGTGATCCTCCTATCTCTGCCACCCAAGTGCTGGGATTAAAGGCGTGCACCACCACAGCAGGCTTTCCCCTCATTTTGTTTGTTCTTTATTGCTCCCTTCACAGGGCTAGCTGGTCTGTGAACTTGTGGGAAATTCTCCTGTCTCCCCTTCCCTTCTCACTATATTCATACTGGGATAGAGAAGCCTATACACAGCTTCTGTCTGGCTCAGGTACTCACACTTGTGTGACAGGAGCTTTATCCACTGAACCAGGTCCACCTTCATATTTTTGTATCTTCCAACTCAAAGTATAGTGGTAAGAGAGAATAAAGTGCACACACAACATGTATAAATATTGATAAAATTCATGATACATATCAAAGTTCCTATTTTTTATATGATGGGTCAAATCTAACAGAATATAGTGTATTGTTTTCCTTCATCTATAAGATGAATTTCATGAATGTTAAAAGATTTACTTCTTCACAGAAACCAGATTAAATAATTTCTAAGGCCAAATACCTCTTGGAGTTCCAGTTTTAAGGACCATGTTAATTTCTGTTAATAGTAATGTTTTCCCTTTAGAATTTACTACAGAAATTGGTCCTTGTTCATTTTCACAGAAACACCAACACAATATTTGTGCCAGGGACTAACCTGGTCCAACATTTATATGACCTGGTTTCACAGCAAACTTGTCTGTCGTCCCTGCCACAACATAGAGCAAGAAGAGCCAGCTGGGCAGCAGGCAGAATAAGCTATGATACTTCATATGTTGGCCACAACCCACCCTCTGTCACCACATGCTAAGAGAGTGAGATGGCAAGGCCTGTCTGCAGGTCCTGTATGCTTCAGCACTGATGATGCCTGGTTGGATGGTGGACTAGGCACAGATGTGGGGCATCCCCCACACACCAACTGCAGTGAGGCTTGGATTCTTGCATCAGTCATCCACAGGCAGTAAAAAAGCACATATTAAATAATCACAATAACATATGCTATTGACTGAGAGTTTTGGTACACTATCAGCCACGAGCCAAATGCTTTACAGAATTCCCGTCACCCACCAGCCACACCATGAAGCAATTCTCATCATCAACTTCATGAAGGTGGCTTGCCGGAAGTTTTCTATCCAGGAGGGAGGTGACTTTCAAACCCAAGACAATCTTATTTGGTGAGAGTTTTCAATTAGACACCTTTATTTTGCTTGTGGATAAATGAGCTTGGTTTTCAAGGAAGATACAGGTCACTGCGAGTTAGAGATTTTGGTCCCAAGCCTTGCTCTGCAAAAAATGTTACACCAGAAAGACTCTCGCAAGAACTAACAGTGGTATGAGCTTAAGAGCTGAGGTTGATTCTAGCAACATTACTTTCCCAGCAGAACAACCATTTACCCGTTATTGTCTACTTCCTCATGAAGGTATGGGCTGGCTGGTTCTAGGATGGCTCTGCCTGTATAACTCCTCCTTGTTGGGGACACTCCTGCCTTAGTCGTGATAGCTCCTAGACAATCTCTCACCAAGGTAGAAGCCTCTGAAAGGTCCTGGAAAGCTGGATGGCTGGATCAGGACAATACCTGCTAGATGGCTGGAACTCTCTATGGCCCTTTCTCCCTCACTTGTCATACTGTGTCTCACCACTGGCCTGTGTGGTGAGGTTGAGGTGTTCCTCCTTGAGCTGCCCAAAGGATGAACCAGCCCTGATCATGATATTTGTACACTGAAAAGCTCAAGCTCAAGCTCCATGAAGTTCAACTCAGTATATTTCTTTTTTTTAGGTTCTTTTTAAAAGATATTTTATTTATTTATTTATTTATTTATTTATTTATTTAAGAGCGAGAAAGAGAGAGAGATAGAGATAGAGAGAGGCAGCTAGAAAGAGAAAATAGGCACACCAGGGCCTCTAGCCACTTCAAATGAACTCCAGGCACATGTGCCCCCTTGTGCATCTGGCTTACGTGGGTCCTGGGGAATTGAACTGGGGTCCTTAGGCTTCGCAGGCAAATGCCTTAACCGCTAAGCCATTTCCCCAGCCCCCAAACCAGTATATTTCTGTCAAAGTTCATTTCAGAAGAGCAAATCAAGCCTCAAGGTCTTGCAACAATCAGGATTTAAAAATTAACAACTTGGGCTGGAGAGATGGCTTAGCAGTTAAGGCGCCTGCCTCCTAAGCCTAAGAACGCTGGTTCTTATCTCCAGTGGTTCCAATCTCCAGGTCCCACATTTAGCCAGATGCAAAGTGACACAAGGGCGCAGTGCCGCACTTGACCACAAGGGAGCACACGCATCTGGATTTCATTCGCAGCAGCTGAGAGACTGCTGGAGTGCCCATCTCTATCTGTCTCCCTCTCCCTCTCTCTCTCTCTCTCTGTCTCTCTCTCAAAAAAAATAACATCTGATTTGTTACAACATGACGTAATGAATAGATTGAATATCTGGAGTTATTCTAGCTCTACAAAGACAGAGGGAAAGAGAAGAAAGAGTCTTTGTGTGTGACTATTAACACATCCTACCGTGTCTCCTGGCTGTGGCCTCATCACAGATACACGGTCGTATCCTTTCCTCAGTAGGACCCACAAGGCATCGAGTTTTCCCTGAAACAAAACAAATGCACCAAAATTACATATGAAACCAGTCTGGTGGACAGTCACTGTAGACACGAAGAACTTGCCATGCCTCTTCTGTCATGTCCACAGCACAGCTCTGGCTACATGGTTGTGGCAAGGTTTCTCACCCGCCAGCCCCTAAATGCAACATTCAGGTTTCTTGGTTATTGGAGAAGGATCTTGGGTGCCTCCACCCCATAGTTCCCCAGTGCTCATGGAGGGTAGGTCCTGAGAGCTGAGTGTAGCTCTCTGATTTAACAGGTCCTTCACTGAGGGAGGCAGGAGGGCTGGGGTCAGAGAAGAGGTATGTCAGAGGATTCCATGACAGAAGGACCCAACATAGGCATTCTAACTTCAGAGAAAGAAGAGGTAGCCTCCAGAATCTAGGCAAGGAAATTGATTCTCTCTTGGGGCCTCTAAAAGTTACATAGCCGGTCCTCACCATGACTTTAGCCAATGAGACTTGTGTTGGGCTTATGATCTTCAGACTGTAATATAAGAAATCTGTGTGGTGTTTAGCCTCTTGGTATGTGTAACTTGTGATAACAGTGATAGAAATCCAACATAGAGCTTGTTAGTTCTGACATATTCTGTGTTCATCTGCTTACTGTAGCCTGTCCCCTGGAATGCCAGCTTCATGCCAGTAGTACTGTCCACTGCTCAATGTCTACCCCTCCAGAGCATCTGGTGCTCAATATATATTGCTAGGTGATGAGTGATCCTATGTGCTAGGTGCTTTTAACTCGTTAGCAGCTCCAGAGTGGTATGGAGGAAGTGGATGGGGGTCAGGGTCAACAAGCAGCTTACCCAAAGACAGACAGCTTGTGACCTGAAGCACAGCGGTGAGAGCCTATCTCTGACCCCAAAGCCCATGTACTATCACACCAACTGCAGAAGGTTTTCTGGCTGGAGTGCTTTACTGTACAGCCTGGAGAGCCAGTTTATGGGTTACAACCTGTAAAGTCTTGTCGAGAGCAATTTTGAGGGTTACAACTAGGATCATTTTTAGGATTAGACCTTTTAAGAAATAGAATAGAAAAAATATTAGGGCTAATTGTGTATGGAGAGGATAAGTGTTTTGTGTCTGGTCATTTCGTTTTGGCTGTGTGTGTAGTGTGCATGCCCATGTGCCAGCATATCTCAGGCCCAAATGTGGCGAATTCTTTCTAAGGGGGTGACGTGGAAGGGGTCTCTGGGTGCCAGTGCTGGGAAGGTGAGGAGACATCTCTAGAGCTCAGCTTTCTCTACATACAGACTTCTTTGTGGCAGCACTTAGGAGGCATCTCAAAGGACTTCAGGTTCTACCATCACTCTCCGGAGGGTTAAATGCACGTGATACTCTCTGTCAATTCTTGTTCGAGTTCCTATGGGTTAAATGTGATCTTGCCATCTATAGAGTTTCTCATCTTCTTTTGCAAAGAATTTACAAAATCCTTGGAAGATATTTTGAAATGGCTTTAGTGTGCTGGACAGAATCACTGCTGCATTTATCAGGACGTTCTGCCCCAAACAACCTAACCATCAGGTACACACTTTCTTTGAAGGGTCTCTGGGATAAGCACTTATGGTTAGGATATAGCAGGTGGACTTCCTGGATGAGTGCCTTCTTTTCTTTCCCTTTCTGTGGAGGGGGGGATGGACTTTGTACATCAGCCCATCCACAGTGCTATGTTTGCTAATGGCTCAGCTCCTGGACAAATGAGAAGGTATGACAGAGTGCTGAAAGAAGGAAATTTGGCTTTTGAAAAAAGGTACTAATGAACTCTGGATAACTTTAAAGCTCCATGCCTAGCAAAAGGGTAGAAACCACCTGAATGTGCAGCCCCAGGAGGGAGAAGTAAGTTTTGTTCCTTTGTGGCAGTCGATGACAGGGAAGTCTAACTGCTGGCCTGTAGTTCTCTTGCCTTCTGAACTCATAGCACGGATATCTCCTTAAGCCTTACTTTCCTCATTTTTAAAATGGGGGGAATAATGCAGTCTACTATTGGCATTATCTGTGATAGAAGTAAAATCATTTAATGGTAATTTGGAAACGTGCAGAAATATGGAAAAATAATTCAGAATGTGTCCAGTCAGTGGCAGCTATTAAGCACATACATGCCTCTCTTCTATTCTATGTTCTGCCAACCTTCTCCCTCGAAGCCAATTAATTTTTTTTTTGTAGCTGGGTGTGGTGGCGCATGCCTTTAATCCCAGCACTCAGGAGGCAGAGAAAGGAGTCTGAGGCCACCCTGAGACTACACAATGCATTACAGGTCAGCCTAGGCTAGAGTGAGACCCTACCTTGAAATAAAATTACTTTTGCATGTGTATATATGGGCAGTGGATGCTGGGGAATTGAACCCGGGCCAGCAGGCTTTGCAAGCAAGGGCCTTTAACCATTAAGCCTTCTTCCCAGTCCTCAAATCTTAATGGTAATGTTGATGTGTCACAGGAATCAGAAAGCAAACATCACAAAGTGAATGAGCTCTCTTCTCTCCACACCCGTTTCCCTTTCTCACACCCTGTCTTGGTTCACAGAAGGCCAAGTTGTAAGCAGAGGATCACTGAAACCCTCTCTCCACACTCCTCATTTCCAACACCAGCCACATCTTGGATAGGCTCCCTGTCCCAGCTCTCCTGCCACCTGTTCTTGTCCAGGTCTGTCCCATCATTTCCATTGCTCTTGTCTTGGTCCTTGTCACTCATTCCTTGTCACTCATTCGTGATGTTTCCTGACTGTTTTTTTTTTTTTTTTTACCTCCTGGCTCCTGTCCTCTTCCCATGTATGGACTGATATAGGATGATACTGCTAGCCCAAATGGATGCACAGTAGATAATAAAATATGCCCCGAACCATCTTACTGTTAGTGTTAATTTGGACAAGTTATTGAACCTCTTTGTGCCTGGCTCTGCCATTTGTAAAATAGGAGGAGAAATATTTTCTACTTTGAGGGTTGTCGTGACAACTCAGCCACTTGCAAGCACCGGGAAGCCAGTCAGCTAAAGATGTGTGTTCGATCCAGGTGAGTCACTACTGCCACCAGCCATGCCAGCCAGGCTCTTTTGTGTTCTGAGTTCTGAATCCTCCACAAATGCATCTGAAGTCCTTGATTTGTGGCATAGGAAAGAACCAGAGTAGCCACACAACCTGTGCCTCTTTCTATTCCGTAATCTGTACTTTTCAGTGGAAGAGTCCAAGGAAGCATAGACAAACAGTGGCAACTGATTAAGAGGAGGATAAACAATAGCTTTAGAGTCAAAGGCAGGTGAATAACAAAGGCTGTGGCGCCCAGGTTTCCTGACTGTAGTAGAACTTAAAGAGGGCCAGAAATGCCCCAGGGGATACTTTCCCTAAAGCTTTGGAGGCTTTAGGACCCTCATCTTTATGGCCCATCAGGCACAAGGGCGCACACAGCATGTACTTTAGACCTTAGCTCTCACTCCCTAGGCAAAATACCAAGCTGCTTCTGTGAAGCTATGACAAAGATTCCACCACAAACCTCTGAGCCCCTGCCAGAGCCTGATGGCTAACATTTAAAAATAGCTTTCTTCCATATGAAGTAGACACAATTTGTCTTCAAAATGAGAAATTTATCAATCTCAGGCTCCAGAAATGTATAGCCTTATACAAAACGATAGTCAACAGAGAGCCCAAATGGAAGTTCTATGCTAATGCCAGTTCTTTCCACCAGGTTGGAAATGTTAAGGAGACCACCATTCATAGCACCCTGGCAGCTGGATTCCTCTTTTGTTTTTTGGGTCTTCTCTTTGGTTTTATCTGTCTTAGCTCACCAGAAGCTGGGCAGAGATGGAGAGTGTTGAGGGTAATTTAATTTATATAGCCATTCTGCATGAACCCCTGAACTTCTATACCTTAAAATAAATGGTAGTGTGACCCAGGCTTGCTCTCAAATGAAATTAATAAATAAACTTAACAAGCTTAATGGATAAAGTTGAAAACCCTCCCCCTCTACCACATACAAAATGTAATGCATTTGTCACTTTTTTCTTTTGAACTTTCTTTAAGAAAAGTTTGGAACCCTTCTAAAAAGTAAGCAGACGGGTGCTAAATATGTTCAACTCAAAGCAGCACATATGACAATACTTAGTGTCCCGGCATGTCTTGCTTGGCTACATACAGCTCTATCCAGGGCAGTTTCTAATTGAATGTACTGACTCCAAGGTCAAGGTGTTTAAGTCCAAAGAGGACAGGTGGCCCTGGACGGAAATAAGCTGACGACCCTCCCACCCCCAGCCTGCAAACAGACAAGCCGACCCCGACTTTCACAGTCTGCCTATTTTGCAGGGAATATCCTGTCTGCTTGGCAAGCCAGGTTCTGGCTTTTGTTCTCCAGCTGGCATTTATGTTGCTTCCAGTAGTGTTCGAAGGTACTGAAGAAAGAGAAAAATGGTTTCTCTGAAGTCTGCAATCAGTTCTGCTTTTAATCTAGCTGTGGCCATATATCTGTATATGACTTAACTTGTCTGAAATGGTCAGTCCCAATTTGGTGAGAAGCATGAGGTGTGTAAATCCAGGGGGTGAAAACTAACCAAGGAAAATGAGGGCTAAGTATCAGGGAACTTTTCTCAATCAGGAACCTGGAATGAGAGGATGGGGGAAGTGGTCTTTGTGGTTAATGCCTTAAATTAGCATGGTGGAATGATGGGTAGAGAGGAGCTCATCACATCCCTCTGCCCGCCCTTAGTTCTCTGGGTTGCTTAGCCACTGTGCCCACCTGCTTCTCAACTCTGGAATGCATGAAGAAAGTGGGCTTAGTGCTAATCTATTTCACTATGTCTGTGATTCTGGCCACTTCCATCCAGGAGCTAGGTGTCTTCCCACGACCTGCTGACAGTTCTGTGCTGGGTGGAGGAATCACTGTTTACAGTGGTGATGGAAGGTGGACTGAGCAGGGAGGATCATTTTCCATGAACCGACTGTCCCCGCCCACCGTGAAGCCCTTGCAGTCTCTGCAGTTGGTTTCCCTTTGGCTCATAGGGGGAACCAGAAGGAAATAAGCATGGGGAAGAGTTCAAGTTCAGGTGTTTGTTTCTTCTCCTCCCTCCCACCTCCACACTCCGCCCTCCAGCTGTGGCTAAATTCCTACAGGGTAGAGATCTGCACACATTTTCTGGAAAGTGTCAGAGAGCAAAGATCGGGGGCTTTGCTGATCAACAGACAAAACTGAGGATAATACTGTAAAATTACTTAAAAATGTCAAAGCCATGGTCCCTGAGCCTTGGAGGGTGTGACAGAGGTGTTTCTGTGCTGGGCTCTCCTCTATCCCTTCTTCTCAGCACTATGTTGCCTTTTGGGTCATCCCAGTGGTCATCGCCATCTGAAAAGAGAAGCTTCTCTAACCAGAAGTGAGGGTAGCGTTAATATGTGAACATGAACATTAAGTGTAGGAAGAGGGGTGGATAGAATGGAAGAGCCAAAGGAAGGGTATGACTTCTTACAATGCAATTGCCCAGACAGAAATTGGCCTCAATATCCATGACCTTGCAGTGCCTAGCAATACCTTCGCAAGACCCTCAAAATAGAAGAAAAAGATGATAACATCAAATTAAAAGAGGGACTAATGGAGAGAGGGAGTGGATATGATGGAGATTGGAGTTCTAAAGGAGAATGGGGGGAGGGGAGGGAAATATCATATGTTTTTTTGTATGTAAGTATAGAAGGTGTCAATAAAAATAATAATTTATAAAAAAAAAATGTCAAAGCCACCCTTTGCTTGCACTCAGTGCAGCCATTTTCCCTTTTGTCTTTCAGGTCTAGGGTAATCATTCCTCTTCCATCCCTGAGTGCCTCACCACCTCTGTGGGACCCCTCAACCCTGCTCACCCTCTGTTAGCTCAACACTATGTAGTGTGTTTGTGTCAACCCAGAACTGTGATGAACACTGTGGAAAGGTTCAAGAAGGGGCAGAATAGTTTGTCCCATGCAGAGCCCAGTGTTTTATTTAAGGCTTAGCAAACATCCACAGGCATGTTCTGTAGAATGAGGCTCAGCACGAAGCATGGGCATGTTTAACAGTATGAGGTCTGAAACTCTGGTGGCAAGTCTTCCCTTCCTGACAAAGCGTACACATGTGCTGACACTTTCATTCTCGTCTGTGCTTCTGTACTTGTTCCTGCTTGTATACACAAGATGACCTCCTTTTCTCTCTTCTTCTTAGATATAGCAAGAGAGTTACTATGTCCTCGGGCAGAGCATAGCAGCATGAGCCAGGTAGTCAAATGCTTTCTTTTTTAAAAAATTTATTTACAAGCTGAGAGGGAGAAAGAGAGAGCGAGAGGAGGAGAGACACAGAGAGAATAGGCACACCAGGGTCTCCAGCCACTGCAAACAAACTCCAGATGCATGTGCCACTTTGTGCACCTGGCTTTACATGGGTACCAGGGAATCAAACCCCGGTCACTTGCCAGCTAGTGCCTTAACCAGTAAGCAATCTCTCCGGCCCATCTAATGCTTTATTTTTTTAAAAATATTTTAATTAATTAATTTATTTATTTGAGAGAGAAAGAAGCAGCAGAGAGAGAGAGAGAGACAGGGTCTCTAACCACTGCAAATGAACTCCAGATGCATGTGCCACCTTATGCAAGTGGGGAATTGAGCCTGGAACCAGGGTGCTTAGGCTTCATAGGCAAGTAGTGCTTAACCACTAAGCCATCTCTGATCTAATGCTTTCTTTTTTTTAAAGGTTTTAAAAATATTTATTTATTTATTTGAGAGAGGGAAAGAGGGGAGGAGAGAGAGAGAGCACGTGAGAGAGAGAGAGAGAGAGAGAGACAGACAGAGAGAGAGAGACAGAGACAGACAGAAAAAGAATGGGCATGCCAGAGCTTCAAGCCATTGCAAATGAACTCCAGATGCATGCACCACCTTGTGCATCTGGCTTACGTGGGTCCTGGGGAACTGAACTGTGGTCCTCTGGCTTTGCAGGCAAGTGCCTTAATCACTAAGCTATCTCTCCAGCCCCTGATCTAATGCTTTCTTAATCATACCCCTGCAGCAAAAGCTGGCGCCAGGTTCAATGCTGGTTACTGGAGCTTACCTGGTACCTGCAGGGGATGAAATTTACTAGGGAGGAGACTCTTAAACCTGAGTCATCTCCCCATAGCTATGCCTATACCACTCATCTGGCAGAACGAGTGAGCAGGCACTGACATTTAGTTGCTCTGTCAGGTAGAGGAGCCTGCAGGCCTGTTCATGTCTTTAACCAGGGTCTTGCCCAGGGGTGGCAAGTCCACCAGCACCACAGGTTTCCTCCATCTGGCCTGTGAGGTACAGAGTCCCAATCACTTAACATCATATTATTTTAGTAGGTGTGCTGATGGCGAAAATGGCCCTAATGTGAAATGTAACGTCCGTCTCCTTGCTGAGGCTCCTGACATATCATCACTAAGGTATGGTTAGAGCTTCTGCCAGTTTTGAAAATACAGGAACACAGTTCCTGTTCTCTGAGTCCATGTCCTGTTCTAGGGGATGCTGGCTAGGACGTCTGGTGACAACTTTTCTAGTGGGCTTATTAAAAGACAAGTACTGGTCCCACCACTGGAATTTCTGATTCAGCCAGTCTTGGATGGGACCCTTCAATATATATTTCTAGCAAGTTCATGAGAGATACTAGGAACTACTTCCTGAGAAGGTGGCTTATTATGTGACTAAGGAGGAACTCCAGGAGTCAGGTTAAAGGGGAGGAGGAGGCAGCATGGTGGTGCATGCCTGTAATGCTAGCACTAGGAAGGCTCATGCTGGTCTGTGCAACTTAGCAGGACTGTATCAAATAAAAAGGAAAGAGTGAAGGAATGAAGGAAAGAACTAGTAGTCAATGGGGCAACAGAAGAGTGTCTATTGGCAAGCCTAACAACCAGTGCCAGGGGGTGGAGACAAACTCTGAGGATCCTCAAAACACACCAAAGCAGAAATCCAGAAGCTGCTGAGAGCACAACACTAAAGTAGACTTCAAACACACCCACCAAGGCTCAGGGAATTTTGTGGAAGAGGGGGCAGAAAGATTGTACAAGCCACAGGGTGGGAGGGAATATCCAGAGACATTGGCCCCGCCCCCACAATGACTGCCTGCTGCTTTCACAACTCATAACCCACAACCTCATGGTGGACACCAGCAATCCCACTGAGGAGTGAAATGGGGCATAGAGGAGGGAAATGATGGTACCAACATATGATGTATCCATACAAAGTTCCTACTTAATAAAAAAAGAAAAAACTCTATATTTATATCCCAGTGAATCACTTTTCAATAAGCTAGTTATGTATGGAAAGATAAAAAGTAAGAATATCCACTGGGGAGTTTGGATAGAAATTCTGAAGGCACTGGGGAACATGTTTCACTGGATTAGACAAAGATATGCAAGCCATTAGGGCTAGCATACTTTTGGAGGTCTTCTGTGAGACCTGTGTCACTGAGCCTATGATCTGCCCTCTGAAGTCACTTCCAGGGGATCTGACTCAGCCAGGCCTGAGAAGCAACTGGCAGGGCTGAGCACAGAGTAGGTACTTGACAAAGGGATTGAGCCAATGCTAATTCCAAGTAGGTGTTGGGAAGATTTAGATTTCTAAATGTATTTTTCCATATCCTATTTATTTCATGAAGTTCTAAACCACCAGTTTTTTTAAACTATTTTTTTGTCATTTTATTTATTTATTTATTTTATTTATTAGATATAGAGGGACAGAGGGCAAGAGAGAATGGGTGTGCCAGGGCCTCTAGCCACTGCAAATGAATTCCAGATGCATGCACCATGATGTGCAGCTGGCTAACGTGGGACCTGGAGAATGGAACCTGGGTCCTTGGGCTTCGCAGGCAAGTGCCTTAACTGCTAAGCCATCTCTCCAGCCCCCACCAGTTTTTTTTCTTTTAAGGAATAACATGCTCTCAAATAGAAACTGGATTCTTCAATCAGACTTAACGTTCTTTCAACATCCGTGATAGCAGAAATGAAAATTTAGCTATAACCAAGGATGTGGTATTAGTCATAAGGTACAGATTCCTGAAAATGACATGACATAAAATCCCCTTTCTTCTCATCTTTAAGAATCCAGCTGGCTCCTTCCTGTCTGCACATGTATGCACGCCAGTGCACGTTCCTTGCTGGAAAGAGATTAGGAGCACCAGCTGTTTCTCCACAAGCAGCACTTCGTCCACACCTCAGAGTTCAACCCATGCCCCAGGGAGGCTTGTCTTAAAAAAGAATCTACTGCTTTAAACACAGCAAACACAAATGGAAATGAACTGCAGTTCCCGTGACCCTGAGCTAGCTAAGCTGAGAAACAACTACTAGTGAAGTCTCACTCCACCATTTGTAATGGCATTTGTTCTTGATTTGATGAAAGTAGAAAATAACTCAGCAAAGGGTAAAAACTGTCTCTGTTGCTAGTGAAGAGGGACAAGGCTGTATGCACGGGAGCTGGCTTTCACACTAAGCCTTGCCCTTGTGGCTTGGGAGTGGACCTAGTGTGTTTTCACTGTGGAACTGGGGACAGTGGTCCTGAGTTAGGTTCCAAACCACAGCAGAGCAAAAACTTTGCATGAGTGGAGACAGAGTAAGTCTAGAATCTTTATCTGTGAGGATCAAGGGTCCTGGCAACTGTTCTAGTGCAGATGCATAAGGGCCAGGGTGAAGAGAAAGGCGTTGATCCAGCACATGAATCCAAAGCCACAAGCACCAGAGGTCCTGGAAGTAACACCTGCAACAGATGCCGCCTCTTCTGGCCTAAACTTCCCAGGAAGCCAGAGTCACTGAAGGCCTGGACTTGAAAACAAGACATGATGGAGAAGAAAGGAAGCTGGATCACAGCCAGGAAGGGGGAGCCCTAGAGGGATTTGGGGGCGGAGACTCACCTTTATGGGCGAGTACCACTTCCGAGGGGAAGAGGGCCGGCGCATGTTGTTGTTGAGATTCCGAGGCTCAGGGAATTCGTACTCCTGCTCTGGCATCTTGACCCTTGCATTCTTGGCCTTTTCCAACTTAGCACCTTCCTCTGTGGAGCCCTTTTCTCCCCAGCGGACCTAACATGTAAGATATAATAAATAAAGTGAGATGCTCCTTGAGATTAGGATTGCCAAATACATGTGTGACACGAAATACCCATGACACCAGAGCCTCTATCCCTTTGGGTTTGTGGGCCAGGGAAGGGAGGGTATAGAAAAAGGGAAGTGGGAGTGGAAAGGGGAGAGAGAGGGAACCACGGGATGGGAGGTTTAGAAGAGAAGCTGTCCAGGCAGTGAGACAGAAAGGAGGTTTTATTCCAGTGATGAAAGAAACCACTGGGGGGTGGGGGTTGAGAAGAGGACCCTGTGCGGACTGACTCATGGAGGACAAGATGTGAGGCGCGTAGCTAAAAGGCTGCTCCTCTCATGGCTCCATCTTTGTGTCATATCCACCCCAGAACTCAAGCATGAGGTGTCACCATTTGCTTGGGATCTCTGTCACTGGGTAGCCAGCACATGGATAAATACCCACTGAGCTACGCTCTCACCTCCATCCTTTTAATGCCTCCAACACCTCGCCCACCGTAGTAAGAGGCATCTACCGTGGGCCACTTTTTCTTAGGCAGCCCATCATCATCTTCTTCCTGTGGAGAGATTGTGACTCATGAAGATAAAGCCCTGTGGGACGAACATGTCCACTGTGGCAAGGTGGACAGGAACAGAGTTAACGCTAGTCACTTGACCTTGGGAAGTCACGTGGCCTCCAAGCCCATTGTCCTGATCTGTGAAGTGGGTGTACGATAGTGCCACCAGGTGAGCTGTGGCACAGTCCTCGGCCCTGTTCCTTTCCTCTACTCCTTTGTAATTTGATATGTCCTTTGGACTTCAGGTGTTGGGAATGTAATCCCCAATGCAACACTGTTGGAAAGCAAGGCCCAGCATGAGGTAACTAGGTTGTGAGGGCTGTATCCTGACAGAGGGCGTTATCTCAGAGTGGCCTTGTTATACAGGTGAGCTGGGCCTTTTGCTGTGCGGCCATCTTGCGCAAGCACTTTCTTGGCTTTGATGAACTAAGGTCATCAGATGTGGGCCCCTTTCCCTGAATTTCCAAGAGCCATACATCTCCAGAAAAAGAAATGGCTCTTTTCTTTACAATGTACAGGTACAGTTATAGAAGCAGACAATAGACTAAGATATTGGAGTATCTCACCTAATCCTTTTATACTCTTTGGCTGAGGGGGAATTTACATTTTTAGCCCTGACTCTTCTGAATCCTACCTGGTGACATGACACTCAAGACTTCTCTTGAGAGCTAATAAACACCTTAACAATACCATAGCCAAAAGAAGTCCCTAGCCAAACCTGCCCCTCCTGAGTCTTCTCAGCATCCCAGAGACACCTTGCATCCTTCCTCCTGTAGTCTCTCTCTATGGCCATCTCATTCTGCCAGTAGATTCCATCTCCCTACTGTACCTCATGTATGGAACATCACAGCTTGCTGCACAATGTGCTTCAGGGTGTCCATCCTTTCTCCTCTGCCCATTTTTCCACTGTCATGTGGGTGGGGCTCTGGGGAAGGTGGGCCTTCCAGGTAAAGCCTAGGTACAGGGCCCACCCAAGTGTCTCACAACTGGAAATGCTTAGACCTAAGAAGTCAGCTCACACTCTCCTGATCCTCAAGCCTGGTGTTAGTTCCTGACTCAAGCTTGCTGGCCAAATTCAACAGCAGCAAAAGTCAATGCCAAGGTTTGACCAGAGGGAGAGTCAGAGTTCCTCTACAGTAAGCATGGCTGTTTATACATCAGAGCCAAAAGAGTTTTGCAATCCCAGGAAGAGAAAGGAATCTTTGATATCTCTTTTCATTTGGTCAAAAATTGAAGGAGTAAACTTACAGACCAGAGTGTCCGCTCTAATAGTCAGCAGTATGTAAGGGTCAATGTCTACATTTAGTTAAGGATAAAGGTTATGGAACATCCCTCCTACCCCCACTGCCCTTCAAGGACATATCTGTTAGGGGAAAACTACCAGCATAGAATCTTTTCTTTCTTTCTTTCTTTCTTTCTTTCTTTCTTTCTTTCTTTCTTTCTTCTTTTTTTTTTAAGTAAAGAAACTTTGGTGTCTTCTACAATTCAGGACTGCTCAGGTTGGGGAGAAACAAGTAGACTGAGCTATCTGTGTGCAGCCACAGCACTTTCAGGAGAAAGTGGAGAGAGCGGGGACCCAGAGCAGGTGCAGAGTGGCTGCCTGTACTCACAGTGGTACCATGCTGCCCTCTCAAGTAAGAGTCCCTGCAAGGATGGCAGAGTGCCTGGGGATCATGGGCATTGCATTTGCAGATGACATCCAGCAAACAAACAGGATGAAACAACACAGAGGCAGGAGTCAGTGGCTGGGAGAAGCCCTGTTTCCCAGCAGGGGAAGTTATGTTTAAGTCTTAAAGGATGTGGTGGCCCCAGACATCAGTGGCCTGACGTTTGTGTGACACAGTGGCAGCACATTCCTCAGATGGTAGAGGCCATTCTGATGTACTTGTCCTCAGACCGACCTGGGCGTGCCTTTGTGGGAAGAAGCAGCCATAGAATCTGAGGTCATGATTGGATCAGTCCGGTGCGGTCCCAAGACACTGCTCTCTCCCAATCACGCCAGGTTCTGTTCCATGCTTTGACATTCAGGAGGCCACACACCTACTTCTCCAACCTGTCCTTCCAGACATTTCAGATGCTCCCTTTCCTGAGAGAAGCTTGGATTCCCTAGAGAATTCTATTTCCATCCTGGCCTCTCACAGCTCTTAGTACTGACCTCTACTCATGAGGCAAATACTTAGTGATTAGAAGGGTGTGGTTTCAGGCCCTGGGGTTCCCTTACTTCACACTTAGACTGTGCATGGGATCAGTCTACTTATTTGAGGTGAGGAATACCCCCAGGAGCAGGGCATCTGCTAGCTGGCCCTCAACTCAAGTTCTTCATTGTTCTTGCTTCTGACTCTATTGGAAGAGCCAGATGGCAATTGGGACCAAGCCACCTCCCAGTCCCCAGTTCACTGTATGGACCAGTGGAAGAGCATGCCTGAAGCAGTCCAGCCCCGAAAGTCATTTTAATCAGCTGTTTAATGAATTGTAAGTATTGTGGAACTGCAGCACATCTTGAACCCATATGATAAGCCCTGTGTGACCTCAAACAAGGAACATGACTCGTTTGTTTTTGCCTTCATTCCCTCAAGCCACTGGCGAGGAGTCCCCCCAGTCCCATCAACACAGTGGTAGATTTTGAGAAAAACAGAAAATGCAGCTGCTCATGTTTAGAGAAGAATAAGCTGATGACTCAAGGCAACGGACCAATGCAGCAGAAATTCCTAGGTAGGCAGGAGACCCCGCAGGCTGAGCTCAGGTAGACCTGGCTGCACTGTCCCATCTGGTCTTCGGGATAAGCTGCAGAGACCTTCTCACCTGTTTAGAATGTGAGTCCCTAGGCCATAGCAATTGAGAAAGACTTGATTTTGAAAATACAAAAATGCCAAAGGATTCAAAATTTCCCTGTTCTGAGTTGCATTCAGCATATCACAGCACCATGACCTCTGTTCACACACAATGTGAAGGGTGACCCATCAATTGTTCTGTGTTCTTCAGTAATGAGTAGTGCATTAATTTTCTTAGGAGCAACATTCCTTTACTTTTTTCAAAGTATTGAATGGCATGTGGTTATAATCCTGGTGAGGCAGAGACATGAGGATCCCTGGGGCTCACTGGCCAGCCAGCCTGGCCTAGTTGGTAAGCTCCTGTACAATGAGAGACCTGCCTCATAAAAGGGCATGACACCAGAGGAATGACACCCGATGTTATCCTCTGGCCTCCACATGCACATACATCCTTACCCCCCCACATGAACATATGCATTCACACAGACACAAGGTATTGAAATGTAGAGTACTGGATGCTTGCTCTAGGACTTTGTTTGGAGTATGCATGTGTGAGAGCAGGTAGGGGTGTGTGTGTGTGTGTGTGAGAGAGAGAGAGAGAGAGAGAGACAGACAGACAGACAGACAGACACACACACAGAGAACATGTAGCTGCTGGTTTTTTGCTTATTGCTTCTTGTTATGTGTGCCAGTGCTGGTGTTTTACCTGCAGCAGTTTTGCTCTCTGCAGAGATCTCTGGATCTCTGGTTCCACAATTGCTGGAACTTCCCCTTAGATCTATTGCTGAAATAAATTCCATTTTTTCCATAAATTGTGTCTGTCTTGAAGTTCATCCCAGCAATATGGAACATCTGTAATAGTAGCCATCTTCATAATGGTCTTAAAATGGGTTGTGAGGCTGCTGGAATGCCTCCTGGGACCCTGGCGGTGACAACATCACTCAGAAAAGTGATCCCTGATTCTCTCAAGGACTGGAGGCCTAAGAGTTGGTTTGAGGAACTCTGACTCTTGGGCTCAGAGAAGAAGGACTGTATACTCAGGTTCAAGTTAAAATCTTACCCCTATCACTTAATCATTGTGAATAATCTTGAGTGAAACACTGATGTAGTTTAATCTGAAAACTCTCCCAAGGTCCATGCATTCAAAAACTTGATGACACTATGCAGAGAGCTAGAACCTTTACAAGTTGGGACCAACTGGGGAAAAGGTCATGGGGTACATGATTCTGAGAAGGAATACTGTGACCCTGCTCCTCCCTCCCTATACATTCCTCTCTGGTTGACATGAGGATAGGGCTATTTTGTCAGGTGTTCCCACTGTGATGAACTCTGAGCTCCTTTGTCAGGTGTTCCCACTGTGATGAGTTCTGAGCTCTTTGTCAGGTGTTCCCACTGTGATGAGCTCTGAGCTCCTTCGTCAGGTGTTCCCACTGTGATGAGCTCTGAGCTCCTTCGTCAGGTGTTCCCACTGTGATGAGCTCTGAGCTCCTTCGTCAGGTGTTCCCACTGTGATGAGCTCTGAGCTCCTTCGTCAGGTGTTCCCACTGTGATGAGCTCTGAGCTCCTTCGTCAGGTGTTCTCACTGTGATGAGCTCTGAGCTCCTTCGTCAGGTGTTCTCACTGTGATGAGCTCTGAGCTCCTTTGTCAGGTGTTCCCACTGTGATGAGCTCTGAGCTCCTTCAGGTGTTCTCACTGTGATGAGCTCTGAGCTCCTTCGTCAGGTGTTCCCACTGTGATGAGCTCTGAGCTCCTTCGTCAGGTGTTCTCACTGTGATGAGCTCTGAGCCCAGGTGTTCCGTGATGAGGTGTTCCCACTGTGATGAGCTCTGAGAGCTCCAGGTGTTCTCACACAGGTGTTCTCACTGATGAGCTCTGAGTTCTGTTCTCACTGTGCTCCTTCGTCAGGTGTTCCCACTGTGATGAGCTCTGAGCTCCTTCGTCAGGTGTTCCCACTGTGATGAGCTCTGAGCTCCCCTCTCAGGTGTTCCCACTGTGATGAGCTCTGAGCTCCTTCGTCAGGTGTTCTCACTGTGATGAGCTCTGAGCTCCTTCGTCAGGTGTTCTCACTGTGATGAGCTCTGAGCTCCTTCGTCAGGTGTTCTCACTGTGATGAGCTCTGAGCTCCTTCGTCAGGTGTTCCCACTGTGATGAGCTCTGAGCTCCTTTGTCAGGTGTTCCCACTGTGATAAGCTCTGAGCTCCTTCATCAGGTGTTCCCACTGTGATGAGCTCTGAGCTCCTTCGTCAGGTGTTCTCACTGTGATGAGCTCTGAGCTCCTTCGTCAGGTGTTCCCACTGTGATGAGCTCTGAGCTCCTTCGTCAGGTGTTCCCACTGTGATGAGCTCTGAGCTCCTTCGTCAGGTGTTCCCACTGTGATGAGCTCTGAGCTCCTTCGTCAGGTGTTCCCACTGTGATGAGCTCTGAGCTCCTTCGTCAGGTGTTCCCACTGTGATGAGCTCTGAGCTCCTTCGTCAGGTGTTCTCACTGTGATGAGCTCTGAGCTCCTTCGTCAGGTGTTCTCACCACTGTGATGAGCTCTGAGCTCCTTCGTCAGGTGTTCTCACTGTGATGAGTGTTCCCACTGTGATGAGCTCTGTGCTCCTGTGATGAGTCAGGTGTTCCCACTGTGATGAGCTCTGAGCTCCTAGTCAGGTGTTTCTCACTGTGATGAGCTCTGAGCTCCTTCGTCAGGTGTTCTCACAGGTGCTTCTCACTGTGATGAGCTCTGAGAGTCAGGTGTTCCCACTGTGATGAGCTCTGAGCTCCTCGTCAGGTGTTTCTCACTGTGATGAGCTCTGAGCCCTTCGTCAGGTGTTCTCACTGTGATGAGCTCTGAGCTCCTTGTGGTCAGGTGTTTCGTCAGGTGTTCCCACTGTGATGAGCTCTGAGCTCCTTCGTCAGGTGTTCCCACTGTGATGATGAGCTCAGGTGTTCCCACCTCTGAGCTCCTTCTGTCAGGTGTTCCCACTGTGATGAGCTCTGAGCTCCTTGTCAGGTGTTCCCACTGTGATGAGTGCTCCTTCGTCAGGTGTTCCCACTGTGATGAGCTCTGAGCTCCCTTGTCAGGTGTCACTGTGATGAGCTCTGAGCTCCTTTTGTCAGGTGTTCCCACTGTGATGAGCTGAGCTCCTGAGCTCCTGTGATGAGCTCTGAGCTCCTTCAGGTGGTGATTCTCAGTGTTCCCACTGTGATGAGCTCTGAGCTCCTTCGTCAGGTGTTCCCACTGTGATGAGCTCTGAGCTCCTTCGTCAGGTGTTCCCACTGTGATGAGCTCTGAGCTCCTTCAGGTGTTCACTGTGATGTCTTCGTCCAGGTCTTCTCACTGTGATGAGCTCTGAGCTCCTTCATCAGGTGTTCTCACTGTGATGAGCTCTGAGCTCCTTCGTCAGGTGTTCCCACTGTGATGAGCTCTGAGCTCCTTTGTCAGGTGTTCCCACTGTGATGAGCTCTGAGCTCCTGTGATGAGCTCTGAGCTCCTTCGTCAGGTGTTCCCACTGTGATGAGCTCTGAGCTCCTTTGTCAGGTGTTCCCACTGTGATGAGCTCAGGTCAGGTGTCCCACTGTGATGATGAGCTCTGAGGTGCTCCTGAGCTCTGAGCTCCTTTGTCAGGTGTTCTCACTGTGATGAGCTCTGAGCTCCTTCGTCAGGTGTTCTCACTGTGATGAGCTCTGAGCTCCTTCGTCAGGTGTTCCCACTGTGATGAGCTCTGAGCTCCTCTGTCAGGTGTTCCCACTGTGATGAGCTCTGAGCTCCTTCGTCAGGTGTTCTCACTGTGATGAGCTCTGAGCTCCTTCGTCAGGTGTTCCCACTGTGATGAGCTCTGAGCTCCTTCGTCAGGTGTTCTCACTGTGATGAGCTCTGAGCTCCTCTGTCAGGTGTTCCACTGATGAGCTCTGAGCTCCAGGTGTTTCGTCAGGTGTTTCTCACTGCTCTGATGAGCAGGTGTTCCCACTGTGATGAGCCTGAGCTCCTTCGTCAGGTGTTCCCACTGTGATGAGCTCTGAGCTCCTTGAGCTCTGAGCCAGGTGTTCCCACTGTGATGAGCTCTGAGCTCCTGATGAGCTCTGAGCTCCTCTGTCAGGTGTTCTCACTGTGATGAGCTCTGAGCTCCTTCGTCAGGTGTTCCCACTGTGATAAGCTCTGAGCTCCTTCGTCAGGTGTTCCCACTGTGATGAGCTCTGAGCTCCTTCGTCAGGTGTTCCCACTGTGATGAGCTCTGCGCTCCTTCGTCAGGTGTTCCCACTGTGATGAGCTCTGAGCTCCTCTGTCAGGTGTTCTCACTGTGATGAGCTCTGAGCTCCTTCGTCAGGTGTTCTCAGTGTGATGAGCTCAGGTGAGCTCCTGATCAGCTCTGAGCTCCTTCGTCAGGTGTTCCCACTGTGATGAGCTCTGAGCTCCTTTGTCAGGTGTTCTCACTGTGATGAGCTCTGAGCTCCTTCATCAGGTGTTCTCACTGTGATGAGCTCTGAGCTCCTTCATCAGGTGTTCTCACTGAGCTCTGAACTCCTTTGATGAGCTCTGAGCTCCTTCGTCAGGTGTTCTCACTGTGATGAGCTCTGAGCTCCTTCATCAGGTGTTTTCACTGTGATGAGCTCTGAGCTCCTTCGTCAGGTGTTCTCACTGTGATGAACTCTGAACTCCTTTGTCAGGTGCTTTCAATTTGAGGAGCTCTGAGCTCCTTCATCAAGTGTTCTCACTGTGATGAGCTCTGAACTCCTTCATCAGGTGTTCTCACTATGATGAGCTCTGAGCTCCTTCTCAGGTGTTTTCACTATGCTGAGCTCTGTTACCATAGGCCCAATGTAAAAAACCAAGTGATTACAGACTAAAAGCTCTGAAACTGTGAAACAAAACAAACCTTACTTCTTTTTAAGTTGCTCAGTTTGATGTCACCATGATAGAAAGCTGAGTAACACAACTAACCATATTTCATTATACCTCAGTTTTTTCTGTGTAAAACAAGGGTCATAAAGCACAGCTCTGTTCCTAGGCTGTTGAGTCATTAAATAAAATATTCCAAACAAGTATTTTCTCTGTACAGTTGCCTGAATAGTCATAAATACTTAGCAAATGTTCTCATTAGTAATTACTATTATCAACTTTAATGGACTTGTGTAATGCATATTAGGTATCTGCCTTTTTCCCTGCTTGGGCCAATCCCTTACTTCCTGTCATAGGACATGGAATCATTAATTCTGTAGTTGATGAACTAATAAGAATTTTAAGTATCTAAAAGCACCGTGATTACTCCCAGACATTTTACCTATGTTCTATTTGATGCTTCCAGTCTTTAAGTCAGTGCCTAAGGCCTTAATTCACCTGAAGCTAATTTCCAACTCAGGACTCTAGAATAGAGTCTTGCTTGATTTCTAACATGGTACTCAATTGATGAAGCCAAAGGTCTTGAAGGGAAATCAGAAGTGGGAGCCCCAGGCTCCAGGAAGAGCTGTTTTGTTTTTCATTAGCAAATGAAATACACTACTCATTGTCAGCTGAGTTCTATTCAAAGCAGCATTAAGTAGGTAAAAAGACTTTATGTGTTCATGTGAGCCATATATCTGATAAAGAAGAGATGTGAACAAGGAAAAATCCTTATTTCCAGTGTATGTATTTCATCTACTGATCTGTGTGTGCCTGTGACATGCCTGTGGCTTCTTAAGCCATGACAAGGTTTCCATTCAAGTCATGGGGCTTCCTGCTATATCTTGCCTTTAAAATGTGAAAGGATCCTTGGGATCTTATGTGAAGGGCAGGTGGGATAAGAATATGGCATGGATTTCCAGTTATAGTTTGTGTTCTGGCACTTGATTAGACTAAAATTTAGTTGATTAAAGCACCCTGGTCCAGAGAGGCCACAGTGTTTCTCCATCAGATTCACTGTTCCTTCTAATGGAAATCATCATCTCCATCCCAGGGTGTTCCAGCTTCCCAGGGACTATGTAGCTTTCCTCTTTGGCCATAGTGGATGGGACCAGGAGTGGGCACCTGAACCAAGTTCAGCCAGGCGATTGGCTGTCTGTGACTCATGATTTATGATCTATGTTCTAGAATAAAAAGATAAGATGAGCTAAGGATATTTTACCCTTAGGGATCTGAGAAATAGAAAAAATTGGAAACTACAGCTATATTTACTCATGAGTTGAAATGAAGAAACCCAGGAGATACAATTAAATAAGTTCAGAACAGAAGAGGACCAGAGTTATGAGGACATGGGGAGGCCAGTAGCATAAATTAGAGTCAATTCTTGAACAGAAGCAGAGGTCTATTCATGAGGTGAAAGAGGGTCACAAGGAGATGGATGCCTAAAGGTGCTTCTGTTCTGATAGTTCACCAACCTTAGTTTTCCTGGGTCCATTCATCATGGACAAGTAAGAATTGGTCTAAAACACTCAATCTATTGCTATAAAGTCAAATTTTCTCTGTCATAAGTATGAACAAGTTAAAAAAGTAGTCACTGGAGCCCTCTTCATTTCTACAGCACATCCTAAAAGTTGCATGTCTATATGAAGACAGTGTCCTGAGTAGGTTATGATCCTCTTTAATGTGGGATTCTCTGTAATAAAGAATATCAAAATGCCTAGCATAAAAACTACTCATTGAGGGTTTTTCAGCCTTAACAGCTGATAAAAACTTGTGTAGGGCTGGAGAGGTGGTTTAGCTGTTAAGGCACTTGCTTGTAAAGCCTAAGGACCCAGGTTCAGTTCCCCAGTGCCCACGTAAGCCAGATGCACAAGGTGGCACATGTGTCTGGAGTTCATTTGCAGTGGCTAGAGGTCCTGGCATGCCCATTTTCCCTATCTGCCTCTTTCTCTCTCACAAATAAATAATAAATAAAATATTGTTTTAAAAAGTACCCAGCTCTTTTAAAGGATGCATTTATTTATTTATTTATTTATTTATTTATTTATTTATTTATGAGTGACAGGGACAGAAAGAGGCATATAGAGAGAAAGAGAATGCGTGCGCCAGGGCCCCCAGCCACTGCAAATGAACTCCAGATGCATGTGCCACCTTGTGCATCTGGCTTACATGGGTCCTGGGGAATCGAGCTTTGAACCAGGGTCCTTAGGCTTCATATTCAAGCACTTAACCACTAAGTTATCTCTCCAGGCCCAATAAATAAAATATTTTTAATAAAACTCAAATGTAGGCTAGGCATGGTGGACTCATGGTTGTTGTCCCAGCACTCAAGAACCTGAGTTTGGTGGAGTGCCAAGACAATCTGGGCTACATAGTGAGTTCGGGACAGCCTGTGAGTGAGACTGTGTGTCTCAAACAACAATAAAACTCAAATGAATTCAGAGCATACATGGAAGGTGATTACAGAACAAATCTCTAGATGGAGTACTCTATTAATGCCTTCTTCCATAAATTATTAGTTCTTTGGAACAGACTGAAGAATCAATGTTCACGGTGCCTAAGGAAAAGACCCTTCCCCTAAGTCTCTTAGCTGTCAACCCTGCTCTTGAGCTCTCCAAATAGCAGGTCATCTTTCATTATGCTATGTTAGGGATGTCACTTTTTGTTACATAGAGTCTTAGACAATCACCCTGTTTAACATTATGCATTTTGATATTCTCTATTAAAGAGGATCATTATACAGAGTCATAAAGTCGTCTTCATTCACTGAGTTTTGGTATCAAGTTATTTATACTGTAGACATGGCTACAGAACTCATAACAGTTGGGTTATTAATACTTGGTTGTATATTTGGCAGGAAATTAGGTGTCTTCATATAGCTATTTTAAGGCATTGTATATAGTTCTTTTGTGTGTGTGTGTGTGTGTGTGTGTGTGTGTGTGTGATTTTTGAGACAAGGGTCTCTCTACGTAGCTGTTGGGCTGGCCTCCAACTTGAGGTCCTCTGGCTTCAGTCTTCTAAGTGCTAGGATTACAGGTGTGTGCCACCATGTCCATCTTGTGCTAAGATTAATTAGATGTAGATCTTCACCTTCAGACACTGAATGGTCTTAAGCTTTGATGCAGAAAGAAGATGAAATGCAGGCAGGTCCAACCCATGGCCCATGGGCTGCACTTGTCCTAGGATGGCTATGAATGGGCCCAACATATTTGTAGATAACAATGTCATGTCACAATGTCAAAGGATGGACACCCCTGATTTAATGTAATACTCAGAGACTACCAAGGAGAAAGGTGGAATTAGCTTAATGGCAACAATTACAGGGACCTTTGGGGAGACAGAGCACACAAACTGTGCTTGAAGCTTTGGTGGGCATCTGAACATGGTGCTGGAGTGAAGA
The DNA here is from genome assembly GCA_036365145.1 of Orientallactaga sibirica. Classification (NCBI taxonomy): domain Eukaryota; kingdom Metazoa; phylum Chordata; class Mammalia; order Rodentia; family Dipodidae; genus Orientallactaga; species Orientallactaga sibirica. The sequence continues at coordinate 12,420,209 of JAEOAD010000036.1, forward strand.
AAACTGCCTACATTCACACTATGAGTTTCAGAAAATACTTTGCATAGCCTAAGTTACGTTATTTATTTCTGTGGGACTTTTTTTCTTTCTCTTTTTCCTGCCAGAACACATTAAGAAGGATACTGGGGCCAAGGAATGCTCAGGCCAACACACATGCTGAGGTAATCAGCAAGGCCTCAGCCTGCTTCCGGTCAGCCTAGAGGCTCTGGTCAGCCTCGCACAAACATTTATGTCCTGAGTCCCTGAGGGTGTCAGTCTGGTTCAGAAACCAGGTTCACCTTCATCAGTCAAATTACAGTTCCCATAAAATTAGTGAGTGAAGCTGGAAAACCTCAAGTTTCTCCATTCCTTGCTTTTAGGCTTCCTCCCTTTTTCTCCATCCTTCCCTCTTTCCCCCCCTCCCCCTTCTTTCCGTCCTTACTTCTAATGGATATGTGGGTATGAGTGCATGTGTGTAGAGGCCCGAGAGGACAACCTCGCGTGTTGTTCCTCAGGAACACTGTTCACCTTGTCTTGAGATAGGGTCTCTCATTGGCCTGGAGCTCACCGGTTAGTCTAGACCAGCTTGGCCAGCGAGACCCAGGGATTCACCTGTGTCCACATCCCTAGCACTGAGATTATAGATGCATGCCACTACACCCTGCTGTTTTATGTGGGCATTGGGATCAAAACTCAGGTCCTCATACTTGGAGGGCAAGCACTTTATGGACTGAACTACTCCCTAGCCCTAGCTATGCTTTTTCATTTTGGCTGTGGCATGTGTACAATACTGCATATTACCAAGTATGTGGGACCTGAGAACCCCGTGCTAGATGCTGCATGTAGGGTTTATCAGACCTTACAGTACCCTGGTACCCAAATCCCTGGCATACTTTGGCCATGGTGGCAGCCACGTCACCTTCTAAAGGCTAGCAGAGAGCAAGCACCAGAAGAAAGTACAACAACTGACTGAATGGAGGAGGGAACATTCCCCGCCCCAGGGCTGGCAGAGCAGCCCCATCAGGGAGCTTCATTCTCTGTTTGCTTTAGGAGTCTAAGAGACAGCTGCACACAACACAGGCAGAGCCAGACAGAACCATGGGACTAGCTGCAGTGCCTGCTCTTGAAGGATTAAGGAAAGGCTTTATGGATGGAGAGAGGGCTTTTTTCCCCTCCTCTTTGCACAGCAAAGTAATTTCCTCCCTTGATTTCTGGGCAAAGAGTTAGCATTCCAACAAGATGTGCCTTAATTGATTGCAGCTATTAAATCCCTTGGCTTACATGCAAATGTTTAGCACATGAGAGCCACATGGAATTTAAAATTTACTCATCTTCCTTTCTGTAAAGGCAACTTGACAAGAGCATTGGAAAAGGGAAGGGTGAGGGGTGGCGCCTGGTTTGCAAATAGCAATAGGCTTTAGGGACTGAGGTAAGACCTTAAATATTCCTTCATCAGTCTATTTTGGTTTGTCCCACCACGTTTTCAGATCTGGTGGGTGTTGCTCCTAGCAAGTCCAGCTACTCCACATTAGGACAGCCACTTGCTATGCACTCCTGCTCAGTGGTGGTCTTTCCCATCACTAGCTCGTAATGCCTCCACTACTAGGGCCATCCTTTCATCAGAACTGCTTCCTGGGTCATTTAGTGGTAGAGTCTGTGGTTTTATTTCTTTAGATGGTGAAGATTTAATAGTGAGCTCAGGTTCTTACACATTTTCTCCAGAACATTTGCATGACTGTCTGGTAAGTCTTTAGGCAATGCTCTTTAAAATTAAAGAAAAATGGGATACTTCAAGAACAGGCAGGCACCAATGATTATTTGGAGAATGTAGCAACTTTTCCCTGCCCTCCACACATAAAGTAAGTCTGTAGCAAGAAAAAGAACCCTAAAATATTCTAGAGGAAAAAAAACAAAAACATACTCTCACAGATCAAGATAATTATAATGATACAACATCTTTACTGAGTGTAACTGTACACGCCTGCAACCCCAGCAGTCAGGAGGTTGAGGCAGAAAGACCTTGAGTTCACAGTGAGACCCTGTCTCAAGAAACAAAGGGCTGGGGATCTTGTGTAGTGATAGAGCACTTAGGAAGTGTATGTGAGGCCCAGGGTCCCAGAACAGAAAAAAAAAAAAAAAAAAACTTGCCAAAACCCATTTATCCCCAAAGCATCTGAAAGCTTCCCCATCCCCCTAAAAATACAAGCAAAAGCCCCTCAAAAGAAAACAAATTTTTTTTTTTTATGGTGAGGATTTGAAAGTGAGGCCAGGATATCAGCATGCTCTCCTCTAGCACTCTATAATGACTGTCTGATAAATCTTTAGGTAATACTGTTTAAAATTAAAGGAAAATGATATGCTTCAGCATCAGGCTAGAACTAATGATTATTTGGAGAATAACATGAGCAACAATGTATGTACACATCTCAAATTTTATCTTTGTGGGAAGAAACCATTCTGCCTTAGGCTGCCAGTTTTGTTCAGTCCTTGTTCATCTCTGACCATGAAAGGGCAATGTTGAGGGGCCTTCCTTGGCAAGAGTGATTCTCAGCCCCAGCTATGCCCACCCAGACTCACCCCTCTCGGGTCACTTACCTCACTCTCCTCAACAGGGGGTGGAGGGACCTCCTTGATAATCTGCAAAGGAAAAAGTGAATAGGTCAGTGAAAATCTCTAGCCCCTTGATTTCTAAAAGGCCTATGATTCCCATGGGTACAGACAAGCAAGGTCTGTGCCATGACCTCTCTGAACAGAGCAGCCCAGGTAGTTAAAGCAGGCCTCAGGCTGAGGGCCCCCTCTTCAGTGTTTTGTGCAAAGAAATGTGTTCCACAGTTAAGTTTCTCTCTCACTCAGGCAGCTGTTATATAAATGCACTCACTTTACTCCTGTATTAAGCCATTCCTCCTCCAGTCCAACCATGTATACATTAACAGAGGATGGATGGACTCCATGGGAGTTATCACACACTGCAGAGATAAGCCAGGTATGGAGCACGTTCATGTGGATGGCAGTTCCCTGTTGCTGGCCCTGGCAGGTTCTTGTGGACAAAAGATATGATGGTCAGGCTGAGCAATTCTGGACAGAAAGCAGCAAAGGTAGAGTGTCCAGGGATCTTTTCCAGGCACTAACATTAGAAATAAATATTTCAGTAACAACTTTTTAAATACTGTACTCTGCAAATGCCCTGTCATCTGGGTAAGGAGAGACACATAGACATAGTGGCTGGCAAGTCACTGTGAGTCCCTCCCTCATGACAGGATGGTTGGCCCTGCAGAAGACATGGAAAGAGGATGGCTAGATGTTCAGGCACACCCATCCCCAACTTGTATGATCCCACTCGTAAATGACAAGCTCTGGCAGTCAGTTGAACTTAGTGTCTTTTCCATGATACTCTGGCCACTGACAACTGTAAATCCAATACATCCCTCAAGAGTTAACTACTTTCACCCAAAGCTTATGTCAGAACTTTGGGTCCTTGCATGGAACACTAAGGACTTCTGGTGCATACAAAGCCATGCAGTTTTCTTGCTTCCTCAGCACCAGGCCTCTCACTTTGCAGATGGGTGTTCAGGCACCCTTCAATCTTCTTGTCTGGGAGCTTGCTTCTAGCTACCACCAGCCTCCTCCTTGCCTTACCACTAAGCACATGTCAACTCTGATTCAATAATTCAGAGAGCTCCATAGGGCTCTGGTCTACACTGCTATTCTTAGTATTATTGGTAATGTCTTCCTTGCATGATATGACAGACCACCAACAGCAGCCAGTGGACAGAGATTCAAGACATCTGAGGACAGTATTCCATTAACCAAAGAGGCAGAGATAAAAGCCCCCTGGGGCTTAGGACTGCCATTTCATCAGCCTCCACTTCCTGCCACTGTAGGAAGCTGTGATTTTGCTCACCCACTCAACCCTGGCTGAGACTCTCTCAGGGGAACCTCTGGGGAGAACCATTACTGCTTACTGTTCATTTCCCATCATCCCAGAGGCAGTATATTATTTTCAAACAGCAAATAGCTGGGAACCAGAGGAAAGGGTGAGTAGCTGAGGGCAGCGACTTGGATGAAGGGGAAGGAGAGGGAGGGCAGGATGTTCGGAACACAGGCAGTAGCAGACAGTGCTGTGAGCAGTGCAGGAGGCAAGGTCCCTGGCTACTCCTGGCAGAACAGCTTTTAACAGTTCCCTCTCTGTTGGGAAATCTCAACATAGCTGTCAAATGTGAACCTGCCCTCCCGGATTGAGGACCTGAGAAGCCCCTGGGTCTCATAGAGCCCCACTGTTCTCATCCACTAAGCAGAGCAAGAACATGAAAGTGGCAGAAACTGAGTCAGGATAGCATTGTTGGATGGCACAAACGTGTTTGTTCTTACCTTTCCTTGCCTGCCCCTTGCTTTTGCTGGATCTGTAATAATAACCTCCTGCATATGACAGGTGACTGTTGAAAGTAGTCTCCAGATAAAGGCACCAATAGACCCAGGTTTCATAATATAAGTGGGTGATGGTGCCAGATGGTGGCCAGGGGCTTCAGGGGAGTCAGCAGCCCCCTGACAGTGGCCAGTGTGTAGCACAGGTGGACCATCAATCACTCAGACTGACCATGCTGCCTGATTTAGTTTGTTCTGTACTTACTGAATATCTACTGAATATCTTACAGACCTGAGGGGCACCTAAAGGACAATGCCAACACATTATTATTAGTTTGTAGCCCAGGTTCCACACCAACATACTTCAATTTCTGAAAAACATGTTACCATGTCTAGGGAAATAGAAATCAGGCCTTCAAGTCTGCCTCACTAGTTGGGTGGCTGGCAGGGATGAGCAATGGTCTTCCCATGACTTCAGCCCTGTGGACACCAGCCTGCCCTAGGGATGGGATGCTACACAAAAGAGTGCTCTGAGCACAGGAATGTGCCCATACCCCTAGCTGCACCCCCTTCCCCCTGTGGGGCAGAGAGCCCATGTTGCTTGAAGAGCTGCTGGGTCACAACCTGTGTCTTTCTCAAGTCAGTAGCCCCATTGTAGCCTGGCTGCAGAGTGGCCTGAGAAAACACGAAGTTCTCTACTTGAAACCTGCCAGTGGCTTCGGGTGGCTCACAGGATAACAACATGCAAACCAGCCTCGTCTTCGTCTTCCTCACCTCAGCTCTCTTCACAGTCTCCCTCTCTGTCTTCTACGAGCTCTGTGGCTTCTTCTCTGCAGTGACTTCTGCCTGGACGTACCCCTTTCCATGGTCACCCCAGCCTGCTTTACTGACTGCTGCTCACTGCGCAGGTCACCAGTAAGTTCACCTCCCCTTGTGAAGACAGAGCCAGCAAGGTCTCCGTTGTGGCTCCTCACAGGCTCTGAGTTTTTATTTTTTTTTTTGTTGCAATTTTAGTCATACTTGAAAGATATTATTTTGCTTCCAACTAGCATGACCAGAAAGTCTTTATTTCAACTAGAATGCACCAAGCATAGCTACTAAGCACTGAAGGGCTGGCCCACTTCTTCACAGTGTGTGTGGGGGCTCCTCTTGGTGTGGGGGCTTTTTCTCCTTCATTAGGAGAGACCATAAGGACATGGGTAAGGCTGTTCCTTCAAACAATGCTAAAAGGAAAACTCAACAAACTGAACCGAATACTGGTACGGGGTGTGTAGGGGTGCTAGGCCTGCATCACCTATAGCCTGGGTGTTTGGGTTGGATATAACGTGACCGTTTGCCCTCATGGGATAACTGGCCTTTGTGCATGAATAGTTAGACTGGTGAAGTAAATGGGCTAAAGAGGCAGCTGTTGGAAGCACAGTGAGAGAAGATGTGAGATGCAGCTAGCATGACATGAACAGAGCAAGATCACACAAGCCAGGGCTTACCTGACACCTGCAGCTTAGCCATCATGGTTTATGAGTCAAGTTCAACTGCTGGGGGTCCGTAAAGCTCTCTCTTACAATTTACTTGAAAAATTATAAAGGTGAAACAATGCACCTAGTGAGTTTGTTTTGCATGCCATGCTTTTTTCTCTGGAAGTACTGTGGTGAAGCTCTGGTCCTGTGGTTCTGCTTCTGGCCGATTGGGCTGTGATGGTTTTGTCTTGGAACAGGAATGCTCCTGGCCACATGTGAACAAAGGAATGTCCTGTGTAGCTCAGGCTGGCTTTGAACCTGTGATTCTCCTGCCTCAGCCTCTCAAGTTCAAGAATACAGCCACTCCCCCAACTTTAAGCTGATGTTTCCACTCAGCCACGGAAGCTGTAGGCCTAGAGATGGCTGGGTTCACCGGACAAGGAATGCAAAGGGGAGGTCACGCCCACCATGCTGCATGAACAGTAGGAGGAGGCAGTACAGGCTGAACCCTCAAAGCTCTCTGTTACATCTTTGTCACCTTTTTGAAAAATCCTCTATGCCAGTTTCACTTTTCTCCCCTTCCTCTTGCCAGTCTCTTCTCTCGGTGACAGGCACCATCTGTTGGCAAAACTATGAGCTTTTTGGCATAAGACTAGATACTGAACAGGGGAAGACTTTCCTGGTCCTTTTCTCCCTCATCTGTGCTTGGTGTCTCCACATCGTTTTTGTGTGACCAGGCTTCAGAATATTTCTATGTACCAAAAGCCTGTCCTCTTGCTGCAGAGGAACACTTTGTAGACACGCAGTCTATGCTGTGGTCTAGACAAGTTCCACGGGAACAACTGAAGAGAACAACTCTATTAACAAAGCACTCGTCCTGTAATTTTAAGCGGCTCAGCAGATTCAAGCTTTGTGAGCACTGGAATCATTCTCCATGCGCAGCCCTCTAGCTGCACTGCTAAGCCTCCTCTCAGCAGGTCTGGGGCCAGACACTTCAATTTCTAGCACGTTCCCAGATGATGCTGACCCTGTGGGTTTGTGGAACACATTTTGACAACCATGGATTTTACTTCTAACAACTAAGTATGTCAGTTAGTTCTATGGGGAGGTGTGCTTTGTTTGAGGTCAGGCATTCTCACAGGTGTTGACCTGTGAGCTTCCATGGCTGAGTATAAACACCAGCTTTAAGTTGGGTGGAATGGCTATATTTTTGAACTTGAGAGGCTGAGGCAGGAGAATCACAGGTTCAAAGCCAGCCTGAGCTACACAGAATACAGAAGCTGGGCGTGATGGCGCATGCCTTTAATCCCAGCATTCGGAAGGCAGAGGTAGGAGGATCACTGTGAGTTCGAGGCCACCCTGAGATACATAGTGAATTCCAGGTCAGCCTGAGCTAGAGTGAAACCCTACCTCAATAAATAAATAAATAAATAAAGAAAGAAAGAAAGAAAGAAAGACAAACCTAGAAACAAAAACAAAACCTGCTAGAGCTCTGAACACACTTCACTTTGATGACGCATCCTTGCCCTGCTGCAGGGCCTCTGGACTCTGGTGCTTCCACTCCTGGGGCAGGGACATACAGAGCTATAATGGAGGAGACCCAAAGTTTTGTTTGTAGGCACACTTTTGCCTCATTTGCATACAGAACTGGCATGTCCAGGTTCCTGGACCCAGCCCAGATGAAAGCCCAGCCATGTGACTTCCTGGGACCTATGGCTCAAATCTTATCTTTTGCTGCCTACACTACTGGCTGTGAACTCTGAGCTGTGTTTACATCTCTTTCTCCTGCCCTGGGCTCTGAGCCTCTAGAAGATGTGGGTATGTTTGATCACACAGCTCAGTGTTTGTTACTCAGTCCCTATTTTTGGAATGAATGAGGGTGTGTTCCTGTAAAGGAAAGGGTAAAGGAAGTAGTTCTGATTACTCTAAACTTCCTTGCCTCTCAAGTAAGCACTTAAGACATGGTGCAAGACTCACTTCTGGCCTCTCAATCCTGAATGTCCTTTAGCTTTAAAATGCTCATAGCCCCACCACCAGGGGCAGGATGTGACAAGTGATGCATCATGGGAGTCTCATTTGTGCCCTTGGGTAGACTTAGGGTTAATTATGCTACTTTTTGGACACAACCCAGAACTCACGGTGTCACCTAAATCCTAGCTCCAAGTATATTCACTGCTCTGAGGAACAAGACTCAGTTCTGAGCCCAAACTAATTTCCAAGAAGGCCACCTGAGAACTTGAAAACTATACACAGCCTCTATTGCTACAACACAGGTATGTAGCATGTACATTTGCTCATATGTGGTAGGTAAATTGGACAAAAAAAATTACTGATGAAATTTTGTGAGCTTGAAATAAGATTTTTTCAGGTCAAGGAGTAGTTATATATTGTAGTTTTGTGTGTATGGTGGTAAAATTCATATAATGTGAACCATTAGACACTAAAAAGTGTAGAGAAATTATCTTTTGTGCTATTTAGTATCAGGAGAGTAGGCAAAGGCAGATTGGCTAGCAGCAGTGAGCTGAGGAGGAAAACACAAAATCTACACACATTTCGCCCACTTGCTTCTGTTTGCATGTGTGCAGTGACAGCACGGATCATGATCCTGTGTGCTATTTTCTCATAGGAGTGCTCTATTCAGCACTGCAGTTCTGGGGTGTGTCCTGGTTATAAGAACAAGGGGAGGAGTGTTTTCAGCATGTGGAAGAGGCACTTGAACAGAGGTGAGAAAAGTCAGATGCCAGGAGACTGACAGGTACAAAGAAGCTCATCTTGGTATCATGGGAGACCCTGCTGAAAGCAGAGAAAGTGGGATTCTGGAGCCTTCCTCCACTCTACATAGGACAGTGGTATGTAAGGAACAAGTTACAAAGCTGGAAGCAGCAGAAGAGCTCTTGCACAATACCAGGTGCCATTTGGAACCACACAGATGGCTTATTTAAAATGTTCTGTCTCAAGCCAGTGCAGGAAGAATAAGGAGACAGTGCACACCAGCCATGCCCACCTGGTGCGGGGACACTGCATCCTAAGAATGTCCTTCATTCCCACTCGTATCCTCTCCAGGCAGCACTGCTGGGTCATCCTCATGCCCACAGCGACACTTCATGTATCCATTCTTTAAACATTAAAGGGATGTATTTACTGTAGCATTTTTTATTAAAGAATTAAGTTACTGGAAATAGTGGAATTTTTATTGAATTCATCATTTTTTTAGACTATGTGATAATGAGTGTTTTGCTTAAACTATCAATCCCATTATTTTCAGAGGCCTAAATTCTGTGTTTTTAGGAGCACACTCCATGTTACTAAAGAAATGGCGCTTCTCACAGAACTTATGGCGAATCGGCTATTTGTGCCAAGTTTGGAGGGAGCAAAGGAAAGACTTGATAGAGCCTAACTTCTGCATCTGATTGCTGGTTTTCAGTGCTTTCCATGTGTTGAGCGAAACTCCCAGGAGTCTAAGTCATCATACTCTTTGTGTTTGGGGTAATTTGGTGTTGTGAGTTCATGTATGGCGCCTTATAAGACCTGAGTTGAGTGGCCAACCTGCCAGAGGATTTGGGTTTCTTCTTGAAAGTCTTTCTGTCTTTCCAAACTGTGATCACTTCTTTGTAATGTATAGAACCCCAATAAGTATAAATTTGAACTCTAAAACATTGACAGGTTATGGTCATGTATTAGGGACACACACATCAAACCCATCATTTCACTCAAGAACCCAACTTTAGGTAGAAGATTAACTTCCAACTCCCAAGTTCTTATAAGTCTGTGAAAGGTCTGAAGTCAAACTTCTGGGTTAGTGAGATCAGAAAACTCCCCAGGACAGTCATTGCTTAGAGCCAGCTACCTGACCTCTTTTTCCTTAAGACTTAGAAATGTGCCCTATTTCCCTGTGAGTCTCATTATATTTATCCAGCATTTTCTTGGTGTTCCTGTGTAGTCAAGGGAAGTTGATTTTTTTCACAAATAATTATTTCCAGCATGCACTGAAGGTTAATTCAAATAATGTATTTATGTGGTAAAAGTTTTCTGGAGCCTTTGATTTAAAACATTACTTAGGGTTAGAGAGATGGCTTAGTGGTTAAGGCCTGTGAAGCCTAAGGACCCAGATTCAATTCCCCAGTATCCACATGAGCCAGATGCACATGGTGGCATATGTGTCTGGAGTTTGTTTGCAGTGGCTATAGGCCCTGGTGGGCCTGTTCTCTCTCTCTTTCTCTCCCCCCATCTCTCTCCCTCCCACAAATAAAGAAGGCTGGAGAGATGGCTTAGCAGTTAAGGTGCTTGCCTGTGAAGCCTAAGGACCCAGGTTTGATTCCTCAGATCCCAAGTAAGCCAGATGCACATGGTGGTGCATGCATCTGGAGTTCATTTACAGTGGCTGGAGGCCCTGGTGCACCCATTCTTTCTCTTTCTCTCACATATAAATAAAGAAATAAAATATTTTAAAAATAAAAAAATAAAATAAAACTTTGCCTAAGGGCTAGAAAGATGGCTCAGCAATTAAAGACATTTCCTTGTAAAGCCTAATGGCCAGGGTTCAATTCCCCAGTATCCACATAATGCCAGATGCACAAAGTGGCACATATGTCTGCAGTGGCAGGAGGTCCTGGCATGTCTCATAGTCACTCTCCACCTGTCTGTTACTTTCTCTCTGTTTCTCAAAAAAAAAAAAAAAAAAAAAAAATTAAAAATATTTTTAAAAATTGCTCAGGGATGGAGATATGGCTTACAGATTAAAGCTGTTGCTTGCAAAGCCTGGTGATTGGGCTCAATTCTCCAGTATGCATGTAAAGTGAGATGTAAAAAGTGGTGCATATATTTGGAATTTGTTTGCAGGGGCAACAGACCCTGCATTTTCTCTCTCTCTCACTTTCTCTTTCTCTCTGCTTGCAAAGAATAAATAAGGTATATATATATATTTTTTAAACATTGCTTGACTGGATCTTGTAAGATAGCTCAGTCAGTAAAAAGCTTGAGTGAGGACTCGCGTTCAATCCCCAGAACCCACATGTAATGCTGAGCATGGCGGTGCATGCTTGTCATGCCAGTGCTAGGGAAGCGGAGACAGGAGAACCCCTGGGGGTTCACTGGCTCCAAGCTAATAAAAGACCCTATTTCAAAAAGGGCAGGTGGCTTTTATTTCTTTCCCCTGTGTTAAGCTTGGGTTAGGACTTCTACTACTATGTTGCAGAGCTCTGGCTCTTTGTGCTTATGGGGCCTGGCTTTTGTCTCTCTGCTATGGATGTGTGGAAGTGAGCCAGCTTCTTCCCCCATAATGGAGCTTCCCCTGCAATCTATAAGCCTGAAATTAACCATTTCCACCCATAAGCTAGTTCTGGTTGGGTGTTTGTCCCAGCAATGTGATGGTAACTACACCAGAATGTTTGAAAATTCACCTGCAGATCACCCTAAGAAAGGCCCAGAGGGGTCCTGCCACAAAGACAGTTCCAGTTTAGTGGCATATCTCAAATTCTTGCCTAATGGGCATGGTTTGAAAGAGTTGCCCCTCATCACCTGCATCCTCTAGTCTTCAGGAGGTTTCATTATGCAACCTGACTTAAGAGCTACAGGGCAGGGAATCTTGAAAGGGACTGATAGATGGCAAGAATGTGCCCATGCAACACTGGAGAGAACTTGGTTCCCACTTTCTAACCTGTCATGTGGGAACCCTTTTCTCTGCTCCTGTAGATGCAGGCTGGGGTTGGTGGGTTACAAGTAAGTATGAGGTGGGCTCAGGAAGAGGAAAGTAGCAGGGGAAGGCAAAGATGCAGAAGGACCTGTTGTGGAGCTTGAGAGGGGAGGGCAGGCATTGCATAGGTCTGTGTGCTCATGAAAAATGAGCTTATAGGCAGGAGAGTAAGAAGTGCCCAATGGGAACGGGCGGAGGCTGAAAAGGGAAGCACATTGGCCAGGGCCCAAGGAGCTGGATAAGGAGCTGACTGTTTGCGCCATGTTTTAATTACACAAACTGTTAGCAAATCCCTTGGTGATGCTGGGTGGGGCTGCCTAACTACATTTCAGTGTTATGCTGAAAGGTGTAGAGAGCATTATTTGAAGACTTTTATTTCAGCTTAAGTCATATCAAGTTCTCGATTAGTTTTAGCCTCTTGTAATTTATCACTGCAGGTGTCCAAAGGGCTTATAATTTGTTAAAATAGCCATTTAAAATTCAGTAAATTGAATTAAACATGATTCTTTACATAATTCTTTTAAAACTGTTCACAAGGTCACTGAAAAGCAAATCAATTTTGTTTACATGGGGGAAATCATGGACATGCGTGTGATCCTGTCCTAACAAACTGAGCAAGAATATTTGCTTTTATTTTAACTGGAATAAAATGATTTGATTTGACCCGGAGAGTATGCTGATTTTATTCATTGGGTTGCAGAAGAATTGCAATTTTTAGCAGGATTTTTGTTTTTCTTTTTAATCATGGTAAATACCACAAGATCCAAAAATTTCAATCTCACCATTTTAAAGAACATGAGTCAGTAATGTTACTGTATTCACACTGTTGTGCAGCTAATTCTATTATTTTTCATCTTGCAAAATATAGGAAGATCTTTCCACTTAGATTCCTGATATACCATTAATCTCCTACCAAAACAAACTCATTTCTAGAAACTGATTCTCTAAGAAACTGTTCTCTTGTTATGTAATACTTGGAAGATATCAAAAGTTACTTATAGATATAAACTATGAAATATAATACCACAGACACTTAGAAAACCACCATCCAACACAGTTCCTTTCGATTATGGCTAAGTTACTCCTGTATATAATCCCTTCCCCCACATGAGTCAGCTTTTTCAATACAGTTTGGGAAATATTCAAATTATATACTGGGCACTGTTCTCCATTTTGGAACTAGCTCCTGTGATGCTTTTCACTTTGCCTGGAGGAGCTCATTGCACAGTGGGAGAAACATACACATGAATCAACAGCGTGACAGGATGAACTGTGCTCTAATACAGCCATGAGACGCGTGCTGCAAGAACCATGAGGCAGCAGCTTACTCTGCCCATGAGAAAGGTGTGCTTGGGATGGCATGACATCAGTGACTGGGTTGTGAAGAAAGAGAACTGTTGCCAGCAGAAAAAGAAGACTGAAAAACAGTCAAGCTACTTCAATAACTTCCTAACTACTAGTGTAGTCTTCTCCACCTTCCTAGCTTTTCCTAAAAAAAAAAAAAAAAGTTCAACATGAGGCACATGCTTGCAATCCTAGTACTTGGAAGGCTGAGGCAGGAGAACCATGAGTTCCCAGCCAGCCTGGGGTACATTTTGGTTATAATGTGAAACGTTCCCCATAGAATCTGCACTTACCCCTATACCTACTCTTCTTCAGTGGCTTCCTGCCTCCAAGCTGCCCAAACTAGAAGCTGCTAAGTGGCCACTGATACTTACTTCTGTCACACCTTGTTAGAATTAATGAAATTAAAGTGGGTGCCTTTCTTTACATTCAGAAATAAAGAGGCCCGAGTTCTTCTCTCAGGTGGACACATTCTGAGACAGGGTGTCCCTAGAAGAGTATCAGTTGGTGTAACTCAACAAATGGCCCTGTATGTACACACCACGCATATGCATACATGTTCATACCATGTATTTTAGTTCATGTTCAGTAACATTACCATTGATGTTGTCCTGTGGGCACCAGACCTTCCTGTTTCTGCTATGGGCAGTATCATCCTCCACCCATACTGGCTGCTCATGACTTATGGCTCCAAGTTGCTAAGCCTGGTTTATGGTAGCCTTGTATAAATTGTATAAAAACATAAGATTTGTCTCAAACTACTACAGTTCTTGTTATTTTTCTCCCCACCTGTGGTCCTGAGACCTTGATGTCACCCTTGGCCTGTGTGGCCGAAGGTTAAGGCACTTACCACGGTACAGCAGAGGGGCCAGAACCACCAGAGCAGAGCCAGGGCCAGAAGTAGGAACAGGATCAGCAGGGCGATTGCCAGGATGGAGCCATCTGACTAGGGGCCAAGAGAGAGAGAGTCAGCAGTGGGCAGACCCCAGGGGGTCTTCCCTCCCACATTCTCCTACCAATGGTGGATCTGAAGCCCAGAGAGAAGCAAAGTGTACTAAGAAATGGTTGAAACTCTGCCAGTGTGTTTGGCTGTTGGTCTCATGACCCTCTGTTTAGCTAATTTTCAAGAAAAATGAATTTACCATTTTAGGGAGGTCTTGCTCTTCTCTTTGGGACCATTCTGAATATATACCTATATGCATATACATATACAACACATACCCACAAACATCTATGGTGTCAGCAGAGCAGGCATGGAGATGACAGGATGTTGCCACTCTGCCCCTGGACTATGGTCCCCTGCTTAGTGACAGCTTCCAGCCTCCAGGGTCTGGGGTCTTGCCCCATCCTGGGCTGATTCAGGACAATCCTATGCAGGATTCAGCTGCTCCTTGACCTTGTTCACACAAGACATATGACAGACTCCTAGACTGTCAATGAAAGTCTAGAGCCACTGACGAAAGGCTGGGGTGGGCAGGGCCTTTCTGCCAACCTACAAGCAAGGGTGGGAGGGCTGAGTTTTCAGTAGTCTGTGCAGTGAGGGAAGGAGGCAGCCAGGACCACTTTACCCATGTGCCTAGGCCAGTTCTGGAGACAGACATGCTTACGTATCCTGGGGTGGTTATTTGGTTTTAGCAAACAGACGTTCCACTTAGTGTCAGTGTTCTGAGATGGCTAATTAAGGAAGTCACTTGAGATGGCAGGTCTAAGTCCTCCCCACCCAGCTGCATAATGAGAACTGAGGCACATTGCTACAGGCATCAAATACCTAGGGTGTGGCTGGAGAGATAGCTCAGTGTATAAAGCGTTCTCTGTTCAAGCAGAGGGACCTGAGTTTGGATCCCCAGTACCCACATCAATGTGGGATGGGCATGGTGGCCTGTCTGTAGTCTCAGCCCTCCTGAAATGGAGACAGAGGATCCCTGGGGCAAGCTGGCTAGGTGGACTTGCCAAATAAGTGAGCTCTGGCTTCAAGTAAGGGAACCTGTCTCAAGAAATAAGGCAGAAAGTGATTGACATCAGCCTCTGGCCTCCACATACACATATGTACAACCCGCACCCCCTCCAGCAAAGGCTGCTGGGTAAAACTGGTAGCCTCCTTTTTGGCCCAATAACACAACTGGATATTTTCACTGGTGATAACACTCATAAAAGACAGCAACACAAATGCTTACTAATTAGGGAAAGCTAAGTAATATAAAATTACCATGAAATTAGTTAGTATTTTGACATCATGTTGTCAGGTCACGTTTAATAAAAAGAGAAAGCATCTTAGTGTAATGAGTAGATTTCTGTATACAGGTGTCAAAAGTGAGGGGCAGGCAGGCTGTCTGTGATTAATTACTAACCTTTTTTGTTCTTTGTAGAGATACAATCTCACTGTAGCCCAGTCTGGCCTTGAACCTGCTGTGTGGCTGATGCTGCATAGACAGAACTCCTGATCCTCCTGCCTCTACCTCCCAAGTACTGAAATTCAGGTCTGCCTCACTATACCGTGTGTTTTTACTGATATTTTAAAATTAATTTCACTGCTAGTGAGTTTATGGCAACTTACTTCTTTTAAAAATATTTTATTTATTTGAGGGAGGGGAGAGACAGAATGGGCACGCCAGGGCCTCCAGCCACTGCAAACAAACTCCAGACACATGCACCACAATGTTCGTGACTTTATATGGGTAGTGGGGAACCAACCTGGGTCTTTAGACTAAGCAGACAAGCCCCTTAACCACTAAGCAATCTCTCTAGTCCCCAAATTGCTTCTTTTATAAATCAATCTCTCTACTTAAAAAATATCTTCTAATAAGAAAACAGATTCTTGGGGGTTTCTTTCTCAAGTTGGGCTTTTTACTTGGAAATTGGAATAGAGGGGGCAGGAACTCTTGGTCAGTTTACATATGTGGTCCACAGATAGGCTCAGGAGGACAAAAGTTTGTGGCCCAACTGAAATGACACCTATGATCAGGGGACTCTGTTCTCAGTACTACCAGACTCTCAAAGTTGTCCCCCGCTCCAACTTTACACAGTAGGGAGGCTGTGTGGCCTGTTCAGGGTAACCCAGGGTCAGTGAAAGGGCCGAGATATGACTCACTCCTACTCTGAGAGCATGGCCTGTGGGAGGGGGAGAGAAGGGGCTGGATAAAGAGCTCTGGGACTCTTAGAGACCTGGGGCTTCTGGAAGAGGTTTAAAGGCAACTCTCCAGCTCTCACTCCCTGGAACTCTCTGGAATGCCTTTGACTAAAAAGCCAGGGAACTAAACACCCCTAACCCCATCCAAGAAGTCAAGGCTTGGGAATGTGGGATTACCCTCAAGGGAGCTGGGCTTTGGGTACAGGTGCAGGTTCGGGCAGCCTTAGATAGGGTGGGGAGAATTCAGGGCTCCTTGATGACACAGCCATGATAAGGGGCTCCTGGGCCACTGCATGCATACAGAAGCATGGCACAGAGACAGCAGTGGCAGCAAGAAATTGCACATGTTCCAATTTGCTGTTAGCTAAGGCCCAACCTCGTGGTTTCTGTCTGCATTCTCGATCACAGTGATGGTGATAAGGAGCAAGGCAGCCTTCTTAGGTGGCTAGTTAGGAACACAGGTCTACAAGAACATAAGCATCAACCTGCCATCCTGAGACTAGAAGGCAACTCCACTCTGAACCTAAACCCGATTCATCAAGACAGCAGCCCTCTGTTTTCTTTACTTCCTGCTTCTTCCTCCTTCTAGGAATTTTTGGTGGGCCTTTTCCCTTGCTGGAAGGCTCTTTCTGAGTCTGTGCTCTTCTCCCTGACCCACCAATCAATCAAGGTCCCTATATATTTAAATTTAACCAATATAGCTTATCCCAGCTCAATGCTTAGTTTACAGTCAAACTTCTACTGACAGCAGAAGACCACAAAGGGGAGCAAGACGTGATGAGAAGAGGAGGGGCGAGGACAAAAGGAAACGTGTAGTATGAGCACATTCTGGAGGCTAAGTTAGGGAAGAAAGTACAATGGGGGCAGGAGGAAAAAGAGGTAAGACGCCCAGCTGTCTCTGCAGCCACCCAAGACAGAGGGAGCTATGGGAGGGGCACAGAGAGAGTGGGGTCATCCCACACAACTGTTGCAACAAGCGAGCACATCAGAGCTGGAACTTCCCTCTATTTCCCTACAGCAACTAACATGGTGAACATTTCAGACTGCAAGTTTGTTCGCACTTGGAATAATGAGTGCTTTTGGTCATGGAGAGGTTTATAAAACAGCAGCCTTCAATAAAGACTACAGATTACAGCTATTCAACATTATATATAATTCCCCTCCCTAGCTTAGTTTTTTCCACTGCAGACAGATAAACCAGAGCAAAAGGACTCAAAGCTTCTGTTCAGGTATGTTACTGCATCCTTGTAAGTAACTAGGCTAAAGGACTTGCCCACAGCAGAGAGGAGCAGCTTCCAGGCAGGAAGGAGTTCCTGGATTTGGATAGTGATGGCTCCTTAGGAGTCACAGCTCAGCCTGGCTGTAGTGGAGGTGAGGGTGGCTCAGCAGGGGCCTTGGGCAATGAAAACAGTGCTCTGGGAACAGTTCAGGGATAAAGCCTCAGTCTGGCGTGTAAGATCTTCCAGAAAACCACAAATGCCCCATTCCCAAGTATTACCATCAAACCATAAAGCAAGAACTTTTTTCAAAAAACTTAGACCTGGTGCTAGTGCTTCACAAGGAGGTGGTGGATGCAGCCTTGGAGGTGTGCTCACTTATTCACTCAGCAAACATTTATGGAGGATTTACTCTGTGCCCACTGGGTAGACCTCAGGGACAGAGACCGACAACTCCATGGTGCTCACAGTCTGTGGAGGGGATATTTAAATGGCTACACCCACAATGCAGGGGAGATTAGCATTTTACAGAAGAGGAGACATTCCAGAAGGGCAGTCCTGCAGGGACAAAGAGAGGCTGGTATTCCTGCTCAGAGGCAAGCACAAAGCTCCGGTTGTGAAGGTGTGAGTGGTGGGTCACATGATGGGAGCGTGCACATGTGCGTCAGGTGGAAAGCAGGGGTGATCCCAGCTGTGAGAGGCATTCAAGCAGAGCCAAGGAGTGTGGCGTCTTCCCTGACCCAAGCACCTGGAAAACTGTGCAGGTCAGGTAGAGAATGTTTCTTCCATTCCCAACATTTGCTCCATGAATGAGGCACAGAGGGTGTGCAAGTCCAAGTTCAGCACACAAAGAAAGCACCAGTTTGTTGGAATCTGCTCAGCTTTTCCCTTGGGAGTGTGCTGCCCTGAGGCGAATTGTCCTGCTACCCTATGCAAGCAGGTTTTGTGAGGCCTGATGCTTTCACAACTTCAAGAGAAATAAAACCCACCCAGGGTTTGAAAAGGCAGCATTTTGGGTCAAGTGCTTGCTGCTTAAACTGGAGGACCTGAGTTTGGCTCTCCAGCACCTGCATAAAATGCCTGGTGGGCCTGTAATCCCAACACTGGGGAGGCAGAGAAAGAATCCTTGGGGCTCATTAGCTAACTGGTCCAGCCAAATTGGTGAGTGCTAGGTTTGGCAAGAGACCCTGTCTGAAAGAAAAAGGTGGAAGGCAGTAGAGGGAGGCACCTGATATTGACCTCTGACCTTCACATGCATGTGCACATGCACCTACCACACACATATGAACATGCCTATAAACACATGCACATATGACACATGGAAATGCAAAACATCTTCCCAGGGCCTCAGAAACAAATGAGGGGCCCAAAGGTTCAGCTAGTCAGGTCTGGGTCATTCAGCCCTGGCTGGTGACTTCCTTGCCCATGCCCATGCCCATGCCCATGCCCATGCCCATGCCCATGCCTACTATGATGAGCTGGTAAATCTGTTAACTTTGCACTTCACTTCCAGCCTATTTCAGCCAGGCTTCACCTCACACTCATAAGGGCAATGCAGGGGCTCTCCTATGTCAGTGTGTGTATGATAGAAGCAGAAGAGAAGCACATTTTACTGCCCTTAATACTGTGACCCCAGCATCTTTACTTTAACCCCAGGATGGGTCGGTCTTATAATCGCAACGTGTTTTGAGAACAGTATGCTCAGTCTACTAACAAAGGAGTGATTAGCGTGTACTGGTGGGTGATGAGTTTGGACAGTTCTGTGGTCTCTGCTAGGTAAGGCAGAGTCTCAGTATTCATACAAAATTACATTGCGTTCATACAGCCGGACTATGGTGCACATACTGAATGGATAGAATGAATTCTGCCCCGTTGAAGGGATCAGACAATCTCTGTTGGGGCTCCATCATAATCCAATGATGTTGCTCCAGTCTCTCTCCACAGGCACCTAAGGATGAGGCTCCAGACATGAAGCTCCCTATGGTCCCTGCCTTGTCTCTGCTATCCACCCTCTTCCCCTTGCTCTTGTACCAAATGTTATTGTCTTTGAAGCATATTTGGGAGCTCCCGAGCTAACCAGAGGGCTACAGTCAGCCTCTGGCCAGGGCTGGTTCTTGGGACACATCGCATTCCAGGGCTCTGAAATGGAATGTGGAACCTTCCTAAGTGACTCTTCAGAGCTCTGTTTCCTGCTCAGACAGATGGTGGAGCACTGGCAAGTTTTGCTTTGAAAGATGAAATTTAAGTCATTTTACTGCTTGCTGCTGAGAAGTTGTAGATGGGCAAGCCTGGAGGCCAAAATTCTCTCCCCTGGAGCTTACACATTCTCACTGTTATTTCTGAATTATCTACCGTATCCTCCCACCTTGTCATGCATTTTATTTAAGTTCTATTCCTCTAGCATCTGTGAAAGCACTCTCCTGACCTCTTTCTGTCTCTGAATGTTCCTTCCATCTTCCTCAAGGACTTCTGCTTCTGCTGGTAGCTGGCCCCTAGAAAGTCTCTGGTCTCTACAGAGTCTTCTGTTTTGTGGTTGCTGCTTTCTACTTTAAGAAAATATGGACACATATGGCCATTCTAACCAGTTTTTAGTCTTCTTTTGGTGACAATAAGTTGGTGTGAAGTTAGTTTACAGTGCTATGCCACCCACGGATCCATTGCTGGTCCATTGCTGCCATCTTTCTAACACTCTCCAGGGCTGGCACATTTCCTTTCCTGGTTCAAACTCTCATGGAGATATGTCTGTCCCCAGGATTGGTCTAAGTAAATGAATTTGACTCCTGTGAAAAACTGCAAGTAACTGCATCTGGAGCTATGGTGTTAGTGGAGGGTGGTCCTTGGTTATATGTTTGAGGACCCCAAGTCCCAAGCTTACCATGCCAGTATGGAAGAAAACAAAATCCCAGTGGATTTTCTGAATGTAAATTTAATAGCACTCACTAAGGCTGACAACACATTAACAAGGGGGCATAAGTAAATGTTAGGATTCATTCTTGCCACCTGAGAGGCAAGAATAACAGTAAAATCTATAGCACTGACTATTACGTTTCTCAGCCCAGCAAGTGAAAGAACAGAAAAGTTGTCAGGTGCGAGTTAGCTCAGCGTCTGTGGAACTCCTAAAAACACGCTATAAAACAGCCAGACTGCTCATGTAGTGAGCACAGCAGAACTCCCAGTCCGTATGAATCAAATGCCTTCAAGCCAACAGCTTTGGAGGTTCGAGATTCCCTCCAAGGACAAATGTAATGGCTGCTCAAAGCAACTGTGACCTACCCTTTGGCAACAGTTTCTGAAACCTATTTATAGGTCACTAGAAGAAAGCTTTGTCACTTCTCATATGCTTTTCACCAAGAGGGCTCCCAGCTTAAAAACCAGCCCCTCTCAAGACCTGTTTCCACAACTGGTAGGGTTTTGTTAAAACAATTGTCCTTACTGACAATATTCAAATATTCTGCCTTCAAATTCTAGCAATTACCAAGAAAAGTGTGGAAAACACTTGGAATAGTGACAGGGTTGTTGGAGAAAGCATATGGCTTCTAAAACAAACACTTTGAAGGAGAAACCCTGTGGATATATAAATTCTATTTTGTTTTGAATCTCTCCCTCCCTCTATTCTATTCCCCTCCCCAACTTCTTGGGTCATATTTAGCCCAGGCTAGTCTCAAATGTACTATATAGCCAAGGATGGCCTTGAACTCCTGATCTTCTTGCCTCAGCTTCCCTAGCACTGGAATTATAGGCATGAAACACCAACAGTACCTGGCTTTTGTGAATCTTACTACTTGATGTTTTTTATGCCTGGCAGCAAAAGGGCTTAGATAAACCATTATTAGTGTGCAAAAAAGGGGAAGAAGACAGGTGTCATTGTATTCTATATGCTCAGCTCTGAGGTTCCAGTCGTGGAAAGACACTTATATCAAAGTTCTTCAGTATCTTCTCAGTCACCTTGACCCAATAATGAGATTTCATCCCATTTCCACAGGGAAAGTGATCAAAAGTAATTATTTATTTATTTTTTAATTATTTTATTTTGGAGAGAGACAGAGAGAGAGAGAGAGAGAGAGGAGGAAGACAGAGATGGGCGAGGCAGTAGTGTCTCAGCTGCTGCGAACGAAATCCAGATATGTGCGCCCCCTTGTGGTCAAGTGCGGCATTGCGCCCTTGTGGCTAAACGTGGGACCTGGAGATTGGAACCGCTGGAGATTGGAACCAGTGTTCTTAGGCTTAAGAGGCAGGCGCCTTAACCCCTAAGCCATCTCTCCAGCCCATAATTTTTATATTTGTTTATCACTTTCTTGTCTTTCCATAAAATGCAAGCAGTATGTTAATCAATACCAGATCTTAGGGAATAATGCCAACAAGATACTGCTTGTTAGTCTCAGAATGCTTAGTTCTTGTGAAGGGCTGTTGAGACAGGGTTACATGCAACAGGTCCAACCTTTTGACATTCATTAGAACAATGCATCTTTTTATTTTCACACAATAGGATGTTAGGAAATCAAGAGTGAGAGAGCAAGAGGAGATAGAGAAATGGAGAGAGAAAGAGAGAGAGAGAGAAAATGAATATGGGCATGCCAGGGCTTCTTGCCATTGCAAACAAACTCCAAACACCTGTACCATTTTGTGCATCTGGCTTTACATGGGTGCTGTACAATGAAACCCAGGCCAGCAGGCTTTGCATGTAAGCATCTTTAGCTGCTGAGTCATCACCCCAGCCCAAGATACCATTTTTAATTGAGTTTCCACTGCATTTTCAGCAGAAAGCGATGCAGAAAGATGAGGAAAATTAGGTTTTGATGAGCAGGCTGGTGAGAGGTTAAGCAGATGCATGGGGTCAGCTCAGAGAGCAACACAAGTTCCATTCTAGAAGACATGGCAACTCACAGAACTAGAGGTCAGAGCAGAATGGAGGTTAGACTCTGTCTGGTCCAGGCATCAGGGCATCCTGGGCATAGCCAGACAGCCATTTGGGGGGCCCTGAGGCCACTGTGAAATTAAGTGGATAGTGAAGAGAGGGAATTCCAGAAGGAAAATGAACTATGATCAAGAATACAGAGGTATGGGCTGGAGAGTTGGCTTAGTGGTTAAGGCGCCTCCCTCCTAAGCCTAAGAACGCTGGTTCCAATCTCCAGGTCCCATGTTTAGCCAGATGCAAAGTGAAGCAAGGGCGCAATGCAGCACTTGACCACAAGGGGGCGAACGCATCTGGATTTTGTTCGCAGCAGCTGAGAGGCTGCTGGCGCGCCCATCTCTATCTGACTCCCTCTCTCTCTCTCTCTCTCTGTGTCTCTCTCAAAAAAAAAAAAAAAAAAAAAGAATTCAGAGGTAGGAGAGTGAGGAAGGACGAGACACACAGGATCATCACCACACACCTCAGTCTGGGGTGTCAGCATTCACTCTAAAATTTTAAGACCAATAGGGAGGGAGGATGCATGGGACTCTCAGGTCCTTTTTTTTTAAAAGACAGTATATCATGTGGCTCAGGCTGGCCATGAACTCTACATAGCCAAGGATGACCTTGAACTTCTGATCCTCCTGCCTCCATGTCCTGAGTGCTGGGATTACATGAGTGTGCCACAATGCTTGGTTTTAGGTCCAGCAACCTTAAGCAGCATTTTGTAGATATTTGTGCTGGCTAGGTTTGTGCGAGTTTTGAATATAATCTCAAGAGCTCCATGCTGTACAGATGCCTTTTCTAACCGATAAATTTGAATAGTGCAGACAAAATCGTACCTCTCTTATACTTCCTCCGCCTGCAAGTGAAGCAGTTTTCCTGATGTTGGGTTCAGTTTAAAAGAATCCTAGGAATATTTTGGTTGTCACTTATTCAAGTGCTTTTTAATCTTTTAAAAATATGAAACAAAACCTTAAGTTCATTGCTTTGGGCATTGAATAAGCTACCATCTGTTATAGCAGCCATGGTGAGGGCAGAGGAATGCTGGCTATGTGTCATGTCACTCGTGGCACTGGAGGAGAAATAAACTAGAAGCTTCTGAATTTCCTTGGCGCCCTGATGAACACATGAAATGATTATTCTGCAAAAGGGAAAGTGTTTAATTACTTATTTAATAATATTTATTATAGAAAAAAGAATCTGCTTGCTTTTTGGGACTGCAACAATATTGTTTGTGTCAGTACCAAATCATATCTTGATGAAAAATTTACATAAGAACCTTGGGGTATAGTATGATTTTTACTTTTGCGTGATTGCAAATTGCCAACTAGGACAATAGTGGGGTCAGGTTGGGATTCTTCCATTCTGTGATGGTCTTGATCACCGATTTTGTGGATTTTGGATGTTTAAAAAATTGGCAATTAGTTTAGTGTTGGTGAAGTTCTCCTCAGTCTCTTTGTTTTGAGTGGGGACATATGTATATGTAGAGTATGTGTGGTACATGATGTATGTGGTGGTGTGTGGTGTATGAACAAACATGTGCATATGTGCACACCTGAGAATGCCAGGAGGACATCATGTATCCTCCTTTCTTGCTCATCTGATTATTTCCTTGAGATGAAGTCTTACCCTCAGTCTGGAACTGCCACTTTCAGTCTGTGAGTCCCAGTGATTCTCCTGTCTCCACCCACTGCTTTTTATGTGGGTACAGGAGAATTAAACCTGGGTGGTCTCAGGTACACTTAAGCAGCAAGCACTGTTACCCCCACTTCCCCAGCCCCTCTTTCTGTTTTTTATTCCTTTCCACAGACGATTAATCTCTCCTCTTCCCTCTTTTTCCTCTCCTCTTCCTTTTTCACTTTCCCCATCCCCTTCAATATTCTGGATCCTCTTTAAATTGCACACTTCCTGTAATCAACTCTCTCACTAATCTAGAATGGTCAACCCAATACTCAATCATCTGGAGTGGCCTTGGTCACCCAGGGGCAGCTATGAAAGGCACATTCATCATTCATTCACTAAAGACCACGCGCCTTGGAGCACCAGGACTAGGATTTCCTTTATATGCAATTTATGCAAACTTAGAAGCTTAAATCTTCAAATTAGAAAGCAGAGGGAGAGTATTCACAATGAGAAACATATACACACTATGAAGAGACAATACTAGAAGTACAACCAAGACAGCACAGGCCAGGGCTCAGCAGTAGTACATTGGCCCAGAAGGCACAAGGCCCTGGATTCCATCCCCAGCATCACAATGTCAGCAAAGTGTAACCGAACAGACTGGTCAGAGACTGCTTTAGGGACAAACAGACTCACTACTGGAGGCTTTCATAGCAATTTGACAAGTTTTAGTTGGTGATAAGAATGTGGGAAGTGAAATGCAAACTTTGTACGATATTTCATAATGGCCCTTAGGAACACAGGCCTCCCTAAGAAGAAAGATTTAGGAGTAGGTGTGGGGCGAGTGGGGTGTGTGCATGAGTTTTCGTGGTCCCCTGGGATGGTGACCTCACTCTACCACTGCTCTCAGCATGTGAAAGCACTGAGCGAATCTCATCTTCACATCAAGCTTCCCCAGCAACAAGGAGTACTTTGAACACAGACTATTTTCTTGCTCATATCCCCTACGCTTAACAATCACTTTGTTTCCATATTATTCTTACTTACTATTTTTGTACTAGTTTTTGGAGGTGTTCACTCTGTTGCTCTTCTCTGGCTTCCTGAGCTCTATGATGAGCTGATGATACCTTTTCTGATAAAACACTCCAGGAGTACAAATTTCCTCCCAGAGCCACTTCAGCTGCATCTCTAGTTTGTGTGGAATCTTTCTAACAGACCAATTCTAAGTGTGTTCTACTTTATGATTTTACTTTTGACACATACATGATTTGGATATATTTGAAAATTTAAAACATAAGATTTTCAAAATTTATTGGCTATTGATTAAAAAATTTTTCATTCTAGAATGTGTTTTATATGATATAGTTCTTAGAACTTTGTTGAGACTTGACTTAGTCACCATCCAGAGCTTTTTATAAAGACATAAGGTAGGTCTTTGGGAAGGAATAGGCATTGTCTATGGGTGTAATTTCCCAAAAGAGACAGGCTATTCTTCTCTATGCACAGGAGTGAATGGTAGAGAAGTGACTAATTTTGTTCAGCACTGGCTTCATTATTTTTACTTTTGCTACAGTATAGATTATCAAAAATATTCCACCAAATTTCAGATTCATCCACTATAGGATGCCTCATTATTTATAAGCCATAAAAGAAAAACTTTATCCATTCAATTATAATAAACTATTGGTAAGCTGAAAGATCTCAATTTCAGAGATGTTATAATGTAGGAGGAAATATGTGTCTTTTACTTGATGTGAGATGATATTTTTTACTAAACTTGTAATTATTTAATCTCTACTTTATGCATACCTAAAATTCTAGAATATTATGCTGGATCCTGATTATTTCCAATAGATATGTTTACCTGAATTATTATAATCATTTATGTTTTACTAGTTTTAATAGTTGATCTATTAATTACTGAGATTACTGTATGCAAATCTCCTTTCAAGGTAAGACAATGGATTTATAACTTTCTTTTTGAAGTTCTCTTTCTGTGTGCTGTGGGTGGGTCAAGTACAGAATTGTTGAAATTTCCAAGATGACTGTTCCTAGCCACATTATGTCCTCTTCATACCAATAATTCTTCTTTTAAAAATTTTATTTATTTATTTGACAGAGGGAAAGAGGGAGAGAGAGAATGGGTGGGCCAGGGCCTCCAGCCACTGCAAACGAACTCCAAATGCATGCGCCCCTTGTGCATCTGGCTAACGTGGCTCCTGGGGAATTGAACCTGGGTCCTTTGGCTTCACAGGCAAATGCCTTAACTGCCAAGCCATCCCTCCAGCCCCAATAATTCTTTTAAAATTATTTATTTGTAAGTAGATGGAGAGAGAATGAGGGAGAAGGGGAATGGCATGCCAGGGCCTTTTGCCATTGCAAAGAAACTCCAGATGCATGTGCCACTTTGCACATCTAGCATTATGTGGCTACTGGGAAATAGAACCCAAGCCTTTAGACTTTTCAAATGAGCACCTTTAACTGCTAAGCCATCTCTCCAGCCCTTCTTTTTCTTTGTATGCTATAAAGTTTAATCAATTCATATTAAATGGCTACACTAGTTTTCTTTTGATATTTGCCTAATATAATATTTCTCACATTTTAATTTTCAACCTTTTTTTTTCTTTACTGTGAATAGCTTATAGCTGGATGGTTTGAAAATACAAGCTGTTAGTCTATGTTTTTTTAAAATTGCCGAGTTTGTCCCATAACAGTTATTTTGCTTATAGATTATTAGATTTAACTTTATTTCTACCATCTAACTATGTGGTAATTTCAGAGTTTTCCAAGGCATAGTTTTAGGAAAACATTTTTTTTTTCCTCATTGACTCTCAAAACAGGGAAATTTCAAACAGGGCATTCTTTTCTCTCTCTCTCTCTCTCTTTTAAGTAGAAACTTTGTATGGATACTTAAGAGATAAAAACATTGAAAAGTCAATTACTCAAATAACCAATAAAATCTAAATCAGCACAAATACTCCAAACATATTCTAAAAGACACTTTTATGCATATGATGATTATTAAAATGGAGATTTTTGGCAAGCTACTGTTCTTTCAATAAGCAGTATTTGAGATCCAAGCTCTGCATTCTGATATTCCTGTGGTCTTCTGCCCTTTCTGATGATGGTGTATGAGACCACAGGTATCTTATTAAAATAACAATGAAAAACCAGGGTACTATTTTAAAAAACCCTAAAGCCTTGAATTTTGTGTGGCTCTACAGAAACTACTGAGTAAACAGAGAAATGATGTGTGACTGGCACACCAGTCGTAAATGAGAGTATGTTTGGAAGTTTCTTGAAAACAGATTATTCTCTGGAGGAGTTTTAAGCTGAAATGTGATCTCACTTGTGTTAGGCGGAGGTTGGCCGACCTGCATCACACAATGGAACCACCTCCAGCATCAACAACAAAGGTCTCTCAAATTTATTTTCAAAATGTAAAAACCAAACTCCTGGGTTACACTCTGGGGCACTGACCGTAGTTGCCCCTTGTGCCTGACATACTCTTAAGTCCGCAATGACAACTCTCAGCAGTGGAAGACTGGAGACTCTGCCAGCCCAGTTGCCTATGTGATGCATGAAGGCAGGCACACAGTTCTACCACACTGTCTGTCACTGCCTGTGCTTGAAGAGAACCATCATAGAAAGCTCACTTCCATCTGAGGTGGCCAATTATGGAGGCCTTTCTAAACACCAGCCAGAAACTGCCTCTGGGCCCATTCCACTCCTGTACAGTAAATAACCTACAGAACTGGGCACTACAAGTACAGGCAGAGATGTGTCATAGCAGCTCTTTGTCTCCATGCCAAACATATCACAGGCTAACCAGGCCTAATTCCATTTTCTGCACAATCTACTATGCTCCACAATGCTTCTTTCAAGCTCAGCTTCTCCAGCCTCTCCCATCACTGGACACGATACTCAAATGAACTTTAAATCTTAAAGAGGTCTTTTTATATCTCCTTAGTATTGGGCATCATTCTTTGTTACTTTATCCAGAAGTCAGAATGTCTTTGGGAACCGTATCACTATGCCAGTCTTGCAGAGATCACAAAATAAATACAAGAAAAACAAACAATGGGTTTCTAGTGTGTGCCAGGTCCTGCGCCAGCTGTTTCAGGTATATTATCTGTCTAAGTAAGCCAGTGAGGAGCAGAACCAGGATGTTCATCTGATCCAAAAGCTGTGCCTATTTTCCTTTTTCCTCCCTAAGCAAGTCTCCCTGGGTTTTGCTAAGCCACTTATTTCAGAAGACATATCACCTATAATTACAATGATCAAACATGTATATCTGGCCATCCTTCCCTGAAGCTGAATATGAAGCACTAGGATTCATTTGTGCTTCAGGACTATGGATCAGTCCCTGTAGATACTAACTTCCTTCAGCTCAACGGGAAAGTAAACAAAAGCCCATTTTTTTTTTTTTTTTTTCTAGTGACCAAATTCATAAAGCAGTGGCCTCCACATGAATGGCCCCTTGATATAGTTAATGTATCTGCAGCATGCCAACATAGGGGTAGCTTCCACAGCAATGTCCATGCCAGCTTCATATGGTCTCCCTTTGCCCAAACTCCACATTCTGTCATTCAGGTCCTCCTTAAGGCTCTCCCCTCCAATGCAGACTTCCCTTTTTCTCCCAGGTTGTGAGAAGTTGAAGGCAGGAAAAATAGGAAGAGGAGCAGGTGTGGGAGACAGCTGGAGAGGAAGTAGGATTGTTTTGTTGCTGGGGTATAGGAACCTGCAATGGCAGTCCCAGTATGTGTCCTAGTCCCATCTTTTTAAATTGCTTAATTAAAAGAGCTCTTCTCCTTCAGGGCTTGTTGCTATACTATCACAAGTGGAGAGGGTCTTGTTGGGGAAAAGACACTCACAGGCAAGAGTTTTGGGGCTGAGAAAACCATGAGCTGCCTACCTGTCATTCCTGAATTTCTGGAAGGAGTTGTCTAGCTTCCCTTCAGAGAAAGGCCATTATGGGTGACAGCAAAGTGGCCACATAGGTCCGTTGAATAAATACTCCTCAGCTGTGACATGTTTGTGTTAATTTATTCATCTAAAGGCCTACTCATAAGTGGAAACTCACAAATCTTTCGATCCATGAAAAATTTCAATCCCTGTGCAATATTTT
This sequence comes from Orientallactaga sibirica, assembly GCA_036365145.1. Taxonomy (NCBI): domain Eukaryota; kingdom Metazoa; phylum Chordata; class Mammalia; order Rodentia; family Dipodidae; genus Orientallactaga; species Orientallactaga sibirica. The sequence goes on from JAEOAD010000036.1 coordinate 12,449,032, forward strand.
CTTTCTGTACCCCAAACTACAATATTCACCTCTGGGGTGTCTTTCTTGCCTGAGTACTCTGTCATTACTTCTGGAGGGCAAAGACTGGCTACTTCCCTTGTGTTTCTCTTTGCCCACAGTACTAGTCAGTCCTAATATGCTGCTTTTAGCTCATGTGCCATGACCTCCTCCCTGGACTTAGATCTGTCACAAGGAGGACCCATGCTGGTAGCTTCTGGTATGGATAATCCAGTCCAAAGACAGATACTTATTTTGATTGATGAACTGTTTTCCTGACCTTGGAAAAGAAATAGAAAAAAAAATCTTCTCTGATATCTACTTTCTCTCAAGAATGCACAGTGATTTTTTTTATTGTTATTATGCTGGAAGGTAAGAATGTCACTCAACACAGGCTACTAGATTCACTCCCCTCAGACTAGTGAAATTCAAGAGGTTTTGGCCAAGTTGGCCATGCCAGCTCTCTGTTTACCTAGACAGTCCTCTGACTACATGCTAGGCTGAATTTATGTGTTCCCAAGTTACTCTAAAGCTACTGGTAACAAAAAATGAACTGACATAGAAAATGGGCCTGGGAAATTGCCCTGGACAGAACTCTGCACACATATTGGGCAGTATGTCCTTGCCCTCCCTCTGCAGCCTCTTCCTACAGACACTTTGGCCACTATGAGGGGCTCTGGCAAGCCCCTTCTGAGCTAGCCTGACGAAGGCAGACTGTCACCTTTAGCTTGGGCGAGTTGTGCATAGATTAGCTGAGCTGCTCTAGCCGTGACCTGAGGCTATGCAGATGTCCCCAGTTATGGCTATTCTGTAGTGACCTTGATTCTATGAGTATCTTGGTTCTGCCTCAAAGATGAGGGACCTACTCTGAATCTTAATCTGGTTGAGTTGGTTTCTAGATCCTTCTTCTTCCAGGTCTGCATCCCTGGCAAGGGAATTCTCCTCAATGGAACTGGTACACTTTTGGAGAGCTAGCTCTTTGGCTATTGCCCTGCCCAGAACAGTTGGTTATTTTTTCACCTGAATAAAGCTCTTGAGACATGAGAATTGGACAGTTGGTGACACTGTGGGGTTCTGCCCTGTACCAGATCACTGTGGAACGAGGGTGGAGTCATTCATTCATTCAATCAGCGCATACTTTCTGAGTAACTCTCTGTGCAGATATTGCTCCAGTGCTTCAACTGCGATGCAGGGCACCCTTTGTCTTTAAGACACGCATGTGCTCTGCTGTGTTTGAAAACCTGCTCCTTCCAGTGTCTGTGCTTTCCTAACTTATAACCTGACTGTATAGCTGGAGGCTCACCTCCAGGAAGGACAACAGGATGTATGAAGAGGAGAGGACAGGAGAGTAGCCAGCTCTTTCCTTTGAAACAAACCAACCTGGGCTCTCCTTCATGCAATTCTGATTCTTTAGTTCTTCAACTGTTACACTATTGACATTTTGAGCAAGATAATCTTTATAGTTTGGGAAGGATTGTGAGTCTCTCTTTGTCTTACACACACACACACACACACACACACACACACACACACACCCAGATATTTATATAAAAATAACCCCAGTCTGGGGAAGAGCAATCTGGACTCATAAAAACCTGAGGGATACAATTCTGGGGGAACAAGCTGGCCACATGAATGGAATGGCACAGTCAAGGTGAGGAGCAGCATGGTGGCCAGCAGTGCCACCATTGCAGAGGACGCAGATGTCAGCTGTGCGAGATGGACCTGATGTGACAAAATGCCTCCAAATACGTGTGGTGTGACAGGGAATTGAGGTGTAAGAGGAGTTTCCATGAAACAGTAATAAATACTTGTTTCATTCATGCTCTAACTAGTCCCATTGCATTCTTGTACAGAGAGAACATTTTTACAAAAGTAACAAAGCAACTGTAACGCAACCTTGGTTGACTTATTGTCAAGTTTGATTTGCTGGTGTTCCTCCTACTCTAATCATCCTGCTAGCAATATCCTCGGGTTTTATTCCAGGCTATTATGTCCTCAGAAGGGAGCATGTCTCTTACTTAGGGGGAGAGTAAGTCACAGGTGTGCACAGTGAATCCTAACTGAAGAGGACAGAGAAGATGGTCAATAAACTAATAAATAGCCATCATTCTTTGACAGGTAATTGTAGCCTCCAGTCTCTTAAATATATAAGATTTTTCTTGATTTTAGGCATGCAAAAAACGGGTTCTGAGACAGGCTAAGTTAACTTGCCCAGATCCCCCTCCATAGTGGAGGAGCTGGGAAGTAGAGCTGGGATTCTTTTTTTCATCTAGCTCAGGCTGGCCTCAAACTCACTATGTAGTTGAGGATGACCTTGAGCTCCTGATGCTACTTCTAAGTGCTGAGATTACAGGTGTGCATCTCCATGCCTAGCTTTCAAACTGGAATTTCTGGCTCAGTATCCTATATTAATTCCTCCATTATTCTGTAACTGCAGTATGTTATGCTTATGGCCTATGGTTCTACTGGTATATATTGCTTTGATGCCTCAAGTTGTAGTTTGTTGAATTTTTATCTTATTCAAAAGAAGAAGAAGTAAGAGGAGGAAGAGTAGAAGGAGGAGGAGGACAGGAAGAAGGTGGGCTGGAAAGATGGCCTAGCAGTTAAGGTGCTCACCTATGAAATCTAAGGACCCAGGTTTGATTCCCCAGTACCACATAAAGCCAGATGCACAAGGTGGCACATGTGTCTGAAGTTAATTTGCAGTGACTGGAGGCCCTGGTATGCCCATTCTCTCTCCCTCTATCTGCCTCTCTCTCAAGTAAGTAAATAAATAAAATATATTTTTTAAAGAAATGTCTGTGAATGGTGACATTGTATGGGTTTTGTCAGATCATTATGCTTGCTGTTTGTAGACAAGCCTTTTTCATATAAATTAGGAAGAAAAGACAGGGTTCTCTACTTTGTGTAGATTTGTTGGTTTTAGAACTTTTTGTGTAATTTTAGGCTTTCTTTTTTTCTTTCTTTGAAGATTGTGGTTTTATAACTTGACAAGATACAAACAAAACCCCCAACATAGTTAACAGCAGTGAGCATCAGCTAATCTTACTGTTACATACTGTGTGACAAGATCAAGGGTACGGATGTTGTCTTAAGAGAAGAACAACTGGGAAGTGGAGAAAAGACCCAAATCAGAAGACAGCAGGCAAAACCTGAGACAAAGAAAAACCAAAGAATCATAGTTTTGGAGTGATCATGAGAAAGCTGTGCCAGAGGCATACCTAGCCCTTATTCAGGTTGTTTTCTTCTCTGAAGGGCCACTCCCTGCGTTCTCACCTATACTTATCATTTTTTAAGTTACCACTTTGGCATTCTCCCCTCCATGAAGATCTCAGGACTCTTCCTGGCTCCCCTCCTTGTTCCCCTATGAAGTTCTGTAGAATTTACACCTGACTCATGCAACCCTGCTATTTATTATATACTCTTTCATAGGCTTGTTGGACTCATCCCCCCCAACAGCAACTTTGCAGACTGTCCAGCAGCACTTGGAAACACAGTAGGGGTGTAAGAAATGCTTGTTGAGGGCTGGGCATGGTGACACATGCCTTTAATCCCAGTACTTGGGAGGTAGAGGTAGGAGGATTGCTGTGAGTTCGAGACCAGCCTGAGACTACATAGTGAATTCCAGGTCAGCCTGGACTACAGCGAGACCCTATCTTAAAAAACTAAAAAGAGGGCTGGAGAGATGGCTTAGGGATTAAGGCACCTGCCTCCTAAACCTAAGAACACTGGTTCCAATATCCAGGTCCCACATTTAGCCAGATGCAAAGTGACACAAGGGCGCAATGCCACACTTGACCACAAGGGGGAGCACACATCTGGATTTTGTTCGCAGCAGCTGAGACACTGCTGGCGTGCCCATCTCTGTCTTCCTCTCCCTCTCTCTCTCTCTCTCTCTGTGTCTCTCTCCAAAAAAAAGAATAAAAAAATTAAAAAAAACTAAAAAGAAAAGAAAGAAATACTCATTGAATGGCTTTGTGAATTCTGTGCTCTTTGGTTGGGAAATTACAGACTTGTAAAATACTTATTTAACTTCTCATGAAAAATTCTTTTAGGTATTAAAATTCACTTACTTTGTCAGATAAAGGGCAGACTCTGATCCTTCTTTTAAATTGCACCAATTTAGTGTTTTCTTAGTTTCAGGCTATAATTTGGACAGTAAAGGCTGACAGGACAACATTGTTGAAGTACATTGGATGTGCTGGTGAGGAAAGCCTCTGGATTCTGACCATTTTCTATAGCCATGGAGCTCGACAAAGTTTACCCTTTGTGTAGGAATCTTTTAGTGCCTGGATGGAAAGATCTCTCGCCTGTAAAACTTGATGGAATTTTTTCTTCTGGCCAGGGCAACACTTACTCACTGTGAATCTTGAAAACCTGGGACATAGTTGTCTAAATGGGCACCAAAATAAAGTGAGACAAGTCTGAGCTTTTTATTTTAAAAGGGTTTTTGGTTCCAGGTGAGGGAGTGGGCAGGCTAGAGCCAGTACTGACAAATCTAACTCTTTGCTCAGACCCAGGGGATCATTTTTGTCTAAAAACTGTGTCCTCCAGACAAATGCAAGTTTAAAACTTTACATCACCTGGGTGACTACACTTTCCACAGGCTCCTCTTCTTTGCCAGGGCAGGATTTCATGTTTAATTCGAGTTTCTTCATAGGATCTGGGTGGGGACTACAGATCTGTTTGAGCACAGGTCTCTTCGCTTTGGGAGGAGTGGGGGAGTTCTATCCCCTGTGTGTCCCCTCCCAACCACTTAAGTGACAAACATATATACTTCCAAGGACACATCTTGTCTCCAAAGACCCCCTTTGTTACCAGAGGACCCTGAGTAGAGGAACCAACTCTCTAGGATGAATCTTCAATTATTTCAATGAAACTTTTATTTCTTGCTCTTTGACAAGTTATGCTGGTTAATTTCATTGCCAACCTGATTGGATCTAGAGTCACCTAAAAGATAAATCCCTGGGCATGTCTGTGAGGGAGTTCCTAGATTAGGTTAACTGAGGTGGGAAGACCCACCCATGAGTAGCACCATCCTATGGGCTGCAGTCGTACGAAATAAAAAGACAAATGAGCTAAGTACCAGCGTTCATCTCTTTCTGCTTCCTGACTGAAGACTGAATGTGACCAACTGCTTCATGCTCTTGATGACATGTCTGTCCTTTGAACTATAAGCTGAAATTAAAATCTTCCTCTTTAAGTTGCCTGTTTCAGGCATTTTATCACATCAATGAAAAAAGTAACCAATACACAGGATCTTATACTCTAGCTGAGGCTAGTTTCAAACTCATGGTCCTTCTGGCTAACAAAGTCCTGGGATTACAGGCATGTACCACCATGCCCAGCTAATTCAAAATTTTTGTTTCAGCTCACATTATCCTTCTATCCAGATCTCTACTATATTCACCCAGGCAGTAGAAAACCCTCCTACTATGCCTGTTTCTCTTATATCATGTGCTGTGTTTTCACATATCGTGATTATTTGTGATGTTTACTATTTCCTGTCTAACCTCCACTTTCCTGAGACCTCTGTCTGTTGTGCTCTCTGATGTATTCCAAATACCTTGGAGAGTACCTGGCATCTTGAGATCAAGGAACATTTGTTAGCAAATGGATGGATGGTCTTAGATCCCAAATCTTAGAGTGGCAATAATTTTGTTGTAGACTAAGATGACATTTTTAAGTGAAAAAGGATAATGCAGAGTCTATTAAAAGGTGATTTAAATCAAGGTCCAATGGAACAGAAGACTTGGATGTAATCAGATGAGGGCAATGCGAGATGTAAGTGAATTGGAAGATGCAGTGGGCCTTTCTTGGGAGCTATCTTTGCAACACATTGGGCAGGGCACTCTTTCTTCTTTCTAGACACTCAGATTTAAATTTGCAACCCTGCATTTTCATACTACAAACTTAGTCCTAAGACGTTTCCCTTTCCTACTTCCCCTGCCATCGTGGTCTCCAGGGCAGTGACTATTTCTCTACAGGATGGTTAGACATGATGAGAAGTATAATCCATGGTGTTGTCACTCAAAGGCTGGGAGGAGTCTGGACCAGCGCTATTAGGGTTATGTTAATTATGTTCTATAGGTTGCAGGCTCCCAAAGGATCAGCAGGGCACATCTGAAGGCTCTTGAAGGCTACCTGTACAGTTGTCAAATTTGGTGGTGGTTGCTCAGACATCTAAAACACAAGTGTTGACCAGATGTCTAAGACACAGACTTATCTGAGTGGGTAACAACTTTGGCCTCTTTTTGTCAACTGTACCTTTTCAATCATCTGTACCCATTGCTGGTTTACATGACTTCAAGAAAAATGGTTTGCTACTAAAACAGGGTGAAGACTGATGGTAGGCAGAGTTAGGTAAGACAGTTTTGCCCACCATGAAACCTAGCTTCCTATGAGTCTCCTCTGGCTTCTGGGCATACCTGTTCTCTCTCATCCAGCACTGACAATATTAAAGATACAAATCCAGTTTCTGAGGGGTTCTGTCAACATGCCTTCCAATTGCCAACCTGGAAGTGGCCTTGTAAGTATTCAAAATGATCATTGGTCAAGCACCTTAGTGCTAAAATTATCTGAAACTGAATATCCAGACAAAGATTGTTCTGGAAATGTTCCTGTTAGAGACTGAATTCTTTATGTCAGAAAACTGAGCCCCAGTTGCCCCTAATGAGCTGAACTGTGAGACACTGACTTCTGGCAGAAGGAGCTACAGAAGCTGCACCCTACTACCTTCCCAGGAGGACTTGAAACCCCAATGCTAGGGCTCATGCTGGAGATGATGGCTCTGTCAGAGTAGCATAAGGTGAAGGCGTCACTGCTTTGAACATCTCTCTGCATGGTTTTAGACAGGAAGGATCCATGTGGAAAGAGCTGGATGAAAAGACTGCTTTGCTATACCTATGCCTCCCCCCTCTATCCTGCTTCATCCATTTTCTATTTTCCCTGGATTATTTCCATAACCACATAAATGTGTCTCAATTTCTTCCGTCTATAAATAACATGTCCTCTATAAATTCCTCACTTTCCCCCAGCCAGTACCTATTTTCTTCTTCCATTGGAGAAAAGCTCTTTAAGAGTGCTTTTCAACTATGTCTGTGCATTCTCTCATGAGTCCTCCTGGTCCAGTGGCCCACCCTCACTACAGTCCATTTTATCATCTGGATAGTGCATTCAGGACTCCCCCTCAACCAGAAATAGGAACCTGGAGGACTTGACACAGGTAATGTTGATACATTCTATGCATAGCACAGCTTAATATGATGCCACCATCAAACCTTGGTGAACAGAATAAAGAACTGGAAAGCTTCACGGAGCACCTTTGAAGGAGACCAATGCTTAAGAAGAGTTGATAGACACAGTGAGGTCTTCAGTAAAGGAGAAGGGTACATGACTTACACAGTGTGTGGTGGTGATGATGACAGAACTGGAGATGAAAGACAGGCCATCGTTCATGCTGACCTGTAGTGCAGCTTTCCTGCAATAACAAGGGAAGCAGAAATACTTAGCATGGTATGAGCAGTGGCCTGAGAGTCACACATACACTTTTCCTTTGGGCTCAGCTCCTAGCTACCTTTAGGACTGTATGCAGCCTCTTTCTTGGGAGGCTGGAGCTTTTTCCTTGTAAAATGTGGAGGGAGGTAGTTCAGTCAATAAAAGTGTTGGGCTTTGTGGTAGTTTGAATGTATGTCCCTCATAGACTCAATGTTTTATTAAAGCTTGTAACTTGGATTGGAAGAGGTGTCACTGGGAGCAGATCTGAAGACCAGCCCAAGGTGTGTTGGAGCAGGTCTGATTTAGAACAAAATGGTATACAGAGAGGTTTGAGCTCTGCCTTGGCTCCTGCTTGCTGCAAGTTTACGCTTGCTGCATCTGGTGTTTACTGGCTGGTGATGGTTTCTCTCTGGTTGGATGTATGGAACCAGCTTCTTTCTGCCACTGAAGGAACTCCCCCCTGGATATGTAAGCTTGAAATAAATCCCTTCCTCCTCTAAACTGCCTGGTTTGGATGTATATCCCAGTAATGTAGAGCTGTCTACAACAGAAATTTGGTACTGAGAGTGGGGTGTTACTTGTGACAAATTTGACCATGTAGATTTTGGTCTTTTGGAACTTGTGTTGCTGGAGGAGAAATATGAATGGACTTGGAACTTGTGACTGCAGAAGCTTTACAGTGTGGTAAGCCAAGATTTATGGGCTATTTTGGTGAGAGTTTGAAAATGCTTAATAAAGCCAGACTTGTATTTGAAGCCTTTGCTTATGTGCTTTCAAAAGGGAAAGTAAGACTACAGAGAACTTTGCTAGAACTGAGCTACTGGTATAAAGCTGGCTGTGTTTTGCTTCCCATACCCAGAGAGTTGATCAAGGTTGAATTTAAGAGTTATGGTTTGGTGTGTTTGGCAAAAGATACAGAACTGAAAAATATAAGATTTAAAATTGGAAAAATTCTTACAAGTTTAAAGTTATAGGCACAGAGACTGGTTTTAGGTTACTGAAGCTGCTAATGTCAAACAGATTATTACTATTAGCTACTTTACATTGAAACAATGAAAAAGATGCCTGAGGTAATTCCATCCAGGAAAGACTGAATGGTAGATATGCAAACTCTTTTGAAAGGAAGAATCCTGAAGGAGGAAATCTGCTGTCTCAAAAAAGGTGGATAGCACTTGAGAAATGACACCTGAAGTTGTCCTCTGGCCTTCAAATGCAAGTACACACAAGTGCATGTGCACTTATGCACACACACACACACACACACACACACACACACTCACTCACTCAGATGTAGAGGATGGTCTCTTAGGCCCATTCACCTCTGCCTTCCCAGAGAGATGTGCTCAGCTGATGTGTCAAAGTAAGCCATTAACTTCCCATTGCAGCAAACTGTATTGTACAAGCAAAGCTTGCTTCTATTTAATGTAAGTGTCACACTTCATAGGACAAAGCATACTTAAAGTTGTCTAATCAATGGGGGATAAACTGTTTGACTGTTGTTAAGTGGACTCAGTGGTCTAATGTGGGTGGTTTTGCAGTGTCTGGCTAACTCATACAGGCACAGCAGTGAGTGGGATTTGTCTTCTATGCTCTCCCATCTGTATGATGTGATCTCACTAAAAGATGAGTTCATGTCATGCTACATTTACAGCAAGGAGGGTGGGTTGGTGATGGGACCAGGGTAACACAGGCTGATGTCAAGAACCCCAAGTTGTCTTAAAGTGGGAACAAATGATTAAGCCAGAATTTGTATAAACTTTCTTTTCCTCCCAGAAAGCTACTGCCCTATCTCTAGCCTGTTAAGTATGATCTTAAACAGGCTATTTTCTGTTCTCTGTACCAACCCTTCTTCTCTGTGTTGCCACAGAGAATATTTTGACCACATTTCATTAGCACTTATTATAGTAGCACCACCACAAGATGGTTCCCATAAATGAGTTCAGGGAATGTGGGCGATTACCTGAGTCTCTGAAGGAGTGAGGAAGGGGCACAGAGGGTGATGTTGAAGGTCTAAGTCTGGATGTAAGCTGGTCAGAACCAGATGAGGTTCCACTTTGCCTTTCTCAGTGTCCTTCTCTTGGAGGAGGCAATAACAGTTACTTCCCAAAGAGAAATTTTGAGAAATGTGGTTGGAATTAAGTCAGGCATACCTGGGGCTGAGTCCCAGGCTCTTCTATTGGCTGCTTATTATCTTGAGCAAGCCCCTCAAATTCTTTCAGTCAGTCTGAACAGGAATGTGTAGTTCATGGGGAATTGGCAAGGATGAAAGATATTCTAAAGCACTTTCCTAGTGCCTGGCTTGCTATAACTTTAGCCCCACCATTACTGTAGTAATCTCAGAAAAAGCCATGTTGACAATGAAGAAAGAGGTCTTTGTCCCTCTGTCCCCTCTGCCTCCTTCTCCACCTTGGCAGGGGAGCTCCATAGCTGATGAAAACTTACATGCCAACTTCTTTTAAGATGGGTGCAGGACAAAGCAGGTAAGTATCTTCCACAGCAAAGGGCTTCTCATCTGCAAAAAGGAAGTCACGGGATTAAGAAAAGTGAGGCAAGATTATAATTTCAAATTCAACATCTTTGTGAGACCATCAACCAAGTCCAGAGAGACACAGTGGAACAAAGAACTTTGTAAAATACGAAATCCTTAAGCCATGTTATCATTTGAATATAAAATGTCCCTCATAGATCCAGATGGTGGACGAAGGGCCTAGCTAGAAGAAGTAGGTCCTTGGGCTAGTCCCCTCCTGTAGTTTTTTTCTCGGCTCCCTGGCTGTGATGAGGTGAGGAATGTTGTTCCCACAGGCCCTCCCACCTTCATAGATGGAAACTTCTAAAGCTGTGAAGCAAAAGAATTAATTCCTTTCATTGTTTACCTCAGGTATCTGTCAAACAGATATCTGACAAACAGGAAACCAACTTGACTCAAGTGATAGCATCCATTAGCAGTGAACTCAAGGGCTCCTGTTTAAACACTAGCTTTCTGACAGTACTTCCAGCTGATCTAATCTTTGAGCAGCTAGATACTTTTCCCTAGGGAGTTTCATGTCTAAGTTTAGTTTGTGAGAGAAGCCAGAAACATGGAAAAAGTGTCTGACACATGTTAAAGTAGCTAAACCAAAATATTGTTGGTGTTCAGAAGCCAGGAAGCTTCCTTTACATGTATGATGTGGTCAGGTCTCAGGGAAACCCAAACAGAAGCTGTGCTGTAGTGGAGAGCTAGGGAAGAAGCAGTCTTGGTGACTTAGACAACACAGGTATGTCCCAGGGCAGAGGGTCAACAGGCTTTGAAAATATCAGCCCAGAAAGAAGTTGGGTCTAAGTTCTCCAAGTTTATGGACATGACTTAGCCACAGTTCCGTAAGTTATGAGAAGAACTTTAGAAGGTTTCCTGGAGGGCTTAGCAGATCTAGCTGTAGAAGATGGACTGCAGTGGGAGAACCTGGAAGTGAACAAGTCCTTATCCTAATGATGACCAGGAAAACATTTACGGGGCTTCAACCTCAAGTAACTTCAGAACTTCACTGTTTCCCCCTGATATGGGGCAAGATTCAGGGCTGTGAAGTTACTGTTCTCTGTAGATATCAGTCATTCCTTCATAGCTCAGCACTTATTGGATACACAGGCTGTGTACAACTGTGGCACAACCTTTCAATCAAGCTGTGACTGAACATACCCATCACTAGAAGATTCTGCTATTGGCCTTTGGTTATGAAACTGATCCATGCAAGTTCCTACTGCACAGAATACAGCTGACATTAGATCCTTACATGAGTGGAAAATAGGAACATTTGTGTCCTCTGTACATGGATTTAGTGGGGTACAGCCACCTGAGTGGGAGCTAGGGAACACATGTGAGTACTAGGTACTGTGTCCCCACCAGAGAGAAGGGGGAATGCTATTAATCCAAGTGTTGCCATGGTGGAAAGTCAAGTATTCTGTGATGTGCTTGTTCATTCATATATTCATAAGTACTCACTGAAGTCTACTATAAACTAGAGACTTAGAGAATAGAAACAAGGTACCTGCTTTTATGAACTACATAGGAGCTATTGTAGTCAGGATCGCATTGCTGGCAGAAAACACCTGGCCAAGAGCAGCTTGTGGAAAAAAAGATTTATTTGGCTTACAGACTCAAGGGAAAGCTCCATGGTGGCAGAGGAAATGATGGCATGAGCAGAGGGTGGACATCACCCCCTGGCCAACATAAAGTAGACAACAGCAACAGGAGAGTGTGACAAACACTGGCAAGAGGAAACTGGCTATAATACCCACAAGTCTACCCCCAACAATACACTGCCTCCAGGAGGCATTAATTTCCAAATCTCCTTCAGCTGGGAAACTAGCATTCAGAACACTTTGAAGTAATACTGCAAAGGAATACTTTGCAGCACTGTCAGTCAGACATGAACTGACTGGTGCATTTATGACCTCACAATGGTTTTCATATACAAAAAAAAAAAAAACCCTGCACTATTCTGAGCCCATCAATATTTTGACACTGAACATGGAGAAGGAAAAAAGAATGAAACATCCAAACAGAAGAAAGACTACTTGGAAAGAGGAAGGCGCTCAATAGACTAGGAATTGGAGAGGAGGGGAAAAAAAGAGTTAATAGGAGCTGGAGAGGTGGCTTAGCAGTTAAGGGTCTTTCCTGCAAAGCCTATGGACCCAGGCTCAATTTCCCAGTACCCACATAAGCCAGATACACAATGTGGCACATGCATCTGGAGGTTGTTTGCAGTGGCTGGAGAACCTGGTACACTCTATCTCTATATCTGTCTCTCTCTTTCTTTCTACAATAAATAAACTAAATTTAAAATTTTTAAAAAGGGTTAATAGGATGAGACTGTGATTGAATTTCAGTATGTTCATATATTAAAATTCTCAATAACAATATTTAAAAAATACCCTTCATGAGTCTACTATAGGCCACACAGTATGCAAGGGCTTGTGATAAACAAAAGATATGAAGGTCTTTGCCCTCTGAGATGCCTTGCTGGTAATCATTCAAATTAACGCCTAATTATAATTGTGACAAGTACACACACAAGGAGACAGAGGACCTGAGGACATGCTTGCCCTGAGAAAGGTTACTTCAGTTGTGACAGGAGCAGCATGCAAAGACCCTGGCACTGGCAGGAAGGAACCCAAATCTTTGCAGAGGTAAAAGAAGACCCACAGGGCTGTTACATTTGAGACAGACAATAGCCTGAAATGAAACCAGAAAAGGCCACAGAAACATCATCATGATCATGTAGGAAGGACATGAAGAGGCTTTCTGGATTTTTCCTAAAAGCAACAGGGCACTAATGGAGGCTCTTCTTTATGTTTATAATGTCCAAGAATGGAAGGGAGTGTTGTATAAAATTATAAAGATTCTGACAAGAGAGGACCATGCAGTGCTTGCTGTTTTCTACCTGTAAGCCTGACTCTCCTGGGGCATACTGGGAGCCAGAAATCTCTAAGTGCTTCACAGTCATCATTTGGTCAAATCTAACCTAGCACTGTAGTCAGGAAGAGACACTGCTTTTTCTCAGATGGCATCCTGGCAGTTTTGCTACAGAATTTGTCTGTTTATCCAATCAGCTGTTTGCCACATGGGTAACCCTCTCATTGACACTTGGATAACCTTCTCATGAAACCTGAGTAACCCCTATGACACCTGTGTAACCCCTCTCGTGACACCTGGGTAACCCTCTCATAACACCCAGGTAACCCCCTCAGGACATCTGGGTAGCCCCCTCATGACACCTGGATAACCACCCTCATGACACCTAGGTTACCCCCTCACAACACCTGGATAACCCTCTCACGGCACCTGGATAACCCCCTCATGAAACCTGCATAACCCCCTCACGACACCTGGGTAACCCCCTCATGATACCTGGGCAAACCTTTCATAACACCTGGATAACCCTCTCACGACACCTGGGTAACCCCCTCATGATACCTGGGTAACCCCCTCCTGACACCTGGATAACCACCTCATGACACCTGGGTAACCCTGTCATGAACACCTGGGTAAACCTCTCATGACACCTGGGTAACCCCCTCCTGACACTTGGATAACCACCTCATGACACCTGGGTAACCCTGTCATGAACACCTGGGTAAACCCCTCATGACACCCTTGGGAACTGAAGCAGAGCAGGAGCTTAGGCCTTTTTTTTTGGCGGGGGGAGGTCAAGGTAGAGTTTAACTCTAGCCCAGGCTGACCTGGATTTCACTATGTGTCTCAGAGTGGCCTTAACCTCATGGAAATCCTCCTACCTTTGCCTCCCCATGCTGGGATTAAAGGTGTGTGCCACCACACCTGGCTTTTTTTTTTTTTTTTTTTTTTTTTTTTTTTAAGATAGGGTCTCGTTTTAGCCCAGGCTAACCTTGAATTTACCATGTAGTCTCAGGCTGGCCTTGAACTCACAGTGACCCTCCTACCTCCACCCCTCGAGGGCCGGGATTAAAGGCATGTGCCATCAAACCAAACAGAGAAAGAGACAGAGAGAGAGAGAGAGAGAGAGAGAATGGGTGCTCTAGGGCCTCTAGATGCTGCAAATGGACTCCAGATGCATGCACCACTTTGTGCATCTGTGTTTACGTGGGTACTGGGGAACAGAACTTGGGTGGTTAGGCTTCGCAGACAAGTGCCTTAAATGCTCATCAAACCCATCTCTTCAGCCCTCTTTAAGACCATTTTTCAGATGAAAAAAATGAAGATTCAGAGAGACAAGAGTGACATCTGGTTGCACAGTGTTAAAGGCAAAGCCAGGTTTAAAACTGAACTCTGAGTTGGGCGTGGTGTCGCATGCCTTTAATCCCAGCACTTGGGAGGCAGAGGTAGGAGGATCGCTGTGAGTTCGAGGCCACCCTGCTGAGACTACATAGTTAATTCCAGGTCAGCCTGGACCAGAGTGAAACCCTACCTCAAAAAACCAAAAAACAAAAAAACAAAAAAAAAAAAAAAAAAACTGAACTCTGCATTATTATGTCCTTGGTAAGAGACTTTCTGTTCCAGTAAGGCCTGTATGAGGAAATGAACCAAACAGGCTCAACATGGCTAACTAGAACCTGTATTTATTTCCTCATGGCTTGGCTTATCCAATGCACATGCAGTAGCAGTACGTGAGGGAACCATCTCCACCCACACAGTCAGCCCACAGAGCCATGGGCAGCTACAGGATGGCCCAAGAGGCCTTGTGTCTCCAGGCTATGTTCTGTGGGAAGAGCTGGAGGGTTTCCAAAGAGGCAGTCTGCAATGATGTTTCCCCTGGCCTTGCAGGGCTGCATGCCATGTCCTGCCCAAGCTCTTGAGATCACATCTGGCTCTCTCTCAATGATTCTTGTCTCAGTATCTCCATCCCAGCTAGGAGGGAATGGGAGGGGCACCATGGCCTCATCAGGCAGACATTTCTCACTCTGTCCCTATTTTCATTTTCCTTTCCTGCTTACAAGACTAAATATTTCTGGGACAAAGCAAAGCACCACTTTGCTGGGAGAACAGAGGACTTGGACTGCAATTGTGTGACAGATCTGCCACCTCCTGAGGCTGTATCTAGCCCTTGAGGCTATGGGCTTGCTCTGTGGAGCTGGCATTTTCTGCTCAGAGAAGGACTGTTTGGTTTGGAGCCTGTTTTCACTTTACCACAAAAATGAGTGGCTTTTTCCCTCTCTCTCTAAACAAAAGAGGGCCATTTGGTTTCCATAACTCAGATCATCTGACTCCTTCCTGGAATGGCCACTTGGGAAGCAGAGCATGAAGCCTTCTTCGTCTGCCCCTTGAAGGGTCATGCCTGGCTCTGGGGACATGCCAGCCTCACTGCTGCAACCTCTGCCAGCGCGAGTGTGCTGTGCTGTTTATGGGATAACAGGGGATCCTGCCTTTCTGCCCACTGGGTGGCCATTTTACTTCACTACTCATTAGAAGAATGGCTAGAAGCAGAAGCCTGCTCAGTTTTGTTTGCAACTGGGGAGATAATCAGGGATGGGTGAGTGTTGCACAGTAGATGTTAAATGAATTTTTAGATGGTCTTAATACATAAATTTCTTCATTTATTCCCAAAGATATTTCAGAATTCTAAGCACACCATGACATAGGTTAGCCTAAAGCCTTTCTCTAACAATCCAACAGAAAAATGACTGAAATTAGATTTGTGCATCAATGAGTATCATTATATTGAACTGCTGACCACTCCAGACTGGGAAGCAGGCACCCTGGAAGCTGGGTGCAAAGGGGACAGAGAAGGGGCAGAAGAGGCTTTGGGGCCTGACAGATGCTGGTTCACATCCCAGGTCTTCCTTCATGATGGGTCATGTTTATCCACAGTGGTGATGATGCCAATCACTGGGCCAAGTTGCATGTAAGTATGAAAGAATGCACTAAGTAAAAGCATGGTGCTCGGCACTTAGTAAGAATCCAGGAAACGTTCCTCTCCTTTATTACAAGGCATCACATTTAAAAAAAATATATTTTATTTATTTATTTATTTATTTATTTATTTATTTATTTATTTATTTTAGAGAACAAAAGAGAAAGAGAGAGAGAGAGAGAATGGGCACACCAGGGCCTCCAGCCACCGCAAACAAACTCCAGATGTTTGCGCTACCTTGTGCATATTGGCTTACATCGTCCTGGAGAATCGAACTGTAATCCTTTGGCTTTGCAGGCAAATGCCTTAATCACTAAGCCATCTCTCTAGCCCAAGGCATCACATTTTTAAAATTGACTGTAAATGTGTAGTTCAGAGTGAAAAGAACTGAAGACCACAATTTTCAAAGTTTCTGATTATTTAATGACATCATTCTACCAAACTCACATCTTTTAAACACCAGGAATTCCTATGAAAATTAAGTTTTGGAGAAGCTGTTATTTGTGCATAGATAAACACATATACATCCATATATAGATGCATGTGAAACACATACAGGTTCTGTTTTACATTATATAGATGTGATCTCATTTGATGCTAGTCCTCAGAGACAGATTCTATCATTAGTTTGGAAAATGGCGGCTCAGAGATGTTAGTTAATTGAGTCAACATGAGACCACTAATAGGTGTTGTAGCTAGAGTATGAACACAGGTTTTGTTGATATGACTTGCTCAAGGCCAAGCTAGGTAATTTTATGTTGTGGCCACAAGTACTCCAGGAATCCAGATAGAGTCCCTTCACACTGACCACCTAGAGGCAAAAGACCATGACCTGTATTGGGCAAAGCTGGGCCTGAGTAGTAGGCAGAGGGTTGGGGTAGCCTAGTTCCCCATCAAGGCTCAGGAGTCTTCTGAGAGGCCCTGTTCTAAAGGGAATGAATCCACCTTCAGGAACTATATATGAAAACATGCCAGCTCCCAGGTTTTGACCTTGGTTCAGTGTAATCATTTTCAGACTGGAGAAGAGGGCAGCTCCCCAAATTCTTCCAGGTAGTTTGGTGACTATCTATGGATTTGGATTAAAACCAAGATTAAAATTTATTTGCCAAGCCAAACACTAATAGGAATGAGTCCTTTTATAGGGCTGATTAAATAATTGAATACTTTCCAAGTCTTGGCAATCTTTTCTTGATATAAATATTTATTTCTGGAAAAAATGAAAAGAAAAACAACCCTTGGTCTTATCTGGGGGGAGATTCTTGAAACTCTCCAAAGGCTGATGTAAACCCCAAATTAGAGTTTACATTCCTACTGTGACATTTAGATGAGGTAGTGGGAAATGCATTGGTTAGACACTGGAGGAGCTCACTCTTTGTTGCTCCCAGAATCCCCTGGGTCTGGGGAGCATTTTCATGGTACCTCAGAGCCAAATATAACTGTTGAGTGCCAATTATCAGCTGATTTGGGAATGTGGCTTCAAATTAAGAGAGAACAAGACAAGCTAAATTTGGCCCAAACACCTCCACTTTCTCTCTGCTTTCAAAAGTGAAAAGCTTTGAAAAATTATTCAGGGGACTCCAAGTGAACATAATTCAAAGCATCTGTATTGAGCTTTCTGGAGTCCCAGACGACTGTCCAGCTGGGGCCACCTTAATGGTCACTTGCAAATGTGGAGTTCTGCTGCAAAGCTCAATAGGACCCACTGCTGGGAGGAGAAAGGAATAAACATTTACAGGGCAGTACTGTGTGTCAGGCCCTTGGCTGGATGGCCTTCAGAGATGGGAAGATAACAAGCCCAGGACTCCAGCAGAAGATATTAAGTCCTATATTAGGGGACAAACCAGACAGCTTGAAAGTAGTTGGATTCTACTTGGAAAGGCTGAACAGCAGTGGTACAATTAGAGGGACGAGAAAGAAGTCTACAGAGAGCATACAGGGAGGGTAGTAAATTCAAAGGGGTTGGGCGTTTAGAATAGAGTATGCTCACTAGATCTTCCTGAGCTCATGGAAGCCAGGAGCATGTCTGCCTTCTGAGTGGCAAACAAGCCAGCCACCAACTCTTTCCATCGATATGACTCGTAGCCACTCATCCCTCCTGGTCTGGAGCTGAGTTTCTTTAGAAGCCCTAACCAGTTCAGAGGATGAACATGGCATCAGGTTCCAGATAAGTGTCATGGTTTACATATAACCATATCACGAGTCCCTGCATGCAGGGGTCTACAGAGTGTGCCTATGTTTTTAATCCTGATCCATGGATGGATACAAGGATGAACAAAAGTTGCACCACAGAGAACCATCATAGCCCCTTGGCTCATGGATATGATTATGGGCATAACTTTTCACTCTGTTTCAACTTGGAACTCTCATCTGGTAAAGGCGGTGATATTCATTTCACATTTTTTTGCATGTGTGTCCCCCATGCATGTGTATGTGTCAATAGAGTGACTTGCATGCAGTGGCCATGGAGGAATGTCAGATGTCCTTCCCCATCACACTTCTACTCTTTCTTACTCGACCCTGAGTCTCTTACTGATCCCGAGGCTTGCCTTCTTTTGTTTCCCTGAAAGCCCTGGTATTCTCCTATGGGACTGGAGTTACAGACATGAGTGGACACATACAGCTCTTTATGTGGGTCTTGGGGATCAAACTCCAGTGATCTCTCAGGCCTCCTCAGGTCCTCAAGCTTGCCCAGAAAATGCTTTTAACTGCTAAGACATTTCTCTAGCCCTTACTGTAAAATTTTAATGAGATGATATTATTAAATGTTTAGTATTTCCTAAGTACCCAGTACATGTTAACTACTAGTACTAAGATGGGTTTACCAGACACAAGGTATGAGTGCACTTGCAAATTAAGTGGGTCTTAGAATTTGTCCCCAAATTATGTCATGAGTATAGGTACAGGAATGACAAGCAAGCCATTTATCCAATAGGATCTGTGGACACATATTTAATGCAGTGATTCTCAAGTGGAGGTGATTTGTCCCATTAGGGGACAAGTGGCAATGTCTGGGATCAGAAGGAATGTTACTAGAATGGATTTTACAATGCACCACATAGGCAGTGATCCCACCTTTAAAAATGACCCGCTGTAAATATCAGTATTGACAAGGTGTTGAGCTGAGGTTTATATCCTTCTTCAGCCCTTGGTAAAGGGAGGGGCTTAGAGGCATCACTGTGAGGTCCACAGTCCCTCGGTGACTGGTGCAATATCCAAAAATCCAAACTGTTAAGGATGACTGGCAAAGGATTGAGGGGGCTAGCAGCCAGAGGCGTGGAAGCTATGCCCTAGTCAGAGTTGAGAAAGAGTGTTTCTTGAGCAATTCCTCAGCAGGCTTGGATGGGCCCAGGCTTTCTTGGTGGCAAATGGCGCTGCATCTACCCCACCCTGCTTGGTGGAATTTGTCCTACAAGTGGGGTACTTGTGGGCACTGAACTGCTGCAAAAGGCTCTGAGCCATTAAAATGGAGGACTGGAGAGTGGGCCACCTCATACATAAACAGCCATAGAGGGCTCAGAGCCAAGAGCACTTCCAATAGAATACAAAATGGATTATCCTGGTCACTGAGTTTGGGTCATGATTATATCATGACCCCAGAAGGGAAAGAAAGAGCCAGGATCCAGGAGGATCTTCCTAGAAGAATAAGGTACATGTTATGACTTCCATAGCTCTCACCATCCTGAACTCAGAATTGATTGTCAGAATAGCTCATCTAACTTCTCAGGAGAAAAATTATTATTTGCTTATATTTATTTATGTTTATTAACTATACAAGTAATGCATTTGTACTATAAAAAACTTGGTAAATCCTAAGGGTGATAAAAACCATAAATATCCTTGATAATCTTATGTCAATGACAAACACGATTCTTTATTTGTAGACATAGCACAAGCTGACCTCAAACTCATTATGTAGCTCAGGCTGTCCTTGAATTTCTCCCACCGTGGCCTGGTTTCCTCAGTGCTAGGATTACAGGCCCAACTAATAAACATGAATGTCTATGAGTATAATATTTCATTCTGTGTATATTATTTTTATATAATTGGAATCACACTACACATAAATTTTGTGGGATTTGGCATTTATTTCTCTCTAAAGTTATTAGATCAGCTTTGGGTATTGCACGGAAACTAACTGAAGGTAATAGGGCCCAGGTCTCTGCAAAGTATTTCTCCTCTCAATCTACATCAAAAATTTCATGAATGTTGACATTTGTAAAATTTATAAATTATCTTCTAAGCAAAGCATCAGCCTTTTAAAATTTTGTAATCCTGAGGTCAAAACAATTGCTGCACTTAAAACAGCTGTAATTTGGTAAGAATAAATATATTTTTAAAGCTTTGTTTTTCCACAGTAAAGGACAACTCAAGACTCATGCACAAAGCATGTGTCTTCTGACACACTCTTGCGGTTGTGAACAACTGGGCTTGGGATAGGTTTACCTTTGGAAGTGAAATTAAGACACAAGTCTATCCCAAATGGCTAAGGCCATGCCACCAGTTATGGCAAACACTGATGCTCTTAAGGGAAGAAACAGAAATTCAGAATAGAGGTGGAAAGGAGTCCTTGGGTCCACACTTGCGCTACAGTGCACGGCACTGAGCTGCTGTGGCACATGCATGTTGGGGGCTGGAGCTGAATTGTATATGGAACCAGCCACCAGGAACATTTCCTTCCTTCTCTGCAGCAAAATCTAATTTCTCCAAATATTTAGACATCACATTAATATCCTACCTGGGGCTCCCAAGTCTGGCCCATTCTGGCACTAAGCGTCACCTCTTGTATCATCTTATGGAAATGACAAAGGGATAGTACTGTGCAAAGAAAGTATCATCCATGTGATCACCTTCCATGAAGATCTGGTCACCTGGTGCACAAGTGGAGGGGGTGCCAACTTCCCACACTCAAGATAGCGGTGTGAGGGGAAAGGTAGGCTTCAGAGGAGTTCATAAGCAAATTTCTGCCCCAACACTGCCTCACAGAAGAGCATTCTATATTGTTTGCCCTTGAGGCCTCTGCACACTTGGTAGCCCAGTTGCTGCATCAAGGCTGACTGCCCACTGCATCCTGCAGCTAACGCCAACTGCTAACCCACCTCTGGAAAGTCTGCCACCTGTTGCCTGTGGTGGTAAATCCCACCTGTCCAGAGTCCCATGGCACATTATGACCTCTAGATATTTTGTCTGGGTTTGAGAGATGTGAATATGCAGACTCTAGAAGCCACTTTCAGTGGGCAAAATAAAGCTCTGTATGAATGGGGAGTCAGAAAACACTGCCAGATATAGGGAAGACTCTGGAAGCACAATCCTCACAGTGGTCAAACTGTCAGTGATGGACAATTGTGTGCTGAAGTCTGGACCTCTGCTTTCCCTCAACCTGGGTTCAAGTCCTGACTCTCCTGTGAACATGCTCTGTGATGTTGGGCATCTGTTAAATCCTTTTGAGCTCAGGTTTCCTGGCTCCAAATGAGAGTAGTTGTCAGAATCAGTACTTCTGAAGCAGGAGTGTATCAGTCCCCGGGGCATTGCAGTCAGGGCTCGGTGATCTTGGGGATTCATGTTTCGGGAGCTATGTAGAGAACTGGTCCAAATCCCTGGAGTCAGGCTACCCAGGTTCAAGTCATTTCCAAGCCTGGCCATATGAGTTTTCCTGAGTCCTTTTGGTCATCAGCAAAAACTCAGGCTAGGGCTAGGTTCTTAGCAAGCAGTAGCTTCTATCACTCAGATGAAGCTCCTGGTGAGCAGAACACATGTCAATTAAGAACCAAGACACTGTGGGCTCTGTTAAATCTTTGTTCTAAATTACAGATGTGACAGCTCATTATAGGCCATCAATTCTTAGTACCATCAATCAAATTGCACACTAAGGATTTTTGACCAGTATATACAATAACACATGACAAAGGCTTTCATT
The DNA here is from genome assembly GCA_036365145.1 of Orientallactaga sibirica. Taxonomy (NCBI): domain Eukaryota; kingdom Metazoa; phylum Chordata; class Mammalia; order Rodentia; family Dipodidae; genus Orientallactaga; species Orientallactaga sibirica. The sequence goes on from JAEOAD010000036.1 coordinate 12,470,806, forward strand.
TGGGACATTTAAAGTGTCTTCTTCCTCTGTTTTGCTTCTCTCCCACTTATAGAAACATTAATGATATCTATAGGGTGCCCACAGCAGTCTGGCATCCAAATGTTTTCTATGATGAAGTATACTTTCTGGATAACTGGGGAGACTTTTTGAATACAAACACACTGTACTTTTCACATTTGCACGAGGGTTGCTTCTCTTTCCCTTGGGAAGCTAAGTCCTTTTGGAGAATTTTTAGAATTGCCTGTTTGACAAAGTATCATCAGAGTTTTATCCTCTGGCAGCACACAAAAAGTAAACCAAGCCGGGTGTGGTGGTGCACGCCTTTAATCCCAGCACTTGGGAGGCAGAGGTAGGAGGAGCGCCATGAGCTCCAGGTCACCCTGAGACTACATCGTGAATTCCAGGTCAGCCTGGACTAGAGCGAGACCCTACTGGGAAAAACAAAACAACAACAGCCAGGTTTGGTGAATAAGACTGGCAATCAAGTGAGGAAGTAAAATTTTACATTAGAAAACTAAAGCAAACTTATGAAACCATACAACGGGTTTCTCACATGCCCTGTCAGCTGGATGTCGGCGAGGTTGTAAGAAGTCAGTTTCTCTGTTTATAGTCATGCTGTATATGTCCCTACACATCAGGACAGTCTGGCATGTGTTTCATTCCCACATTAGTAAATTATGCATTTCTTATTTACTGTACATCAACCAGGTCATTTCTCAGCTCATGCCATGTCTCCATCTTAGCATTCTAATCTCTCTACAAGTAGACTTCCAGTTAAAGTAGTTCTTTCTTGGTACAATACACTGTATAATGGACTAGGAAAATGTGCAATCAGAATAAAGAGAGTTCAGGTAAAGTACTTTATTAGCCAGTATAGTGTTTAACCTGGTCATTACAGAACTGAACAATTGCTAAATGGGGGCCTGAATAATTATCAAAACATTTTAAATCAAATATTAAATTATTTTAATGAGTTACTTTCTTCTAATGGGGCATATGCTTATGGAAACCTCAGAAAACACCAGAAGAAAATAAAATTTCACAGTGGTCCCATTTAGAGATGACTGCTATTAACATTCTGATTGATGTATGTCTTTTAAGTCTGCATGAGAATGTGTGTGAAAACAAAAATAGCTTCTATGTACTGTGTTGTGACTTAGTTTTAACACATGACACCACATCATTAACATTTCCCACAGCAGTAATTACTCTTCTACAACATTAGTTAGTTGTACAGGATGACTTGTAATTTAACCTGTAGATCATCTACTATGAAACACTTATGCTGCCATTCAGATGTCCTCTCTCCCTTCCTTTCTTTTTATGCTATTAAAAGATTTACTTTTGCCAGGTGTGGTGGTGCATGCCTTTAATCCCAGCATTCGGGAGGCAAAGGTAGGAGGATTGCCATGGGTTCGAGGCCACCCTGAGATTACATAGCGAATTCCAGGTCAGCCTGGGCTAGAGTGAGACCCTACCTTGAAAAACCGAAAATGAAAAAAAACCAAAAAATAATAATAATAATAATAATAATAATAAAGATTTACTTTCACTGGGGAGACGAACAAGAGTGCTGTTTCCATGCTGTACCTGATAATCAGCTCCAGGGTGTAGGAGACAGACCCTGAGGATACTCAACACCTACCAAAGCAGAGATCCAGAGGTTCCTAAGAGCTTATCACTGAAGTAGACTTAAAACTCCCCCACCATGGCTCAAGGAGTTTTACAGAAGAGGGGGCAGAAAGATTGTAAGAGCCACAGATTGAGACATCATGCCCAGGGACATTCCCTCCTCCAAAATAACTGACTTCTGTTCCCACAACACATAAACACATCCCCATGAGGAATACCTGCAACCCCACTGAGGACGTTCCCCAATGGAATGGGGACAGGGACAGGGGAAAAGAGGGTACCAACACATGATGTATCCATACAAAACATGTTAATAATAATAATAAATATTAAAAACTATTAAATGGCCTATCCAAGATTACAGCCAAAAAAATACTTTCATTTATTTTTAATGATGCTGAACTAGAAATGCTGGGTCAAACATGTGTAAGAGCAGCTGACTCATTTCAACAATTGCTTTCATTAAGTCATGATGGTGTCTTACTAATGACAAATGAAATTGTTCCTGTACAGCTTGGTGAATCCTAGGACTTGTTTTTTCTTTTTTGTTTTTTGTTAGAGTAAAATTACCATTAAATGTGGGTGGGGGCTTGGGAGATACTTGTCAGGAAAGTGCTTGCCTCATAAGCAAGAAGACCTGAATTTGATCCCAGAATCCATGTACAAAATCTGGGCATCAACAGGCTTCTAAATGTCTGTTTCTCCCCTTTGACCCATGCTGCTCTCACTCCTGGCTAGAGAATATATACTTTCAAATGGTGGCTAATATGAGAGAGTACAAAGAGCCATCAGAATGACAAGAAAAGAAAGCATATTGGGAACTTCTGGGTATGATGGCGGCATAGGAGCCACGCCAAACCAGTCCAGGGAGGGATTTAAGCAAAACCACAGCAAAATACACTCTTCTTCTGAAAAGTGCAGGAGTATAGGTTTTTCTTAGACACAGTGGAGGAGCAGAGGAGACCAAGATCCACCAGAAAGGAGGAAAACAGCCATAATCCCACTGAGGAGCTTGCAGCCTCCAATCCACGTGATCTGTGGGCCAGCACCACCCACCAGGTGCACCAAGCAGCAGCAGCAGAGACCAAACAAGGAGACTTTCCAACCTCATCAGCCTCCTTTCAGAGTCCAGAAATCTAAAGAAAAGTCAACTGAGATCAACTAAGGAGCTACTTGAAAGAGATACAGAGGGATGGTGTGAGCAACTCCATGCTTCCTGAACTCTCCCATCCCCCAACCATCAGAACTGCAAACCTCCAGCATGCAGCAGCAGCACATCCAGCACAGCTGAGTCAAGCTCAAGCTCCACAGCACAACATGGAGAGATGGAGGTGGGCACTCAGCACTGGTGTGATTGGAAGCCATACCAAAGGTAACAAGGCGAACTGACAAAAAACCAAAAAACAAACAAACAAACAAAAAAACAGGTACATAGACCTGCATTGGAAGTGCTAATCTCTCTTTCCATGTCAGGGCAGGTTTTGGGTTATATATTTTTGGTTGGCTTTACCATTTTCAAATAAGCTGTACTTGTGGGGTTGAATATTGCTGCCTTTAATGCTCACAGATTTATAGGGCCTTTATCTTTTGCTTCTGTCATTACTTCTGTCATTACTGATCCAGATCCAGGCTGACCTGGAACCCAATTCAGAACAGAATCCTTTATCTGCTAGCTGACATGATTAAGGGTGTAGAGCAACACACACCCTTAGGGATTTTGGCCTTATAAGACTGTTTATTTTAATCCCCACACTTGTATACTATGTGCTGGTTTTTACTGAATTTATATTGCTCAGTTGAAGTTTAGAATTTGCCAGTATATTGTTCCACCCAGTCCACTAGAATACTTGCTTAGCAAGCAAACTCAACACCTAGGTTTACTTCTGCGGTTGGATTGGGGTAAAAGAGCTACACTTGACACCTTAAACTCATATCCTGAAAATACATAAAGGTAGATCACCACATCTAAGAACACTGCAGATAAGTAGAAAATCCAAGCAGCAAATCAATTCAGGATGCAAAAGTTGACACATTATAATACAAGAAACACAAAGAATCAAGACAATGCAATCCCACCAAAAATTATAAATCCATCAGAAATGATCACCAATGAAACTATTTTAGATTAAATACCTGACAAAGACTTCAAAAGAATGATTCTATCTATACTCAAAGAAATGAAAGAAGAAATGAAAGGATTCAAAGAAGAAAACAAACTCCTGAAAGAGAGCACAGAAAACCAGCTTAATGATATAAAATGGTCATTACAGGACATGAGTAAGGAAATAGAGATACTGAAGAGAAACCAGGCTAAAATCCTAGCTCTGAAGAACACACTCAGTGAAATAAAAAACTCTGTGGAAAGTCTCAGCAGTAGAATGGAGAAAGAAGAGAACAGAATATCTAAACTAGAAGACCAGGTACTAGCAGACCAGGTGGCAGACATAATACAGTCCAACAAAGAGAAAGACAAGCTAGCCAGGTGTGGTGGTGCATGCCTTTAATCCCAGCACTTGAGAGGCAGAGGTAGGAGGATCACTGAGAGTTCAAGGCCACCCTGAGACTACATAGGGAGTTCCAGGTCAGCCTGAGCTAGAGTGAGACCCTACCTCAGAAAATAAATAAATAAATAAATAAGAGGAAGACAAACTAATAGAAAGGTGTGAATGGGACACTATGAAAAGATCAAACATAAGAATTCAGGATATAGTAGAAGGAGAAGAATTTCAATCCAGAGGTTAATAGGTGTATTCAACCAAATCATAGACGAAAATTTTCCCCAATTTGGGAAAGAAATGCCAGTGCAGATACAAGAAGCTTTTAGAACACCAAACATGTTATAATTAAACTACTAAACATGCAAAACAAAGAAAATCTATTGAAAGCAGTTAGAGAGAAAAAGCAAGTGACCTTCAAAGGCAAGCCCATCAGGATCATAGCAGATTACTCAACATAAACTTTAAAAGCCAGAAGGGCTCTGAATGATGTATTCCAAGTTCTGAAAGATAAAAACTGTCAATCAAGATTACTTTATCCTAAAAAGCTATCTATCTATTCAAATTGATGGAGAAATAAGGACATTCTACAAAAAAACAGGCTAAAGGAATTTATGACAACTAAACCAGCTCTACAAAAAAATACTTAAAGGAATCCTTCATGCTGAGGAGATAGCAAAACACACATAGGAGGAAATGGGAAAAAATGAACCGTACTCAAATAACAGTTAAAACAAGTGAGCAAAGGGAAAACAGGAAGCACTACAAAACAAGAAGAATGGTGAGAATAAATACATATTTTTCAATAATAACTCTTAATATCAACGGCCTCAATGCCCCAACCAAGACATAGACTTGCAGGCTGGATTAAAAGGCAGGATCATGCCATCTGTTGTCTCTAGGAAACTTACCTCTCAATAAAAGACAAAAACTGTCCTAGGGTGAAAGGATGGAAAAAGGTATTTCAAGCAAATGGGCCTAGGAAAGAAGCAGAGGTTGCTATCCTAATATCTGAAAGGATAGTCTTTAAATAAACATCGGTAAGGAAAGATAAAGAAGGTCACTTTATACTGATTAAAGGAACACTCCAACAGGAGGACATCATAATCCTAAACATATATGCACCTAACATGGGGGCTCCCAATTTCATGAAACAAACACTATCACACTTAAGGTCAGAGATAACACCAAACACAATTGTAGTGGGTGACTTCAATACCAACAAAAAATAAGCAGAGAAGACATCTGGATTAAATGATGTCATGGAACAAATGGACCTCACAGATATCTACAGAACATTCCATCCAAATGCTGAAGGATATACATTTTTCTCAGCAGCACATGGAACATTCTCTAAAATAGACCATATATTACGACACAAACCAAATCTTAACAAATACAGGAAAATTGAAATAATCCCTTGTACTCTATCTGACCACAATGGGAATAAACTGCAAATCAGCAACAAGAAAAACTACAGAGCATACAGAAACAGTACACTATTGAAGACATTGAAAAGGAAATCAATAAATTCATAGAATCAAATGATGATGAGAATACAACATACCAAAACCTTTGGGACACAATGAAGGCAGTCCTAAGAGCGAAATTTATAGCTCTAAGTACCTATACTAAGAAATTAGAGAGTTCACAACTAAACAATTTAATCCTTCACCTTAAGGCCTTGGAAAGAGAAGAACAAGTCAAACCAAAAATCAGTAGATGGGAAGAAATAATAAAGATTAGGGCAGAAATTAATGAAATAGAAACCAACAAACCAATCCAAAGAATCAATGAAACAAAGAGTTGGTTCTTTGAAAGGATAAACAAGATTGATAAACCCTTACAAATCTGACCAGAGAAAAAGAGAAGAGACAAAAATTAATAAAATTAGAGATGAGAAAGGCACCATTACAACAGATACCAAAGAAATTCAGAAAATCATACAGAATACTTTAAGAATATATATGCCTTTAAGTTTGAAAATCTGAAAGAAATGGATGATATCCTTGGTTCACATGACCTACCAAAATTAAATCAAGATGAGATAAACCATTAAAATAGACCTATAACAAGTACAGAGATCCTAGAAGATACAAAAAGTCTCCCAACTAAAAAAAGTCCAGGTCCAGATAGATTCACTAGTGAATTTTACCAGACCTTCATGGAAGAGCTAACACCACTGCTTCTCAGGAAGGAATTCTACCGAACAACTTTTATGAAGCCAGCATCACCCTGATACCAAAACCAGACATAGAACATAAAAAGAAAATGACAGATCAATCTCCCTCATGAACATGCAAAATTCTCAACAAAATATTAGCAAACAGAATACAAGAATATATCAGAAAGATTATTCACCCCAACCAAGCAGGCTTTATCCCAGAGATACAGGGATGTTTCAACATACACAAATCAATAAATGTAATACACCACGTAAATGGTCTGAAGGACAAAAATCACATGATCATCTCAATAGATGCAGAAAAGGCATTTGACAAAATCCAATATCCCTTCATGGTAAAAGTATTACAGAAAATGGGAATAGAAGGAACATATCTCAACATAATAAAAGCTATTTATGACAAACCCACAGCCAACATGGGGAAAAACTTGAAGCTTTTCCACTAAATTCAGGAAGAAGACAAGGGTGTCCACTTTCCCCACTTTTATTTAATATAGTACTGGAAGTCTTAGCTATAGCAGTAAGGCAAGAGACACTCATAAAAGGGATACATATTGGAAGGGAAGAGATCAAATTATCATTATTTGCAGATGATATGATTCTATATATAGAATTCCTTAAAGACTCTACCAGCAAATTGTTAGAGCTGATAAACACTTTTAGCAATGTAGCAGGATACAAAATAAACACACAGTAATCAGTAGCTTTTCTATGTACTAACAACATGGAGAGGATGAAGTCAGTGAATCTCTTCCACTCACAACTGCCTCAAAAAATATAAAGTACCTTGGAATAAACTTAACCAAGGAAGTGAAGGATCTCTACAATGAGAACTTTAAAACACTCAAGTGAGAAATTGCAGAAGACACAAGGAAATGGAAAGACATCCCATGTTCTTGGATTAGAAGAATCAATATTGTGAAAATGTTAATCTTACCAAAAGCAACCTACACATTAAATGCATTCCCCATTAAAATTCCAATGGAGAGGGCTGGAGAGATGGCTTAGCGATTAAGGCGCCTGCCTCCTAAGCCTAAGAACACTGGTTCCAATCTCCAGAGGTTCCAATCTCCAGGTCCCATGTTTAGCCAGATGCAAAGTGACGCAAGGGCGCAATGCTGCACTTGACCACAAGGGGTCGTTCACAGTGGCTGAGAGGCTGCTGGTGCGCCCATCTCTGTCTTCCTCTCCCTCTCTGTCTCTCTCTGTCTCTCTCAAAAAAAAAAAAAAAATTTCCAATGGAATTCTTCACAGAAATAGAAAAAACAATCCTAAAATTCATCTGGAAGCACAAAAAATGTCGAATAGCCACAACAATTTTGAGAACAAAAATCAGGCTGGTGGTATCACAATACCCAATTTTAAGTTATATTACAAAGCCATAGTAACAAAACCAGCATGGTACTGGCACAAGGAAAGACATGGAGATCAATGGAACAGAATAGAAGACCCAAATATTAATCCAGGAGGCTGTAGCCATCTGATTTTTGACAATTGGAGAAAAGATAGCCTCTTCAACAAGTGGTGCTGGGAAAACTGGATATCTATATGTAGAAGGATGGAAATAGATCCTTGTCTCTCTCCATGCACACGAATCAAGTCCAAGTGGATCAGGGACCTTAATATCAGACCTGAAATTCTGAAACTGCTAGAAGAAAAGCTAGGGGAAACCCTTCAACATATTGGCATAGGCAATGACTTTATGAATATAGTCCCAATTATTCAGGAAATAAAACTACTAATCAACTACTGGGATCTCATGAAATTACAAAGCTTTTGAGCAAAGAGACAACCTACAGAATGGGAGAAAATCTTAGCCAGCTATACATCTGACAGAGGATTAATATCCAGAATATACAAAGAACTCAAAAAACAGAACAATAAGAAATCAAACAACCCAGTTAAAAAATGGTCTATGGAATTAAATGGAGAGTTCTCAGAACAAGAACTACAGATGGCATATAAACATCTAAAACAGTCCTTAGCCATCAGGGAAATGCCAATTAAAACTACTTTGAGATTCCATCTCACTCCTGTCCGAATGGCTACCATCAAGAAAACAAATGACAGTAAGTGTTGGCAAGGATGCAGAAAAAGAGAAATACTTCTACAGTGTTGGTAGGAATGTAATCTAGTCCAGCCATTGTGGAAATCAGTGTGGAGGTTCTTGAGACAGCTAAAAATAGATTTACCATATGATCCAGCTATAGCACTCCTAGGCATATATCCGAAGGACTCTTCTTACTACCTTAGAGATACTTGAACAACCATGGTTATTGCTGTCATATTCACAATAGCTAGGAAATGGAACCAGCCTAGATGTCCCTCCATAGATGAATGGATAATAAAGATACAGTACATTTACACAATGGAGTTCCATTCAGCAGTAAAGAAAAATGAAATTATGAAACTTTCTGGGAAATGGAGGGATCTGGAAAGTATTATACTAAGTGAGGTAACCTACGCTCAGAAAGCCAAATGTTACATGTTCTTTCTCATATGTGGATCCTAGTTACAAATGTATAGACTTGTGTGTGAGCTGGAACCAAAAATTGGTAGCAGAGGCCAGTAATCTAAAAAAAGCTTATAAGGGAGGGAGGGAGGAGGAAGGACTTAAGGGGATGGTATTGTATATATGAAATAGAAGAACAGATTACAGGCAAGACAAAAGCCTAAGTGAGACCAGGGGAAGAGAATGTGTAAAAGAAGGGCAGGGGAGGGTCAATCAAAATTCAAGATATTCTGAATAAGACTTATATAAACTTACTTTTTTGAATAATGGCACATCCGGAAGCTATACATTGTTACTAGAAATTTTTCAGTGCCTGGGATGGGATACCTTCCAGGGAGTTGTTGGCCAGAGAGGTCCCTGTTGCCTCTAAAACATTACAGGCCTTTGCCAAGGCCCTTGGTTTCCCTTGAGAAATAGATGATAAGACCCTATTGCTGAAAACCTCATTTGCCTGAGTGGCAAGGTCACTGAGAAATCAAGCTGGTGCTGAGCAGAAAACCTTTTCCCTATACACCAGCCAACTGAAAGCTGATAAAGCTGCACTGCATGCAGCTGTACGGGAGACAGAAATCCTGAGTGGTGAAAACAGTGGACACTGGAAACCTCAAGTTTGGCCAGACAGGCCCAATGACTAAACAGGTGCAATAGTGGCATGTCTGCTCTGGGGGAAACCAACTGCTCCCTCATTGGACTGAAGGCCTGCTCTATGGGAGGGAATACATGCCTGGTACTCAAAAACCTAATCAAAAGTCTATGGCAGGGGAGGTCATGAGCCTTAGAGGTATAAAGCCTGCTTTTGTCTGGCTAAATGAATACATAAGTCCCAGCAAACTGTCCTGAAAGCACTACACTTAATGTTCATATTCACATATTAATGCTATCTCACTTCTGGTTAGAGAAGCTTCTCTTTTCAGATGGCAATGACCACTAGGATGACCCAAAAGGCAACATAATGCTGAGAAGAAGGGACGGAGGAGTGTCCAGCACTGAAACATATCTATCACACCCTCCAAGGCTCAGGGTACATTGTGGAAGAGCAGGTGGAAAGAATGTAAGAGCCAAAGGAAGAGTACCATTCCTTACAATGTAACTGTCCAGACAGAAATTGGCCTTGATATCCATGACCTCACAGTGCCTAGCAATACCTTCACAAGACCCTCATAATATGAGAAAAAGATGATGACATCTAATTAAAAGAGAGACTAATGGAGAGAGGGACGGTATATAATGGAGAGTGGTGTTCTGAAGGGGAATGGGGGGAGGGGAGAGGAATATCATGGTTTATTTTCTATAAGTATAGAAGTTGTCAATAAAAGAAAAAGAATTTAAAAAAAAAGAAAGCAGACTGCCTAGCATGAGACAAGTCATCTCTGTCACAGCCCAGAAAACATTATAGAGCAAGTAGTGGGTTAAATATGAATGCTGCTCTCACTGCTAGCCTGAGAACCTCCTCTAAGGAGCTGGTGGTAGACATTGAGGACACTCAACACTCATCAAGGCAGAGAACAAGAGGCTGCTGAGAGCTCAATACTAAAGGGGACTTATGCCCTCCAAGGCTCAAGGATCACTGGGGAAGAGGGAGTGGAGAGAATCTAAGAGTCACAGGGGAGAAGGGTATGCTTTGAGACACTGTCCCCTCACACAAAGAATGACTAGTGCATTCATGACTCCTTAGTGATTACTCATAATCCCAACTGAAAAAATAATATCCATCTATTTAACTTGTCATTGTATTAAAATGAATTATGTATGAACAACAATGAAAAAGACATCGAGAACAATAAATTGTGATATGGCTGTCATGGAAATTTGTAGAAGAAATAGATGTGGGTACATATAATAACCTTGAGTCAAACATAAACTTTATGTAGTGCAAAACAAACCATACACAAAAATTTTGCTTGTATATGATTTTAAATATATGAAGTACACATTTGTATATATTCACAAATATTCAATGAGTAACACAAAAGATTTGTGTATTATTATATGTAAATTATACCTCAAAAGTGTGGTTTAATTTTCAAAAACTGGAAGATTTCCTAGCTATCTTTCTGTTGTTTCTATTTTTTCCACTTTGGTCAGAGAATATATCCCATATGGTTGGAAACCTGTGAAATTGGTGGAAATCTGCTATTTGGTTCAGCATATGATCTATTTTGGACAATGTCATAAGCATGCTTTAAAAGAATGTGTGGCTGGAGAAATGGCTTAGTGGTTAAGGCACTTGCCTATGAAACCTAAGGACCCAAGTTCAATTCCCCAGGACCCATGAAAGCCAGACGCACAAGGTGACACATGCTTCTGGAATTTATTTGCAGTGGCTTGGATGCCCTAGTTTGCCCATTTGCTCTATCTCTTTGCCTCTTTCCCTCTATCTCTCTCAAATAAATTTTAAAAAAAGAATGTGTTGCGGGGGGGGGGGGGCTGAAGAGATGGCTCAGTTGTTAAAGGCATTGTCTTGCAAAGCCTGACATCCTAAGTTTGATTCCCCAGTACTCATGTAAAACCAAATGCACAAAGTGGCACATGCATATGGAATCTGTTTACAGTGCAAGAGATTCTAGTATATCTATTCTCTTTCTCTTCTCTCTCTATCTCCTTCCTTTTTCTCTCTCTGCTTATAAATAAAAAAATATATTTTTAAAAAGAATATGATTTGGTAGTTTGTAGGTAGCACATTTTCCAGTTGTCAAATGAGTCATTTAGGTTAACTGTGGTCTTTATATTCTCTATATTTTTCTTTGTTAGTTTATTTGCTAATTCTGTTAGTTAGTTCTAAAAGAAGTGTTAAATTTCACACATATGATTGGCAGTTTTTCCATTATTTTATTTCAGTCAATTTCCTGCATATGTAGTAATATATGCTATCAATGTAGTGGTGCATGCATGCATGCATGCATGCATGCATCCATCCATCCATCTATGCTACTAATTTTTTTTGAGGCAAGCCCTAACAGACTGGCCTTTTGTTTTTAATGAAAGAGCGAGAAATAGAGGGGGTGGGGAGAATTGGCACACTAGGGCCTCCAGCCACTGTAATTGAACTTCAGATGCATGTGCCACCTTGTGCACATTTGCGCACTTGCATCACATTGTGAATCTGGCTTATGTGGAACCTGGAGAGTTGAACATGAGTTCTTAGGCTTCACAGGCAAGTGCCTTCATTGCTAAGCCATCTCTCCAGCCCAGTCTATGCTACTTTTTATCTCATGGTTTCTTCCCTGTGATTTTTTTCTCAGCCATCTTTTTGAAATTCATAGACTGTGTTCTTATGATAATATTTTGATAGAAAAAAATTGTTAATCAAAAGTTATGGCTGTGAATAAATACTTGATATTTGCTTGAAAAAAAAAAAAAGACAGGCACATTGGTAATCCCAGGGATGGGGAAATAGAGGTGGGAGGATCCCTGAGGCTTGCTGGCCAGCCAGTCTAACTTATTTGGTTAGCTCCAATGAGAGGCCAATGAGAGACTCTCTCAAAAAGATGTAGATGTATACCTGAGGAACAACACCTGTGGTTGTTCTCTGACTTCCATGCACATGTGCACCCACATACAACTGAACATGCATAGATACACATACATGCAATAAACTCCAAAAAAAATTTAAAACCAAGCTGGCTGTAGTGGTGTCCTCTTTTAATCCCATGAGTTGGGAGGCTGAGACAGGAGAATCAGTTGTTCAAAGGTGTCCTTATCTATGCAGTAAGTTTGAGGGCAGTGAGCTATATGAGACCTTGTCTTAAAAAACAAAAAACAACAAAACAAAAGAAAAATGGCAGCTGAGTATTTCCACTCACATTTCTTTGATTACATAGAGTACTTTCCAAATGCTTATTATCATTTTTATTATAAATTTGCTTTTCATAAATTTCACTACCATTTTCTACCTTTTTAAAAAAATTAATTTATACATGAGCAGAGCGGGAGGGAGGAAGAGACAAAGAATGTGGGTGAGTGAGCGTGAGCACACCAGGGCCTCCAGCCACTGCAAGTGAACTCCAGACACATGCACCACTTCTTGTATCTGGCTTTAAGTGGGTACTGGGGAATCAAACCCAGGCTATCAGGCTTTGCAAATAAGCACTTTCAACTACGGGAGCCAGCTCCTCAGCCCATTTTCTACCTTTTTAAAAACTGACTTTATGAGCTACTTTTATACTAAGATTATTGACTCCATGTTGCACATGTTATAAATCATTTTCTCCTTTTGAGTTTTGTTGGGGTTGGTAACAGAAGAATTTAAAATTTTTTGTGCTCTATCAGATTTTTGTGCTCTACCAAAATTTTTTTCAAGCTTGTCCGTTTATATTTAATGCCTTTATCCACAGGATAATGATGCAAATATCCGTTTTTGTTTCCATGCAGAAATTTTATAGTTTCATGTTCACATTAAAATTTGTAGGTCAACTTGAATTTTTTAAAAGTAAGGTATGAGATAAAAATCAAACTTAATTGTTTTCCCAAGTGGTTAGCCAGTTGTCGTAGTACCATTTTTTGAAATATTCACTGATTTGAAGCATCACCTTATGTTACATTAAGCTCACATGATGTTTGGCTCTTTTTATGGATTTTGAGCCAATGTTGTTTACCGATTATCATACCAGTCATGCATTTTTCCAAAGACTGAAGCTTATAAATTCATCCTAAGATCTGCTAAGGCACATTTCCACATTTTTCTGGGCTACCCTCATGTTTATTCTTCCACATAAACTTTAGAATTATTTTGTTCATTTAAAAAGTTCCATTGGAATTTTCATTTGGATTGTATTAAAAGTGAATAGTAACTTCAAATGCCCAGTTATGACCCCACTTGGCAACAGTAATAATGACACTGGATAACTAGCCCACAAAACAACTTATTATTGTCACACTTGTTTTACAGAAAGAAAGTGAGGCATGGAGATATTGAATAACTTGTCACAGCTAACAGAGCTGGAGATGACGAAGAGGATTCTGCATAGTGTTTGACACAAGACACTGCGCTATGCCAGGATTCTAGCCCACTGGTTCATTCATACTTCATTTATACCCCTCACAAAATTTTGTGACCATCTTCTTATGTCTTTACAAATTTGCTTAAATCAGATCCCACTAGATTTTATTTGTCACATTTCCTAGAATATTTTTTAATTGGACTTGCTGAACTCCAGCAAAGGGAAGTGAGGCAGTTACAGTGGGGATGGTAGTGGGGTTAAATATAAGCAAAGTATAATGATAAATGTGTATGAAAATGTCTTAGTGAAATTCGCTACTTTATATGCTAATTAAAAATTGCTAAACATTTACAAAATAAGTGAGGTGCTTATTCTGAAAACATCCAGTTTAATAATCCTCTTATTAGTCTAGTAGCTCTGCTGACAATAGTTTTCTAGGAAGATAGTCTTTTATTTTATTTGACAATTTCATACATCGATAGATAATGTATTTTGATTACATTTACATGTGCCCCCCCACAACCATCTCTTGTTCTCTTCCCACTTCCACTGAACTTATTCCAAATTAGTTCCTCTTCTACTTTGATGTCTTTGTATTATGTGTGGGGGGCTTGGAGTTGAGACTCAGAGTTAAATCAGGGTTGCTTGCATAAGCATGGGTGGGAAGTTTTTTACCAAAGCATGGGCAACTTATTAAAGGTTATACCACTAAAGAAAATGTCCCCCACCCACAAAAAATCCATTAACTACCAATAAATTCATCAGGGAGGGTTGGGGCCATGTGAGCCCCTGCCCTACCCATGACAGAATGTTGAAGGGCGCTGTCTTCCATAGGTTCTGTGCAAGTAAGAGCTCATGAGGGCAATGGCCATGTCTTGTCTGGAAGAATGTATTTAAAAGTACTGATGATTTTTTGTTGGTTCTCTTGTGTTCTTTCTATTAAAAAATATTTATTTATTTATTTATTTATTTATTTATTTATTTGAGAGGAGAGAGAAAGAGGAATATATATATAGAGAGAGAGAAGGTGAAAGAATGGATGTGCCAGGACCTCTAGCTACTACAAACTCCAGAGACATGTGCCACCTTGTGCATCTGGCCTTAAGCGTGCACTAGGGAACCAAACCTGAGCCCTTTGGCCTTGTAAGCAAGTGTCTTAACCACTAAGTCATCTCTCCAGCCCTCTTGTATTCTTATATGCTTATAATGTCCATTATGGTAGTGACTAACCACGTGTAGCTGTAAACACTAAATGCCATTAAAAACTCAATTCTTCAGTCACACTAGCCACATTTCAAATGTTGGCATGTGGCATGAGTCAACCATATTGGTTAGCATTCTAGAACATTTCCATCACTTCTAAAGGTTCTACTAGATAGTGTTTCTAGAACTGTCAGATCACCATTACCGAACAGTGGTGAGATGAGAGGTCTTGTTGGCTTTAATTTAATGATTCCTCTAATAGTGGTTTATTATCAGAATGACACCAAGTTTTAAATCCATACATGTAGATGTATTTCATTATGTTAAAAAGTCTTATCCTAGTTCTAATTTTCTAAAAGTATTTAAAAATAATTGGAACAGGAAAAGAGCCAGTTGTGTTGGTACATGTCCTTAATTCCACTACTTGGGATACTGAGACAGGAGGATTGCCATGAGTTTGGGGCCAGCCTGGGCTACAGAGTGAGTTCCAGGTCTGCCTGAGCAAGAGTGAGAACCTGATTCAAAAAAATTAAAATGGGATGGAGAGATGTCTTAGTGTTAAGGCACTTGCCTGCAAAGCCTAAGGACCTATGTTCAACTCTCCAGATCCCACATAAGCCAGATGCAAGTGCAAGATCACACATGCCCACTAGGTGATGCCAAGTGTCTAAGTTCAAAACTAAGTGGCTGAGGCCCTGGTATAATAATTCTCTCTCTCTAAAATAAAAAATAAAAATAAAACAGTGAAAAATTAAGATAGATAATGACATTTAATTCCTTTTTGGAATCAACAATTTTGGCATGTGAGAGCCAAATTCCCCTTCATTTTTCAAAGCTGTCTTAGTTATCTTGATTCTTTTCAAATGTGTTTTCTTGCCAGTATTTAAATGTTTATCATAAACTTCATCTCAAGTAGCCTCCTCTTCTTTGTCCAGTTCATGTTTTAAAATCAAGATCTTCAAAAAAATGAATTAAAAGGCTTTTCTTGCAGGGTGTGATGGCAAATGCTTTTAATCCCAGCACTCTGGAGGCAGAGGTAGGAGGATGGCTTCCGAGTTTGAGGCCACCTTGAGACTACACAGTGAATTCCAGACAAGCCTGGACTAGAGTGAGACCCTTCTCCAAAAAAAAAAGGGGGGGCTTTTCTTTGTTTCTGAAATAAAGATTGGACAGTCTCAGGCTATTTGTCTCTAAAATGTGGTAAAACCTGGGTGGAAACTTTGGTCTAGTGTTTTGAATGAGGGTGGTACTTCCTTTCCTCCCTCCTCTGGTTCATGTATTTCATCTTCATCTGTGTCTGATCACACTTAAATCCAGCCAGAAAGTTTATTTCTGGGAATAAACTTTTTCAAATTTAGAATCCATACTCTGATTTTTGGCAGATCTGGCATTAGTCCTGTCCTGTAATGTGTTTGATCTCCCCAGTCCCGAGGCCTCTGGCTTCCATTCCTACTTCTGTTTTTATGTTCTGCATTGGGGATTTCCCCTTCTTTCCTTTGAGACAGTCCACATGTTACAACTTAAAATTCTACTTTTTCCAGAATTTCTTCATTTGTTATGTTGACCACAGGTCCTCCAGAAATTCTTTCAGATTTCTGAGTGGCTAACTGGCTCATTTTATTATTAAGCAAAGGCCAGAAAGGTGGAGAAGAACAGGTATTACTGCATGGGTTCTGATCCTGATTAGATTTATCATCAGAATACTTGTGTCTCAGTGTAAGTTTTCAAGGTTGTTCATAGTCATTTAAAAAGGTAGTATATGTACATATGAATGCTTTATATTTTCTATTGTTTTATTAACAAGCTTATTCATAATAAGCTTTGATAATCATATTAACACTTTTCACCACAAATACATGTTTTCCATTTAAAAAAATATTTAACTAATTTATTTATTTGACAGAGAAAGAGGGAAAGAGAGAAAGAGAGAGAGAGAGAAAGAGAGAGAATGGGCACGTCAGGCCTCCAGCCACTGCAAACAAACTCCTGACATGTGCACCCCCTTGTGCATCTGGGTCCTTTGGCTTTGCAGGCAAATACCTTCACCACTAAATCATCCCTCCAGCCCCATCCAGTTTATTTTTAAACTGTTTTTCCTTCATATGGGAGACACTTGGATCCACACCATGTTTGAAGCAGATAAACTACAGTGGCTAGGCTTCATTACTAAACCTTGAATTAACTCTTTCTGATTAAGAACAGCACTTATATTCTCTTTTCTTGTGAATTATAATGCAGTACCTGGGGAAAATCCTGAGAAAGGAAATATGTAATATAAAAAAATGCAAACATTTTACAACTTGATATAGAGAGCTGAAAAAGGAAATGGGAAAAGTAAAGAAATGTAGATCATTTCATTTTATTAAAAAAATTAACCTTGGGCTGAGGGATTGCTTAGTGGTTAAGGTGTTTGCCTGCAAAGCCAAAGGATCCAGGTTCAATTCCCCAGGACCCATGTTAGCCAGATGCACAAGGGGGCGCATGCATCTGGAGTTCGTTTGCAGTGGCTGGAGGCCCTGGTGCACCTGTTCTCTCTCTTTCTCTCTGTCAAATAACTAAATAAAAATAAAATATTTTAAAAATACATATAAAAAAATTAACCTTTAAATTTCTTTTGGGTTGGGCATGGTGGCACATGCCTTTAATCCCAGCACTTGGGAGGCAGAGGTAGGAGGATCACCCTGAGTTCGAGGCCACCCTGAGAGTACATAGTGAATTCCAGGCCAGCCTGGGCTAGAGCAAGACCCTACCTTGAAAAACCAAAAAAAAAAAAAAAAAAAAAAAAAAAAAAATCTAAATTTCTTTTGGTCTTTTGAGACAAAATCTTGCTATGTAGCCCAGGTTGGCCTCCAGTACATGATCCTCTGATCCTCTGCTTCCACTTCCTGAGTGCTGGGATTATGGGTGTATGCCACTATGCCTAGCTCACAATGTATTTCATTTCATATATTTTATCTTACAGGGAGAAATAAACAGAGTTATATATTCTAGGTTGATAGGTATAAAACATTATGCTGCATTTAAAATTGTGTTAATGTTTATGTTATCCTTGGGCTTTTGGCCATGTTCTTTCCTAAATGGACATGAACATGTAAATGAGGGCCAAGTGTTTTCCTTGAGCTCTGTTTTCCACTCATGTTAAGATATTTTTACTAGTTTTATGTGTCACTTGTAACACAGGCGAGGTTCAGTTCACCGCCTCTGTCTTCTGCAAACCCTTAATGTTGAGCTGGAAGCATAACAAGCCAAATCCCCACCTATCCAGGCCTGTGACGGTGAGTGGAGAGCTGGGCATGGTTGACACGTGTATACCAGGGAAGAAGAAAGAAGAGGAGGGAAAATAATATGTGCTGATTTCCCTGGAAACAAAAGTTCACAGAAAGGGGTGGGAACATGATCAAGTCACTGTAAGTGCATGTATTAAAGTTCTCAGATAAACAGAAAGTTCACTGAGAAGTTCTGTGACTCCAGTTATTCTGCATGTCCTTCTGACACAGCATGTGTGCCCGTCAAACACTGACTATGAGGTGAGCTATGTCTCCCCATCCCGCTTCCATATGCCCTTATAAGAAGCTTGCTGGTGTCTATGGTGGATTAAAACCATCAGGAGTTTCGAGATTGTCTTAGGATTTGGGTTGAGGAGCAGAGATGCTGACTTTCACACCAGGACTGCACAGAAATGGTGCAAAATATCTGCAAACTGCATGTACCTTTTGGATATGTGAGAACATTTCTAAATTCTATAAAAAAATAAGTGCTTCCAATGCTGCATATACTCTCAGGCCAGGAATTCCAAATGTCTGTGTTAAGGACACTGCATATCTGTGTTAAAATGTTCAAGTAGGTTTTAAGGAGGGATACAAGGCACATCTCTCAATCCTAACTTGAAAGTGGGTTCAGACTTCCTCTCTCCCAGGGCTATAAGGAGAAGAAAGTACTGAGTGGTGACTCAGTCAGCTGTCCTCCTCTGCCTTGCTCCTTCTACCTCAGGGTTGCTGTGCAAGAAGATGGAGTGCATGAACGCACAGCATGGTGGGAAATGCAGCACAGCATAGCACAGCACAGCTGCTATTTATCACTGCAGACAGAGTCAGTAATTACCCGTGTGATGGACGCCAGATGCAAATAATAACCAGGGCCTTGGCATCTGTCCCCCCATGCCCAGACCTCCCATCTCTCCTGGACGGCCACATGAGTCACACATGTCTTTAAATTAGGAGCTTGCCTGCTACAGATGGCTCCAGAGGTTCCAATGTTATGACAGTCCATTTTTCTCATGAAACACACTTAGTTTTGCTTCCATATTCCTGTATTTCATATAAGGTATTCATTGTGATGAGAGTTTCTTGGCTCCTCCAAGCAAGAATCATCCAGATGGAAAAAGGTTCCAGAATTTACACATGGAAGATTAACAGTCTGACTATTGCTTTCTTCAGGATTCATGCATTTAGAGCAGCCTTTTCATTCTTATCCTTGCAAGACTCTGATGCTTTGTTAGGAAACCTCAGCTCAGCTGGCCCTGACGAACCAGCACTTGCATGGTTATCTGGGAGTGAATGGCTTGGTGGACCATGGTGGGTGAGGAAATAGGCACTCTGCTGTCTCCTGGGGACAGCAGAAGGCTGTGGGGACATGTGCAACCTTGCCTTGCTCGCTAAGCTGGATACTTTCAGCTGTACCCACTGGGGGTTGCCTAACTCAGAGGGAAACAAACAAAGCTTGACAGGGACAGCTATCAGTCCCCATAGGTCACTCAACAGTGAACACTTTCCTGTGCAGGTCCCCGCGAGTGGCCATGCTGGAAGACAGGCTGGCAATGCCTCTTCTGAAGCAGGCCAAAGAAACCCACCAGTGCCGCCAGTACTTACTGAGTGTGACTGAGTCATTGATCTTGAAGCTGCAGAGGACCCTGTCTACATTGCGGGCGTGTCGGAAGCCATTTCCTCTCACCACCACTTGAAATGACTCTGAAATGAAGAACAGGACACACTACTTGACCATCTCTCTTGAGCTTCCTGCCTGCCCTGATTTAGACTCTCCAGTAACTACTTCACCAAGCTGCAAATAAGCAAATCTCAGATCAGGTTGGAAACCAAGAGCAACCCAATGGCCCCTTTCCACTTAATGACCCCTTCTCTATGGGTGTTTATGAGGAAGGCATATGGCTTCTTGTTCTGTGTACTTACCTTTGCTTCCATCTGGAATGCCGTCCTCCTTCCTCTCTGTCCATTCACATCTAACCCCACATCTAATCAAGTCTAGACAGTTTTAAATCAGCCAGAGGGGGCCACAGGGAGGGGTCCTTCTCTTTTTCCTCTGTCAGCTCTCATTGGCTCTGGTTTACATTTTAGAAACCCCTAAAAGGATTTCTTTAGAACAGAGATGCCTAACGAGTTTTGGAAACCACTGCCTACGGTATTCACCGCCAGTGCTGAACCACTGTTTGCAAGAAGTTATGTAATTCTGATGTTCTTTTGTCCTTTTCTCCTCCAATGAGGAAAACATTCCTTTGGGTCAGTAGTTGTGTGGCACTTGTGTGGCTGCTCTCTCAAGTGGTACTGAGGAGGTTTGTGCAGGCATCGCATCATTTAACAAGAGACCAGTCTTGTGTGTGCCTGAACTGGCAGTGATTCTTCAGTGCAGGGTCTGTTTTTCCATGACCAGAAGAGCTAACATACCTCAAAGGCTTGCATATTAATGTCCCATTGGTGGAATGTATGTTCATTTAGTATATAAGAATGCCATCCTTATAAAGTAAAAAGCATTCTTTTTGTTTTGTTTTTTTTTTGAGGTAGGGTCTCACCTAGCCCAGGCTGACCTGGAATTCAGTATGTAGTCTCAGGCTGGCCTCAAACTCATGGCAATCCTCCTATCTCTGCCTCGCAAGTGTTGGGATTAAAAGTGTGTGCCAGGGCTGGAGAGATGGCTTAGTGGTTAAGGTGCCTGCCGGCTAAGCCTAAGAACCCGGTTCCAATCTCCAGGTCCCACGTTTAGCCAGTTGCAAAGTGATGCAAGGGTGCAATGCCGCACTTGCACACAAGGGTGCGCACACATCTGGATTTCGTTCTCAGCAGCTGAAAGACTGCTGGCACGCCCATCTCTATCTGTCTCCCTCTCCCTCTCCCTCTCTGTCCGTCTCTCTCTGTGTGTCTCTCCAAAAATAAATAAAATTAAAAAAATTTTTAAAAAAGTGTGTGCCACCATACCCGGCTCTTTAAAAAATATTTTGTATTTTATTATTTATTCATTTATTTAAGAGAGAGAGAGAGAGGGAATGGGCATGCCAGGGCCTCCACCCACTACAAACGAATGCCAAACACATGCACCATCCTGTACATCTGGCTTACATGGGTCCTGGGTATCAAACCTGGGACCTTTGGCTTTGCAGGCAAGTGCCTTATCCATTAAGCTATATCCTTAGCCCCAAAGCGTTCTTTACAATAGTCTTATCAAAGAAAAAACCAACTAGTGAAATGCTTAAGAATATCTGCCCAAGTATGATGATATTCAGTGGCCAATGCTCCAGTTTCTTTTGACCATTCTGTATGGAGAAGAATTGGGGCTTTTGATAAGGCTAGGTGGCATATAAAGACAGAAACAAATTAAAAGCCAGAGGAAAGAAATGCAGTAGGTCTGGAGTAAATTGCTTTCCAAATGAAGACTTTGTTTAAAGCAGAAGTGAAATTAAAAGCTAGCATCTAAGACTCTTTCAAAGTTAAATAAAGAAGCTAAGCTGAAGATCTTCTTTGCCCAGGTAATGACCAGTGGTCAATGAGGCCTTGCTGTGTGCCAGCTCAGTGATAAATGCTGTATAGATATGACATAATTTCAAACTTCCCACAGCCCAGAGAGATGGAGCTAAGAAAACGATCTCAGTGTAGTGATGTAATCTGTCCAAGATCATACAGATAACAACCATCCAACACAATCTGAAATCCAGGTCTGCCAGGCACCCCAGGCTCTGCAGTTAAGACCTTATCATCCATTGTTCTCTGAAACTATCCTGCTGAAATGAATGCTCATTGCCTTGTGATACATGAGCAACTTAGAAGTTGGGATGCATACGTGTGCGCGCGTGCGTGCGTGTGTGTGTGTGGAGGCCAGAGGACAACTTTGGGTATTGTTCCTCAGGCACTGGCTACCTCCCTGGCTTTCCTGTCCAGCACTGGGATTTCAAGCATGTGTCACCATGCCCAGCTTTTTCACATGACTTCTGGGGATGGAACTTAGGTCTTCGTGCTTGTAAAGCAAGAACTTTGCTGACTGAACTACCTTCCCAGACTGTGGTTGTGATGCTTTTAAACCTTATTTTATCATACTGTTATTTTATACAGGTGTGCTCACTTTTCAGAAAATCTGAATTGGCCTGCATGTGAAGCAAGAACCTAAGAACCCAGGGACACTATGAATACAGATGTATGAGTAAGAGAAATGTAAAGACCTTGGGCTGGAGAGATGGCTCAGCGGTTAATGGAGCTTGCTTGCAAGGTCTGATGGCCTGAGTTCATTTCCCAGTACCCGTGTAAAGCCAAACACACAAAGGGGCGCATGTGTCTGGAGTTTGTTAGCAGAGGCCAGAGGCTCAGGTGTTCCCATGCTCATTCATGTGGACTCTCTCTCTCTCTCAAAAAAACAAATAAATAAATATATTTTTTAAATTTTTGTTTATTTTTAATTTATTTATTTGAGAGTGACAGACACAGAGAGAAAGAGAGAGAGAGAGAGAGAGAGAATGGGTGCAACAGGGCCTCTAGCCACTGCAAATGAACTCCAGATGCATGAACTACCTTATGCACCTGGCTTACATGAGTACTGGGAAATCGAACCTCGAACCAGGGTCCTTAGGCTTCACAATCAAGCACTTAACCACTAAGCCATCTCTCAAGCCTGAAATTTTAAAAAGTGTAAGAGCCTTAGCAATAAAGAAATGGAGAATCTGACATTGTGATGACTTGCCTGGAGCCCATTAATTAGTAAGCAGCAAAATCTGAACTTGTATCCTTGGGTTTAGTAGCATTTTTTAAAACTGTATGAACCAAGGTCATGGGCATATGGTTTTTCAGGACCACAGTCATGAATATTAAGGACTTACACATGCATATTGATACATACACACAATTGCTAAGTTTTAAAAGTTTTCTTTAAGTGCCTGCCACGTATGTTATTGATCATCACTTGGTCCAACAGGCATTTTAATATGTGTCAAGCATTGTGGGAGAATCTTGTAACCTTTTATTTCCTCAGTTAAGCCCAGAGAAACCTATTTTTGTTCCATCTTGACTGCCAGACATATAGACATCTGCTGTTTGACACTTTTGCTGATTCCAAATGTTTTCTGCCTTGCTGCTGGGCCTCCTTCTCTGGTTTCCTCACAGATCAGCAAAGGGAGAGAAGACGGTGGAAGGCAGGCTGAATGCCAAGCATGTGTCTCAAACATCATGTTCCAGCACTACCAGTTCAGCTGTTGAGTACACTATAAAAGAGGCTCCACACATGTCTGGTTGGCTCAACCTCAGGGAGTTTAGGAAGGAAGACAGCAGGAACCCATGATGTGGCCATGGTGGAACCAAACTATGTAACCACCCAGGCTTGGGGAGAAGAAGAGGAGTGCAGAGGCGAGCTCCTACCCTGCCTGGCACTATTTCCACGTCAGCACACATAGCTGGTTTCCAGAAGAGCTCAAACATCTGACCTAGCAATCTGACTAGAATGTCAGATCTTCACACAAAGAAGTTATGTAATCAAACACTGTCCAATCATTCTGCAGCGAGTGGGAAAGAAGCAAGACACACTAGACTCCGGGCACACCACTTTAATTCCACTTATTCCCAAAGCCCTGTATCTACCCTTCAAATTATGCACAGCTCAATGTTTTCAGGTAATCTGCACATTGGCCCTAGGTCCTATAGGAAGTGTCTGAGGATCTAGCCTAGACCTTCAGGGAGGATTTTTAAAAATTTATTTGAATGGTCTTTGATGTAATCTTTTGTGATATTTATAGTTAAGGCAGAAATACATTGAGATCCTTTCATTATTTTTATTCCCATTATTATCTTATGATTCTTGACAGCAGAAACCAATATTTCTATTTCCTCTAATGTGTGTCTATCTTAACTAGGGACTGTGTTAATCTTAGTGTAAGCTCATTGGATAAATCAATTAAGAACATAGAATAAAGGGGAAGTATAAGGTGCTCCTGTATTCAAGCGGCAGCCAAGTCTAATCTGGTTTATCTTCTGAGGTGAATGAATGAAAGTCACTCAATATAATGAGTCATTAAAGAAATGCAAATAAAAACCACAATATTACTTCACATCAAATATGAGAGTTACACTAAAAGAGAAGGGCAAAAAAAAATTGGTGAGGAAGTGCATTGTTGGTGGGAATGTAAAATGGTACATTCCCTTTGCAAATAATTTGGCAGTGGCAGTTCCTCAAAATTTGAAACACAAGCCAGGCATGGTAGCACACACCTTTAATCCCAGCACTTGGGAAGCAGAGGTAGGAGGATTGCCGTGAGTTCAAGGCCACCCTGAGACTACATAGTGAATTCTAGGTCAGCCTGGGCTAGAGTGAGGCCCTACCTCAAAAAAAAAAAAAAAAAAAAAAAAAAAGAAAAAAAAAAGAAAAAAAAAAGAAAAGAAAAGAAATTGAAACACAATTACTCTGTGGATCAAATATTCTATCCCTAGTTACATACCCAAGAGAAAATTTAAGAAATGTATGTCCACATAAACATTTGCATAAGTACTCATAACAGCCCTGAAGTAGAAAAAGCCCAAATATCAATCAACTGCTGAACACAGTTTTTCTGTACAATGTATTACTATCTACCTATAAAAAGAAATCAAGTTCTAAAGCATGTTAATGTGGGTGACCCTAGAAATATTATGCTAAATAAAGGAAACAAAAGGCCACATATTGTAGGATTTTACTTCTATGAAATATCCATGCTAGTAAAACTGACAGAAAATAGATTATGGATTGCTGGGACTGGAGGGAAGGAGATGGGAATGACTGTTAAATGGGTTTCTTTGGGGAAATGAAAGCATTATGGAATTAGACAGTGGTTATAGTTGCAGATCTCTGTGATATATTAAAAACCACTGAACTGTATACTTTAAAAGGATGAATTTTATGGAATGTGAATTGTCACTCAATTTTAAAAAAGGAAAAAGTGGCTTAATGAACTTATTCTAGCCTATTCTTTTTCTTTCTATGTTTTTCTTCTATGTTCTAATTGCAGAATACATAATTTTGAAATGACCTCAATATATAGACTGCCTGTCATTCACAGCACCAGAAATGAGACATCTGCATATTTTCTGCCTGCTATGGTGACTAAGACTATCTTGCCAAATCACAGCTCACTGTTTTATCTTAGAAGTAACACTGAATTTTTGTACTGAATAAATGCTTAATATGCTGTGCAACATCTAACATATTATTCTAGAACATTCCGATATTATAATAATTTCAGTGAGCTATAATTGATATATACTAACTTGAACACAAAGTGTGGAATCTGGTATGCCTTGACATATGTATATACTCATCAAGATGATGGCCACCTTACTATACTGAAAAATTTCCCCTGCTGCCTTTAATCTCTCTTTCTGCTCCTCCCCTTTTCCACTCGCATAAATCACTGGTCTGCTGTGCATTAGTTTGCATTTTTCAGAATTTTCTGTAAATTCAAGTATATAAGCAATTTGCTTTATTTGGCTTTTTTCTTGACATAATTATTTAAGACCTATCCATCACTGTTTGGAGGTTTACACTCAGTTTATTGATTTTATTGCTGAGTATTATGCCCATATAATGGAATGACCACACTCTGTTCATTCACTTGTTGATGAATATCTGGGCTCTTAAACATAGAGCTGTTGGCTAGAGAGATAGCTTAGAGACTAAGGCACTTGCCTGTGAAGCCTAAGGACCCAGGTTTGATTCCCCAGTACCCACCTAAGCCAGATGTACAAGGTAACACATGCATCTGGAGTTTGTTTGCAGTGGCTGAAGGCCCTGGTGTGCCTGACAGACAAAGACAAGTGAACGAAACAGCGCCACTATTCGATACTGCCCGAATGTCTATTTGAAGTAGCCAATCTCTAAATGCCAACAAGAAGCCTACAACTATTTTCCTGTGTGTTAACTCACTCTGTGTTATCAGAAACAGTGGGAAGCACAGTGGGAACAAGACAACTGCCTTTGAAATGACAGTGTGAGGAGCTAAGTATAACTTCCTTTCTGGAAGCCCTTGTCAGACCGTCAAATGTAAAACAGTTGGCAGGTTGCACACTTGATCCCAATTAGTTCCTTCCTGGAGAACAGAGCACACTGTGACTGTGAACTTTGCAAGTCTGGGCCAACTGAGAGGCTCCTGAATAAATGGTGCTCTGCACAGAGCACATTAAAAAAAAAAAAAAAAAAAAAAAGGGACTGGGGCAGGAAGTGCTATGAATTTTTGTACTCAGTTTTTCATACTGCTTGCTACATAATATATACTGAGAAGTGATGGAAGGAAAGAAGGAATGAAAAAAGAAAAGATCAAGGGAAGTAAAGGAAAAAGCAGAGAAGAAAGGAAGGAAGGGAAAGAAGGAAAAAAGCAGGCTAGGAAGGAGATGGAAAGTGGGAGGAAAGGAGGAGGGGAAGGAAAGAAGAAAGAGGAGAGTGAGGGAAGGAGGGAAATGGAAGGCAGGAGGAGGGCAGGAAAGGGAGACAAAGAAAAGAGAGAGGAAAGAAAAATCGTTAATGAAATATTAGTGGCTTCCAGACTCACTCTCTCTTCTATGGATAGGCCTTTGTCATTGCAGTTCTCAATTTGTGGCACGTGAAACCATGGTCTCACAGTGAACTGGTGGAGCTGTCTATCAGCTCTCCTGGCCTCGACCTGGATGCTCACCGATGCTCCCCACAGCTATCAGCCTTCTTTACAAACAGCTCTGCTATGCTCATTTTTCTACCCCTGCACAATCTGCTATTACTAAGTCAGGCTTTTCCAAACCTGCTCTGTATGTGAAGCAGGCTATTTGAGCTCAAGTTCAACACTTTATATTTGTCCCATTAAATTTTACGTTCTGCAGAGCAAAATACAGACCCGTGTGTTAGACTAGGGGTCTACCCAGTGCACTGTCTTGGCCTTTCAGAGCTCAGTTTGCCGTCAGAACCACTGCTGGTGCTGAGCTGGTGAGAGCCCGATGAGATCACTGTCTGCGGGGAATGCAACCATCAGCATGGACTGGGGCAGGGCAGGGCAGGGCAGGGCAGGCCTTGGCAGGGCTGATCAAAGAGTCAAGGAAAGAAAATAATTGACAGTGAGAGGAGGATGGGAGAAGTTCTTTCTGAGGTAAGGCCCTTGATAAGGGTGACTCCTGCCTTCTTCACTGGTCTCTCTGGAGCTGGGTTCCACCACTGTACCTTAGAAATGGGAAGAGCTATTCTTGTGTTTATTTCCTTCTTCAACACACGTTGAGTTATTTTCAGATACTCTGACTCTTATCAGGATCCTCTTCAATATTCTCTCAGTGCAATGCATGAAAGCTTTTCTTACCCCGAAGTGGTATAATGACCCTCACTTACCACCAAGCTTTACCCTTCATTAATGTGAGGCTGAGGACAGCCGTGCCTCCTTGCTCTGTACCACAGCTTGTGCTTAACACTCTCAAGTGAATGCCCCTTGAGTGCCAGATCCTTGTATGGCCTCATGTGCCTAGCATAGATGGTGCTACCAATGCCCGAGTCAGCGACAAGGACACGGGCACCAGGGCTTCAACGGAAGCTACCCTCATTCCACACAAAGGCAACGTCACATTTAGGGAACCAGTGGAAGAGCCTGAGGTGTGAGATCTGCGGGGTTTCACTTTCTCTCTCAGCATGTTATTCAGTGGTCAGCAAGTTGTAATCCTTCCATTCTGACTCAGATGCAGGAGCTTGTTTGTTCTAAACACAAGGAGTTCCCATCACTATTTTGTATTAATATTTTTAATGAAAAAGAAAGGAAATAGAACTGGATGGCTTGCTCTGAGACAGAAAAGAAAACAATGTACACATGTGATATTAACAGTCTATCAGAGATTTTAGAGAAAGGGCTTGGATTTAACAAATGTTTGTCTACTTTATTTGTCCTACTGAAGAAAAAAACTCTTGTAATAACTTAGGAGTTGAACTGCCTTAATTCTTTCAAAATAATTAACTGTTCATTAACACATTATTGCATCTTTGTTTTCTTGTCTTTTCTTTTTTTTTAAATTTAATTTATTTATTTTCAAGCAGAGAGAGAGATAGAGAGGAGACACAGAGAGAGAATGGGTATGCCAGGGCTTCTAGCCACTGTAAACGAACTCCAGGTGCATGTGCCACCTTGTGCATCTGGCTTACGTGGGTACTGGGGAATCAAACCTGGGACCTCTGGCTTCACAGGCAAGTGCCTTAACCATTAAGCCATCGCTCCAGCCCCATGTTTTCTTGTATTTTCATTTCATATTGTCTTTTTTTTTTTTTGAGGTAAGCCCATCAGACTAGCCTCTTTTTTTATGTGAAAGAGCAAGTGCAAGAGTGAGTGAGTGAGAGAGAGAGAGAATTGACACACCAGGGCCTCCAGTAATAGAACTCTACATGCATGTGCCACCTTGTGCACATGTGTGACCTTGTGCACTTGTGTCACTTTGTGTGTCTGGCTTATGTGTCTGGAGAGTTGAACATGGGTACTTAGGCTTTGCAGGCAAGTGCCTTAACCACTAAGCCATCTCTCTAGCCCTTTTTTAATGTCTTGAACACCACACCCAGACCCTTATTGTGGCTGCTGATGTTTTATAGCACCATTCATCCTGTGAGGACTGGTAGACTGAATGATTGAGACTAATACATTAAGTATGCAGAATGGCCAGCACCAACTGACTATATAAATATGTCACTTCAGGGGAGGCCTAGGGTGACCATGACCATGTGATATTCCTTTTGAAGGCTGTCATGAGGATAAAGGATGACATTACTATGCAAAGGCATGGAGGTGCCTTGCACTGGGTGGGAATCCAAACCAATTTGGACAGACCTTTACAAACAACTCTCATAATGGTTCTTTTTCTTTTACACCCTACAAGGAAATTTAATTAGCATTTTCTACTCCTTTTTTAACCACCGTCCTCCAGCCCCTACCATGGAAGTAAACATGAATTTGAACTCAAAACATCATCACCCTTGTTGAAACAATTAGCATATAATTTCAACTTACCTCCTGCACAGATTGTGGATGGTTCCGCTGCTAGAATCTCGATGCAGGATTTCTTCAAAATCTAAGAACAGAAATAAAATTGTCAATGTCCACCTTATTTTGATACAAGACAGAACTAAGATAATGCTCTTAAGTACTGAAGTAGGGAGGTTCAAGGACATTAGGGTGTAGACAGAGGTGCTGGACTCTTAATGAGCCAGACTGTGCCAGGTGTTGTTGGTGTTCAAAAGCTATAGAAATTATTCACTAATTTGGTCTTTTGGCATTTATTTTAGGTCTCTGTTACAACAGGCCTGGTTGGGGAGAGATTCAACATGGAGGTGCAAAATTGGCTTATGTGTGTGTGACGTGAGGAACAATGGCTGACAGTCTGTGGTAGGAGCAAGGGCAAGAGGCACAGCAGAAGTCATAATGGTTCGTGGTGGGGATAGCTGGGGGCAGATTCACTGCAGTGGGCTTCATAGGAAAGGAAGCTGAGGGTGGGATTTAAACAGAGAGAAGTGGATTGCTGGGTTAGGGTCGAGGTGGCAAAAGGCAGAGGTGGCACAGCAGACACAAGAGGCCTGCCTCTCCAGCTGGCACAAAAAGGGCTTGAACAGTAGAAATAAAAGAGTAACAGGAGATGTTACATTGATCAGAACTCCTCTGTGTAGAAAACAGCTGAAAAGATGGGGCAGGGAGGGAGGGCTTGTTCAGCTGCTTGCTGTACCTCACTTTTCAGGAGGACCCCAGCCTCCCTTCAGATAGGACTATATGCTCCCCTAGCCCGAGTCTCACAGGGCTGCATGCACATCTTAAGGGAACACAAAGAGTCTGGCCAGGGCAGGGTGTCTGCTTGATGGAATGGAAGCTTCTTCCAACCTCCTATGGATCCTGCTCTTGTAGAACAGTGATCCCAAACTTTGAACCAAATATTTTAAGCAAGTAGGGAAGGTTGAACTAATTTGCTAATGAGACATGGTATCTTTTCTTATAGCTTACTTAATTTGAAATTTGAGATGGTTCAGAAGGTTGAAGGAAACTATTTCTCTTTGATGGAAAGTCATTTATTGGGCTGGAGAGATGTCTTAGCGGTTAAGACACTTGCCTGCAAAGCCAAAGGACCCAGGTTTGATTGCCCAGGACCCATGTAAGCCAGATGCACAAGGTGGCACATGCATCTGGAGTTCGTTTGCAGTGGCTGGAGGCCCTGGCATGCCCATTCTCTCTTTCTCTCTCTCTCTGTATATCTCTCTCTTCCAGATAAATAAATAAAAATATTTTAAAAGTCATTTATTAAGGTAATTAATGTTTTTATAAAAATTAAAGATTTAAATTAAAATTAAAAATTTAATTTTAAAAAAGTAACCCATCTTTTAGCATGTGAAAATACCCACTTCCTTCCTTGGAAATAGTTTGATATGCTTCTCATTCCAGCTTTATCAATCCATGCACCACAAGATACAATCAAATGAAAGGTGCAATAAA
The DNA here is from genome assembly GCA_036365145.1 of Orientallactaga sibirica. Taxonomy (NCBI): domain Eukaryota; kingdom Metazoa; phylum Chordata; class Mammalia; order Rodentia; family Dipodidae; genus Orientallactaga; species Orientallactaga sibirica. The sequence goes on from JAEOAD010000036.1 coordinate 12,501,473, forward strand.
TGACAACAGGGAGAATGGATTCAAGAGACAATAAAGAAAGATGATTCAAGGAGTGAAAGTAGCATAGAAAAGATAAGCTATGTGAAGCTCATTTCCTTGTTAGGAGTAAACTTGGTCCAAGCTTTCTAGCAGCAAATGAGAAAGACAGACAGTGTTTATGAGCATCTCCGTTTGTGGAATAAAAACCAGTTTCTTAAGAGATAATATTTACCCATTCTGGAGAGGAATCTGGGCATCCTCAGAGAGCAGCATTGTGAAAAGAAATGAACAAATAAGCTTAAGGAGAATCTTTACTGGGCATGCAAATGACAAAACAGTGAAGACAACTCAGACTGAGCCCTTCACAATCCTATCTTTAGGAAACTGTATGCCTAGAAATCATGAAAAAAAGACATTTCTTTCTTTGGCAATTTTAAACTGGAGATTTACTGGCCCCTCTTTTATTCTGTACAACTTCATGACATCTTTGTACTTAGCTTTTCCTAATTGTTTTCAGCTTCTTGATTCTGCACTTGGTTGGGGTCCCTCAGCTTTTGTCTCCAGGTTAGCTAGCTCCTTCCCCTACCCCACATAGGTACAGCCTCAGATCCTCACTTGTGTGAGCACCTGTCCCAGCTGCCATGAATGTTCAGAACTGCTCATTTCTCGTGCATCTCTACTGAAGTCAGCGCTCTCCATATGCCTGGTTCTGAGGACTTGGTTTCAATGCTGAGGTCCTGTTTCCACTCTGTTGTCAGTCTGACTTTGTCAGTAATCTCAAGGATACCCCTAGGGCACCGATGGTCCCCTGCTGGCTTCTTCATTCCTGTATTTTACAGTCCATCCAGTTTATGGCTTTAGCAGTGCCCTAGGACTGGGGCTTGTCCTCCTTAAGTGACAGCTGCTCTACCTAAATGTGACATGTGATGAATGCCACCCTCCCATGTGCTACCTCAGGGCTACCTCAGTCTGAGGAAGATAGCAACCCCCACCGCGTGTCATCAGACCAAATCTCAGGCCACATCCTAAGAAGCGCAATTAACTCAAAGGGAGGGCCTCAGTAAACAGTGGCATTAGAACAATTCAAGCTAATTTTTGATGTTTTAAATAAAATCTTTCAGGCATTTGACATCTAATGAATCATTTTATCATCCAAAATTAAAGATTTCTAAGTAGTTCAAGTATAAAAACTGAGCTATTTGATCTGTCCTGTTTCGACTCCCAAAACACATACATGAAATTTTCACTCATTTAAGTTCCCGAGTTTTAATCAACATTTCTGAACCAATCTACCATGTAGCCAGGAATTGGTAAATGCAAATCTTTGACCACAAATACATTAATGGTTTGTCATAATAAACACAAGCCATATGATACTCTCAAAGTGTCTACAATTAGCTGATGAATCTAGGGAGTGCATGAAAGGCCAAAGAATGTCAGTCAAGCCTGATGTGTAAAAACACAGCTTTCCCAATCTTAATTTAAACCATCTGGAAGGAACTAGAATAGCCAATAGAGTAAAATCATCAGTGGGGGATGGGCTGGACTTGTCTGGGGCTATGGCTTCTATTATCTTGAAGTGTCTAGTTTCAAAGGTAGGCAGTCATAATGGTGTGGGTGGATAGGGAAAGGGAAACACTGGGTTATTAGCAGCCCAGACTGCATGGTCATCAGTCTGTCTGAGCTGCAGCTGACAGCAGAGCGGCTTAGGGACTGGAGACTAGGTGGAGGATGAGGAGGTGGAGGGAACCTCCCCTGCCCAGAAGAGCTACCATAGAGGAGGTGTAGATATGCATTGTGGAATAGCTACACAGGGTATGCAGAAGAAGAGACTCACACGGGGTTGGGGTGAGGTTCTGGCTCACAGAGGAAACCATGCAAAGAGGTCCACAAGCTCCAGAGAACCTCATGTGATGAGCCAGGTCTTGGTTCATGCTTCTTCATGAGTCTTTGAACTTTCCTGAGCCTCAGTTTGGGGAAGCTGTCTATCACTGAGAATAGTGAGGAACATGGAATCAAACTGCTTGGGTCAACTCTTGCTCAGAGCAGTATGACCTTGGGCTAAATGCATAACCACTGGAAGTCTTTTTTCCTTGTCACTAGGGCTGGGAAGTTGAATGAGATCGTGCAGGCAGGGCACAGCATAGCACAGCACAAGGGCCTGCAGGCCAGACTAAGGGGAGTTGTTGGCCAAAGCTTGGACTCTGGGCACAAAGACAGATTTGGTTCTGAATGGATCTGCTGAAATCCAATCCACATCTCTTACCAGCCATGTGAATTTGGGCAAGTTAATAGATCTTAGAATCTCAATTTCCCTTTCTGTATAATGGAATAAGAGAAACACTGACTTGGAAGAGCTGTGTGGAACTTAGATGAAATAAGAAACAAACACTGTTAAAATCAACTGGACTTAGGTAATAAGATTTATATTGTACTGGAAATGAGGGAGAGATTAAGGAAAACTATAATGTTTTTGTCTTGTAGTAAGAGCCAGACGTGGCTTATCTACCAGTAGTAGCCAGTTTGCTCTTGGGCCACCAAGCAGCATGTGATGTGTGCAACATGAAAATGAAACACCAAGAAACGAGCTTCAGTGACCTGGCAGGGGAGTAACTTAGGAGGAGTCTGACACATTCAAAAGACAGTGGCTGTGTGTCATTACTACTGTCACCACTGAGATCCCTGGGCAAAGTCTGAAAGTCAACATACTTCTGTCACATCACTCGCTATGGACGTTATGTTTAATCAATTTTCCTGAAACAAACTAAACCAGGGCTAATACTATTTTCTTGCCAACGTGTGGATAAGCTTCAAAGAGAAAATAGATGAGAAAGCATGTTTGAAATCCACAAAGGACTAAATAGATGCCATGTGTTGTTACAGGTAAGGTTACTTTTATAAACCTTGGGTTAGTGGAGGAACAGGAGGGCCTGGCAAGAGGTAGAAAGAGCTCTGCCGAGTTACAAAAGTGGATTAATACACTCGAAGTGGAATCCTTTCTGGAACAGCCCAGGTTATCAAATATGAGGGTTTTTATGAATTCTAAAAATCAAATGTCCTTGTTATAATCTTCTCATTTTATGCAGATATTTCTCAAGAATTTTAAGAACTGTGAATGTTTGCAGTTATTAAATCCCCCACTATAGTTCTAATTGTTCTTTTTCCAATAAATAACCAATTCATATTTACTTGACCATTTTCTGTTGAAGATTTTTTCGTGTCTTAATAATAGTCTCTTTTACCTGCTCACAACACAGGGGCCTTCTGCTTCCAGGTCCTGCAAGGCATGTTTCTTGATGTCTTATTTGTTGTGAAGGGAACATTCTGGTTTTAAGACATCTGGGCTCTGAAGCAGACTGGCCCATAGTATCCAGCTGTATGTCTAGTATTTTTTTTTAAATTATTTATCTTTATTTGCAAGGAAAGAGACAAAGAAAGTATGGGCATACCAGGGCCTGCTGCCCTTGCATGCAAGCTCCAGTTGCATTATTACTTTGTGCATCTACATTTACGTGGATACTGGGAAATCTAACCTAGGCCATCAGGCTTTGTAAGCAAGCACTTTAACTACTGAGCTATCTCTCCAGCCCCTGTCTAGTTCTTTAAGACAAAAACCTGGCAGTTTCCCTTTACCTTGCTCTCTCTGCCACTTTCCAAATCTGATATAAATCCTGCCACCTGAGTCCTGGTGGTCTCAGCATTGACAAAATGCAGGTTCCCAGGCAACTGAGATCAGCTGCCATCCTTCAGCAGATGCACCATCCTCCATGATTACCTACCTGGTTTTAATTGGCCATTTGTCTTCATAAAACGCAATGCCACATAGCAAAGACTCATGGTGTATCCACAAAGCCTAACCCAGCACACAAACGGGCACTTGCTACAGAGATGTATACATGGCACAGTTTCTGCATGGCTTTATTACAGCACACTATGTATGTGCTCTCTTTTCCCTGTCTGTATAATCTCAGGGTATCCTGACTATATGGTCATGGTCTGCATCTGTTAACTCCTCTGATCTCACACTTCCCTCTCCCCAGACAGCTTGCCAGGAGGACTGCTCCCCATCTCTTTCTGGCTAACTTTCCAACTTTAATGTTGTAGGTGAATCATGTCCCCTAAGGTCTAGAGTGGCCTGCTTGTAAAAGATCTTGACATCTATATTTGGGAAAAGCTATATAGGTCTGTGTTTGGTGGATAGAACTAAGAAAAGCCACATATCTGATGCCAAAAGACATGCTGGATAAACCTGGGGGCCCTTGCTTTTAGAAGCAGCCAGGCGGCCTGGGACATGTAACTGGTTCATTTATGCTTTCAAGATCATCCCATGGGTTCTGAAATGATTTAATCTATAGTTCATTAGTCAAATCAAATGTTAGAAAAAGAGACAGCCACTATTCTAACTCAATTCAACCCTAATGTTTAAAGCCATGGCCACATCTGTTAACAATGTACCTTAGTCTAATTCCAAGTGAGGCCTACAGAATCATACTCTGAAAGTAAAGTTGAATATTTTACATACATATTTCTAAAATTCCATGATTTTATGTACACTGATACATTATACCAAATAAAGACTCATGCATGCCGGAAACATATTTTTAGGCATTTTAGACAGTAAAGCTTAGGCCTAGAACTTGTGAAAGTAGCTAGCCTGCTTTAAAGGGGGGGGGCATTCTCTGTCAGTTTCATGCCCAATGGCAGTTTAGTTGAAATAGTATAGGACCATCAAGCCTTGGAAACTAAGTTTTTTCCTCACTAAATCATGTCCTTGCCATGTTTTCAGAAGGAAAACTTAGATAGTTGGGAATGTGAGGACATGACAGACTTCTTGGGCTGCATGGTTGACTTCTCAGAAGTTGACTTTAACTGAAAATGCTGTTATTGTTTTTATACGGGGTCTCCTAGAGAGAGGACAGAGCTGCTGAGGCATTGGAGTGAGGTGTGGGCTCAATGAATGCACCCCTCGCACTTCGTAGTCTCTTAGCAATGGGAGTCAGTGTGACTTTGGAGCTTTTCAATAAGCCAAGTAGAAACAAGGGCAGGAGAAGTGCCTGGCCTGAAAGTCTGCAAAGTCTGAGTCTAATTAATGATTGCTGAGGCAAGCAATTTAAAAAAAAAAAAAGATTTTCTGCTTCACTCCAGCAACTACAATTGCTTCTATTTTAGTTTTGTATACAGGCCTGCCAATATGAGTAGAGCTCAGAATGCATGTCTTATAGATGCAATCTTGGAAAGAGGGTAGGAGGCGGAGTGAGAGATTTCTACAGGAAATTCAGCCACAGAATGCCCGTTTCTATTCAGGGCAGGTCTTCCATGGGTCATGAAAGATGCAGTCTTCTGGGCAGCTTTATAAGAAATAAGTAAGTGAAACACAGTGCTGGAAATAGGACACAGGGGCAATCTCCAAGACTGCACAACTTAGTATCCGGGGGTGCTGGGGGTGGGATGGAACTTAGCAGGGAAGAGATCCAAGGGCTACGAAAAGGCTACCACGATGGATGCCACAGGACAGCCTTGGACAGGAGACTTGGTGCCTTGAGACAAGAACCAGATGGGGTCCAAGAGGCAAAGTGGTTCTCCCATGAGAAATAACCCTGCTTGAAGAAAAGCACTGCTGCTAAGATGGGTCTCTCCCTGCAAAGAAGCCAGTGCAGGAAAGGCTGGTATCTTCCAGGACTACAGGAAGTCAATGCAGATTTTGATGGGAGGAAAGCCTGAGGCAGTTCCCAGTGAGATCTTGGAAGAGTGGGTGGGACTTAAGCTTGGATGACAGATTTTGCCTTTTGTCATAGTTTTGCTAGAGCCCAGGCCAGATTTGAGGGGTATATTTATTTCTTCCATCTTTCCATTACTAGAAGGTCTGGTTTCCATAAATAAGCCCCCCACACACATAAATATATACACACACTATGGAATAGATATATTCCTCAGTTTGTTGATTGTTAAAGATTTCCCAATAACAAGGGTATTCATGCCAAAACTTGCAAGAAATTCTTGCCAACATGGCTGTGTTTGCTTAATATTTGTTTATCGTTGATCCAATATGCAAAAGGGGCTCTATGTTTTGACAAACCCTTGCACTGACAGAAAGCCAGGTGCAGGCTTAAGTAGCTCTTGGAGAGAACGCTGGGGCAGGTGGCTTGGTGCCAGGAGCTGGGCTCTGTCTCTCATAGACAATGCCCCTGGCCCATGCTCTCAGAATTACAAGTGGGATGGGCTGGGAGGACCAGGACGAGGATGAGGACGAAGCATCAGGGTAACCTTGTCAAGTGTCAATGCTGCCAACCCCTTTCAGTGCTACCTGAAGCCGTCTTTTGTGGTTGTTCTGGTTTCACCACCCTTGGCACTTCTGAAAAGGCAAACAAAGCCCCAGGAGCCTTGCTGGATCTTGGCTTCATTGGTTTACTTAAGGGCTGGTGCTAAATTCACATAGTGGTCAGTGGAAATTCCCCAAAGCAGGCACAATAAAAGAAAGCAAAGGAATGGCTTCTTCCTTCACAGTTTTATTGATACAATCTTGAGAATTTTATCAGCATATTCTACAAAAGTTAAGTGGGAATACTGTTAGCGTCCCATGCAGGTTGGGAAAGGAGGATCTTCCTTTCCACCTAAACAAACATTTCTGCAATCTTTATAGTCTTCCAGATATTGCAATTTTACTACATTGGGACTTTTTAACATGCTGAATAGAAGAGTCAGGTCTGCCTGAATGTCCACGAAGTCTAATTGTCACTTTCTCATAATGACAGTGCATCACTTGTTGAACAGAAGTTGAGATTTTTGAAGGTGTTTTTTACCAAGAAGTAAGAAACAAAGAGTTCCCTTGCCCACCAGCGTGTACCAAGGCCAAGTTCCATGGACTCTCGTGTTGTCTCTGCTGTAGCTGTGAACTGTGTCAATACCTCACATTTTTGGCACTTACTGTTTGCCTCTCAGAAATAGCCACTTCCTGGCTCACACTGTTCAGCAGAACTGGAGGTCATTTCCCTTTCTAGAGACAGACTGGTATATTCTGGACACTGCTCACTGTGCTGTGTGGCCTTCGGCAATTTAGCGAATTACTCTGACTTTACAGCATCTATGTTATAGAGGAGCTAATAAAACTGAATGATGCATGTGAGGATTTTGTTTTTAGTAAATGATTTGCATAGCACCTGGTGTGAACGCATCAAATGATTGGTAGCTTTTGTTGTTGTTGTTGTTTGGGTTTTCAAGATAAGGTCTCACTCTAGCCCAGGCTGGCCTGGAATTCACTATGTGGTCTCAGGGTGTCCACAACGATTCTCCTACCTCTGCCTCCCGATGTTGGGATTAAAGGCTTGCAGTACCATGCCTGCTTGCCTTTTGTTTTATTTTCCTAAGGAAACAGAAGTAGAAAGAAGCAAGGGTGCTTCCCCTTAGAGCTGGCGCTCTTGGGCAAATTCAGAGCTTCAGTTTCCCTTACCTGCAAGTGGGAATAAGAATATTTACTTCACAATGGTGCTATGGTCTTTAAATGAGAAAAAGGAACAATGGTTGATCTAAAAGTAAGCTCACTAAGCTCACTACAACTGCTGCCTTTTCTGCCTCCCACAAAAGAACATGACGGGTCTGGAACTCTATCAGGTCAGGACTTCTTCCTTATTGGAGAGAGGACTGAGGGTGGTGAAAAGACCAAAATAGCCATCAGAGGAGGCAGCAGAGACTCTGGAGATGAGGTCTTCAGCAAGATGACTATCCTCTGAGCAATGAGCTGCTGGCACCCCGTGGCAGCTTGCCATTTCCTCAGACACTCGCAGCCCAGTGTCATGGGAAGGACAGGAACTCTAGAGTCAGAGATGAGTTCAAGTCTCCACTCCACCACTGTGAGTAGCAGGCTTGGGGGACAGAAGAGGCTTCTTCAGAGAGCTGCTGCACAAGGAAGCTGGGAAGGAAAATGCTCCATAGTCAAGGAGTTTTCTTCCTCACTCAAGCAATAATGTCATAAATGCCTTCATTTCCTGAGCCTCGGTGCATACTGCTCCATTGTCAGGCTCTGCATCTGGCTATCATATCCCACTGTTCATAAATGACATGGCCTTCATCAGGGCTGCTTGCTGCCAATCTCCACTGTACACAATGCTCTTTTATTTTCCTGGGCTCTGCCAAGAGCCTTCCAGGCCTACTCTTCTGAGGATGGCTATATTCCATCCCTCAGGTCATCTCTTCAATGGAGCCTGGCTTCTCTGCCAACCCTCTCCTCTTCATCTCAGGAATGTTATTTTATACCATTTGCCACAACTTTAATTATATATATATTATGGGTATTTTTTATGGGTATTTCCTAGTAGATAATAAACTCCATCTGGACAGGTCTCTTCCTGCTTTACTTACTTATAACTGGTCAGAGTCTACCATGAGACATTTTCAATGAGTGCCTTTTTTCTTTTTCTGGAACCCATGGCCTTTCATATGTGAGGCAAGTGCTCTATCACTGAGCTACATCCCAGCCTTCAAAGAGCATTTGATTGGTGGATCAGTTACCCAGAGTAACCTTCATCTTCTGCATCTTCATTTGAAGCATGAAGCTCAGTGAACTTTGTGACTCATCTGAGCGGCTCAGAAGTTGCTCTGCAATCTCACTTTGGATAATAGAAGCCCAGTCCCATTTATTATGAGACAACAATAGCAAGAAAACATTGATGGGAATGAGCTAGAATAGATGCTTCTGATGGGGGTGAGGGTAATGAAGTCTTTCTTTTCAGAATCTAGTAGGGGTAAGGGTAAGTGTTTCTTAAAAACAGCTCCCTTTTAGGCCATAATTATTTCAGTCTGACTTGGGAAGAACAAGTCCAACCATGCTTGCCTCTGCCTCTCTGCCCAAGCAAACCAATCAACAACTGCCATAAACATGGGTTTTGAGTCCTGGGATGATCAAAACCACTATTGCAGCTCATAAGAAGGTTATCATTTAGCTAGTTTGCAGACTGAAGTCAAACTATTTTTCTTCTCTTTTGGGGACATTTGTGCTAAAATTTCTGAAAAACTTTGGAGTTTTTCCACTTGGGGTTGGGGTAGAGCTTTACAAAGATATGGGCTCACACTGAGTTTTGCTGCATCATTAAGGCTAAAATCTTCAAGGGCAACACCAATTTATACATATAAAAAGAAGTGTCCATATTTAGAAGCCCTTCTGAGGACAAGTCTGCTGCTGTGGCTTCTTGATTGGGCCACTGATCCAGGTGTCTCCACTCTCCCTTCTACATACAGAGACACTTTAGGTACTTTGTGAAGAACTAGAAGAGAAGCAGTCAAAGGACACAAACATGAAGAAATAACATGGTGATGGAGACATGCTGGTTTGTTTAGTGCACACTGTATACATGTACTGACATACCTCACTGTCCACAGCCACACTGCCCTGAGTGTGCCCAATCTCATCTCATCTCAGAAGCTAAGGAGTGCTGAGCTTGGTTATTACTTGAGTGAAAGATCAAGAGATATCATACTAGATCCCATTTTTAATGCTAATTAAAAGTTCAAAAAAAAACAAGAGTAAAATAAATGTGTCAATGAAACCACTCATTACCTATAGGTTGAAGCTAAAACCATCAAAGCCCTTTACAAATTTATTCCAATCCAATGTTCGGAAGGTTTATCTTCCACTACTCCCAGAACCCTCACCCCTCAGTCATTATTGTCCCCATTATCGAACTCTTCTCTCTTCTAGTTTCTGGGAAGGATGCTGAGATCATGCCATCTCTTCTCCGGTCCTGGCCACTATGATCCTCGACTCTTTAGTAATCCCAGTCAGCCCCACTTCTGAGCCCCCAGAGGATGCATAGTCAGTCCTGAATCCTATGTTAATCATATTTTGCAGTGCTGGGTTGTTGTTTTATATGATATTTTAGTTCTGGTACTTATACTAACAAGTATGCCAGTAACCCCAGAAATTGTTTAATGTAGGGATTCCTCACCTGTGGACCCATAACTGGGTTTGATACTTCTCTATCCTTCTTGTAATTTCCACTTTTTAGTAAAGTAAGTATATACACATTTAAGATAGGAATTCCCAACCTGAAAAAAACATTATTTTTCATGATTCTGAAAACTTCCGGTTACATGTACCAATATTCTAAAAGCATGTTTGGTGCACTTCTTTTTTTCTTAAAAAAATGCAAATTTAAAGTACACAGATTCCTTGGATCCACCTCCAACTGACTGCAATAGGATGTCTTGGGAATTGGCCTAGAATCCAGTATGGCAAATGTGATTCCCAGGTGATTTTTATTTTGGAATGATTTACAGCTAAAATTTTTTTTAAAAGATGAAGTCACAGCTCTTGATTAAATCCCACCCATATTTTATAGGCACAAGTGGTTTAGTCATGGACATTATCTTAGGCAGACCTAAGAAATATCCCAAGACCTTATGGGATTAGGGGACACTAATACAAATGTCCTGCATAGGGTGAGATGGGAAGTAGAAGAGAAACAATTCATGTGGCTTGAGTACCTATTATGCGCCTTAGATGTTTTCACTAATAATCCTTAAAATTCTCAAACAAGCCTCTAATGAAGGTTTTATCATCAGCCCCTTTTGAACTCTTCATTGGTGAGTACTTAGGTCAGCTAGCTCGCTCCCAAATTCTGCCTTCTCCTCTGCCCTCTTTGTTGGAGCTTCTAGGAATCCAGGGAGGTTCTCAGAGGTCACATGGAGGAAGAGCCATGCTGGGATCTTCCAAGGTTACTCTGGGTAAGCTGGCATTCATTTGAGGCCCCAGCTAGTACCACCTAGATCAAGATACCCCTAAGACATCTTAAGAGGACACTTAAAAGTCTGAATTTGCATGCTAGACCCCAGTGTGCATCCTCGTGAGCATCCACAATGACTGTGTGGTGTCCTGCAACACCACTACAGACACAGTGTACACTGCCAGCCTCAAAAGACCAGCAGCACCCATATGATTCTAGCTGGTCCAGCAACCCGGCCTGAGGATAGTGGGGAAAGAAGAGAGGCCCTCGATGCCTGTATTCTATTCACCGTCAAGGAAACAGGCTCTAGAAAATCATCTGAGTGTGTTGAAAAGGGCCAGTGACTGTTTAAACCCTGGCAGACATGGAAGCTCCAGTAGGTGAGTGGAAAGGTCTCGGGCTCTCGACCTTATGGTTCTCAACCTTGCCTGACTATCACAATCACATGGGGAGATTTCAAAATCCCTTGAATTCAGCCGGAGCCTCAGACCTGAGACCCATGCAGGCACCATCTCTAGCTGACTTCAGGGGCAACCACCTTTTCTAAGGTGCCTCCACTGACCAGGTGATGGGGTTCAGTTGGCTGATGCTCTGCCGGCAGCCTCTGTGCAGTCCTAGCCAGAGGAGCAGCATGTCAGTCCAGTGCAGACCATCAGTCTGAGAAATGAAAAGCTGCCTCAAGTCTGACCTGCTGCCCGGCAGTGTCCCCTTCAATTTTTAATCTTTTGAAGCCCAGAGTTCACACAGGAGAAAAGAAACAGGAGTGAAAGGCTGAAGGGAGACCTGGGGCATGGTAGACACAAAGATATATGAAGGAACATTCTCTCAAGCAGAAAATCAGCAGCTTGGAGACAGGGAGCCAATACTTACTACAGATCGGCCACCTAAGAGCAATCAGTGCACTCACCGAGTGGATGATGCCTTGCAGAGCCTGGAAGCCGTCATTCACAGGAAACACGTGGTCCTTACTGTCTGCAATCCGGGCCAGCTGAGAGCACAGCGGAGACTCATCAGACAAGGCTGTGGAGGCTCACAGAAAGCTACTGCATGTGGGGGATGGGAGGCCCCTATGTTCAGAATGGAGAGGAACCTGGGGCCTTCACACACCCAGGGCCTCACAGAGGAGCCTGCAGCAGTAATGAGCTTACCAGGGCTGATTCAGAGCAGGCCCTAAGGCAGCTCAGGCTCCTACATTCATTTAACTCCTTTTCTCCAGGAAGCAGAGGTAAGATTGCCCAACTGGCTGAACATCTGGCCTGGGTTATGTATTTGTGGACTTGGGAGACCAGGCCATTAGCTCATTTTCCTCCCAATTCCTTCTGGGAAGTTTTATTCAAATCAAATAGATGGAAATCCCTCTCAGAGCAACTGAGTTTGTTGCTGCATCAGGCTGACTGGCAGAGACCCTATCTTTCACCCTACCTGTCATCAAGAACAGACCTTTGCTGCTCCCACTTTTGAAGTAGAGGACTGAGTGCAAGAAGAAGCTGACCTGTGACCCTCACAAACTGTGTGGTTCGGGGATTGCCTCAGTATGTACAGTTTGAGGAGTAGCTTTCCTTGTAACATACAATTATTCATCTAGCAATTTACCAAGACTATTCTCCTGTGCCACTGTAACAAACAGCGATGAAATACATAGAGGAACACTTATGTAGGGTGTCAGCAGCTTTTCACAATTTGTCTGAATGTACTCGTATACACATTTTGGCCCACTTGCAAACTATTTCCATATTTTTGCATTGAAAATGTATTGCACTTTTAATAAGCAAAAAGGAATGCCTGCCACTTGAAAAAGAAAACCATACTTGTCAGGTTAAATTAAGAAGCAAGTACTTCTAGCTAATCCATATCTGGGCTGACACCCTGGCAATTTCCTATTTATCTAGAAAGTCAACCAAGAAAGATGCTGCCTGAATGCTCAATGTTAAAAACCCCAGGTGAGTCAGAAAAATCACTTTATATTCCTTACATAGCCAATAATTCTTTCTTGCCAAGCTTTCTGGAACAATGGCCTATCTAAGGGGCATTTAATGTAGATGCACACTCATGCACATGCCCTCCACACTCCAAGCTCAGCATTTTCCCCAACCAGGAAAACCAAGGACTGTACCTGTGTCTCATTGAAATCTTTCACGCCAACACAGTAAACAATTGCACCAAGATCTCGGGACCTGTTAGCCTGGGTGAAGGAAACAAAAGAGATTAGAAGGCTGTTGCCCCTGAAATCAGACAGAGATGGTGTCTTGAGTTTTAAGGCTGCCATCAACAATGAGGTGTTCTCCACAATGGAGAAGCAATCCTGTCTGCAAGGAGCTTTGACTCCAGTGGCATCACAGTCTAACGTAAAGCATGGTGGACCCGAGAGGAGCAATTCTCTCTAGGGGGACCTAGTGGACCCACAAAAGCAGTCTTGAGGAAGGGCTTTGAAAGGAGACAGGTGTAAAGGGAATTGCAGGTGCAGATAAACCACATCAAGTATTCTGGGGGAAAGCTCACCTTTTCTATTCCTGTAATGGGTTTTTATTGGCATACTTTTCTCTGTTTATGATGGCAGCATTGTGTTACAAAGGAATGTAGCCTTTGGAACCAGATGTCCCTGAGGGGGATGCCTGGCTTTACTCTATTAAGAATCTGAGGAATTAACAGTGACAATATATGCAGAGCTCCTCACATAAGCTCAAATAGTGTGATGTTTATATATGCCAGCATCTTTATGAATCAGGCCTTTCTCATTCCTATTAGTGGTAGGTTCTTATTTGAACAGGTGAACCCAGGACCTTCTCAGCATTAATCACTGAGAAAGAAACACACTGAATAATATCCAAGTTTTGATGTGGTGTTAAAACTATTTGATTTACTAAAGGCCCCGTCAGCTGATTTCCAGATTCCTTTGTGTTCAGAATAGAAACCAACAAGTGGAAATCCTTGACACAAGCAGTAGGTGATAAATAAATATCCAACAATAAGCACAGAGTAAGAGTCCAACACATGCATATTACTTCTCCACCTCTCAGAACTCACACCTACCTATGACTACCACTGACTTCCAGAAAGGACAGAATCATGTCTCTTCATGTTGGAAATATTTCCTGCTGCTTTCCGAATAAAACAAACTTTTAGAGGCTGTCCAGCTCAACTTTATCTACATCAACTTTGGGGTCTCTTTTCTCTAGCTGGGCTTTCTAGAGAACCATGAAAACATGAAGGTCCATTATCTTTGCACTTGGATTTATCTTTCTCTTTCAGAGTGCTGCTCCTGTCAGCACTGGCATGCTCAATGCTTTTCATAATCTGTATGTACCATACCTAAAATTGCTTTCTGCTAACGTCTACTTTACACACTGACACTCGCCATTTATTTTATTTTCAGTTCTTCCCTTATTAGGATTTTTACTTGTTTGACTGTTATTCAGTGCCCAGTAAGCCATTTCAAATTCCCACCACATAGTTTTAAGTTTAGAATGCATTATTTCCCAGATGCTAAGGGGTGTCTGTCATATTAACTTGTGTTTCCCATGTTGAGTAACCTCTGTGCTTGTGGGGAGAAGGGAACTAATGAAAGCATTTCATGGCAGAGCATAGCAACTGTGCCTCGCTCCCATGTCTCTAATGTGAAGCCAATGTGAGCACTGAATGGACAAACACATACTTCACACATGGGGCGGGAGCTCAATTTAAACTAACCAGAGTCAAGAGCTCAAGGGAAGTGTAATGCTACCATTACCTTCTCTGCAGCACCTCCCCACCCCATCCATCCACTTTTTCCCTCATGCCTGTTTTTCTTCTTTGGTCTGAGTGAGCTTGTGTCAAGAATTTGGTTCCATAGCTAACTTGGTTCCCTCGACCAATTATACCTGTATCTTGAATCTAAAGCTTGGATGGAATGATTTCTGAAGCATAAGCATGTGGTATTTTGAATGAAATGTCATGTGTTTTAAATACTTGGTCCTCAGCTGGGGGCAGTTTGGGAAAGTTGTGGAGCCTTTGGGAGGTAGACCCTTCCTGGAGGAGGTGTGTCACTGGGAGCAAGCCTTGAAGTTTAATACAAAATGAGGGAAAATGGAGAAAATTAGTACAAATGCTTTTTGTTTAAGAGTGATAAATTGCATTTTAAACCTGCTAAAGTAATACAGTGTCTTTAATAAAAACATAGTAGATGTTTTTACCCCTCAAAAAAGAGTAATGTGAAAAAATTTTGAATGGGATAAAAATCTACCATGTGTGACACATGAAAATTCACTTTAACAATGAGTTATTATGATTATTTTTACATATGAAATGCTATTTCATTCAGGTTTTACAGAGAGCAACTATCATTCTGCCTAAGTAGAGTGTAGGTCATTTAAGAGAGAAACTGTTTCCTGTTTTGGAGGATGGGGCCCTGGGGATCTAACCCAGTGTGTCTCACATGCTCTACCACTGACCTGCAGCCCTACTTGGTCCCAATTCTATGTTTAGACACACCCAGGCCATTGCTCACCTCCCTCTCTGAGTAGAAGAAGAGATCTTCATGTAGCTCCCCATCCGTCAGTGCGATGATCACGCTTGCTGTCCTGTATCCTGCTCAAAGCAACACAGAATCCCTCAGTCATTCTGCTTTACCAGGAAACAGCACTCAGCTCTAAGGTTTTATCTCTTATAAGCTCAGTCACTGGAAGTCAACTTTTCTTTGGGGGCTGGAAGTACCTTCACCACAAAGATTACTTCCATAGGGACAGATTTTGCTTCTGGGTTTCTCAGCCTTATCTCATTATATGATCCAACCTGGTGACTTGGTTCCTATACCATGAATCAGGGCAAGCAGCTCTAGTAACCAGAGGTCACCAGGCCTGGGGGGCAAACTCCACTAGTGGGGCCTAATTGATCTTTCTTGTGAGTGATAGCTGACATCATACACCAGCCCTTGAAGTCAGTTTGCCAAACAGTAATGGTTGCCAGGATTTGTAAGTTGATCTATTGGAACTCTCTCGATGATATTTAGACTTCCAATAACAATGCTTACAGTTGACTTCTGTTAGCAAGTTTTGGTGTTTAAAATAAAACAGGAAGTGGATATTAGGAGGAAAATCTCCACTACAATATGAATTAGTCTTCTAAGAGTGTTGTCTGATACACAGGAATGCTATTCATGAAAGATACAGTGATAAATAAAATAATCATTATTTTATTATTGTTGCTAGGCACTTAAAATTTTTAAGGCAATTTTTCTATTTAAATGAAGGAAAGTTTAAGCTAAATTTGATGTTAATATCATATCTAAACACAAGAATGAAGATGCTTGGAGCTTAGAGAAGGACAAGATAATAAAATATAACATAAAAATCCAAGACTTCATTATCTCACCCAAGTATTTGTTAATTTAATGAATCCAACACGCAAAAATATTCATGAGAATCGTAGACTATGGCCATAGTAAGATCTTAATGACGTTTATATATTGATTCTTGGCACTGCCCAAATGGTAAAATTTGACCTGGTCTGAGCCATCTTTCCTGTACATGCCTTCTTAGTGATGAAGCGTATGTCCAAGAATTAGGACAATGTCATACATGCATTTTGAAATGTAAAATTCTCTTTCAGAAACAAACACAGAAAAATATTAAACACTTCATAATGTTGTTTTGTACTACAGTCTTACCTTGACTGTTTTCATAATAAATCTGCTCACTGGCCTGAAAAACACATGAAGAAGACATGGAACATTAGACAGTCTGCCACTCCGGCAGCACACTGGGCTGAGACTCAGGCGCTGGACATGCAGCCAGGGCTCAGTCTAAATTCTGTATGTGATTCGTCCAGGCTTCACTCAAATGCCAGTGGCTAATATTCCCATAAGGTTACACTCACATGAAGTAAGGCAGCTGTGGACGTGGGTAGAGGTCTTATGTTTCAGAGCCTTGTCCTGTTTCCCTTTAATGTTGAAGATACTGAATTTCCATATCAACCACTGAGGCTCCATTCAGCAAGATTACACTAGGAACTTAGAGGACTTGGGTGTGAAAAAAAGTATGTGTTTTTGTGTATGTCATACATGTAAACATTGGCTAACAAACACTTCATCAGTCTCAGGGAATGAAGAAGGAAATCCATTTCCCTGGTTCATTCAGAAATAGCTGTCGGTATACAAGCTTATGGGGGGAACTGTACTCTCTTATCACCAGGTGTTAGCTCCCTAAGACAGCTATTCTTATGTTGCTATTCCATTATAGCCTGTTATACTTAGAGCTTAAAGCTGTCATAAAATTACCCTTTCAAATCCTTCATGCATGTAGGTATCTCCTCCTGGCAGAACTTTCTGGAGTTCTTCTAGGCCTTGACGGATCTGTTCCCTGAAATCCAAAAATATCCATTAGTCTCATTGGTGCATTTTCACCTTGCTATACACAGTCATATGTATTGGTAGTCTTATTTATGTTATACTGCTATGTTGCTTGGGAGTCCCCCAAAGCCACAACTAAAGTCTTTATATTATCCTTCCAGGGTCAGACAGAGCTAGCATAGGAAGTCAAGATTTCAAGGACTAAGGATCCTTCTACAGGCATCTCCACTTGCTTGTAAGAATTTTCTTTTCTAGGTACAGAAGCAGTTTTCCCTGTACATTAGAAATGAGTCTTAAAATGTAGCTGCTCTGAGGAGGTACAGAACAACTCAGGCAAAGATGGAAATGGCTAGTGTGAGTCAGAAAGAAGTAGGCACCACAAAACCAGGGGGAGGCTACAAAGATGTGGTTGGGAGAGGAGCTGGAGAAAATCCTATGATGCACATAGTTGTGCCAAGGAAAACTGAAAATTGTCAGCTTGAAAGTCAAAGCCCGAGGATTCCACGCTTTCCAAACAACCATGAGTGGTGTTGCGGCTGGTGCCTGCGTCCACTTTCTCTGGTTGGTCAACATGATAGTGGAAGCAGAAGAGGAAGTGGATATGGCATGGGAGAGGGCTCAGGTGGCAACATGAGAACCAAGGAGAATCTTTGCAGTCTATTCTCCCTGGAGTTTAAGATACCCAAATTCAGGGCTGGGGACATAGCTCAGTAGAGTACTTGCCAAGCATGCACGAAGCCCTGAGTTTGATTCCCAGCACTGCATGAAATCAGGTGTGGAGGCACATGCCTGCAATACCATCTGGAGGCAGGAGCATCACAAATTACATATAGTGAGTTTGAAGCCAGCCTGGGCTACATGAGATCCTGTCTCTCATTCATGTAACTGGCTTTTAAGTAGCATCATATTATGCCAAAAAGAGCAAGAAAGTGTAAACGTCTAGCAACATAACCTTCCTTGACCAGTGCCTGACTCTCATCTCTCCTTTACATTTACCATCATCAAGTTATATGGTTCTGCTCCAGACATATCTAGAAGCAGACCAGTTTCTTTCTCATGCTAGCACCAGCATCTGAGTCACCCAATCTTGCTTCCACTGGGATCCTCCTATCTCCTGGTCCCCTCTCGCTGTGTATGGCTGCCACCCATCTCAAATGTACCTCAAATCATGCCTTTGTCGCCTCTGCTCAAGACCCTTCCATAATAACTCATGAGGAGACATACTGAGTCCTAGCTGTGACCTTGTCATGACCTTGCAATGCTTACATGGCTGTCTCCTGCCTCCGCATTCAGCCTCAATCTTTCCCTGTCTGCTTCTAAGTGTCTTGCTTCAGCCACACTGGTGTCAGGATCCCTTCTTTGACAGACCCTCCATATCAGCAATCCCTGGGGCCTGACCAGCTCTGCAGGGTTCATTCTCACCCAACCATCAGGTTCAACTTAAATATCAGTTGCTCCGAGTAGCTATTTTTTTTATTTCCCCAGTCCAAATGATCTCCTTCAGTTAGACATTCTCATGACACCCAATGATTTTTGCTTCATATCACTTAGGACATTGTATAATTAATAATATTTGATTATGTAATTGTTGAGTATTTCTCCCCAGTTCTAGACTGTAACCTCCATCAGGACTGGGCCAGGTCTGTTTGGGTCCATGCTGTATTTCCTGCATCTCCTCTAGTGCCTTTAATATATAGTGCCAAAAAATATTTGCTAAAGTAGTGAAGGGAAGAGATATTTCTAGTGTTAGTCATCTTTGAAAGAGATGAGCCTCACTTGGAGAAAGGCCAAGTGGAAGCTGGCTGGGTCACTGTCCCTAGCCAAGTATGTTAAAAACCCTTTATTCTTCTGTCACCTCCAGTACTTCAATATAACCCATCCAAGGGCATAGTTCAACTGTGTTGTTGAGAAAGATGAACTAGTCTATGTTTTCGTAGGAAGATAAGATGAGAACAACCACAAATGATGCTGGAACAACTAGATATCCACATGCAGAGGAGTAAAGCTTCATCTGTCCCTCCCTTGCCCTGTCCAAACATAAACTTAAGATGGATCTATGACCTTAATGTAAAACTTGCGACTTTGAAATGCTAAAAGAAAACACAAGTAAAACACTGTAAGACACACTGAAGGTAAGGACTTACTGAAAAGGACTCTAATAACAAAAAATATGAAGAACTGATGAATGGAATTACATCACATTAAAAAGCCCTTTTGTAGGAAAATAAACAATTAACTGAGTGAAGATATAGCCTACCCAGTGGGAGCTCTCTGCGAACTAATCATCTGTTTGATTTAATATCTAGATCTATAAAGAACTAAAAAAATTAAATTCCAAAAGAACAAATAATCCAATCAACAAACAGGCAAGTGAACTGAATATATTTCATAACCAAAAAGTATAAATGGCCAGTAAATAAACAAACAGATGTCCAACATCCACAGACGTTGAAGAAATGCAAGTGAAATTATATTGAGGCTCCTCTTCACTCCAGTGAGAATGGCTACCATCAAGGAAACAAATGTAACAAGGCTGATGAGGATATGTGGAAAGAGGAAACCTTATACACTTCAGGTAGGAATGTAAACTGGTACAGCCACTATGGAAATCAGTGTGGATGTCCTACAAAAAAACTAAAAATAGATCTACCTGCTGTATGATTGAGCTATATCACTACTGAGAATATCCAAAGGCATCTAAGTCAATATAATATAGACATACCTGCACATCCAAGTTTACTGCTGCACTATTCATAATAGCCAAGATATGAAACCCTAGTAGATGACCGTCAACAGATGAATGGATAAAGAAAATGTGGTGTGTATATACACAATAAAATTTTATTTGGCCATAAAGAACAAAATTATATCATTTTCACGGAAGTGAACGGAAATAGAGACTATTGTGTTAAGTAAAATAAGCCAGGCTCAGAAAGACAAGTATTGCATGTTTTCTCTTCTATGCACAGGTTAGAGGAGAAAATGGCACATGAAAATATAATGGGCCATTAGGGATGTGGAGGGGGATAACAGGAGTGGGTATGAGAGATAAAGGGTAGTAGGGGGGAAATATGATTAAAGCATGTTATATGCATGTATAAACATGTCACAATGATACCCATTATTTTAAACAATTAATACATGCTAATAAAAAAAGTAAATGTGTGTTATGGACTAGAGAAGTCTAGAACATTTTGGTAACACTAGACTATGATATTATATTAACACTGGAGCTTAAAAAAGAAGGATTTTTTTAAGGCATGTTGGGGGTGTGGAAAAGATTCCTTGGCTTTGCTATATTTTTCCTTGCCAAGTAAAGTCTGGGAACTGTTGTTTTTTTTCCCCCTCTAAGCCTATTTCCTTTCCTTTACAAGTATTTTCTTGAGTTTTGTTTCTTCTCTTTTATTTTTATTTTTCTGTCTCAGTATAATCAAAGGCTGTTTGGAGAATGTCCTAATTCTTGATGCTTTGTGTTTGGCAAGATATGAATACACTGGCTGCAAGCAGTAATCCCAACTTTCCTGTACACCAGCTTCTTTAAAGATCATGTGACTCAGAGCCCGCCTCCCTGCTCCCTACCCTCTCTGCACAACCATCTAGACAAACAAAGCACAGGTACCATGGGAATCATGGGTCTGCTTTGATGCAGAGACACTAAGATTAACAGTAAGCACGTCGTCTTTATGCTGTCTTGGAAACTGAAAAAAGTTGGGAGAAAGATATTTTAACGCATGATAACCTCTCTGAGAATTCACTTACCAATGCGATGCTATCTTCCTGGGAAACTAGCGGCTAGGAATCCTCAGAAAGCTGTTATTAAAAGGTCCTATTTTCCTTGGTGGTTTCACATGTCTATCAGCATTCCTACTATGGATTTTCAGACTACATGTTTTGTGTTCCTTTTGCAGCTTCCACAGTACTTAATGACAAGCATACACAATAGGTGGTTGTTAAGTGGGTTATTCCAGCTTGAGCACACATCTATTCATTACTACTGCCAGGCACACAGCACTCTGCTGGTCTGCAGGGGTGGTGGGTAGACAGACTCAGTCACAATGCCTTATGGACTTTTTGATACCCTGGGGGTTTTACTTCAGCAAGCTTACTCTGGGATTCTGGTCGTATGGTGACATTTTGATAATATTCGCTGATGAAAGCATTAAAGATGGACACACTTCACAAGCTCCTGTATCCTACTGCTCTTTCCACAAACAGCCTCGATCATCCAAAAGTAACTGAACATCATCAGCTCTGTACTGTCAACTTCCTGCCTCCTTGTGAAAGAGCTTTTGTGGAAATGGACTTTTCTCAAATGCCTTGTGGTTGTTGGCTTTGAAGTCTCAGCTTATGCAGTAAACATGCATCACTATTTGTGACCACTAATGCTACTCGCACGACATTTCCAGATGCCTATTGCTCCGGTTGTGGACTGGGAAAAACAATGTAGTGAACAGAACACGCCAAAGACGCCTTGTTGTTACTCTGGAGTCATGAAGTTCTACAACAAGCGGTAATAATCTGTTTGTCATGTACAGAGATCACTGCTTCTTTGGGACTTTTACCTAAGTTGTCCAAGACCATTAATGATCCGTTAACGATAGGATGCACACAGAAGCAAAGCTCTCTATTCATTATTTTACTGCATATATATGTGTGTATGCATGCTTATAAGGTGTGTGTGTGTGTGTGTGTGTGTGTGTGTGTGTGTGTGTACATGTGAAAAGCCAGGGGTCAACTCAGGTGTTTCCCTCAATAGCTCTCCAATCTTATTTTTTGAGGCAGGATGTATTAGGGTTCTCTAAAGGAACAGGATCAACAGAATGTATATTACACAGAAGATTTATTAGACTGGCTTACAGGATGGGGTCTGCAGTATTCAACACTGGCTGTCAGTCTGAGACCCCAAGAGCTGGATGTCTCAACAGTCCCAATCTGGCACTGAAGGCCTGGAGAATTCCTGGAGAGCTGCTGGTCCTCAGGCCATGTGGGAAGGCTGACGAAGCTGAGTTACAATGTCCGAGGATAGCAGCAACAGGGTAGATGTGTGCACCAGCAAGGCAGCCAGGCAAAAGGCCCTGTGTTCTTGCAGGCCTTCTTTATATACAGTCCACCATGGGAAGGGACTTCCTGGAAACACCCTCACAGACCTGCCCGAGATGCGTGTCCATGAAACTTGATTCCTGATCTGATTAAGTTGCCAACATAATTTACCCATCACACAGGGCCTCTCACTAAACGCATTTTTTACTGATTTGGCTAAACTAACTAGCCAACAAGACCTACGGATCCTCTGCCTCCCCAGTTCCGGGATTGCAGGTGTGTGCTGCCATGCCTGGCTTTTTATGTGGGTGCTGGGGGTTCACACTCATGTTCTCTCTCATTTTCCCAGCCCCTTACTGGGGTATATTTTATTTACATTGTGCACATATGCAGAATTTGATCAGTTTCTTTATAATTATTGAATTTATTTTTATAAACTGGTTGACAATGTTCTTTATTTTCCCTCATTCCTGATATTACTGGCAAGCTGTACTTTTTGTCCTTTCAAAAATCAATTCAAGCCGGGCGTGGTGGCGCACGCCTTTAATCCCAGCACTCGGGAGGCAGAGGTAGAAGGATCGGCATGATTTCAAGGCCACCCTGAGACTACATAGTTAATTCCAGGTCAGCCTGGGCCAGAGTGAGACCCTACCTCGAAAAACCAAAAAAAAAAAAAAAAAATCAATTCAAGGAGGAGTTAGTTTACTATCAGTTTTTTTCTCTTAAAACTATCTATTTTCATTTTATTTATTCACTTATTTATTTCTGCTTACATTGAGCTATTTATAAACTTGTTTTATAAGCTTGTTATAAACTCTTTTAAATTCTTTTCCCCAGGAATCACACTTAATATATATATATGTTTCCTCTAAGCACTGCTTAAACTGCATCCAACAACTGCTGAGGCTTTGGGGTTTGCATCTCGGTTCGGCAGCACCATTGTGATTTCTCTTGTGATTTTTCCTTGATCTATGGGTTCTTGTCTTTTGACTCATGGATTACTTTTTATTTCTAACACATAATTCTATCTTGGAGTCTACTTTGCCAAATATTTACATAGCCATTGAAATTTTTATGATTAGTGTTTGCACAATGCATATTTTCTATTCTTTCACTTTAACCCATTGCTGTATTTGTATCTCAGAGTTATTCTGGTAAGTCATACAAACCATGTGTGGAAAGCTGTTCTACCAATGTGCCCAGTGCTCCTGTAACTCCTGTACTCCTAGCAGTGTCCTCTCCCACACTGGCTCTGCACTGATTCTGTAGCTTGCTTTAGTGTGTAAGAGACCAGCAAACAGGACAACACTCAGGGCTCATTAAGGACCTATATATTGAAGGATGCTGCAGCCTCCAAGTGCCAAAGCTGGTCCTCTAGCCCCCTGGAGATTGACAGAGAGAGAGAGAGAAAGGAGGAGGAGGAGGGGAGGGAGGAGGGAGAGAAGGAGGGAAGTAGGGAGGGAGGAAAGAAGAGTGGGAGAGTCTTTAGTTGTCCCAGATGTGTTGCCTTTCCCTGCTGAGCCTGTCCCAAAGGACCCTAGAGAGAAATGCAGCCACATAACGAAATCCAGGTAAAACCAGTGCATTATTACTTCAACCACTATTATAAGAAGTGTTTGTTTAATGCAGCAATAGCTTAATGATATATTGTCTCTTGTTTATTTATCAACTGTCACATTCTCTGTCTTTCAAATGGAATGTTTGGTTTTGTCACTGTTTAGTGTAAATGTTGACATGGTTGTGATAAAGACCCTTTGCTACTTGTTTTGTAAGGGTCAGTTCTGTTTTTTTTCTCCTCTGTTATCTTCTTTGTCAATAAAGTATTTCTTTTTTAAAACATAGTTATTTATTTAAGAGAGAGAGGGAATGGGTGTGCCAATGCCTCCAGCCACTGCAAACGAACTCCAGATGCATTGCCTCCTTGTGTTTCTGGCTTATGTGGGTCCTGAGGAATCGAACCAGGGTCCTTTGGCTTTGCAGGCAAATGCCTTAACCACTAAGCCACCTTCTCCAGGCCAATAAAGTATTTCTTGATATTTCATGGGATACTATTTATTCCTTTTAAAAACACAAGTTTATATTGTCATAATCTCTTCCTCCTCCTCTTCATTTTCCTTTAGCAACTGCTCACTGAATTCAATGTGCATCCTTACTTTATCACCAGATATCATATGCAAATCATGCCATTTCCCAAATAATAAAAGAACATGTTAACATTTTACGTCCACCTAACTCACTCCCACCATGTGTACGAGTATACTGTTTCATTGATACATATATTTTTTCTAAATATTTTATTTACTTATTTATTTGAGAGAGAGAGAGAGAGGAAGAGGCAGGAGAGGCAAATAGAAAGAGAATGGGCACGCCAGGGCCTCCAGCCACTGCAAACGAACTCCAGAGGCATGCGTCCCTTGTGCATCTGGCTTATGTGGGTCCTGGGGAATTGAACAAAAGTCCCTTGGCTTTGCAGGCAAATGCCTCAACTGCCAAGCCATTTTCCCAGCCCCATTTATATATTTATAATACACTCCAAAGCACAGCAGACCTTCTAGTCTTCTAGTGATACATGCCACTGTCCCCAGGGATGCCTGAACACATGGACAGTGCTGAACCCTCGGGGCATTGTTTCCCATGCATGCAGGCCCAGCATATCCAGTGATTTTTTTTTTGTTGTTGTTGTTGTTTTGTTTTTTTCAAGGCAGGATCTCAATCCAGCTCTGGCTGACCTAGAACCCACTCTGTAGCTCCAGGCTGCTGTTGAACTCATGGCAATCCTCCTACCTTAGACTCCTGAGTGCTGGGACTAAAGGTGTGTACTGCCACACCCAGCTTTCCAGTGATTTATATATATTCCAGGCTAATCTTATTCAGGAATATAATTACTCCTTACTTGCAGTAATTGATGTGGTGTCACAGGTCTTGGAACCTCTTGCTAATGTCTTCAGACAGGCTCAGTGCTTTCTGGCACAACATGCTATCCTTGTGTGGTACACCTTTTCTGTTCATGTCTGCCACCCTCAAACATAATGTCATTTCTACCAGAACTACACACTGTGCACTGTGGTCATAACTGTAGCTTGTGGCAGGACAGCAAAGGTGAGTGGATTTCTGTTCTTCTCAATGTCACTAGTATGCTTATTCTACCCTTAAATCCTAGCAACCATACAATTTTTTCCCTTTACCCATAAAGTTTGTATTTTTTAACCTTTTCACCTAAGGGAAGTGCTTTATAACTTCTCCTTGGTGTATTCACATAGCTGGCATCACCATTCTTGCACATTGTGGCAATAGAAAGTAAGATAAGAGAATTTAACAAAAACAATATGGTACCGCTATAAGCAATCTGATCATTAAAACAACAATTTGGTGATCAATGGGCATTCTGTACACAGCATGGACATGCAGGGTAAAAAGTGGCTCACATCGTAGGCTGGTTAGACAGGGATGATGCAAGACTTAATCACAATACTCAGAAATATACATAGTTTAAAACATGAATTATTTCTGGAATTTTCTACTTCACATTTTTAGGCCACAGGATTACATTAGCCAAAATTGGGAAAAATGCAATGAGTGGAGGTAGGGTAAAGACATGGGGTGATTTTTATGACATTAAGAGATAGTGAACAATATAGTCTTTTGTTTCCCAAATGTTGGTCATTTCTGGCACTCTCCCTTTATTCATTTTTCTCACCTGGTTCACATCTGATGCCATCTTCCTCCATCCTGAAGAGTTCTTTCCTTGACTGTTTACATTTTGTCCTGTCAAGTTGTTGGTAATGATTCTCATCAACGAATGAAATTGTTTTCTGAAAATGGTTTAATTGTTCCTTCCATTTTAAAGCTTTCTCAGCAGAATATAGAATTCTAAGTTTTCCTTTTTTAATCTCTTAAAGGATTTTGGTTTGTCTTCTGGATTGTATATGGGTGTTTTTGAAGAACACTTGTTATTTTCAACATTGTTCCTCTCTTTGTAATAAGTATTTTCCTTTCTCCTTTCCTACTTAAAATTATTTTCATAACTTTGATTAAGGTGCATTTATTTTATTTGTATTTGTCCTGCATAGGGGTCGTGGAGATTCTTGGATCTGCACATGGAACAGTGTTCAGAACTGCAGTAATGTGTCAGACCATCTGATATCCACACTGGAGACCCTGTTCTCTTTCCCCTGCTCCACATGCTTTTTCAATTCCCAGCTCCTTCTGTTTGAATAATCTCTATTCACTTTTGCTTGGCTTTTTTTTTTTCTGTTGTTTTGTTTTTTGAGGCAAGTTCTTACTCTAGCCCAGGCTAACCTAGAACTCACTTGGTAGCCTAGGCTGGCCTCCTATCTCAGTCTCTGGTATGATAGGCATGAACCCACCACACCCAGCTTTTTACTTGTTTTAACTTCTTTAATCTTTTCTCTGCATGGTTCAATCTGCTATTTATCCCATCAAATGACTGTTTATTTCAGAATTTTCAGTTCTGCAGCTTTCACTTGATTCTCTGAATTTTCTTTTTTAATACCTCTGTCTTTCCCCAGTAAATTTACTTACTCTTGGAAATTCTTTATTATACTTATAACAGGTGCTTTAAAATCCCTGTCTGCAAATTCCAAAACCTCCCCCTCCCCACCCGTGGTTTGCTGATCTCACTGTTCTTCCTTATTATGGATCACATTTCCTTATCCCTTCTCATGTATCACAACATTGTTGTTGCTTGTGAGGCAGGATCTCATGTAGTCCAGGCTGGCCTTCAATGCATTATGTAGCTGTCCTTGAATTGCCTTTACCTCCTGAGTGCTGGAATTACAGGTGTACACCACCGCACCCAAACAAATAACGTTTCAATTTGAATTCCATCTATGGCAAGAAAAGGAGGTGAGCATTTCGGTATAATAGTGCTTTGTGTATTTACTGCAGCACGTTTTTATATGCCATCTTGAGAGCTGCTCTTTCAGGTTCCTCCTAGAGTCAGTTGAGCCTCGGCCAGGTGGCAGCTTTATCTAGATATCAGACCAGCTCCTGGCACTTAACCCAGGCCTGCCTTTAACATATTTTCAAAATGGGATTGGGAGGAGGTTAGTGCAACTTCATAGGTTTTTGCCTGACTTTTGCATTCAACTTCAGTGGGACTCTAGAACCCAGGCACTCCAATAATCCATGAATGAAACTGAATTTCTCCATATCTTTCCTGATGGGCCTTTCTTCAAACATTCAGTTTTCTTCCACTGTTCATCCAGATTGAACAAGTAAGCCAAAAAGACTGATGTGTACTTAGTGGGGGAATTGTTTGAGGCAGTGAGCATTTGCCAGGCTCACTGGTCCTCAAATTTTCAGAGGGTTCTTGTGCCTCTGCCTACCATCTTGCCCTAGGTGTGCTGGGATAATAGAAGCCTGCCACAGCTTCTGGCTTTTAAGTGGGATCTGGGAATCCAAACTCAGGTACTCACACTTGCATGACAGCTGCTTATTTACTGAGCCATCTCTGGAGCCTGAACAGTTTCTTAGAGATGTGATCTGCTTTGGTTCACATATCTTAAGACAAAGCACCCCCCCCCATTGACCAGTTATAGAGCATGAAACAACAGCAAAAAGAAGGAAAATAACTGTCCACAAATAAAGAAATGAGTACATGGTGGTACTCCTCATGCTAAATTATGATAGAACAGAAAACATACAATGATTAACGTGAAACAAGCATGGCTACAGGTATGTACACAGACAACATCTCAAAAACATGGCATTAAGTTTAAGAAAATTTAGCCATTATAATCAAGCTTCATAAAGTTTAGTGTGAAAAATATATTGTTTATGGGTATATAAACATATAGCATTAAAATTATAAACCCCAAATTCAAGAAAGCAATTCTCTCTTATGAAGAAAGAAGATGTGTCCCTAGGGGGTGTGACTTACGACATTTTACTTCACAAGCTTGGTGATGAGAAAGCGGGGTCCATTATTCTTTTCTCTAATACTTAAAAAAAATTTTTTTTGCTATAGATTGAACCCAGGGGACTTGTGCATGCAAAGCAAGTGCTCTACCACTGAGCTATATCCCAGCCTACTTTTATTATACTCCAAATATCTAGTAATTAAAAAAATCTTGCTCTCATAAGAAGCAAAGAGACTTGGGATTTGGGGGAAGCTACTGAGGGTCTACCAAAGCTTAGTCTCTCCCAAATGAGCTATCTCAGCACCATCCAAGGTGCTCCAAGGCTCAGCAAGTCATCCCACTGGCAGCAAGGAGCCACAAGTCAGGTGACACATAGGACTGTCACTGTCTGTTGACCAATGCGAAGTTTTTTGGGGGTGAAAAACACAGAAAAGTTTCTTGAGTTTGGTTGCTGACTTCAGAAACCAGACTGCAATCATTCTTGGGTTCTGCTGGTCACTTCCAAAGTTGGCCTTGCCTCCTTCAACTAGACAGTAGTACTGCTCCTGTCCATTTTATCGTTCATTTATTTGTCTTTGTTACATGGGGACAACAGGTAAAGAAACACGTAACATTTCCTGAATATTGTGATGTGTTATGGTATCTGCTGGGCGCTTTTCACACATTAATCCACAGCACCCTGTGGTGGGCACAGAAGAAGGGAGACTCTGGAAAACATGGTGGTGGAGCTCAGTGATAAGGTCCTGGGGCAAAACCTAGATTCTCTCAATTCCATCTGTAGGGCCCAAGTTTTGAATGTAACAGCACTGAACACAAAGATACAGAAGACATATAACTTTTTGCTTTTCTGAAGAATAAATTATACTCCAAAATTTGAAAAAGAATCCAACATGAAGTTTATAGGAAATAAATGCTTGTATATTATAGGATAGACCAGAAATGTGGATACTTTAAATTTTTTTAACTTTATTTAATTTATTTTAGAGAGAAGGATAATGAAGCAGACAGAAAGAGGAAAGTGCAACAGGGCCTCCTGCCACTGCAAACAAACTCCAGACACATGTGCCACTTTGTGCATCTGGTGCTAGGGAACTGAACCCGGGTCATCAGGCTTTTAGGCTTGGCAAGCAAGCAAGCACCTTTAACCCCTGAGCCATCTCTTCAGCCCACAGATACATTTTTAAATAAAAGAACTTTGAAGAAGTTTCTTGTTTTATGAGCTACATCAAATGACACCCCAGGGCCCTAGCGATGCAATTTCATTCTCTTCTACTAACTGAGGAGCTCTAGATGCAGAGTTTGAGAAGCACGGACCACACCACCTTCACAGTGCATTCGTTCTGCTCAACAGCATCAAGGTGGGTTGTGTTCACTTACCATCACTGCCATTCAAGCTGGGAGCTTTAAACAAATGTGCTCTAGAGATGATGCTTGAGCTTATCTGAAAGAACTCTTATTTTTCTAAATTGGTGTGTGTGTGTGTGTGTGTGTAGGGTGTATGCACATGAATGTCAAAAGACAACTTGGGATGTCCTCTAGTTCTGTGTTCTTTTTGAGAGAGGGTCTCTCAGTGTTTTGCTGCTGCATGTGCATCAGTATAGCTGGCCCACAAGCTTCCAGCTTCTGCTGGCTCCACAAATGCGTAACTTTGCCTCAGCTTTACGTGTATGTTGGGGAACTGAACTTGGGCCAGCAGCCTTGCAAGCAAGTATCTCTAACCACTGAACAATCTCTCCAAGAAAATATCTTGCTAGAACCATTAGGCGTATGAAGCAACCGCGACTTCCTTACTGTATCCTGTGTACACTATGGGTGAGAATAGACCCTTCCTTTTTTAAAAATTTTTTATTTATTTACTTATTAGAGACAGAGAAAGGGAGAGAGAGAGAGAGAGAGAGAGAGAGAGAGAGAATGGGCATGCCAGGGCCTCTAGCCACTGCAAATGAACTCCAGACGCGTGCGCCACCCTGTGCATCTGGCTTATGTGGGTACTGGGGAATGGAGCCTCGAACCAGGGCCCTTAGGCTTCACAGGCAAGCGCTTAACTGCTAAGCCATCTCTCCAGCCCTTTTGTTTGTTTGTTTGTTTGTTTGTTTGTTTGTTTGTTTGTTTGTTTTTTGAGGTAGGGTCTCACTCTGGCTTAGGCTGACCTGGAATTCACTATGTAGTCTCAGGGTGGCCTTGAACTCTCGGCGATCCTCCTACCTCTGCCCCCCGAGTGCTGGGATTAAAGACATGCGCCACCACGCCCAGCTTGACCCTTCCTTTCTTAAGTGGCATTTTTTTCAGTATTTGTTGCAGCAACAAGAAAAGTAACTGACAGGTTGGAACTATTGTTTCCCCTTCATTAGATGAGGAGAACGATCTAGGTACTGGTACACAGCCCTCATTAAAGATCATATGTGGACATGGGGCTCCCTTCACCTAGGTGTTCACGGGGAACAGACTAGGCAGCATGTGCAGAGGCAGGGTGCACTGAGCAAGCTATGTGAAGTATGGGAAAAATTGCTGGATTGAAAAATTGAATTTTGTGAATAAAAACTACGTCTGCTGAGTACATGGGTGGATTTGGGCAAACAGTCCAGATCCTTTGGGAATCATTTTCCTCAGCAGTAAAATGAGGTCAGTGGGTTGGATAAGATATAACTTTTTGACCCATGGTTGTTTTATTATGTTTCATGTTGGAATCTTGCAAAGTTTGGAAGAAAGGTGATATTTCCAGTCAAAGACAATCATCCGGGTATAGACATTTTAACTCTCACTTCCCTTTCCAGCTAAACTAGCATAATAGAGAAATTGTTTTCTCCACTGCTAGAAGGGCAAGGATGTCAAACTCAAGCCAGTATATTAAAATTCCCATGTGAAACAGAGCTGCCAAGATCAGGGTGAGGGAACTACACATCACCCCATGATTCCAGGTCAGAAGCATGGCCAGTGGGGTGCCCAGCCCAGTGACCTGGTAGTGGGTGTGTCAGGAGAGGGGATTCCAGCCCAGTGAGGGGTGTCAGGAGGAGCCCCCAGCCTAGCCTACTAGCATCTGCACTGGAGCCCTTTTCCTCTGCTTCTGCTTCCCCTTTACTTTGGAATGGTTGCAGGATCTCTAAGAAAAAAATACATTCCTACTAAATTTTCTCATTTTCTTTAGCCCAAGTTCTTAACATTTTCAACAAGGAACTGACATGATTTCTAACAGATCAAAGCCCAGTGCTAAAAAACAGAGCTGATTCCTGTTTCCTAATTATCACTAGGCCCTTTGGCACTCTGGCAGCCAAGTAGATGAGGGCCAGTTAGAGAATCTGACAGAATAGTTTATTTCAAAATGAGCTCACATGAAGAACAGGGGGCTCCCATGTAACAAATTCCAACTGATATTCATGATAAAGATGTTCCATCTCTACCACAGTAGCAGATCACACATGACAAGACCCATGCTAAAACATGTTCAAAGAACTTAAATAAAAATGATGGATTACAGATTGGAATGTAAAGGAGATTATGAGCAGATCAAAATGCTAATGAGCCAACAGAAGAATTATAATAATCAACAGAAGAAAAATATTTTTAGTTGATGAAGTTTGTCTTCAAATAGACTGAAGTACTTACTATATAAAGTCATTTACAATATTAATGGCAAGACTCATACCTAGACACAGTCTGTTAACATTTTAAGACATTTTTAAGCAAAATAAAAAAGTTTTAAAGCATCAAGAAAGGAAAAGCCATGCCACCCATGAAGGAGGACACCACACCATTTCTTACTCTTCCCATACAAGTGGGTTGACAATATGTCATGATGGTTAGAGAATTCAGAGGAAAAGACAGTCAAACCATATGAAGTTTATATTCAGTTAAAATATTTACCTGTAGTGTTCCTTCCCACCCTGTGACTTACAATCATTCTGCCCCTCTTCTGAAATGTTCCCTGAGCCTTGGCAGGTGTGTTCAAGTCTACTTTAGTGTGGACCTCTCTGCAAACTCTGATTTTCTGCTTTGATAAGTTTTGAGTTTCTCAAGTGAACAAGAATTCTCAGGTAAGTAGAGACAGAATGCTTAATATTCACATTTTTCAGAAAAATCTCACTCAAAACTGAGAAACAAACAATAATAAAAAAAATCAAGTACTGGAAAAGAAGTATATATGTCATATATGTCTAATTAAATTGGTAAATTTTACACTTAATTTACTAAATTAAAATCATCGCTTTTTAATATTTTATTTTTATTTATTTGACAGAGAGAGATAGACACAGAGAGAGATTGAGAGAGAGAGAGAGAGAGAGAGAGAGGACACTCCAAGGCCTCCAGCCACTGCAAACAATCTCCAGACGCATGCACCACCTTGTACATCTGGCTAACATGGGTCCTGGGGAATGGAACCTGGGTCCTTTGGCTTTGCAGGCAAACACCTTAACCACTAAGCCATCCCTCCGTCCCCCAAATCATCACTTTCTGACTTGCTTAAAAATATAATGCAAGTTTGCCTTTTAAAAAAGCTAGTAAATGGAACCAGCAGATATTATTTAATCCTTCCATTAAGCAAAATTCACTGGCAATTGTTATTAGAACAAAAATAAAACTGTACCTTTCCAATCTCTGGAAAACTAGACAAAATAGCAATGAAGCATAAAAATAAATGAAAATATAAACAAAACTCAATTTTAATAATATCAATTTGGACAAAGGATATAAAACAAAAATTAAAGATAAAAGATTATTTTATACCAGTTAGAAGTAAATTCTGATAAAAATATATGATCTACTATATGAAAATTATAGGGCAGTGTATTGGAAATTACAATAAAACAGTGATGGTAGCAAAAATTTAAATGTCTATCTTCATAGATGGAAATATATTCAACAAAATTTAATCACTATATTGTTTACATGGATTTTTTTACTCATCAAAGTATATATATTTTCTAAAATCTCTACATGATATGTAAAATGTGATTCTTCAGTAATATGTAATATACCAACAAAAATTAAAATTATTTAAACTACATTTTTTTAAATGCAATGACTCTGGAAATTCAGATAAAGGTTCAAAATATCACATGGGAGATGCTGGAAAGATGCATTAAAAAATTGTAAAGCAGCTGGGCGTTGTGGTGCATGCCTTTAATCCCAGCACTTGGGAGGCAGAGGTAGGAGGATCGCTGTGAGTTCAAGGCCACCCTGAGACGACATAGTTAATTCCAGGTCTACCTGGGCCAGAGTGAGACCCTACCTCGAAAAACAAAACAAAACAAAATAATTATAAAGCATATGGTTAGACAAATCTATTGAAGACCAAGGAGATTGTCATCCAGTATTAGAAATGAGGAAGGACTCATTCTCCAGGTGTGAAAGGGAATTAAAGCAATGTGGCCTGAGAAGAATACAAAATGACAACCTGTCAGCAACGCAACAGAAAACCCAGCCATGGATCCAATCCACCAGAGTGTAGCTGTTTAAGTGGCTGGTAAAAGATTATCCCACAAGGGTGTTAGAAAAACTGGCTATCAGTTGGGGGAAAATGGCACATGTTGGCCTTATAGCTCATATATAGTAAGCTCTAGGAAAATTAATGATTTACACAGAAAATATCAAATACTATAATGAAGGTAATTATAAAAGGAAAATTATGAAAAGAATACTAATTTTCTGAATAATAAGCAGAAAACAGAATGCCTATGTATAGGAAAAGAATATATTACAACCAAATATAACCAGAATCACCCAATATTTATCTTCTTAAATTGATTTCACTGTAAATAAAAAAAAGACCTTAATAAATGACAGAAATACACTTGAACACTATTCTGATTTCTATTGAAGGATCAGGTAGACTGCTTTGACGTGATCTCTTTTCCAAATGGCAAAACATTTGAAGTATTTGAGTTAATTTCTTCAGTAAGACTACCCTTGGAGCTTTCAGTAAATTTTCTATAGAATTTTTCACTAAATTAATTTACTCTAATAATATAACAATATTATATACTCTACAGCATATAAAATTTGTTACCATCCGCCAGTTATGTTATTTAAACTTAGCACACTAAGAAATCTCTGTAGCTCAGCATGGTATGATGCAAAGTAAATGACTCGAATCAAATCTGGGACCCAGAAATCAGAAAATGAGTTCTGCCATTGGCCAGTTATTTGACCTCAGTGTCCTTCTCTGTGAAACGGAAGTCACCTCAGTCAGGACAGCAGATGCTTGCTGTGTCTACAGCTCTGGCTGACAATGACAACAAAAAACTCTGGTTAGAAGAAGAAAGCAACCACAGGGTGTTACCATGAGAGTGACTGAGATGTCCTGTAAAAGGCCAAGAAAGTCCCCATAACTTCAGGAACCTCAGGGGAGAAGGGTCCCTGTGGTTCAAAGAATGTGGGGAGAATTTCCACCTTTCTCTTTTTACTCTGGCTTAGCTTCAAGTAGCCTCAGAGAAGAGCTGTACAGTAGCAGTGAGGGTACCCCAAGCCCCAGAGACAAGCTTATCTTGGCTATATTGTTGAAGGGATTTTAGAGATTTGAAAGTTGAGAAAAAGACCCCTAATTCTGTGCACAAAGCTATGTAACCAGATGCTTCCCTGAGCCACATAGCAGCAGATCCAAAAAGATTCAACAAGAGTCTGTCAACCAAGATGACACTGAAGTGCTCACCCACAGAAGAGACAGAACTGTGGTCTGACCCAGACCAGGCCTATTGTTAACTAAAGCAAATAAAAAAAATTTTCCAGAGACTTTAAACACAATTTACACAGTTTTTTTTTTTTTAATTCAAGTTACACTTGAATTACTCAATAAAAAAGGCACCTATAATGGATGACCAGGTCTCATGGACAGAAGTCCTGAAATGTTAGAATTATAATATCGGCATAAAAGTAGTCACAGAGACTATTCCATGAAGTCATTGTAAACACTGGAAATGAAGAGAGAAAGAAGAAATGTTTAACAAAGACATGAACACTTCAAAATTTTTAAAAAGTAGAAGTTTTGGAACTATAAAACCAAGTGTCTTTAAAAAATATCAAGTACATATACTAAGCAGTAGAGGGAAGAATTGATGGATTTGAAGACAGGTCATCAGAAGCCACTCAGTCTGAAGAACAGAGATTTTAAAAAATGCGACTAGACTTTAGAGACACCGTAACAGGGACAAAAGGTATACCATGCGCATCTCTGGAATCTCAGAAAGAGAGGAGAAAATGATAGGTATATAAAAAAATGAACTGTAGGGGCTACAAACTTTCCAAACTTGGTGAAAGACATGAACTCAGAGATTCAAGAAGTAAATTGAAAGTTGGATAAACTCAAAGAAAACCATGCCCAGACACTTCATAACCAAACTGCTGAGACCTGAAGATAAAGAACACATCTTAAAAGCAGTTAAACAAAAACTCTGCATTACATATAAAAAATAATGATTGAAATGACCACAGCAGCCATCAGGAACTGGAGTAACAATGGATTTAAAAGGACAAATATGAAATTCTTCAGCAGATGAAAGATACAAGTCATATTATTTTCTATCATTTCCTCAAAACACCTTATCACACTGCAGTTTCTTTCCATTTTATTTCTTCAACTTTCCCATAGCTTTCCCCTATGCATATTTGATAATAAGAGTAGATAAGAATATATTGCAAATACATTAATTACTTATTTACTTAATTTACTTATAATCTTTTGGTCTTGTTAAAATGAGAATCTTGATAATTTATACCTTGTTATTTTAAAATAATTTTTAATTTGGGAGTTTTTTTGAGGTAGGGAGTTGCTCTAGTCCAGGCTAACCTGAAATTCACTATGTAGTCTCAGGCTGGCCTTGAATACACAGCAACCCTCCTACCTTTGCATCCCAAGTGCTAGGATTAAAGATGTGCACCACCATACCTGGCTTACCTTGTTATTTTAATAAGGTTTTTAACTCTATAAATTTCCTCAAATACAAAATGTAACAATGGATACCACAAGCGATACAAAATATATAGATTCCTGTGTCCAACTTAGTCACCATAAGTCACACAAGTCACACACAGTAGCAGCCTAAGAAAACTGATCCTTGTAGCCCATCTCCTGAGAAGGTATCTGAGTAAGATTGCTTGCCCACATCTCCTCTGTAGGTAACAAGGGACACATGGCAGTGAGCCATGCCATGGTCAAATTGTTCAGTTACCACATGAGCCTCAAATAGTCTCGGACTGTCATTTGAGGCACATTTGCCCAAATTAAAGTCTGTTTCTAGCAAAGGAGGGAATCTAAGCTATGTAATCTCATTGGTACAGGAAAAGAGCAGTAATGCAGTTAAGGTCACTATTTTCAACAAACGTAACAAACCAAAATGGATCAGAATCATTCGGATTAGTGTTTGACCACCTCTGGCCTCCCTGGGCCCCAAGGCCATGCGCAGTAGCTCATGATTATCAGGAACTACATGAATTAGGTCTCTTGGCCAAAGTCTGACAGGGTACTGAGCGGGAAGCAACACTAGGATGCCTCTGGTTGCAATAAGATATGAAGCATAAATCAGATCTGATTCTGGTCTTCATCACACAGTGCAGGCATCCTCTGCTAGAAGTTCAGTGGCCACTGGCAGGTATTAGCACTAGATTCTCCAGTTATCCGAATAAGAAAGGGTAAACAACCAAAGAAACCATACCACAGTTGACTGAGCCATTCACAGCCCAGTGCACCAGTCGTGGGCACTAGGACATGTCTGGCTTAGTCTTGGAGACAAGCGTGTGCTCCTGGCAGGACTGACCAGGCTTCTCTTCCATTAGGTCCTTGTCTCTGAAGAGAAGACATCCCTGACAGTAGATGGTGTAGGGACTGAGCAGGATTGTAAGTCTTTCACAAGGCTAGAGACACTTCCTTGGAGCTTCTCAAAATATTTGGTCAACCCTGAAGGAGACCCACAAGGGTTTCTTGATTTTAGGTTCTTTGTTAAACAGGGGTGAAAGGTGAAGTGGAAACAATGTGGAGCCTGGGTCTGACTTGGGTTCTGCACAGTGTCTTTAGGAAGGACAGATGGCTTCAGTATCTTCCCTGAGTAAGGAATGAGACCTGTTTTTTAAATATCATTTTATTTATTTATTTGCAAGCAGAGAGAGACAGAGAGAATGGGTGCCACAGGGCCTCCAGCTGCTGCAAATGAACTCCAGGTGCATGTACCACTTTGTGCATCTGGCTTTATGTGGGTACTGGGGAACCAAACCTGGGTCTTTAGGCTTTGCAGGCAAGTGCCTCAACCATTCAGCAATCTCTCCAGCCCCAGAGAGCTGTTTTTAAAGTGGGGTTTCTGTGCAACTCAATAATGTATATGTATACTGGGGAGGAGAAGGGAAAAGAGAATTTAAAAGCAAATGAAAATGGAGGCATGCTAGGTTTGATTTGCTGATCAGAGCCAGAAAGTTTGTGAGCTATATTCTCACTTCCATACAAAGAATGCCATAAAGTGTTTCTACTCTTCCTATACTTGGTGTGGTTTGAGTGTGTTCTCCAAAGGTTCATGAGTGGGAAGCAGGGTCCTCACTGTGCAGGTGCTGGAGGTGGGGAAACTGTCTGGAAGTGGGGCCTAGAGGGAAGTATGAAGTCACTGGAGGTGTGGCCTTTGGAGGAGATTAAAGTGGTTCTTGCCAGATGCAGATTTGTTCCTGCATGAGTGAGCTGGGTGAAGAATGGCCCTAGCCCTTGGTTTCCCAGTTCTTGTCTCATCTTGTGATCTCTTCCCTGTGATGGCATAGGTCACATTTGTTTTGTAGAAGGACCTCATCAGAGTGGAGCAGGTGCTGGTATTATGCACTTGAATCTCTGGAAATAAGAACTAAAATAAACTTCTTTATAAGGTACCCAGTCTTGAGTGCTTTGTTAGAGCAACAGAAAATTCATTTGCCCTTCCTCCATGTCTTTTTCCAACACAAACATATATAAGTCTGTCAATATCTATCCCATGTGTGCCTCACAGTGCTTCCCTCATGTGGACCATGTCATTTTTTTTTTAAATAAAGTGTGCAGGGCTGGAGAGATGGCTTAGGGGTTAAGGCACCTGCCTCCTAAGCCTAAGAACACTGGTTCCAATCTCCAGCGGTTCCAATCTCCAGGTCCCACGTTTAGCCAGATGCAAAGTGACGTAAGGGCGCAATGCCACACTTGACCACAAGGGGGCGCACACATCTGGATTTCATTTGCAGCAGCCAAGATACTGCTGGCGTGCCCATCTCTGTCTTCCTCTCTCTCTCTCTCTCTCTCCAAAAAAAATAATAATAATAAAATAATAATAAAGTGTGCAATACCACGAGCACAAGGAAATTGTCCCATCCCCTCTCAATGTGTCACTGTAATTATGAATAAAAGACATGTGTCTGTTATTGCTCATCTTCAATGGCAAGTAAAATGTAAAAACTGCTAAGAATGTTTGGTAAGTGAGGCCTCACTATTCCTTTTAAGCCATCAACATTTTACACAATTGATTCAAATTTCCTTCTATTTTGTGGCACCTTCCCTTACTCGCTCTGACCTTGGTAATTATGTATGGCAGCATGTTAAACTCTGACTTTTCTCATGGAACATTTACTATATTTCAGAAGTCATGATTGACAAAATAAATCTAATTTAAGCTAAAGAAAATAGGACCAAAAGAATTTGGTTTTGCTGACATTTAGCTCCAACTTAGCATACTACTAATCAAATAACAAGATTTATTTCACTGTGATGTAGTCACTAATAAAACTTCACCAGCATCAGAAAAATTCTATCAAAAGTCACTGTGGAGTAAACTAGCAAAATGGTCAGATGCAAAATTAAGGCTTAAATTAGAAGTGAGAAATAATCAACAAACTGAGGCAACAGGACACAATCTTAGGAAGAGATGGATTCTATAATGACAGTGGGGTAAGAAGTCTTCTTACCTGTCCTCAGTTAGTTTCATTAAGGTTGTTCCTCGAGTAGAGAAGACAATGAAGGACATTCTTAGCTGTGGGCTGCAAAACAAAACAAAACAAAACAAAAATCTCTATTAGGGAAGACAGAACACCTATGGTGGTTCTGGAATTCAGTTCTGGAAAGAATGGATTTGAAATATGAGAATGCTAAGTGGTGGTTTGAATGTAAATATCCCCAGTAGACTCAGGCATTTTTGATTAAGTTTCTTACTTAGTTCCCAGCTAGTGGAGTCTTTGGGAGGTGGAGCCTTGCTGTAGGAGGTGTATTGCTGAGGGCTGATCTTGAGTCCAGCCCTGTGTGTTCAGAGCCAGCTGCTCTGTGTGATCCCTTTGCTGAGGGTATGTGATGAAATAAGCCAGCACCAAGAGGAGATGTGTCAGATCTCACAATGCTCACACCAATTTTATAGAAGGCTTAAACAACTTTCTGCACTTGTACAATGAACGCTGCCATGGTTGTATGACCCCACCAAGGGGTGACATCACCTCCTTGCTTTTACCAGTCAGTGTCCCTACTTTCTGGGAAGTAGTTCCTGCAAAGTTCTCAGCAACACTCAAACCTACCTGGGAAAGTGGTGTCAAGTCACACAGAGGGTGTTACCCACAAGGGGCATGGCTTCAGTGACCATCATGACTTGTCCAGGCTTGAGGTATGTTCACAGGCTATGAAACATTCAATTTAACCCAGGACCATTGTGGGCAATCCAAGATAAGTTGTTTATCCTGTACCCTGTAACACCTACACACAAGTCCACTAAGTGTGCTGAGTGCACCAGCATGATGCATGGATTCAGGTAAAATCTTAATGTTCCTTTTATAAAAATGCATTTGTCAATGTGGGAGAAAAAATATTGTGGCCCTTACACAAAAACTCCTGGTGGAAGTGGGGAAATAATGCTGCTCTCTGAAGCCATAAGTTGTTGCAGGAAAACCCCAGTCCTGGGATGAGATACTTCCCAGTGATTGGTCAGGGAGGGCCCTAAGATCCCCCAAACAATGCAGGCTATTGCCAAGAATCTTGGTTGCCCATCAGAACTGGATGGTAAGAACCTATTGCTAAAGACACCACATGCTTCAGTTGCAGGACACTGAGAAATCAAGGTGGAACTGAGCTAGAAGCTTTCTCCCTGCTAGCAAGCTGTCATATGGCTGGAAAGGCTATGCAGGCTGCTGGGGGAGAAAAGTCATCAACTGTCTTAATCAGCAGTAGATCCACCCTGTGAGCTACACAAGTAATCAGCCAGTGAAGGTATCCCCAAGGGCACAATAGCAGCATGACTGTTATAGGGTAACCAAGTGCTCTCTCACTGGATTTGAGGCACACTCCATGGATGAGTACTCATACCTGATACCAAAAACCTATTCAAAAGCCGGGTGTGGTGGCGCATGCCTTTAATCCCAGCACTTGGGAGGCAGAGGTAGGAGGATCGCCATGAGTTCGAGGTCACCCTGAGGCTTCATAGTGAATTCCAGGTCAGCCTGGGCTAGAGTAAAACCCTACTTCAAAAAACAAAACAAAACAAAAAGCCTATGGCTGAGAAGGTCTTAGGATCCTAGTTAATAAGCTATTACCTTTGTTGGACTAAGTGGATACACTGCTCACTGCTCTCACCTTTGGTCAGTGAAAGTTCTTTTCTTTTTTTTTTTTTTTTTTTGGTTTTTCAAGGTAGGGTCTTGTTCTAGCCCAGGCTGACCTGGAATTCACTTTGTAGTCGCAGGGTGGCCTTGAACTCAGGGCAATCCTCCTACCTCTGCCTCCCAAGTGCTGGGATTAAAGGCGTGAGCCACCACCCCAGGCTCAGTGAAACTTCTTTTTGCAGAAAGTGGTGACTAGTGGGAAGACACAAAACTCATCAAAGTGCTGAGAATAAGTAAGTGTTGAATGCTCAGCACTAAATGACACATCTCTATCACACCGTCCAAGGCTCAGGGAACATTTTTCAGATGAGGGAACAGAAAGAATGAAAGAGTCAGATAGTGGGAGGAGCATTTTGGGATACCATCCTCTATATATGAAGTTTTCATTGCATTCATAATCTCATAGCTGCTTCAGTTACCTGCACAAGACCTGCACAATTGAGCCCATCAACACTGCAACATGGATGATAGAGAAGGGCAAATAAATAAATGAATATAGAAGAGTTATTTGCTAGAATGAAAGTGTTCAGTGAAAGGGACAGGAAAGGAGGAACAAAAGGTAACGGAAGGGGATCGTGATCAAATTATAGTATGCTTATAAATGAAAATTGTCAAAAAAAAAAAAAAAAGGTTAAAGACCAAATGGTTGGACTTAACAATCACAACTGGCTCCTTCTGAAAACACAAGGGCAAAGCTACTCTAATACACTACACAAATCAAAGTGAACAGCCTCTGTGCCCAGGCTTGACAGCTCCCTTGATCAAAAAAGGATCCCCCGCCCACGGTAGCTAGGAGTTAGCTGCATAGTAAACCAACTGGGTTCACTCATGCTGGTTACAAGAGAAGCAAATGCCAAGAGACTCTTACCTGATGAACTTGTGAGCCAGCTGTTCCACAAAGTAGTAGATCTCATTCCAGTGGTGCAGAACACTTCCTGACCTGGGAAACAAAGCAGGCACTGCTGTTATCACTTTGTGTGATTTTTCTTCAGTCTATTACTCTACGAACAACCAGTAACTGCACTCATTATATGACTGATGTAACCATGGAAGTATCTGAAAGGCTGTTTTGAAGAACCCCCCATCCCATCTCCCACTGTCCCATCACTGCTTCACACTAACATGTTGAAAAGCGAGCAAGCAAAGAGAAACTCCAGGGCCCACATAGTCACAGGTTAATTTCAAATCTCTATGAAACAGTTATTTTTGTGATATTTCAGCTATTCCTCTAGTGAGAGAAGTTAATCCAATTCTTTCAAATAAAACCAGCACAAACTAGCAAAACAAACACTCTGCATCTAATTTCATTTAGAAATACAAATATTTGTAAAATCCTTAAATTATTAGCCAAATGAATCCATCAGGGATCCTAAATAATAATTAATCAATTGGTGGAGTTTATTTTAGCAAGGCACCAAGAGTTAAAAGTTTAAGATTAGTCATATTAATGAGAAGAGAAAACTCAACTTTTCATTATATTAAAAATTCCTTTACTAAAAGAGTGAAACATTGTCTAAAACATCCAGAATCACAGGGTTTTAACCTGGAAAGGTTCTTGTCTCCTTCTAATGTCTTGTATCTGACCACTGTTTCATGGTGTTAGTTCTTACTACTTCAGTTTGTCTTGCATCCTCGACATTGCTCATACTTGGTCTCTTGCAGTGAGTCTGTGTGTTTATCTGCATCTACGGGAACCGCCTTTTCTGTAGCTGTGCGGCATTCTCCCTCTCACTCTACATCCAGTCCAGTGGAGCCCTCATTTCTGAGGCTGCAGCTTGTTTTCTGCCCTACCATTTTGTACTGCAAACATTTTCCACTGGTGTCTGATTACTGCCAAGGTGTGAGGAGGTGAGGGGCATCCCTGCTGCAGACTTTTGCTGCCATGGAGCCTCCTACTTCTCTGCCTTCCTGCTATGGTGGACTACAACCCCTGGCAAACACCCACTCATTCATGAAGGCAGCTCTGCCTGCTGCTTGTGCCTTGTGCTCGCGGGGCACCTCCATCATGCTCTAATACTGAGTCACAAGCTCTCTTTTCCCAGGCTCCCTTTGGGAAGGACTCACCACAACTTGACTCCCTTTATCTCTCTCTCTCTCTCTCTGTGTGTTACATGAAACAAAGAAGAGTGTGGAGAGGAGGCAGTTTTACAGCTCTAAAAGCCTCCTGACCTTTTGCCAAATAGACATAACCTGTTCTACTTTAGGATTCATATAGCTGCATGTAATCTCTGTGAACCTAGAACCCAAGGAGCCTTCCCAGAGCTCCCAGGTGAGGTGACTGGCCTGCTAACCACATCCACAGGCAGGCCTCTGAGCTGAAGGGATGCTGGGAGTCTCCTGGGTGCTCTCCAGAACTGCACACAAACCTTGGGCTTTTAGAACTTTAGAAACCCTTTCATTATGGCCTCTGCCTTCCTCCTGGACAGGGTTCATAGTACCCTTCAAATTTCAAAGACTGGCCTGGCTGTGGAGTAGATGTTCTTGTGCTGGGAACTGAGGGAGGACTTGGCAGGAATGGCCACAGCACTACAGCAGCAAAATTAGCCCCCGCCACAGCCCAGTCCAGAGACTATGACTTTCCAGTGAGCCAAGAGACGCCCTTGACCACTCAGCATCATGCTCACTTCTGCAGAATAAAGCTAGTTTCTGATCTATAGAGCCAAGACAACCTCTAAAATTTAAGTCACCAAGAGGCAGATAAGTGGCCTTATCTGGAAGAGATGGCAAAGAAGAATGAGTACACGACCTTAAATTGAGAAATGATGCCGACTTTCTGCTTAAGGGACAGTAACTTCTTTTTAGATTAGTATTCTTCATTTTGTTTTCTTCTTCCATTCCTCACTCCTTTCTTTCCTTCCTTCCTTCCCTCACTTTCTTTTTGACAGGAGCTGGCCCCAAATTCACAATGTACCCAAGGATGAACCCAAACTTCTGGTTCTTTGCCTCCATTACCCATGTCCTGGGATCACGGGTATGTGCCACCTTACCCAGAGTAAGCAGTGCTTGGGATTGAACCTAGGGCTTTCCTCATGCTAGGAAGCACTCACCCACTGAACAGTATCCCCAGACCTAGTATTTCTTAATTTTCAAACACTGGCCCTCTGTCTCTCAAAATGGTTAGTACCACCTTGTTTCTTTTAAAACAAAACAAAACAAAACAAAACAAAACAAAACAAAACAAAACATCATTTTCATTATTCTTCTGCCATGGAAAACCAATACTAATTGGGCATTCACTTCATTTGACTTGGTAGATGTAGAGAAAGATCAAAACCAACCATCCTCAGGCGTTGAGGAAAGTTGAGGTCCATCAAAGGCTTTCTTCTACTAGGCAGGTGCTAAATTTTCTCAACAACAACAAGAACAAAAATTCGCCCTCCAAGACAACCTGGAAACAACATGGGTTCTAGAACAAATTAAAAGCCTGCGGACAAGAAGGTCATGATAAGCTTCTGTCCCATCTCTGCTACCAGCTGCTCTGTGATTGTTGAGGTTTGTCATTCTGTATGTGGCATCACAGTTGTGTGCTCAGTGAGGACTTTTGCATGGAAGCTGCCTTTCCCTCAAATGGCTGTCCAATCAATTCCAAGAGTCTAATATGCAAAGAAGAGGCACAAAGTAAGAACTACAAATCTTGCTCTGATTTTTTTCTAAACAAAAAAT
Source organism: Orientallactaga sibirica (assembly GCA_036365145.1). NCBI lineage: Eukaryota > Metazoa > Chordata > Mammalia > Rodentia > Dipodidae > Orientallactaga > Orientallactaga sibirica. Next base: position 12,545,638 of record JAEOAD010000036.1, read on the forward strand.
GCATTCTTTTGTGTTTCTGAGAGTTTCCAAACCTCTCTATGGCTGAATGCCTTATAAAAGGCAGGCTCTTTCCATTAGCCACACATACAATTACAACCAGTGGGCCCAACTAGGCCTAAGTTGTTCCCTTTACATAGATTAGAATGTAATGAAAAGGGAAAAGAAAGCTTGTCGTGGAGAACCACTACCAGGACCCTCAACCAGGGAAAGCAGAGAAGATGGAAAGATGGAATATAAAACAGTCAGTCCTGCCTTTCCTTAGCCTTGCCTGGCTGAAGTGACTGATGCTCCAAGTGACCCATTTGTATTGTCCAGCCAAACTTGGATGGACGAATATATCCAGCCGCTCCATAGGCTTCTAAGTAGACCCCAAATAAGCCTAAATGCCCAATGTCTCTGGACTCCCTCTCCCAGCTTCTTCCTTGAGTCCTCTTTTCCTTCCTCCTGTCCTAACCAGGTGGAGTTCCAACCTGCTCCAGGCCTTTGTGTCACTGTCCTTTTGTTACTGTCTGACGCCACAGGCACATCTCCATCCTACTTACAACCCTTCACCCTGACTTTTGCACCCACTCCAACTTCTTCACATATTAATCCAGACCCAAACCAAGCCACAGAACACCATCCTTTGTCTGGAGACACCCATCCTACTCCACTCTGTGCCACAGAGCCACTAGCCCAGGATGTCCACCTCCACCCACTGACTTGTGATGAACTTCTCCTTGTGCGAATTTCCCCATCATCCAACTGATGGCTTATGTTACAGAAGGCCATCATCTATCAGTGGGTTGGGAAATTGATAGGTTAGTGCCCACACTTAAAAAAAAACACAGAATAAAACTGAAACATCAGAATTGCTGATATTTTGTTGAAGGTAACAGAAAGCATTGTTACATGAAACTTCTAGTCAATTACGTATACCTGCCAAGCAGCTATTGCATCAAGATGTAAAATACACTTTTTTGAGTTATTATAAGATAGGCAACCCATCTCAATTCAACATGCACATGCACACCCTAGAAGTATTTTCTGGAACCAACTACTGGTACTTTTGGAAAATTAGTTAATTGCCTAAAAACGTGCTTCCCATAACTGAATTGCACAGCTGTTCTCCATTTCACGCACCCTCCATATTCAGAAATGAGTCTGTAAGAGCTACCATGCTTCCTCCTGGAGGATAAAAAGGGATGGGCCAACCCACCCAATGACGGTGGCTATGGATGTTGTCACTTGGGAGGAAGTGGTACCGAATGAGGGCCCTACAGGAGAAGATTTAAGATTTTGAATAAAGTGTAATCAAAGCAACATGTTCTCTGTTGGAAATACAGACCAGGGAGAGAGATGAGCAAAGCAGAAAATAAAACTTACTCCATAACTCACATGTAGTCATGGCTCACCACATGTAGGGACTCTGCTTTCAGGTTTTTGTCCATGTGTATCTATTCATAGTGACAGTCTCCACTCTCTTCACTTCACATTATTATGAGTAATACCTGTGTTTTCATTTCCTTAGATAACACTGCCCAACATCACTCCATGCTATAGAAAATTATTACATTGGTGGTATCAAACCTTTTGATATATTGGGTTGCTTCTGCTTTTTTCACTTTTATAACAATGCTATGAAAGCACATTTACACCAATATCTTTTTATACATAATGGGATATAATGGGGATAATTCGAATTTCTACTGTGTTTTCTTCTTGGCATTGGCACAGAAAGGGATCTATTACACAGCACTTGTTTGAAGGCAACCATCTGCCTGGAGCTAGACTGGAGGATGGAAGACTTCCTTTTTTTTTTTTTTTTTTTTTTTCCATCAGAGATGTAAAGAAAAGTCCATGTTTGAGATTCAAGGTAAAGTGTTCAGAAACAAGACTCTGTCAAAAGAGAATTTCTAAACTCAAACTTTGAGGGTTCAGACCACAGTATAGGGAAGATAAAATCCCCTCTGTCACTTGCTGAAGAAATCTGTGGCTTAGGAACAGAACCTCTGCTCTGTTCCTTACTCTTGAGCAAAAGAGAGGGGACAGAAGCTAAGAATGGGAGAGTCATGATGGGTTTCAGGGAGGCAAATGTCCTACCCTGAAGACTGCACCCACTGCAAGGTGAACTGGACTGGGCAGACGGAGGACCGGGGACTTCATTATAGTTTTAATCTGGATGTATCTAATTATAAACCACATTACTTTGAAACTACTTTCTGTTCCTTTGATTTCCTTGGTAATTACGTTGGGACCAGCTACATCACTTGCAGAACCCAGTGTAAATGAAAATTCAGGGCTCCTTGTTTTAAAAGTATTAAGGATTTCAAGATGGCTACAGCAGAGTATTAGGCAAAGCTCCAGCCCCTTGCAGTGAGGGGCACAGGTCCCAAGCGTACAGGCACACACCCATAAAACTAACCTCAGTAAAGATAGTCTTTGCCCATTTTCTACTGGATTGCAGATGTTTCCTCAGTTCAGGGGTCAATAAACCTTGCTGTGAGGGGCCAGAAAATGGTTATTTTAGGCTATGGAGGGTCATATGGTGACCATAACAGTGACTCAACTTTTTTCACAGCACAGCAGCACCAATGACAGTCCCCAAACAAATGAGTGTGGTTGTGCTACAGTAAAATTTCACTTGCAAACCAGGCTACAGACGTGTTTGTTAACCTCTGTCCCTTTCTCTCAGTCTTGTTTTTCTAATTCCTGTAGATACTGACATGTCTTTCTCATAACATGCTAATATAAAACATAAATATATATTTCTTATAGTTTAAATTTTGATGTACTTCGCTGCTCATTTCCTGTTCTTTATTGCGGGAAATGTGGACAGGAAAAAAATGTGCCTTGGGATATATGTGAGGCATTCTTTGTGATCTAATAAATATTTCATAGGCATTTGAAAGGAAAGTGTATTCTCTGTGGAGGATAAAGTTTAAAATGTATTTATTAAATCAACCTCATTAATTATTATTCATATTCTTCCTGTCCTTGGATGGGTAAGGATTCAAAGACGTCTTTCAGATTCATCTGATCTGATATGGTTTCTATCTTCATAAAGTAAATGTGAGTTATCTCAGCATGTTTTCTAAAAGCAGAAGCACCTTTGCAGTCTTAGAATGATTGCACTGGGGCTTCGTGTATTATTCTTTTACTATGTGTTAGTTTTGTTGATATATTTTAAGATTCAAAGTTTTTATTCAAAAGTTGGTAGGAAGTGTTGCTTATGAAAACATTATGTTTGGTAGATAATTCATTGGGCACATGTCAGCTTTTAGTAGATGCTCTCCGTTTCCTGTTTTCTGAATGAGTTTAGAATCAAAATCACCTGTTGCTTGAGGATGTGAGCTTTCCATGAGCCCAATAGTCCAAAGTCAAAGGCCTCCTTGGTTTCCCTCCAGCTTCCAGATACTGATGATAAAGGAAGGCAAAGTTTAAAAAGCTGAGCATCTTACCAAAAGGATTTCTGTTGTGGGGTTGGGGACTGATGAGTGATGTATGCATGTGTGTGTGCAGATGTCTGGGCTCCATGTACATATGTGCAGCCTCAGAGGAGAACATCAGGTGTCTTTCTCTTATAACTAATGTCTGTTTCCTTATGCTTAAGCAGCAAGTGCTCTTAACTGCTGAGCCACCTCCCCAGCCCACCAAAGGAATTTTAAAAGAACATAACACTGGGTGATTATTATCACTTTGCTTCAAAAATCTAAGGATTTCTTTCCCATTTATTGGCTAGTTGGTGGACTTGAGGAGAAGAAGAAGGGGTTGGGAATGAAAAGCTAACATTTTTTGATGTATATAAATGTAGTGTGAGGATTTTTTAACATTCTGCATAAAATGTGCATATTCATTTTTGAAAATCAATTCTCCAAATCTTATACTTTGCCACATAATCTCATTGATAATATTATTATAACTTCTTAACTTTTCTAGGGGATTACGATTTTGGTTTCTTTGTACTTTCTGTGCTTCTCCTATATCATATTTCAAATATATTTTTCACTTTGACAGCAATCTTTTCAAACAGGTTTCAGTGGTGGCTGGTTTATGCAGGCCATCTCCTCTGTGGCTTACCTTCCTTTTCCCCTCTCTGGAGCAGCTGCCTCTGCACACTGATGATGCTCAGTGGTACATGGGCTCCAAGGGGATTGCTGGTCCCTCTTGGGCTCCTTTCTTTACTTCAAATTTATTTTCAGATTTGAGACTGTTTTAGAAACTCCTTGACAATATTTCTCTATATTTATTTTTTACAACTTGGCAATAGAGTTGAAAGTTAGACCCTGGATAGCATCCTTTAAAGACAGGCCATCTGCTTTGTTTTTTTTTTTTTTAAATTTTTATTGACTTTTAATCTTACATACCAAAAAAAACCCCACCTGATATTTCCGTCCCCTCCCCCATTCCACTTTAGAACTCCGGTCTCCATCATACCCCCTCCCTTTCTCCATTAGTCTCTCTCCTAATTTGATGACATCATCTTTCTCTTCTATTTTGAGGGTCTTGCAAAGGTATTGCTAGGCACTGCAAGATCATGGATATCGAGGCCAATTTCTGTCTGGGCAGCTGCATCGTAAGAGGTCATATCCTTCCTTTGGCTCTTCCATTCTATCCGCCCCCTCTTCCGCAATGGTCCCTGAGCCACTGGAGGATGTGACAGAGGTGTTTCAGTGCTAGGCACTCCTCCATCCCTTCTTCTCAGCACTATGTTGCCTTTTGTGTCATCCCAGTGGTCATCACCATCTGAAAAGAGAAGCTTCTCTAGCCAGAAGTGAGAATAGCGTTAATATGTGGACATGAACATTTAGTGTAGTGTCCCCAGGGCAGCTTGGTGGGAATAATATATACCTTTAGTCAGACATGAGCAGGCTTATACCCCCAAGGCTCATGACCTCACCTACCATAGACTTTTACTTAGGTTTTCAGTACCGGGTATGTATTCCCTAGAGAGGGCCTTCAGTCCAATTATGGAGCAGTTGGTTACCCCAAGAGTAGACACGCCACTATTGCACCTGTTCAGTCATTGGGCCTGTCTGGCCAAGCTTGAATATTCAGCATCCACTATTTTCACTGTTGATGGCTTCTGTCTCCCCATACGCTTGCAGTGCAGCTTTTTCCAGCTTTCAGTTGGCTGGTCTACAGGGAGAAGGTTTTCTGCTCAGCACCAGCTTGCTTTCTCAGTGTCCTTGCCTCTCAGGCATGAGATGTCTTCAGCAATAGGGTCTTACTATCTATTTCTCTAGGGAAACCAAGGGCTTTGGCAAAAGCCTTAATGTTTTAGGCTACCGGGACCTCCTTGGCCAACATCTCACTGGAAGGAGTTCCATCCCAGGTACTGAAAATTTTCTAGTAACAATCTACATCTTCTAGACGTGACCTTATTCAAAAAAGTAGTTTTACATATGTCTTATTGATAATATCTTGAGTTTAGATTGTCCCTCCCCTGCCCTTTTGTATGCATTCTCTTCCCATGGCCTCGCTTTAGGCCATTCCCCTCCCTGTACTCAGTTCTTCTATTTTATATATGTGTATTACCATACACTTAAGTCCTTCCCTTTCTTCCCTCCCTTATAGCCTTTTACCCGCTTACTGGTTTCTGGTACCTATTTTTGGTTCCAGTTCATACACAAGTCTATACATTGGTAGCTAGGATCCACATATGAGAGAGAACATGTGACGATTGGCTTTCTGAGCCTGGGTTACCTCACTAAGTATAATCCTTTCCAGATCCATCCATTTCCTGCAAATTTCATAATTTCATTTTTTTTTTGCTGAATAGATCCATTGTGTAAATGTACCACAACTTTATTATCCACTCATCTGTGGGACGGACATCTAGGCTGCTTCCATTTCCTAGCTATTGTGAATAGAGCAGCAATAAACATGGTTTTGCAAGTATCTCTAAGGAAGTGAGAAGAGTCCTCTGGATATATGCCTAGGAGTGCTATAGCTGGATCATATGGTAAATCTATTTCTAGCTGTCTCAAGAACCTCCACACTGATTTCCACAGTGGCTGGACCAGCTTACATTCCCACCAACAGTGTAGAAGTGTTCCTGTTTTTCCGCATCCACGCCAACACTTATTGTCATTTGTTTTCTTGATGGCAGCCATTCTGACAGGAGTGATATGGAATCTCAAAGTGGTTTTAATTTGCATTTCCCTGATGGCTAAGGATGTAGAACATTTTTTTAGATGTTTATATGCCATCTGTATTTCATCTCATCTGCTTTGTTTTTCATATTGTTTCCTACAAGTTGTGCATGTCAGTGTCACCATCCTCTAGATATGACACAGCTTCACCTACACACCTCCTAAGACCTTCTCTATGAAAAGGATGCAACAATTTTAAATGACAGTGAGAACGGGAGTAAGGGAGAAGCTTTTTATGTTTAGCTTTTTCTGAAGTTCTAACCTACTTTGTCCTTTCTGGTCTTTCCTCGAGCTCCTCAGCTCATTAAATTGTAATTTGCACTTAACGATACTCCAAAAACCACCTGTCTTAGTTACTTTTCTCACTGCTGGGACAAAATAGCTGACAAAAGCTTAAGGAAGGAAGGAAGGAAGGATGTATTCTGGCCCACAGTTTGATAGTCCATTATGATAGAAGAGGTGTGATTTTAAGAGTGTGAGGCAACTGGTCACACTGTATCTGTAATATGAAAGCACAGAGAGATGAGGGCTGGTGCTCAGCTAACTTTTTCCTTTTTATGCTGTCTGGGACCTTAGCCCATGAAATTCTGCTGCTCGTATGTAGGGTAGGTGTTCCCACCCCAATTCACCCAATCTAAAAAGTTCCTCAGAGTTATGTCCAGAGGTTTATCTCCAAAGTTATTCTAGATCCTGTCATGTTGACAGTATTAACCATCACACCACCAGTTCCTTCAATCTTGTTAAAGCATTTTCTCTACTTTCATATTTTTGGGTTTAATTAAAGTATACCATTCATTTATTCAGCCAACTAGTTTCTGGATGCCTGGTGGGTTTTTTGAAATCCACAGAGAGTGATCATTAAAAGACTTCACATGTACCAAGTACTTACTAAGCACCAGGCCCTGCGAGTAAGCACTTTGTATTCATTGACGCTTGGTAATCATAGTTAGCATTTTCAATATGGCCAACTCTGTTCTGTAGGTACCACTCTGTGATTCATACTATTTCCCTTTCTACAGATAAAGAATCTGAGTTCGCAGAGAAGCTAAATAACTTGCTCAAGGACACACACTGTTAAGTGCTGAGGTTGAGATTGGAATCCATTAGGATGCATATTTTTAGCCCTAATGCTAAACATTCTTTCTGGGTTGAACCATGTACTCTTAGCTACTATGCAATACTGCCTCCCCATGGAGGGGTCAGGAAGTGTCCAATCACAGTTCATGGTGAGGTGCTAAGACAGTGACGACCAAAGAGTACCCGTGAAGATACAGGAATTGGGGAGTGGGGCTTCCAGGAAAGGCTTAAAATTGGTACACTTAAATGGTATCAGGAGCGCTGACTGCTGCCCATTTTAGCAAAACCAACTGTATGAGGTAAATCACATTTCTGCCTTCAATCCACTCTTTTGTCCCTTTGACATTGTCTCTTATGTTCACAATTCCCATATAATTTGAAATCCAAGCTCAGCCAATTTTGAAAGTTGAAAAGAAGCTATTAATTATACTGGGTCAATGAAAAAATTATTTGGCTTATGGTGGGCAAGTTCTGTCACCTTTTAACAAGGATCTCTCCCACCTTATCTGGATTTATTGATGCTCAGTGCCACCCACTGGTACTCCAGTTCTCCTTTTACCTGAAATTGTTGACTGTTTTCACTGTTGCACACTTATAAGACCTCACCTTTTTTTTTTTTTTTTTTTTTTTTTTTTTTTTTTTTTGCTATGTAACTTCTACAAACTGTACTCTTGTGGTTTTATTGAAGGGTAATAGCAGGCTAGTTATGAATCTGCTCATAACCTTTTTGCCATCAAATGCTGGGGGAGCTCTGTTCCCAGAAGTTCTTGTAGATACTAACTGGGACTGCACATCGTTGGGCATCAGAGGATGAGGGAAAGAAGATACGGTCACTGGGTGACCTGCCTCATAAATAACCCTGAGTGTTTCTCCTCTTTGTCCCTTGATAATAAACTATTCCATTGCTTGCCACAGGATATCAACTGTATGGGGTTGGGAGATTGTGAACAAGGAAGGGATTTTAAATGAAGGTGCAATGTAGAGAGGTGACTGTTCTCAATAATTTTTGTATCACAGGGAGCCCACAATTCATGATGGGAGCGGACCAAATGCCAGTACATGTCTTGAGAATAAGTAGGCATTCACATAGGTTAAAGATGGAGTATGGATAAAGGGTATTATAGCTAAAGAAGACAAGAAAAGGTATAGGTCACTTTGAGAAACTATGCAGTACAGTTTTGTTGTACAATAAAAAGGTGTGGGATTTGGTAAGAGTTAAAACTTGGGAGGTATACAATGGCCTGAGTAGTAAGAGTCCTGAATATTTTACACTTTATGCCAAAAGAGCTTCAGAAGAGCTTAAGGGATGAGAGGTGGGGCTTTGGGAAGCTGGGGCCAATACTGGGTTTGTGTTACAAAAAGATTAATTGGCTCCAGAGTACAGAATACAAGTGAGGGAATGGTATAAAGAAATCAATTGGAAAAGATTTTAATGAACTGGTGAGAATGGTGGAGCCCTGAGCTAAGTTGATGACTACATGGAGAATGGGGCAAACCCAGGAAGGTATACAAGTACCATCAAACACTGCAGTGTGAGAAAGGATTACTCCCACGTGCTTAACTTATGCCTGGTTACTGTACCATCACTCTGAGACTAAAACCAGAGGAAGAGATGATTTGAGGGGGCGCCATCTATAGATCATTCCTCCACCAGCACACTCTCTACCTTGCTCAGGGGTACAGGTCTGTGCTAGTTCACTCACCACAGCTCTGCAGCTTCTCAGCTCTGTTTAGTGCAATTTCTTCTTTTGCCTATGTGATTTTCATTGGCAATTCCTCTGAGCTGGATCTTGACCATCTTATTCTTCAAACTCCACCTCTTATTGACATTTTAAAATCCTGATACTATTTAATATCCATGCCCACATTTCTAACTACTACCCTTGGGCTGACAACATTCAAGTCTTTATTTTGTTCCAAGACGTTAATGAAGCTGCCTACTTGACGTCTCTGCTCAAATGTCCCACAAGTACAGACTCGCATATCCACAGTTCCTCTTGCTTTTGAAACCTGCTCCTTGCTTGGGCAGCTCTTTCCTTTCCCATCTGCTCAATTCCTCAAGTCCTGCTCCTCAATACAAGAGAGCTTCCAATTTTATTTATTCTTGTTTTCCACACTCCAAGAATAGGCAACATACAAACACACTTGCCCTTCCTATATGTGGTCTCTTTCCTTGCCATCTGACAAAATCCTGCTCAACTTCTGAGTTCCTGGTCCAAAACCATCTCTATGAAGTTCCTAGATCCCTCTCATATCAACCCAAATTATTTTACTGTTTCTCTGGTCTTTTTTTTTTTTAAACCTTGAGGTCCTTGAGATTTGGACATGTCTCAGGCATTTTATAATTCTGATGTCTAGCAGTTTCATAAATACTAAATTAAAATGATATGTTTCTGAGCCAGGGGTGGGGACACATGCCTGTAAACCCCCACACTTTGGAGGAAGAGGAGGAAGGATCAAGAGTTCAAGACCAACATCAGCTATATAGCAAGTTTGAGGTCAGCCTGTTTTACATGTGATCCTGTCTCAAACCAACAAACAGAAATATTTCCTCTGGCCATGTGGTCCTGCTTGGAAGCTAGGGATGTGTCTTCTGTTAGGGGACCACAATACTCTTCTAGGGATAATTACCACTAGCACCATGTGCACCAACATCACCATCACCATTGGCATCACCATACCCATTATAGCAGGCAGCTTCAGGTTCACTGAGATGAACTTCCAGACCAGGCACAGTTATGGAGGAAGGGATATTATTTATTGAAGCTTACAGATCCAGGAAAGATGGCAGAAGAAGCTGGCCTGCTTTCACAGGACCAAACACAGAGAGCAAAGCCACAAGCCAAAAGCCACACCTCCAGGAACTCCAGCTAGGCACACTTTATATATCTTTAGATTGAAATCCTAAACTCACCACCACACTTTAAGATCTGCCCAGTGACATTGCCTCCAGCCAAGTGGCTGCAGATGCAAACTATACACTAATAAAACACTAAATATATTGGGGGACATCGATTCAAACTACCATACCCATCATCACTGTCATCCCTGTCACCATCACCATAATCATCACCATCATCTCTGCCACCACCACTGTCACTATGTATCACCTGAAACTCATGTGCCAAATGTTTGATTAAAGGTTTTACGCTTGGGCTGAGGAGATGGCTTCATGGGTATAATGCTTGCTATACAAGCATTGGACTTGAGTTCCAATCCTCAGCACCCATGTAAAAGAAGAAGGAGAGTTCAGAGGTGGTGCAAACCTCTAATCCCAGCACTGGGGAGGCAGAAACAGGAGGATCAATGGCTAGCTAGTCTAGCCAAATTGGTGAGTCCCAGGTTCAGTGAGAGACCCTGTCTCAAAGAATAAGGTGGAGCATGACTAAAGAAAACCCCTAACATCAACCTCTGGGCTACACCCATGCATGTACATGCATGCATGCACACATACGTGTGTGGGTACACACGTCTACATATACATGTGCCCACATACATGAACACACACACGACTGTAGTCTCCACACACACATACATAAGCAAAAATGTTTTAAAGAAGGATTTAGCTGGGCATGGTGGCTCACACCTTTAATCCCAGCACTTGGGAGGCAGAGGTAGGAGGATCACCGTGAGTTCAAAGCCACCCTGAGACTACAGAGTGAATTCCAGGTCAGCCTGGGCTACAGTAAGACCCTACCTTGAAAAAAACAAGAAAAAAAGGGTTTTAATCCTATTTAATTTTTACATTTCTGTGAGCATAAATTTAAATTCCTATTTTATTGGCAAGGAGAACTGAGGTTCAGAGAGGCTACATAATTTTTCCAAGATCACAGTACTTGGAGAAAGACTGAGCTGAAGTTTGAAACTGGAGATGCCTAATTCCAAAATCAGCACTATGTTTGAGATCATGGGATGCTGGAGCACCCTGGAGTCTTGATGGAAAAGGAGCCAAGGTCTCTCCTAGTTAGAGAGCACCATGGCTTAGTTGTGTCTGCTCATGGAACCCAGCAACAACGAATGGGTAAAGCATGACCTAGGCTCTTTCTCTGATTCAAGTTGGCTTCTCCTACCCCTATCTAACGAAGAGCTCTCCCTGGAGGTCATTTTGAAGGTGTATGAAGCCTCAGCTACCTCTCTGATCTCCAGCGAGGAGAAAGGCCATCATGTAGCAGCTTTTCTTGTCTTCCTACTCAGCCTCAACCTCATTTACTGTGAGTGTGAGGGACCCATAGCCCCATCATCTGGGACATTTTTACAAAGTACACATGCTGGTCCCAGGCCTCTGAGGTTTGGATCTGGCCCTGGCTTGAGAACCACTAATTTAGCTTATTCACTTCCGAGATCTGCACTTCCCACCGGTCCTGTTACCCACGGTGTCCTCCAGACGATTGCTCTTCCTGCTAAGATATGCTCTAGGGAACCAGGAGTCGAATCCTTGGCATGCCTAGCTCTACCCTACAGTCCTCTATCAGAGCCTCCTAACTGGGTGGAATCTCCTTAGAAGAAAGCACTTGGAAATAAATGTAGAAGTTTTATTTACTAGTTATCACAACAACCAGGAAGGTTCATGGTATTTGGAGAGCAAAAATCAGGACTATTAAACACCTTCACAGTGAAAAACTGGCTCCCTGAATATGGCAACTGCATCCTCACTGGGAAACACTAGCTGGAGCCCAGACACTCCTAATCTACATTCTGAATTGGCCCTGGGCTAGCTTGCCTCAGTGTACTCAGGCTGCTTTCTCTGCCCAACCTGTCAAATTCCTTCAGACTCACCAACTACTATGGGAAAATAATTTTTTTTCAGACAGTGTTTCATGTACCCCAGGCTAGCTTCCAACTCAGTATATAGGTAAGGATTACACTCCTAATCTTTCTGCCTCCACTCCCACCCCAGTGCCGGGATTACAGATGTGTGCCACCCCACCTGGTTTAAATGGTGCTGGGGACTGAATCTAGGACTTCATGCATGCTAGACAAGCACCCTGCCAACTGAACTATACCCCCAGCCTGGAAATTCTTCTCTTTCAAATATATTCATGTAAGACCTAGATGGCAAAGAACCATGTCTAACATCCCTTTCAACCTTCCATTGAATCAAGTTTATTCTTACCTACTGCACTGAAAGCTTCATAAATAGAGGGGATGGGGAAGGGAAAGTAAAGAGCAGGCAGCTCCTGGGGAGATCTGAAATATCATGTCTGACAGTAATTCCAAATTCACCATATACCCAAAAGTCAAAGTTCTTTATTATGTTTCAGCTACTGTTCCTCTCCTGCTTCTTCAAGCCTGTTTGTAGTAGAGACTGAGTGCCCACATATATCTGGTTTCCCTTTTCTCCAAGGCACACTTCCTCACTCCCTCTCCATAAGGTGAGGACATGTGACTAATTCTAGCCAGTGGGCTATGAGTGGAAGGATGAGGATCACATCCTTCCTCCAGTACTTTTTGCTCTGCAGCTGTGATGGGGAAGCCGGTGTCAAGGGTGCTCCCCTAGTCTGCCTCTCAGATCAGCCATGAGTGCAGTTGCAGTCCCACCTAACACGTGGCACATAAGAGTAAGCCTGTGCTGTTTGTGCCTCTGGTAGACTTGGGGTTGTCACCACAGTGCAACCTAGTCTGCCCTGATTGAATCAGAGTTCTTTTGCCTGTTCAATTTTTTGTGTCCTTGAGCATATATCATGAGTCAGTGTGGCTTGGTTTGAGGCTTGGTGTCACCACTGAGAGCGGCGTTGGCCAGCCTCTCTAAACCTCAGTTTCCTCCTGTGTGAAGTGGTGATCTCAACTGTACATGTGACAGGGACTGCAAAGACTAGATGGATGGTGCAGGCAACATTTCTATCACAGTGCCTGACAGGGAGCAAGAGCTCAGAGACAGCCAATTTTTATTCTTCCTGTTGATCTAAACTTGATTTTGTGCCCTGCCCCAAATCCTTACTGGAGTCTACAGCTCTCTGGCTGGAAGTTCTTCTAAAGCCCTCCACTTAAACAGCCATAAGTCCAGACTGCTTCCTGCTTCTGCCTTCTGTGTTCTTCTCAGGTATGGCTTCCCATAGGACTGCTATCTGCCTTTACAGCTAGGCCAAGTAATTCAGCTACTATGATCCATATTGAGAACGTAATGATGCCAAATAAATGAAAAGAATAAGCTGAATCCAATGGAAAAAATTGAATTACTTTTTCAGTTCAAACCTGACATGTCTGAAAAATGTCAAAAATTCAAAAATGAGCCGGGCGTGGTGGCGCACGCCTTTAATCCCAGCACCCGGGAGGCAGAGGTAGGAGGATCGCCGAGAGTTCGAGGTCAGCCTGGACCAGAGTGAGACTACTACTCTCAAAAAAAAAAAAAAAAAAAAATTCAAAAATGTTCAATTTTTTTTCCTATTTTTGTAGAGTAATCAGTGGGAGAGGAGAATTCCCATTTCTTTCTTTCTTTTTTCTTCTTCTTTCTTTTCTTTCTTTTTTTTTTTTAAGGTATGGTCTCACTCTAGCCCAGGCTAGAATTCACTATGTCATAGGCTGGCCTTGAACTCACAGCAATCCTCCTATCTTTGCCTCCAAAATTCTGGGATTAAAGTTCTTCACCGCCACACCTGGCAGAGGAGATCCTATTTCTTGTTCCCATACCAAAACCAGATGTTCATTTAAATTAGCATAAAACAAGTCTCATTTGTATTTAGGTGACAGCCTTGTATGCCCAAGTGATGCCAGTTTGTCTCTAGAGCACTGGGAAGTCTTTAGTATTGGAAGGTAATTACAGGTTATCTTGGGACAGACACCTTCTTCCAGCACTCCTGGACTCTATTCTCGGCTTGACACTGAGTTATAACAGGTCTTCAGAGCTAAGGAAGTAGAGGTAATTATTTGGCTGACCTAGACAGAACACAAAACACTTTAGCCTTATTTATTTTTATTTTGGATGTATATACCACACATTCCAATTTGTCAACTGTCCAACCAACTATTGCCTGGCCTGATAGACATTTCCCAAACTTGGAATCTAATTTCTGGAACATTAAAAACCAACCATAGATTTCATCTCAGTGCTTAAAAAAAAAAAAAAAAAAAAGCTTAGCCTCTTTGAAATGTTTTTCTGGTTATCTTTTTTTTTTTTCTTTTTCTTTTTTATGTTTTTTCAAGGTTAGGTCTCACTGCAGCCCAGGCTGACCTGGAATTCACTAACTTGACCCAGGGTGGCCTAGAACTTATGGCAGCAATCCTCCTAACTCTGCCTCCCAAGTGCTGGGTTTAAAGACATGCACTACCATGCTCAGCTAGATGTCTTTTAACATATTATTGTAGCATATTAAGGTACTTTCTAATGTACTCTGCTCTCTTTATTTGGTGCCAACTTTGCATTCTCATTGCTTTCAGTGGGGTATTTCTGAAAACATGATACATTTGTATGCTTTAATGCATCTACAGAATTGACTTTACTCTTTCCATTTGATTCAACCTGAACACATTACTAACTTATTGGGCCTTTCAGTAGAGAATAATCAGATACACGGAATACCTCCAGCTCTGATTCATCAGCTGCGCTCCAGGTGTAGGGTGGACTCCCTAGAACTTTCCACCAATTTTTCTGATGAATAGTGGCCCAGCAGCTCCTCAATTAAGCAACCTTAACCACTTATAAACCATAGTTTACTGAAACTCTGATACAGGGATTTTTTAATTCCTGGAAGCCACCCAGTTCTCCTAGTTGGGCTGCCATATGCTTTTCATTAGAGCCAACTGCACAAGGCAGAGATGAGCAGAAAGGGCCTGGCTGGGAGTCAGGAGCAGACACAGCTCTGCTCAGTCACAATCCAATCCTGGTCCAGGGCAGTTCCCTCAACCTGGGAACAGAACAAAAGGGTTTTCTGGGCTGGAGAGATGGATTCGCAATTAAGGCACTTGCCTGGGTAGCCTAAGGACACAGGCCCAATTCCCCAGTACCCATGTGAAGCCAGATGCATAGGAGGCACATGCATCTGGAGTTCATTTGCAGTGGCCAGAGGCCCTGGTGTGCCCCTTCTCACTCTTGCTCTCTCTTTAAAAAAAGATTTTCCATCTATAAATTAGGGACAATTCTGCCTTCCTTACCTACCAAATAAGGTTGTCTAGGGATGAGGGTTTATGAGACACATTAACTTTTAACTCTAAAAAGTCAAAACCTGGTAGAGCAGAAAGTCACTTCCCAGAAAAACAATGCTGTACCTGGCAGTGATAAGGCTACAATCAATCATCTGTGTCCCTGGGGTATAACACAGTAGAAGCCCTAGACACCACCCGGGGACACCCAACGATGGGCACTCTGGCTACAAGTCTGGATATATGACAAGATGGAGCTCCTTTGTATGGGGGAAAGAGAAAGAAAAATTGATGTTGAGCAAAAAGGTAGTCTCAGATGGGAGTGGAGTTCTCGTGAGCAGGAGCTCATGGTGACTTTGTGGGGGGTGCTTTTTCATGTAAGGATTTATTGGGTGCAAGGAAGAAATGACAGATTGTGGCTTTGTAAAGCCCTATAAATAAAGCTTTCAGTGCCTCCTCCCAACCGTCAGCCCACCTCTCCACACCCCTGCTCCCTTCCCAAATTCTATTTGTTGAAGTCTTTATAGCACATGTACCATGGCCAGCACCTCCCCAAGATGAGATGGAAAATCCACCTTTTCCTCTAAGTAAAATAGATGAATATGTGACCTGTGGAAACATCCTACAGTGACAGAAGAGTCTTGCAAGAAAGGAGAGGTAGCTCATGGCTGTGGGTCGATCTTTGAAGACCCTCTGGAAGACTTAAAAGGAGCTCACTGCTCCTTTACTGTTTTTCTCAGAACAGAGGCCTTCCACATCTGACTTTTCAAATCCCTGATTGAATTCCCAGCAATCTATTTTTCCCAACTATAACTAGAAAAGCATGTTTAAATGAACATGAAATTCCATCAGTAGAAAGCCTTGTGCGGCCCAGTTGCCAGAGCCGCTAATAACTCCCTATTGTATTACTGCGGCGTTTTGGGTTATCATTATGCAGCCTTTACGCCTGGTTGAGAAAACAGGACATTCCATTAAATATATAATCTGGGTTCCCTCCGAGCCCGAGATGCATCCTGCTTGAAGCTGCAAGGAGCTGAGATTTAATGGCATGAAATAGCTTGTCACAGGAGGGGAGGGAATTGCAAGGGTGGGGAGTGGATTTAGTTCCCTGAGATCCACTGGTTTCAGCCAGTGTCTCAACAATCACCAGTCACAGAAGCCCAAGCCAAACTGAGTCAGCATTCCTTCGCTTCCCACCAGGCTGTGGTTGAGTGTTGGTCAGCAATGTCTGAGGAAGTTCTTTCTAGGACAGAAGACCGTGTCTTGAGGGATCAACCTGTGGCCTGTTTGCCATGGCTGCCTGGTGGCCCAGTCTCAGGATCTGGACTTAAAAACCTCATCATTTTGCCTGGATAGTATGCATGTGATCATACAAGTTGTACACGCTACAAAAATATCCCTGTCGTTAGGCAGTAAGGCAAGGAAAGGAAATCAGAACCATCGATCTGACTGTAAAGTGCATGTTTGTAAAGGGCTCCACAGAAAGTTTCTCCCTAGAGCATTTTTAGGTCCCTGATAAGCTTCAAAGGACCCACTTTGGAAATTTATTTTTTGATTAAAGAAGCAGCTTCCTTGTTAACAGTGAAGGGCTAAAAACTCAGTATATTGGCCAGAGAGTCCTCTCAGCACTTACTTGGTTTCATATAAAATTAATATGTTTATTATAGAGAAATTTGAAAATTCAGAAAAGTACACAATCAAAAAAATTCTACCTTTGGGCTTGGGACATGGTTCAGTGGTTAAAGGCACTTACTTGCAAAGCCTGCTGGTTCAGGTTCAGTTGCCCAGTATTCACTTAAAGTCAGATGCACAAAGTGGCACAGGCTCATTTTTGCTGCAGCAAGAGGCTATGGTGCATCCATACTCTTATTCTCTCTCTATGTCTCTCTCTCAAATGACAAATAAATATGGTGTTCTTAAAAATTCCTACCTTCTAGAATCATAGCTGGTAAATACAGACATAAACATGTATGTTTTTAACTTTGTTTTGAAACAGGGTCTGATTATTTAGCTTACGCTGGCTCTCAGCCTCCCAAGTGCTGGCAGCATGCCCACTTTAACTTTTTACAAAGGTAGAATGCACACAATATTTGGAAATTGTATTTTTACTTAATATCACATTTTAAGCATTATATATTTCTCCTAAAATATCTTACCAGCATGCATAACATGCAATAAATTTATAATACTCTGCATATATCATGTCTAACTTAAATACCATTGCTGGGCATTTAGGTAATTTTCAGTTTTTTTTACTATTATAAATAACAATGGCATGAGGATTTTGTGACTATTTGGATATTTTTAATGATATGGGTGTGTTGGGTAGAAATAAAGACCCTTCACTGTTTAAAAGCACTGATACTTCTTTTCAAACCAAATTCTTTTCTGTACTATTCATATGACAGCCATGTGTGGCTATTGAAATTTAAATTAACTTAAATAAAAATTTTATTCCTCAATTACATGAGGCATCACATATGGCTAGTAGCTACTGTGCTGGAGCACATAAATACAGATCATGTCCACCATCTTAGAAAGTACTACTGGACAAGGCAAGTCCAGAAGACTACCAATTCATACTATCCCTAGCAAGTCATGACAGTGCCAACTTCCCCAAAGGAGGGCAACTCTGAATACTGCACTTTTTACAACATCTTTGCCAACCTAATAACAATTACAGTTTACTTTTTAAAATGTATTTTAAATTTTATTTATTTATTTATTTGAGATAGAGTGAAAGAGGCATGCCAGGGCCTCCAGCCACTGCAAACGAACTCCAGACACATGTGCCACCTTGTGCATCTGCTTATGTGGGTACAGGGGAATCAAACCTGGGTCCTTAGGCTTCCCAGGAAAGCACCTTAACTGCTATGCCATCTCTTCAGCCCCCTTTTTATTTTTCTAAATTACTAACAAAACTGAACTTTGCTGTTCATTGTTAACTTTCACAAATATTTTTCCTCTTGTGTATAATGGCGTAAAGTTATTTCTATTTTTTTTCCTGAGGCAAGCCCAACAGACTGTCTTTTTTTTTAATGCAAGAGTGAGAAAGTGTGTGTGTGGGGAGAATTGGTGCACCAGGGCCTCCAGCCACTGCAATCAAACTCCAGACATGTGTGTCCCCTGTGTGCATGTACAATCTTGCAGGCTGGCATCACTGTGCATCTGGCTTATGTATGACTTGGAGAGTCAAACATGAGACCTTTGGCTTTGCAGGCAAGCGGTTTAACTCTTAAGTCATCTCTCCAGCCCAATATTTCTATTTTTAGCCAATTTTTATATATTAAGATCAATCTTTCAAGAGTAAATGAGGTTGAAAAGTTTCTGTAACTTGTTATTGCATTTTACTTGTGGAATTTTTGTATATAGTAGAATAAAACATTAATACACTCAAACTTCTCTATATTTTCCTTTATAAGTCTAACCTTCTTCTTTCCCAGTGTTATCAGTGTTATACTGAAAAACCAATATTTTTGCACGTACATGGTATGTGTTATGTAGTGTGTATGTGTGGTATAGTGTGTGTGTGTGTGTATAGTAGTAGTAGTGTACAGTATCTGCTGGTACTTGTACAGCCCTGTGCACATGTCTGCAGAAGCCAGAAAAGAACATCAGGTGTTCCCCTCCATCACTAAATCTCCTGTTTTTCCGGCAGACAGAATCTCTTACTTATTCTGAAGCTTGTTGGCTTTTTGTGAGCCCCAGTGATTCTACTGTCCCTGCTTCCCACAGAACTGGAATTAGAGACATGTGGCCATGCCCAGCTGTTTATGTAAGTGCTGAGGGATTTGAACTGGGACAGTTGTGTCCCCCTAAAGCTCCCCTCATGTTTGCACAGGAAACACACTTAATCATCTTTCCAGCTCCCCTTCCAAAAGACCATTTTTAACAATACTAAATTCATTCCCCACCAATTTCAAATTCCACTAAATATCGAGATTTTTCTATATGGGTCACATATTCTTTAGACTTTACCATTCCATTTTCATTAATATGCCTTATAATGCACTTTAATATTTGGAGAGAATGCAGTTCTTCATTATTTTTTTCCAAAAATGTGTAAAATCTTTTTACCTTTGTCTTCTCTCCCTTAGATAAGCTTAGAAAGATTTTGTCAAATTCCTTCCATCACCCAAATAAATTCTTTCAGAACGTGGACTGCAAAATTCAGTTCAACTTACAACTTGGGAAAACCTGAGTATCTCTACAGCACACAGTCACTCCATTTGGGGAATAGTGATTATGTCTGTTACTCCAATTCCCCTGTGGGTCCCTCTAAACTTATTTTTTTTTTTAAGCTCACAATGGTAATAAGCAGATATCAGCCATGAGTCTGTAAGCTCCTCTTCCCACCCACTACAGTAACACAAGAACTTCTATTTCTTAGCACCGGGTTGTATTTTCAGTATCCACCTTCTCATAAATCTGCAAGAAACAGATCTCACTTTTCATCCAAAAGAATCTGGAGTTCAAAACAGCCCTTACGGAAAAACCAAACTCCAGGAGCAACTGCGAAGCACATTTGGTGTCCAGCGGCCAGCTTATTTTTCAGGACTCTTTTTCCAACTCCCAAATACTTTCCAGTCTGTGAAATTCATCTCCCCACCACTGTAACTGCAAGCGCCTCTCCTGGCACCATCCCTTGCGCAGTTTTAAAGAGCTGGGATCTTGAGGGGGTTTTTATTGTTGAAGCTGGTTTTCAGCAGGGAGCAAGCTTGAAGCTTCCCTAAGTGACTGCGGCTTGGCAAACCTAGGGGGTTATGGGTCCTGTTTAACTGGTCAGAGTTCAACCATCCCTTGAACAAAAGGAAATCAGCCCTGCTAAGCCTGGTAGTTCACCAGTCAAAAGGCCATGATTCTGAATTTGCCTATACCTGGTTCTCAAGGAAAAATGTATTTAGCGGCATGTGTCAGAAGCAAAAAGGTATATATAGTTTGTTTGTTGTCATCACTGTCCGGGAAAAAGTTCAGTGTGACTGCATGTGGAGGATGGAAGCCAGGGTCGGGGCTCAACACCCCACCAGGCAGTGACAAAGAAGGAGCAGCTTGAATCCCGGCGGTGTCGGTGGTCTGTCACTTAAGATCGCAGAGATGGACATTCGCTATGTCCCCAAGGACAAAGACGAGCGCATTTTGCAGCACAGACAGCGCCTGCACAAAGAAGCGACTGGGTTTGGAATGCCCTGAAGCTTACTTTGCAAGTTCTGCCTGGGGTTAGCGAGCCCTTCCCACCGCAGAGGGAAGCATCACTGCAAGCAAGCGAGAGCACAGCATCCCCGGGTCCGGCAAGCGCCGGGCTCGGCCAGCCCGACCCTCGGCCACTCACTTGTCCAGGATGAAGTAGAGGTCGAATCCCCCGTAGCAGGCGGGACCCCCGTCCTCGCGGCGGCCCCCGTGGCCCGCGCACACGAGCACGAGCGCGGCCACGCACAGAGCCCGCAGGCCGGCGGCGCCCGGGCGCCCCGCGCAGCGCATGGCCGCAGCCCGAGCGACCACCGAGCGACAGCGAGCGCAGCAGGCCTCTCCCGCGTCCGCGCCGCCTCAGGGGCACGCCATCCGCGGCCGCCCACCCGACGGTCGCCTCGCTCGTGGGAAACAAACGCCCGGAAGCAATTGTCCGGGGGAGTTCAGGGCTTTGCCTCGGGTTTCCGCCCGCTCGGCGTCGGTTTCGGGTTTCAAGGAGCCGGCGCGCTCCGCGGGCAGGGGGTGCTCGGCTCGGGCCGCCAGGCCGCTCCCCGGCTCGCGCCTGATGCCCGCAGTCGAAGCAGTTCCTTCCCCACGGCTCTTTGTCCCAGATTTTAAGTGTGATGGGAGGGTTTTCAAATTGTTCTTGGTTGGAGCAGTGCGGTGTCTGCTCCCTCCCCTTTCCCCCCACCGCGTTGGTTAGTTTTTTGGGGAAGAAAGTCCAAAGAGTGCCACCAAGTGGCCGCAGCGGCATAAGCGTCCTTGGGGTCCTGCGGATGGTCGCTGTCTGGATGGGTGGGGGACTTCCAGATGCAGGGGGCAAATTTCCCCTTCCTTGTCGTTTTCATGTAGCTGCGCGCCTTGTTCCTTTCTTGTTGTCACGCTCCTGGTCTTTCCATTTGCATGACTACTTCTTTTCGAGCCTGTCCGTACTATTCCTTGTTTTTCTGCATCTGCGGATACAGTCATTGTAAACATTCGATGAGAACTCATTTCCACCGAGCAGGGTGGCTCCGGCTGCAGGCTAGGACCTTTGCAAACATAAGACATTGTGCAAGTTTAGAAGGGAAGAACAAGGCCTTTGTGATCCTACAAAGTCAGTGCAGATCACAAAGGAGCCGATTAGGGGGTCTGGTTGAAATCAGCACGCACAATGGTACACCAGGCTGCCCCAGGCTTGGAACAGCTGAACCCTCTAGATTGTCTCCATCTCTGTATTTTAGGGAGTCTGTGTCAACAGTTCTTCCTTTCAGCCTGTGAACTTTAACTTTTTATCCCCATCTTTGATGTAAGACAGAGGAAGTAAACAGATTACAAGGGTATGCACTTCAAGAAGTTTGATACTGGCACAAGTACTATGCTTGACTTTCTAGACTGGAGTCTTTAGATTAAGCCTGAGCTCCAGGTCGGACACCAAATCATCGTTTATTCTGAAAGGCACCCACCCATGTACACTTTGCCCCAGTTTCAGGATTCTTCCACATAGACACATATTTTGCCTTCCACGCAAGAGCCACAGATACTTGTATACCCCAATGTGACCATCCTTGGTAGTTTTCCTACAAAGCACATACAGGGAAATCTTCTGCAATTGGAATGCTTTGTTAAGCATTAATTGTGTTTTCAATTTGCTGTGGACACTCATAATTCACTATGCTAGCCCCCTTTCTAAAGTGATCCCTGGGATCTTGCATGCTCAGTAGTCCCACACCTCACACAATAAGACTCATCTGTAGGAGGCTAATGAGATAGTGCAAGACTGATGGTGTGTGACTTTTGAAGGTTGGCCATGCAGGTACTGTGGTTTCCCTCTTTGCACTCTTGGTTCACTCACTCTGAGGGAGCCTACAGCTGTGTCATGAGTAACCCAGGCACTCCTGTGGAGGAGTCCATGTGGCAAGACATTGCCATTCCCCCGCCTCAAATAAAATAGCCAATATCAATCGCCAGACATATGCCTGTACCGCCTTGGAAGGGGATCCTCTAGCCTCAGACAAGCCATCAGGTGACTGTAACCATCTGAGACTCCAAGCAAGGCTATTAGCTGGCCTGTCCTGATTCCTGACCCACAGAAACTAGGATGTATTGTTTATCTATATTCTAAGACCCTAGTTTTGGGGACAATTTGTTAGGCTATAATAGGCAACTACTAGATGCCTATTATCTTATTAAAACTGCAGGATAAACATTATTGGACTGTTTTTTTCCCTACTTGCTTGTCCACAAAAGTGTTCTTTTTCAGATAACACCTACTTACAACCTTACTTTGGTAACTATTGCCCTCAGGGAAAATAATTGAGGGAAAATAAAAATAACTTGTCCACGTTTTCCTTTTCTCCTGCCTCAAAAGATGGAGATTCCACCCTGTCCTCACTGCATCACTATGATAAGAAAGGAAGGAAAAGTCTACAGAAACCATCCTGGTCAGTAAAAGCCAGAAAACCATAGTAAACAAAAGAAATTTGAGGACAATGTAGTGGAGAGAGTGTTTGTGGGAGGAGTGATGGAAAAGAAAAGTGCTTGAATGCCCCTGAAAGGAACTGAGGGACAGGAGGAATGAGGGAGGTGTTCAGAATGTATCCTTTCTTCTTCATTCCCTCAAAGTACTCTGAAGTTGTTTAAGTTTGTGTGACTGGAAAAAGAATAATTTAGGAAGTTACCTGAGGGAACTGAGGGCACCCCATAGAGTTCTCTAAAGCTAGGGGTGCCATTGCCAAGAATAGGTGCAGGCACCAACTCCAGAGGAAGAGAATATTCCATGTGAAACACATTTACAGGGAAGGAGAGAAGATGGAAGACTCTCAACAGGACAGGTGGCTTTTCAGAGGACAGACAGGGAGTTAGAGTTATTCAGATATTTGAGTATTCCAGCTGCCTCTGCCTTTCTTCCAAGATTCTTCCAAGATACAAGCTGCCCATCTCTAGATCTTAAAAGGGCCCTACTCTTCTCTCGCTGCCCCCAAGAAATCTGTGCTAGGCTGTCTGTTGTACTAAGAAAGTTTTGTGTCAGCCTCATTCACTCTCCAATAGGTCCCTACAACCATTTCCCAATTAATTTCAGAGTTCAAAGATGTCCAAATAGCTACTCTCCTTACCAGGTATTGTCATTCTCTTGAGGTAAATCTTAATGTTCTGATTGGTTTACAAGTATCCTGTTTCCAATCCCTTTCCAAGAACCACATTTTTCTGGAAGAGATTGATCTGCCTTCCCAATGTTCATGGGATAGATGAGCAAACTTTGGAAGGAACTCTTTTGCCCTCAAACTCGAGTCAGTGGAAGATCAGGGTATATGGCAACATCCAGGCTGTAGGTAGATATTTCTGGGGTTGAAGATATACAGGAGAAAACCAACCATGCAGTGGAAACCAAGGCATGACACAGTTTCATGGGAAGACACTGTCAGCGATGCCACAGGCTGTGAAAATCAGGAGAATAAATCCTGAGTAAAACTAATCAACTTGATACAAGTGTCACTGTTACCAAGAAGCATTGCAGTGGAGTATAGCAAGCAGTGTGACACAGCACTAGGTTCCTAGGAAGGAGACACCTCTTTTTAGGAGATAAGAGAGTAAGGAGGTAACCTGTGACTGTTCAAATGATTTATTTTCCATAGGAAGAATCCCAAGATATTTAAGGGTTCCAGGGATTTCAAACTCATTGTCTTCTCAAAGACTGGAGCACTTGTCGCCAAATTGATTGTCTCAAGGCTTTCCTGCCCTACCCGCCAGTCATAGAACATGAAGGCACTGAGATGCCTTCTTGGAGAGAATAGTGGTTAAATATGACCTGTTTATCAACTTTTTCCTGCTTCACTCTACCTTATTGTCCCCAACACCTGTGACCCAGATCCTTCTGTCAAGCTGCAACACAAACAGCTTCTGCCCTGATAACACTGCCTTCTAATTTTCCAGGAACCTCACTTGATGGCTAAGCGCTGTCTGTCTGTATTCCCTTTAGGACTCCAGACAACAAAAGAAAACTTGAGGTTTTTTTGTTTTTTTTAATTTGCCACAGTATGAAAAAAATCTGATACATCCCTACTGTCAATTATAGGTTCTTGGAGGTCACAAGGTCAAGATTATTTCCCAGAAGGCATTTACCATCTGCAACAATGGTATTTCTAAAGAATCCACTAAGTATTGGCTTTTGATGAGAGGGAAAACAGTACCAATAATGAAGCTAAGCCCAGAGGGAGAACCATGGTCTGTAGCAAGATGCCCTCAGAGTATCCAGTAGGCCAAACCATTTACAAATTCAGCCCAAGCTTGTTGAACCCAGAAAATCAGCAGTCCAGCCAAAGCCCAGCTGAGTCTAGTGTAAAAATAGAATTCTGTCTCATATATGTCTTGATTCAAATTAAGGGCAACCCAAAACTTTAGCCCACAGCCAGGTTAACAGTCTCCCTAGTGCAGATAAAGACTCTCTCAAGATGGGCCACAACTCAACTCTGGGTAATTCAAAGTTTTTCAAGAACTGAGCTCACATCATCGGTGGGTCAGTGTCAGCCCAGAAGTAGATCCTGTTTAACTTGGTTCAAAGCCCAGCTCAGCTATGGCCACACACCATCCCTGGTCATCCTAAACTCCATCCAAGACTTGAAAATCACATCCTTCCAAGGATCCAGTCAAGGGAATAAGCTATAATTTATGAGCATACTCCTTTCAAAGGACCCAAATCCTTGCTGAACAAACAGTTCATTCCATCTAGAGCAGAGACAAGGCCAATTAAACTCAAAATTCAGACAAAGGCTAAAATGGACAAGTACAGTCCAGGATCCTGACAAGCCTGAGATTACAAATGTCTGATGGAAAACTGTATTAGATAACACAACACCAACCCAGTCCTGCCAGTGCTGCTCAACTCTGGCACATTTAATGGTCTTAATACAGACCCCAGAACAATCTAAACAGAAGATACCAGGGAAAATCTATCCAGACCTGTCAAGTTCATAACCTCTTTGATCCTTTAGCTAATGGCCATCTTCCAAGTTGCAAGCACACGTATGTGGATGGGATGTGTGTAAGGGTACTGTGAAGGTGGAGGCAAGAGATATGCTCACCATAGGGCAACTAAGGAAACCTCTTCAAGGTAAAAAATACCTGGAGAATACCACAAATGGGTGTGGAGTTGGAAGGTCATAGAGAATCAAATTCAGTTCTTACAGTGACTCGTTTTGTTTCCTTCTTTGTCTCCTACTCTCTTCTTCCCTGTTATTGGGACCAAATGAAATATAAAAAGCCAGTCAGGATGGCATTGCCGATTAATAATCTCACCTCAGAGTATCTGGAGCAAAGCACTGCCCTGCCATTACTAACTGATTGAGAAACTTGGTTGACCTATCCCAAGTAGTCATCTGCAAAGTGGAGATTAATAATATTATCCATATCAATGAGTTGCTAAGCATTTCCAGGAGATAATGTATGTCATGGGTGGTCTCATGCAAGAGATGTTGGCTTTTATTGTTATTGGAAGAGTGAGAAATTGCACGTAAATTTCTTCTGGAGATGAGAATGAATTGAAAAGATCCATTTGCAGAGCATTAGATTTTCCTACCAATAAATCAAAGATGTTTATATACTATGGATATTCACTTTACAATTTGGAAAAATGTGGAGATGAGGATTCTAGCTCATCCAGGAATGACTGAGAGTTGGTTGTTTCCTAGGATGCATGCAGAAAACAAAATAGAAAATGTACTTTGGGGCTATCAATAATCTACTGACAGAAATGCTATTTCTACTCGCCAAGACTGTTTGATAGCTAAACTCTCATGCATCTGAGAACACTTAATAACCAGTGATGCTTCTTTCTGCTATTGGTTTGTGATATATAGAGAGCTATAAAATACACACTTATTATTATTTATGGTGAACTCATTCACTTATTCAAAAATACTTGTGGATATCTACTGTGGTGGTCAATTTTCATTATCAGCTTGACTGGATTTGGAATTACCTAGGTGATACACTTTTGGGTATGTCCGTGAGGGTGTTTCCAAAAAGGCTTACCTGAGGAAGGAAGACCTGCCCTAAAGGTGGGCTTGGTGCTGAAGCTGAATGAAGGGTTGGGGGAAAGGAGCAGGAAAGCCTGAGGAGCACAGACATTCATCTCTCTGCCTCCTGACTACTGATGCAACGTACCCCACCATTTGCCTCATGATCCTGTTACCATGCATTTCTTTCAAATCATGAGACAACATAGACCCTTCCTTCCTTAAGTTACTTTTGCTAGGTATTTTGTAATGTGAATATAGTATAATGATAAACCGTGATTTATAACCTATTATGGAAAATACCCTGTGATTATAATTAATGTGTACTAGACCTTCACAAAGTTGAGCTTGGGTGCAGAATATATAAGCAGTATTAGTACAAAGAATGGTTATCTGTCTGTCAGAGGAAACTCAACATATCCCTTGAACCTCTCCATGATGATTTCATGAGAATAACAGAATCTTCTGTAATACATTTATGGGGAAGAATTTTTCCAGGAGATTATTGAATTAAGATAAGTACTTCTCTAGCCGGGCGTGGTGGCGCACGCCTTTAATCCCAGCACTCGGGAGGTAGAGGTAGGAGGATCGCCGAGAGTTCGAGGCCACCCTGAGACTACATAGTTAATTCCAGGTCAGCCTGGACCAGAGTGAGACCCTACCTTGCAAAACCAGAAAAAAAAAAAAAAAAAAAGATAAGTACTTCTCCCTGCTTGAATGCAATACCTTTTCACTAAGAGACTGAGTGCTTATGAAGGCTCCCAGGGCAATACGACTAAGATGTAGGCTACGTAAGCTGCTTCCTGACCTACTAGAAATCACTAGGGCACAGAGAGCTCAAGAGTAGAAAGTATTTGCCCTTCCTGTGACCAGAGTAACAGTGGAGAAATCTTGTGTCATTCCTGTAAGAGAATCTGTAAGTTCCTTGCAGCAGGGACCAATTCTGAAATCAGAGTTGAGCTGACTTCAAAATAGACAGCTCAAGGCATAGATGGTGTTATGACCTCAGGCTTTGTTTTCTTTTCTGTTGTATTTCTTATCAAGGGTGAAGCCTGGCCTGCTATGCAATCTTAATCATATCATGAATTTAGGCACTTAAATTGTGATTTTGTCCCAAAGAAAATAGTGGAGTCAATGAATAAACATAAAGAAGATGAAGGGCTTCTCTAGTTAGAGGAATTTTTATATTAGGTTGGAATAAATGAAATGTTCAATGGAATTCTTACAAATCCAAGTGCCAACAAGCAAGAAATAAAGACCTGTACTCAAAAAACTATCCCCTAGAAATCAGATCTGCTCAGAAGCAGAGGGAAATTTTGGGGAAGTAGATAAGGAGATATCATGATTTGTTGTCTGAACAGAAAACTGTAAGGTAGAAATAGCATTGGCATTTATTATAAATTAGTAAGATCAGCTTAGAACATAGTTCTTAGTCACACACTTGATTCAGGATCTGTAGAAAAGAGGAAAGGAAGAGAAGGGAAAGAAATCCAGATCCAGCAAGCAGGGACATCTTATGAATATGGAATAGGTATTTCTGAAATGCTTTTTCTACATGCCGAAAGATCCATATAAATCATATTTTTCAAACATAGAATTACTACAATTTAATTTTCTAGTCTTCATTGCTCCTAAAGATATTTACATGAACTTCAGTATAGGGGCTGGAGAGATGGCTCAGCAGTTAAAGGTGCTTGCATGCAAATCCTGATCACCCAGGTTTGATTGCTCAGTACTCACATAAAGGTAGATGCACAAATTTGCTTGCACGGGCAAGAGGCCCTGGTAGCCCATTCTCATTCTCTCTCCCTCTCTCTATTTCCCTCTCTTCTCTTTTTCTTCTTCCTTCTCTCCCTCCCTCTCTTCTCTTTGCTTGCAAATAAATAAATAAAAGTGTTACAAAATGGCCTGGATATCCATGACCTCACAGTGCCTGACACTGCATACACAAGACCATCATAATAGGAGGAAAAGATCATGACATCAAAATGAAAAGAGAGACTGACTGATAGGGGGTGGGGATATGATGAAGAGTTCAAAGGGGAAAGTGGGGGAGGGAAGTACCATGGGATATTGTCTACAATTAAGGAAGTTGTCAATAAAAAATAAATTAATTAAAAAAAATAAAAGTGTTAAAAATAAATACTACAGTACAGCTATGACTTTCCAGTTAGATGAC
This sequence comes from Orientallactaga sibirica, assembly GCA_036365145.1. NCBI lineage: Eukaryota > Metazoa > Chordata > Mammalia > Rodentia > Dipodidae > Orientallactaga > Orientallactaga sibirica. The sequence continues at coordinate 12,574,284 of JAEOAD010000036.1, forward strand.
TTCCCCCCACTCGACAATCTTCATATGTATCTTCACATCTTTTTTTTAATAAATTTCCCATTATATTTTCCTTCACTCTTAATTGATAATACTGATTTATATTTGATGACAAAATTATAATCCAGAAAATAGTTATGTGAATTTTACACTTGGGAGCAATGTCTCGGTAGATAAGCCTTGAAAGTCAAGAGTGTGAGTTGGAGTTATATGTGTGTTTAAATTCTCCCTAAGGTAAATGGAGTGTGATAAGAAAAAAAGAATCAAGGTTGGAACCCAGGGAAACACTAACATTAATACAGAGCTTGGCCCAGAAAGATAAGATGTTTCTAGGAGGAAATAATTATGAATACCAATTGGGTAGAGAAATGGAAAAGAGAAAACTCTTCATTAGAGTTCACAACTATAAGTTCTTTGACAGTCTTCATGAAAGAAGCTTTGTGGGGTATGGGAGAAGACTCCATACTGTGATGACTGGAAATGTACATGAGGTATCAGATAGAGCTGGAGGGCAAAATTTCTCTGAGTTTGTTCTCAAAATCCTACAAAAAACAAAGTAGGGGCAGTAAAAATAACAAAACTCATGAGAATGGGAAAGGAAGAGGAAACAACATAGGCAAATCTAAGAACTGTGGAGCTCCATCTAAGCTAATGGTGGGGAAAATCATGACCACGCTCATCTGTACCACATCCCTTTTAGTGAGGAATGAAATGTGGGGCTGACAGGAAGACCCTGGTCTGCAAAATGTTTCAATATTAGAACTTCAGAACCCCCCTGGGTAGCCACTCTTTGCCCAAACCAGCAGAAGATTGGGGTACTGTTCTCTGAATGGCACAATGTAGAAGTTTTCTGGAGATCACAAACATAGCTGAGGTTATCATTGCTTTACTGAAAATCAGGGGGTTATGGAACTAGATAGATGCTGGATGCTGGGCCTTTGGGCCCTGATGCTTCACAGGTTCCAATGTGCTGGCAGGCAGACCTTTACCTTGCATCCAGGAAGGAGACTGGGAATGTGTCAGCCCAAGACAAATATCCTGAAGTTACTGACATCAGGACTTTTTCAGGACTGACAGCCTAGTCACTATACACTGAAGCATACAGAAAAAACAAGATCAACCTGTAGACTCATAGCCTTGCATTTTCCCTCTCAAACACAGGCAGCTAAACAAGAATTTCCATGCAATCACAGAAAGACTAAGCTACCAAAAATGGTGACAGAAGTGCATATAGAGAAAAGCACTTAACAGTAATAAACAGTGAAAAGAAGAACTCTCTCCTCAGAATTGCAGTTGACAGACAGTTAGAGAAGATACTACATATATAAGGTAAGAAAATGGTGCTAGAAAAGAGGAATATCCATAAGGAAAAGAAGAACCCTCAGAAAATAGAGCCTGATAGTAAAATTGAAAAGCAAGCAAACAACAGCAAAAAATAAAAACAAACAAACTCAACAGAATAATTGGAAAATAAGTTTGAAGATATTTTGAAGGAAGTGGAGCAAAGCAGACAATGCAATGGAAAGGGAAAGGAGAAAGCATAATTGAAATAATGGTGCAAAGACAAGGCAAAGTGCAAGACAGTCAACATCTGAATAACAGAATCACAGATTGGAAGAACAGAAAAGTAAACCGAGCATAACAAACAAGTCTTCTAAGAATGAGGGAAATGAGTTTCTGGTTTGAAAGACTCTTTTAAGTGCCCAAGAACAAGGGTTAAAAATGACACCTATTTCAGCTGGGTGTGGTGGCACATGCCTTTAATCCCAGGACTCGGGAGGCAGAGGTAAGAGGATCCCCATGAGTTTGAGGTCACCCTGAGAATACATAGTGCATTCCAGGTCAGCCTGGGCTAGAGTGAGAGCCTACCTCAAAAAACAAACAAACAAACAACAACAACAACAACAAAAAGACACCTATTTCAAGTTCATTAGTAAACTTTAGAATGTTTTAAAGCAGATTTTATAGTCCCCCAAGACTATCCAGCAGCAAAATGGAGATGCTAGAAGAGAGTGGACTTTCTGAACCTCAGAAAGAAAGCACTTAGAAGAACTCAGAAGCATGCCCCTACTCAAGCTATCCATGAAACATCAGGATAGCATAAGACAGTCCAACAACAGGTATAGCATGAACAAATTCACTGTTCAGATGGTGCTGGGAGAGCTCCACTAAAATGAAAGAGGAAAGACTGAAGACATGATATCAAAGAAACAGGGTGCCCAACTCTTGATGGCTAATTTAATGTGCCAACTTGGTTTAGCTATGGTGGCTAGATGTTTGGTCAAATTGTAATCTACTTTGAAGGTTGTTTTTATGTGTGAACAATATTTAAGTCAGTAGATGCTGAGTATAGCACATGACCCGTCAATAATGTGAATGAGCCTCATCTAATCAGTTGAAGGTCTGAATAGAAAAGATTGAACTTCTCCAAAGAAAGAATTCTACCCCAGATCTGTAGCCCACAATTATATGAACCAGTCTCTCCCCTCCCTCTCTCTCTTACTTTCTCTCCCCCTCTCTCTTTAAACGAAGCACAGCATCCATGAGCTCCTAGCAGAATTGTATACACGTATTCTACTAGTTCTGTTTACCTGAAGAACCCTAAGCGATGTTCCTCAGAAGAAAAGCAAAAGGAAGCTTAGGCTGATAGCAAAGGGTCATCATGCTATGATGCCACACAAATGGGCTAGAGCACAAGCAGCTCAGAGGGAAACACAGCAAGAATTTTAAAAGGATTCTGCCAAAGAGAACAGTGAAATCAATAGCTACCTCTATGCTATTGAAATTTGAGAATTAAATCCCACTACTAAAGTAGAAGGCCAATGGAGATCAATGAATTAAAATGCATCAGTGCAAAAGCATCACTTAGAATCAATAAGCAGAGGACAGAAAGATTAGCTCAAATCATTGAAAGGGGATAGGAGCAAGGAGAAGGAACCAAAAAAGGAGGAGCATTTCATTGCAAGACTTTAGAATAATTAGACTTTTAAACTATGTACATTTGTTATTCGGAGTAAAAAATGACAATATGTTTTAAAATGAGAGGCCAGATGTTTCTAACTATTCTGCTAAGAAATTCTGCATTCTCATTTTTACCTACCAGGCTATTTCTATAATGCAAGCCAGGAAATCATTGAAAATGACAAATACACAAACTAGGTAACAATACATAGAGATGCCTATAAAGTAAAACTTAAAAATGTAACAAGTTGAGAAACAGAGTACTGAGTGATTTATAAACACTGAAGGCAGCAATGAAAATTGTGTATATGTGATATATTGTCTTCTATGTTTATATTACCGTGTATTTATTTTATATATACACACATGCCCACATATAGACATACATTTACCCATACCAACAGTTATAACTAAAATGTAAAAGAATGCCCAAGGTTAGGAGAGTGATTTAGGGTTCTGAATTTAGTAAGAAATTGTTATGTTATGCTGACATTATAAAAAGACACCTAAAGACCAAACATGAGGAAGTACTTGTGGTACATAATTGTGTGAAAAAGACAACTAGGATGTATACAGATTATAGTGGCATGGTGAAAAGTGTTCCTATGGATAGGAGCTGAAGAGAAAGTATTACAAGGCAACCATAGTGTCAGGAACAAAAAAGGCAAACAGAAGGGAAACAGTACTTACAGTCAATGTACGAAAATTAACTGTAAAGCTGTGATGTCATCACTAGGAGAGTTGGATGTGAGAAGAAGCAAAAAATTGCAAGAAGTTTTAATAGTTCTCACTTTGTAGCCCAGGCTAGCCTAGAGCACAAACAAAATCCTCCTGCCTTAGCCTACCAAATGCCAGCATTACAGGTGTGTACCACCACATCTGTCTATAGTGGGAAGATGTTTATGAGAAAAGAGAAGGCGAGAGACAGAGAAAGATGATTGAATGGTTGTTGAGTTTCAGGGGATAAAAGGAGGTGTTAACATTGATTAAAGAGGTCAATAGCACAGGATGCTATCTTTAATAATCACAATAACTATGATATAAATATTATGATCCTCATTCTATGAGTGAAAATTTCATGGCTGAATGAGGCTCGGAGAAGTCAAATACCATTCCTAAAATCTGCACTCCTGGAATTGATAGAGCTTGGGTGACACCTAGATTCCTATGCTATGCGTTTTCCTCCTTATCCCCCTCAGAGATGAAGGAAGGCTACTGGTGAGTCTACAAGTAGGAAGGTGAGGACTGGAGGTTTTGAAAGATTATGCTTACACATGCAACACAATAACCCAGCCAGGGGTATGTGCAGTTTCACTGGTGATATTGGCACTGGCCAACTTGCTTGTACAATTGCTATAAAATAAGCCTCAAACATGATGACATAAGGTAACAATTTATATTATTTCCCATGGTTATGTGGGTTGATTTGAGGTTTCTCTTGTGGTTGCAGCAAGATGCCAGCCATTCTTACCTTTAGCCATCTGAAACATCAACTGGGTAGATGTCCAAATATCCACTTGCATGGTTGTAGTCCATGTCTGTTAGGTACCCTGCTGTGGCTATAAATCTTCTCATGTATGGGTGCCCTGTCCATGTGGTTTGGGCTTTTTGCAGCATGGCAACTGTTCTCCCAAAGGATGTATCCTTGCTTCAAACATGAGCATTTCAAGGGACTTGGGCAGAGGCAGCAAGCCTTCTCATGCCTCATCTTTGGACGTCTCAGAATGTCACTTCTGCCTATCTTTACTGATCAAGGGAAGTTACACTGCAAAAGCTTGGATTCAAAAGGAGAGAATTAGACTACTTTGTGACTCAAGGCAAAGCATGCCTGTAAGGTGAGGAAAGGAACTGATAGAGGCCATGTTTTCTATGTGTAACAGCCTGAATAGACTTTAGCCCAGAGTTTGAAGCTGATGGGTATGGGTATGGAATCTCTGTGATGGAATAAAATAGTACATTAACACCTTTGTGTGCATTCTTGGGTTTAATATTTTCAATAGCCTTATGAAAGAATGTGTTATATTATTTTTTTCTGTGCATGCGTGTGAGATGTTTGAATGGGTGCATGTGAGGTTAGGTATAGACCAAAGACAGCCTTAGGTGTTATCTTCAGGTACACTGCCTGCCTCTTTTTGAGACAGGATATCTCATTTGTCCTATAAATCACCAATTAGGCTAGACTAACTGGCCAGCGAACCCAGAGATCCATCTGTCCCCACCTCCCCAGTGCTGGGATTATAGGCAAGCACCATATCTGGCATTTTACATGTGTACTGGAGCTCAAACTCATGCGCATGAGACAAGCACTTTCCCAACTCAGCTATCTCTGCAGCCCTAAAAGATTGAATTTTTACTTCCAATTCTTCATGACACCCTTGATCCATGTCTTTGTCCTGTAACTGCTTGATGCCATGAGAAGGCATTGGGGCTTACTTCTCTGCTGCTTGACTTAAGCTTGACTGTGGGACTCACTGTGGCCCACAGGATAATTGTAGCTATGATATAAACAGGGATTTCAAATGTACTTGTAAGACTGAGCAGGTCTCTGGCACTTCTGTCCTCACCCTGAAGAGTGCCTCCCTGGGATGTGATACCTTTGCCACCTGGAGCCTAGAATGAGACACAGAGCAGAGTGGAGCCAGCAGAGATGATCAGCCAAGCCCAGGATCAGTCTGTTAGTTCCTGGCTAGCTGCCCATAGATGGCTAAAATTAAATGCTTACTTTTGAATGCTGCTAATTTTGTAGTTGCTTTAATGGTGAATAATGTAGTTGCAACTATTAGCTCTAGTCCTGAGCAGTTAATTTAGCCAAGAACCAGTTTTTACATCAATTTCTGCTTAATCTATCACCTCACATTATTTGCTGCAGGTACTATAGGACATGGGCTAAACCAGCTGTGGCCAAGCTTTCATAGTGTTCTGATCAACCTTGTGGGGTGGAGGGTGGAAGGAACTAGCTTCTCTGTGGCAAATCCCCTTATCTGTATTTCTTCCTTAGGAAGTTCTTAGAGATTGCTAAGAGCTTTGATTTCTTTCCATGAATACAACTTACAGAGAGATGGCTATGCTGAGTTTCACTGCTTCCTGAACAATTTCCACTGAAGAGATGAACTTAGGAGGGTGGAGCCATTTGCCTTCCTAAAGCATGAAAGACAGCATTGTTGATTTGACTGTTTTGTGTGGTTAGCTAAAGAGTTCCAGAGTCCTAAGCAGGCATTGCTGTTATTGAAAACATCCTCTGTGTGTGTGTGTGTGTGTGTGTGTGTGTGTGTGTGTGTACTCATGTGTATGTAGTGTGTGCCCCACAACTCTGGTCTTTGATGCCCCTCACAATGGCATGAACTTCATCTAAGACTTAGCTTATGATACTCATGCAGAGGTCTCTGTTCCATAATCCTAGCCTGTTCCCCCAATGGAGGGTATTGAATAAATGTGTGTGAGAAAAAATGCTGGGCTCAGACATCAAATAAGACTCACTCCTGTTCCTTCAGCATTTGCTAGCTATGTGTTCTGAATAAAGCCTTTACCTTGCCAGCCAAGGGAACCAGGGGTTGGGGAATCAGGAGCAGGGAAGTTGGTGAGCCAAAGGCAAGAGGCTAACTCCCACAATGGCCCATGCATCCTCTGGGTCAGGGGAATAGGGATTTGTGGACCCAAGGGCCTGTTAGTTAGGAAGCAGAGTAAAAGGCCTGCTACTGCAGCACTAACCCAGCTACTTGGCTGCTGCAAGTTCCCAGCAGGGAATTGGGAGATGGGAAAGGAACTGGGAGCTCTGGCCTAATTACTCCACATGCATCCCCTTAGCAGGGGATCTGAGAGTTGGGGAGCAGGGGCAGGTTAATCAGGAAGGCAGAGCAAGGGGCCTGTTACTCTAGCAGGCATGCAGGGTCCTTCATACACCAATCTGGTTCACATTTAAAACAGAACACTCACTGAAGATCCTACAAGGACAAATACTTGCTTCCTCCTCAATAAAATAAGACTTTCCGCTGAGGTAGGTAAGCCACAAACAAAAAAAACCAACAAAAGTCAGAAAACTGAGAAATCTCCACTGAGGATGCCTAGTCCCGCAATAGAAGCCTCCAATGAAATCATAGCAGGGTGACCCTGATCCAAAGAATTGCTGAACTGGAAGCAAAGGATCAAAAAACCAATAATCACATAAGTGAAACAGAGTTACTCATGTGGAAAACAGAACCTCTGACCTGGAAGATAAGACAGAAGACATTGATCCAGAGGCCCAAAACAGAATGCTAAGTTCAAAAAATCATGTGAACAGAATATGAGGGAACTGTAGGATACTTTAAAATGACCAGATATCTGGATCATGGATATATCAGCAGGGGAAGAAATCCAGACCAGAGGTATAGAGAATGAATTCAACAAAATTGTTGAAGAAAAATTTCTCAATCTTATAAAAGAGAGGCCCATCCAGATACAAGAAGCTCACAGAGCACCAGACAGAACCAAAGAAGAAACTCTCCAAGGCACATCATAGTTAAAACTCTTAACAATAAAAACAAAGACACACAGAGAGTGTGCTAAAAGCAGCAACAGAGAAACAACTCACTGCATAAAAAGGCAATTCCATCAGAATTACCTCAGATTTCTCAGTGGAGACCCTGAAAGCCTTATTAGGAGGGCCTGGAATGGAACACTTCAAAATCTAAAAAAAAAAAACTATTACTTCTGACCCAAACTATAGTACCCAGTGAAAGATCCCTCCTAGTAGACAGTGAAATGAAAACTTTCCATGAAAATAAAATCAGCTCTATAATTATATGAACACAAAACCAAACCTACAGAGAATACTTCAGGGAGTACTCACACAGAAGAGTCAAACAACCAATCTTAAAAGCCAACAAGAAGATCACAATAATGAAACCCACCTCACCACTAAAGACAGACATCTTCTCAGGGTGAAAGGATGGAAAATGATATTCCAAGCAAATGGAAATAAGAAACAAGCAGGTGTTGGTATATTAATAGCTGATAAAATAGACTTCAAACCAAAAGCAATCAAAAAGGACAAATAGGCCACTTCTTATTCATCAAGGGAATGATCAAACATGAGGACATCACAATCATAAATCTATATGCACCAAGCACAGGTGTACCAGTTTATTAAACAAAACCTACTAACAACAAAACAGAAATAAACACCAACACCATCATAGTTGGAGACTTCAATACTTCCCAGTCATCAAGAGAGAGATCATCCAAGCACTTTCCACCCCAAATCTACACAATACACATTCTTTTCAACCACCTATGGAATCTTCTCCAAAATAAATCATATATTATTCCATAAAGCATGCCTCTATAAATTCAGGCAACTTGATACAACTTTCTGCATTATATCAGATCACAGTGCTTTAAAGGCAGAAATTAACAACAAGAGACACATCAGGAATTCCACCAGCTTTTGAAGACTGAACAACACACCTTAAACAATGAATGGATTGTGAAAGAAATAAAATAAAAGAAATTGGGGCTGGAGGGATGGCTTAGTGGTCAAGGCATTTGCCTGCAAAGCCAAAGGACCCAGGTTTGATTCCCCAGGACCCATGTTAGCCAGATGCACAAGGGGGCACACACATCTGGAGCTCATTTCCAGTGGCTGGAGGACCCGGCACACCCATTCTCTCTGTGTGTCAAATAAATAAATAAGGATAAAAAACAAATTTTAAAGGCTGGAGAAATGGCTTAGCTGTTAAGGCGCCTGCCTCCTAAGCCTAAAAACGCTGGTTCCAATCTCCAGTGGTTCCAATCTCCAGGTCCCACGTTTAGCCAGATGCAAAGTGACACAAGGGTGCAATGCCCCCGCATCAGCAGGTAGCCCCACCCACTGAGTTCCCACACCAGCTCCCCACCCTCTGCATTGGTGGGTAGGCCTGATGACCTGGTCCAGGCACCACCCCACTTCCCACCCTCTACCCCTCTACGTCTGCCCACAGGGAAACCTTGTCTCACCCCCCCCACCCCGCCCTCTGCATTGGCGGGTAGCCTAAGCCACCAGGTCCCTGTGCTGGCCTGCTCCCCCACCCTCCATTCCCACAGGTAACCCTGCCCACTGGGTCCCTGTACCACCCCACCACCCACCCTCTATGCTGAAGACACTTCAAGGTAACAAGATTCCTACACTGTGATGGGCAGACCACAGCACAAAAGAAATAACATAAATAATCAAATGCAAGTAAATCCAACAAGACCACCCAGTCCCACAATGAATGACTCTAACCAAAACATAGAAGAGATATTAGGACCAGAACCCCAAAATGAAGACATAAGCAATGCAACCCTAGCCAAGAAAATAGCAGAACTTGCAGAAAATCAACAAAAGGCCAATAATTTTATGAATGCTGTTCTTGCAAGATTAGCCATAATAGAAAAGAACCAGGAAGGGCTCCAAAAACAGTTAAATGACCTGAAGGAGAGGGGAAAAGAGAGGACCTCAATAACCAGTCGGCTAAGCTCAATAATGACATAAATAAATGCAAGGATGAATTCCAAGAAACACTAAAAAAAAAATCAGAAAATGATTTGAACAAGGAACTCGACAGAGGATTGGAAACTATATATAAAAAAGCAGTAGAAAATAAAAACCAAATTGAACAAACCCAAAACTCCATAGAAGCTCTTAAGAATAGAGTCAGCCATGTGGAAGAAAGAAACTCAGAACTGGAAGACAGAACAGAAGAAACAGCACTTGAATCCAAAAGTTTCAATAAGTTCAAAAACTCTGTGAACAGAACATGCGGGAAATATTCTCAAACATTCCAACATTAGGATCATGGGGATACCAGAAACGGAAGAAATTCAGACCAAAGGAATCAAGAACTTATTCAACAAAATTATCAAAGAGAACTTTCCCAATCTCTCAAAAGAAAGTCCCATCAAGGAACAAGAAGCTAACAGAACTCCAAACAGACTGGACCAAAGGAGAAATTCTCCAAGACATATTATCATAAAAACTCTAAATATTGATAATAAGGAGAGAGTCTTAAAAGCAGCTAGGGAAAAGCAACATATTACTTATAATGGTAACCCCATCAGAATTACCTCAGACTTCTCAATGGAAACACTCAAAGCCAGAAGGGCCTGGAATGGAACACTGAAAAGTCTAAAAACTTATGGTTTCCAACCCAAACTACTCTACCCAACAAAAATATCCCTCAAAATAGATGGTGAAAGAAAAACTTTCCATGATAAAACACAGCTGTACAACTTTATGAACACAAAGCCAAATCTACAGAGAGTATTTCAGGGAATTCTCCAAACAGAAGAATCAAATAACCAACCTCAAGAACCTACAAGAAGCAGATCACAATAACCAAACTCAGAGAAGGCACTCAAAACAAAACAACCCTTCAAAGTCAAAAAACACCAAACCATCACAATATGGCAGGAATTAAATCAAACTTCACAGTTGTCACTCTTAACATTAATGGCCTTAATTCACCAATCAAGAGACATAAGCTGATACACACCTTCTCAGGGTGAAAGGATGGAAAATGATATTACAAGCAAATGGAAATAAAAAACAAGCAGGCATCACTATACTAATATTAGATAAAATAGACTTCAAGCCAAAAGCAATCAAAAAAGACAAAGAAGGCCACTTCTTACTTATCAAGGGAACAATCAAACAAGAGGATATCACAATCATCAATTTTTATGCACCAAACACAGGTACACCACAATTCATAAAACAAAAGCTACTTGACAGCAAAACAAAAATAACCAGCAACACCATTGTAGTTGGGGACTTCAATACTCCACTATTAGCAATACATAGATCATCCAAACAGAAAATTAATAGGGAAGTAAGAGATCTCAATATCACCATAGAGCAACTAGAGCTAACAGACATCTACAGAACATTCTACCCAAAATCTACAGATTACACATTCTTCTCAGCAGCCCATGGAACCTTCTCTAAAATAGATCATATATTGGGCCTCAAAGCCTGCCTCCATATTTTCAGGAAAATCGATATTGTTTCCTGCATGATATCAGACCACAATCCTGTAATGCTAGAAATTAACAACAAAAAGTATGCCAAGAATCCCTCCAACTCCTGGAAACTAAACAACATACTTTTAAACAATAAATGGGTTGTGGATGAAATAAAAAATGAAATTGCAAAATTTCTAGAATTGAACAACAATGAGAACACATCATACCAAAACTTATGGGACACAATGAAGGCAGTCCTTAGAGGAAAAATTGTAGCACTAAATGCCTTCATAACAAAACAGAGAGATCCCAAATCAATAACCTAACCATCCACCTAAAGACATTGAAAAAACAAGAAGAAGCCAACCGAAAAGCTCCAGACAGAAAGAAATAATTAAGATGAGAACTGAAATTAATGAATTGGAAACTAAAAGACAAGAAAATTGATGAAACAAAGAGCTGGTTCTTTGGAAAATTAACAAGATTGATAAACCTCTGGCCAATCTGATCAAACGAAAAAAGACATGCTTCAAATTAACAAAATTAGAAATGAAAAAGGAGAGATCACAACAGACATAGTGAAATTGGGAGAATCATCAGGACTTATTTCAAAAATCTGTGCTCCACAAAACAGGAGAATATGGACAAAATGGATGAATTCCTGGACACATACCACCTACCAAAGCTAAACCCAGAGCAGATTAATCTACTAAACAAACCTATCACAACCTTTGAGATTGAAAAGGTAATCAAACACCTCCCCCAAAAGAAGAGTACAGGACCAGATGGTTTCTCAGCTGAATTCTATCAAGCCTTCATGGAAGAACTGAAACCAATTTTTCTCAAACTGTGCCACACAATTGGAGAACAGGGAGAGATCCCAACTCCTTCTATGAAGCTAGTATCACCCTAATTCCAAAACCAGGCAGAGATGCCACAAGATAAGAAAATTATAGGCCTATTTCCCTGATGAACATAGACACAAAGAACCTGAACAAAATCCTTGCAAACTGAATTCAAAAATACATCAAAAGCATTATCCACCTTGATCAAGTAGACTTCATCCCTGGAACACAGTGGTGGTTCAACATACAGAACTATGTCAATGTAATACACTGCATAAACAAGCTTAAACACAAAAACCACATGATCATTTCAATAGATGCAGAAAAGACCTTTGACAAAATACAACAAAACTTCATGATCAAAACATTGGAGAGGACAGGCATGGACGGTTCATATCTCAACATAATAAAGGCCATATATAAAGCTTCTAAAGCCCAAGTAATACTTAATGGGGAAGAGACTAAAGGAATTCCCATTGAGATCAGGAACAAGGCAGGGGTGTCCACTCTCACTTCTGCAATTCAGCATAGTGCTAGAAGTACTAGCTCAAGCAATAAGACAGGAGAAAAAAAATCAAAGGGATACAAATTGGAAAGGAAGAAGTTAAGTTAGCCCTATTTACAGATGACATGATTCTATACATAAGTGACCCAAGAACCTCCATCTCAAAACTCTTAAAGGTGATTAACATCTTCAGCAAAGTAGCAGGGTATATGATCAATGCACAGAAATCAGTAGCCTTTCTGTATGTAAAAGACAAAGATACAGAGAAAGAAAGAAGCGACATTTTCCCATTTCCAATAGCAACAAAGAAAATAAAATACCTTGGAATAACATTAACCAATGAAGTGAAAGACCTATACAATGAAAACATAAAAACACTCTAGATGGGCTGAGGAAGTGGCTTAGCAGTTAAGGCATTTGCCTGCAAAGTCCAAGGACCCCAGTTCTATTCCCCAGGACCCACGTAAGCCAGATACAGAAAGGGGCACATGCATCTGGAGTTCATTTTCAGGGGCTGGAAGCCCTGGCACACCTATTCTCTCTTTGCCTCTATCTTCCTCTCTCTCAAATAAATAATAAAACATTTTTTAAAAACTCTAGAAAGAAATTGAGGAGGGCCTGCAAAAATGGAAAGACCTCCCATGTTCCTGGATAGGCAGAATTAACATTGTGAAAATGGCAATCTTACCAAAAGCACTATATAGATTTAATGCAATACCAACAAAAGTCCCAACTTCTTTCTTCATTGAGATAGAAAAAAACTATCTCAAAATTCATATGGAAAGGCAGAAAGCCTCAGATATCCAAGCAAAAGAAACTCCTCTCCTCTGGAGGCATCACCGTACCTGATCTAAAGCTATACTACAAAGCCATTGTAATAAAAACAACATGGTACTGGCATAAAAACAGGAATATAGACCAATGGAACAGAATAGAAGACCTAGACTTTGGGTCAAGTAACTACAGCTACTTGATACTTGACAAAGGCCCTAACAATGTAGACTGGAAAAAAGATAGCATCTTCAACAAATGGTGTGGGACAAACTGGACAACCATATGTAGGAAAATGAAACTTGATCCACACATCTCACCACGCACAAAAATCAAGTCCAAATGGATCAAAGACCTCAATGTAAAACCAGAAACTCTGCTACTACTGGAAGAAAAAAATAGGAGGAACCTTCCATGACATAGGAGTGGGAAAAGACTTTGTGAACAAAACCCCAGCAGCTCAGGAAATTAAACAATCACTCAACCATTGGGATTTCATGAAGCTGAAAAGATTTTTCACTGACAAATATACTATAACCAAAGGCAGCAGATTACCCACAGAATGGGTGAAAATTTTTGCCAGCTATACAACTGACAGAGGCCTAGAGGTCTAGAATTTACAAAGAACTCCAAAGCCTAAACAATAAATCATCAAACAACCCACTCACAAAATGGGGCAGAGAACTGCACAGGGAGTTCTCAGAGGAAGAAATACAAATGGCAAACACAGACTTAAGAAAATGTTCAGCATCCCTAATCATCAGGGAAATGCAAATTAAAACAACTATGAGATCCCACCTTACCCCACTAAGGATGGCTAACATTAAAAAAAACTAATGAAAACAAATGCTGGTGAGGCTGTGGAGAAATAGGAACCCTCTTTCACTGTTGGTGGGAATGTAAAATGGTACAACCATTATGGAAAGCTATATGGAGACTCCTGAAAAGGATGACTATAGACCTACCAACAGATCCAGTTATCCCTTACTGGGCATTTACCTTAAAGGCTCCAAGCCTCAGATCAGAGAGATTTGCTCAACCATGTTTATAGCTGCTCAATTCATAATAGCTAAGAGCTGGAATCAACCCAGATGTCCATCATTAGATGAATGGATAACAAAGATGTGGTATATCTACACTATGGAATTCTACACAGCAGTAAGGAAAAATGAAACAATGAAATTTGAAAAAAAAAAAAAAAGGTCAAACATGAAGCAGATCATTCTCAGTGAGCTCACTCAATCACAAAAAGATAATCGTCACATGGTCTCATTCATTGTGGCTCCTAACCTGAATCCACTTGAGATGCTGTCATACCTAATAAGTACCCTGAGGACCAGACAATAGGGAGGGTGGGATGGAGGGAGGGTAAGAGTGGGAGGGAGCAAAAGTGTGGGAGGGAGGGTAAGGGTGGGGGGACACAAATAGGGACCCAAATGGAAATGGTACCATAAAATCCTATATTCTGAACAACAGGCTAAAACACTGATCCTTCTGCAGGCCTGCAGAGGGAACACCTGAACCACAGGGACCTGGAGAGAACATCATGAAGACCAAGCTTAAACTTTCCCTGTTTCTCTCTCACACCCACTCTCTCCCTCTCCCCTCTATACTCTCTTTCTCTTTTATATTACCTATCTTTTTCTTACTTCACCTTCCTTGGTGCTGACTTGTAACTCCCAGTACCAGCATGGGGTTAACTTTCATGATGAGCTGTTGATTAGAGAGACCTAGAAGGTTTCCCCAAAAAAGACAGATTTCTGTCAGAGTTCTTGATGACCCACCAAAGGTTAATGGTAAGACCCTACTGCTGAAGACAGTGTACGTGGTTGAGATGAAACATGGAGCAACAAGGTCAGAATCTGGAAGAAGGTCAGTTCCCAGACAATTAGCTAGTTTAGTGCCAGAGGGTGCTACACGAGCAACTGGGAAAATGACTGACATCTGCCCAAATAACTCGCAGTCTAAGCTACCCAGAAGGAAACAACTTGATGTGATGCTCAAACAAGTTCAATAGTGGCACACAGCCATGGTGGGTAACCAACTGCTCTTGATTTGGCTAATAGATCCACTCACTGGAATGGAACTCAATTCTGGAACTGGGAAATAAGTGAAAATCATGGACAAAAAATGATCCCAGTCTCCAATATCAAACTCCCACCAAATGTGGGCTAGAAAAGACACACATAAAATTCTCTCTAAAATAACTATCTGGTATAACATCTATCTGGTACTAACTTCTCTCTCCATTGGAGAATTTGCTTCTCTTTCTCAGATGGATGATGAACCTGAAGGAAGGATCAGCCTATCATGCCTCCCAGCTGAAACCATAGAGTAATGGGGGAAAAGGGCATGAATACAGCTTTCTTGTTGAAGACGACACCAGAATAAATAAGGCTGAAGGAGATAAACACAGAGAACATCCAACTCCTGCTAAGCCAGATATCCAGAGACACAGAGGCTCCCAAGACCTCATACTGAAGTAGAACTAAAATGATCCCAATGTGGCTCAGGGAAATTTATGGAAGAGGGGGAGGAAAGAGTGTTAGAGCCACAAGTTTGGTCATTACGCACAGAGACTTTGCTTATCCCCCATAACTGTAGACTACCCACATTCCCCAATGATGAGGGTGCCTTCAAAGGGCGAGGACAAGGAGGAGGCTACTGGAGTCACCAGCATGAATGTAAAATTAGAATAATATAAAATAAAATAAAAAAAGAAATTTGATAAACAAAGAGCTGGTTCTTTGAGAAAATAAACAAGATTGATAAACCCTTAGCCAATTTGATAAAATGGAAAAAAAGAGAATTCTCAATTTAACAAAATCAGGAATGAAAAGGGAGAGGTCACAAAAGACTTAAGTGAAATTGGAAGACTCATCAGGTCATACTTCTAAAACCTCTATTCTGCAAAATTTTTAATCTTGAAGAAATGAATGAATTCCTAGACACATACTACCTGCCAAAACTAAACTCACAGCAAATTAATTTCCTAAATGAAGCTATCACATTCATTGAGATTGAAAAGGTAATCAAAAACCTCCCCAAAAAGAAAAGTCCAGGACCAGATGGCTTCTAGGCCTAATTTATCAAACCTTCATTGAAGAACTGAAACCAACTTTCTCAATTTGTTTCACATAATCAGAGAACAAGGAATCCTCCCCAAATCCTTTTATGAATCTAGCATCGCCCTAATACCAACACCAGACAGAGATGCAACAATATGAGAAAACTATAGGCCTATATCCCTGATGAACTTAGAGGCAAATGTTGTGAACAAAATCCTCACAAACCAAATTCAACAATACATAAAAAACATTATCCACCTTGATCAAGCCAGATTTATCCCAGGGATGCTGGGATGTTTCCACATACAGAAATCAATCAACATACTACACCACATAAATAAGCTTGATCACAAGAACTACATGATCATTTCAATAGATGCAGAGAAGGCCTTTGACAAAATACAAATCACTTCATAATCAAAACACTGGAGAGAAAGGGCATGAATGGTTTATATCTCAACACAATAAAATCTATATATAAAGTACCCAAAGCCCAAATAATGCTTAATACTTAATAGTCAAGGAGTTCCCATTGAGATTAGGAATAAGACAGGGGTGCCCACTCACACCACTGCTCTTCAACATAGTAGTAGAAATCCTTGCCCAAGCAATAAGACAGGAGAAAGAAATAAAAGGAATACAGTCATCACTGAAGTAGACTTAAAACATACCCACCAAGGCTCAAGGAATTTTGCAGAAGAGGGGGTGGAAAGACTGTAAGAATCGCAGGTTGAGATGTCATGCCCAGAGGCACTGCCTCCCTCTAATAACTGACTGCTGCTCCCACTACCCCATGGGGAATACCAGCTGCCCCACTGAGGGGGCCCCTAAAGAATGGAGGAAGGGAAGAGGGAAAAGATGATACCAACACATGTTTCCATATAAAATATGTTCTTAATAATAAAAAAGAAAATGCATTATGTATGATGCTAATGATTTGAATTTTTGGGATTTCTGATTCAGTATGTGATCAATATTTGTGACAGTTCACTGTCAACTTGATTAGAACAGTAATCAAGTTAAGAAACATAGCTCTTGGACAGGTCTGTGAGGACCTTTCTAGAATGGATTACCTGAGGGAGGAATACCTTCCCCAAGAATGGCCAGCCCTTCTTTTCACAGCCTATATATAAAAAGGTTCCAGGAAAATGCAGTGCCTTTTCCCTGGCTACTTACTGGTAAGTGTATCTACCCTGATGCTGCCATAGTTCAGTGATGTTGGAACCCAGCCTCTTCAGCCTTCAGTACAGACTGAAGACCAACAACTCTCTAGGAATCCTCCAGGCCTACTAGAGCCTGCTGAAGCATCTGGTCTCATGGACTGGGCAGCTACCAGGTTTTCAACCTTCCCAATGTGCAGATAGCCACAGTTGTACTGTTCCAGCCTGTACTATACAAACCAACCAAATAAATCCCCTTAATAACATATATTTACTCTATTTGTTCTGTTCCTCTAGAGAACCCTTACTAATATGATATTGATGCAAGTTTCATATATTCTTAAGAAGAATATGCTTTTTGTTGCATTCTATATATGCTCATTTAAATAAGCTAGGGTATTTAAGTTTTTTTTTTTTTTTTTTAACTTTCACCATTTTATTTTTGTATGTACATGTGCTTACAATCTGTGAACTTTGAGGCCGGGTTCAGGTAACTGAAGGGCCTTTATAAGTAGTTTATATTGTCTAAACCCAACAAAATAAGCTGCCAGCACAGTCTGAAGTAAAACAGGAAATAACATCTTTCTAAAGACAGGCTTAGAAACTCTAATCCAGTAATTTAAGATGTTTCCTTTGTCTGGCAGCAGGGTTGATTCATACCTGGCTGTGAGGCCACCCTTCACAGGTATAGTCAAAAGAACAGGGTACAGGCCACCCATAACCAAGACAACTAGTCCACTCCCTGTCATGGTACAGGTTCACAATTCAACTCGCCTGTACTCAAAGGCAAACTTTTACAAAACTTTGATAAGAGACAGTTGTCAAAAATGGGATTACTGCCATTGGTAAACTAGCAGCTATTCGAGCCTCTGTCACATGCAGGATGCTCTGAGAAAGACTGTTTATTATTAGGCCACAGAGAGCAGCATTAAGTCCAATGTATGCCGATCCCTACTCAAGCAGATTCCTTGTGCTATCCTCCCAGTAGTTAATGCCTCATGGTTCTCCCACACCCTGTGTTTACTACAGCCTCAGCTGGCTGCACTCGCCAGGTGCCATCCTTGGTGACACGGGATTCATACCTGGTGTGTTTTTATGTCCATAACTGAATCATCTAAAAGCTACTGAAAAGATGTGTGCAACAATGTTTGATGAGGATAGTGAAATTGTTCCAACTCTCCATTCAGTTCTCACAATTTTTCTTTGTTTATTTTGATAGATGTGTGTAATCTAGAATTTTCTATATTCCCATGGAGTTTAATATTGTTCCTGAAATAGTGACTAGATAATTTTTCTACAAAGCATGTGTTATTCAGTTCCCAAAATCATGTTCTTTGGCATCATAAGGAGTTATGAGTAGCTGTTTCATTTCTTTTCTTTTCTTTTTTCTTTTTTTTGGCTTTTTGAGGTAAGGTCTCACTCTGGCCCAGGCTGACCTGGAATTAACTATGTCATCTCAGGGTGGCCTTGAACTCACAGCGATCCTCCTACCTCTGCCTCCCGAGTGCTGGGATTAAAGGCGTGCGCCACCACGCCCGGCTTTCATTTCTTTTTTTAACCTTCAGTAAGGCAGCAGTTACAACTTTGATCTTTGATGGGTCTTTAACAGGATTCTATCTGTTAAGGATTGAGAATATTTCAGAAATACTGCTGATTTGATAGTGTATTTCATGCAAAGAGCAATGAAATTGAATCAGAATGAAAAACATAGTTTTATTTATCTCTCAACAAGAACTGATCTATAGTGTGTGCGTGTAGATGTAGAGCTGTGGAGGTCTGAAGACAACTTTCAAATGTTGATTCTGGCCTGTCATTCTTCCTTCCTTCCTTCCTTCCTTCCTTCCTTCCTTTCTTTCTTTCTTTCTTTCTTTCTTTCTTTCTTTCTTTCTTTCTTTCTTTCTTTCTTCCTCTTTCGAGGGAGGGTCTATCATTGCTTACCGTTTTGTTTACCATGCTAGCTGGCCCATGAGCTTCTGGAAAATTCTCCTGTCTCTGCTTTCCATCTCTGCTTTCCATCTCACTGTAGGTGTGCTGGGATTAGAGATGACTGCTATGGTAACTGACCTATACTTGGACAGCAAGCATTATATACTGAGCCATCTCTTCACTCCCTGTATTGGCTTTTTCCTAATGGCCAGGAATGCTTATCTTTAGCTTTGTTAGGATTATTTAGGGTAATTCACCCAAATGCATGGGAGTGGAGTAGGAATCCACTTCTAGCCTTTAGGATTTTAAAGAATATATGAAAACAACTTTTAAAATGAAGTTCAAATGAAGTTCAAGCTCATGCTGAGATACACAATGTTGTTCTCCTTCAATGGAGACCTTTGTGCTGTGGTGGATACCATGTGATTTCACTGCCCTGTCCATCATTGAATAGAGGTTGTGGACTATTGAGCCAAACAGGGTCAAAGAAATTTGAAGGTGGGATTCATCATTACACAGTATCTCTTGAGTGGGAAAGATATGTAAACATGGAGAAGGAGGCTGATTCATCATTCTCGTTCATCTATCAGATGTATGAACAAAGGACAGAGGCCATCTCCAAAATGAAGAATAATATAGGGAAGAGTTAATGTGGTTTCAGGAATAAAAGATGAAGTCTTGGGTTCTTGGTGTCAGTAAAGGTCCAGTTCTAGTCTCTGATACCTAGCTCCTCCAGTTTGGGTTTTTACAGATACTCTGGTGTCCTTGAAGGTACTAAACCTCCATTTCTGGTTTAGGCTACTTTAAAATATTTGTCCTTGCTGATCTGAAATGCCAGTCTGCACCCAGCTATAAGGCAATCTTCAGAGCAGTGGGATGGTGTTGGAACCATTTCCAGGCTGTGGGTTTTAGTCTATGAAGCAAGCATCTGAAGAGTCCTTTATAGGGGCAAGTCTTGAATACAGACTGATGTAGTGTCACCCACACAGCTTTAGCATCATGTACATTTATTGAACCTTAAAGAAACCAAGCATAACTCAAAGAAAACATTTTCTTAATGATGTGATAAACTGATTAGGAACCCACACTGTATTACATAGTATGTTCTGTTTGTTAAATTCAAGGTGGCTTCTAAAATTGTTCCACTGTTGATCCACAGAAGGACATATTCAGAATCCAGAGTATATTAGCAGTGTAGCACTTTTTTGAGTAAAAAGGCAAGTTTAATCCTGATAAAAAGAAAAGAAGTTGGTTACAGTGAAAATTCAAAGATTCTCTTTGGGGAGAGGAGAATGGGAGTGTCACATAACTTCCAATGGATGCACTAACTTCAAGATTTATCACTGTCTGACTGCCTATCTATCTATCATCCATCTATCTATCTATCTATCTATCTATCTATCTATCTATCTACCTACCTATCTATCTATCTTCTTTTTCATTATCATTTTCTATGTATCTAACTTGTTTCTGTAGATTCAGATTAGAAACAGAATCTGTGGACAGAATGTATCTATGTAGATAAAATCATTCACTTCAGAAATCTGGAAAATAGCTCTATATAAACACTTTGGTTTTGTATAATCTAGTCTTTAATGTTCAGAAATTAAGTGCTGAGGCTATAGAAAGTCGGTAGATTTCATTGACATTTTCCTTTCATTTAGCCATTCATGCTTTCTTTTGAATATGACTATAGAGTTTACTCTAGATGTCCCATCCCCCTGCCCCTGTTCAAGAAAGGTAGAATTCAAAAAAGGTAAAGAGCACAGAACTTGAGCCAAATGCTTGGATTGACCCATGCAAAAGTTTTGTTCTCTCTCTGTATGTCTCAGCATCTTCATGCATTGAGGAAGACACTAGAACACTAGACACTAAAACTAGAACTTGTAATATAGATTGCTATGGGGAGCTAATGAACTAACACATATAAGGCATGGCCAACTGCCTGACGTGGAGTTAGCACTGATGAGTACCCTCACGTGGTTGGTGCCTTCTATGGTCAAGCTTGACAGCTCTATTGGCACTAACTTGGGATGAACCTTAGGAAGGTACTCACCTGGAACCTCCTCAGCAAAATAGGTTGGGAGCCCCTGGCACATGCCAGCAATCTTTGTCCCAAATCTGCTCAAGTCCTCCATTTTGTTAGGATTGATGGAGTACATCAAGTCCTTGGGAGATGGTCCTCCGGGCCCTTTACCTTGAAGCTGAGTGTGCAGAAGAAGGAAGGAAGGAAGGAAAGAAAGAGAGAAAAAAAGGAAGGGAGGGAGGGAAAGGAAAAGAGAAGTGATGAGTGCCAAGCTTGGGGGTGTGTTTATTTGAAGGGGTATAAGGACTATGGAGATTTCATAGGTACCACTTTTTGTAACTCAGCAGCCAATTCTAGCTCTGAATGTGTCAGTTTTTCTAAGGGTCTCAAGGTATTTAGATGGTTTGAAACCTCAGCTTTTCATAAAAACAGAAGTCTGAAGCTGAATTTATTCTGAAACTTGGACCTCATTTGTTTACCTTAGATACTTTTTGGGTTGGGCTATGAGAGAATTCATGAGAATGTAACTTTTTAAATTTTTCTACCTTGTCAATGGAAGATACCCATTTATCGGCTATAGGAATATAATTAGGCATTTTTTTTTGGTAAGAACATATTCCTATCCACTGCAACTATGGTTGACAGATAAAACTTAGGACAATCAGTTACATTTTAATTTCATGTAGCTAACAAATCATTTCAGTGTAAGAATATCCCAGATATTACACAGGACATACTTATACTTGAAAAATCTATTATTTATCTGAAAATTCCAACTTAACTGGGTATCCTCTTTTTGTTTTGCAAATATTGATAACCTTGACTACCAATTGCAGGGAATGTCCTTGAAGTACTGAGGGCTTCACTCCACACTGCAGAGTGAGCCACAGCCTTTGGTATGGTAGCAGTTGCTCCTCCCACACAGATAATTTCCTATTCTTCCTTCTGTGCCATTTACTGAGACAGAGATTCTGACATATTGTCTCTAAGAGGGAATGAGTGTGACCCACACATTCTTTATAGGAGGTGCCATGAGACCTCTCATCTCAAATAAAGACTCAGTTTTACCTTTTTCTCTTTGACCAGTGCATCAAGGGCTTGAATTGAGGGCATGACATCCTTGTTCATCTTATGTACAATGCAGGTCTTCTTGGCAAAGAGTCTGGTTGCAGCAAAGCTCTGTTAAAGGAGAGAGAACACATGACGTACATGTTCCCCAGGAGCTTTATCACAAGTTAATTCGGCCAGCAAAGGGAAATGGAACTCTAGGATCATGATGAGCTGGGGCACACACACTGAATCTGGTTGGCTTGGATTCATGTCTAGGACCAATGTGCTGTGGATGGACTGCAAACTCTTGGAGGGCAGAGGTGGAGAACCTGACTCGTCTCCTTGGTTTGGGTCTAGCATGATAGGAAGTGGTCTGTGTATGCCTCTTCAAAGCTGTTGCATTTTGGTCTCCTTTGATCCTCCTAACATTTTAGGAGGCATGTAGACAGGAATTAATTTTCTAATTGATCAGATAAGAAAACTGAAACACTATAAAGTGTTTGCTTTTAGAAAGGCAAAGGTTTGTTAAATACAAAATTAGTCACTGTAGAGTGGAGATCAAGTGGTGTTTGTTCTTTTACCAATTAATGTTATCATTTACAATTTCTTTGGTGCTTTTTAGTTACAGCTAAAATATTAGGTTTTTAAAATCATTTCTGAAGCTCTCTGCAGGTAAGGCCAAAGGATGGTTATATTTGTCTTATTGCCTTGCAATTCCTTGAACATAGTTTAGCCTTACTGTCCATTGGTTTCAACTTTAACTGATTGTGTGACACTTGTTTTTAGGGAACAAAACCAGGTGAACATAACAGTTGCTTTCACTAATAGTTGATATGCTCAGGCAAAGTTAGAATTTATTTTCATTTTTTATGGTTGGCAGGTTCTGCCTATCTTTGCAGAGAGGAGCCTGCATATCAGTTACCTACATTTTCGTAATCCCAGAGGGTATTCCAGGAGTCCCAGCCATTATTATTGTCAACATTGGCCACATTATGTTCATTGTTGATGCTCACTGACTGTTGCCCGCTTCCTGCCACGTTGTTATCATCATTGACGTTGATATTCTGAGGTTCATAAGAAATGAAGAACAATTTAAAAATCCATTTCTTGGCAAATTCATTTGGGTCATAACTTTTATCAAGTGAGACTTACATAGTCAGCAAAACCAGGAGCTATGAAGAGTCCAAGGAGTCCAATTAAGATCATCTGAAACAACAGATCAAATGGACGGACTGCAGTTACATGGCAAAGTAATACCGTAGCCTTCTAGCCAAGCTTATTAAATATATTTCCTAATTTTACCAGCATGTTGAGAGGCATTTTCTTCTTTCACCTTATATTCCTAGCTGTAGACATTTCCAATGATAATATAGAATTGATTCATTATAACTATATTAATATAACATATAGTTTTATAATTTTGAATAGACATTATTAAAAACTGATGAATAACTTTTCAAATGAATACATTCATAGTATAAACTGGCTATGAAATTTCCGAAAAGTCACATCTGAAAATGAATCTATTTTCCTCTGTGGTCTTGGATGCTTTCTTCGTAACAGAAGAGAAATGCTCTTATTATTCTTCTTATTAGTTAATTTTTGTTATTTTGAGAAAGGGTTAACATTAGTCTCTCAAAAAGTCAGATGTAGGAGAAAATTTCGAGAACATGTAGCATGATGTCATCTTGTACACATTAGGAAAGAACAGAAAAGGTCAAAGGCATACAGCCATTTGCAGCAGAAGTAGGAGAAAAAAAGATTTTCTGACAGGTGTGTAGAGTTCTTCCAACTTTGGTCCAGCCTCACTGCTCTAAAGAAGGCATTGATAGATCACACTTTGCACTTATAACCCTTTTATGAAGCAGTTTGTCACCACAAATCTCTATGTGGAGTAATGTTAAAACCAAAAAGTATCCATGTGATTCTATCCCCTTTGTATCCTGCTATAGGAGATGGTACCAGGAGCACACTGGCAGGCCCTTTGGGTGTGGTGCTCCGTGTGATGCTCTTGGGCATCTGTTTGGAGCTACAGGAGAGAAGCTGCTTTAGCTTCATCATCAGACACTTTCCCAAAGAAATGCTGGGACAGCGCCCAAGGGAAACCTTTCTTACTTGGATCCATTTTATAACAAAGAATGCAAAAAGCCTCTCACCCACTGGTTTGGATAATAAGTTTTCAGTCTGGCCTGAACAAGCTCAGGAGTTTCATTCAGTAAAGGGGAAATCAAGGATAGGAAAGATCAGGCACTTATAAACAACTTGGGGCTTAGAAAACACTTGGTACATTTAGAAACCCAAATCAGGTGATATGGAAGGTAATTTTTGGTATAAGATGCCCTGACAGCTGTCTGATTCCAGTATAATTACACTTCTCTATATAGTTGTTTATAGGACTGCAATTCTATTAGAAGGAAAGAGGTAATTTTTTTTCAAAGTTTTCCATTATGCTAATAGTGCCATAAGCATCAGACTTCCTTACCCCCAAATATTAGCAGTCTCTAGTGATATGGTCATAAGTTTGGAACAAAAATCTGACTTACTGTGAACTTCATGGTCTCAGCAGTGTGGTGGAGCAGAGGAGCAGGCAGGCATGGACATGACACACAGCCCTCTCATATTTGTACCTGACCAGCTTTGCTCAAAGTAGGTGTGTTTGGGTGGAGTCAAGGACTTATCTCTCCCTTTCCTGTATCTGAACCATGACCTACATCCTTGGAGTCTTTCAAAAT
Organism: Orientallactaga sibirica; assembly: GCA_036365145.1. Classification (NCBI taxonomy): domain Eukaryota; kingdom Metazoa; phylum Chordata; class Mammalia; order Rodentia; family Dipodidae; genus Orientallactaga; species Orientallactaga sibirica. The sequence goes on from JAEOAD010000036.1 coordinate 12,599,284, forward strand.
CACTGCCTGGTTAGCAAGGCACTTTGACAAGGAGCTGATCTGGCTCATGACCTCCTTAAGTCCAAGATATCTCAACAAACTCAGTGTGATTCATGATAACTTCTGATCCAATCAAATATATATTGACAATGCTCAGACTCCGGGAAAGAATAATCCCTAAAACCAAACACCACCACAGATGAAATCTGTGTGCATACCTGGCCTTCCAGATACCAGTTCTTATAGGACTGTGGGAAATTTTCTCTCCTTACCTTTTCCTGATCCTATTGTGTGCTTTGCTTAGGATAACATATGCATTATGAGCTACTCTCACCAACGTTCCTTAGGTCCTCACTTATCTACTTAGAACCCTGTGGACAGTTTTCAGCTCTTTCTTCTCTCCTCTACATGTAGTTAGTTACTAACCCTTGTCATTACATCTCAGAAATGTTTCTCAACTCTGGCCTTGGCCACAGCTTTCCCTGATAGATTGTATGATTGGCCAGCGTTGTAATGGTTATCTGAAATTTTAGTGTGTTTTCTCCATTTCCTTCCAGGATTGTCCTTCTAAAGCAGATGATGTAAATAGCACTTTGCCATGCTTAGAAACTCTCACTGGCAGCCTTCAAGGTAGAGTTGAAGCTCATTGGAATGTTATCCAGGATCCTTCCTAATGAGGGTTCTAGCTTTCCCAAATTTCTGCCCTGGATGTCAGGTGCCTGTATTCTAAGCACCCCAGACTTCTATGGTCTTAGAACATTCAAGATGTTTCCACACTCCTGTGTCTTTGCACATGCTGTCTCTTGTCCTGGACAATTACCCCTTGCTTTTCTTTAGTTGGCAAATTGCTAATAATTTCTCAAGTTCCAACTCCAATGCTACTATCTCCACCACCTCTTCTCCATTTCTCAGATAGAAACTTCCTTAAATGTTTTTTTGGAGATATTAAAGACCTCAGTGTCTTTTTTATTTGCTTCTGGAATATAAAACTGTCAGAAATCATATTAAAATAATGTAGAAAGTTTTTGCCACTGAAAGGAAGTGGAAACTGATCTGGGCAAACAAGTAAATGCTGAAAATAACCTTGGAAGTGAATTAAAGCTTAAGGTTTTTCCTGCTTTCTTCTACAGACTGAAGTTGGTGACTCAGATTTGCTAAAGAGGAAAACCAGTTCTTTGATTACCGATGTACAGATTTCCATTTTTGGAAACCTTCATGTTCTCACAATTGTCCTCTTGAGCATGGACTGGAGCTGAAGGGGCTGCGTGGTTCTCAAGCTTGGCTTACTCACAATGTCTCTTCCAATATGCTGTTATATGTGGGTTAGAGCAGTTAGAGTAAAATATGGCTCATGTTTTTAATTCCTTAACAAGACAATTCAAACTCATTCTTTAGCTGCACAAGGTCAATAATCCTGGGGCTAGGGACAGACACATATGATGAGGTCTTCATCTGCTTTAGAGACCGTCATTGCACCACGAGGAAAGAGTGGACAGCAAAGGATCCGTTTTTAGATTTGATCTTGTGTGGTGAGCTTGGGACACTCATGCAGCCTCCAGCCCACATTAAGTTAATTAATTATTTAACAGAGATAGAGAAAGAGGTAGAGAGAGACAGAGAGAGAATGGGTGTGCCAGAGCCTCCAGCCACTGCAAATGAACTCCGGACACATGTGCCACCTTGTGCATCTGGCTTACGTGGGTCTTGGGGGAATCAAACCTGGTCCTTTGGCTTTGCAGGCAAGCCCTTTAACTGTTAAGCCATCTCTTCAGCTCATATTCTTTTTTTTTTTTTTTTTCAAGGTAGGGTCTCACTCTAGCCAAGATGACCTGAAATTCACTATGTAGTACTCTCAGGGTGGCCTTTAACTCATGGCGATCCTCCTACCTCTTTCTCCGGAGTGCTGGGATTAAAAGTGTGCGTCACCATGCCCAGCCCAGTCCATATTCTTAATTTCATACTTTCCCTCGGATTCCAAGTGGTATAAGCTATGGTGGATCTGTGAAATGTTAGTGTGGTGCATGATCATGGCAGATAGGAGAGAGAGAGAGAGAAGATATAGATGATATTATTCAGAGCCTCTTAGAGAAGGAAAATTTACATTCGCATGTCAAGTATGCTGGGAAAAAAATCTATAAGGAAGCAATCTGTACCATGTGGTGACTTCCAGGTTCTTCTAAACTCAAATGTCCTGAGCCTTGTTGTGTTCCTTGTCTTTCATTTTTTCTTAGCACCATTAGCCTCTCCCTGCCCCCAGGGGATTTCTTCTTAGGGAAAAGCTGCACCTCAGAATGCACTTGGATTTGAAATTCTATTTGGTTGCTGATTAGAACTAAGAGCTAGGAGACCTAGATTTTGTTCTTCCTTCTTTCCATGCCTAATTCTTCCTTCCTCTGGTCTTTAAGTTTTCTATGGATAAAAGAGAAGAATTTATTTTTTATTTTTTATTTTTTGGTTTTCGAGCTAGGGTCTGTCTAGCTCAGGCTGACCTGGAATTCACTATGTAGTCTCAGGGTGGCCTTGAACTCATGGCGATCCTCTTACCTCTGCCTCCCAAGTGCTGGGATTAAAGGTGTGCACCACCATGCCTGGTTTAAAAGAGAAGAACTTCTTAACACACTATTGTTACCCACTTAGCTCCCAAATCCCAGAAGAAGCCCTTCTCTGTGCTTTGTGGGGTGGTGAGTTGCATGGCTAACCTGGGTGATATAAAGTTAACATTTGCCTCCAAACTATCACGACACTGACAAATTAAAGAATGAGTCATCCAGGTATATCTAGATGAGTAAAATGAGTTTGCTAGGGATCATTTATGGAGTTGTGGAGAGTACAGATGACTGCATTTTCTAGAAGTTTCCCCCTCTAATCAAATTTCTGGAATCAGTCATGCTGCTATTAGGCTACAAGGCCAGTCACCAGTCAAATTCCTATTTTATATGCCTTTATATCTAAAGCAGAATTAATACAAACATAGGCTCAGGCTACCTAATATTAAGACATCAGAAGTGACTATGTACTCAGAAAACAGAAGCCACAGACAAAGCCAGGCACTAGGAAAGTCACACTGTTTACCTGTAGGAAAGATGATTTGCTTTGTTGTAGTCTAGCATGTAGAGCACAGAAATGGTAAATTGCTGCGAGATGGAGTCCCTTTTACTGGGATCAAGAGGACTTGTTTTATTATAGTGAAACAGTATGTGTGCACACACCAAATGGATACTAACCCTCTCCTCAATTCTGGTATTATTTAAGGCCACATGTCCTCATCAAAGGTTAATCTGTTGTTCCCTTTCACCCTATGAGCTATGTTCATATGTTTCATGTCTTCTCATGGGAGGAAGCCATGTCAGTGCTCTCGTCCCCTTCATGGGGATTAGGATATGCTGACACATACATGGCCCCTCCATCTCATTTGGAATAGCCTAAATGTGATGAGCCAGCTAGAGGACACAAAATGCATTATATTTATCCATTTCTGGTTTGGGGAACAGTATGAAGGTGCGCTGCCATGCACTGGGTTTAGTGACACACTGACCCTGAGGGAGTCTTGGGTGACAGTGCAGGACCATTGCCCTGGGGTTAGTGTGGGGCAAATCATCTCATGGGTAAATAGGGTCTGCCCTGCCCATGGAGGTTAACACTGGCCCATTCTCCAGGCAAGGGCTATCATCACTTTATCTCCCAGTGCATACACCCAAGGCTTCCTTTTAGCCCACACCCTGCCTGCCATGTGAATTAAGTGAAAACTTCCTTTTTCTGGAATAAAGAGATGTATTCTACATACAGTGTGCTCACACCATGGACCTAGAGGAGATACAGAGCTTTCACACAGAAATCAGGCTTTTTGCATGCTTTAAGTTTTCCCTGTGAGTGAAAGGGGATATTTACCTACAGAATATATTTCATCTAGGAGGATAGATTTCCACCTTCAACTACTCAGGAGTCTCTCTGCTATATGGGCCAGCTAGTTATTAAATCTTTGAAATCTTTAGCAATCTTTTCTTCCCTTGAATTCTTTCCCTATTTTCTAATATTTAGGACTTAGCTAGCTTTTGTCCAATTCACAAAAGTTACAATAGTGTGAAATACTTGTTTGAGGACTGGGGAGATGATTCGGTGGGTAAAAGCACTTGCTGATATTCTGAGTTTAGGTCCCCAGAACCCTCATAAAAGCTGCACACCGAAGCAAGCATCTATAATTCCAGAACACCTAGGGTGAACTAGAAGGAGGAGACAGGGGCATTCCCTGAAACCCATGTGTCAGCTAGCCAGGCCATTGCAGTGGTGAACTAGAGACCTTGCCTCAAGCAAGGTAAAAAGTGAGGACCAATATCTGAGGTTGTCCGTCCTTTGACCTCCATGTGCCCACTGTGGCACCCACACTCACACAACTCACAAACATACAAAATAATAATAATAATATTTGTTGAGTGAGAAAGCCCTTTCATTCAGATATTTTGTTTCTCTCTCCTTGCCTTGATTATTTCCCTGCAAAACCAAGGCACCATTTTGATGGTTCTTGTGATGACTCCAACTCAACTGTTCACTGAGAAGTCTGAACACATTTCATTTCTCAGAAAATTTTACCCTCCTGTATCTTGGTTTGCCTGCCTGTAGTTAAAACTGTAACACCAGCCCCCAAGCCCTGGTGTTTTAGGATGGTGTGCATGCATTGTACTGCACATACATACTGTGGTCAGGAATAACATGGCCAACAAATATCAATAGGAATGTGTAAAACAGCATTTTAGTAATTACTGAGAGAAAACTTTAATTCTAGCAAATCCAAACTTAGTACATTAGTTGTTTGTATACAGGACAGAACCCCTTTTCAAATCACTCAAATCACAGCAAAATTGAGGAGCTCTTTCTTAAGGCATCACTAACCTCATATTCTTGCTGATTGTTCTGGGACCATTGCCTTCCAAACACCACACACACACACACACACACACACACACACACACACACACACACAAGAACTTTGCCTTTCTGCTGCTGCTTCAGCTGGTCCAATCACATTTTCCAAGCCTTCTGGATCTCATCAGAAGCAAGCAATGATATATCATACATATGCACAGTTACCTTGAGTATTGTAAGGACGAATTGGAAATGTTTTGCCAAAAGAAGTTCTCCTGAGTAATTTCATCATCTGTGTAGAAGATAAATAGAATGTTGGCCAGTAGCCTCATTTTTCATCATTAAAGAATGATTTAAACTGGCTGAGCACTTCTGGTTCTGAAAAAGTCTCTAGGAAACATGATGTGCCTGTGCGAGGAATGACGATCACAGTGATGGCACACATTGTTTATAACTGCCTTGTGACAGCTTTAAATTAGTATCACTGCTCCCTGTTTCCCGTCACTGTTACATCTTGTTCATTTGTATGGAAGTGGCTTAGTGATGAGGTGTAGAACTCATGGATAAAGTGTGCTCATCCAGTCTTAGCCATCAGGTCTGGATGACTGAACCACTCATTGAAAGGTTAGCTTTGGGTTTGATTAGAATCCTAGTGCTAGAGTTGGTAGAGTCATACCTGGAGCAGGCCAGGGGAGGACCCTGGGACCAGCCTGTCTTCTGCAGCTTCCTGGCAGGCGAGGCCAAACAAAGGGCCTGTTGCTACAGTCCATGAGCGAAGAAGCGCAGCTCTGGCTCAGAAACCACTCAGTTTTCTGCAGGGTCACTGGTCAGAACTGGCTTCCTTTCTACATCTCAAATAGACCATGTGGACTCTCTTTCTGTCTCAGATGAAGACACTGGGTCCTCAGAACTGCCTCAGGAAATGCAGACCTCCTTCCATGATTCACCCTTGCCCTCCTCCTACCAGCACTGCCAGTCTCTAGTTACTGAAAGTGCTCAAGGAAACGTGGAATCCATGCCCAGGAGTGCATTTTTCCTTGTTTCCACCGGATTTGAATAAAAGCCACCTCTCTTCATATAGGCCAGGAAAGCTGTTTCAATTTGCTGTTCAGCAAGGGACAACAGGGCCAGCAACCCTATGCTCATATTGGAAACCAACCAGCTAAAAGCAATCCACTGTGTTCTCTATGATGCCAAGCCCTGTCTCATAGTTGTAGTAGAAGATTTAAAGGTATGAATCTACCCATGCTCATAGGATGAAGTCCTGAAATCTGCATGAAAGATGGTGCTGGCTTTATGGGCTTGGGACCAGGGTGGTCCTCCAGGGCTCATGCTCTAGTGCAGAAAGGGTCAGGACACACACACACACACACACACACACACACACACACACACTTTAGATATTGGCAATTTACCTGACATGTGTCTCTGCCTGAGGAACTGTGATATTAAATAACAAAACATACCATCACAGGCTGAGAGAGAGAGAGAGATAGCTGAAAAGAAAAAACGTTTAATTTATGCTCTTTGAACAGGGTTCCTGCATTTCCATTTTGCACTGGGATTATACAATATGCCCTGATGGGAGCTGAGATGAATGCATAGGATAGGTACCAAAGCGTGGCAATAAGACAAGGTCCTGGAGGTCTTATAACTTTTCTGTGGTCATATGGCAGGTAAGAATGGAATGACTAATTCACAAAACCCTTCAACCCATGCATTTTCACTCATGTCCCACAGCTTCTCACATGAACTGAGGTAAAAACTACAGTCGTTTCAGAAGCTTCATGCCCCAGGCAAACCTTTGCCTAAGCCCTGTGGACCAGAGTGACATGATATACAGAGGGGAGGTGCCTCTCCTGCCTGTAGGAACAGCAGAGTTGTTCAGTGGTTCCAAGGAGACCTCCTTATAACATGAAAACATTCAACTTTATGGCCATTAATTATTTCATTCAAGGTAGAGAAAAATGTAGTTAAAAAATATCAACCTATTAAAAACCTCCAATCTTCTGCACAGTGAGCTGGAGGCATTACAGGGATGCAGCCTTCACCAGCAGCCAGCTGAACCTGCCCTTTCTCTTCACCCAAGGCTTCCCAACGTGTCTTGGGGCTCCTTGTTCTTCTCCACACCCACATGTTTCAACAGCCTACAGCTCCTCCCACTAAATTAATATTTTAGTTGGTGCCCATGGGTGTTTCTCTAAAAACACAATCTCATTTAACTTTTGTATAACTGACACACCTATAAATGTGATTTAGTCTCTTCCTAAGGGACTATCAGGCACGTACAAGGGGAGGTATATAAACATCTATATATAAACATGCACATCTATTTTTTAAAGGCAGTAAATTTCATGAGTCACCTTAAAATGGACAGGATGCACGTGTAGATGCTGTCTGGGGCTTTTGTCTATTCACGTGCACATTTCTTTCTTTCTTTCTTTCTTTCTTTCTTTCTTTCTTTCTTTCTTTCTTTTTTTTTTTTTTTTTTTGGTTTTTTGAGGTAGGGTCTCACTCTAGCTCAGGCTGACCTGGAATTCACTATGTAGTCTCAGGCTGGCCTTGAACTCACGGCAATCCTCCTACCTCTGCCTCCCGAGTGCTGGGATTAAAGGCGTGCGCCACCACGCCCCAGTTTCACGTGCGCATTTCTTATTGCAGAACTCATATCCCTTGTATCTATGCCTCCTGCAGTGACATCATTAGGGCTCAATAAAGGACTACTTCAGTAGAAATTCTGATATAAAATGGATTGTATAATGACCTTTCCCTCAAATCTATAAGAGGTCAGGCAATTTTCTGCAGAGTCCCTTCTGTCTTCTTGAGTGAGAATTGAATTAGAAAACCTTGGACCTGTGATAGTATTGGTGGAATTCAGTCTTATTTATGTCATCTATATTTTAGGGACTGTTCAGATCTCTGCCACCGCTCTCTTCACTCTAACCTCTCACATACCTACTACTAAACTAGCACAGTAGAAGGCATCAGACTTGAACTGCCACCCCCCCCCCAGCTCCACTCTACCTACCTTCATGAAGTTTCCATGACTTCCTACCCCTGGGGGAATGTGTTCTTATTGTAATGTTGCTAGACTGACATCTGTTCCTCACTTCCACCTTCCTCCATCCAATAGCTTTCCTTTGTTTTAGACTTCCATTTTTTCCTTTCATTTTGCTCTTTCTTTATGCTGCACATCGTCAAATTACACGAATACTAAGAAGACAAAAATGAACCAAAAATCTTTCCCACCTTTCTCAGAAACAGACTTTGCATCACCCCCTTCATCACATCTTTCAAAAGACTCATACATTTCCTGATTCCGCTTCCTACTTACCAGTCATAGCTCTCACTCCACTGAAGTTGGCACCAGATTAAGGAAAGGATATCTGGAATGGTGGGATGAAATAGGCCAGGCAGTGAGCTCAGCCTTGGAATCTGTGATAAGGTAGTATCTTTTCAGGCCCGCCTGACCTACACGTTGACTGCTATTCCCTTGGTTTTTGAAGTCCTCTCCTCTCTTTGATTCTGTGGCATCCATTCCTTCAGTTCTACTTCTGCTACTGCTGCTCCCATCCCACCAGTTGCTTCCTTCATTTCTTCTTTCTTCTGTCTGTGTTGACATCAGATTCCATCTTTGATCTTCCCTTTCACTCTGTGCCTTCTTCTTACATCACCTCGCTCTGAGGGGCATTTGTGTCCATGACCACTTCATATAATTTGCTCCTTTTCCTTTGTCATCTCCCTGGTGTTTCAGTAATGTATATTTTATACCCTTTAAAATGTCCACCATTCTTACTATTCCATCCCATTATTTTTTTCCACTCTTTATTCTCTCTGTTTTTGAGTTTGGGAAATTTCTATTGACATATCTCTAAGTAAACAGTTCTTTCTTCCTTTGTCCAGTCTATTAATGAACTCATCAAAGCCATTCATTTCTTTTATTTAAATTTTTTTTCGAGGTAGGGTCTCACTCCAGCCCAGGCTGACCTGGAATTTACTATGTAGTCTCAGGGTGGCCTTGAACGCACAGTGATCCTCCTACCTCTGCCTCCCGAGTGCTGGGATTAAAGGTGTGTGCCACCACGCCTGGCCATTTATTTAATGGCATTTTAAACTACAAATCAATCAAGATAGGTAACTCAGCTACTGTCAGCTCTAACTCTTTACTTACTATCCTCTCAACATAAGTGCTCACATGCCCTCAAGGCTCAGAGAACATTGAGAAAAAGCAGGCAGAAAGAATGTAAGAGCTACAGGGTGGGAAGGTGTATGCTGGGGCCCTGTTCTCCTGGGGGCAGTCATGGCCACAGTGATTACTGATGCCCACCCTAGACCTGAACCAGTCAACATTTTGATAGAGAGTTCAGAGGGGGACAAAAGGACAGACAACAAAGCAGAGGAAGGCGTACCTTGAAAGAGTACTCAGTGCAGTGGGGGCTAGGGAGAGGGGACAAAAGTGGATAAGTGATGGGCAAACATCCCAATAAATAAAATAAAAGAATTTAAAGGCTATGAGCAGTTATGTTGGGAGGATAGAAATCTCCTTTGGTGTTGAGCTATCTTTTATTTTTTAATTTCTTTTTCTTTTTTTTCAAAATATTTTAATTAATTTATTTATTTGAGACAGAGAGAGATAGAGAGAGAGAGAGAGAGAGAGAGAATAGATGTGCCAGGCCCTCCAGCCACAGGAAATGAACTCCAGATCTATGTTCTACCTTATGCATCTGGCTTATGTGGGTACAGGGGAACTGAACCTGGGTCCTTAGGCTTCACAGGCAAGTGTCTTAATCACTAAGCATCTCTCCAGCCCTCGAACTATCTTTTAAATATCACTTTAATATAATAACCAAAAAATTTTATGGTTAAAAATGAATTAATTGGAAGTTGTAGAAAAATGGAAAAATTTAATGATAACTTTCTACTATGCAGAAATATTTACTGTTACTTTTTTAGGGTGTTTCTATATAGTTTCCCTTAAAACTTCTTTGACAGGTTTCATTTGGAAGTGTGTTGCTGTGTCTCCAAGTATTTTGGGATTTTCCAATTATCTTTCTGGAGTTGCTTCCTAATGTAATTCCTTTGTAATCTAAGAATATACTTGATATGATTTCTAAGCCAAAGCTGGGAAGGTAGGAGACAGGGAATCCCTGGGTCTCCCTGGCTAGCTAGTCTAGCTGAATTAGTGACCTGTAGGTTCAGTAAGAGATAATGTTTCAAAAATTAGGTGGAGGGCTGGAGAGATGGTTAAGGCATTTGCCTGTGAAGCCTAAGGAATCAGGTTCAATTCCCCAGTACCCATGTAAGCTAGATGCACAAGGTGGCACATGCATCTGGAGTTCATTTGCAGTGGCTAGGAGGCCCTGGTGCACCCATTCTCTCTCTCTCTCAAATAAATAAATAAAAGTATATTGAAAAAATTAAGGTGAGAGGGACTAAGGAAGCCTCCTGACACCAGATTTCTGGACCACCACATACATGCATGTGTGCATGCACATGTGCTCATACACATACAAACATGCATACATATACATCCAGCATGCACATGAAAAAACAATAAAATACATATGTATATACATACATATACATGTAAACACATAAATAAAAGTTTTACAGCAAAATTTATGACTGGAGGTCCTGGTGCGCCCATTCTCTTCCTCCTTTCTCTCTGTGCCTCTTTCAATCTGTCAAATAAATAAATAAAATAAAATATTTTTAAAAATTTATGAGAGGTGTAGCAAATTTCTAATTCTATTAATTTTTGCCTTAAATATATTAATGGTTTATTGTTAGAAACATAAATATTAGGCATTGTTATATCCTATGGGAAAATTGATTCTTTTATAATTCTGCAAATTATCTCTATAATTGTGTGTGTGTGTGTGTGTGTGTGTGTGTGTGTGTGATGTGAAGTTTTCTTTGTCTAAAATTGATATAGCTCTCTTAGTTTTCATTGTTTATTTTTGTTTGTTTGTTTGAGACAGAGTAGTCCAGGTTGACCTGGAGCTACAGCAGTCTCCTGCCTCTGCCTTCCAAGTGCTGTGACTACAGGCTACCATGCCAGCTTACCAGCTTTCTCTTCTTTTTAACAAAAAGTTTTAAAGACTTTATTTATTTTTTAAAGTCTTCTGGTATTCTTTTATTTTACTTATTTATTTGAGAGAGAGAGAGAGAAGAAGCAGAGAGAGAGAGAGAGAAAAAGAGAGAGAGTGAGAGAGAGGGAGAGAATGGGTGCTCCAGGGCCTCCTGCCACTGCAAATACACTCCAGATACATTCATGCTCCACTTTGTGCATCTGATGTTACCCGGAATCTGGGGAAATCTACTGAGCCATCAGGCTTTACAAGCAAGTGTCTTTACCCATTAAGCATTTTCTCCAACCCTGATTCCACTTTTTTCATTCTTTGTTCTCTTTGTTTTTCAGCTTGGGAAATTTCTATTGACACATCTCCAAGTTCTCAGTTCTTTTCTCCTCTGTTCAGTCATTTATGAACTCATCAAAGGTATTCTTCATTTCTATTAGTGCTTTTGAATTCTAGCATTCCCTTTAGATCTTTCTTAGAGTTGAGTCTCAGGCTGACACTACCCATGATTCTTTTCACATGGCTTGCTTTTCCAGCCACAGCCTGAGCATTGCCATAATAAAGATTTTAATTCCCTATCCAAAAATTCCAGCATCTTTGCCCTGTGAGTCTGTTCCTAGTGCTCATGTTGTCTCTTCACATTGTGCTCTTTCATTATCTCTGGTGTTTATTATAATTATTATTGAAAGCTTGGTGAGGAGTAATAGGTGGCAGGAATTGAGGTAGATAGGTCTTATGCATGAGGCATTATGCTAATTCTACTAGGAGTTGGACTATATTTTCTGCTTCCTGATTACACAGAGTTGCCAGATGCTTCGCTTAGCATAATCTGTTCCAGATGTGTTGTGGTGAATTCCTTTACAGTGTTGTTCCTTTTCATTCTTAAGTTGTATTTCATTGCATACATAAATCTTCCACAGCTTATTTACTCACTTACCAGTTGAAAGGAGTTTGTGTAGTTTCCCCCCCTTTTGTGCACGTGCACATATGAGTATGGGTGTTAATGTGTGTGTATGTATGTCTGCATGTGCATATGGTTGCATGTGTGTATGGAGGCCAGAAATCAACCTTACAGTGTCATTCCTTAGGTGTTACCACCTTTTTTGAAAGACAACTTGGAGCTTGCTAAGTAGGTTAGACTGGCTGGCCAGCAAGCCCCAGAAATCCTCCTGTCTGGTGCACACCACCACACCTGGCCTTTTTTACCTGAGATTGAACCCATACCCTAATTCAGCAAAACAAGCACTTTATCAACTGATCTTCCTCCTCAGCAGCAATGTCTCCTTTTCACTGCTGACAAGAACTGTGCATGCCTTTTCCTTTTCCATTCTCTTGGGCAGTTTGGCTGGAGGTTTATCAATTTGACTGATGTGTGGTGTTTTTCAATGACTTATCCTTGTTTTCCTAATTTCAATTCTATTGGTATATACTCTTACCTTTATTATTTCTTCCTTTTCTATTTTTTGATTTAGAGTTACTTTGTTTTCAAAGTTCTTTAACTGCTGAGCCATCTCTCCAGCCCAGTTTTCAAATTCCTTAAATGCAGATATTTAGATACTTTATTCAATACTTTCCCCCCAATATACGTATCTTCAGGTTTGGGAAGATTGTTCAGTGGTTAGAGATGCTTGCTTGTAAAACCTGCTGGTCTCAGTTCAATTTCCAGCACCCATGTAAAGTCAGACACAAAAAGTGGCACATGTGTCTGGTATTTGTTCACAGTGGCAAGAGACTCTGACATGTACACACACACACACACACACACACACACACACACAAGCAAATATTTTTTTTAAAAAATTAAAAAATAAGCATCTTTACAATACAGAAAAGCTCTCTGAAAGTATACTTCCCTAGCATAAATATTTATTACTATTTTTCTCTCAACATTGCTTAAGGATCCTACAAGTTTTATGATGTTTATATATATATATATATTCAATTCAAGATAGCCTATAATTTCTGCACAACTTCTTTTATACCCTATGGCTTAATTAACAGTATTTTTTTCTTGTTTTTCAAGGTAGGGTCTCGCTCTAGCCCAGGCTGACAAGGACTTCGCCATGTACCTCAAACTTGTGGTGATCCTTCTACTTCTGCCTCTTAAGTGCTGGAATTAAAGGCATGTACCACCACACCTAGCTCAGTGATTTTTAATAATTACAAATACATAGTGATTTCCAGATATTTTAGTTTCATATACATTTGATAATTCTACTTGAGTTTCTAATTCCTTGCTAATTTAAGGGTTTCACTATGTATTCATAATAAGTAGCGGTGACATGAGTAAGTCTCATCCTCAGCTTGCTGTGCATTAGCAGCTGCCTTCAGTACTTCTGCATGTGTGAGTCAAAGATGTTTACAAAGATGCTCTGAGCAGAGCTTTGTTATCCTTGCTCTCTAGGTGAGTGTGCTGATGCATGCTGGGAAAAAGCAGAGGATGTGGAATTCAAATTTACTAGTTAAGAAACAATCATCCTTTCCATTTCTTTTTTTAAAGATTTTATATTTATTTATTTATTTATTTATTTATTTATTTATTTACTAGAGACAGAGAGAGGGAAAGAGAGAGAGAGAATGGGCGTGCCAGGGCCTCCAGCCACTGCAAATGAACTCCAGATGTGTGCGCCCCCTTGTGCATCTGGCTTACGTGGGACCTGGAGAATCGAACTGGGGTCTTTAGGCTTCTCAGGCATGTGCCTTAACTGCTAAGCCATCTCTCCAGCCCCATTTACATTTCTTACAGCTAGACTTTATGTCTTTTTTATTATCTATTTCAACACTTTCAGCCTTATAAAATCGTTTGTGTTGCCAAAATCAGATCAAAATTTACCTCTATATTTAAAAACTGTATTCTTTTATAACATGGACATTGTTCATATTTATTAAAAATTATTTTGAAATTAATCTTGCTTATGTGTAAATAACCATACTGACATCCAGGACCATTCAGAATTGAATCTCCTTCCCTAATAATTTCTGATCTCTTGCTTGGAGGGTACCAGAAAAAGTTGTGGTAATGAATTGGTAGGTGACACATTTTGTCAAAGTGAATTTGAGCAGAGCAAGGGCCAGGGCAAGACATATGTTATCATCTAAGTATGGACTCTTAGAGTCTTCCACATAATCAGAGGTGAATTTAGCATCACCAGAGGAAGCAAGTTATTATTTTCTATAATATAGAAAACTTGGGGCTGGAGAGATGTCTCGGCAGGTAAGTGTGCTTTCTGTGCACACAAGAGGGCCTGAGAGGGGGCCAAGACTGCCAGAGTTTGAATCTCCAAAACCCAGTAGCAGTTACCATCTCATTGCTGGGACAAAACACCCAATCGAAGAAGTTTACAGAAAGAAAGGGTTTATTTTGGTTTATAGTTTTGATGAAAGTTTCATCACAGCAGGGAAAATATGGTAAAAGCTTACAGCCAACTCGGCACCACATCACAGCAGCAGAATGAAGTAGTCTAAGTGCTGTGCTTGGAGCTGGGCTATATTATCCTGAAGCCCACCTCAGTGAGTGAAATACCTCCTCCAGTAAGGCTCCACCTCCCAAAGGCCCCACAATTTTCCCAAATTGTCACCAACTGAGGACCAAGTATTCAAAACACATGAGTGTATGGGGGACATTTCATTCACCCCCCCCCCCATGTAAACAGCTGGGCATGGCCATACATGTCTGTAACCCTAGTCCTGGGGGATGTGGAAACAAGAAAATCATCAGGGTCTGCACAAGGCAAGCTCTGGAATCCGTGAACAACTCCTTCACAAGGACAAACAGGCAGATGAATGATGGAGGGAGACACCTGATGCTTTTCTAGGGCAGCTGCAGGAGAATGCACAGAACACTATAGGTAAGTACACGGGGTGCTACACACTATGCACACGCTAAGAAAAAATACCCCAATGTATACTATAAATATGGTTTTGCTTATAATTCATAGATATGGCCAATGCCATTTATATTTGGATTATCATATAATTCTATTTGTGTCTGAGTTCTGATCCTTCACATTTACCACTTTTTAATGTATTTTTTAAATTAATTTATTTATTTATTAGAGACAGAGAGAGGGAGAGGCAGAGAAAGAATGAGAATGGGTGAGCCATGACCTCTAGCCACTGCAAACGAACTCCAGATGCATGCGCCACCATGTGCATCTGGCTTACCTGGGACCTGGAGAATCAAACCAGGTCCTTAGGCTTTGCAGGCATGCGCCTTAACTGCTAAACCATCTCTCCAGCCCTTATCACTTTTTTAAAAATTATGTGTGTATGTGTATCTATATGTATGTGTGAATATGTATGATGTGTGTGTGTTTGAATGTGTGCATGTCACAGTATACATGTAGAAATTTGAGGGAAACAGAGTTTTTTTTGTTTTGTTTTGTTTTGTTTTGTTTTTCTGGTTTTGCGAGGTAGGGTCTCACTCTGGTCCAGGCTGACCTGGAATTAACTATGTAGTCTCAGGGTGGCCTCGAACTCTCGGCGATCCTCCTACCTCTGCCTCCCAAGTGCTGGGATTAAAGGCGTGCGCCACCACGCCCGGCTGAAACAGAGTTTTTATTCTCTCCCTCCACCCTTCTTGAGACAGTATCTCTCTTGTGTTTTTATTTTCATTGTTCTGCTTCGTGTGTGCCTGTCTAGCTGGCCTGTGAGCTTCCACATTGTCCTGGTTCTGCCTCCCATTGCCTTAGGCCTGCTAGGATTGCACATACATGTGACACTGCACATACAGCTTTTACATGAGTGCTGGGGAGTTGAACTAGGGCTGGCAGGCTTGCAAGCAAGTGTCTTTAACCACTGAGCAATATCTCCAGCTCCCACATTTTCTATTTTTAATAGTTATGTTTATTTTCTGCCAGACAGAAAAGTCTCTGAGAACAGAGATCCTACTTGATTCTGGGAACTAAGCTTTTGGTGTAAAAGGGAGGAGGAAAAGACAGACACACAGAGAGATAGCAATAAAGACAACAATACTTACTCAAGAAACTGAAAAATATCATCCTAATAACTCTTAATAACTGGTGGGCTTTGAGAGACATTCAAGACCCAAACTATAGCACCTTATTTCATATAATTGTCAAGTTATGTTGGATTGTGACTCTAAAGTGAGTTAAATGCCAAACTCAGAGTTCTCAACTTTATTGTATATTTGTGGACAATTATTGGAGGACTTTGAACAAAGAGAATGAAGGCAAGGTGGCGTTTTCAGGCTATGCAATAACAGTGATACTGAGGAAAGAACAATAGACAGCTTAGAGGTGGGAAGAGACTTTGAGTCTTCTCGAGCCTGCTATCTTCCTAGGCACAGAGTTCAGCTCTGTCTCCCTCACATCTAGGTGGGCTTCCCTTCACTAAGGAATGGGAGAGGAGGTGGGACCATTCAGTTTGAAGAAGTTAAGAGAGGTGTGTTTTCTCTATATTGTTCCAAACTTCTGCCTGTCCCCTGGACAATGCCAGGATAAGCACAAGGCCACATACTGAAAATGAGGATGCTCTACAAGGAGAAAGCTGAAACCCACAAATCATTGCTTAGTGAGAACTACCCACTATGAAGATCAGCTGCACTGGGCTTCGTGCAAATGAAAAATTCAAGTTTATTTTGGTAATCACTAAGATCCAGGCATTGTGACAGCAGCTAATGTCAACATTCTGACCAACTTAGTCATTGTAACGAGGTATGTGCAGTGGTGAGGAAAAGGGATGGGATTTGAGCAGAGGGATAGGAATGAAAGATGTGAATGGATGAGTTATTATGGAAGAGAAATGGCAGAAGAGTCAAGAATGACTTCAAGATATGTCTGAAGACCTACTAAAGAAATTTGTGACCAGATATAACAATATCCAGAAGAGCTGAGATAAAGGAAAGAACACACTAGTTTTATGTTAGACATAGTGGACTTGGTAAATATTACATGTAGAAGTAAATGCCTGACAAATACAAGAGCTGCAGTAGGGAAGAGGGCAAGCACAAGAATAACAAAGAGAGAGAGAGAGAGAAAGAGAGCGATTCTTCTTAATAACTAAGAGAAAATCACAGTAGAAATGAAGGAATATTGAAAACTGATACAATAATTATAAGATGCAAGTAAAATGTAATTAGTTGTAAATATATTTTTCTTAACACTTTTATTGAAATAGCAAGAGAGATTCAACAAGTGAGTGGTGTTAGGTTAAGAAGTGAGGAGAGCCGGGTGTGGTGGCACACGCCTTTACTCCCAGCACTTGGAAGGCAGAGGTAGGACGATCTCCATGAGTTCAAGGCCACCCTGAGATCACATAGTTAATGTAATGTAATGTAATGTAATGTAATGTAATGTAATGTAATGTAATGGTCAGCCTGGGCCAGAGTGAGACCCTACCTCACAAAAAAGAAGAAGAAGAAGGTGGAGGAGGAGGAGGAGGAGGAGGAGGAGGAGGAGGAGGAGGAGGAGGAGGAGGAGAAGAAGGAGAAGAAGAAGGGGAAGAAGAAGAAGAGAGGAGAACACTCATGCTGAAAGATCTTAGGTAGAATTCAAAGAAAGGGAAGACAGACCAGGGACAGAGTTGTCACAGACACAACCAAAACAAATAGCAAGTGTGAGACATTTGATCTGCCAGAAATCAGAACGCACATACAGAGTCTAGGAGTCATAGTCATTTGACAATAATGTGCCAATGGAACAGAGTGGTCCTGATCATTGTGGCATTATGTGGAAACTGTATGACATTATAGGGTGATCACTGACAAATGCTGAAAATACTGGTGCCCAAATGGAAAACAAAACTGGACTGCTACCTATACTACACTCAAAAATAATAGTAAAATTAAATGCAAAATGTTGGGAAATACATGAAGGACATTAGAAATATTTCTTAAGCAAGATGACTGCATCATCCGGGCACAGTCAACACAAAGACCCTTTCATGTCAGAGGTCACTTCCCCAGGGGGAGCCGAGTGGCTTAGCTATGAGTTTCATTCACAGCACCTTTTACAAGCATACCTATCTTCACATTCTCCAGGTGAAGTTTTCATTCTTGAAGAATTCTTAGGCTCAACAAGTACTTTTAAAAAAAATTATTTTTATTTATTTATTTGAGAGAGAGAGATACAGAAATAGGCAGGGGGAGAGAGAGAGAGAGAGAGAGAGAGAGAGAGAGAGAGAGGGAGAGAATGGGCCTCCAGCCACTGCAAACGAACTCCAGATGTGTGCGCCTCTTTGTGCATCTGGCTTACTTAGGTCTTGGGAAGTCAAACCTGGGTCCTTTGGCCTTAACCACTAAGCCATCTCTCCAGCCCGACAACTACTTTTAAAACTTTTTTTAAAAACTGTTTTAAAGTGTGTGTGTGTGTGTGTGTGTGTGTGTGTGTGTGTGTAAGCATGTGCACGCCACTGCACATGTGGAGGACAGAGGACAATCTTGGGATGTTTCTCCTCCTCTTCCACCTTCTTTGTTTATTTTTAATTATTTACTTATTTTTATTTGTGACTGCCTGTGTGTATGGGTACACTATGGCCTGCATGTGGAGGCAGAAGGTCAGTCTGCTTTCTTTTTGAGGCAGGGTCCCTCTTGCTACCAACTGCGGCCCACTGCTGCTGCTTGTGAGCTTCCGGATTCTCCTGGCATCCTTGGATTACAGACTCATGGGTCTTGAGCAGAATCAGACTGAGGCAGGCAGGCTTTTAAAGCAAGCACCTTTGACCACCAAGCCATCTCCTCAGCCCTTAGGCCTCACAACTTCTGAAGCTATCTTGGAGTCAGGATCATCTTAAAAGCAGAGGCCTTCTTGCTTATGCACCAGGTTAGTGACGCAAAACGTTGCGCATGTCCCCTAGCCAGTCTTGGAAAGTACAGAGAGCTCCTATTATTGATTGGGTGGACAGTGGACTGGGCTCAAGCCTCTGCTCCTGCCCATGGGAGTTGTGTATCCTGAAGAGTTACTTCACCCTCTCTGCACCAGAAGATACCGTATGCTCTATACATGCTAGTTGTTATCATCACTGGGTCTGTGGACTTGGAACTCCTGGAGAAGGGAGAGAGGCAAAGCCGAGGGGAGTGCCACACACTCGGCACTAACACCTACAAGCCTTGCCTGCTTGCCCTTCTGAGTCTCTGGCGCCAGAGATGGGAGGGCACAGGCAGATGTTCTACCAAACCAGAGCCACTCCTGCTGTCTGCGGTGACCTCAGAGACAATACTGAAGTTGCACGCTTTGGGTATTTTTGTGTGCGTGTGCGCATTTTCTTGTTTTGTTTTGTTTTTTCAAGTTAGGGTCTCACTCTCGCCCAGGTTGATCTGGAACTCACTATGTAGTCTCAGAATAGCCTCGAACAAAACTTCCTTGCCTATGAGCTCATCACCTCACCCTAATACTAATTTGCCCTTTCTAACTGTGGCATCAAAAAATGAAACTCTGGGGCTGGAGAGATGGTTTAACGGTTAAGGTGCATGCCTGCGAAGCCCAAGAACCCCGGTTCGATTCTCCAGGTCCCAGGTAAGTCAGACGCACATGGTGGCGCATGCATCTGGAGTTCGTTTGCAGTGGCTGGAGGCCCTGGCGTGCCCATTCTCACTCTTTCTCTCTATCTCCCTCTGCTTGTCTCTAATAAATAAATAAATAAAAATAAAATCCTAAAAAAAAAAGTGAAACTCTGCTCTCTCTTTTACAATGTGAGGATTTCTCAATGTTCTTCCATATAACTGTCGAAGATACATGAGCCAGTTTTCAAGGGACAAGGCTGAGAGCAAACATTAGTTAGGGCTTGTAATGGGCAGAGGGCTTGCCCAGCCTTTTCCTTGGGAATTTCTGTGGATTGCCACTACTCTGTGGGGGAAAAGACAGTCACCAGGCTGCTCATTTTCAAAGCAGAGCTCCCAGCTGCTCTCCCCACCTCTATTTTCATTCTAACAAGCAAGCCAGGGATGAAGAGATGTCAAGTGGGGCCAGCTCAGATCTTAAGGAAGGACATTCACTCAGGAGAAGGTTGGTTCTAGGCATGTGTCTGCGTGTGGAGAACAAGCATCTTGCAATATTGATAAAGGGAGGGGAGTGAAATCTCAAATGCAGCCTGGACAGATAAGCAAGGAGTATTTGCCGAGTGACCAAGTAGGGAGTTTTCATTACTGACTAATGAACTTTGCTGATATGTGGTTGGTCTCAGTCCTGATAAAGGAGTTTGCTGGGGTGTGTTGGAGATATGGACATGATCCTTTCCGACGTGATCATTTGGGAAAGAGATTTCCACGTCTCAAAAGCAATATAAATGGTGGAAGCTGCACCTGACCACGTCACTTGCTACAGCACCTTCTTCCTTCAGGCACAATGAAAACCCTCGTGAGTATCTGTTCATGCATCTGGGTCCTCTTGCAGATGCTTGCGTCCAGTATGGCATGGACTTCAGGGAACTCTGAGATATGCTGGGTAGAATTTTTGTGCTTTTCTAAGATTGAATGAACAGTGTCTTTGGCAGGATTAGTGTTGACTCTTAAATTGAATATTTGTGTGTGTGTGTGTGCATTTTGTGAGATGTTTACAAAAAATGTACAAAGAAAAAACTTGTAACTCTAAAGAGAATTTTAATTTGGAGAATATCCATAATTCCTTATCATGACTGCAAAATATGGAGGCATTTTAGAACAATTATATTTACAAATAAGAATGTCAGTAACAATAATGCTAGTGGCTTTGGCTTCCCAAATGCATTCTGAGCCCTAAGCATTGTTCAAGCTTGATAATATTGCCCTTGCTATACAGTCGTGGAAACTGAGGCAGAAAGGAATGTCATTTCCCCAAATCTGTACATGTGGGATTTAGGATGTTACTTCTCCATCTGGATCCTAGATTAATGTTAAGTAGTTAACTTGTTAAACTACTTTCTAAAAAAAAAAAAAAAAAAAAAAAAAAAAAAAAAAAAAAAAAGTTTATTTATTTTCAAGCACAGAGAGAGAGAGAAAGAGAAAATGGGCACACCAGGGCCTGCAGCCACTGCAAATGAATTCCAGATGCATGTTCCAATGTGCATCTGGCTTTATGTGGGTACTGGGAAATCGAACCTGGGTCGTTAGGCTTTGCAGGCAAACGCCTTAACCACTGACTCATCTCTCCAGCCCCTAAACTACTTCTTTTTTTTTTTTTTTTTTTTTTTTTTTTGAGAGAGAGAGAGAGAATGGGCACACCAGCAGCCTCTCAGCCATTGTGGATGAATTCCAGACACATGCGCCCCCTTGTGGGCAAGTGTGGCATTGCGCCCTTGCATCATTACATCTGGCTAAATGTGGAGAATCAAACGGGCATTCTTAGGCTTGGCAGGCAGATGCCTTAACCACTAAGCCATCTCTCTGGCCCCCCTAAACTACTTCTTAACACAAATATAACTTCAGCGACTACTTCACACCCTGTTTGATCCTAGCTTCCATGGTTCCACACTGCAAGCTTCGATACAGAATGGAAGTCCTCACCGAGTCGCTGCCTTTAATTTGCATTTAGCTGCTAAGAAAGAAAGCCCTAAGGTGACAAATGCTGTCAATCTGGGGAGTTTCCTCCCACAGAGATTACTTGATGACCCAAGGGGAAACCTGACCCTAAAGTACAAGCTTATAACTACGTGTTACTAATCACGGTATGAGGCAGGAGGAATCTGGAGACAGATGAAATTCTCCCAAAGCTCTCTCTTGATAGCCATTGGGATGGTTAGCTGATTATTTGTTCAAACATCTGTTCTGGATCCATTAAATAGAACCTACAGGAGCATCCAAGGTTCAAGAGCTGGCCTGGGGTAGAGAAGATGTGCCTATGAAAGCCAGTAAGCAGAGTGTTTTGCATAGGACTTTGTCAGGGTCTCCATCCCCAGGCAAGAGAAGAGAAATGAGAAGAGAGGGATGGAAAGAGAAGTAGAAAGTCTCACAGACAGTTCTTAGAGTAGTTCCCCTTCTCACAGTCTGATACCATAGTAGTCTGAATAATACTGTTCACCATGATGTTCAGAGAGAGAGAGAGGGAGAGAGAGAGCACAACCTGTGGTTAAGGTGCTGGATTCCACCCTTCACAGTGCAGAAGCTGCCTGGGGGTGGGGTGGAGCTCATGGCCTGCTGGCCCAGCCATGGCTGAGGTGTGGTTTGTGACAGCAGATGAAGGTTAGCCTCAGAGGTTAACCATGGCTCCAGCAGCCTCCCTCTCAGCTTGCTCTTAAAAACTGACTATCTCTCTATCACTCCAAAATCCATTTTAAATGTCACAGTTTCAAGAAATTAATCCTTTAAAAATTTTCCCTATTGGAGGACATAACTTATCCACTGCTCTAAAGCTGGTGTGGCACATACTGGGGTTTTCTTCCCTCTCTGCTTGCTCACTTGCTCAAGTCTCTCTTGCAATCCATATGGTGATGATGTTGAAAAGAGTTGGGAATGTGGTAGCCAATGTAGAGCTTTGTGTTGAGTAAGTGAGAAAATGTGTGTGTGTTCCTCATCTGTGACCCCTCGCTGATGTCCCTAGGTGTCCACTGTCCCGTGCTGGGCCACTGTCAATGCATGACTACACCACGGGACTGAATATGGCTGCTCTGTTTTTCAGGTGGCGTTCCTGGTGGTACTGGCTGTCTTTGGGATACAATGTTATGGATATGAGGTGAGTCTAAAGAACCACAGAGAGTCCATTTGCCATCTTTGGAAGGGAAACCTAGAAATAATCAACAGTAGAAACAATGAGGTGGTTATTTCCTTCTGACTGCATACCTTCACACATAGAACCCACTACTCTAAGTTGTGGTGCAACTTGTTTCTCTTGTATTGCCATTGCCCCTCTCATATAAATTATGGTAAATCATGAAGAGACACTTTGTATGCTTTCTCAACATGGGTGCCCAGTGCTGTTTCAGCCTTCAGTTACTTGTTCATTACGAACAGATAGCTTTATTGTGCTGGAGGAGCTGCCTTTCAAATGCATGTAATTTACTGAGACCTCATTGATTTTTGTTGTCATTTCTAGGTGCATAATCTTTTCACCCCAAACAACAATGGTGGCAATGTTCAGGAGACAGTGACAATCGACAATGAGCAAAATACTGCAACCATTAACATCCATGCCGGATCATGCTCTTCTACCACAATTTTTGATTATAAACATGTAAGCAGCAAGGAGAATAGAAGATTCTTATATTCTTTAAGACTAATTTCCTCATTCGTTCTTTCCTTTTTCTTTTCTTTTCTTTTCTTTTCTCTTTTCTTTTTTTTTTCTTTTGAGGCAACATCTCACTCTAGCCCAGCCTGACCTGCAACTCACTCTGTATCCCAGGCTGATCAATGAACTCATAATGATCCTCCTACTTTAGCCTCTTGAGTGCTGGGATTAAAGGTGTGACTCCAGTACAAGACTAGCTTTATAAAGGGTATTATTGGGCTGGAGAGATGGCTTAGT
Organism: Orientallactaga sibirica; assembly: GCA_036365145.1. Classification (NCBI taxonomy): domain Eukaryota; kingdom Metazoa; phylum Chordata; class Mammalia; order Rodentia; family Dipodidae; genus Orientallactaga; species Orientallactaga sibirica. Next base: position 12,622,595 of record JAEOAD010000036.1, read on the forward strand.
GGTTAAAGTGTTTGCCTACAAAGCCAAAGGACCCAGGTTAAACTTCCCAGGGCCCACGTAAGCCACATGCACAAGGGGGCACATGCGTTTAGAGTTCATTTGCAGTGGCTGGAGGTCCTGATGTGCCCATTCTCTATCTGCCTCTTTCTTTCTCCTTCTCTCTCTCTCAAATAAATAAATGAAATATTAAAAGGGGTATTATTAATATTAATTCTATGAAGTATCTTTGCAACTCCTTAAACATTTCCTCACTTTTGCCTTTACCTTTAAATAATCAAGCAATTGATTAATAAGCAAAACTATTTATAAGGAAAAAAATCACATTTGTTTGGCCTTTTCAGGTAGAAATTATAAAAGTTCTGAAGCTTTCCCATTACAAGTTCAGAAGGTGACTAGAAGAATGTTAAAGCAATGTCCAGCACATGGATACTGTAAAATACTTGCTTAATGAATAAATTATAGCTTCTAATACAAAAAAAAAATACACAGAAAAAGAAGGCTTATAAGACAGCAGAAACCAGGAGTAATAGCATACATTCAAAATATCTATATAGTCTAGACAACATCATACTTTGTGGTAAGCAGAAATTTGCAAATTTTAGTTACTGGTAATTACAACAAGTCTCATAAACCTGCTCTAAAAACTTATTCTTTCCTCACTCATTTTTTTAATTTTAATGAGTTTATTGATTTCTTACACCAATATCAATTATGAGCCTGCCTTATCCACCTTATCCAGAGTTACATATGATGGTTATAAACACTGAATGTTTAAATTTGATTTTCATTTCCTTTCTTCTAGAACTTCCTCCTATGCTCTGTTATTTATCTTAGAAGTTCCATGTCTTTGAAGTCTTTAACAGGACATGGTACTTAAGTTGTCATGGAAAACCCAGAAGTGACCTTTTTAAATTTTTTTCTCTTTTTAAAATTATTTTTATTTTAGATAGAGTGAGCAAGAGAGAGAGACACAGAGAGAGAATTGGTGCACTAGGGCCTCAACCACTGCAATTGAACTCCAGACGCTTGCGCCACCTAGTGGGCATGTGAAACTTTGTGCTTGCCTCACCTTTGTGCATCTGGCTAAAGTTGAAATCTGAGGAGTAGAACACTGGGTCCTTAGGCTTCTCAGGCAAACGCCTTAACCACCAAGCCATCTCTCCAGCCCCAGAAGTGACTTTAAAAAAAAAAAAAAATCAAGTGTGAGGATTTAGTGTAAGATCCTTCCTCTATCATCAACATTGTTGCCTCAGCCTTGTTTTAAATTTTAGGAACTAGAATTTGGTGAGAATTGAAAAATAAGCAATAGAAGGAGTTTCTATTAGGTATGACCTTAAAGATTTGTAATCATTTGAAACTTTGTGGAGCAAATTTCTACTCAGGATCAAAATATAATGGCCTTTGAGCCTTTTTGGCTTTGAGGTCCTCTGTGGTCATCTAGTTGCAGCTTCCTCCAATCCACCCCCTCCAACCTGATTGAGTTTGAGGTACAGAAAGGATGGAGAAGGAGGCTGGGTGTGGTGGCACATGCCTTTAATCCTAACACTTGGGAGGCAGAGGTAGGAGGATTGCTGTGAGTTCAAGGCCAGCCTGAGACTAATTCCAGGTCTTCCTGGGCTAGAATGAGACCCTACCTCTAAAAATAAAAGAAGAAAAAGAAAGAAAAGAAAGAAAGAAAGAAAGAAAGAAAGAGAGAGAGGGAGGGAAGAAGGAAGGAATGAAGGAGGGAAGGAAGGAAGGAAGAAGGAGGAGGGAAAAGAGGGCAGAACAGGTGAAGCATTCAGGTGTGGGGTCAGGATAAATGTTGACATGTCCTAGGAAAGTTGTAGAACTGCACAATTTGGTAGAACTTCCTGCTAGGTGGAAGTGCTCTATATGTACATTTTCCAAAAGGAAATCTCTTAGCCATTTTTGGCTGCTGAGCACTTGAAATGTGTGATGAAACACATTGATAATTTCATCTTATTTGAATCTAAGCCCCAAGTGACTGGTTACTATGCTATCAGACAACATAGTTCTGAAGGGCATTGTGTTAGTGGGAGAGGCTGAATAAAGCCAATAGAAAGGGACTGGGTGGTGCTGCCCCTCAGTCTTTCAATCGTTGACTGCAGACCCTGATTCCAGAGTGTAATGAGTGAGGACATAGTTTCACAATTTCAAAGGGGAACAAATTACAGGTAGAAAAACAAAATCACTATGCCAAAGACGAGTGAGGAACTGAAAAATAATGACATTCATTCCCCATGTGTGCTGGGGAGTGAGTGACTGTATTCTTGGCCCCTCAGGGATACATTGCATCTCGGGTCCTCTCCCGAAGAGCCTGCTACGTCCTCAAGATGAACCACCAGGCCATCCCAGCTCTGGACAAACTCCAGAGGTACATCTACGAGAGGAAGGTAATTGGGGGCATCTTGAAAATGCCCTGCTCCTGAACCATCCCTACTTGTCCCTATAGAGAAGTGAAGAGAGTGAGAAAGAAGACCATAATATTCCTTTCCGTAGATATGATACTCAATTTATTAAAGTATTTTCCAGTTTTTTTCCAAGAGCAGGAATATATCAATTTGTATTACACAACTCGAACTGCATGAACTTAGAAGCAATTCCACTGTCTTTGGTGAGAGGACAGGGAGCCTCTCAGGGGTGGACTCTAAGAAATAGTGTTTAGTAGAAAGAATAAATAAATTTATACTGTTCAGTGACACAGAGAAGCAATATAATAAGGAAGGAATATAGAAACACCACACTGAAGCCAGGCACCTTTCACAACTTCCCATTCATGCCACTGTTAGCATGAGATTTACCTCCTCTGGATTTCATTGCCAACAGCAGTAAAATACGACTGGTAAATAATGAGGCTTTTCTGCAGACCAAGTAGTCAGAGGAGAGGATGACATGCCGTGCCTGACTAGCTTGTTCAGTCACAATTTAGAACAAAGGCCACCAGACTTACCTGTTGTCTCGATGCTATCCTTCTCTGTTATATCCATCTAGACAATAAATGCTATGTCCTCCACTGAATACACCTGGGTCAAGTACAACCCTCTGGAGTCTCTGCTCACGAAGGTGGACTGGTTCCTGTTTGGGTCTCCCATTGAGCAGCTTTGCAAGCACATTCCCCTATATGAAGGGGAGGTGGTCGAAAAGCCAAGTGAGTACCAAACAAGTTCTGAAAGCTACTAGGTGCCCAGCAGCTGTGAGGGACTATGGGAACTACAATTACATGTAAACCCTCCTCAGCTCAGTTTACCTTGAAAGTTAAATACTTACTGTGCGGACATTGTGCTAAATGTGAGGGGTACAGAAGTAAACCAAGCTCTTCCTCAGGAAACAAAGACCGGGGCAGGGAAAGAGTCCTGAGTGTCAAGGAAAAGCTACTGGAGTCATTTCTTTCATGTGTAAGTCCTTCATGAAGGAAAACTTCTCCTAGAGCATCTTTTTGGAAGTACCATCTTTGGAGATGGTAAGAAGCAAATCCCTAAGCGATGCTGCCAGATTGTAGCCTAGAACTGACCCAGGATAGAGACGGCACAGCACTCTGAAAGGCAGGGGAAAACAGCCTTGTCCCATGCACGTGTCACAGAGCACTGCGATCACTGTTGAGTTTTACACTTAACTGAGGTAGGGAGGTCCGAGCTAATGGATGATGAGTCAACAAAATAAATCCCCCAGAGTGAAAGGGGATAGACAAGGAGGGGCACGTGCATCGCCCAGAAACAAACTTAAGTTCTCCTCTGCACGAGCATGGGCACAAGGTGTGCCATCAGCCAGAATATCACAGCATCGGCTAGCAACACCTCCAGGAATTGTCTGTCTCATGTAAGTTAATATTATTAACAATTATTCTTTGCAGTACAAGTATAGCTAAAATCTTGTATAATGTGGAATTACAAGCAGAGTTCCCTGTCGTTTACAGAAATATTGATTCATAGTACCATAACATATTTTTAATGCTGCCTCTTTAAAATATTTCCCCTTTCCAGAGGATGTGGCTACTGGTGCCTGTGCAAAGGCTGGTCTCCTTGGGATCCTGGGAATCTCCATCTGTGCAGGCATTCACATTTAGGATGCTTAGCCAAGCCGTTTCAACTTTCAGAGAAATACAACCTTGGTTTCCACTCTGAAGCCAAACTAACTTCTCTCCCAATATCCCACCCAATTGTGAGATTCAATAATAATATGTAAATGTTATATTTACAGATATCTCGTTGTTTGTTCCTTTTGCGAGTGGTAGAGGGAAGCCAAGACATGTTAATGTCAATATAGAAGGAGTTCTAATAAAGTGTACATTATGTGAAATACCCAGATGATGTAGTTGAGCCATGTGCAGCCTACCCAGTGGGGTGCAAGTCTCTCTCCAGCTGAAGTGGAGCAGGGAAATAGGTTGCAATGGCCTTGACCCACAAGGGCACTTAGTACATCTTTATCAAACAACTTGACTGCTCAGGTGAAGAACACTCTTCCTCTCCTGCAGAGTACTCAGCTTTGAAGTCCATTCACGTGCCTTCTAGGACATGTCTCAGCTCACCACAGCAATGGACTTAGCCCCAATGAGCAATAGCACTGTCTGTGTTGACCTAGGAAAAAAGGCAGTGTACTGAAAGCTTTTCTAAAAATATTTTTTATTTCTTTGCAATGAGAGAGAAAGAGGGAGGAAGAAAAAGAGAGACAAAGAAAATGGGCACACCAGGGCCTGCAACCACTGCAAATGAATGCCAGATGCATATACCACTTTGTGCATCTGACTTTACATGGGTACTGGGGTATTAAACCCAGGCTGTCAGGCATTATGAGCAAACACCTTCAACCACCGAGCTATATCCTTAGCTCTCAAGTTGGATTTAATCTATAAAATCTCTGATGACCCCCAAATGGCTCACGTGGGGCACATTCTCACTCCCATGGTCAGCATAGGTATGGTGGATGGGGTCTAGGCGCTATGAACCACGATCTCCTTTGGAGTGTGCTTCTTAAAGATGTGTTATGTCAGTCTCATCATTTTGGTTTCATTTGAAAGCAGAACCCTGAGTTCTACTTTTTCCTCACTCCACTCGCTATCTAAATCCTTTGATTCTCCTGCCTCCTGGAGGTCGGGACCCTGCTACCTTTTCTCATAGTTAGCCCCTTGGTGAGGGCTGAGACAAGTAGGTATCAGCTTGTCAGCGCACACAGTGCTCAAGCCTTAGAACCTCCCTGGGCCAGGAAAAGGGGAGCAAGCCTGAACCAAACATAATTTATCGGGGATGTCTGAAGAGCTTCTGGGTAAAAAGGGCTGGAGAGAATGGCCACGTCCAGTCAAGGATGAGCCTACCAAGAAGTTTGTGCAGGAAGCCTGGTGAGGCTTCTAGATGGAACTCTTATATCCTCTAAATTATATTCTTCATAAGAAATGAAATATTACATGTCCTATACACATCAGAGTTGGAACTTAATACCTTTGGTTCATTCATCAGTCCCAAGGTAAGGCTATATAGACCTAAATACTTTATCACACAATTATTTTTTCAGATAGTTAACTCAATGAACAAATTCAAGTGTTAGTTGACCAAACATAATAATTTGTGGAGATCAGCCTATCCTTGCGTCATAACAATTATAAACCTGAACACAATATTAAAAATTGCCATTGAGAGGCACTGGCGTGACCTATAGCAGACAGAAACTCAAGGAAAGGCCCCTCACCTGTTGCTGAACAGAGCTGTCTGTGGACAACATAAATCCCAGACTAGAACCCTTGTCCTCATCTCCTAACATAACCTACTTTTTTTCCTCTTTTGGTTTTCGAGGTAGGGTCTCACTCTAGCTCAGGCTGACCTGGAATTCACTATGGAGTCTCAGGGTGGCCTCAAACTCACAGCAATCCTCCTACCTCGGCCTCTTGAGTGCTGGGATTAAAGGTGTGCGCCACCACATCCGGCTTCATAACCTAAAAGTTTTAAGTAGCAGATAAATAGTATTCCTTCAGTTCTAGGAGATTAATCAGGATTAGTCCAAGGTAGTTTTCAACTGGGCCATGACTTCCCTCCTCTCCTCTCGAGACATTGTTACTGTCACAGCTGGACAGCGTTCTGCTACCAGAGCATTGAGACTAGAACTCCTGTTCAGCACCCTGCACACACACACACACACACACACACACACACACCACCGCAGTGAACAATTGTCGAGCTCAAAATGTTAATAGTGCCAAGGTTGGAGAAAGCCCAAGCTAAGCTGTCTTGTTTTTCCTAAGAAAAGAAGGTGATCACATTTTCCTTAGTCCGTGATTAGCCTGCAGTGGTCAGATGTCCAAAGTTCTGGCCAGTGATATGTAGACAGACACCTGCTAGGTGAGGCTTGCTGGAAGACCATTCTTTCCTGAAAAGGAGGGATGGTTCAGCTGGTTCACAAGCCTGCACTTTGCCCTGTCTTATAAGTCTCCTTTCAGTGAGGACACAGTGCTGACGTCAGGGGATGCCTTGGCCATTTGGAACCACGAGGTAACAACCCTAGAGAGGAAAGGCCAGGAAAGAAAGAACTGGAATGCAGGTTATGCCATTCATCAGATGCACAGCTCTGTTCTTACACTGGACTCAACAGCCTGACCGATCTCCATCTGTTTACGTCTCTGTTGTTACCAGCCTGACAGAAAGGAAGATATTCTAAAGAGACCTCTATGCCGTTTTTGTTGGCTATCCAACTATTGAAACAAAGAGCCCCCAGAAATTGGAATTTCCCCGGGAATTTCATCTCATGAGAAAGAAAAGCCCAAAGCCTGGTACAGTCAGGAGAGAAACTTGTCTCCCCTAGGGAGGAATGTCACACAGTGCAAGCAACTTGTGAGACCACCTTACAGGAGAGATTGGTGCTCAGGCAATGATGGACAGACAGGACCGTACCTTGACCAGAACTGCTTAGCTATACATACCTCTGTCCCTTTATTTAAAACAAGCCTTATGTGAGGACCCCAAAGGTAAACTCTGTGTGTGTGGGGGGGGGCGTTGTTACTGGATCTCTTATCTCTCATTCCAACATGGCCACATTGACTAAATCTCTTTTTACCTGCTTTTCACTATTACTTTAGCTCTTTTAAAGGTTTACTGAGCATGAGTGGCTAAGCCATGGCAGGCACAGGCTTTGACTCTGTGACACTGCAAATGTGTTCTCTTGGTTTGCAGCAGTGAGCTGGCCCAGTGAGCTCACATGCTCCAGGACCCCACCCAGCATTAGGGCCTCCACTTCCTTAGCCCTCTGGCCTTTGCAAGGCCCAGGCTGTTGCTCTCCTCATTTCCTTTCTGACACTTCAAAAAAACCGGCAGGACTGAGGCATTAGTAATCCCTAAATTGCAGAGTGGCTTAGCCTGCTCCTTTCATCGGCCAGATACCACAGGCTGCCTGCTGCCATAGCAACATAGATGTAGGATCTCACAGGAGTGAAATCAGGTATCTTGGGGATCCTGGGGTTGATCCCACTTTAAGGAATCAGCACTGGAGGAATCCCTAGCTACAGGTAGGATCCTCCCACTCCCATGATAGCAAATAACCTTGGCACAGCCAGGAATTAACCCCATACTGCCTCTACTGGTGCAGCCCACACTTTAGCTTTCACCCTGGTACCCACAGCATATGGCTTTAAATTCATGATACCTGGTCAATGGCCAGCTATCCCGTCCTTTTGTTCCTGATCTTTGGTGATCCCACTCTATTCCTGTTTGACCCAAAGTAACCACAGCAATGGGAGAATCCCAGGGCACTCACCAGCCAGCCCCCAGCCCAGGAGTCCCAACGGGTGTGTGAGACTTGTGGAGGGGTCCTCTGTGGGTGGGCTCCATCACTGCTCTTTGTCACTTCCTTGAGACTTAGGGGTAATGGGCAGTGTATTTTCTGAAAGTAACATGAAGGAACTTTTTTGGGGTATTGGCACTGTTTCACATCTTCATCTGGGTGATGTTTCTGTGGGGATGTATGTAAAATTCACTGAGCTGTACCCTTTAAACCTGCCCTTTTTGCAAAGTATACTTCATTACAAATCCTGATCTATGTTCAACATTTAAAACACAATGTAAGGGCTGGAGAGAAGGCTTAATGGTTAAGGTGCTTGACTGTGAAGCCTAAGAACCCATGTTCAACTCTCCAGGTTTCACGTAAGCCAGATGCACAAAGTGATGCAAGTGCACAAGGTTGCACAAGCACACAAGGTGGTGCATACATCTGGAGTTTGATTACAGCAGCTGGAGGCCCTGGAGCACCAGTTCTCTCTCTCTCTTTCTCACTCTCTCTCATAAAAAAAAGGCCAGTCTGTTGAGCTTGCTTCAACACACACACACACACACACACACACACACACACATCTGAGGGCCTGGTGCACTAGCTCATTGGGTAAGGTGCTTGCCTTGGAAGCATGAAGGCCAGAGTTTGATCCCCAGAACCCACAGGAGATAAACTGAGCATAGTGGCTCATGCTTGTAACCCCACCCCCCTCCACCCACACTGGGAATATCCCTGGGGTTTGCTGGACAGCCTACTTGACAAATTCTCAAGTGATATTATCCGAAAGACACGCTCCGAAACGAGACACCCTGAGAGAGCCACCTCTTCCTTTGTACCATGTTGTGGGATGTTCTGGGTTATACTTGGCCAGTAGTACCAAGAGAGGACAGGACAGGCAGCGACAGCCCATCTGATCGACTGGTGATGCAGAAACTTTATTGCTCTACCCAAGGAAGCAAGTGTGCCTATTTTTTTCTTTCTGGATTACAGGGCTAGATTCTGGGAGATAGGAGGTGGGGGACTGAAATGAGCAGCTCCCCACAGGCAGAGGCTGGGCACATCCACTCTTCACGTGGCGAACCTGGAGGGTCAGAGTCCGGGGCTTTCCCCACAGATGGAGAGTCCCATAAAGGTCAGAAGCTGGATCTCAGAGCAGGAATTTGGGTCTACTGCCAGGGCAGTACCTTCAAGAGGAAAGAGAAGCACTTTGCAGAAAAGATCACTAGCAGACCATTGTGTACAATGGGCACATCGCGGGTTATATCTTTCTAGCCTCGCTAGTAAGACCATGGGGCTGACGTGGAAGACTTCATCCTGAGCCCTCTCACCCGCCCCTCTTTCCACCTTTCGTACTGTCCCTAGATTATGCTTCTTAATCCCCAGCCCTGCATGTTCTGTTTTCCTCTTGGACCCCCTGTCATGAAGCCTTGCTTGTAGCTAACTTAGACCAAGCAGCATCCAGGGGACTGATGGCATCTACACTCACAGGGAGACCTTGAAGTCTTTCTTAATTGCTGGCTCTCCAGGGTGGTCAGCACCAATCCCCATCAATCCACAAGAGGATTGTCACTCCTTTCTCACTGTGCTTTATAGAACTATGAGGCTGCAGGTGGCTTGCGAAAAAAGGCTGAGGACTCCACAGCCAAAGGCCTTCTTTGATGGGCTGCTGGGCAGAGGCCAGTGAAATGAGTCAGGGAGGGTGTCTACCTCTGTCAAATCCCTCGGATGACATGACTGACCTTGACTAACTGTTCACCTTCTCAATGAACCCTTTGTGGAATCATCTCTGCCAACATGGGAAATACATCCCAGGCTATATTATTTTTATTCTGTTAACAAAGAATTGCTATCAATTGTCATTATAGCTTGCCAATAGGACATAAACCTAATATTGTCTCTTGATTCATGCATGGTCTTGTCTTTCTAGTCATGAACACACCTGCTTTTTGCTGCTGAGCAAAGTAGGCAGGAACCGCTCTACATAGGTTCTTGATGGGTGTTCCGTACTGGGCCAAGTTCTTGACCCGGATGGGTAAAACTTTGTAGGCCAAACCACGGGTGGGTGGGTAATGACTGGAAGCCTGGAAGAGGTGGCATATCAGACATGGCATGTCCAGGAAGGATCTTGACCCTCAGGTAAGTGGTAAAGGGGCTGAAGTGGTTCAGGGGACAATACCAGCAGCCAACCCAGACTCGCTCCTCATTGCGTCTGACTGCAATATTCTATCAAACCACAAGGGGACAACATAACTCTAGAGAAATCTGCAGCAGTAGCTTCCCTATCAGCCTTCAGTGGTTTCGAAACCTAAATAAGAACTTAGAGTAATTTAAAATTTATTTGTTGCATTTATATTTTGTCAAGATGAGTGGAACGTTTTAAAATTCTCTTTAAAAAGAATGGCATTACTTTATTTTTATGTGACGTGAAGCACAGATTCAGCAAACACTTCTGCCACAGTCCTGAGTTGTGTCCAAATATGTTGTGCAGGTCACTTAAGCAAACAAGAGAAAATTCTAAGACTTTCCAGGGACTTATGGCTGGTTCTTAATTTATTGTCATTAACAGTTCACCTTCTCCCTTGAGAAGCTAATTAAGGAAGCTTCAGCAATCTTCGGTTTATTGGCAGTTAAAGATGACATGCATGCATGCATGTGTGTAGGGAGCAGGGAAGGAGAGAAGGCAGGGAGACATGAAATCAACAACATGAGTTCTCTAGCTTAGCTTGAACTCTTGAGGAATACATCTAAATGTGTTCATTGCATGGAATATTCATCAATTCAATTGTGATTTGCCTGACTGGCCTCAGAGTCTGCACAATGCTTTGAGTTTGTGGGTAATAAAAACAAGCATGGATGAAGTCCTAGGAAATTGGCTGTAAGTTAGAAAACACCAGAGTAGAAGGGGGCCAGAGTGAGCTGGATTCACTTACCTGTTTGCCCAGGGCCTTCCTAATATCATCCAAACTCGGGAAGACTGCTTGATCCATCTGGGCCAGGACACAGGCCATCTTGCTGTACAGCTTAGCTACAAAAAGACCCTTCAAGCAACACGGTGGAAACGTCAATCACTCATTCAGTCACAATATTAATAATGCTATCGGCACCTTGCCATCCTTCTGACCACAGTGCATAGTGCCTCAACGGTGCACTGGCTTGGACTATGGTCAGCATCAGGACTGGTATGTATATTAAGCCTTGCTGTTCTCTAGGCCCTGTGCTACTGACCCCCACCACTCCCACATGAGTCTCTCAGGGTACTCTGCAATGCTAACAGGCTGACCTGGAGGGGTCGAGAGCTGGCTCCAATAATACTAGCATGATTTTAAGGGCCTGCACTACCAGTCTACAGCCCTCGGAGTCCTCAGTTGTCTTCCTGATCTTCAGTTTCTTCATCTGCAAAGCAGGAGGAAGAGCCCCTGACCAGAGATGTCATGAATATGGGCGGAGGAGCTGAGCTCCCATCTTCTTGTGAGAGTGTGCAAATTACAGAGAGCTGATAGGCACCTAGGTTAGGACCATGACAGATTCTAGTCTGGGTCTCCTCTAGACACCCCCTCTATGTGGCCTGTCACTTGGCCTCTTCCAGCTAGAATTAGAGCTGCAGTTTTCTGCAGCTGGGTCTACAGAGCCCTTTCATTACCTGCATGAGACGAAGCCCCTAGCAATAGTTCTGGTTTCTTTGTGCCACCAACTGGCTTACATTGGGCTATTTTGTTGAGGACAAGTTTCCATGGCTTAAGGTGAAATTGTAGGAAATCTCTAGGTTGTGTGCGCCTGGGAGGATCCGGGGAAACTTGTTGAGGAATCAGTGGGCGAGTGGAGAGTGGGGAGGTGCTTATGGAGCCGGCCTGGAGAGGTCCCTTGCATTGGGTCTCTGTCCTGAATTGTCCTCTGTGCTGGAAAGAATGTGAGAGTTGTGTGTTGAGGGTGACAAAGCCGAGTTGGGAGTGTGGGCTTTTACTTCATTTCATCCTTGGGATTCCCTCCAGGCAGCCCAGGCAACTATTGGTGCTGTTGTGCATACATGGCTATGGTGGCGCATGGGCTGAATAATGTTTCTGTGGTCATAGCACATTTTAACCAGTAAACCAAGGCAGAGGCATTCCCTCCTGGATCATGCATCTTCTTGTGAGTCCTTACTACCAAAGGAGATAAAAAGTTACAGCCAGAGCTAGAAATCAGTATTAAGAAGCTGGAGCCAAGTCAAAGTAACTTCTGTAGCACGTATGTCACAAGAACTGGGGCTCTCTAATGGTCCTTAGCTTTGAGGCCTTTGGTAGTGAGTCAACACTTCAGGGGAACACAAAGGAGCCCTACAGACCCTGTAGGGGTCAAAGAAATCACCACAGCTGCCAGAAGGTTGCTCCCCTCCCTACAGACATGCACTCCATGGAGGGCTCAGGCTGAAGCAGGATGATGAATGTGCCCTCAGCCTCTGGAAAAGCAGTGAGTTCCCATTCAGACCAGACCAGAGCTCCTTTGGCATTATAATGAACGTATTTCACATCTTACATTCTTGTAGTCCAGGATTCCATCCCATTCACTCAAAACATTGTTGTCTCGGATGCTGACCATACCTCGGAAGGCATTGACGTGGATAATCTGGGTCCCAACAGATCCATCCAGAGGATGGCTGTTACTGGTATTCTGGAGAGGAGTAGGGAACAGTGAGAGAAGCTGACAGCCCAGAATACCTACTTTGTCCATACCTTGCAGAGTAAAGGGTGCCCATGAGAAATTATAGGACTGTCGCCCTTGATTATCAGCTTTGACATGCTTCTGCCTCTCCACCCTACTCACCATCATGGCCAGAGATGGAGCTAAGAAGAAGGTCACAAGGATGGAAGGTAGGATCTGAAATGGAACAAATACAACACCTCACATGATCTCAGATTCCACGGCCTTCTTAAAAGGGCCTATAGGTTTCACCATGACTCATGCTCATAGAGCCCCAGGGTGGTTCCCTGTGGTCAAACAGGAACCGGAAGTGCAAGCTGCTCAGAAGGCAATGCTTTATCTTCCTCTCGAGACATTGTCAAGTACTGGGCTAAATCTCCACAACCTGACACTGATCTGCTCACAGGTCAGCACCATCTTGGGCCAAGATTCAATAGTTGCCATAATTCAGGTCTTTTCTGCACATTTCTCTGTGCTAGTGTACACAGCCTCGGGTCCAGCTCTTCATACAAACCCCAAATCCTATGGTTGGCCCTGCACCACCCTTTCTGTCTACTGACACCTGCTCTGGAAACTGATGCCCTCCAGGTTTCCTTTCCTAAGAACAAAAGACACACACCACCATTTCCATTTCATGCCAGAATATATATAGTTCTTAGAATGTTTGCAGTTAATCATTTCCTGTCTGTGTGGCTGCCTTACTCATTTGAGTGGATTTCAGCTATCAGAGAGCCAGTGACAGAGAATTGGGGGTGGGTACAGGATACGGTAGAAGAGTTTTGCAACGAACCCTTTCCCACATCACATAGTTTATTGTCAGGGCACTTAAGGCTCACTGAGACCAAGCACACCCACCATATCAGGTAGGACTGGTGGGAACTCCCCCTCTCCAGACCCACAGCATCCCATGCAATATTCCACATGCTATTTCAACAAGAAGAGGTGAGATACACCTTTAAGGCAAGGAAACAGCTGCTATACAAACAGTGATCCTAGTGGGGTGAGATCCACCACATAAACGGATGCTGCAGAGGGCAAAACCACTCCATCAAGCTATCCAAACCTGAGTGGGGTGGTGCCACCTGTGATCTCAGCACTCAGGAGACTGAAGAAGGAAGATTGACATGATGTAAGGCCAGCCTCGGCTACAGAGTGAAACCTTGTCTACAAAAACTAACCATAACTATTCCTGTTTGTGCCATATATGAAATATATCTGCATCTTTCCAATATGTAAATAAGATGAACCCCAAATAATAGAACCCTAAAACAGGAGTATCTACCTAACCCCCAAAGACTTGACTGTTAAGAAATTAGTCATTGTTCCTTGGGAGAAGATTCCTCATCCATGTGTTTCAAACCAGTGGAATGTTAACAGAAAGGTTATGTGCCAAATCAAGGTTTGAAAATTCAACTTTAATTTGAAGAGTTCATGGAGGGGGGAATAGACCACCTTGGCTATTTTGACTCTGAGACTATAATTTCCCACATTATAAGTTAGAAAATGTACTTACAAGGCACATCGTGTTGTCTCTCTCAGGCATTATTCAACTGCAGACATAATAAGGTTTTCTCTGTCCCATTCGTTTTCTGAATCTGGTTTATATAGTGCTCGACCTTTCAGTGCTTGCCATGGTAAAGGACTCTGGGAATAGTTAACCGTGATCCAGATACCACTGGGAGTGTGCAGACAGGTTTATGTGATTACAGTTATCACTTCCTTCAACTACTTTTGAAAGTTTTCTTTTTCCCAAACCTCCACTGGTTCCAAGGCAAACATGGGATATGAACAAGTCTTTGTGGGCTGGCACACCCATGACCTTGGCTACCAAGCTAAAGGGTTGTCAACAGTAAATCCTATAAAATTGGCCTGATATAAAAATCAACAAGTTCACTGTTTCCACTTCTCAATTTCTAAAAAAAAAAAAAATATTTTTCTTTTCTTAATAGTAAGAGTGGTTAAAGGAGAGACAGATTGAGTTACAAAACTAGATTTGTTAAAAAGTAACCGAGTCCAGCTGAGATCAATTCATCTCTTCAAACATCTACCTGTGAGCTGGGCACCTTTAATCCCAGCACATGGGAGACAGAGGTAAGAGGATCACCATAAGTTCGAGGCTACACTGAGACTATATAGTGAATTCCAGGTCAGCCTGGGCTAGAGTGAGACCCTTCCTCCAAAACAAAACAAAACAACAACAACAAAAAAATACATCTACCTGTGACTGACTTCTGATGTCTGTCCTCATTATGTGACTTGTTTCTCCTACAAGCCTTTATTTCAGGGTGCCTTCTTCCATAAAGGACTCTTTGACCATCCCAGGAACCCCTAAGATACAGGGAACTCTGGCCTCCACACAGTATTTGAAGCACCAATCCAGGCCTTATCATATAGTATCTTAGTATTTCTCATGCTCTGACTGCAAGGACAATATGGGTATTTCTTCTGAGAAAAAACTTACACAGGTGAGCCTGGGAGTAACCCGAGGAGAGAAGATGGACAGCTCAACCCTGACTGCACAGTGAAACTTGGCCATCAAGTAGATGGGCTTTGGGGACTGTAAGGTCACCCCAGCTCAGATAATGTCATATTCCTATCTCCAGTGTCCTCAGTACTTCCCAAACCACTCATAGACTGCATGCTAAGTTATCATCTGAGTCAATAAAATGGATTAACAGAGACTAAAAGGAAATATAATTGTAAAGTACCATACAAATTGCCTTCAGGGTCATGATTTCAGTTGCTTATTTCCAATTGCATGGGTCAGGAGGAACAGGGATTGTCAATCCATTTTACAAATGAGGCATGGAGTCAATAGATTAACTCTGCTCTAACCAACTTCAACTCCTGTGTCTGCACTAACTAGATCTGTTACTGCAGAGCTAAAGTTCTAACCCAAGTCTATGGACTTAAACAATTTCAACTATATGCATCCCCCCAGCCTCCTGAAAAATGTGTTGCCTTTTGGAATTGACTTTAAACTATAATGGGAAGAGAATACATAAAAGAAGGGCAGGGTCAATCAAAATTCAAAATAGTCTGAATAAGACTTACGTAAACCTACTGTTTTGAATAATGGCACATCCAGAAGCTATAGACTGTTACTAGAACATTTTCAGTGCCTGGGATGGGATACCTTCCAGTGAGTTGTTGACAAGGAGGTCCCGGTAGCCTCCAAAACATTAAAGGCTATTGCCAAGGTCCTTGGTTTCCCTTGAGAAATAGATGGTAAGACCCTATTGCTGAAGACATCTCTTGCCTGAGAGGCAAGGTCACTGAGAAAGCAAACTGGTGCTGAGCAGAAAACCTTCTCCCTGTAGACCAGCCAACTGAAAGCTGGAAAAAGCTATACTGCATGCATCCATATGGGAGACAGAAGTCATCAGCAGTGAAAACAGTGAACATTGGAAAACTCAAGTTTGGCCAGACAGGCCCAATGACTGAACGGGTGCAATAGTGGCATATCTGCTCTTGGGGAAATAAACTGCTCCATAATTGGACTGAGGGCCCTCTCTATGGGAGGGAATACATGCCTGGTACTGAAAAACCTAAGCAAAAGTCTATGGCAAGGGAGGTCATGAGCCTTAGGGTTATAAAGCCTGCTCTTGTCTGGCTAAATGTATACATTATTCCCACCAAGCTGCCCTGAAAGCACTACACTTAATGTTCATATTCACATATTAATGCTACTCTCACTTCTGGTTAGAGAAGCTTCTCTTTTCAGATGGTGATAACCACTGGGATGACCCAAAAGACAACATAGTGCTGAGAAGAAGGGATGGAGGAGTGTCCAGCACTGAAACATCTCTGTCACACCCTCCAAGGCTCAGGGTCCATTGTGGAAGAGAGGGCAGAAAGGAAGGGTATGACTCCTTACAATGCAACTATCCAGACAGAAATTGGCTTCGATATCCATGACCTTGCAGTGCCTAGCAATACCTTCGCAAGACCCTCATAATAGGAGATAAAGATGATGATATCAAATTAAAAGAGAGACTAATAGAGAGAGGGAGGGGATATGATGGAGATTGGAGTTCTAAAGGGGAATGGGGGAAGGGAGGGAAATATCATGGTTTTTTTTGTCCATAAGTATAGAAGTTGTAAATTAATATATCTTTTAAAAAAAAAAGAGAGAGAGCTTGTATGCCCTACCCATGGTTTTCTGGGAAAACAATGCCGAGCAACTACTTTTGTTGGAGTCTCACTCCCTGAAAATGAGGACCAGTCGTCATTCACCCCATGCAGTCAGATGCCATTCTGCTCACACTACATCCAGGGGCAGGGAGCAAGAAACCAAGCTACAGGCAGCTGTGTCCTAAGGGGAGAACCAGTAGATGAGCCCTTATGAGGCTCCATCTTGGAAAGATCTGTAAGAGAAGACACTGAGATATGGCTCCAAACATAAAGGAGCATGGAGTCTGAAGAGATGTGGAGAAAAGTTCTCAAGGGTCTAAAAAGTCAAGAAGAGTGGGACAGCCTCCTTCCCCCACAACCTCCACTTCCCCACATCTGTTGTGAGAGTAAAGTACCTGGAGAAAGTCCTGCCTCTAGGGTCACACTTTTCAATCTATTTAGGTCTCTGATGAATGATGGCACCATGCTGGCATATTTTCATGTTAAAATATCCCATGTAAATGGAGTTGATAATATAATGGTGTTTGAATGCTTGTTAAAATATTGGCATCTAGGGGAAACCAACTGCTCTCTAATTGGACTGGAGGCCCGCTCCGTGATACTGAAAACGTACGACAAGGGTAGTCATGAGCTCTAAGGGTGTAATGTCTGCTGGAGTCTCGCTAAATGTATATAACTATGCTCACCAAACTGCCCAGTAAGCACTGCTCTTAATGTCCACACCCATATATTAATGCTACTCTCACTTTTGGTTAGAGAAACTTCTCTTTTCAGATGGTGGCAACCTTGGGATGACTCAGAAGGCACCATGGTGCTGAGAAGAAGTGACAGAGGAGTGCTCAGCACTGAAATGTCTCAAACCTACCTTCCAAGGCTCAAGGTCCATTGCAGAAGAGGTGGTGGAAAGAATGTAAGCGCCAAAGGAAGAGTAGGACTCCTTACAACGTGCTCCTCCAGACACAAAATGGCCTGGATATCCATGACCTCATAGTGCCTGACACTAACTACATAAGACCATCATAATAGGAGGAAAAGATCATGACAACAAACTGAAAAGAGAGACTGATTGAGAGGGGGAGGGGATGTGATGGAGAGTGAAGTTTCAAAGGGGAAAGTGGGGGGAGGGAGGGAAATACCATGGGAAATTGTCTACAATTAAAGAAGTTGTCAATAAAAATAAAAATTAAAAAATATATTGGCATCTAGGGGTGAGGAGATGGCTCAGATAAGAGTGCTTGTTGTGCAAACATAAGGGCCTGAGACCACACAAATTTGATTTCCCAACACCCATGTAAAAAGCTAGACGGGGCTACATATGTCTGTAGCCCCACTCCTGTGAGTGTGAGTTGGGGGGCGGGACATATACCCAAGAACCACTGTGGCTTGCTGACTAAAAATACCCGCAGCTCTGGGTTGAGTGAGAGACTCTGTCTCAAGGAAACAGGTGGATGAGCAAAAGGAGGAAGACACTGACGTCCTTCTGCACACCTACATGGGACATGTGCATCTGCACATGCACTACACCATACACACATACGTGTGCATGTGCCAAAGGAAAAATGGCATCCACATTTGCTAGTAAATAATTATCCAGCCACGTATTCAAACCCACGTTCAGTCCTGCAGAGACCAGTAGCCGCATGCAAAGAGGAACAATGAATCCATTGAATCTGTGGACTGTGACTAACTAATGATGTTTGGTCAAAAGAAAATCTAGAAAGCACCTCTTGTCTCTGGCTTCTTTCTGGTCTATCCCGGATGCTAACTGGTGGTCTACTCTTCAGGTCTTCCTGACTCCAGGCCCTGGTTCACATTTGGACACTGCTCATCTATTTTGTCTTCCTGACTCTTTCTTTGATTCAAAATTGAACCTCTCTAACAAGCTTTTTTTTTTTTTTGGTAGCCTTCCTTCATTCCCAGACAAATGTGACACCTTCTTGGGAAACATCACAATTTTGTGCTTTGAGAAACTCCTGTGAGGTATGTTTATTTTTATAGCTGTGTGATCAGGACATTAAATTGCACATTAATGTTAAGTTGGCTGTAAACTCCATAAGGTAGATACTTAGTTTTGTTTTCTTTTGTAGAAGTAACATCAAATGTTTAAAGCAGTACCTAACACAGAGGTACTTGAAAATATACATACCAAGTGGACGAATGAAGGGATTCCATGTGAGACATATTATTCATCTCAACATCTCCTGGGAATGCTTAGAGTGTCTGGTAGATAGTCAGTATGATGCAAATATTTGCTGAATTTAATAGCAAATAATGGAATCAATTATTTATTGACAGTGTAATTGAGGAAGGCAAATACAATCTGAACAGAATAGTATGTTCTACAAGGGAAAATGGCCCTCTTTATCAGACCCAGGTATAGTTCAATTAAGGGTATCTGAGACACATTGTTAATATTGAACTTGAGGGTAGGAGGTGAATTAAAAGGAAAGAAAATCCAGGCATCTACAAAGCTGTTTGCCTCTTATCTTGCATCCTGGAGCCTTTGGCAAGAGCAGAACTCTGCCTGGATTCTGGTCCTGCGTGGTGTTTGCTAAACACTCTTTGATCTTCTCCTTAATCAACATTCTACATGCCAGAAACTTTCAAAATCTTTGTGAATTTCATGCTTCCTAGTTTTTTTCTGGAATGCAGACCTCTTTGTCCACAACTGTCTTGGTACAACGTTTAGCTGGTCTTCTCACCTTTGCAGAACTGAGCAGACATCACCAATGAAGCTTTGCCCATGTGAACTTCTCCCCGTGCCAAAGCTAAAGAAGAATCTAAATCCATAGCCCAGCCCTCTCTCTATGGCCCACCACCACCCTCCTTCCCTTGTGCTCTGTTTCCTTTGAGTTAGTTCTTCCCACAGAGTGGAATACACAGTACACCTGGCCTCCTTCATGTATATGCCACTTGTCTTATCACTGTTATGTTTGTTTTCAAGGTTGCTTCTCTACTCTTTCAGCACTCTTTATCTCCTTCATTGCTATACCCAGGACCTCGGGATCCTGCCTTCCAGGCCTCCAGCCACCGTGACCCCACTGCACCCCTGTTACCTTGATCCCTTCTGGCTCAGTGTCCCTGCATGTTCTGTCTACTTTTCACTTTGTTTTTCCAGGACCCTAGACCCAACTATTTTCTCTGGAATAAGTCCCTCCAAGCAGGAACAACCTCCCAGCCAACATTATCCTGTTCTACCTCCTGGTTGTCCTGAGCTACATATCTCTATGTTCACCTAAGCCCCTTTTCTCTGGTACTTTCTTTTTCCTAAGGCCACTCCAGGAAAACAGGTAGCCAGCACTACCGTAGTGTACTCATCTTGTTAGGTACATGACATTGTTTCTTTACACATTTTACTGTCCTTACTAATAAATTTGTTTTTAATTTTAATTTATGACAGAGAGAGAGAGAGAATGGGCATGCCAGGGCCTCTAGCCAATGCATGTGAATACCAAGACTCATGTGCCACTTGTGCATCTGGTTTACATGGCTTCTGCCATCTCTCCAGCCCACTAATAAACTTTTTATTCAAAGGCAAACTTCCCAAGTAATGTTAACAGCAAATCAAAGATTCTGGAACATTTTTTTATTAATGTGACTTTCAGGAGTGTGCCAAATAGCAAACCAAGCTGAGCAATTGGAGTACATTTTGGGCTCAGAGATTTATAACTTTATCAAAGCTACCATTTCAGAGAGGGGAGGGAAATACCCTGGGGACTGGCTCAGGACATACTAGGAGCTGCTAGGGAAACTTTACACTGAGATGTCATAACCCATGAAAGATAACTGGGAGACAAGAGGCTCTCCCCTGGTTCTCGTGTGCTGCTGTGAGGCAGGTGGCTCATTACTGGAGCTCCAGTTACTGAGAAGACCCTTACCTCAAAGAAAACTTGAATATCCTATTGCTAGGTACAATTTCTCATAACATATGCACATGAAGCAACTCCTGCAAATATCAGGAATGGTCTGTCCAGTTCCACACATGCCATCCAGGCACCATGTTTCCTAGGCTTCCCATCATGTATTCTCAAGACTACATTCCACTGTCTTCGGAGGGCAAGTTTAGACTGAGTGATAACATTAATTCATATCTATCCATTATACGTGGAAGAAAAGAGATGTGGTAACCAAGACCCTAAGTTACTCCTAACAATTCTTGCTCTCTGGAATATATGTATGTATACAGATGTATATATATGACTGAATAAGGTTGATTTATGTGGGAAACACTGTGGAAACTTCTGTGCCAGTCCATAGAAGCCATTGTGACTTCCGTCTCATCCTCTCATGGCTCACTCTTGGGAAGCCAACTGTCATGCTTTGAGACACTCCAGCAGCCTCATGCAAGGTCTATGCAGTGAACAACAGACTTCCTGTGCTCAGCATGTGAGTCACCGCTTTGGAAGTAGATCCCACAGCCCTGGCCAAGCCTCCAAGTGACAGCACCCTGGACAACATCTTGACTGAAACCTTAGAGTAGACGCTAGGCAGAGGCACTTAGCTTAGACCTCCTAGGTGTGACCCCTAAATCTGTACAGTGGAATATATGTTAATGGTGTTCATGTTCTGGATAATTTATTATGCACAACGAGGTTGTCAATTTTATTTAAACTTGTTGTTGAATTCATATAACAAAATTATCTATTTTGAAGAGGACAGTTAATTCATATTCTGTAAGTCACAAAGTTGAACAGCAACGTCTTCTATTTATTTCTAAAACATTTCATCCACTCAGTAGGAAACACCATACCCATGGAACAATTACACTCCTCCTCTCCCAGCCTCTGGTTATCTGCCTGTCTATTAAGCTTTACTTATTCTGGATATTTCATACAAATGGGATTCTGTGGTCTGTATCTTTTTGTGTCTGGATTCTTTCCCACTTGACATGTTTTCAAGGTTGATCTATGCCATAACATCTACCACTACTTCATTAACATTACCACTATTTTATTCTTTTTGCAGCTAATATTCCTTCACCTGTGTTTATCACAGTTTTCTCATCCATCTGTTAGTAGACATTTTGATTACTTTTGCCTTTGGGCCATTGTGGCAAGTGCTATGTGTGTGTGTGTGTGTGTGTGTGTGTGTGTGTGTGTGTGTGTGTGTTACTTGCTTTCAACTATTTGGGTTACATAGGCAGGAATATGATTGTTGGGTCATGTAGTAATTTTATGTTTAAGTTCTTGAAAAACCATCAACCTGTTTTCCATGCCTGATAAACGTTTTTAAATTCCCACAAGCAACATACAAGGGCTCTAATTTTTCTACATGCTCACCAACATTTTTATTTTTAGCTCACAGCCTTCCTATTGGGTATCAGATGATATCTCATTGTGACTTTAGTTTGCATTTCCCTAATGAAGGAATGAGTTGTTTGAAACATTGCTTATTAAGATGTAGACTTGTTCTATACGAGGTCCTAGTCATGAATTCACTCACTCCTTGAATAAACATTCTTCTACAGAGAAAGCCTTGGGTGCTGTGGAGGACTTAAAGATGAACAAGACCAAGACCAAGCCTTTCTTCCAAAGAACTCTGCATAATCTAGGGAAATGATATGTTTAACTTAGAGTGCATTTACAATCAGTTTGTCATTGCACGCAAGGCATGATGGAACAGTTCAGTTCATGGTGGTAGGATGTATGGCAGAGGTTGTTCACATCTTGGAAGCAGAGACAATTTATCCAGGGTCGGGGCAGTTTCGAACACCTACCCTATCTACACAGTGAGGAAAGTGATGCATACATAGGTGGTTAATATGAAGTGTGAAGTGTGTAGGTGATGAGAGTGATGCCTGATGTCAGGTTTCCATGAGATCCAGTTAGGTTCATCCCAGGCCTGGGACTTGCGGGTGGGATGGAGGTTGAGTTATGGCTTCTTGGTCTCTCAATACTGAACCAGACTCTGAATCTAAATGATTTCCATGAACACAGGCAACACTGTGAATTGCTAAGTGGGTGAGATTGAAGTGGTTTCTTGATAAAGTGAGAGCTTGCCAAGGGGGATTTCTGAGCCATTTTCTCCATCAAACCAATAGAAGTGTTAATCCTCAATCTGGATAACAAAGTAACTCAACTACAGACTTTGGCGCTAAACTCTGCTCCACATAACCAGCTGTCAAGTATCTCAGCTGCCAGCAGTCAGGCCTTAATGGGGAGAACGTCAGATGCATGCATCAGGGATGTGGACACAGCGAGAATGGAGACTATGGAGAGCCCTGGATGGCCCTGGGCATTTCATTGCCAGTTTTCATCAGCTCCTACGAGAGCAGGAAGAAACCCATTATAGGTGAGTTTCTTGCTTCTGACTATTAGAGCAGAAACTATGATCTAAGAAAAGTGACTGGCAAGCAGATTGCCATCATCAAAACAGTTGTCACTTAAGAAATAAAATTTTAAATAGAGTGATAACATCAGTAAATATCTTGAAAATAAATTCTATTCTCACAAAGCTATGATTGAGTCATACTGACAATTGCATTTTAAAGAATTTTTACTTCCATACAATGTGTATGAGTATACAAATTTTATCTTAAAACTACTTTATTTTTCAGTTTTTTTATTTAGTAGGTAGGCCATCATTTCATTCTTTCGATTTTATTTCCTTCATTGTTATTATGGTTTTGATATAAACTGTCCCCCCCCCAAAAAAAAAAGCTCACATAGGTTAGGAGCTTGGTCCATAGCTGGTGGCACTATTCTGAGAGAATCTGAAAACTTTAAGAGGTAGGCACAGCTGGAGGAAGTGGGTCACCGGGGAGTCTGTCCTTGGGAGTTGAATCTTGTTTTGATTCTCTCTCTCCATCTATTTTTCTCTCTCCCTCTCTCCTTCACAGATGCCACAAGACAAGCTGATCTACTCCTTCTACAATCATGCTCTGCCCCACATGGTCCAGATGCAACTGATCTGAGTTACTTTGAACTGGAACCTCTGAAACTGTGACCCAAGATGAATAATGACTCTCTTTAAGCTGCCTTTCTCACAGTGACAATTAGCACAATGATTGATGACATCAAATATTTTCCACAAAACTTCCTCCTCTTACTCTGCTCTCTTTCCTTGCCCCTCTTGCCTTTTTATCATGCACAATTTGCAATTCCTGTATGAACCCTAACCTCCTCACTCTTTACAATGGATAACACAGCAATATTACCCAATGGGACTGTGAACTGATGTTCTCAGTAAAAGCCACAACTGTGGGCTAGGGAGATGATTCACGATGGTTAAGAACACTTGCCACTGAAGCATGAAGGCCTCTCAGGCAGGAGACTGCCAAGTTCAACTCCCCAGAACATGTAAAAAGCTGGGTATGTCCATGCTCATCTCTAACCCCAGTCTGTGGGGAGTGGAGACCAGAGAATCACCGGGGCTCCACTGACATGATGGACAGCAGTTCTGGGTTGAGGAGAGACCATGTCTCACAGATATGTGTAGATGGGAGATAAGAGCCAGATAGCCAGCGTTCTCCTCTGAGCTCTGCATACATATGCATGGGCTGCGCACACACATACTCTACACACCAATGTGTATGGGGTGCACACACACATACTCTACACACATATGTTATGGGGTGCACACAAAATAGCTACAACTGTGTTAAACAGCCTTTGAGGCTGAATGAATGATTAGAGCTTTTGTGATTTATAGAGAGACAAAATGTTACAATTGGGTGCCAGACTATCTTGGGCTCTCGTAACCCCCTAAACAGGCATTTATTGTACACCTCTTATGTGTGACCTAATATCCTGTGACTATTAAGTAAATCCTTTCGGAATCTATGAATAGATCCCTAGCTTCCAACAGCCCAAAGGCTACCAGGCAATATCTGAGATTTCCTGCTTTGCTGGAATCCTCCTACCTGAGGTTTTCACCAATGTATTTTTAAAAATGACTTCATTTATGCCTTTCTTTGTTTCATTACTGTGAAAACTTCATGAAATGGTTACCACATTGGAATATAGTATTTGGGGTAACCAAAATCTGTATTTCAGGGCTTATGGTTACTCATATCTAACTCCAGAATAAACTCTCTCTCTCTCTCTCTCTCTCTCTCTTTTTTTCTGAGGTAGGGTCTCACTCTGGCCCAGGCTGACCTGGAATTCACTATGTAGTCTCAGGGTGACCTCGAACTCACGGCAATCCTCTTATCTCTGCCTCCTGAGTGCTGAGATTAAAGGCATGTGCCACCACGCCTAGCTTATTTTTTTTTTTTTTTTTTAAACTTCCTTTTATTCCCTTTTGAAGTGAGAGTGATGTTTTTTGGTCCAAAGGTTTATTGTGAGAATTGATCAATCAAAGGCTGAGAAGGTGTCTTAGTGTATAAAGACTTTTGTATGAGTATGACTACTGGGTCCCAGACTCCAGCACCCTCAAATTCTGAGTGACCATGGAAGCCCGCCTGTAACCCCAGCACTGCAGGCAGGGTTAGAGGATCCGTGGAGCAAGCTGGCTGGCTTTTGGGTTCACGGGAGAGACCCTGACGCAGTAATCAGAGTGGAGAATGAAGGAGGAAAGCAATCAATGTCAACATCTGGCCTCCACATACATGCTCACACCCACAGACACGTGGACATGCATGTACACACCACACACACATTCACATGCAAGAAAAAGGTCACCAATCAGCATTGTTGGACGGTGGTCACAGGCTTGAGCTTGCATGTCATCACTCTGGCTTTGGGGTTTGCTCTATCATTTGAAAGCTGATGGAAGGTCCCAAGGTCACATTTCAAGACAAGATTGGCTTAGAGATACTGTGGCCATCAATAAAGAATACCATCAGTACGTCAGTCATTCTCGTCTTGGAAACATTTCTAATTGCACAGATATTGCCCCCCATGAAAAGCCATTAAAACCCGAAAGGTAAGGCAAATGCCTTTTGAGCTGCACCTCCGTCACAATCTTCTCTACCAAGGCCATAATCGTGGTGTGTTGGCAGGTCTCTAACAGAACCTTTTACACATATGTGCACATATGCAGACATACACATCTATATGTCCATACAAAATCTCTAGTGTTTCTATGTCTCAGGTAGCCAGGATCATATTATATGTTTCAGTTCAACATATTACTGCTTAATGTCTTTATATGTGTGCTCTCATACCTTGGGCTGTATTTTAATCTTCTGTATTTGTGCATAGTAAAGACATAATATGGTTTACTAATCCTCCTCTCCATCAGCAGAAATCCAGTATCCTTTCCCAAGACACTCACTGGCCATTACAGAAAGATCTTCAACATTTGTCAACCAAATTGAAGAAAATGTCATTTTACTTTGCATTTTGTTGTTTATTAAAGTTTACCTCTTTCCCATAGTTTCTTTTTATGTTAATTTCTTGCTTTTTATACTTTATTCCTTTAAAATGGGACTTTAAAACAATTTATAGGCATTCCTTTAAGTACTATTTCTTTGCTGAAGATTTTTGTCTCAGAATTTCTATATTTTAAATTCGTTTGAAACCTTTTATTGCAAAATTTTCCTGCTTTGGTAGAATCAATTATGTTAATCATTTTTGTTTAAAAGTCTTTTTTATTGTCAAAATACTTTTCTTTAACATTATATAGTTATATTTTCAAGTTTAGAGCTGCAGTTTAATTAGAATTTACTTTTGTAAATGTGCAGTTTATGTTTTAATGGAAGCATTATTTTAGTGCTGTTTGTTAATAGAATTTTTCCAATTGATTTAAATATCAACTTTATTATGCACTGAATTCCTATATACAGATATGATTCTATACTTTCCATTGTGTTCAACTGATAGTATTGTCTGTACTTCTGGAAGAAGTATATTTTATAACCATAGATTTCTAATACTATTTTTTTCCTCCTCTTTTTTACTTCTCAATTTGTCTTCTTTCTTCTTTTTTTGTTTTGGCATTTTAAAATTTATTATAACTCTATTATAATAATAAGTCTTGTTTATTCTTGCTAATTTATTTTCCCAAGTGAATTTCAGAATTATATAGACCTTTTGATTGATAATGCATTTAATTTATTATTTAACTTGGGGGAGAATTATAATGTGATGTCATTTTCCCATTTCTGCTCATCAGCCTTTAACTCTGTACTGTGTCATTCATGAAGTGGCCACCAGGGGGTGAAGGATCAAGGAAGGTGAAGCTTGGGCCCTTAAGGTGCTTTTGAGAGACCTGGTAAGGGGTCCAAAAGGAAGGAAGGTGAGCCTGCTGGACAGAATGAGGGTGCAGTGTCTGCAGAATGGATCTAACACTTACTGTGCAGAGCTTACAAGCATTCACTTGTCTTTCCTGGGGAAGGTGGAGAAGGGATCTTCTCTTGTGTGGTAATGACAGGAGAACCCCAGCCAGACCACATGATTTCTTTAGGATGTGCAGCCATCAGGAGAAGATGCAGAGTCTGAATAAGATCAGGAAAGAATGAAAAATAAGCAGAAACTGGAATTCAAAGCAACAGCAGAAAAACCATTGTTCAAAGCCCCAGTATTCCCTTCTCTGCACCTCTCCCCTCCACTCTCTATTTAGTTGAGAGCCGGCCTGCACATACAACACCGTCATATTCATCTCACTTCTTGTTGGTATCCATGAACTTCAGTTTCCCTCCAATTCATCCCTTCACCAGGGTATTCCCATAAGTCTGAGGGGGAAATGGGAACAAACAAGTTTGTTATTTCAAGATGGAATAACTGGGATTGAGTGGGAAACCAGCGGGACTTCACAAGGTGGGTGAGTGATTGATGGAGGTCAAGGGCATGCCCATGGCACTTCTTTTAGTTCCTTCTGAGTCATCTGCAAGATGCTTCTGAAGGAGCTCCGAGGACTGAGAATTATCATGTGTTGACCCCAGGGGACAGAAAGCATGAGAACGAAAGTTTTGGGGAAAAACACTGACAAAAGTTGCAGGCAGTCCAGGTGTCCCCACATCACTCAGCAGCAGCACAGGGCAGCCCTCTCCCCATTACTGAGCACAAGCGTGAGAAGGTTAATGAAGAACAAGTCCCCTCCTGGAACTTCTACTTCCAAAATTAATTCTTGCTAAGTTACTGGAAATGGGACCCTGGGCCACGTCCCCGGGCACCTGCTATTTCAACTTCCTGTATCCTTAAAAGGAATTATTAGCATCAGCATTTCCTGAAATGACCAACTGAGCCAATTCTTTGGAAAGAAAGGACTTGATTCAGGAGGCCTGCAGAGGGAAGGGAGAGGTGTCAGTGCATAGATCAGAAGCGCGCGAGCGCGCGCGCACACACACACACAGACACACACATCTTCAGCTCTCCTTTTGCCTTTGTGATTGGAAGAGCATGGATTCTTTGTATCAATATGATGGTGGGGTTCTGGGGAGGTATTTATTCCCATCTCCATGAGCTGTACCTCTAAATGGAGCCAAGGGTCGTGGCTTCTATTTGTGATGCAACATGGCTGGAGGTCATTCCTCCTAACTTTCCATGCCCTTCCAGAGCAGATTATCCCTGTGACTCCAAACAAGGGCCCAAATATATAGCTGGAGTGGTGTGGCCCTCCACAGTTGCGATGCTGGGCACCTCAGAAGCACTGAAGGGTTTCTCAGGGTCTGCCTAGGCTGCTGTTCACCCCTCCACACCCACAGGTGCAGTGTAGCAGAATGCTCATTTGACTGAGCTCTCTGCCAAAACTGGGCTTCAGGAGCAGGGAGGGGCAGGGTCAAGTTCTGACAGCTGGTCTCTACTGGGTCAGGAAACACTGTGGACCCTGCTGTCAATACATTTAAAATCTTTCCTCTCATTCTCCTGCCTCTTGCGCACTCAGTTCAGCATCTGACCCACACCTCTTCACCCAGGTCTGTTCATTTGTGTCACCCTCCTCATGCACATATAACACTTTCCCTTCCTAAGGAACACCCCAACAGCTGGAGAGAAAAGCAGTTGTGAGAATGGACCCTGTGTTACATGCTTAACTCCTGGCTACTAAGTTGATCACTTAGCCTCCTTCACCAGAGACATGGCGGATTTCAATCCAATATTAAATATGTGTTTTGATTTGAACAAACAGACTTAGCAAGGTTATGCTTACTAAAGGTATTGCCTCGGCACTTCCTTTCAACAAATGAAAATCAGGGTAGTGACAATTCATTGGATGCTTTCTGTAAGTCCAACTCCCAGCTAACCTCTTGCCATGTGCTATCTTATTTACTCATCTTTAATTTACGGAAAGTGACTTGGGTATGCTTTGTTAACTTCTCCAAACTTGATTTGATGATTGATCTTATTAACTATCTATATCATTACATCATGTCAGTGTTATGAAATGGCCACACTGTAATATGAAACAAAGAAAGTGAGTCCAATAGAGTTGGGAAAGGGAGACAATAAGGAGTAATAGGAGAGGATATACGTTCATGGATTCCAATTCTCAATAAAAAAAATTTTAAAGTGACTCTGAGGATTGCTGTGTATCTTGTGTGTGGAAATTCCAAGCTAATTCCAAAGGAAAATTGAGAGTTAGACTATTAAAGCCTTAAGGCATTAGCACATGCCTGCTATTGCTGACTCTGGAACACCCCTTCCCTTTCCTGCCACCCTGGACCTGCACACACACACACACACACACACACACACACACACACACACACACACACACCACAGCACCTCAATGTCAGTTGTCACCAAGAAAAATATTCTCAAAGGGACCTGCAGCAGTTCCAAC
This sequence comes from Orientallactaga sibirica, assembly GCA_036365145.1. NCBI lineage: Eukaryota > Metazoa > Chordata > Mammalia > Rodentia > Dipodidae > Orientallactaga > Orientallactaga sibirica. The sequence continues at coordinate 12,651,818 of JAEOAD010000036.1, forward strand.
TTACCCCCCACTGATGACGCCGACCAAGAGTCTTGCTCCCATTTGCTCACTGACATGAAGACAAAGCAGAGCAGAAGCAGCTCATCACTGGCCACCTTTCCGCCACCTTTGCACGTGTTTGCTGACAGGGGTAAGGTTGGTTCAATAAGTAGGGCCTTTGATTGTTCATGGCAACAGCACATTGATCAAATAAACTAACATCCCGTTTTAATAGTCTCATTTGGTGGGAACAATGTCTTCACACGACAGTATTAATAAAGAACAATAGTGGAATGGGAGGATTGTACTATTGGTCAACAAATAAGCTCCTCTTCTATGTTACTTATGCATGCTTTAGTTTAACACAATTACCAACTTATGCATTATACCCATTGGAGTATATGTTACCTGGTAAGATAGGCGTAGTGATGCACGCCTTTAATCCCAGCACTGGGGAGGCAGAGGTAGGAGGATCACCATGAGTTGTAGGCCAGGCTGGGACTACATAGTGAATTCCAGGTCAGCCTGGGCTAGAGTGAGAACTTGTCTTGAAAAAAAAAAGAAATTATCTGGTACCCATCATTTCTGAACCTTTTTTTTTATGTTCTACAAATCAAGATATTTTTCTATTTAACTACAATACAATCAACACAACCAGGAAATAACTGTTGGTAATTTTGGCCATATAAATCTTTAAGCCCCATAAAATTTTGTCAGTAATCCTATATACATGATGACCCTGTTCAGGATTACAAGTTACATAGAACTATTCCAGTTCCTCTTTGTCCTAGTCCACTTGGAACCACATTGATTTTTCTTTTTCTTTCTTTCCTTTCCTTTCCTTTCCTTTCCTTTCCTTTCCTTTCCTTTCCTTTCCTTTTCTCTTCTTTCTTTCTTTCTTTCTTTCTTTCTTTCTTTCCTTTCTTTCTTTCTTTCTTTTTTGAGGCAGGGTCTTACTCTATCACAGGCGGGACTTGTAACTCACTTTGTGCCCTAGGCTGGCCTTGAACTCATAATGATCCCTCTACTTCAGCCTCTTAAGTGCTGAGAATATAGGAATGAGCCGCCATGTCCTGGATTGTTCATTCATTTCATTTTAATGACCTTGACAGTGTGAAGTTACAACTCAGTCGCATTGTGGAATGTTCCTGCAATTGTGACCAGTTGGTGCTACTTCCTGGATGGAGTCTGGGTGTCCTTCTGGAAGAGTCATGCTGTCAGGAACACTGCTGATGCCATGCTGTAGCCTCCTCACATGGGCCTTTGTTCCTTTACTGGTGATACACCCTTCAAGCACTTGAAAAGGCTTCTGGGGAGAGATTTGCTACTGACGTGCTGGTGACTCCTTGTCTTTGTATGCAATAGTAATTGTGTTGGAGATTATTGGTGACTTGAAACATTCCCCTTGTCATCAGTCAGTTTATTTACCTTTATCTGTATGGACTCTTGATATGCTATTTTATTTAATGAATCATAGTTTATAACTGTCATTATTCTGATGTCCAAACTGTTCCTGATTTGGCCGTGGGGAGTGCCTCAGGCTGGCTTCTGTCTATTTTTTACATGCTCTCATCATTCTTTGTGCATATCCTCATGTTCTCATTGTTTGTCCCTACAAGGTGTTCTAGGCTCACCTGGTCCCTTTTACTAGAGTTTTCAGAAGTCAAAATGTTTTATTTGTTTTGTGAAACAGAGTCTCACTCTATAACTTAGAATGGCCTTAAACTCACAGTAATCCTTCTGCCTTAGCATCCTAAATGCTAGGGTTACAGGTGTGAAGCACCACACCCAGCTAAAATGTGGGTTTCTACATGCTATACCTCATTGCTATTGGTTGCCTCTGCCCCAGGTATTTGGAGTGATACTAGTATGTATATGCACATATGTATGTATTTAGAAATATAGAGACCTTAGTAAAGTTGTGAATGTGCCACATATGTTAATATGCTGACATTATATAGATCACACATGTCTATATCTAGTAGAAACGTGTTATACATTAATTTCTCTAACTTCAATTTAGTTCCAGGATTTATTCTAGATATGTGACTCACTTTTCTGACCATAAGGAATCTGGATTCAGTTACTGTTAGTGTATTTATTTGTTTGATCAGTCATTCTATATTCAGTTACCATTGGTGGCCAGCATCCCTTCTGGTGATGCTCTGGTGGCTATCCGACCATTGTGCTCTTCCCACCATATGATGTTCTTGGACACCCTGCTCTGGACCCTGCTCTGGTTTGTACTCTCATTCTATCCTCCTGGCATGAAAGCCTACATTACTATGCTCCACATCATGAACTTGAGGAAATTGTGATCAAATTGCTCAGAAAAGGAAGAAAAGAGATCAGAATGCACATACCTATTTTCCCCCCAAATGAAGATAAGGCAAGTTCTTCTGTTTGTTTGGTTGATTTTGAGGTAGGATCTTGCTCTCGAGCCCAGGCTGACCTGGAATTCACTATGTAGTCTTTTTTTAATGTTTTATTTTTATTTATTTATTTGAGAGAGAGAGATGCAAAGAAAGGGAAAGAAAATGGGAGGCACCAGGGCCTCCAGCCACTGCAAACGAACTCCAGATGCGTGCACCACCTTGTACATTTGGCTTACATGGGTCCTAGGGAATCGAACCTAGGTCCTTTGGCTTTTCAGGCAAGTGCCTTAACCGCTAAGCTATCTCTCCAACCCACTATGTAGTCTTAGGGTGGCCTCTAACTCATGGCAATCCACCTACCTCTGCCTCCTGAGTGCTGGAATTAAGGTGTGGACCACCAGCCCCTGCTGAGGCAAGTTCTTATAGCATTTTTTATGTGAATATTCTCAACGATGTCTTGCTTCAACTGGATTGGGGTAGACTAAGCCTGAGATTGATATCCCAAAATTCTAGTACCTAAAGCTTCCCAAATAGACATTCTTTGTTCAAAGACAACTTCAACAAGCTGCAATGACTTGGCCTAGAAGCAATTTGTTAATAAGGATCCTGTGGGACCTTATGTTAAAATCTCTGTGGGTTGTCCCTCATCCTTTGAACTCATAGAAAGGACCATGAGGCAGGCCGGCTGGGGGCTGCTCTGAGGTCTCACCTTGGCTGCACTACTTCTACATGGAATTGCAGAAGACAAATTCTTAACAAGTGTGAGCTGATCATCCCGGTCCACCCCACATCCTCAAGGGCAAGCCCTGGCTTTGGTCCTGCAAATGCAGGTAGCCAAAGGTCTTAGTGGGAGAATGAATGTGGTACCAGATGACTCTGTGCTTGTCATGGCTCCCTCTCCGGGGACATCCATTAGCACAGATGAGGGCTTGCTCCCGCATTGCGTGTTCCAGAAGTCATGCGTACAGCTGAAGGGCTGGAAGGGCTTTCACCCCAGACCTCATAAAATCCCCCATTCCCTGATAAGGAGAGGAAGTGGCTGCTTCAGGAATTTGATCTGTGATAACCCGTTCCATCACTCTGGTGGACTGTGCTGTGCATCTGCAATGTGCTGCCACTTGTCCCACAAGGCTGCTGCAGGCGCAAAAGGAATGTGTGTTCAATATTTGGTGCTGAAAGGCTGGAAAGAGAAGCAGAAACCAGCATATGTCAGGGCGGCCGATCCTCTGTGATGAAAAGGGTGTGAGCCTCCTTTGGGCAACAAGTGGGGATTCGGTCGTGGGGAAGAATGTGGAGAGGTTCAGGAAGCCTGGTTTCAATGGCTCGTGTTTCTTAAAAGAAATATATGATCCATTTTTCTTTTCTTTTTAACCTTCCCTATCTGATTCCCTTTAATCTTTCAACCTGACCTCTCCTAAAACTGTGTTTAAATAAGCTAAAATGACAGGACATCTTGTGCTCATTTATGAAGTTTATACAGTGCACCATAGCTTTGGGACAGGGAGCAGGCTGTTCTCTTGCAACAGGCTACCGAGCCCCACTCTTCAGCTTATAACCAGGACTGGGAAGGGCAGATTTTCAGAAGTGGGGAGCCAGATAGATTCCTGGCTCCCAGTCCCAGAGAAGGAAGGGGAAACTTATATTACTAAAACAAAACAAAACAGGGAAATCAGACAGGTTCCTTATCCATTCTTTTGGATAAGTTATTAATAGAAAAAACCCTAGATTAAGTGGCTGAAGATTTGGGGACTTTGCCAAAATTTTGCCACCTGCTGGTTTTGTCTAGAGAAAAATGGACCCAGCCCTCTGTCCCTCCTTTCACTTGTATAAAAAATATCTTACCAACAGGCAGCTGAGCTATGTGAAGGGGCTGTGGAAAAGACAAGACAACAGGTACTATGTGTGGCCACTGCTCGTTTAAAACCCAGACTTTAGTTCATATTCATTTACTCCTTAGTGCTTATTGCACCAGCTTTCTCCTAATTCATAGTGAGTAGTGGGAAAATCAGATTTAATTTCAGCCCAAGTTTCCATCAGGCTTGTACCACAAGTTGAGAGGGAGCCAGGTGCATGCTGGGTGCCTGTAAGGAATGCACAGGGAGATGACTGGCTGAGGCTGCCTATCCAGGGTAGAGAAACTCTGGCCACACAGAACCAGGTTCAAGTCCTACTTCTGGTGAGACAGTCATCTGCATCATGCCACTGCTATTTAAGCAAGGACAAAGTCAACTCCTGAAATGTGTTAGGTTAGTCGTTCTGTTTATCAAGAACCCTCCTTGCTAAGTTTTCTACTTTAGGTACTTTAACAGTTTAAATTTAAAAAAAGAGAGAAAAGAACTTGCCTATTTAATGGCAAGAGTCTGGCTAAGCAAAATATAGTTATATGCAAATATATGAAGGATTTTGCAGTGTTTAATAAAAACTATACAAGTACACATTGACATAAAATATCATCCGATCATATTTTTTAGTTTAAAAATAGATTTGGGGCTGGAGGGATTGCTTAACAGTTAAGGTGCTTGCCTGAGAAGCCTAAGGAACCAGGTCCTTAGCAAGATAGACATAAAGAGAGAAAGAGAGAGAACACATGGGGAACCTAGGGCCTCTTGACACTATAAGCGAATTTCAGATGCATGAGCCCCAGTCTGGGTCTCTAGATGGGCTTTCACATTTCTGAGAACACTACTCTTGCTTCCTCTTGGGCAGGAGTTCTCTTTATTCTTTCTTCTTTCCTTCTCTTGAGTGCTTTAAGCTCTAAAATCCCTATAACAAAACCTCTCTAAACTTACTCTCTAGTTTGTGGATGTTAATTATTTGACTTCATAAGACATGAGCCTGAAGGCCACTGGTCAGTGAAGTTTTGTGTGTCTGTGAGTCAGGCACCCTAACTCCTGAGTTACAGCCCAGCCAAGAGCTGAGAAGGACGCTGGTGCTCTCAGATACAACCCAGATTCCTGTATCCATGTGGTGTGTGTATGGACAGAGAGCATATGCACTTGTGGGTGCAGTTGTACATGCTTTTTGTGCATGAACATGGGTCCAAAAAGTAGCAAGTGTCTTCCTCTCTCAGTCTTTCGTACTGCTTCCTTGTGACAGAGTCTCTCGTTAAACCTGGGGATGCTGTTTATACACCCTCCCCCACCCAAGTTATACTGACTGGCCAAGAAGCTTGGGTGATTCTCCTGTATCCGCCTTCTCCCCACAGGACTGAGGGGCTTTTTACATGGGTGCCAGGGATCAAACTTGGGACCTTTCAGACACTCATGCTTGTGTAGCAACACACTCTTACCTGCTGAACAGTCTCCCTGGCTCCTTGTTTTTCCTCAAAGTTAAATTGATATGCTTTGTTGTGTATAATTCATCATTTAAGTTTATAATCTAATGACTTGGCATGTAATCACAGAGTTGTACAATCATCCCCACAGTCAATTGAACATTTTCCTCACCAAACCAACAAACAAAAATGAAAAACAAACTGAAAAGAAAGAGAGAGAGAAAGAGAGAAAAAGAAAGAAAAAGAAAGGACTGTAGGTAAACTTCCTCACACCTTTGCTTTGAAGAGAGGCAAAGACATGACTGAAATGCTCTCCTTAACACTCATTTCCATGTTAGGCTTTGCACAACTCTTTGTTAAAAGCCAGATGCACAAAGTGATACATGCAATATGTCTAGAGTTTGTTTGCAGTGTATGAAGATCAGTCACTCCCATGTTCTCTCTCTCTCTTTCTCAAATAAATAAATATATTTTTATAAAATAAGACTAGTTTCTATAACTTTGATAGCTACCCACATAAATCTACCTAGAAAACAAAGCACATGCCAAGTTGATCCCCATGAAGTTACCTTTATTTTCACCATTTAAAATATTTTTTGTTTATTTATTGTATCCATTTATTTGAGAGCCACAAACAGACAGAGAGGTAGGTAGATAGATAGAAAAAGGCAGGTAGATAGAAAGAGAATGGGCATGCCAGGGCCTCCAGCCACTGAAAAGGAACTCCAGATGCATGCACCACCTTGTGCATCTGGCTTACATGGGTCCTGGGGAATTGAGCCTCGGACCAGGGTCCTTTGGCTTCACAGGCAAGCACTCAACTGCTAAGCCATTCTCTCTAGGTTCTAAAATATTTTTTAATTTTAATTTATTTATTTGTGTACATGTATATGTATGTATGTACATGTGCTGTGGTGCACATGTGGAGGTCAGAGGTCAACCCTGGAGTGTTAGTCCTCACCTTGTTTTTGAGACAAAGTCTCTCTTGTTTGTCACTGGAAAGACCAGTCTAGCTGGCCTGAGAGTTTGAGGATTCTTTTTGCTCTGCCTCCCATTGCTATAAGTGCACTGGGATTAGAGATGTGTGCACCACTTTGCAGCTAGTTTTATGTGGGTGCTGCAGAGGATCCAATTTAGTTGGCAGTAATATATATATATAATATGTGTATATACATATGGAGAGAGAGAAAGAGAGAAAGTGCCTTTAACTGCTTAGCCACTTCCCCAGTCCACATTTTCACCATTTTTGACAAACAAAAATAGTAAATTTTAAATCATTTTGAATGATTACGACTACTAGAAAAGGAAAATAATTTTTTACTACATGATGATGGTTAATGTTAACAATTTACCAGCTTAGGTCTTAAAATATTTTTTAGGCAGTATTAGTGTCAATTGTGCAGTAACCCTAGGAGATAGGTAACAGTAGAAGCAAAGTGCATTTTACAGCTAGAAATAAACAAAATAGTCCCACGGAGATTCAGAAATCAGTTTCAGTTTACATGGTCAATAAACGATCTTATTGTGTGAGACACAAAAAGATCTGTGTGATATAAAACCATTATGCTCTTACATATCATATTAAATGAACCCCTAAGGGCGCTAAAAGAAAATAAGGACTACAGAATTCTTAGGTGAGTGTCTAGCAGCTGGTGTAGTGTTGAATAAACACTGGACAAGGACATGAGCAGGCGGGCAGGGCGAGCCGTGAATGCTAGTAAAAGGGAGAAGCATGAAGTCCTTTCTGCCTCTTCCTACTGCATTCTTAAGATGCTATATCAACCAGAAATTCTGGAAAGATGGAACACCACTCAGCTGCCTGTCAGCCAGTCATGTGATTCTGATCTAAAACCTTCAACCAACTGGAAAAGAATAAATTCCTCATTGCGTTTCTTTCTTTCCAACAGTCTCTTACCCAACCATCAGCTAGTGAAGAGATAATATATAAATTCACAAAAAAAATGAATAGTCATTAGGAGCTTCAGTAGAGGAAACCTGAAATGTGTACAGGTCCTGCCCTGCTGTGTCCCAGTTAGCATTCTATCATGTCCATGATCAGGCAGTCTTTGGGTGAGAGACTGGAGTTCCAGCTGGTCCGATACTTCTGAATTTACCCGCAACAATTACCAGCTGATAAAATGCTGGCTCGTGAACCACTTGACTCCATCTTGTGACAAATACTCTTCCCCAAAGTCCTGTCATTGTAACCCATTGTGCTCTAAGATCTGCTTGCAAAATGTGTGCTGGCAACTGCTTCTGAAGCTATCTGGGAATACTGACATCTGTCACTGCTCTTTGGGTAATGGAATGATACAAGTCATTCTCATTAAGTCATGGGTACCAAAGGGTGATGCTGAGTTCTTCCAAAGTATTCTGGAAGTGCATCATGAAGCCACCCATCAATGCTATCAGACACTGCCTGCCGCATGAGAGGAGAGATAGAGCAAGTGTGATGGGACCGGCATGCGCATGATGACTAAAATTAGTTTCCAATGTGACATCTTATTTCTGCCTTCTCTGGATTCATCTGCAGTTTTCCCCATACATGGTCCATTCTGAAGCAATCCCTATTAAGAGGTCTAAATGTCAACTACCCTGAAGTTCTTATGGTGAATGAATGTGCAACTCTCCCAACAGACCCTGTGGAATCTTATCACCACTGCCAGGAAACAGCCAGGGAGGACCATGGCCATATACTGAAGCAAGGTTTGCCTTCTGCCCTTGTAAAGCAAAATCACGGATACATAGGCGTGTTCTGTGGGTTGGTACTTCACCCCACCGACAGATTTCCAACTTGAAATAGAGCCATCTTGGTGTTGCATGTGAGCAACCTCCCAAGGTCAGCAATTGTAGTGCTTGAAACAAATCCAGCAAACCTAAGGCCAGTGCTACAGTGACCCCCATGAAAGGCAGGGTCCCCCATATCCTCCTGCACAAATCATATGCCTGAAGTTGACCTTGTCTCTGCCCTGATGATGTCTCAGTTACTTTCTTTTGACCAACAAAGCACTTCTTGACAGAGCATCACTCTCAACAACCTCAGGTGAGTATTTATTGATGACCACAAAAAGAGGCCAAATAAGATCATGTTCTGTGACTGTTACTGGAGGTATTACTTCCCAATCTCAACCATTGAATGTCATCCCTTCTCCCTTAGAAACTTTCCAAAGGTTACCTCAAGAATCTGTGAAATAAGTGACTACCTTAGGCAGGTCATCAATATATTTTGGCATATGTGGGAATTAATGGATTAAGACAGAGATTGTAGATTAATACAGAGAAGTTAAGCATCAAAGGATGTATGCAGAACAATACCATCATGCTCACTTTCATCCCTAGTTTTTTGATTTGATCATTAAATGTATTCATTTGTGCTATTTATTTGTTGATAATTTCATGCATGTGAATGATGTATTTTTTTCATATTCACCCCAATTACTCTCTCTTATCCTACTTCCACTCCAGCTAAATCTTTAATTCTTCCCCATTTATCCTCCTGCTTTCATGCCTTTTTTTTTTTTTTTTTTTTTTTTTTTTGCTTTTATTTCAAGACAGAGTCCTGACATGTAGCCCAGGCTGGTCTCAAACTCATGGCAATCCTCTTGTCTCAGTCTCCTAAGTACTAGAATTACAACCATGAGCCACCATGCCCAGCTTTGTCTGAACTATTGATTACAATTATAAAAGTACTATCAGTAAAGGTTTGATAGAATATTAAAATCTATATTGAGTATCTGAAATAATTAAAACCATTAACAACCTTCTGAATCTGCTCTTCTGATGCCACCCAGCCCATTTTCCACTTGGAAACAATCTCTTGCCTGGCTTGCTCATTCACTGAGATCTGGGTTAACTGTCAGGCCTCAGCCCAGAGGGTCTGACAAGCTTTACCCACATAGAGTCATTTCACCTTTTGAAGCTTCTGTTTACCTGTTTACATAAAAGGATAGTTTTTATTTGTCTACCTTGCTAACACACACACACACACACACAGAGAGAGAGAGAGAGAGAGAGCCCATAATTAGGAAGAGGGAGGGGTAGATGGAAGGAGGGAAGAGAAGGCAGAAGGGAGGACAGTGCACGTAAGTACTTTGCAAACCTCACTTATCAAGGAGCTCTTTTCCTTCACTTCTATTGACTCTGGTCATTTCATTCACGTCTTTGCATCCATTTAGGGACAGGCAGGAGGGTATCTCATGTTTCTCTTGGTTTTCAGACTGCAGTTTTCATTACTTTCCTTTTGCAGACGCAGCTAATGAGGACTTAGTTGGAGTTCATGGCTTGACCTTTTCCAATAGTTACAATAGCCAGTATAATTCAATGGGCTGTCCCAGTTAATGAGACTCTCATTAAGTTAGAGTGAACTGTGTATTCATTGAGCCAATTTTTTAAACTTCTAAGCAGTCTTCAAAAGCATTTGAATCACAGATTAGGTCATGCCAAAATATATACAAGATAATAAATTTTAAAATAGAATTTCATTCAAAAGGAAAATAAATGATTTCAAAGCCTGAAGCTGAATAGATCTCTACAGTCATAAAAACAATGACCAGACTGAACTTCATTATGCTAAGCACTATTGTCCCTGCTTTTAGATGACAAAATTAAGGCTCTGAACATTAAAAGAAATCACCTAATGGGAGTAAGAACCTAGAATTCTGCCACAAGATCATGCTCTGAACAGTGGGTATCCCTAAGCCAGCTGGCATTTTATTGTAGAATTCATCTTGTACGATGTGGCTAAGCTGGTTTTGTTTTGTTTTCATTTCTCAACAGGGAAATTAATTAATCTACAGATTCACTTCTTAGCTGAAGTAGAAATACCACTTACTTCCTGAGCAATGAACTGGGCAAGATGTTCTACAGGACAATCCCTAAAAGTTGACTGCTTATTGAAAAAGTCCCAGGACATGTGTCCTCCAGTGGCACATGGACAGTAGTGTGCCCCGTGGGCTCTGGTGGCTGGAGGAGAGAATTGGATTAGAGCAGGAGTCCTGAAGAGGGAAAGATGGAAGAAGTCTGAGAAATACTGATTAAAAGGAGGTGAAGATGATATTACAGAATTTGACAAGAGTGCAAGATGTTCACTAATTGTAAAGCATTTCAGTGGGTGGTTTCCTCAACAGCAATGATTCAGCAATGAACGAGGAAGACACTCCTCTCTCTGGAAGAACTGTCCTCAGAGGCGTAGTTAAGGAAAGCAGAGCAAGCAGCACAGGTCAAGAGCAGCACCATCTCGGAAGATGCCCTGCTCCTTCTTGGCCTCCTGCTCTGGTCCTTACTAGTCACCTTCGTCTCATGGCTTGCTCAGTGGGAAGACCCCATAGTGTGAGTGATTGCTTTCCATGTCAGGGCCTGCACTCCTTTCTTCTTTGACTTTTTATTTATTTATTTTTATTAGTTATGTACATACCCAGTGTGTAAACAGCACATGTTGGTACCATCCTTAGCCTCCTCCCTTTCCTCCCCCCACTAAGGGACCCTCCTCGCTGGGGGATGCCAGTCATCCCCATGGGGATTGTGGATCATGCAGAGTGGGGGTATCTATCAGTTAGGGGGAAGAGGCAATGTCTCCTGTTGATCAGAGAGACCTACAAGGTCTCCCATAAGAAGACAGACTTCTGTCAGAGCACATGGACTTTTTAAAAGCTTATTTTATTTTATTTATTTGAGAGAGAGGACAGAAAGAAAGAATGGGTGAGCAGGGCCTTTGGCCACTGTAAACAAACTCCAGATGCATGCACCACCTTGTGCATCTGGCTTACATGGGTACTAGGTAATAGAACCTGGGTCCTTAGGCTTCACAGGCAAGTGCCTGAGCCATTAAGCCATCTCTCCAGCCCTTCTTTGACTTTTTAAAACCAGTGTGCTCAGAGTACATACATAGTGAGCAGCCAGCATACCCCATCATTCCTGTGGTTCTGTGGGCCCAGTAAGCTTTTCTACTGACATTTGCAATCGTACTTCAAATGTGCTGAAATTCAAAGTAGGATCGAATTTGATGACTATGAAAGCAGCTCTGTTCCTTTGTATACAGTCTGGTGAAGATTCTAAAAGGAGTTGCTTAAATTTTTTTTTTTTGCTACACAATGCTGCATTTACTTGCGGGGGGGGGGAATATGTTTTAGGAATATTCACTAGTGTTGGGATTTATCTATGCCTTCGATTATTTCACTCAGTAAGTCAATAATATTGAAGCTCCATACCGCTTGGACATTTCTTTGGACTTCAGCTTCAGTGATTGGGCCTTCTTAACTTGTTGACCGCATTGCCACACTGTGTGTGTATGTGTATGCGTGTGGGCACATGCATGGGGTGAGTGTGCATGTGTGTGAACTGTGTGTTGATACAAGACATTACTGTCTAATGTCAATCACTCTCCATGGACAAACCTAGAGCTCACTGATTTGGCTAGTGAGACCCAAGGATCCCCTGCCTCCACCTCCCCAATGCCAGGATTATGGACATGTGTCACCACACCTGGCATTTATGTGGGTGCTAAGCATCCAAAACTCAGGTCCTCATGCTTGCTTGCATGACAGTCACTCTACCCACAGAGCCATCTCTCCACCCCCTCGGTGCAAGTGTCCTAAGTGAAAAGTTCCCCACAAACCACCCCTTAGACTACTAATTTTCTAATTTTTACTTATTAGTGAAAAGTAAATTAGGAGCCAAGGTTTTCCATGTTCACTCAGCTCTGGGTCTCTGGGGTCACACTTACTGAGTTAGAATTCTGGTTCTCTTACTGGTAGCCCACATTCTACCATGGGCATCTTAAGTCTCTTCTTTGAGCCTTAGTTTCCTTGAATGACAAGTAGTATTGGCCTAATAGACTGTGAGAATTAAGAGGTCACTCATGTAAATAGTTTCATGCATGGCCAGACACACACATGGCACTCTAAACTTGCTGTCAATCATTAGTACATCTCCACTATTCCTTCTCCCCACCCTTGCACTTGCTTTTCTCACCATATGAGCTTGTGTCTTGCTGACTTAAAGGGACATGAAAGCATTCCATATAAAGTTTCTCAACTTCCCTTACTCCTTCAAAGGTGGTAGTGACTGACATAGAATCCCCTTCTATGCTTTCTTTCTCCCTTAACCATGTTCTCAGCATTCCCTCCTTCTGATAAGCCCTCCTGGGGATGCAGAGTATGTTTAACCAAGTGATTGGGAACAGTGCTAGCATCAATCTTAGATCATCCTCTTCCTGGCTTTCCCACCAGCATCTTCTTCTATTCCATGGAGATGAAGCACCAGGTCATAGGTTTGGAGGAGAACTAGATGAGGCAATGGCCACAGGCATGGGCACTGGTGCCTGGCACAGAACAGGACTGAAAAAGTAATATCTTTCTATTGTGTTTCTTATGTTGGCTGGCATTGAAATGTCTTTCCTGGCAGGCTAATGCCACTGTGCACTACACAGTGCAGGTGCTTAATAAACATTTGTTTGAGTGGTAGTGGTGAATGGTGAATTGTTGACCATGATAAGTTGCCTCTGGCTGGGGCTCAAGATTCTTTCTCCTCTTGGAGCCACTCAACCTCACCACCACGAGATTCAGAGAGCATGTTTTATGAAATGTTGGGTGTACTGGGTAACATCATTCTGTTTCCCTGAGTATTTTACCCAAAACTAGTAGTCTCCTGACGACCTGGATAGAACACAAGGAGGAATAATTATGCTTTGTCCCAGAACCCAAGAATAGCAGCTACCTTTTCTTCTCTTTTCTCTGGATCATACATCAGTCCACTTAAGAAAGAAAATGTTAAAGTAAGCACAGGAAGAAAACCCAGGGGTCTAGAGAAGCCCCTCTAGAAGGAAGGGTACACCCTCTTAACTGGGGGATGCTCAGATCTTGCTGTCCCATCAGTCACTTCGATGATCAGGGTTCCCAGAAGTGCAGATCTATCCAGTGACTTCAAAGGACTGTCCAAAAGAGAAACATCCAAAAACGGAACTTTAAGATTTTCATAGGAGTCCACCACTGTAGGTGGATTGACAAGGGACATCAGATGGTATGAGGCCAGGGACTACTATGCACTCAGCTTTGAGAAAGATTGTGCTGTTAAAGAAGGTTAGTATCCTTACTTAAATGCTGATCTCCTTAGTTTTATTTAAAGCTCATTCTCAGTATAATAAGGTACAGAACTAAGAGCAGAGAAATAAGTGATATGATGTACCATATCACAAATATACATCTTTGTTTACCCATTATTGGGCACGATCTGTGTGCCAGGCTCCTTGCTGTGACCCAAGGATCGATGAATGGAATATACTCCTGCCCTCAAGTTGTCTGTGTTATTTGAGAAGACAGACATTCTAACCTTATCACAGGGAAGCTGATACAACTCAGAAGTATGTCAACCATGCAACAGAGAGTGGCCACTTTTCTGCTTGGCGTAATGGATGGGAAGCAGCTTTTGGATTATTTTATCACAAATTTGGTTATTTGGCTTTATTACAAAGTTCGCTTGGGTGTTTCATCTCTGCTAAGCCCGTGATGGCTGAGTAGCAGAGTGACAAAATCAAGACAACTATAGAAATCTTCTTGGGGGTGGGGTGGGGTGGCGGGAAGCCTTAAGTTTTTCCCCAGTGGAGTGACCCTGGCTTGGTTCAGCTGTCTGGTTGGCTATTTAAGGAATTCTGTTGTTATCCTTCACTAAAATTCCTTTTGGGTGCTGTTATCAATCCACACCACACCAAGTCCCCAGGAGTAATTAGCCAATGAACCCTAAACATCCTAGCCATGATAAATTTTTGGCTAACAATTTTGTGGACATGTGAAGGGCCAAATCTGTGACTCGGGTGCCATGGGTGTGCACACAAGCTGCATCAGAAGCAGCTTCTTTGAAGATATTTATCAAGCTCCACCTTGTTACTTTGCAGCTGTGCATCCACATTGCTTCATAAGGATTGCTTAAGCAGAATTATTGGGCAACGGATCATGAGACCATGGACACATCTGATTGTAGTAGAACTTAACTCTTGTAACCTAACTTTTTTCTTGGAGGCTCATTCTTTGAAGGCATCAGTGACCAAGAATCCCTTCTGGCACTCAATTTTTAAAACTTGTCAAGTGAAAGTTGTCAGGAACATGGCTGTTCACTGATAAGGCAGGTTTTTTTTTTTTTTTCTTCCTTCTCTTTTCCTGCACACTGTTGAAACCAGCCAGGCCGACCTCTGGTTCTACGTTGCCTCAGTGGACTGTGATGGTGGGGAGCTAGTTAATCTTATCTTTCTTTATGATGACACAGTCTCAGACCATGATGCTGACATTCCCAGACTGAATTTGTTAAGCTATATCTTTTTCTAGGAAGCCATGTTTCTTTTCTCACAGGTGTCTTTCATTTTGTAATAGTTGTGTTCCAAGTTCAACACCACCAATGTGGCTTGCCCTTGATCTGTGGACAAGGTCCTGTAGAATACTGTTTCACTCTTTCAGAACATGTTTATACTGGATTCCACAGACACGGTAATCATATTTTAAAGGAATGAAAGGAAAGGGAGATAGAGGAAGGAGGAGGAGAAAGGAAAAAAAGGAAGGAAGCAATAAGGAAAGAAAGAGAGAGAAGGAAGGAAGAAAGAAAAAACTCATGTTTGGCCACTTCTTTGGGGGACATAGAACAGAATATTTCAAGTTGAATGTGACCCATGAAATCTAAAAACAATAGAGGGCAACGATAATTAACAGGTAGTATAAAAAGAACCTCTAATATATACAAGTCAGGTGTATAATCATAGCATAGTCTTATTTTCTCAGAGTCCAACTCTGAACCAGAAGCCCAACAGAGGTATCTTAGATAATTCAGAGGAAAACAGTGGCAAGAATGTAACTCCAAGTTCCCCCAATCCCAGTCACTTGGGGTGCTTCATGTAACCCTTTGGGCCTCAGGTTTATCTAAAAATTGGGAAACAGCTTCACCACACAGCGAGCAACAGTCCACACAGTGCGACATGGATCGTGAGTGTAAAGTGGCTAGCAATAATTGGGACTCCATGTATGGCCCTATGGTGATGACATTCTTGAAATCGCCATTATTTTGAGGAGTATGCTCACGATGGGGCCTCCAGGAGCCCAAGTCAAAACAACTTGAGACTTGCTCATTTTCTTCCCTAGGATAGTCGCATGCACTTGCATCTCTTCATTTTTCTCTGAGCTGCCTTGCCGGGCTCAGTGTGCTGTGAGGCGTGAATGGCAGCTTATCTTGCTGAGAGTGTGGGATAAGCCCTTAGCAGCCTCTGGTGTTAAAGGGCTTGACTTATCTATGTGGTGGCACAGCGCCCCGGCTGGGTTTGCACCTTTAACTTTGCTCTCTGGATTGTTGCTTAGCATAGCTGTCAAACACCTCTAGTGACTTTAAGAGCAAGCTGGGGAACTGTCACCCCACTCCCAGGATATCCTAGGTCAGTGGACATTTTCAGTTATAAAATTTTTGACTTAAGAAGCACACATGCACACACACACACACAAACACACACACACACACATATACAAATAATGACATCTTTTGTCATCTGCTAATGTTGCCTTATTTCAGGCCATGCATGTGTTTCTGAAAGGAGGGTTAGGTGTAACAAAAGATTTAAAATGTATTTGTGGAACTCACTATTTCAAGGAACTCTTGGTGAAGTGTTTTGTAAACTTAATAATAAACATCACTATGTTTTTGGAAATCTGGAATTTGATATGCACTGTAATACCTACGCTGTTTCTAAATATGAGGCTTCTCTTCTACTTTTCCTATGGAGAAAACAGGGATAGGAAAATCACTTGCCCCTGTTATTCCTAGGACTGGAGAGGCACCCAATTTTAGGGCAAAAGAAAACTTCACTCAGAACATTTTTTGGACAAAGGTTCAAAATCGTTCCTTTGTTCCTAGTTCACCTGGATTTGATTTTTTTGTTTTTTGAGGCAGGATCTCACTCTATCTAACCCAGGCTGGCCTTAAATGCACAGCACAGTGATCCTCCTAACTTAAGCCTCCTGAGTCCTCAGAGGAAAGGCGTGAGCCACCATATCCAGTTTAGAATTTTTTTTTTTTGCATAAAGCAATCAGTACTTTTAATAAATGGTTCCTGCCACTGTTTACTTAAAAGTTTGTCTTATTGATCTGTGATATTGGCTATTTTCTATTAAGTTTTCATGTTTGTGAGTCTCTTCCCTGGCCTTGTTCATGCTATCGATTCCTACAATAGCATACTGTCATGAATGTTACTGACTTTTAATAGACCTTCTTCACATTTGATGTGCAGGCTCCCATATAATCTTTTCTAAGACTGCTCTAGCCAGCCTTAATTCTCAGCCTTTCAAGATCTATTGAAGTCGGTTAGGAGCATAATAGAAGTTTTACTGAATTTCTGCATGGATTTGAGGATTACTGACAGCTTTATTATACTGTCTTTCTATTTATGGACTAGAAATGCTACTGCATTTATGTCCATCTCTTTTCTTGTCTTTCAATAAAATATTTTGCTCCCAGGTACTATACTTCATAAGAATCAAATCAGTTTGAGCTGGGCGTGGTGGCGCACGCCTTTAATCTCAGCACTTGGGAGGCAGAGGTAGGAGGATTGCCGTGAGTTCGAGGCCACCCTGAGACTACATAGTTAATTCCAGGTCAGCCTAGGCCAGAGTGAAACCCTACCTCGAAAAACCAAAAAAAAAAAAAAAAGAATCAAATCAGTTAACGTAAGCCAACACAAAGTGACTCTTTTCCCAAACCACATAGTCCATACAGAGACCTCTCAGGATGGGCAGAGCTGCAGAAGAGGCACTCAGCTTAACCACAAGCAATATGAGAGCTAGCAAGGATGAAAACAACACAATATAAGTGTGAAATCCATTCGGGAAAACATCTGGCATTGCATAAAATTGCTAGTATTTCTTACTAACTAATAATTATATTCCTATATTGACTTTTGTTAAAGATAATCCTGACATGTACTGTCCAAAATGATATGTATTAGCTACTTGAAGCTATTTAAATACAAATTTAGAGAGATGGCTTAGCAGTTAAGGTGCTTGCTGTGAAGCCTAAGGACCCATGTTCGACTCTCCAGATCCCACGTAAGCCAGATGCACAAAGGTGAGGCAAGCACAAGGTCAGATGTGCCCACTAGGTAGCACAAGAGTCTGGAGTTTGATTGCAGTGGCCGAGACCCTGGCAGGTCAATTCTCTCTTTCTCTTTCTCTCTCTCTCAAGAAAAAAAAAAAAAAAAAAACTTTTTTAAGAGTTAAAATTAAGTAGAATTTGAAATTCAGTCTTTCTGCCACACTGGCCATGTTCCAGTTACTCAATATCCACACATCCATTGGGCGGCTCACAGGATGTTCCTGTTGTAACAGAAAGAGCTACTCAGTGACACTTCCTAGAGAAGCCCTCAAACAGAAAAATAATAAACTATTCATGGTAATTCTGGCTAAAAAAAGGAAGGGAGATAATCCAAGTATCTAGCAGCATTAAAGTGGACAAGTAAGACTTCACATATTTATAAAACTGACAGCCATTTAATAGTGAAAATCATTGAATGACAGCTAGGTACATCCCCATGTGAACATGGGAAAACATCTGTTGGGGGCAGAAAGGGAAGTCATTAAAAAACATATAACATGGTTTAATTTGTATGTATTAAAATAGACAAAACCTATCATATAGTTGGTTAAATATTTTTATTACCATAAAAGTCTTAAGATGTATACAAACACTTGATATTTAACAGGAGTAACTATAGGAATAGAATTATAGTTAGTAGGAAAGACTATTTTATTTATCTATTTAGTTCAAGGAGAGAGAGAGAGAAACAGAAAGAGAGACAAAGAGAGATAATGGATGTTTAAGGGCCTCTAACCACTGCAAACAAACTTCAGATGCATGCACCACTTTGTGCAGCTGGCTTTATGTGAGTACTGGGGAATCAAACCTGGTCATAAGGTATTGCATATAATCACCTTTATGCACTGAGCCATTTCTCCAGCCCAAGAGTAACAATTTTACGTAATATCAAATGTTTTCCTGAATGTATTTCCACTAATGATCTTCAGGTGGGATTCAAGGTAAGAGGGTTTAAAGCACTTCACTAGCCTCTTGTCAGTCAGGGAATATTGATTTATTGCATGGCTCAAATCTGATCATTACTTTTAGGGAATGGCAGAATTCATAAGCACAGTGTCATGGGCCCATCACTGAATCAAACCACAGATCTTCTGAGAATCCATAAAAGTTCAGTGTTTTGCAGTTCTGAAACAAGTCTTAAAACTCCCCCAAACATGGTGAATTTAGCACAGCATTTTTCTCAGGATTGAAAAGTATGGTGTATAGTTAGAATTTTGTTTCCCAAATGTATGTTCTCTTTAAATGTTGAGATACAACTTTTCTATATTTCTGGCTCCATGGAATAGTTATCTTCAGCCATGATGGATGAGTTGCAACATATTCCAAATGAGTGGGTCCAAAATGATGAGATCAGTTGCCAAATAATGGACCATGTCAAAAAAAAAAAATCAAGATTTTCCTTTTAGGGAAAGGAATATGGAAATGTTTGGCTCTTTTAGATGAAAGTCATTAAGAATGGTTTCTAGAGAAATCATGAATAAAGGCACTCTACAACCAATCTGTAAAACATCCCAAGTTCAGAAGAGGAGATCATAGCTGATCTTCTTTCTTGTCAATCTTTACTGGCATGTGTTTCAAGAGGGTGTAAGTGGTGAGATGTTGTTGTGGTCAATTTCCTAGTCTATCTCTATTATGATTATTATTTGTGTGTGTATATATGAATGTGCATGTGTGTACATATGATATGTGTGTATGGACATGTGAGCAGAGGCCAAACAATAATAACCTAGGGGTATTGGTCCTTTCTTTCCACTTTGTTTGAGATATGGTCTCTCTTGTTCCTTGGCTACTGAGAAGGCCATATTAGCTGCTCTAGGAGCTTTGGGGTTCACTTGACTCCACCTCTCATTGCCATGGGCTCATTGGGATTACAGACAGGTGTGCACAGCCAGCTTTATGTAAGTGCTGAAGATTCTAACTCCTGTCGAAAGGCTTGCAGAGCAAGCAAGCACCTTTACCCATCTACTCAGCCCTTTCTGAGTCCATCTCTTAATCAGCTAAAAACATACACATTTTGGTGGAGAATTGGTTTAAATATTTAACTCAGTAGCTTCTCTAACTCCAAGTACTACAAGTCGGTGAAATTTTGATTGTGTGTTTTCTGCCTGCGATGTAAAGAGCTAGAGCTTTGCAGAGTGGGGTGCATGTCTCTCCTTTGACCTTTGAAACCAGCGCACCCAAGGATCTATGAGTGCCACTTGCTTGGATGTCCTACAGGGGTTGCACACACATGCTGCCATGCAGAGTTTTGGAGTGTGAGTTGACATCTCTCTCTCTCTCTCTCTCTCTCTCTCTGTGTGTGTGTGTGTGTGTGTGTAGATAACAGGTGCTTGTTCTGGTCAGTACACAATACAGGGACCTTGCTGGCATATTATCTGAAACCACGTGTTAAAGTGTGCCTCCCGCTTTGGGACTCACTCACTTGTAGGCCTGTCCAGGGGACAGTCTATTTCCATCTGCAGCCATCACTTTGCTACAGGAGTAGAACACTGGATTAAAATCAACAATTGACAAATGAACAATGAGTGACTACTGAACAAGATGGCATTCTTTCTAGGGAAGCTTTAAAGTCACTGTAAATTTTACATTTTAGAAGGAGAAAGAACCAGAAAGTGATTCTTGACTATCTTGGTTGAAAAAAAAAAAAAAAAAAAAAGGAGCTATTATAGGTAACCCACTATGGTAAATGTAGAAAAATTTAACTGAGACTAAAACTAAAATAGTTTTCTAGTGTACCAAATATCTAGAACACAGCCCGTGGCTGCCTGAGCTGTTATACAAGGAATGCCTTGATTAAGTCAGAGAGATTTCAGTACCATTGCCCCACAGGAAAGTCATGCCTGGAGCTGTGTAAATCCTTAGCTACTGCCACCAATTGGAGGGGCAGAATGGTCAGCCTTGGTCTATTGTTCCTAAATGGATACAATCAATTTTACCAGATTTTTCTCCATATCAAAGGTAGTTGGCATTTTTAAAGTCTACCAAGTAATGCTATTTGCCAAGATTCTAGTGGAGACTTTTAGTCTTGGAGGTGAAGTTGGCAGAGATTTGGGTCATATTAATAATTGATTTCACAGGCATAAGACCCGCCTCCATGGTCCAAACCCTTCGTCCTCACTGACTGTCCAGTACAGGCTAGTCTGTCAGTATTACTACCCATCCTCTGGTCTAATGGAATAGTGATGTCACCACAGGATTGTTTATGGTTTTTTTGTAAGCATCGTACTGAATTTGGTCTTTGGTTCCATCACTGTGTAGTTTAGAGACTTATAAGCTAAGAAACCTCAGTGGTCCATGATGTGATTAGGCTGAGAATAGCTGATCTTTATGAAATGCTTGGCACAGTGCTACACTTTTGTACACATTATCATTAGCTTTTTTATTTCTTTCATCCTGATTGAACCTGTTATTGGTTATTGGCCATGAAGTTCTTAATCCTTGCTTTTTAAATTGCATGCTTCAAAATTTTTACATATCTATTTAACCTGAAGCTCTTGGCTATTTGATGCAACTGCAGAGATATAAGCCCTGTCACTTGAATTAATATGCGTCACCATTCTTGGTTTCTTAATGTCTGTCACACACATGTGTGAAGCTGCGCCCCTAAAAGCAGAATTCAGACATTACTGCCAAAAGGAAGTGAGTTGAAAGGAAGAGTAGCAGAGTCTTTGCAAGGCGAAAATTGCCCTATCTCTCCCGTGTCAGAATGTGGAAATGTTTACAAAATGCTCATTAAAAGAAAAGGGGATTGCAAGATAGAAACAAAATCTGGTGTACAAGTTTACACTAGGGAGATAAGAAGGGCTAGGCCCTATAGGGGATTTTGTTATCCAATTACTGCAACCTGACTTTTGGCGGGGGGTGGGGAATGGTAGGGGGAGGGGGAAAGGAAGAGTTCCAAACTTGTCTCCAGTGACAGGAGACATTTACGCTCTGCAAGATAAAACTGCCACTTAGAGCCCAGGAGAGTTAAACCTTCCTGGGTTGGCCCTGGGACTGAGGGGAGTCATGGCTTCTCTGGGCCTGCAGCTGAGCATCGTCTGCCTGGTGGCTCACTGTGTTTCTGGTAGTCCCATCATGGGCCTTGAGCCTCTGGAAGAAGATATGCCCTTCTTTGATGATGTCTTCTCAGAGCAAAACGGAATTGACTTTGACACACTGCTGCAGAGTATGAAAGATGAATTTCTCAAGACCTTGAACCTGTCTGACATCCCCACGCAGGACTCAGCCAAGGTGGACCCGCCAGAGTACATGTTGGAGCTCTACAACAAATTCGCCAGGGACCGGACCTCCATGCCTTCTGCCAACATCATCAGGAGTTTCAAGAATGAAGGTGGGTTTGCATTTTCACTGATGAAGTTTGGAGTGAATCTTCTTTTCAGGAAATAATAAGCAAATTTACAATGTGTGGACAAGGGCAAAAAAAAATGAAATGGCATGGTGGTCAAATGTGAAGGCACCATTTATGGTGTTGTTCCACAATCCCAAAGATGCTTCAAAACATCTTTTAACAAAAATTCTCTAAATAACCATCATTCTGACATCATAATGAGGTCTTCTTTGCTTTTTAAAAATAATTTGGACACTAATAATACAAAAAATTATGCTGATTTATGGCTGTATCTCATCTCCCATTTTATTTTGTAGATAAGCCTCAATTTCTATTTGCGATTTTAATTGGTAGTAAAAACCATCAACTCCTACTTAGAATGAAAATGGCGAAAATAATAATTAAAAAAAGTTGGGATTTGTAGTTTGTTCAAACTCTGGGTGAGTTTTCATTTTGCGACTTCATTCAGAGACTGTCCTGACAGGATGGAGACATATTTCAAGATTCTTCCTAAAGCTCTTCTGTGTTTGATTGCTTTGTCCATACTTAGAACACTGCTTATAGCAGGTTCCCAGGAAGTGTGCGGGGACAGTTGATGACACAGCTTATCACTACTTTCTTAACAAGAGTGATGTGAAGACTTCAAATTATTATCCCTCTACCCCAGATCTTTAAATTCAATTGCTAAATCTAATGAGTTGGCAAGTTAATCCTTTGTTTAATATGGTACTAGTAGAAAAAATAGCCTATTTTCTATGATAGACGCTAATTCTTACTATTTATGCATCTGTAGTCATCCAGGAAGTGTAAAGGAGGTTTTGACTAATATTGGCAGTTGTTCTTGAAAGTGGAAAGCAGTCATAAAGAAACAGAAATAGCTGGTTGAGCTGGGAGGTTGTGGACAAGTAGAATAGGTGATTGGAGCCTTGATTTCCTTTAGTAACATGGAAGCAACAATATCTACATATCACAGATGAGTGAATCATAAGCATTTATGGGTAAGGACGAACTCATTTTCTGGAAGCACGGAATAAACTGCAAAGGCTATTAATGAATTACTTAGTAAAGTAGGCATCAGAGTAAATAGTGAGTAGACATTCTTTAGGCTCCAAGATGGTTTTTCCTTTTAAAATTCAACTGGCTACCATAATTTCTATTTAGTAACATTTATCTAGTAGAAATGGCAAGTGGAGATTTAAGATTCCATCTGGAGGCAAGTCAGAGTTGTTTTCTCAAGCTTCCCAGCTCTGAGCCATGTGTCTTGCTCGAGTGTGGTGGGAACAAGTTCTCTCACTCTCACTTCCCCATGCAGGATCTCATGACTGAGGTCAGGGTGTGGACTTGACGGAGATTGCTAGAGCTAGAGATCCGGGGTGGCGGGTGCAGACTAAGAGGACACCCAGCCCCTCAACTCTGCCAGCCTGGGAGAGGAAATACACAGTGGGGAGAGGTGACTCTCACTGGGCTCACCCTGCCGGCTACTACCATCCATTTCTTACCCTTTCTGTCTGCTCAGTGCCATGCCCTAAAGACAAAGTCCAGAGGCAACTCACCTGGGAGGCACAAGTCATCTGAGAGGTGGAAAACATGGCTTCAGTCTCATCTCTGCTCCACCCTCCCTGAATCATATGAAAAGTCAGTTCTAGGCATTTTCTGGGTCCATATGGACATTGTGAAGTCATTGTCACAGCTACATGAGACCACTACTCTAGAGCACCTGGCATGTGCAGTTTGTCATGACCATTGGTTCTCTTGCTATGAAATGTGAGTCCTCCATTGTTTTATCAATGTGTCCTCATATGCAAAGAACTTCAGGTAGATTTAATTATTTACTTAGTATTTTTTAGACAGTCTTGCCCAACTGGCCTTGAAGAGTTTAATTTTTTTCAATTTTTAAATAAATTAATTTTTGAGCCTAGATTATCCTTAAATTTTTAATCCTCTTGCATGACAGTTTATTTTTCAATATTTTTATTGATTTTTTTTTTGAGGTAGGGTCTCTCTGTAGCCCAGGCTGACCTGGAATTCACTATGTATTCTCAGGGTGGCCTCAAACTCACAGTGATCCTCCTACCTCTGCCTCCTGAGTGCTGGGATTAAAAGTGTGCGCCACCACACCCGGCTTTTATTGATTTATTTGAAAAAGAGAGAAAGGAAGAGAAGAAAGAATTGGTATGGGAATGCCAGGGCCTCTTGCCACTGCAAATGAACATGCATGTGCCAGATCTTGCTTCATATGGGCCCTGGGGAATCGAACACAGGCCTGCAGGTTTATAAATCAAGCATTTTTAACCACTGAGCCTTCTCCCCAGTCCCTGAGTTCATTTTCAAAACACAATCTTATTAAAGTATAGTTAGCATATAAAAAGCTGTACATGTTTCAATGTATAACTTGATAATTTCAGTCCTTGAGACCACTGTCTCAGTACACAAACACAGTTCTACCACAGCTTTCCTCATTTGTCTTTGTAACCCTTCTTCCCATCCTAAAGCTTATCCTCTGCGCCTTTCTCACAAAGGAGCAAGGAGCGGATCTTATTTCTGTTCTTTATAAAAAGTAAATACCGGGTGGCTCATCCTAGAATAAACTTGTGGAAGAGAGGGGTCTTTCAGGGTATGCCAGTGATGGAGAAGTGGGGATGAGGCAAGAGAGCTTTCTTTTCAAAAGCTAAAAAGAGCATCTTTAAGGTACAGAATGAGGAAAAGAAGGGGTGTGTTTGCAAGTAGTGATGGTGTTAGTCAAACAAGAGGATTGTCAAATCATTCAATTGGTGCACAAATATTAATTGAGACATTGCAGTGATCTCTGTATTGTTGAGAATGGGTAGGAACTATGGCTGGTGCAGAAGACTGAGACCCGGCTGCAGTAGTTAGCCTTGAGCTCCATGCCAGGTCACATAGGTCAGAGTTTCTCACTGACTGTGAAGATGACTTTAGTAGTCTCCCAGAGTTTGTTTTTTTTATGTGAGATCACTATATATTTTTAATAATGTAAATTTTTTAAACTCCATATAAGTATCAATTTAGGGATAAGGCTTTAAACTTTAAAGAGGAAATAACTATAAAATAATCAAATAAAAAAAGCCTTAAAAGGGTATAGTGTGGAGCAGTGATCTCCACTGCATCACCAGTTGAATATGCAATGCTGCTGGAGACAACAGGGAGCCCCTGGGTCATTGGTCCTTAACATCTTTTGAGTCATGATGCCCATGTCTCAAGGAGTCCTCATCCTCTCCTCATCCTCAGGATAAAATTCTCAAATAAGATGCCAGTATCAAGTCTGTAAGTAGCACATGTCTCTCTAAACTTAGCACTAAGTGGGTAGAAGTGTGTGAGGGGAGGATTGCTGCAAATTTGAGGCCACCCTGATCTATATAGCCAGTTCTGGACCAGCCTGGGCTACATATGGAGACTGTAAAAAAGACAGAAATCAATATCATAGCATTTAAGAGTATGATACTGAGACTAGACATAGATTCTGGAGTGATTTGCTTGTGTTGACCTCATGCTCACTGCTAGAGGAACAACACTGAGGCAACCCATCTATACCCAGTACGAATTTTCTCCCACTCCCTCTTAGACAGGATCACACACTTCAAAATCAACTGTGGTGACCCCTGGGTTTAGAGTTGTTGTGTTGACCTTGCTAGGCTTTTTGGTGTAGAGCCAGGGTCAATGAACTTCCTCTGTAAAGGCCGGACAGATGGTAAATATTTTAGGCTCTGCAGTCTGTATCTAACTCTGCCAGTGTAGAGACAATACAGCAATACATAAGGGAGGGACGTATGCCAGTAACACTTTACTTTCAAAAGCATATGAAAGGTTCAACTGGCAAGTGGGCCATAGTTTATGAACTTCTGATGTCCATGGAGGTCTTTCAGGAAGACCAGTGCCCAGGCAATTTCGTGGGAATAGCCACCCATTACAAATATGAATATGAAAAGTGTGAAAGTCCTTATCTATGACAAGCTTCAAGGAAAGAACAATCTCTCTATGTTCCATTTGACAAATCGTTACTAGTTAACAAACAGAGGACTCTTCTGTACAGCCCCTTCCAGTTCTGTACCTCTGAGGCAAGTAAGCTACTGACTTCCTGCTGAGTGAGTTTGCTCCCATCCACTGGTAGCATTTTCCTATGGGTTCTGTGATTGTCACTCAGGTTAGAATTTTACCATTTGCCTTCTTGCCTTTTCTTCATTGCAGAATGTTTCCACTGTATTTGTTCCTATTGATCTTTTCTGGTTCACTTGGTATCAAACTTCCTTCATAAAAAGGCCCTCTTTCTTACTACATAAATAAATCCCTGTTTTACTATGAGACATATGGAGATCTGATTTTCTTTAATTCTTCTCCTTTTTTGTTTTTAGATATGTTTTCTCAACCAATAAATTTCAAAGGGCTCCGGAAATACCCTCTCCTCTTCAATGTGTCTGTCCCTCACCACGAAGAGATTGTCATGGCCGAACTCAGGTTGTACACACTGGTGCAGAGAGATCGTATGATGTACAATAGTGTGGACCGGATAATTACCATTTTTGAAGTCCTCGAGAGTAAAGATATCAATGAAAGTGAAATGAACATGCTGGTCTTAGCATCAGGGGAAATCTATGGAATTAACAGTGAGTGGGAGACATTCAATGTTACCGATGCTGTCAGACGTTGGCAAAAGACAGGCTCATCCACCCATCAGCTGGAGGTCCACATTGAGAGCAGACAAGTCCAAGCTGACAAGACTGGGAGGGGACAAGTGGAAATAGACACCAGTGCCCAGAATAAGCACGACCCTCTGCTCGTTGTGTTTTCTAATGACCAAAGTAGTGACAAGGAGCAGAAAGAAGAACTGAATGAGATGATCACCCACGAGCAGTTTCTGGAGCAGGACGACCTGGGTATGGATGATTTTCCCCCTGGACCTGGGGAGGAGGCTTTGTTGCAGATGAGGTCGAACATCATCTATGACTCCACCGCTCGCATCAGACGGAATGCCAAGGGAAACTACTGCAAGAGGACCTCGCTCTACATTGACTTCAAGGAGATTGGCTGGGACTCCTGGATCATTGCGCCACCTGGATACGAAGCCTACGAATGCCGTGGTGTCTGTAACTACCCCTTGGCAGAGCACCTCACACCCACAAAGCATGCAATTATTCAGTCCTTGGTCCACCTCAAGAATTCCCAGAAAGCTTCCAAAGCCTGCTGTGTGCCCACGAAGCTGGAGCCCATCTCCATCCTCTATTTAGATAAAGGTGTTGTCACCTATAAGTTTAGGTACGAAGGCATGGCCGTGTCTGAATGTGGCTGTAGATAGGAGGCTTGTGGTCTATTTAATAACTGTAAATGTGTATATTTTGTGTTCTATTTAATGAGACTATTTAATGAAGGTGTACAGATAATAGAGACTTGCCACCTTAAGGAATGGAAAGGCTGGTGTGTTGTAGGAAATGGGTATTTTGCTACACAGTCCAGTCCCTTCCAATCTGTTTTACTTTAGACTTGACATTTCCTGGAGATAGTATTTCGAACAGTAAATGGAAAGCCTACACACTTATCCTCTATGTCCATTTGAAGAGAAAAACCCCTAAACAAAATACAGCATCAACATACAGATATTTGTGCATGTTTATGTGTGTGTACACGAACTTATGAAAATCTTTCAGCTCAACAGAGGTAGATTATGCTTATATGTCAATGACTCTCTCTGATGTGTACATATGATAGGATACGGGATTTAGGTTCAGAAAATTCACATCAGGAATTTCACCATCTTAGGACAGCTACATGTCCAATACATTCTGGACATGTAGTGTGTCTTTTTCAGTTGAGTTTTTGCCACAACTCAGAGCAGCAGGCAGAATGAGGATGCTGTGTGCTGGAGGGGTGGGGTGTGATGAGGAACCAAATGGCCTCACAGGTGCTACAGCAAAGAATGAGCCCCTGAGGACATATGCTGCAGAGTACCTAGTCAAGAAAGGAGGACAGAGAGGACTTCAAGACTGACTCTGTCCCTGAACAACAGGAAGCAAGGTCATGTGTCATGCAGAGAGCAGAGGAGAAACGGAAGAGTGCAGATATTGTCCCTCAATACTGTTGTAAAATTAGCGACCGTTCTACTGGGACAATTAAATATTTTGGACAAAATAAAATGATCAAAGACAAAGGAAAGAAAACCAGAAGGGACCTGTTTGTTGGACTCTTCACTTCTTAAAATAGTCTTCACTTTATAATCTCTCTCTCTCTCTCTTTCTGGTCTGTCATTTCTGCTTTCACTCTTTTCTATCTTCTTCCTTCCTTTGGGCTTCCTGGCCACCATGCCTCACTTCCCTCTCCCATCCTCCTGTCATCATTGTACATTATCCATGTATGACCCAGGAGGGGGGACCTAAAAGCATTTTCTCTCAGCATGGAAGAAGTTAGTGATCTGACCTCTGGAAATTTAACTTGACTCCGGTCTTAGCTCCCCCTATTGGGATCCAGGGCTCTTTGCAGGAGGTGCCAAAGCAAAGCAGCATCAGCAGGCAGGCCTCAGAGTGACTCATTCACAAGGGAGTCAGGAATGTGATTTCCAGTGCAATGCCCGACCCCTCCTTTGAATGCTTCCTTAGGAAGTCTTGACTTTGTTTCTTTATCCTGGGCTATTAGCTTCCTTTTCACACACCTCCTAGGGTTATGTATTCTTATCGTTCTACAACGAAAGCTCTTTTAAAGGTCCTTTTCCAACTTTGAATTTCAATTCTATATGGCTACCATGTACTGGTCCCCAAAGGAAAAATCCTAGAGAAATCATTGCCCTGGAAGGGGGGTATTTTGACCATCAGTAGGAACACAGTGAGCAACAGTTTGAGCAACTGAGAATCACCCATTTCTGGATTAGCCTCTGTGTAACATTGTGTGTGAGTGCATGCATGTTTGGATGCATGCATAGCTGGCTTTTAATAGCACCCTTGGGGGAATATGGTATATCCTTTACACTCCATGGTACACCATGTATACTTACACACTTCACGGTACTTCTGATCCTTTCTCAAGGATACTGTAATAGTAAAATCTCAGACTAACAGGATAATTTCAGTTAATTTTATTTGTTTGTGTCTAATATGTAGTATAGTGTTTTACTGGTGAACGCTGCACAACCAGCAGTCCAGGGTGGGAAGAAGCCCTCCTTTATCATTTCAATAGTGTAGATGTTACCATGTGATGCCAGTTGGCTTGCAAATTCCCTGAAAACATGATAGTCAGGTCTTGGGAGCTGCATGCTTTCTGGCCCTGGAATACCACTGACAGTAACATGCTCTTAGGAGAAGTCCAGCTTCTGTACCCCTTCATGCCCTTTGCTGGCTCCCCGCTCCCCCCCCCGCTGCTGGTGAATCTTGTCCTGAGGTGACAGCCCAGGCTATCTGCAACTGCACTGCATATCCCAGATGCTGCTCCATTTACCGCAATCCAGGCACAACTGTGTTTCCATGAGAGTCTTCTTGTAGAAAGAGGAGCACACAGCCACATCAGGCATTTAAGCATTGCTAGTTTCCTTATTTATTGTTAGTTTCTGCTTTCTTCACAAAAGTGGAATGATCAAAGCCTTTTATAACTGACAGCATTCTCCCCGCTCTAAGCAGCATCCCCGCCACTCAGCCTCTTTGCTATTCTAACACGTAGCGATAAGACAGGCAGATGCTTAAGGATATAGAACTTACTAAGGTAATGTCTGATCCCAGATCTTATGGGATGGCCCACACCTGTCTTTTTGCTTTGTACATTTGAATGGCACAAGTACTATCACTAATGCTGGTCACCCACTCTAATGGCTCCTGAGGAAAACCATAGCAGAGGCACTCGGGCAGCCTACAACCCAAACAGTCATGTGGAAGTTTTTTAGGCTTCTTACTATTTATTAATTGATATATTTATTTTTGTAATATAGTGTAGAATATTAAATATTTTATTTTTATGTTTGTGAGTCCCTCTTATATAGAATAGTCTTCTATGCAATTCAACTAGTATCCTTCCCCAGAGCATGGCTCACTTTGAATATGTGGCCTGTATATTCGTCTGTGTTTTTTACATCAAAACGTCCTGTTATGTTGAATTTTGCTATAGCTTTGTGTGTTTGAATTTTGTAGGCATGCTGTCAGCCCCTCCATGTACTTACAGATTTGTAAATAGTATAGTTTTAGCTCATATGTAGAGGTTCCAGAACATATTTAGCCAATAAATGTCATGCCATTGCATAAGTAGACACTGTCATTTTATCATGAGAAATAAATATTGTCCAGGAATGAGGGAGTATCATTAATTAACTACTCAGTTAAAGGAGGTAGCATTTAATTAGATCCCTAAAGCAGGGTTTTTGCCTCTGAAACCATTCTCTGCCTTTAATGATCTACCAGTTCAGATACAAAATTAGATAAATCCATTTGTAATTGTACCAATTACTGTATAAAGGCAAAAGTTTTGATTTATTAACTCCTCAAAGAGTCATCATGAAAGTGCCTAATTCTTTTCCAATATATAATTTTTAGTCTGAGACATTAGTGATAAAACATTCTTTCAAAATTTACTAACATTTAAAGACTATGTATAATTAATATTCTTCAAGAAAAAATATGTTCATATAGAGAACTTTGCTTCTTATTCCCTACTGAATTCAGAAAACATTGTTTTGTCATTTACCTGCCAACCTAGATGGGATGCTGACCTTCTTAAGGACTGTAGGTCTTTTCCAGAGTTTCTGCAGTCCTGTAAGCTCACATATGGTGAAAAGTAAACGCCAGCTCCCCATATAAACCTTACCCCCAAACAAAGACATTTGATTTTGCACCATCAATGGAAGGAAAAGTAAATAATACTGTACAATAGCAGCAACAAAGGATGTTTCTATACGTGGAAATACATCCATACTTTACTGACCCTATGAAGGAATAACCATTTGTTATAATCAGCATGTTTCTATAATAAACACTGGTTTTTGGAGTGTTCAGCTTGATTATGGTGAGAGATGGACATGCTAGAACCCACCTACTGGGCTTTCATACACATGGGAAATTAGTACCAGGACACACCAAGTCAGCTGAAGCACATGTTGTTGGGTAATACAAGTTCATGTCCAAATCTATTTAGCAAGTATACTGAGATGAAGATGAAAAAGTATTTTACCCTGTGCTCATAAACCAACTGTGTACATTTGAGTCATCTTGTTAAATAAAATGGAAGAATTATTTTGACAAAATTATTGGCATTTTATTTTTCTTTGACTGGAGATCTCTTTCTATACTATGCCTTTTCTTTCTTGCAATTCCACATCACAGAATATTTTTGTTTTGAGCTGGAAGCTCTACTGACTCTGGAGATTGTAGGGCTTTGATGATTCAGGGTTACAGGTGTGGATGCCCAGCTATTTACTTAGGACCTGGAGACTCAAATTCTGGTGGTCTCAGGCATCCTCGGGTTCTCATGTTTGAGCAGGAAGCTCACTTAATGGCTGGGCCATCTGGCCAGCCCAAAACATTGTTTTGAGCTTCAGTTTCTATATGCTCCTCTCATTTCATATGTCTATGATTATAAATTCCACGAATGCCAGAGACTTACAGAGAAAATAACATTGGTCCCCCCCCCCTTTTTTGAGAGAGAGACAGGAAGAGAGAGAGAGAGAGAGAGGAAGAGGCAGGAATGGGCCCGCCAGGGTCTGTCAGCCACTGTGAATGAATTCCAGATGCGTTCGCCCCCTTGTGCACACGCTTGCATCATTTTTTGCGTCTGGTTAAATGTGGGACCTGGAGATTTGAACAAGCATTCTTAGGCTTCTCAGGCAGGTGCTTTAACCGCTAAGCCATCACTCTAGCCTACTGTTTCATTTTTTTGTCAGTAACTGCAAAATATTTCTTCTTTGGAAACTCAGTAAGATATATTAAGAGCAATTTGGAAAAATATTGAGATTACAATTCACTGACCTTTGATTATTGACCTCATAGCACCTCCAGTTTAGAAAGGGGTCTTAAAAATCTATCCT
Source organism: Orientallactaga sibirica (assembly GCA_036365145.1). NCBI lineage: Eukaryota > Metazoa > Chordata > Mammalia > Rodentia > Dipodidae > Orientallactaga > Orientallactaga sibirica. The sequence continues at coordinate 12,683,893 of JAEOAD010000036.1, forward strand.
GCTCTTTCTTAATAAACATCAAAGCATGTCTCACCTTATCTGCAAATATTTGTCATAAGATGAGAACTCCTTACACTCTTGGGGAATCTGTTGCATTTTTAGAGATCTTTGTCTCAACTCTACACAGTTTAACAAATAGTTTTATTCATTAAGTGTGCAAGTCTCTGGGAAGCAGAAAGTTAGCAGTTCATAATTGGGACTGAAGTTTCTCCTGATGTCCCTCATAATCTCCCACTCTATAACTCTTTGGAACTTCTCATTCATGTCCAACACCTTACTCTCTTCATAACGACCCCTCTAGTTTATAGACAGCTCCTTTGCAATCCTGAGTCCACTGCTCGATATTCCTCACACACACAAAAAAAAAATGTGTGCTATATTTTGGATATGTTCCTCACAAGTTCACTGTTGAAATGTTCACCTCCAAATTCACATGTTCATGTTTTTCAGAGGCGAGATCTTTGGGATGTAAATAAGTCATGAGGCTCTGCCCTCATGAATGTATTAATCATAGATTCATAAGTTAACAGGTTAAACAGAAATGGTTTTGTTATAAAGGTGGGCTCTGTCTGGCATGTCTCATTTGTCGTATCCTCTGCCATATTATGATATGGCAAGAAGACCCTGACCAGGTGCCAGCACCATGCTTCTCCACTTCCTAACCTCCTGAACAGAGATCCCAATGAGCCTCTGCTTTATAGACAGGCTTTGTTAGAACCATGGAAAGTGGACAGTATGCATCTGCGCAGTCACAGAGGCTCCCTCACATGGATGGAAGCAGGTGGAAGGACTGACTGTGCCTGGGTTGCACCTGCCCCTGAGTTGACAGATCCTGCTGCTTGTCCTAGAAAGAAGTTCATTCCATGGCATTCAGAAAGAAGGATTTAAAAGGCAGAGAGATAGCCCATGGTATAGAATTCCTTCCATTGGACAGTCCCCTGCTCTCTTGAGAGGACTCCAGCATCCTGGCTGGCAGGCCTCATCTGACACATATGGAGCAGGGAATACAGTCCTTGTCCTTGGATGAGCATGACAAGGTGAAGCAGAGCTGTGCCCTAGAAAGGAGGGAACTGAGCTCCCAACCCGAGCTTAGACTAGGTCTATACTGGAGAGGCCAGAAAAGCCATTCTTATGACTTGGCTTTGAATTCTTCAGCAGTCTATTCATTCTCCCGTAAATTAATTCCATTTATGGGTATCCCCTGTGGTGGGTGTGGGACGCGGGAATTTCTCCCAACATGTGCTGCAACACTGGTTAGACCCAAGATGGTGAGTTATCTTAGGAGGTCTTTTGTAATGAAGTATGAGAAAAAACATATGCAAAGCTCATATTACACATCTAACAATATGCTAAAGTTCTGAGAATGATACCAATATGACCTGATTTTTGTGGTTTTGTGGGAAAATAATGTGAGGGGTCCCTTACATGTGACTCTGGTCACATGGGTGACAGCCCACTTTTGCACAGAAGTGACTATTTGTAAATAAGGGGCCTATTTGGAGAAGGTGAGAGCTTGTTAACTTGGGCAGTTATAAATGGATTATGTGATTATCTTGAACTCACTCTCCTGAACTGTCAGCTTACAAGAAACAGTTCCTGCCCTCCCTCACCTTCCTTAGTCTGTTCGCACAGATTTCAAGTTGCTCCTTCCATCCCAAGAAAGCTCTGAAATATGTGGACATTTCAGTTCATTTTCACTTTAAACAAGATTCTGAGAAACTCATAAAAATGTAGACTACTCAGTATACATTAAGATTCTTTGATGAGCAGAGTGAAGCAACACAGTTAGGTTAAGTTCAGCGGGACAATTTCACACATAGAATTCTGGCCAACTTCTCTGCACAGCATCACAAGGTTTTAGTAAATAGGTCTAATGTTTAATTCGTTTTGTTCCCTGAAATATGTAACAAAATTTGACAAATTATGAAAAAGTATCAGAGGGAAAAATTTGAAGAACATTTTGCAAAGGAGTTTCATTTAAAGATAAAAGTCAATCAAAGGCAAAGGAAGGTGGAGGAACTGTGTTAAAAGACACTAAAGACAGCTAAGTGCATTTGACCCTGGAGTTGAACTGAGATCTCCCTAAAGCTGGCAGAAAGGACATTATCTTTCTGTTAAGTCCACGGCTGCTCAGTTGACAGAAGGTCCAACTCTTATCATTGCACTGTTTCAAATGGCATTCATCTTTAAAAATCACCTTTAAACTTTTTTAACTTGAAAATTTGTACAGGCAGAAAGCTTGTTTGTTTCTGTTCAATGTAGTGCCCAAGATGCAAGCATTACAGATGTGATCTCTGTCCTGTAGGCCCACTCAGTGACAAGGCCAGAGCAGGGGAAAGTGTTCGACAGTGTAGCAAATCTGATATCACATACTAAGGTACAACATATTTTCCTGAAATGGCTGGGTTCAACACTCCATTCCCTGGAAGGAAGCATGCTTTTCAGGCAACAGACCATCTGTTCCAAGTATTTAGAGAAATGGTCTCCAATCGCTAGTAATTTAAACTTCCTTAAACTTCAGTTCAATGCTTGATAAGGAAAGAGTGCTAACAGGATGGGAACTGAGTTACTATATTAAGAAACCAGCCAGAACAGAAACCAGCCCCCAAAGTTATGTTGTTTATGCTTCATCTGTTTTAATTAACATAATATTTACACGACACCAGCTCCTATTACGTCTTTTGCTGCAACTACCACATTTTATTCTTTCTTCTTCTTTTTTAAAAGTTCTTGCAAAAATATGTCTAAATGAGGTGTGCACAGTGGAATTAAATCATAGCATTTTAGTTCCCAAGGGCCAGCCTCACATTCTTGGTACAGTTTGACATTAGTTATCAGGTTGTCAGATAAAATCTAGAGTCAATGTCAATCAAAGATAAATAATGATTTTTCTTAATACAAGCACTTTTCAAATACTGCACAGAATATATTTATATTTATAAGTCTTCAATGTCTATCTGAAGTTCAGATTTAATTGGGTGTTTTTATTTGTGGAATCTGGCAGTCTGTGTAAGGATCTCTCAGGTTATAAGAGTGAAAGGAGCCATGCAAAGATGAAGTGATTTGATTTGCCCGGGCATTCCTAAAAGAGCTATTCAGAAGATCTCAGTCAAGTCCCACACAGTTCATTGTTGTAGAACAGCTTTGAGATTGGAGGTTGAGCTCCACTTGACCATGACACCTGCCAACACTGCAAACAACAGTAATTCCTAACACCTTATCCTCGGGTTTCATATGTGAAGAGCCGAGTCACAGCAGAAGTGGACACACATCAGATGTCACTCAGCCAGGCACAAACCCGAACACTGGTGGCTGAGCTCTCATGGTTCCCCTTCTATTTCTGTTTCTTCCTAGGATTGTCCTAGGTCATTTCCGTATCACTGAGGCCTGGAAGAAGGTTCAAGTTTCAGTTTCCTATGTGAAGTCTTTGGAAACCTGAAGTCACTGTGACCTGAGGGCTACTTGTTGACTCCTGCAACGTACAGACCATGCTCCTGTGTACTAATGTCCCATAATATCCCTAGCAGCATCTCATTATTGTCATCCATCACCGTGTGATGAAACAATGCTTTGGAGGATGACAGTTGTTTGTTCTGCTTGTGAATGCAGGGCTGGTTCCACTCAAGAGGCGCGTCTCTGGGGTGTCCTGCCATCCCATAGTGCCAAAGGCACCTGGGGAGGGGCTCAGTGGTTCTCCATCTGTTCTCCTAACACAATCACCTCAGGGTAGTCAGAAAGCTCCTAGAATGTGTGTTCTGCCCACAATCCAGACAGCACCACTTCCTCTACACTATGTAGGGCAGGGATGAGTCCCTAAGGCCAACTCTAGTCAATGGAGACGAAGGAGACTTTACCTCCTGAAGGAAGCAGGCTAGTGAATTTTGAGACGTCTTAAAAGCTCTCAGACTGAGGATCTGTGCAGCTGTAAGAGGACACTGTCTTCTGTGAAACAGCTGTATCTGACCTGTGAGTGACGAGCACATCTTTGACATGATGAACCCCAAAAGTCTTGCTTCGTCATAAGATCTTTTACTTCCCCACCAGACTAGGTCACTGTCTCTTTTGATTTCCTGATTGGTGAGCAGACTTGGATTTTTACATGTCTCTTCCATCCCCAGACGTAAGAAACACATGCCAAATGCCCTCATTTGAAGCAACTCTTACTACACTTGAACTGAAAGAAGCCATCCTTCCTCTCCCCTTAATTCCAACAATCAGCTTACTGAAAATTAAAGTGCATTCAAAAGTTAATTAATGTTTTCTAACGTTACATACTTAAAATATTTTTAAGTATGAGAAGTATTTTGTAATAGAAACATGCTTCTCTTAAGTCAAATCATTTTAAGTTTTTAAAACCTTGGTAAGTGAAGTTGCCTAAAAGTATATTCTAGGATGCTGGAGAGATGATTCCATAGTTAAAGGTTCTTGCTTGTAAGGCCAGCCAGCCTAGGTTCAATCGCCCAGTACCCACATAACGTTAGATGCACAAAGTGGCACATGCATCTGGAGCTAGTTTGCAGTGGCAAGAAGCCCTGGGGTGCTCATATACTCTCTCTTTCTCTCTCTGCTTGCATATAAATAAATAAAAGTGTTAAAAATATATATTCAAGCCAGAGCTATGAACACATGTTAGGTTGTTTCTTTTTATCATTTATTGTATATTGTATTTATTTACTGATTGATTGATGATTTGTAAGCCAAGAGACAGACAAACAGAGAAAATGAATGAGTGTGCCAGGGCTTCTTACTACTGCAAACGAAATCCAGATGTATGCTCCACTTTGTGCATTTGGCTTTACATGGGTAATGGGGAATCAATCCTGGGCTGTTAGACTTTGCAGGCAAGTGCCTTTAACCACTGAGCCATCTCTCCAGCCTTATTGTATGTTTTAAAGCTACATTTATCATTCTTGCTCTTTGGGAAAATGAACTGCCAAAGAATTAAGTAACTTACATGAAATTGCCTTACCAATCAATGGAAGAATTAATCCTGAGACTAGACCTTTCAGCTTCTAACATCGGGACTCAGCCTTGAGCAAGCAAGATGCTACCGTGAAGTTTTGTCCTAGATCTATCTCAACATTTTTTTTCATTAGGCAGGAAACAAACAACTCCATACCCGACTACACTATATTCTGCAGTTTCCAAGCTTTCATGAATGCGCATTTGAAAGCCAGCTATTAACAATTAAATGTGGCCATTTTTCTAGTAAGTATTTTTTTAGGAAGTAGGAACCACACGATGTGGTTGAGTGCCATCTGCTTGAGGAGTTGCAAAGCGAGGAGCAAAGTGCTTTTGAGACAGCCCAGGATATGGTGTTGAAAGGCTACATGTGGAGTAAGCAAAGATTGAAGGCAGTGTGGATTCACACAGCAAGTACAGTAACCAAGTCCCATGATCTGTCACCTTTGGTTTGTTGTGTTTTGCTATGACAACCTCTTATCTTTGGTAGATGTTTTGGGATCCAGAGCTGACACTTGAGGAAGTGGCTCCTCTTCACTAGCTCAACGAATGAATACCAAATATGAAAATGTAGCAACAGAGAGATTTCCATATGAAAGATGTTGTGGGGTGTATTGTTACTGATGTTACCATGGCTACATACGTGAAACCAAAAAAGACAATAATGGAAAATACGGATTGCTTCAAATTCCTGACATTGTCAATAAGAGGAAGCCTACCAACCATGTGCAGCTAATCCAAATGCTTTAAACTGTCACTTTGGCTATTACACAAGATCTCTCTGCTATTGCAATTTTGATTATTGTAAGGATCCCATAGAAGTGTAATCACAAAGGGATCTGTCATTTTTCTCATTGATTAATTTCATTTCTGATAATGTCATCAAAGTTCATCTATGCAGTATCTCATATATCCGAATTTCAACCTTTTCAGGGATGATTGATATTTGTATATTCTATATATCACTTGTGTATTCATCTATGGATGAATATACTTAGGTTACATCCCTATTTTAGCTACTATAAGTAATGATGTTATAAATATGAGTACAAATATCCTTTTAAGACCTTGCTTTCAATTCTTTTTTTAAATTGGTGTCTATTCTTTGTATATAATGGTGGGTTTCAAAAGGACATACAAGCATATATTATATATACAAGTATATTATGTACTTTGACATATCAATGTCCATCTTCCTTTCTCCTCCCATTAATTCCCTCAGGCAGTCTCACCACTACTTTCATGTTGTATATACATATGTGATTTCATATATCTAAAATCTAAGATCTACAAATGAGAGAAAGACACGGTATATTTGTCTTTCTGATTTACTTCACATAGTATGATAATTTTCAGTGATGATTTATAATTCTTTGGATATATACCCAGGAGTGGCACAGCTATACAGTAAATTCTATTATTAGTTTTTTTGAGGAGCCTCCATTCTGATTTTCATAGTACCTAGACTAGTTTTCATTCTCACCAGAAGTACATAAAAGTTGTCTTTTCCTGAATCCTCACCAGCATTGGTTTTCTGCATGATAATCACCCCACTGGGGTGAGATGCAGTCTCAACATCATTTTTTAAATGTATGTATTTATTTAGTTATCTGAAAGGGAAAAAGAGAGGCAAGGAGAAAGGTAGAGAAAGGGTGCACCAAGGCTTCCAGCCACTGCAAACAAACTCCAGACACATGTGCCACCATGTGCATATGGCTTATGTGGATTCTGGGGAATCGAACCTGGGTCTTTAGGCTTCATAGGTAAGCACCTTAACTGCTGAGCCATCTCTCCAGCCCCCAATATCATTTTAACATACATTTCTCTCATGGCTAGGGAAGTCAAACTTTTAAGTATATTTTTATTGGTAAATCATACTTATTTTGAGAACTGTCTGTTCATTCCAATAGCCTATTTGTTTGTTGGATTGTTTGGCTTCTTTATATATTCTAGGCACCCATCCTCACTCAGACATATAGCTACCAAAGGCTTTCCCCCATTCTGCAAGCTTTCTTCATTACTTTAATTATTTACTTTGCTGTACAAAACCTTTTAATTTCATATCCCGTTTGTTAATTCTTAATAAACACTAAAGAAAGAAATTAAAGAAAACACTAGAAGATAGAATGACCTCACATGCTCATAGATTAACAGGGCTAATAATACAAATCACTATATTTCTGAAAGCAATCCACAGATGCAATACAACCTCATAAAAATTCCCATAGCATTCTACACAGAAATAGTAAAATAGTTTCCAAAATTCATATGGAAACAAATAGCCAAAGGAACCTTGAGCAAAACGAACTATGTTGGAGGTATAATAGTAGCTAATTTCAAGATGATTTCAAGCCATGGAAACAAAAACAGCATGGTACGGGACCAAAAACAAGCATGTAGATCAATGGACTGGAATAGAGGACCCCAGAAATAAATCCACACCACTACAGCTTCCTGTTATTTGACAAAGAAGCCAAAAACATACCTTGGGGAAAAAAGACAGCCTCTTCAACAAATGATGCTGGAAAAATTGAATATCCACATGTAGAAGAATGAAACCAGATCCAAATCTCTCATCCTGTACAAAGTCATAAAGCAAGACCTGAAACGATTAAGGGGAGCATCTCAAGATCAGGCATAGGTGAGTACTTTCTGAAAAGGAATCCAATAGCTCAGTATATTAAATCAGTTCTTTGGGGGTATATATCCAAAAGTGGAACTGATGACAATATGGCATTTGTATTTTGCTTTTTTGACGAACTATCATACTGTTTTCAGCAGCATTTCCAACAGTGAACAAGGTTCCAATTTCTTTAATTCGTCACATTTTTATGTTTTTTTTTTTTTGTTTTAAATCATAACCATCCTAATGAATGTGAGCTAATATCTTAATGTCTTGGTTTCCACTTCCCTAATTATCAGGGATTCTGAGCATTTTTTCATGTGCTTACAGGCAATTTGCATGTCTTCTTTGAATAAATATCTACTTGAGTTCTTTTTTTCATTTTTATTAGTGTGCCGAGTGCACAAACAATGGGTTTCATGAAGACATGTTCATTTCCATACACGCGTGTAATTGTATGATAATCAGTCCTTTCTCTTACCCATCTCTTCCCCATTCCACATCTCTAATATTTTCTCTTTTACTTTTATGTCCTTGTGTTTTCACAAATAGGAGAAAACATACTACATGTATCTTTGAGAGTATGGTTTATTTTGCTTTAAGTGGTAATCACCAATTCCATCCATTGTTTTGCAAACAAATAGTGTCCTTACTCTCTAAGGCTGAGTAAACACATCTTGTTTATACATTCATCCCCTGTTGGCTATCTCAGCTGATTCCATTACTTGGCTGCTGTGAGCTTGCACTGCTCACTGTGTGACTCTTAGGTAACAATGAGACGCCAACCTGCAACATGAAGACCTGAAGCACATGTGTCATTGGTTTTGATGGGAGAAGTATCTTCATGTAACCTTGAATGGTTTCAGAATAGTTCTACTGAAAGACATTCCTTGGGATGTATCATTCCTGGCCATTTCCTGTCATTCTGTTCTCATCTGCTATGATGTGAACAGCTACCATCTGCATGTGCCTGAGGCAATGGTGTTTTACTGAATATCTGGGCCAAACAACCATTAACTGAATGCTCTGAAACCATGAACCAAATAAAGTTGTTTCTGCCAGGTTATTTTTGTCACAGCAATGCAAAGGCCTCTAACACAGAGGCTGTCCTTTCAAGACTTTCATAGTAAGCATTAGAAAGATGTGGGGAGGGGAGCATGCAGTGCTGCCTCCTTGAACTTGGCAGCTCACCCAAAGGTCATGGCTTCATCCAGGTTTTCAGAGAGTGAAATATTTGGTTCATATTTGCATTCTGTTCCTTATAAGACCTCCCCTTGGCCTTAGAAACTTCACTTTCATATCAGGAGAGGAACAAGGGTGATATGGATGGAGATAAGGACCCAGAGTGGCCACATCTGGTCTCATCTGGCCCTGCCCACAACTTGGCTTCAGCTGACTCACAGATTCTGAGAGAAGCATTGGGACAGATATGATTATTACATCAGTATTTCACAGATCAGGGGAGGTGACCTCATGGCCGAGCTTCTGCATGTTCGTGTATGCCTCAGCAAAGACTGCCAGTAAGCTTCTTGGTCTGCATTTCTCATTTTTCTTCCTAATTGATCCTGACACTTGCCTCTCTTTCCTTGAGATTTACTGATGGTCAAATTAATTGGCTTATGGTAATTAGCCAGATGATTTTAGGATCTTTTCTACCCTGAAAGCACACAACTTATGTGGTATTTGTAGAGCTAGAAATGACTTCAAAAGCCACCTAGCACTGCCCTTGGGCTTCACACAATGAAAGTGAAGCCAGAGGCTCAGGGAACCTCAGAGGCCAGAGAGTGCATTCGTAGCAGGCTGGCTGAGAACTTCCAAACCATGAGCCTCCCTACTGTTGACTTCAGGGTTCTTGAAATCATAACCACACTTTCCCCTGGACACACACACACACACACCACATACACACACACCACTGCATCCCCAGTTCCCAGACTGTGCTTTTCAGAGTAGGAACTCATAAATTTTTGTTGAACAAATAAATGAATGCTTAAAAAATTAAATATACTATTTCATTAAAATTTAGCTTACACTGCCAGTGCTAAAACTAGTGCCCTCAAAAGAAGCTGTCAGTATTGGGTTCATGTGCCTCATTTGAAAATCTCTCCATACATTTCTAATGCCCATTGTATTTCAAAATTGAACAAGTGAAATCACATCTTCTGTTCCTCTTCCTGAAGCACATTTCCTCCCCTTTCCATCTATTGTAGGCATTCCACACCTGCACAGTCTTCTCTCTCTACTTCCACGGCGACAGATTGTCTGCATCACTGGACTAGGTCAAATCTTCCAGGTACATGTTCTATGGCCTCTGCCCTTTGTAACATTTAGCACACTTGGTTGTTGTGTGTATTCCCAGCTAAATGATGAGTTTCCTTCATGAGGCATGGTCCATGCTGGCCTCACTCATTGCCTGATGTTGCAATTACTTGCCAAGGACTTGCAACAAGATAGGGACTTCATCGTGTTTAGCTTAAGTGGAATTGAATTTCCTGAGCTAAGTAGAGTGGTTGGAGGTACCTAGCTGATTCTACTTCACTAGGAAACTTAGCCTGCAAGAACAGAAGCTGCTTTTTTCATACCAGATACTCAGCAGCATCTCCTTCTGCCCGAGGAGCTGAGACCACTGTGGGATTCTGATTTTTCAGATGCAGTGCTGCAAATAAGTCTTTGTTCTGTCTCGTTCCCAAAGTTATTGGATTTCCTTGTTGAGGGCAAAGGTAGGAGAAAGGAAGGGTGTAGCAAGCCCATCAAGAAAGTTGGAAAGAAATGTCTGGTCTGAAGTAGTATAAATGTCTGAGATGAGGAAGCAATCAATTCAAGAAATGTATCCAAGAATGAAGTTACCTGAGTGAGGAAAGGGAATAAAATTAATGGGAACAGTGGCTGGAGAGATGGTGTGGCAGTCAAAGGTGCTTTCTCGCAAAGCCTCATAGTCTGGGTTCAAATCACCATGTTAAGCCAGATGCACAAAGTAGCACATGAATTTGGAGTTCATTTGCAGTGGCAAGAGGCCCTGGCATGCTCATTCCCTCTCTCTGCTTGAAAATTAATTAATTAAAAAAGAATTGATGGAAACATAGGATAGGGTGTGAAGAACTCCATGTGATTTGGAATGCTGACTCTATCAGCCAAGATTGATGAATGGTGACACATTAACTATTATGGGTTGAATCGGAAATGTCCCCCATAGGCTCACATTTTGAATGCTTCGCCCCTAGCTGGTGGTGCTATTTTGAGAGCTGTTGGGTCCTTTTGTACTTGAAACCTAGCTGGTACAAGTACTTTACTCTGGGCCCCTAGTTCCTGCCATAATCTCTGCTTCCAGATCTGCTGTGATGTGAACAGCCTCTGTCATGGGCTCAAGGAACTTTGAACTGAGCTGCTCTGTCCTGTCTAAAAACATAACGGACCTATACCTGAAACCACAAACCCAAATGAATCTGTTCTCCCTTGCATTGTTTCTAGAAGGTAGTTTTACTAAGAACAATGAAGGAGAAGGAGATGTCTGAAGAGGAAAGCTTGGCGATCTGCAAATGGTGATAGAAGAGTTGAATCTTTTCAACAGCAGGACAGAGGCACATGTGTCCAACAAGGACGACTGCAGTGTGTAGCATAGGCCATGGGCGCAGACTGGGTCCTTGGTCTTCCGGGCTGCTGCCTGGGGCATCTCCCTGGGTCCCTGGGAAGGACTCCACACTTCTGGCTTTCTTTCACTCTCATTGACCATAGAAGTTCTTGGCTGTAGTGGGAGCTTGGCTTCCTTGATCTTTCTCTTCATTTTATCCTGTTATTAGCCCTTGACTATCTCTCATGGATCCACCATCCATCAGTCAATATTCTGTCTGACTTATGTTCTCTTATCCCTTCAGGACAAGATTACCCACCAGACAAATCTCCAAGTCTCCGTTTCCATTACTCTCTGTACCTGGACTATGTGGGCCTTAGAGTAGGTGCTCCTCGTCTGCATATCCTAAGACACCCCGTATCGCTCCCGTGTGTCATCAGCAGTTTCCATGTCATGCTTGGTTAGAGTATTCTAAACCCCTCACTCTCTTTTCATGCTCCAGAACCCTTGCCTTTACTGGGGGTCTCATCTACCCCTGAAGCTTCTCCTGTAAGAATATGGTTCCTCTGCCTGTGTTTTCTAGTACATGATGTACACACCTCAGAGTGAACACTAAATAATTACACAGAAGACTGTCACAGCAAGGAGTGATGAGACAGGATTAAAAATAATTAAGATAAAAGTAAAAAATAGTAGCTAACACTTACTAAGCCCTTAGTAAGTGCCAGGCAATGTTCCAAGGATGTCACCTTATTTAATCCTCATGACAGCATCATGAAGTGGGTAAAAACAGATTTCTTGTCTATTCATATTTCTTTGCTTAGAGGACCCCAATTTAGTTCATTCCTATGGTAAGGTAAGGAAACAAGAACTAAAAATAAAAATCTACAGAACAAATAGGGTAGGTGCAGAGAAGGGAACTTTGATAAGGGAGAATGTAAAAGATGTGTTGAAAGTAAAACACAGGGATTCCTCTCCTTTACAACCATTCTATCTCCCCACTCTGACTCTGAAATTACACAGAGACTAGAGAGGTTAAGCTGCCTTGTTTCATGTACTTGGGGGTTGTAGGGAATTATGTAATAATAAAAAACCAGTTAGAGCTTCTGCTCATCAGGTGACCTTTTGAAAGTAATAATGTACTCTCCAGAATGGTCTGACTCTGTAACTACCCCATTGCCACAGCGTAGAGCCGAATGAAGGATGAGAATAATGAACCCAAAGAAAGAAAATGATGAGAAATGGCTGCAGAAGATTTACGAAAAGAAAGTCCTTCAAATCCAGAGTTGCACCAGTCCACACAGCAATAAAACTTTACAACTCTGAGCTAGAACTAAAGACATGTATCTGTGAATGGCCTACTCAGCAATACCAGCTCAGAACAATTGATACAAAACTCTCTCCTAGGGGGACAATCGGGACAGAAAGTAGAAAAAGCTTAACTTTAGGCCAGGCGTGGTGGTGCACACCTTTAATCCTGGCACTCGGGAGGCAGAGGTAGGAGGATCACCATGAGTTTGAGGCCATCCTAAGACCACATAGTGAATTCCAGGTCAGCCTGAACTAGAGTGAGACTCTTTACCTTGAAAAACCAAAAAAAAAAAAAAAAAAAAAAAAACACCTTAACTTTAAAACCATGGACTCTGGGCTGGTAAATTGCCAGGCCCAGTATTGGGTTGCCCCCACCCATAGTGACCTGTTAGCCAGGGAGTACCATGAGGTCCCCAAAATAATGTAGGCCATTGCTAAAACAGTTGATTACCTGCCAGAGCTAAATGGTAAGACCTTATTGCTGAAGACACCACTGGCTGTGGTCACAGGACATCTGAATACCATTTGGAGCTGAAAGGAAAAATAGCTCCCACCTGGCTAGCCCTCATAATGCTGAAAAGTCCTATAGGAGCTGCTGGTGGAAAATGGTCACAAACAGCATGAATAGGCAGAGGACCCTGTAGACTATGAAATCAGCCAGATGGACAAGAAGTATACACTTGTGCAATAGTGGCACAAAGCCTCTATGGGTAACCAACTGTTCTTTGACTGGACATGAGGACTGTTCAGTGGGAGAGAACTCATTTTTGGTACTCCAAACCAAGTCAGAGTCCCATTATCAGGAAACTCATAGACTTCAGAGAGAAGTCCCCCCCCCCACACACACAGAGAGAAATCTGTCAAATCTCTCCTTTCAACTCAAGCTGCTTTCACTATTGTTTGGAGAATCTGCCTTATTTTACAGATGGTAGAGAAAATGGAAGAGAACCAAAATCCATGAATAAGAAGTTAGCTGATTGCCCACCACAAGATGTGCCACCTCTAACACACCTGCCAGGACCCAGGAGAAATTGCAGGGAAAGCAGCCCCGTGACCACTGCTGTTACTGCTCCTCTGACAACCAGCCCCAGGTTATGGTGACGAACACAGTGCTCAAGCAAAACCTCTCAAAACAGAAATCCAGAGGCCACAGAGAACTCAACACCAAATCAGACTGCCAACAGGCCTGCCATGACTCAGGGAACACTGTGGGAGAAGGGGCAGAAAGATTGTAAGAGCCACAGAGTGGGTAGGAATATGCTGAGACATGGTCCCCTGTTACCCAATAGTAATTGACTGAGGCCTTCATGATCCTACAATGAATATCATAACCCCACTGAGGAAGGCCTCCAGGGTAAGGGGAGATGAGGTGAGGGGATAAAAGAGAATAACCTCCTATAATTTATATAAAATTTTTTTGAGAGACAGACAGAGAGAGAGAGAGAGAAGGGGAAGGGGCAGAGAGAGAGAGAATGGGCTCACCAATGGCCTCTCAGCCACTGTGAACAAACTCCAGACATGTCTACCCTCTTATGGGCAAGTGCAGCATTGTGCCCTCTTGTCACTTTTTGCGTCTGGCTAAATTTGGGACCTGGAGATCTAATGGGTGTTCTTAGGCTTGGCAGGCAGGTGCCTTAACCACTAAGCAATCTCTCCAGCCCTATATAAAAAATTTTAAAGGAAAGTAAAAGCAAATTCTCCCCTGGATTTCAATCCAGTCTTCTCTACCTTCTGGAACCTGGTTCCATGCAGCCAAACTGATGGCAGCGCCCTAAACTGACTGATAGCTCAGCTTTGTGTATACATGTTCTGTTCTCTGAACCCTTTTTATCCCTCCTGAGAGACGTTTACTCATTGTTCTCTACGCAGTGCAATCATAATGCCACTCTCGCACCTTTTTATCCCTCCTGAGAGACGTTTACTCATCGTTCTCTACGCAGTGCAATCATAATCCTACTCTCACACCATGTTCTCCAAGCAGTTCTCCCACATGAGCATGGGGCAGGGAGGGTCCATCCCACAGGTTCCAACAGCATCCAGTGTATGTCTCTACTCTAGACCGCTCTTGTTCTGGGAATGTCTATGCCTCAGTAATGATGTCCAAATAATTTAGTAGCTTCTTGAAAGAACACATGCAAATTGAAAGAAAAACAATGATTTTAAATTTTCATTTGTAAAGCACTACAGTTACGAATGGGCATGTTCTGGTTTCTCAGTTCTGGAAGTCAGTTTAAACACTATGCTATTTGTGTGTGCTGCTTCAAGAGGTTTGCTGTGATTAAAAGAAATGCAGATGATCTAATATCAAAGCCACAAGGTGCCTGCAGCTGGTTATCTGCTCTGAGCTCCCATAGATGTCAAGGGTCACTGGGATAAACTATCACGGTGCCTTTGTAAGTTTTGCTCTAGCAGCTGGCATGGTGGTGCCATGATGCACAGTTTCAGAATCACCAGCATCAATCGATTTCTGTGTGCCCAGAATTGTGCTAAGTAATGTGTCAAATAATGTCTTACAGGAAAGCAGATGAGACCAACATTAATAAAATAATCTTTCCAATAAATTCATTGTCACAAATGATGATAAATAGTAAATTAAAGCCAGCATGTTGCCAGCCAGGCCTTGTTCTCAAGCCTTAGGGAAGAACAGCTGCACTCGGAACTGTACTTCATCCTTCAAAAAAACAGTGAGCTGGGCATAGTGGTGCACACCTTAATCCAGCACTTGGGAGGCAGAGGTAGGGTGATCGTCATGAGTTCAAGGCCACCCTGAGACTGCATAGTTATAGGTCAGCCTGAACCAGAATGAGAACTTACCTTGAAAAAAAAAAAAAAAAAAAAGTGACTTTGGTCTGGGGAGATGGCTCTGCAGTTAAAGGCACTTACTTGCAAAGCCTGATGGCCCTAATTCAATTCCCCAGTACTCATGTAAAGTCAAATGCACAAAGTAGTGCATGAGTCTGGCGTTCATGCTCATATTCTCTCTCCGTGTCTCAAATAAGTAGATAAAATTAAAATTAAATGACAATATCAACAACACCAAAAACACCCAGTGACTACATGGGGGAGACATCTGGCAAGCCTGAACCATAGAATTGGCAATAGCAATGTTCATCTTACTGAAATGTGTCTGGTTACATCCTGCACCACTGTTTTTTTTGTTTTGTCTTTTTTGTTTGTTTGTTTGTTTGTTTTGTTTTGTTTTGTTTTGTTTTGCAGGGAGGGGAGAGATGTTATTTTAAAGGAGTTCGTCAAGAAAAAGACCCACATTCCCCATTGATAAGGGTCCCTTTGGAAGAGGGAGGACAGGGAGGAGGATAATGGAGTCACCATTATGAATGTTAAATTAGAATAATATAAATAAATAATAAATTATTAATAAAATAAAATGTAAACTTTAAAAAAAAAGAAAGAGAAAGGAACTTCATTGTTTGAATAAAAGCATTTGTGGAAGACTCTAGGAATTGGATAGGCAGGGTGCTGGAGCTTTGAGAGTACGTGCCTTCTGCCCAGTCCCAAGGAAAGCTGAAGGCTGTAACCTGGAAGTGAACTAACTGATTTCTCCGATTTCTAAACCCTGCACCTCATTCTCCATCCCTAGATGGCTGTTCATCAAATTTAGACCGTGTCTAAGGTCTGGCAAGATAGCAAGAGCCCCAGGCCTCTCTGGCCAAACTATCCCTGTGCAGTCATACAACTTCCAAAGATCATGCTGTAGGGGAATTGTGACCCACATCTTGTCCCCTATTACAGGCCCCACCAGATTCCTGGCAGGGGATTCCAGTCTGTGGTGGACTAAGGCCTGCATCGACCGCTCCCTCTAGTGGCAGGAATGGGCCTCAGCACTGCAGGATTTGGCTGGCTTCCTTACATTTGCTTAACAGCTAGACCTAGCCTCTCAGAAGCATCGCCCAGACGCCCACGTCAGCTTTACAAGCACTGGTACTTTCTGTGGATTTTCATGGATCATTACACAACTCCAGGTTTTCACGGCAGTCGCTTCATTGTTAACCCTCAATGCCTCAGCTCCTACAAGGGAAATTTAGTCACTCATTCTTACCACCTCCTTTCTACTTGCACACACCCAGGCACATACAGCACACAGACACATAAGCTCCAGAAAGAAGCTCCCACCAGTCTTTGGCTAAGAAGTGGCTATACCCATCAAAAAGTCTCTTAAATAACTATGCTTATTCCCCCCTATAGCCTAGACTGACCAGAAATTCAGTATGTAGTCTCAGGCTGGCCTCAAATTTACAGCGATCCTCCTACCTCTGCCTCCCTAGTGCTGGAATTAAAGGCATGCATCACCATGCCCAGCCTTATCCCTTTTACTCCATGTTGCTCTCAGTCTTGTTCAGAGGATCTGTTTTGTTTTGTTTTTAAACAGATGGCAGTGAAAACCAGGATTCATCAATGCAAGAAAAAAATTGACTATCACAAGATGAGTCAGCACGATCTTACCTGCTGGGCCCCAGGAGACATTACAGAAGAAGCGGTGATTTAAACATGAGTGCTTCTTTTACTGGTAACCTGACAACCAGCTCCAGGAAGATGGCAATAGACACTGAATATGCTCCAACTCATCAAAGCAGAAATCCAGAGGTTGCAGAGAATTCAACAGTAACGTAGACTTATAACACACCACCAAGGCTCAGGAAACATCACAGAAGAGGGAGGCAGAAAGATTGTAAAAGCCAAAAGATGGAAAGGAGTATCTTGAGGCATTGTTGTCCCTCTGCCCACACACCCACAGACTGACTAATGCATTCATGACCCCACTGGGAACACCAATAACTCCACTGAGGAGGGCCCTCCATGGTGCTGGGGCAAGGAAGAAGGAATATAACAGTATAATTGATGGGAATATGACCAACATGTGATTTGTTCATACAGTATAATTCATAATTAATAAATATAAGATAAAATTAAAAAATAAGAATTGAGCGATGGCTACTAGCATGTCGACTTTTGCCAGCTTCTTGTCAGACCATGTTTGTTGGGGTCCCTCCTAGGGCCAGCCCAGGAGGGGATGCAGGGTCTCTGCCAGGTAGGGGCTGAGAGGCATGGGGTCAAGACACAGACACCAGACACAGACACCGAAAGTCGGGTGAAAGCAGGCAGAGGGCAAGCTGCTGCAGACTCGTTTATTCAAGGAAGTGTAGGGGTTTTTAAGGGGTTGGCAGGCCAATCGTTGTATGCGGTGGTTCCCTTCTTGTGATCAACAACAGCCTGTCTCCGGGCAGATCATCTTGCAGCAGGTTGCTTGTGGGCATGGGGCTGTAGCTGTTGTCACACCAGACCTGTGCAGAATGCCATGTCCACTGAAGCCACTTCCTGGTTCCTCGTAGCAGGTGTCCTGGCTAGGGCCAAACCTGCATTATGCCATACATATTAGCAGGCGGCCTGGCTAGGGCCCGACCTGCATCCTGCCATACACATATTTGTCTAAGAGAACAGATCACAGAACTAATCCCATGTTCTGCTTCCCTTATACCATTCAGTTGGTATTGCTTGTCTTTCCCCTCAATCTTGGCCTGACTGGAAACACTTGGCGCTGGTACCACTAAGAATTAGGTTTAGGTTACATATTGCAATGTAAGTCATATTGGTGCTGTGGTCCATTCCATGTTGCTGGGATGAATATCCAACCAGACATGGTTAGGGGAGAAAGAGATTTATTTCAAGCCTACAGATCAGGGGACGGTGCATCACTGGCGAAAGAAGCTGGCTCCCTTTTACAGATCCAAGCAGAGAGAATCCATCACCAGCCAGCAAACACCAACAAGCAAGCAGCAAGTAAACCCAACCTGGCAGCAAGCAGGACCAGAACTCAGACTGTTTTTTACACCTTTGGGCTGGAATCAGATCCTTCCCCAAACACACATTTGAGCTGGACCCCAGGATCTGCCCCAGTGACACCTCCTCCAGCCAGGCAGCTGGAGACCCAAGTTCCGAGCTTAATAAAACACCTGAATCGGCCTGGAGAGATGGCTTAGCTCTTAAGGCGCCTGCCTCCTAAGCCTAAGAATGCAGGTTCCAATCTCCAGCGGTTCCAATCTCCAGGTCCCACGTTTAGCCAGATGCAAAAGTGACGCAAGGGCGCAATGCCGCACCTGACCACAAGGGAGTGCACGCATCTGGATTTCGTGTGCAGCAGCTGAGAGGCTGCTGGTACACCCATCTCTGTCTCCCTCTCCTTCTCCCTCTCCCTCTCTCTCTCTCTCTGTCTCTCTTCAAAAAAAAAAAAAAAAACTGAGTCTATGGAGGAAACACATTCCAACTACCACAATTGTCAAACTGTCATGTGCCATTGCAGCTTGTTTAGAGTTAACTCGGGGGAATGGGAGAAGCAACTCCTTGTCCCAACACACACACACACACAGTGTCTCAGGGTTGAAAACATCAGGCCCATTGAGAACCAGACTGTCTGGTGCTCCACCTTAAATCTTAAGACTTGAGCAGAGATCATTGTTGTTCATTTCATGGTATGAAAATGCCTGCGGTGAGAACTGTTAATGGGAACCTCACCTGAAGAAAGGACACTCTGCTTGGGATCTTGATGGATTAGGAACTCAGCAGACCACTCCACAGGCTTCTCTGGTGATTTCTGTGGAGTGTTGGAAGCACCTGACGTGATGTTCTGTTACTTCTCTGCTGCTTGCCATTTGCCGTTTGTTCTTTTACTTTTCAGTAAGAGCTTTGTGTTCTATTCTGCATCTGCTAATTGCCATTTCTCCCATTACTTGTGTTTGCTATATCTTTAATGAGCTCGCTCATTCAGAACAGAAAATAGGGCTATCATGGATCATTTATTCCAGACAAAACATGTGCACTGGTGGCCTACCACTTCCTTGAGTGGTAGCTGTTAAGGTGAGGAGAGGGTTGACCCATGGGTGACCATTACACTCACATTGCCTTTCACATAATTTGCACAGTGATGTTCTCAGAGGAGCTGTTTTGAAGCAAAAATCTCCCGGGACCTCAAAGGAAATAAACTGATCTGGGCCACAGACCATGTTGAGTTCACCTAGAAATCCATGTGGTGACATGTGCACCAAGGGTGCATGCACACATGCATGTGTGGAGTGCAGGTCTTACAAAAGGGCTGCTGGGCTGACTACTCTCCAAGTACCTGCCACACTGAAGAAGGCATGGGAGCCTGGGTACTTGGCAGTGAAGGTTTATGGGGCAGAGTGATGTAATGTTCTGAGAGATATATGGTACACTTTGAAGTAGACTAAATTATTAACAACTTGGAAGCTGAGTGATGGTGGCTCATGCCTCTAATTCCAGCACTGGGGAAGCTGAGGGAGAAGGATTGATATGAGTTTGAGGCCAGCATGGGCTGCAGAGTGAATTCCATGTTAGCCAATTTGTCAGATGAGCAATACACTCAGATCACTAGAGGGTTCCTACTGAAGTGTTTACTTTGCCCTGAATCTGTCCTAGCTCCACTCATAGTCCTGAACCTCCTAGACAGATGTGTCCTATGGTCCAGGGACAGGTTGTAAAGTCACTTTATCAACAAGGACAAGTCCAAAAGTAGGAGCTATAAAGAGACACCATTGTGTGGCCCTGGGCTTTGCTAGAATAAAACAGTTAGTAAAAGCAAGGACTTGGAACAATGTGGCTATGGCAGGCAACACGAAATACCTGCTAAGAATGTTACTAGTATTAGCATTATAGTAATCATTGGTGTAATTTACACATATATGTAAGCTATATGAGCTAAACTATACACTGAAAATAATGACTGCAATTTAAATAGGAAATAGCAACTGGAACCACTGGACCATTTCAGTGGTACCATTTTCTTTGCCTGTTTATTCTCCCCCACCCCTAGATGGTCTAAAAGGAAGAGAATATATGTCTCTAAGTCAGAAAATTCAATATGGAGGTCTGAGAGACTCACTCCTTGGCAACATGGAATCAGATACTCCAAGAATATCCTAATTCCAGGGTTTTTTCCAAAAAGACTTTTGAGGGTGGAGTAGATGTGTAAGATTGTGAGTGACTCCAGAAAAGGACGTGGTGACATGTGGCCTCCCAGCCACTGTTAGGGAAAGCAACTTGTGCCTCGGGCAGACAGAGAAAGCCTCCAGCCTCAGATATGTCTCCAGCTTGATGCTGGATCCAAACAAGTACAATTGGGGATGGGGAGATAGTTCAGTTGGTAAAGTGCTTGCTTCCCAAGCTGGAGGCCCGAATTAGATCCCCAGAGCCAAATAAAGAGTTGAGCATGATAACATGCACTTGTGGTCCAAGAACTTGTAATCCAACGGGTGGGATGGGGTGTAGGCAGTAAATCCCTGGCCAGTCTAGCCAGCTTGACAAGTTTCAGACCAATGAGAAATCATCTCTCAAAAGACTGTGAGCGTGTCCCTAAAGAATGGTACCTAAGGTTGTCCTCTGACCTCCATTGACATGTCCATACATATACACCTGTACACATGTGTACCTGCACACACACACACACACACACACACACACACACACACACACACAGTACAATTAGAGTTTCTTCCCTGAACCCCTGCCACATTTCTACTTTTTAAAAATTCCTTGGGATGTTAATCAGATTTATATCACTGTAACGAAATCCCTGAGACATTGAGCATATCACAGTTTTGGGTGTTACAGGAGGCCAAGGTCATTGGGTCCCAGGGCTTCTGGCTCTGTTGCCAGGCAGTTCATTTTGACAAGGAGTATTCAAGAAAGGCAGTTAACTGATCTCACAGTGTCCAGAAAGCAAGGAGCAAGAAGAAAAGGAGAGACAAAATTCCCAGTATCCCTTTCAAGAGTGTTATGGGTTGATGTAAAATGATAATTATTAAAGCCTCGTGAGTCTGAACACTTGGGCTCTAGCTGGAGGTGCTGTTTTGGGTCATTACGGAACATGCAGGGAGTGGGGAACAGATGGAAAAAGTGGGTTACTTGGGGAAGGCTTGAGGTTACAGCTGAGCTCTCTTCCTGTGCCATATCTGCTTCTTGATACCCCCAGAAGTGAGCAAGTAGCCTCAGATTCCTTCCACCATACATTCCCCACCATGATCTACTATCCCCTCAAACCATGAGCTAAGATGAGCCCTTCCTCCCTTAAGTTGCTCCTTGTTAGTTTTGGTCACAGCAGTGAGAAAAGTAAGGATTGCAGAAAAGTGGTAATGAGAAGTATGGTTGTCAGTAGAACTACCTTGTCACGTGCTCCATGGGCTTTTGGAGCTGGTTTGCGGGAGGAATGTGGAAGAAGTTGGAGCTGGTAGGCTATACAAGCCCTAGAGTGCTATAAGCAGAGCTCCATAGGTAATTCTGTTGGGAATATGGCAGAACAGAACGTCAGTAGAAATGTGCACAGTAGAGCTATGGAGATGGCTTAGCAGTTAATGCGATTGTGAAACCTGAGGACCCAGGTTAGATTCCCCAGTACCCACGTAAGTCAGATGCACAAGGTGGCACATGAGTCTGGAGTTTGTTTGCAGTGGCTGGAGGCCTTGGAGCACCCATTAATTCCCCCTCCCCACTCTCTTTTATCTGCCTCTTCCTCTCTCTCCCCTTCTTAAATAAATATTTTTAAAAAGAAATGTGAGGGCTGGAGAGATGGCTTAGCGGCTAAGGCGCCTGCCTGCTAAGCCTAAGACGCTGGTTCCAATCTCCAGCGGTTCCAATCTCCAGGTCCCACGTTTAGCCAGATGCAAAGTGATGCAAGGGCGCAATGACCACAAGGGGGCGCACGCATCTGGATTTCTTTCACAGCAGCTGAGAAACTGCTGGCGCGCCCATCTCTGTCTCCCTCTCCCTCTCTGTCTATCTCTCTCTGTGTCTCTCTCCAAAAAAAAAAAAAAAAATTTTAAAAAAAGAAATGTGAGCTGGGCGTGGTGGCACACGCCTTTAATCCCAGCACTTGGGAGGCAGAGGTAGGAGGATCACCATGAGTTCAAGGCCACCCTGAGAATACATAATGAATTCCAGGTCAGCCTGAGCTAGAATGAGACTCTACCTCGGGGAAAAAAAAATGTGCACACTAAAGGCTGGACTGGGGAGGCTTCTGAGGGTTCTTCTGGGAACTGGGCTAGAGGACACTCATGTTACATTCTGGCAAGGCATCTAGCTACATGCTGCCTATATCCTGGGCTTCAGTTTCCCTGTGCAGTGAATGAACAGGTTGGATTAGATGCACTCAAGAGTGCCTTCCGGTCCATGAGTGGATGATTCCCACTCAGAGGAAATGAAAGCTGCAGTTCCGCCTCTTGGTAGTCCTGTGCGTCCCAGATGTTGCCCTAGGAATCTGAGTCAAAGCCTCCAGCTCTGACTGGGAAGCGCGTGGTCTGGACACTGATAATAGTTGAACAGGAAGTGGTGGGATGTGGATGTTTACTGGATGTTAGTGCTCATGCCTCTCTCTCATGAGCCCATGGAGCCCAGCCAGTGGTTGCTGTGTTACTGTGGTCCTTGTCCTTTGCCTCAGTGGCCTTCAGCTGCCTCAGTCTCCTCCTTCTTGCCTCTTCCATCAGAGCTCAAAGAAGTTGGTCAAAACAACAAGCTAAACCAGGCATGATGGAGCACGCCTTTAATCCCAGCACTCTGGAGGAAGGGGTAGGAAGATTGCTGTGAATTCCAGGTCAGCCTAGGCTAGAGTGAGACCCTACCACAAAAAACAAAACAGGGGCTGGAGAGATGGCTTAGCAGTTAAGGCACATGCCTGTGAAGCTTAAGGACCCAGGTTTGATTCGCCAGGTCCCTCGTAAGCCAGATGCACAAGGTGGCTCATGCTTCTGGAGTTTGTTTGCAGTGGCTGGAAGCCCTGGCATGCCCATTCTCTCTCTGTGTGTCTCTCTCTCTCTCTCTCTCTCTGTCTCCTTCTAATAATTAGATAAATAAAAGTAAAATCTTTAAAACAAAACAAACAACAAAAGAACAAGGCATGTTTACTGTTCACATCTGATGCTTCATGCTCTGAACTAGGAATGTCATACTTGGCCTCTCTAGATCCCAGACTACCCAAAACTCTTATCAGGAGGGGATCACCCATTCCCAGCCACTCCTGCCTCAAGTGTAAGAGAAGCATACACCAATATGTACCAAGCTCAAGGCTGGGAGGAAAGCAGTTGGCTGGGAAGAGGGCACATTGCAGCCCTTCCCCTGCTCTCAGCATGTAGGTGACGCGAGAGTGGGGAAGGTGGATGTGGGAGTGAGCTGGAGAAAAGCCAGGTTAGCTAACCCTGCACTGGGGGAGCTGCAGCTCAAACACGGTACTTTTGCTCAGCCTGATCTCTGGCTGCCTAACATAGCAAGATCCTGTAACATGGACTTTAAAATTGACTCCAAATTGACCTTAAAACAAATGTTCCCTGTAAAACTGTGATGCTGGACACTTCCATACTCTGGCATAGCACCCAAAGAATCAGTGGAGGCAGTGTGGGGAGCATGGGCACATGTGCTAGCAGAAGTAACTGCAGACATGCATCAACTCAGATCAGGAGCCTAGGAAGCGGCACCATGTCTGTGACTCCAAAATTAAAAAGCAAATTAAAAAAATACATAAGGGGCAGGAGAGATGGCTCAGAGGTTAAAGCACTTGCTTGAAAAGCCTGATAGCTTAAGTTCAACTCTCCAGTATCCACACAAGGCTATATGCACAAAGTGGTGTGCACATCTGAAATTTGTCAGCAGTGGCAAGAGGCCAGTCACACCTCTTCTCATTCTCTCTGTCTCTCTCTTTAAAGAATTAAAAAACAAGTAGACCACAGGAAATCAAATGTTTTATTGATTTTAATAATGTCCTAAACCACCCCACCATCTTCTGCAAGCAGTCCCATAGGGTGATGCTCTATGCTATCCCTCCCATCTGTACCATCTTCAGGAAATGGGAGTGGTCAGAACACTGACTCTCCCATCTGTACCTTCCACTCTGTGATCATAAGGGGCAAAGCGCCAGGGGAACAGCCGATCGACCACAGTTAGGAAAACAAAGAGAGGAGTAGCAGAGGAAGCAGTGTGCTGGGGAGGCAAATTCTCACTGTGGTAACCATGTTGGAGGCTCTTGGTTATGGCATGTAACTCCTAAGTTCAGGTAAATTTCTAGGCATGATAAAGCACACAGTGTAAAACAGGTACAGACAACATCTGTTGGAAAAAGACTGGTGGTCTCTCCAGATGAAGCCACAATGGGGAAAATCCTCTGATCTTTGTTTTTAATATCCTCACTATTTAGTCCCTGCTCTGTGCATGTTTCCTAAGTCACATGATATAGTGATGCCATGGTACATGGCAACAGAGTCAGCCCTCAGTGCAGTGGGAGGATTAGAACAACAGACTGGAAGAGGGCCGTGAGATTCAAAACTCCAAGATGCTCTAGTCTCATCTACATTGGCATTTTCACAGAACCCACACATCACTTTCTGTGTGCTTTAAGTCATCTCTAGCATGTTCTGTAAGCAGCCATCACCCAAAATAGTTTTGTAATCAGCCTTTGGTTGACTCCGTGGAAGCAAAACCCAAATACAAAGAGGGTAAGGTGCAATTTATAAATAAATAAAAAAATAAATAAATATGCCTAGTTGAGGGGGTTATGCTCCAACACAGTGTGAACAGTCAGAAAGTACTTGGATACCACGTAACTAGAATGGTGACGAAACCTATAAACACTCATCCAACCCACCCAGGGTTCTGGAGTCTGACTAGAGGCAATGCCAGCCTGGCTTGACATAGAGCAAGCCAGCTGTCTGCCGGGACAGCTGCTGTCTAGTGCCCCAGTGTCCCTGAAAAGTCACTTGCATTTTGATAAAACAGGAAATCAATATGACCTTGACTATTCATTATACAAATCCACAGTGTGTCCCTAAGGTCATTTCACAGTTGGAAACCTTTGTTCCTAGGCCCTCCAGATACAAGTGGGACCACTGAGAGGCAAGCCAGTGTGGAATCCAGCCCAGGCCCTGCTTACCCAACCATGGCTCCAGGACAGGCTGCATTGTCTTCAAAGAAGGAGCGTCTTTTACTAATGCCATGATGGTGTTGTGTGGACTAGCACCAGCCCTGCTTGTTTTTCTTTTCTTTTTACACTTGATTGTTGGTTTCATTCTAGTCTAATAAGTTTGGATTCTGGCTCCAGCTTCCTCCAGCACAGCCCTGGCCAAGTGAGCACTTGCGAGCTGAGTGGATTCTGCCCTGTCGCTTAGATATGGCCTGAACCACCTAACCAAGCCAGTTATCCCACACAGAAAACAAAGAATGAGTGCCTTAGCCCAGCCTTCTGTCTGGGCCCTGAGGAGGCACATGCCTCACACGTCTCCACTGGACCAAGTCATGCATCATGGAAGGTTCCAATTCATTCTGCCTAAGAGCACAGTGGAAGAACACAATCCTTTGTGTATATGTGGTCAAAGTGTCCATGTTTGTCCCTGCTCACCCTCATTTTTGGAAACCCCATTGATTTATTTTCTGGGGATTGTGACATTTTTTCCTCAAGGTGCCATTTATCTCTTAGAAAGGGACCTTTCTTGTCAGTACAACGTAGCATAGAGCAAAGGAATGGAGTTGGCTGTCCCTGAAGCACTCTCCAAACATCAAGCATCAGCTTTGGTCTTGGGCTCCTTCACTGATTTCACAAATTCCTTGACTTCTTCTTCTAGGATTTTGTTCCTCCTCTCAACATCTTCCCGGGAGCGCTCCATGTTCCGGAGGCTGATTTCCAGAGCTGCGAACTTCTTCTTTTCCATCTCCAGTTCTTCATTGAGCCTCACCACCTTAGCCCAGACATCATAGTTTTCCTTCTCAAGGCTACAGGGAAGCAAAGAAAATGAAAAACAGGATGTTAGTTCTAGACCTTCCTCCATACCTTTCACCCTTGCTCACAACCTCCTGGTCACTTTCCTTTCTGAGACATGAGACCCAAACCCAGCCTATGCCTCTTATTTACATCCTTTCTCCCATGAGAAGACTTCCCAGTAAACTTGAATTCCCAGAGCACTTCTGAACCCTTCCTTTGTCATTTAACACCATTTTCAACATCTCTTCTGTTGTGTTTCATATTGTTTGATGCTTTATATATCTAACCAGATAAAATAGGTGAAAGGGACCACCTGTAACCTATCTATATTCCTTGTTCATTTGAACCTGGATGCCCCATCCACAGTCTAGACTCCCCACATCTTTGTGCATGTGATGCCTCTTCACCCTGCTCCAGTGGAGAACCTGGACCAGACCCTTTCCTCAGTGAGATTCTCCTGGGATCAATTTGAAAAAGCAAAGAGAAGGGAGCAGGTGTTCCCATCTGCAATTCTACGTTCTGTTCCAGGAGATTTTCAATGTTACTAAAATCCTAACGTAGCTTCTGGTGCCCAGGCCGTGATGGGCTAAACTAATTCTTTTTAAATTTATTTTTATATGGGGAGGGATGAGAATAAGCACACCAGGGCCTCTAACCACTGCAATTGAACTCCAGATGTCACCTTGTGCACCTAGCTTATGTGGGTTCTGGAGAGTCAGACCTGGGGGTTTAGGCTTTGCAGGAAAGCACCTTAACTGCTAAGCCATCTCTCTAGTCCTAAACTAACTCTTAAGACTGGGCATGCACATTTTTTTTAAGCCTAAGGAGGAAATCTCTGGTCTGCTAATGAAATTAGGATTACGTAATTAGGTATTTGCTTTGGAATTTCTTCCTGGGGGAGGAGGGCCACCTACCTCCTCCCCAGGAAATTTTCCCATGCTCCTCTGCAGGCTTAAGTTCCCACATAAGGCTCTGTCTTCAAGGGTCTTGCAATTCCCTCCCTACTCACAGCCTTGCCTTCCACTGTCTGTCTCTTCTTACACCAGAGTTGTTCTCATTTCTTTGGACCCTCTCATTACAAATCTAGTCTTCTGGAAGTTCTATATATCCTTCTGGCTTGGAGAAAATCTCAAGTGAGATGCTGGCTTAATGTCACTGAAGAAGTAGCGCCTGTGTGGGCTTGAAAACCTGGAGGACCTAGGTTCAAATCCCAGCCTATTGATCACACATATGGCTTTTAGGAATACTTTTGTACTTCTGGAACTGTCAGTTTTTCTAGAACATGGGGGTACTTCCTCCTGGATATTGATGAGATGATTCTCTGAAGCAAAAGGCACTGCCATTCTGTCAACTCTCCTGTCTCAGGTGGACTTAGAGGTGTCTGTTCCACTCAGGAGGAGCAGCTGCCATTGTGGTGGCCTGTTCTCTCGTGTGTGTGTGTGTGTGTGTGTGTGTGTGTGTGTGTGTGTGTGTGTGTGTGTATAAAGCAGCCTAAGGTGTCATTCCTCAAGTACCATCTACCTCTTGTTGAGACATAGTCTCTTATCAGCCTGGAGCTCACCAATTAGGCTAGACTAGCTGGCCAGTGAGGTCCAGCTATCCTACTATATCAGCCTCCCCAGTGCTGAGATTACAAGTGTGTGCTACCACCATGCCTGACATTTTAATAGGCATTCTGGGAATCAAACTCAAGTCCTCATGCTTATGAGGCAAGAACTTTACTGACTGAGCCATTTCCTCATCCCCCGTTGCCAGTTCTTTTCCTATTCTGTCAAAGACACTTCTCTTGAGCAGCTTTGGTCCCATCAAGATGCCACAAAAGTCTTATAACTCCACAAATGATTGATTTCAGGTTTGTTTCTAGAAGGACAGTGCTCTGTAGAGAACAATGGATAAAAGCTCAAAACATTCCTCCTTTCACTGTCTTAATAGATGAAGGAATATCCATAAATATGAACAGTGACTAATTCCCATTTTCTGGTATTATGGTGGGTGTTCACATGGGGAAAGCTGGGTTAAAGTCATCTCTCATGTAAAAGAATTTGCTGGGCAATCAGAAGGATGAGAAAGAGTTCAAGAAAATCCTTTTCCTCCCCAGGAGAACAGGGTGTTAGCAAACATCTCAAGGTTGTATGAGGTTGTGGCAATCACTGCCTGGCTGCCTCCCAATGCCATCTGCCCCCTGCAGACTGTGCTATGAGAAACCTGTGAAGAGATGCACTGCTGTCCAGGTGGAAGCTGTCCAGATACTTCCAGCTCAGCCAGGCTTTCCAGTGGGCAGCAAAACCCTCCTTGCTCTGACCTCCTGCACTTCTCCACCCTCCATCCCTACCAGTTATCCAGCCCTCAGATCCTACACTTCTGTGCGTGACACGGCAGGCCTGCTATCATCTCATGACCTCTGCATCTTGGCTTCTATTCTGGCATATTCTCCCCCATCTGTGGACCTGTCTTGTTCTTGCATCTTCTTTAGACCTTTCCCTAAATGCCACTTTCATAGAGGGGTCCTCCTGACCACCTGTGTTAACATCAGAACTTCTAGTAACTTCTTGAACATTCCAACCTCAATTTTACAGCACAGCATTGTCCATCCTCTGAAATAAAATATATACTTATGCTTGTTTTGCTTGTGTGTACACTGGTATGTGGTGTGCATATGTGTGTGGTATATGTACATGTATGTGCTCTTGCAGTGCTTCTTGTGCTTGCCTGCAGTGGGGTACACTAGCCTTCAGTGGCCAGAGAAGATCCCTGGGTGTCCTGGGTGTCCCGGGTGTCCTGCTCCATTGCTTTTCTACTTGTTCTTATTTTGAGCCTATGTCTTTTACTGATCACAGAGCTTGACATTTTTTATGAGCGCCAGAGATTCTCAAGCCTCTGATCCTCTGTGGGACTGTGGTACAGATGCACATGGCCAATCCCAGCCATTTCTGACATTTTCAGGCCCTTATTCTTGTGCACGAAGTGCTCTTAACTGTGAGCTATCTCTCCAAGCCACAAAATACATTTTGTTGCATATTTTTCATTGTCTGTTCCCACACCAGAAGTGCTCTACAAGCACAGGACCCATTATTTGTCTGGTTAAGTGCAATGCTCAGTACCTGGAATGGTGTCTGACCTAAGGAGGTACTCAAGAAATATTTGCAGAATCCATGAATGACTCAAACATGAAACACTTGAAACGTTCCATTTAATTCATTCAAGCACATTGATCCTTAAAACTACTTGAGGGCTGGAGAAATGGCTTAGCGGTTAAGGCGCCTGCCTCCTAAGCCTAAGAACACCCATTCCAATCTCCAGGTCCCATGTTTAGCCAGATGCAAAGTGATGCAAGGGCACAATGCCGCACTTGACCACAAGGGGGCGCATGCATCCGGATTTCATTCACAGCAGCTGAGAGGCTGCTGGCTCACCCATTCTCTATCTGCTCTATCTGTCTCCCTCTCTCTCTCTCTCTCCAAAAAAAAAAAAAAAAAAAAACTACTTGAGATAGTTGTTCATGTTTTCCTGGATTTAATCTAAAGCTCAGGATTTCATTAATTTAGCTATGTCATCATTCCCTTCTCCCTTCCCCTTATTAGCCTTAACTGCTAGGGATTACTGCCTTTACAAGTGGCTTTCTTTTTAAAACAATATTTGTGTGTATATGTGTGCAAGAGAGAGAGACAGGAGAGAGTGTGTGTGTCTGGGCACTCTAGGGCTTCCTGCTACTACAAATGAAAGCCAGATGCATGTCCTACTTTGTGCATCTGGCTTTACACGGGTACTAGGGAATTGAATCCAGGCTATCAGGCTTTACAAGCAAACACCTTTAACTGCTGAGCCATCGCCCCAGCCCCAACATACTGGGAACAATTCCCTTCCTTCTGAATACAGGAGCCGGGTGCTCCCAGTGCTCCTCTGCCCATGACTTACTTTTTAATTTGCTCCTCATACATCTGCTTCTGTGTGCCTATTTCCTTCTGTAGGTGCTGGACCATTTTCTGCAAAGAATTGACTTCTTCATCTCCTGAGTTCTTCCTTCCAGTCCCCATTTCAGAGTCTGTGCTGGCAAAAGCATCTGTCTTCGAGTCACTAGCATGGGGAGAGAGTGCATCTGCTGTGTTCCCAGTGGATGCTGACGGGGCAGGGACATTGTCATACGTAGAAGTCCGCTGGGAGTCACAAAGGTGGTGTAAGTCTTGAGACATGGCTCTTCTGTGCCCCTCCCCAGCCTTAGCCTCAGACGATGATGACCAGAACTCATTTTTAAAGACCTCTGCTTTGCTGCTGTGAGCACCTTGCCAAGCTGATGTCAAGAAACACTTCCGGTTAGGGAGAGTTTGAGTCCTTTTTCGAGACTGCACCTTCCAATCTCCTGGCTTCTCCCTGAGGCTTCTTCCACAGTCCTCCTGGTCACTCGGCCATGGTCCAGTGGGGCTAGTAACATCAGAGTCACTTACCTAGAAAACAATGCCCATGGATGTTACATAAGTTTTCTATCCCATGTGTCAAGATAAGGTTTCTTAGAGACTTGCAAGCAAATGTTTCCCGGTCACACATCTGCGACATCCCAGTTTATCACTCCATCTGTGGTAATCACCTGTGTGGTATCTTTTCAAGAAGACATAGAAGTTAAGAAGCTTGTTCATGCTCTAGGGAGGAAGCATGGCCTGATACCATCTGCTTGCAGGCAGTAGAAGAGTCCTAAACTGACATCCCTTCATAATGTTAAGATGGGCGGTCTAGCTAACTACAACTTGAAATCCAGAAGCCATTAGAAAAGTTAAATCCATTCAACTTGAAGGGAAAATAAGAAACCAGTAAAGCAGGATGGGTAGGACATATGAGAAAGGGGAGGCATTAGGTCTTCTCAGTGGGAACGGTTTTCTATCACTTTTTTTTGAACCATGTGTGTATATTATATATGTATTTTGAGACAGTTCCTTGCCCAGGCTGGCTTCAAACTCCCTATGTAGCTTGAGGATGTCCTTGAATTTCTAACTCTCCTACCTCTGCCACCTGAGTGGTGAGACAGCGGGCAGGCAGTGCCACACCTGGTTGGAGTGATGCAAGGGTCCAAACCCATGGCTCTGTGCATGTCAAGAATGCATTCTATTAATGGAAATACACATATATCTCATATATATATATATGTATAACTGAGAATAAAAAAGAAAACGAGAAAAAATGAACCCCAAACAAGATTGGAGAATCAAGGACTGGTGCTCTCTCTCTGCCTTCCAGCTAATCACGTTTCCATAACTACCACCACCACCCCCAGTAGAAGTGCCAAGGTCTTGAAGTGGGAACAGAAACTTACACCTGAGACCTGTTCTAGAACATACTGTTCTTGCCACCTTGGACTTGGACTAGCTAGTCAACCTCCTTTGCTTCAGCTTCTCAATTAAAAAAAAAAAAGTGCATGATAAATAGTTCTCCAGTGTTCTGGTGAGGACAACAGAAGGCTCTGTTTAAATTCCCAGCACAGTGGCAGCCCAGAGCAAATAATAGCAGGACAGCTGTCAGAGGAACTTAGCCATGGCTGTCCTCAAGGACTGCAGGGTGGCTGTATGACACGAAGTATGAGCAATGTTACACTGCAACTTAGTTTTAGAGTGTCAGTAAGATGCCTATAACCAAATAGTCCTCGTTGAAGAAAAATTACAATCACTACCACTTACTCACTACCATTTGTTTTCTACCTTCAACAGCATTATAGGTGACTAACTTGCCCAAACAGAAATCTTAAATTCATTTCTTGGTCACCCAAAGAATGAAGCTGCTATATAAAGACCACACATCCTTTAAGAAAATATTTGTTCCTAAAAATATATGAAAATATTTGACCTTTGTAAATCGTTGCCCTCACATAGCCTATATTTTGGAGTCTGCAGAGTTTTGGGACACTGGGAACGTGAGCTCCAGCCCTTCTGTACAGTGAGGGGGTGACATGCCAAGACAGCTTATCAGGGGATGAGGAACACTACACGAACACAGCTTCTACTCTGAGAAAAAAATCACGTTTCAGGATTAACAGGAAATCAGTTCTCACTCAGAATGTTCAACAACACTCACCAAAGCATGTACAATGTTAGGCTTATTTTTTATTTAACTTCTCTAGGTTTCTCTCCTAGAGAGAATTTGAGGGCAGATCGTACTGTCTAGCCTTTGGGTAATTCTTGCAAGTCACTAGTCCCACCTTCAGGATTCTGTGAAGCCAGACTTCTTCCATGTGTTTCGACCAGTCTATGCCAGCTCTGCCCATTCCCACAGCATCATCCAGAACTCCGCAGTGTGCCACCATAACATGACTGGACTGAAGGAAGAGTCTGGTGGGAATGGAAAGCTTCTGTGTGTCTTACCGTGTGACTGAAGTTGTCTGTCCTAGACACTGGGGGGTCTTCAGTGACATCCCAGCCCACTGAGTTTCGGGGCACTGGGGGTTTCTTGGGATCATTTTTCTGGGCAGATGGTGACAGTAGTGCATCCTTGGACTTGGGGAAGAGGACTTCATGGTCTCTGATCATCATAGTCATCACTCGTTGGATTGGAGGAGTCCCTGAAAGAAAGAAAAGATTTCTCAGTGCTAGTCTATGGGATAGCAGCCAAGTGGTCTTCAAGGTTAACATCCATGGAATGTCTCCAAATTGGCCCTAAAACCACAGGGCCCCAAAGGACCTTGCTTTGCTCCTCACAGAACCCTTCTCAATTGCTTGGAGTAGGAGATTTATTTTGGTGAGAAGCCAAACGAGAAGAAGGATACAGAAGGGGAGGGGGTAAACTGAGCTGTTAATGTTCTATATTGTTCTGAATCCATTTTCATTCAGGCAGGTGGGTAATGTAACAGATGGGACACCCTACTCTCTTGCTGCAGTCATCAATATGACGTCTGTTTTCTTTTCTTTTCTTTTCTTTTCTTTTTGTATTTATTTGCAATGAGAAGTGGGGGAGAATGAATAAGAATGGGCATACCAGGGCCTCCAGCCACTGCAAAGGAACTCCAGATGCATGCATCACCTTGTGCATCTGGTTTTACATGGGTACTTGGGAATTAAACCTGGGTCCTTAGGTTTTGCAGACAAGTATGTTAACTACCAAGTCATCTCTCCAGCCATGAAGTCTGTTTTCTTATCGGGCACATAACAGAGCCTTCTGAAGCCAGCTTTAAAATAGCCTTTTTGTGAACTGGCTTATAAAATGAAGCCTTTTGTTCTCTACCTGGCTGGCTACATATATGTAAAAGTAATGAAAGACTTAGAGACACTTGTAAATTAGTTTGGGGTCTGGGACCATTGGGCAGAGGACATAATTCCTGCACTACCTACCTCATAGGACTGTTAATACTATTCAACAGAAACAACAAACTTAACAATGCATGGCAAGCTGCAGAACAGGGATCAAACACTAGGGGCAGTGTTGTGATTGTCACTTCCTCTGCACTCTTCCTTTTAGGACCAGCCTATGTACCTCTCATGATCACAGCAGGGTCTTCAACCTTCGGCCTGATGAGATTCACACCGATGACAGTGGCCAGGTTGTCCACACTCATCTTGTTCACAGCACAGCTCAGTTGAATTTCATGCAGAAACCTGCAGGCAGCCAGGAAATCCCATCACAGTGAACAAGGAGTAGCCAGGAGGGAGCACTTCCAGTACCAGTGGTGTACTTGGATTCCAACTTTCCTCCTGTTCAGAATAGAACAGGCATGCTCTGCCCACAGAGCTTAACTTTGATCTGAAAGATCCAAGACCAAGGAAGGAGGACAAGCTATGTGACTTCCCAGCTACTGGGAGTGGAGAATGACACAGCAGGGGCTTGTTCTGAGCACTAAGAGGTAACCGGCCCGAACGTGGGCATCTAACTGCTCCTGTGTTTTGAGTTCACCACTTACTTCTCAGCACCCATCCATCCATGGCGCCAGAGAGAAAAATTAACAAGGAGAGGTCTCAGAGAGTGAATCCATGATGCCCACCCTCCATTCCACACTCTCAGAAGTGCTCAGTATCTAACACTGGGTTGTCACCACACTTTTACCCAGGTGACACATGAAGCCCTCAGATTCACTGAAAAAAAAAAAAAAAAAAAAAGACCTGAACAGATCATAAAGGGAATTCAAGATATTTTCTAAAAACAATATAAAAGTGGGTAGATTGAGGCAACATAAAACTCTAAATAAAGAGAAATTATTAATAAAAGGTGATATTTCCACATGATGAAACACTGTGAAATATTAAGAAAATATTTGTCATCATGTTTTGTGATATGGGGACATGCTTTTCAATTTGGGATAACAATATTCCCTTGTGTTCAAATTGATGTATGCAAAGATATGGGACAAGAAAAAAAAAAAACAAAACATGCAGAAGCACAGAAGGAAATACCTCCAAGTGTTCATAAGGGTTGTTGCTGGACAAGAGGTTGCACTTAATTTTCAGTTCTTATTTGCAGTTTTCTCTGTCTTTCTGGTATTCCAAATCAAGCAAAAGGCACTTTTGTAATTTTGAATTTCTTTTACTTTTTTTTTTTTTAAGAATAAGAGACAAAACTGAGGTCTGTCTGGGATACAGGGTCCCAGTATAGCAGATCAGGGCGAGTACACCTTGAGGTCCCCCAAAGGGCTGAAGAAAAAATAAAGGATGGCCTAGGATGGGCGTCCCTGGGGTTCCTATCTACAGTCGGGGAGACCAGAAGCAATGCTAAAAATATTAAGGGGGTTTGGGGTCCTCATGTATGTTCTAGGACTCTGAGTAGCTCCAGGGAAGCCATAAAGAGGGAATGTGCTTATCTATGTGACAACCAGGTCTTTAGAGATCATTGAAATTGTCTTGAAAGAGACGTTCAGTGGCAATTGAATAGGGTTAACAGCGGAATTCTGGACCAAAATCTGTGGTCCTAGAGATAGTCCCTCCTCTTCTAATCAAGAGCTTCTTTTCAGTGTGCTGAGAGCTGCATGTTGACTCTACAGTTAAGGGATCTCACCGACAGAGGTAGCTCAGGAGATTATAGTTGTCACGAGGAAGGATGGAGAGCTGCTTCATTAACTCCTGCTGAGCCTGGGAAGAGATTGTTTTTAAATTTTTATTGAGAACTTTAATATATTAACCTATTGCAAATAGGTCACATTCCCATCGAACAAATAATTTAGCTTGCCCATTGACCAGAAAGGAGACTTGGGGATACTATTGGTGCATCTGAATGAAAGGAACACTATGGTTTTCAGTCAAATTCCTACAGTTTTTTGAATTAAAAATATTTGGAAGCAACTATAAATTCCCAGAAATTTGCAAGAAATAGTATAAAGTGGACCACAGTTATTTGTACAGTGCATTTTTTTGAAGATTTGCTTATAATTATGCCACCCACTCACCCCTAAACGTGAGCTACTGTTAAGCACAAATTACTTGATAACTCCTGGTTGCTTGCTGAATGAGTGAGATGCAGTAATCCAACCAAGAACTGGAACACAGTGTGATACCTCAGAACCACTTTAAGCATGGGGAGAAAAGGAATATTATTTGGAGAAGGTTTTCAAGCCCGGTGGCTTTACTGAGACCTGCTGGAACACAAAGCCAGGCTAGCCATGCTGGAGGCTATGCTGGAGGCCACACTGGAGGCTCAGCTTGGGGAGCTCAAGCTCTACAATAGCTGTACACGTCAGATGTGGCTGCTCAAAGAACACAAGTGTCGGAGAGTGGGCCAGGCCTGTTCTTTTAGCCACAGCTGCCTATGGGATCTGTAATCCCCCTCTGTGACATCATGCCTATGACATATTCCCACAAGGTCTGTGGGGGTCATCACACCCAAGCACTCTTTATTATGAACTTAAACAAACACTGTGTCCTGAACCCTCCCTCACCAGTCCTCATGCAATACTATGGTGTAGACCCTCCCATCCATCCGGGTATCTGCTTGGTGAAGAGACCCTCCTTAGTTCAAAACATTTTTGCAAAAGCTGCTACAGATTCACCCTCCCAGCCTCCAGCTTTGTCATATTTTCCCCAGTGAGGGAGACTTTGGTCCTTCTGTCCTGCCTGTCACAGATACAGAAACTTTCAAATATGCTGAGTTCAGGAAAAGTTGTTGAGGAAGCTTGGGGAGGAATTCTGTGAGAACACACCTAAGCACCTTCCTCTGTCCCAGGAGCTGACATGCCTGTCTCATTAGGCAATTTCTCTCTCTTTTCCACACGTATGTGTGGTGTACATACATGTGTGTGCCTGTGGAGGCCGGAGGTTGATGTCGGACACCTTCAATTGCTTTCCACTTTATTTCCTTAAAGAAGAGTCTCTCAAGAGAGCCCAAAGCATGCTGATTCAGCTAGTCTGGCTAGTCGGCTTGCCCCAGGGATCCTGTCTGCCTCCAGAGAGCTGGAATTACAGGGAGGCTGCATTTATGTGGGTGCTGGAAGCACAAACTCTAGTCCTCACATGTGCACACTGAGCCATCTCACCAGTCCCTCAAGCCTTATTCTATAATATTTTATTGCTTTTCCAAGGTGAGCTGAGATATCTGTACAGATGCAGAGTTCTCATATCCTCCATCCTCTACCAAATCCCAAACTCATGTATAGAATAGCCCGTGACAGATCATGCAGTCTAACTTTTGCTTGGAAAAGGTACATGCTTGTAGCATCAACATTGTGCTTCCCACCATAATTCTGAAGTGTAAACAGTCTTCTATCTTATGCCAGGACCCATACAAGTCACGAGAACTCTTCCTGAAAGTCAGACTAGAGCGTTGTGCAACTGGGTTCTCACAGGACCAGGGTACACTGTCTCCATTCACTTTAAAGATATCCTGTGGTTCAAACTACATACAGAATTCTGACATAGATCAGAGAGGAAATCTCCACCATATCAATAGTCTCCCATGTATACCACATGCCTTTGTTCTCCCAACATCCTGGCATGACAGATATGAAAACTGTCTAAGTTTGTGCTGCTCAATTACAATAAACAATTGCCACATGTAGCTATTTAAATTTAAATAAATTTAAATTAAGAAGATGGGGAACTGGATAGATGGATCAATGGTTAAGAGAGCTTTGTGCACAAGCATGAAGGCCTAAGGGGGATCCTTAGTCTGCTTTTTCAGAATGCACACAAATAGCTTGGTATGGGCACACACATCTGTAACCCTGTCCTGTGGGGAGCAGAGACCAGAGAGTTGCTGTGACTCACAAAATTCCAAAGTTCTGAAATCAGTGAAGAGACTCCCTCAAGGAAACAAACCAATGAATGATGGCAGGGGGGACACCCAGTGTTCTCCTCTGTCCTCCATGTGAGTACACAAGGCACCATATCTGTGCACACATATGAATCTACCATATAGTCACACCATACACACACACACACATGAAAAAAATAAGCTTTGACTCCTCAGGTGCACTGGCCACATTCCAAGTGCCCCAAAGCCATGTGTGGCTAGTGGTTGACGCATTGGACAGGGTAGGTCGATAACAGTTCTCTCCTGTGGAAAGTTCTATTGCTCTGAGTAAATGAGTTGAGTCTCATAAGAGATATATGATGGCGAATATTCACTGTCAACCCAATTGGATTTGAAAATGCACCTCTGAGAGTCTCTGTGAGGATACTTCTGGAGAGGTCTAACTAAGGAGGAAAGACCCATCCTGACTGGGGGCAGCACCATCCCACGGGCTAGAATCTTAGACTCATAAGAAGGAGAAAGTGAGCTGAGCACCAGAATTTGTCTCTCTCTGCTCCCTCACTGTGCATGTAGTATGACCAGCCACCCCACACTCTTGCTGCCATGCCTTCTGTGCCATGGTTGTGGTAGCCCCTCAAACTGTGGGATGAAACAAACTCTTCCTTCCTAAGTCATTTTTGTCATAGCAATAAGAGTAACTAATACAATTCATAATTTGCAAAATGGTAGAATGAAAATCAAATCTAGTTTTTTGTTTAACGTGTTTCTAGAGAAATTTTTTGTGATAGAGCCATGAAAGAAAAACCAACCTGCTGAAAGAGGGTACCCAGACCCTCACATTAGCAGTGTAGCACAGACACCTTCACTGCTGTTAATTTTCTTTTACTTTTTATAGTTTATTTATTTCTTTATTTGAGAGGCAGAGGAAGAGAGAGGGAGACAGAGACAGAATGGGCGTGCCAAGGCCTCTAGCCCTGCAAACAAACTCCAGACACTTACACTACCTTGTGTATCTGGACTTATGTGGGTCCTGGGGAATTGAACCTGGGTCTTCCAGCTTTGCAGGCAAGCACCTTAACCACTAAGCCATCTCTCCAGCCCCTCAATTTTCTTTTAAATCTTGGTTAAAATCCATGAAAGCTTTATAGTTGTCATCTTATCAATTTGTTTTTGTCCTTTGTTGGTTTAGTGCCCTGACTCATCATGATGACTGTTAACTATCCAGAATCACAAGTCCTGCTGGTGGTGAACGTGTGACTCCCAAGTCTGTAGTTACAGATGGTGATGACAGACCCACAGGCAGCTGAGGCTGAAAAGATCAGAAGAAAGTTCTCTGCCCTTCCTTTCTCTGGCTCATGTGTTTCTTGGTTGACACATCTGACATCCAGGGTCATCACAGAACTTGAGCCCATGATGAACCCAACCCTGTGCCTGTCCTCCACAATGGCCAGGCTCTTCTGTGTCCCAGCAAGGCCACAGGACTTGAAAGACTTTTCAGATGAATCCTCCTTTTTATTTTTTTATGAGGGCTTTAGGTGTTTGATTATGGTTCACCTCTTTATTGGACCATGACATCCATGAATACTGTGACTCATGGTCACCATGATTGGGTCTCACACTACTGCCCAAGTACCATTTTGACAAAGTATCTTACTATAGGGTGTGGGGCCCTCTGGCCCACTGTCACCTCCTAGAACTATGTTCAGGATAGCAATTGCTTTCCTCCAAGCAGCATAGTTAGCAGAAGAGACACAAACCTTTGCCTCATCGGCATTCATGAGCTGCCCACAGAGCAGGAATCCTTCATACTGGCTCCAGGGAACCACGGGTTCCGGGAGGTCTCGGAGGTAGAGCTTCAGCAGAGAGGCCACTGTGTGCACATCTGTGTCCCTGGAAGAAAAGAAGCCGCACTCTTGGAATGTGAGGTCCAGACCCTCCTCACACCCACTGTGGTGGTTTGATTCAGGTGTCCCCCATAAACTTCAAGTGTTCTGAATGCTAGGTTCCCAGCTGATGGCAACTTGGGAATTAACACCTCCTGGAGGCAGAGTATTGCTGGGGGCGGGCTTATGGGTATTATAGCCAGCTTCCCCTTGCCAGTGTTTGGCACACTCTCCTGTTGCTGTTGTCCACCTTATGTTGACCAGAGAGTGATGTCCACCGTCTGCTCATGCCATCGTTTTTCCTGCCATCATGGAGCTTCCCTCTCGAGCCTGTAAGCCAAAATAAACCTCTTTTTTCCCACAAGCTGCTCTTAGTTGGGTGATTTCTGACAGCAATGCGAACCTGACTGCAACACCCACCTTGATGATCTCCCTGGGTGGACACATGAGCTACAGAGGGTCATGTTGTCAACAGGTAGAGTGTCGAGGAGAGGAAGCAAACCCGCTCTGTTATACGTCCTTCTGGAATACAACCCTGAACATACATGCCTCTACTTCTTCCCACAACCTCCTCAAAGGTAAGTTTCAGATCCACTTTTTCACATCCTCGATTATTTTGATTCAAATCCCTTAGTATTTTATAGCTCACTCTGTCTAATTAGGCTCTGATTTTCATGTGTAAACTCCTTTATGCCCTTGGTTTAGATCTCTTTTATTTCCCACAGTGCTCAAAACAGTTCAGAGATTGGATCATATACTTCCTCAATAGTAATTCAACCAATCATCACCAGGACAGTTTATTTTTGTTCTGTTTTTCTGTATTTATTATGTTCCAGTAGTAAACCCCAGCCTTAACAGGCCACAGAGTGTGGAGGAAGCACATGGTACCAGGTCCTTAGCCAATGTGGTGGGAAACCCAGGACTCCATCAATGTGCCAAATGGATGTGTAGAAAAGGACACCCTGGCCAGAGCTATGAGCCACAGGTGTCTTCTTAGACAAAGCTGTCCCTTGGGTGAGGGTTGAAGCTGGAAAGAGAGGTGGATCAGCCTGGAGTGGGGAGAGGAGGCCCCACTGCAGTGAATGAAACAACACAGAGACCAGTGTCTGACTGACTGACTGATGACTGAAAGGGGCCTCGCTTTGGCTCAGCCTCTCCCAGGTATAATAACACAGGTCGGTAAACCACAGTTCAGGATGCAGATCTGGCCTGGCACCTGCATTTGTGTAAGCCTCAAGCTGAAACTAACTATCACATTTTGATGTGCTTGGAGAAAAGAGCCAAAAGAAGTCTCCCATGATGTGAAAATTACATGAAATTCAAAGTTCAGTGTTGTCTTTGCTTTTTCTTACTGTTTAGCAAGTGCAGCTAAGACTGTCTAGACTGAAAAGCCTAAATATTTAATACATGAAAAGTTTTCTGGTCCCTGGCTTATAGGGCTATTGTGGTTATTCCAAAGTGTTATAAGAGAAAATAAATCTGGATCTACCACACACAATGACAAGGATGTGTTCCGAGAAATGTGTCACTAGGTAATTTAGTCATTATAAGAGCATCATGGAATGATGTTCATGAACCAAGATGATGCGGCCTACTGTACTCCTAAGCCAGATGGCATGTACTGGTCTGTGTGTGGTCTGTCCATGGTAGGATATGCCTCATGGAGGAGGGGAGGGAGGCATTTTAGGCAAGGGAAACAAAAACATCAGGATTTGAGTGTTAAACTGTCTTGGCACCTTCTCACATTTTTTCTTTTGTTTTTGTTTCTG
This sequence comes from Orientallactaga sibirica, assembly GCA_036365145.1. NCBI lineage: Eukaryota > Metazoa > Chordata > Mammalia > Rodentia > Dipodidae > Orientallactaga > Orientallactaga sibirica. The sequence goes on from JAEOAD010000036.1 coordinate 12,724,922, forward strand.
TTCTTGGTTGCCAGTTGCTGGTCCTAACTTCTGCATGCCCGCTCCCTCCCTCTGTCCCCACCCTTGCAGCCTGTGAACTTTCTACCTCTGAAGGAGAACACAGAGCCCGGCCTGCACTCCATGGCAGGAAATCTGGGGCAGGATGTTCCCTTAACATGGAGATTTTGAAAAATCCTACTCTGCTGAGTCACCTTCTAAAAATGCCTCTGGGCAGAACAAGGCTGGGGGGACATGCTTGTCAAAACCTGATGAGAAGTGACCAAGAAAGTGGCAGAAAGACAATTATCTGGCCATCTGTAAGAGGGGAATTTTCCTACTGTCCCTATGCCACAATGCACCCAGTTGCCTTTATGGGAATCTAGGCACTGTGATTTGATCGGGGCCTGTCCTCTACCCCACATTAAATTAAGATTCCATGTCCCCACAATGTCATTTGGGTGCCCCCAAAGTCATGTGAATCTTCAAAGTCCTCACCTTTTGCTCCCCAAGTGCCTTTTACCAGGATTCTACCCCTCTCCCTGCCTCTTGTTCAGTAATACATTGTCCAGTGCCTGGCTTGGCTCCAACCAAAAACCACCCACAGCATGAATGAAGAATTCACAGGGACAAAAACAGAAAAAATGATAAGTGAAAAACTTGCATCCTTTGAAGAGAAACCATTGAAGTGTAAAAAGACAGTTTAGGGCTGGAGAGATGGCTCAGCAATGATGTCCCTTGCCTACAAAGCCTAATGACCCAAGTTAGATTCCCCAGTACCCATTTAAAACCAGATACACAAAGTGGTGCAGGGCCTTGAAGCCTTGGCACACTCATTCTCTCCCTGACTGTCTCTCTTCTCTCTATTTCTCCCTGCTTGCAAATAAATAAATAAATATAATTTTTAAAAGATAGTTTGAAAACTGGGCAAAGTGCCACATGCCTTTAATCCCAGCACTTGGGAGGCAGAAGTAGAAGGATTGCTGTGAGTTCAAGGCCACCCTGAGACTACATAGTGAATTCCAGGTAAGCCTGGGCTAAAGTGAAACCCTACCTTGGGGAAAAAAAAAAGACAGTTTGATTGGGAGAACTAAAAACAGAAAAATATACCCAGTGGTAGAAAGAGAAAGGGATTATAGCCACATACACAGTGGGGACACTTCAAAGTTAGAGACACATGATCTTAGCAGACTAAAATTTCTAAATACTCCAATTTATTTTGACAGAAATGGTGCTGAAAATGCACATTGTTTGGCCGGACTAACTCCTTATTCTTGTTTATTGTGTCTCAGAGTACATGTCATTTTGTGGGGGGCTTCTCTGGTTCTACTAGAACATGTCACAACCTCCCTTTTATAAACTTTCATAGTAATATTTATTTTTCATTTTTAGCACTAATTGAATAGAGTTGATGACATTATTTCTATACATTTTTAAATAAATATTTTGTCAATTTTATTTATTTATTTACAAACAGAGAGAGAGATAGAAGAGAGACAGACAGAGAGAAAATGGGCATGCAGGGCCTCTAGCCACTGCTAACGAACTCCAGATGCATGTTCCCCTTGTGCATCTGGCTTACGTGGGTCCTGGGGAGTCAAACCTGGGTCCTTTGGTTTCACAGACAAACACCTTAACCGTTAAGCCATTTCTCCAGCCCCTCTATACATTTTTGTTACACTGTCTGCCCCACTGTATTAGAGCTCACTCAGGTATCATCTTACTGTCTAAGTTTTCAGGATCATTTGCTTTGAGTTGGTTGTTCCTCTAAACCAAAAGAACAACCTTAAATGGTTCTTTTTAATTCAATGCCTGCTGAGTTCTCGTCCATCTCCGGTGAGTCACAACTTCAGACCTCTAAGATGGCACTGCCAGCTGCCTTGGGGCCTAGATATATATCATGTGGAGTGCCTGTCCATTCTCACAGAGAAGTGAACTATGGGAAATATAATAGCTCAGTTACCAGGTAATGTCCTAGCCCAGTAAAAAAACTGACAAGGAGATTTTAAATTTGCATTTGTGTGTTTCGTGAGAACCATGAATATCTGTGCTTGAATCTCAACAAGCTAGAGCTCCTATGTTTCCTTCTATTCACGTGAAGAAATGCAGATATGATGGTGGAACCAAATATGGTTAATGTAAGGGATCGGGGGCAGGGGGCGGGGAGGCATCCACTATCAAGACATTGACCTCCCAAGCCCTCCATGACACTTACTGATTTATTTTTATTTATTTATTTTTTTTGGTTTTTCAAGGTAGGGTCTCACTCTGGTCCAGGCTGACCTGGAATTAGCTATGTAGTCTCAGGGTGGCCTCGAACTCATGGCAATCCTCCTACCTCTGCCTCCCGAGTGCTGGGATCAAAGGCGTGCACCACCACACCCGGCTTTCACTTACTGATTTCTAAAAAATTATTTTCAGGGGTGAAAGTGCTATAACTGTAGAAATGTTTAGCTGACTCAACAGTAGTGTCTGAGACCAAAGCTTGCAAGGTGCTGTGCCCTAGTGATGTGTAGTGGAGAAGGCATGCACTTAACTAGGACACACTCTTAGAAGAAGCTTTGGCCCTAAATATGTTGGAATGTAGCTAGATAACAAGAATGAAAAGAGTCAGTCACTCTCAAATTAGGCTTGTCTTCTTAAAGGTCACATGGATCAAAGTACTGGCCCTGGAAGGACCTCTTGTAGAGTCCATGTGGTCCTTCCTACTTGTGTGTGTGCCAACTCCACCCCTCAGCTCTAGACAAGGAGGTATCATGATAAGATATGACAACTATCCTCCTTCCAGCCCTAAGAATTTCATGGGAATCAAAGACTCCAACATTACTGCCTATGCTGACTGGACAGTTCTGAGCTATCATCAAAACAGTTATTTAGCAAATCCCATCAGTGACCTCCCCCTTTTTGGTTTACTGATTCGCAGTGTTTTAGTAATAAGCCACTTTCAATAACCTCAAACCTAATTAAAACTTAAGAAGAGGGCTGGAGAGATGGCTTAACGGTTAAGGCGCCTGCCTCCTAAACCTAAGAATGCTGGTTCCAATCTCCAGCGGTTCCAATCTCCAGGTCCCACATTTAGCCAGATGCAAAGTGACACAAGGGCACAATGCCGCACTTGACCACAAGGGGGTGCACACATCTGGATTTCGTTTGCAGCAGCTGAGAGGCTGCTGGCGTGCACTTCTCTATCTGTCTTCTTCTCCCCTCTCTCTGTCTCTCTCTGTCTCTCTCAAAGAAAAAAAAACTTAAGAAGAAAAAACAAATACAAAGGCTGTGAGCATAACAGAACAGGTACCTGCACATTAAACTTAACTTACAATGCTGTCATAAAGTCCCCAGATTTAATGCCCATAACCTGCTATAGTTCCAAAAACAAAAATGTCATTCCTCGCTTTAAAGCTCAGCACCCTTAGTAAACTAACCTATGACTTATGGTGGTCCAGGCTAGGACTGTGGCAGTGAGCCTGAAAGATGTTCCAGAGGAAAAGTGGGTTGCACTGATGAGGAGAATAGAGCTAAGGATGAGGAGCAGTGAGAACGCCTGCACACACATGGCAGCTTAGGTCCTCTGTTTCCCTCTGTCCTAAGTAAGCACTAGGGGATTTCAACATTTCAAGATCCAGTAGAGTTCAGGCCCATTTTTGAATCTTGATTGATGGGCTGCTGATTTGGAAATAAGAGCTGGTCTGATGCCAGCAGGACTAGTGAAATGCAGGCAACTGGGTACTGCATAGCAGACAGCATTGCAGTGTTGGGGTGGAGCTGTGCTGGCTGAGCATGACAGAGGAGGACAGTTCTGTTGGGTGGCTGGAGAAGTGAGAGGAGAGGAATGATAGGAAGAAGTCCCTATATCCAACACATGGCTGAGAACCTGGAGACTTGGGAAACTATGAGGCTACCATGATAATGCATATGTTCATCAAAAAGCTCAGAACTGAGTTCAGAATCACAGAGGACTGTGGACTTGTACAGTCATAGGGATTCTAGCTCTAGTCACTTCTGGAATGCTAAGGAGTTGTTCTGGACCTAGCATACAGATCTGGTACATTCTCTATCCTGTGTTTGTGCAGGTAGCTCTGATTGTCCATGCTTCTCACCAGCATGTGAGGTGATTACAGTGAGTTTTAGGCTAGGTCTCAGCTTTCTCCCCTCCCTGCATCTCCCCTTCTCTCATATCCTAAACACCACTCTAGCCTTCTCAGCAAGGTTTTAGCCTCTGTTTACGTTATCTCTCACATAAACCCTGCATGCTAACTGTGCCCCAGGAAACACATTTAGAATGCAGAGCATAATAAAAGTTCCTCTGCTGTGAGCCAGGGCTCTTGAAGCCTCTGAGAAGGTCTCTGGATCCTCTGGGTCCTCCTGCCTCAGCCAAGGCGGGCAGAGGACAGATGAACCGTGTGGAGGAGCACAGCGTACCTGTCAAAGGAGGGCCGCTCCCCGGCATCAAAGGCATCTCTCAGCTGCTTCACCAAGTTGTCCTGCCCAGGCAGACGGAAGATGCCTTCTTCATTCACGCCATGCTCCAGGATGAACTCTGCACACTTCTCCACCAGGATGGGCACCAGGTGGGGGCCAAACTTCTGCTCGTAGGCCACAGTCTCATCCAAGCGCTGGCCAAACACTGCTGGAAGAATGAAACCAGACCCCCTTGTTATCCTGACCTTTCTTGGATCAACTAACGATCAAAGGGCTTTTGGCCCATTTCCTGATTTTTCTGTGTCACCCGCAACTTTAGAGATTTTAAAATAATGATACTAAACAAAAATGGGAGACAAATTATTCACATTTTCTAGTGCTATAAATTTGGAGCTGTCTCTGTCAGTTTCTTCCTATCAACCTATCCTTTATCCATATTAAACATAACAGCCAGTTTCTATGGAGCACTGCACTAGGAGGCATGCCATGACCTCACCTTTGCTCATTTAATCCTGACAGTAGCCCTGAGGTGGCAACACTGTCACAATTACTTTATTGTCAGCGACACTAACCCTTGGAAACATCAGAGAACTTGCCAGACCAGGAGCTCAAGACAGAAGGTAAACCTAGAAGCTAAGCCTAAAAGCAAGGCCCTGAAATGTGGTGAGTAGCCTGATCTGAATTCTGCTGGTATTCTTGAGTCTTGAAGCACAAAAGCCCATCACTCGGTCATCTCATACTGAGTTAAGCCATTGGGCACCTAAAATAATGTAGGTTATTTGTTCTACTATCATAAGTGCAGCCATGTGAACACGTTCACTGAAATGTCCACAGCACAAATGCATAATGTCTAATTGTTGTTGCATTAATTAGTGTTGAACTAGAACATTTGCCTTTGAACAAATGCCTTTGAACAAAAACTAATTCAAATGCCTTTGAATTCGTGTTTGAATTGAAACATTTCATTCTTTGAACTATTTCCTTAAGGCAAATTTTCATATGTAGGACTATAGGGTCAAGTGGTTTGAACATTTTCATGACCTGATGGCATGCAAATTGCTTTGTAAAAATATTTTTCCAAATTATACACCCTTCAGCAAAGCAAGTATGGACCAGCTCCACCTAGCCCTGCCAGGGCTTGGCTCTGTAATTTCCCCACCCTCATGCCTAACAAGATTAGCTCTAAATGAAGACAGTTACTGCCCACCTATTCCCCTGCCAGGCTCCCCGGCCCATGTTCTACAGGTTCAGAAGATGGCAGTGGCTTTAGTTATGTCATAATTGGGACTCTACCCCATCCAACACTAGAGCATCAATTTGCAAAATCCTTTGGTGTACCTCAGGAGTCACTGTGGCTGGCTGCTCCCCTCTATCCAGACCATAATGAACACAGATTCTACCTGGGGAACTGCCAGGTTCTTGAATCAACATCCCTCCTGGCCTCCAGTCCCTCTATTGTCATTGTCAAAGTCTCTTCTTTCTACCATTTTCAAAACCCTTCTGCCTCTTACTTTTCTAACTCACTGGTTTGTCTGAACACCACTTCTGTTGCAGTTACTTTCTCATTGCTGGAACAAACATCTGACCAGAAGCAGCTTCTGGGAGGAAACGGTTTATTTCTGGCTCCTCATAGCCTTGCCCGCATGGTGTCTAGTGCTGGTATGTAAGAGCATGAGATCTGATCTCAAACAGAGCTGCAAGCTGTCTGACCTGGTACCCCTTGGTGCTGGCCTGACACCCACCAACCCTGTTGGTGTGACTTTTTCCCCTATGTTCAAAGGCAATTCACCCTCATCATCCCAAAATGTGAGATTCTCCAGTCTGTATATCCTTGGACAGATTCTTCTTCCTTTCCAGTCATGCCCCCTTCCCAGGCCTCCAGGAATTCTATTCATCTTCCCTAGACTCTCTGTGATATTAATGTCTCTGCCAGATCTTTCTGGCCACAACTAGAGAGACCATATCCCCACTCTTGAGCCCACCTTGCTCTTGCATATCCCATCCCTCACTCACTGAGCTGTCATAATTTGTGTGTCTGTGTTCCTGCAGGATCACAAGCCCATTTGGTTAGCAACAAACATGTGGAAGACCTCTTCTCCCCCGGTGAGCCCAACACAAAACAGATGTTCAACAAATTTTGCTGAATTAATTGATCAATTTGATTTTAAGCAATTATTTTCCATCAGTCATGATTATTTTGCCCTTATTTTAGTTAAAATACTAGTCAGCATCTTCCCCCAAAATGAGCCCAGCTTCTTACTGACAGTCACCAAGTGTCCTATATGCCCAACAGCAGAAGGAACACGGAAGATCTCATCATTGTTTCCAATTATCCTGGGATGGGGAGATTGATCAGCATTTAAGGCATTTGCTTGCAAAGCCTAATGACCTGGTTTGATTCCCCAGTGCCCATGTATAGTCAGCTGTGCAAAGTGGCACATGCATCTGGAGTTCATTTGCAGCATATGGAGTTCGTTTTCAGTGACTGGAGGACCTGTTATGTCCTCCATCTCTTTCTCTCTATCTCTCCTTGTCAATAAATAAATAAAAAAAAAAAAAAAACATTTCCCCAATCAGCTAGCCCTCCCATTATGAAAATGACAAGCTCACAAAAAACGTGGCAGGAGACAATGCAAGAATGTCCACACTAAATTGGGTTTCTATTTTCTGGGAAAGAGCTTAACAGACATTTGAACCAAATCAGAAAGTCATAATTGAAATGACCTGACTCAAAATACAGACCACCATGCCACACTTGAAAAATTTTCTTTTGGGAGGTCTAGGAAAAGGCCATCAGAGTGGGACGCAGGTGTCTCCTAGAACAGTTGAAAGTAGAGTTCAAGAGCCTGTGGATCTCTGTGACCCACAGAGAAGTCTGCCTTTTCTCCTCATCCAAGTCCATCAACCTCATCCTGCATTGAGGCCGCATACCCCATATCATTCTCACCAGTGTATCAATTTCCTCACATTACTTTGTCCTCCACAATCCCAGTGTCTGTGCCTCTGTCAGGCCACTGCGAACACTGAGGGAACAGGGCACTGCCCAATCCTAGAGATGTATAATTAAAGTCTTTGCAAGTCCTCAGTTCCAAATTCTCACCACTCCCCTGAGTCCACCAGCCCTCCCCTCCTCTGCCTCAGCAGGCAAGATCACTTATTCCTTTCCCCATCTCTCCAAGGAACAAGTGAATCCCTCTCCCTAGTGCCTGCCTCTTCACCACTCCTCCTCCACTTGGGCTGTCCCCACTCAGGGAAAAACAGGCTTTGCCTTTCCTGTAGGTGCTGTTTTCTTAGCCTGTGGTCTACATGCCTTCCTCCCTTCCCAGAAGTATTTTTTTGTGTGAAAAAATTTCTCATTTGATATGAAGCACCCATGAGTATAGGTCTTTGCCAATTTAGGAGAACAGAATCATCTATTCCAGCTCTCATGAAAATGACCAACACTTGCTGTTCTTCACCAGTTTACTCATGAAAAACGTGTCTGCTCCAGAGGGATTTCTCCCTCCCACTTATTTCACTTATTCAACCCTCTGCAACTTAGTTTATTTTCATTAGTTTCTCTCTCTCCATTGACTCTTCCCACTAAGGTTTTTGGGGTCCTCCGGATGGCCAGGTTCAGCCTAGGATGATTCCACACCCTGGTCTTCTCTGGAGACTGATGGTTTTGTGTCTCCTCTCACTTAATACTACATCCCTATCTCTATGTGGCTATAAAACACCATTCTCATCCCATCCCATGTCCCTGATGTCCCTCAGCCTCTGTTACTAAGCCCCATCCTCCAGGGGCTCCTGTGTATGACACTGCCTGCTTCCCAGCTCAGGTTACTCTTCTCACCTACACATTCTCCTTGAGAACATAAACATGGTTCCATACATTTGGGTATTACCTATAAACTGGTAACTTATACCTGTATCCATGATCCAGATCTCTCTGTCTTCCTCTCCATCTCTGCCTTCCTCTTCCTTCCTTCCTCTCTCTCCCCACCTCTCTTCTTTTCTCCATTTCTTCTCTCACTCCCTCTCTCCATCCTCTATTCCCATATATCCCACATGTGATGGCAGACCTCCCATTGTGTTCCTTAATTCCACTCTCCTCAAACCCCTTAGTTCCTGTTTCCCTCTCTGCCATTCTGACAAGCAACAGTGTTCAGTCAGTGAAGCACCAAGTGCTTTCTGGAACTGAGACGACAAAGCCACCCTCACCAGGTATCTGCACTCACTTCACCCAGTCAGCAAAGCTGTGAGCATCAGTTATTTGTAGTCCTCTCTCCCTCCAAATAGCTCAGGCCAGGCCATTCTAAATAAACTTGAATCAACTCTGGATCCTCATGCTGCTTTCTATATTATTGTTTTATTTTTTCTCTGGCAACTTACAAAGTCCTTCCACCAGAATTCACAAAATCATTCAGCAAATCAGCTGCAGGCTTCTTCAAGTGGAGATGATGACATAAAGGCCAAAAAGCAGGCTTTTTAAAGTTAATGCCCTTCTTCCTATTTCCCTCAGAAAGCGCAACCTTCCAGAGGAAACAAGGGTCTCCCTCTTCACCCCCAGAGCTCTGGTGTGTACCCATATTTGCAGTTTTGTGATGACTTGTTTAAACATCTCTCTTCCCCTGGGCTGTGGGCTCCTCGGAGGCAGACAGCCCGTCTGGCTCACCCTCTATTTTTATCTCCTGGCACACAGCTGGCATATGCGCTGGCCCAGCCCTCAAGGAGCATTCTACCTGCTGTCTCCTATGCTTCCCATTCTTCATGCACCCTTCTCTCTGCTCAGCCCTTCTCCAAGCCTGCTCTGGACAAGGAGATCGATGGCCCTTGCATTTTTAAATGGAGGAGTTAAATTTCCAGACCTCATCTCAATCAGAAGCATGCTGCACAGTAAGCCACTCTCTCCCAATCAGCTGGCTTCTGGCACTCCACCCTCTCAGTTCCTCATTCATGTCATTGACTACTTCCACTCAACTTGCTCAACATTTCTTCTTTTCTCTCTTTCCTCTAAGGGTCAGTCTGTCTCAGGGCCACACTTCCTTATAATCTCAACCCTTTAAATTCACCCACATGATGAAGACCTCAAACTTTATATCTGTAGCCTAGAAACCAGTCAATGCTACTTCCTCAGGGAGAGCCCACAGCTGCATGCTCTAGAGAATGAAGGTTGCTGTGTCCCTGTGTTCTCCAGGTTGCCTAGGTCAGGTTTGTCATTGATCCTCTCAGATCACACTAGACTTAGAGTCCAAAATATCCCTGGAACTCCAAAAGCCCCATCCTGAGTTGTACTGGTCTCCAGATACTTGTTTCTATCATTTGGTTCCATATGCACAAAGGAAAGCCTGGCTGTGGGAGGGCAGTGGGGCAGATGTTGCTCAGACAAGGCTAGCCCCAAGCCCCCTTATGCCCTCCTAGGTTGTATCTACTCCTTCTAGTCTCTTGAGCTTCAGTTTTATCCTCTGTCCTAAGGGTGGGGTCTGATTTAATCCACAGCACTAGAACTCAGTGTCATGCTGAGTCAGTCACAGTTAACAGAAGCTCTTCCATCTTAGCAGCTATAAAAGTTAATTAATTACAATAATTACATGCAATGTAATTGTTATAATTGCTAAATGCAGCATAATTATTATAATAATTGGGCAATGTAATTGGCAAATTTGATCCTGGGAGCTGCTTGCCTTAGATGTCCAGGTGCACTGCTGCCTGAGCCTCCGAAGAGTCCTACAGAGTGGACACTGATTCCCGTCACAGATGAGAAAACAGCCTCAGTGGGGGCTGGGGGCATGGCTCAGTGTTTCAATGGTTAAAACTACTTGTTTGCGAGCCGATCAACCTGAGTTCAATTTCCCAGTCCCCATGTAAATCCAGACACAAAGGGCCACATACATCTGTTATCCCAGTGCACCTATGGTAATGGGAAGCAGAGCCAGGGGACTCCAGAAGCTTATGGACCAGCTAAGCTGGCGCACACACACTACAGCATGAGATGAGACAGCCTACTCGAGAAAGGTAGAAGAGAGACAAACAGCTCGAGGCTATCCTCTTACTTCTACACATGTGCAGTGGCACACGTGCCCATCCATACACATACACACACACATCCTACACACAAACACGCAGACACACACAATTTAACAAAAAGCTACCTCAGATTGTTGGAATTCGTCTAAGATAATACTTCCTCTGTGATTCTATATTCTGTACTTTACTCTCCTTTGATTAAAGTCATTAGGAAGTCAGGTCATTATCTCAAAAGTAAAAAGAAAAAATGCTGGGGATGTAGTTCAGTGGTGGAGTGTTTGCCTTACCCACATACACACAACAACAACAACACAGTGAAATAACATTGAGACATCATCCAATACATGTCCAGGAAAGGACCAAGGTGGATATTTTTGGTGCTCCTCACCAGCCATGGGGATGCTTTGGCACCTGCCCAGCCCTCTCCCACACAACTGTCCTCCCCACTCACCTTTACACATCAACTCTAAGCGTTTACAAAGTGAACATAAAGCTGTGGGACACAGTAATGGTAAAGTGCCAGACATGCCATCACACCTCCCCTCACCTAGAACAGCCACCAAAAGGTGGTATTACATTATCACCAAAGAGATGGTCTATTTACTGACCTAAAGCCCCTCCCTGGAGTGGCTAGGAACCCCACGGAACTGGGTGGGTTGGGGAAGTGAAAATGAAAAGATCAGCCGTGACCTCCCACCTCCATTATCACTCAGATTTCTGAATTCAGGAAGAGCCTGTCCCACGGCTTCCAGACAAGCAGATCCCCTCTCCCTGCTGTTTCCCAAGACTCAGTTCTAGGATAATACCCATCCTTGACAGGACAGTGTGGCACAGCTGAGAAAGTGTGCAGCAGCTAAAGGATTGAATCACAAAATAGAGAAGAAATACCTTTTTTTCGGAGCTTGGGGGCTTTCCTCCTGAAATCCCAGCAGAAGAGCAGCGCCAGGGCAGGAAAGCCACAGCCCAGCTCCCAGCGCGGCATCCTGGGAACATGAGGCATGGCCGCTGAGCACCCAGCCTCTGCCCAGCCAGCCTGAGGCCTCTCCTCCCGCTGGAAGCACGGTCCTCTCTGGCTTCCAGATCAGCACATGCTTGCAAGACTGCTCAGGTTGGGCGGAACCCAGAAGATGTGTTGGCACCTGCCCGGCCCTCTCCCACACCACTCTCCTCCCCACTCACCTTTACACACACAGGACTCCTGGCTTTTACAGGATGAACATAAAGCTGTCAGGCCCCAATAATAATAAGTGGCTCCTTTTACTTAGCAGCTAATTGTCAGCTGCCATTCAGGGGACATCTCAGAGGTGGGTTAAAAAAAAAAAAGCAAATTCCGCATGCAAGCGCTTACCAGCATTGCGCCATATATCAAACTGTCTGGCAGGAACACAAAATGTCACTTAGCTTTTATGAAGCCAGCCCACCCTCCCCTGAAAAGGCTTTCAGAGTCACAGGCAAGCTAGGTTGGGGCTTCCAAGACAGTAAGCTGGGAGGTGGGCGCTTGGGTAACTGAGCCGTTTTCCCCTCCTGTGGGGAAGATTAAAGACAGTGCCACAACCAACCAGTCACACCCTAGAGACTTGGGGTGGTCTCCCAGTGTCATAGGGGACCAGGCAGGAACAGCTGCCAGGAAAGGCCTAGGACAATCTCATACTGCCAACAAAATGTTCATTCTTCTGTCATTCCCCAGCCAGAAATCAGGACTCATCTTTGACACCACCTTTTCCCTCAGTTCCCCACATCCTGGCAATGTCACCTGTGGGGTGCTGTGCAAACCTGTTGGATCCTCCCCGACTCCACTGCCACCCCTCCTGTCCCAGCCACTATCTGTCATCCTCTCTTGTTTGGATGGCAGCTTGAGTTTCATAGCTGGCCTCCTGTTTTGACTGATGTGTTACTTCTGGCCTCAGCCATGCTCCACGCAGAACCTAGAACGGTCTTTTACTATACCACTCTCTTGATTGACACCTCACCACACCACCACAATGGCTACCTACTGGTCCGGGATAAAAATCCAGCATCATGGACAGCCTGCCTTACTGTTAGCACCTTCCTCTCTCTCCAAAGAGCCTGCTTTCCTTTCGGTCTCAGGACATTTGCACTTGTGGTGGCCCTGGTGGAAATACCATATTCCTCTCTCCACTGCTCTGGCTGGCTGGCTGTCGAGAGCTTAATGATACATCCCTCATTCAGGGAAGCCTTCCTCAGCCTTCTTCACAAAGATATCACTTTGTTTCTCAAAAGTGATATTGTGTCTTTTTATTTCATGGTACTTTTCAAGATGACACTTGTATGCTCTTCCTTGGAGCTGTTGAGTAATTTCTGTCTTCTAGCAGACTGTGAGCTCCTTGGGAGAGGGATTATGTTAACTCCTCCCTCCCTCTACCTCCTTCTGTCTCTCCTCCTTTAACCTTTACACACACACACACACACACACACACACACACACACACACACACCAATGCAGGCCTGGGGCCTAGTGCATGGCTCAATAAAGTTGTTGAGTAAATAATAAATAATTGTCTGCCTTGTGTTAGGAACTGGGGGAAGAGGAGATTAGAGAATTAGTAGTAATAAATAAAAATCATCTGGTTTAATTAGAGAGAGACCAGTTCATACAGACTAGCCATGACTGTAGGGACCACGCACCCCACAAGCTACACTGCATTGTGAATTGTGGAACCATGTAGTAAAGGGTTGCAAAGAAGATTTTTAAAACTTAGAAAAAGAAAAGCACTCCAAGCTTATAATAATTCAGTATTTATATATTATATGCCTTGAATTGGCAAACACACAAAGATACTTAAACACAGGCGCCCTCCTTAAAACTGGACTGGCAGAGCAGGAAGATGAACAAGTGAATGCAAGTGCCAGGGCAAGCCTCCAAAGGAGGAAGAAAACAGCCTGGATGGAGAACCCATGTACAGCCTAGGCTGCCTGCTCCAGGAGGGCTTGCTGAACAGACCCTGGGTGTCAGTGTGAGGACTGGGGCAGGGAGCAATCCTATGCTGACAGGGGAAGTAGGAATGGCTCTGTTCCCTTCTCTTGCTTAAATGAGAAAGACCTGAAAAGGCATCACAGCCTTCCAGCTGGCCCTCAGGAGAAGCTGTGAATAGCTAGCCTGCTGAGAGGATAAGGTAAGAATGCCAAGGAGGTGAAGAGACTATGGAGAGCTAGCTCTGGGAAGCAGGGAGAACTCAGAGCTTAGAGTGCCTCCAGGCCTCTCCTCCAGCCACTGTTTAGGTTCAGTGAGGAGTTTGCCCAGTTGTCCAGAGTTTGGCTTCTCTGTTAACATTGGGATTCAAGTGGGCTACAGGTATCTGAGGATAACCTGCTGTGGGAAGAAACATTATTCATGTCTAGCTATTGTTCTGGGGAGAGTTTTCACAGCTTTCAATAGATTTTTTTTTTCTAAGGGGCCTTTTAATAATAAAGAGGCTTGCTATCGACATGCTTGGAAGGAGATGATTCTAGAATGAGCAATTCTCTTACTGATCTTTTCTCAGATCAGCTGACCATCATCCATGGAGAGGAGAGCCTGAGATAGTGACTCTGCTGCAAGACCCTTCCTTCACTTGTTCATTGGACACATATTTACTGGGCATCTGCCTAGCCAGACACTGTTGCAGTTCTGGGATACATAGAGACAAACAGTGCCTGTCCCATAGATCAAAGCTTTCAATCTAGTGAGGGGATACTATGAACCAAAAATGAGTAAAATATTTAGTAAAGTAGAAGGGAGTACAGGGCTGGAGAAATGCTTAGTGGTTAAGGCATTTAACTATGAAGCCAAAGGACCCAGGTTTGATTCCCCAGGACCCACGTAAGCCAGATGCACAAGGGGCACATGCAACTGGAGTTCATTTGCAGTGAGTAGAGGCCCCAGCACACCCATTCTCTCTCTGTCTGTCTCTCCTCTATCTCTGCGTGCAAATAAATAAATAAAATTCTTTTAAAAAGAGAAGGGAGTACATGTTAGGGAGAAAAAATGAAAAAACAGGGCTAGGGAGAGATGAAGTAGGAGAAGAAAAGGATGAAAGGCTAAAATAGAATGATCAGGAGAAGGCTAACTGAGGTCATTTTTAAATAAAATCCTGAAAAAAAAAAATAAAAACAAAACAAAAGCAAGGAGCCTTGCAGAGGACCCCAGGGGAGAGGAAGCTGAGAGTGCAAAGGCCCTAAGGCAGGAGCATGCTGGGATATGTGAGGGGGCTGATGATGCTCAAGGGCAGAGAACATGGGAGAAGCTTCTAGAAAATAAGAACAGAGAGGCAAGGGGGTGGTGACTATATGCTGTGAGTGAGCATAGGACTTTTGACTTCGAGTGAGAAAAGAAGAAATCCTGATTGTGTGCAGTTTCAGCCTGGGTAGTGTCGAGCAGAGAAGGATCTTGACATGACAGGGATTGCAGGCCCACTTAAGCTGAGTGAGATCAGAGGGCACAAAGGCAGTTGTGTAAGTGGAGATGAGTTTGTACCAGGTAGCAGAAGGGAAGGTAATGAGGAGTGGTCAGGCTGTACCTAGAAAAGGTTGCCTGAGAGCTGGAAAGAGGCAGCAACGTCTCGGTGACTTCACAGTGTTTGGGGGCATGTCCTGTGATCCAGGCATGCTTTGCTGGTAGTACTGTGTGCAAAGAAGCCCCGGCCTTGCTCTTCTCCAGCTAGTGCCTAGTGCAGGTCATCTATTCCCTCAGGACTGGGGTCCCACTTACACACAGAGAGATCTAATGTCTGATGTGCTCATTGGTCTTGGAGAGGTGCTTCTGTCTTACAATGTCTTGTTATTTTCGTATCTGTGATTTTGGTTCAATGAGTAACTGACAACACCCAGGGAACACCCATGCTACATGGGAGCCAACACTGTTCCTTGAATAAGTGCGCAGGACTTCCTCTCCCCTGAGCGTGCCATGCCCCTCCCCCCAGGAGTTACACTTGATTTACTTCTCTGGGTGGTGGCTGAAGGAGGGCTGGGGGAGGGAAACTCCCTGGGTACAGGGACAGAGGTCAGCAGGTCGCCATGGCTAAGCTCAGCCAAGCACATCAGAAGGCACAGGTCCCAGTGAAAGTATAAAGCTGACCTTGTGACTGGGAGCAGGTGCACACTTAGGTGACATTCATGACCTCTGTCAGTGCAGACAGCTCAAAGCCCTTACTGGGGAAAGCAGAGAGTGGCATCAGACTCAGGATCTCACAGTCCAGGGCATGAGGAAGCTTCCAGCTAAGACTATCCAGGCCAAAACCACACACAATCAGGATTTCACCCATTAAGAAACCATCCTGGCCCAATTAGCTCAGGAAAAGCACGCGTGTTGAGGGCTTGGGAAATAGCTCATGAAACCGTGACCTTTCTGTACTTGGATGCAGGTGTATTGAGGGGGACTATAGCAGGCACTCTTGGGTTTGACTATCCTGTTTTGTTTTCTTCTCTTCTCAAAGCCCCTGCTGGTGGGCCACAAGACATGGACCCACAGAGGGACTCCTGACCTGCACTGAGCCAGGTAGAGCTTCTTTCTCAGGAGTCTGCAGTGGGGCTGCAAAAGCTGAGCTGGTACTGATAGGAGTGGCACAGGGAAGCTGGCAGGCACAGCAGTGTGTGGGACAAGTGTGGGCGCAAGAGGGATGCTGGCTAGGTGAAAATAGGCAGGTGTGAAAGAAAAGCAAAGTGAGCAATGCATAGCCCCTGAGAAGCTGACGGATGAGCTTAGAGTCCTGTTCCATTTCTTAGCTGCTGGCCCTGTAAAAGGGTCACGACAGCTCCTGTGTACTGTGTCTACTGGTAACCACTCCCACAGCTCTCTTGATTGCATATCACTGGACACAATTTCTATCCTGTAACCAAAATAATGCCCAAAATGAATCAGTTAAAATCCTTTAACAATATGGGGTAATTGTCAGTTATAAAGATACCAAATTGCATATATTCCACATTTATCTTTCTGAAAAATGAATATGTAAAATCTCTGGTTGGAAAAAAAAACATAAAAATAGCTCTGATGTTTTAAGAAGCTTTTTTCAATTTTATATAACATTATTTTGGTGTTCATATAATTTTTGAAAGAAAATTGTTGGGAAATCAAATCAATATTTATATTCAAGCATGAAAGCGTCCATAAATGATTTCTAAAATAACAGACAGCACCATCATAAATAATTAGGTAGTTATACAGTTTTCTTGGGGTTGATACAAGTAGTTTATGTTCCTAAAAAGTTGAGGATGGTGTCTTACAAATGTATGCATTACAAATGTATGCATATGCCTTCTCTCATATTTTTTATAAAATGAGGAAAACATGCTGGATACATGTGTTGTTGATTTCAGATCTTTTTTTTTTTTTTTTTTTTTTTTTTTTGCATTAGTTTTGTTGTTACTGTTGTTTGGGATTTTTGAAGTCAAGACTCTGCTCTAGTGTTATCACTAAGATTCCCAGAAATCTTAATCTTAGAAAGTATTTAATGGAGAGTTCCTCACATGCCTGGGAGCGCCCCCTTGTACAGCATGACCACGCCTCTTCTGGACAGCAGCTATCTTCTTGTGCTGACCAACCTCAGTTACAGAGCTTGCCTTCAGCCCTCTCCGGCCCCACAAGGCCCATAATGGGCAGACCCACAATGCTACATGAGTCCACCTTGTCAGGAACCAGGATCAGCTGCTCCAGATGACAGTGCCTTGGCCCAGATCCAAGAAAGGCCTACTTTGAATGTCACACATCTTTGCTACAGTACAAAGGACTCACATCCCTCCATTTGATCTGGAGTTGGCTCTGTGAGGTGACCCAAGAGGAAAACTAGAAGCTGTGAAACCTCTTTCCCCAAATGCAGGAGAGGACCTGGCCCTGTTGATGGCCTCAGGTTATTCCTGGGTTGTCTCTCCTGAACACTGTTCAAGGAGGGGTCATGTCTGGAGCAGCTGCCTTCTTGTCTCTGAAGAGTCAAGGCACTGGCCTAAGGGCACCTGCCCAGGGGCATCTGTAGAAGTCCTTACCTCCAGAGGGTGTGCCAGCGACTCTCCTGAGGAACTTCACCCACTCCTCCATCTCTGCCTGGGAGCTGGCCATGAGGACATAGGAGTCCTGACCCAAGCGATTCTGGTCCCATGAAGCTGGAAGAAAGAACAGTGCAGATGACGGTTGTAGAGTGGGAGGGGCCAGAGCCAGGAGAAGGGAGGAGGAGGGCTGGGCCTGATTTGCCCCTTAGTTCATGAAGCACTGCCAGTCAAAAAGGCATTATATAAGTGCCATGGGCCTGGATCTCTGTGTCCTCTCCTGTCATTTGCCAAAGCTCTAGTTCTACAGTCAAGTCACTGAGCATTAACGTTGCCAAGGCTTTGGCTGAGAGCTGCTCCCATAGAGATCACATTTTCTACCAAGAGCAAGTGTGCTGTGCACTTCAGTGTTAGATGAGCTATGTCAGTTCTCAGATTGGCCTCCAAGCACATGTTCTTGGAATGTTCACAGAACTGCACCAAATGAGCACCCACTTACTTACTGGGCCTCCTTTGAGCCCTTGGTGCTAGTTAGTCAACTAGGATAAGTTCACTAAGTATATGAAGAACTGCTATGATTTTTTTGGTTAGTTAATCGGTTGATGGACAGAACACTGCCGTGACCCCTGGGATCTAGAAGTAGAATGCATAAGTAGAATGCATGCTATACCTACCGGGAATTACTTCAAAGACAAACTTCCCGACTTCTTCTGGGTTGGTGGCAATCTCTTTGATCATACTGCCTGGCAGATACACACAACCCTGAAAGATAAGAAGTTAGGCCTCTCATATAATCAGCAACTTTATCATTTATGTACCAAAATTAAGCTGAAGAACAGATGAGACAAGGACAGTTGAGAGAGAAGGAGGTCATATGGAATGGAATGCAAAAAGCAGTGCCCCAGTTTGAATGGAGACCTTCTGTGACTCGGGCCTTGGTGAAATAAGATGCAGCTGTCTGGGTACCTAGAGAAAGGAGGACAAGGTCCTGACAGGAAAATGAACCCAGAGGGCATCATTACCAGCACTTGCCACCTCCCACCTTTTCAAGACTCAACTTTATGGTTAAACCAGACCTTTTATGTGAAGGCAGGGCTGAGCCTAGAGAACCATGCTACCCATCTGCCTGCCAGAGGGAGTCACGCCATATTGCATTGCAGGAAGCCATTTGGGAGACATAGTGACATGCTACTGAGCAGCATTGCATAGGTTCCTGCCCCTTTGTTCACCCTGCTAGTGTTTGTTTCATTCCTCTGGTACACTTCCAAGCAGGGCACTGCTACAGCAAGTGAGGAAACAGGATCAGAAAGTATCCTGTAGCTTGCCCACACATTGCCACAGTCAATGGCAGAATGGTGGCTCATCCCAGAATGAGCTCCTAGCCACTTCTCCTCAACATCACAGCTGAGATCTTCAAGAACAATTATTTTGGTCCCCATGTGGACACAGGGAGGATTCAGTAGAACATGTGACCTCATCCACACATGCAGTATCAGAAAACCAAGGGGAGAGGTTCAGTGGATCAAGCACTTGCTGTGCATGCATGTGGGCTAGAGTTTGAATCCCCAGCACCATGGACATGCCAAGTGGTACCAGTGCTCAAGAAGTGGAGACGGGGTGTATCCAAGGCTAACTGGCTAGCTAGACTAGCTGAACTGGTGAGCTCTGTGTTCAAGTGAGAGACCCTATCAATGAAGTGTAGCACAATTTAGCAAGAAACCTAATGTAAACTTCTGGCTTCTGCACACATTCGGTTGTAGTCAGCTTCACGTTGCTGGAATGAACCACCAGACCAGACACAGTTATGGGAAGAAGGGAATTTATTTGAAGCTTACAGATTCAGGGGAAGTTCCATGACGACATAAGAAACTGGACCCTTTATATAGAGCCATGCTGGTGGAGAAATACCACTACTGGCATCATAAGCAAGCACATTCCAGGAATCCCAGGCAAAGCTCAAGAACTCTGCATATCTTTGGCTGGAAATTCCAGATCCGCCCCCAAACACACCTTAAGGCTGAACCCTAGGATCCACCTACAGTGACACCTCTTCCAGCCAGGCTGCTGGACATTAAACAAGCTTTAATAAATCTCCTGAATCTATTGGAGTTCAAACTAGCCATTCAAACTATCACACATGCGCACATGCACTCTTACACACAGGGGCTCACATGCATAAAAACACACAGAGATACATGTATATCACACACATACATTTGTAAAAAAAGAAGAAAAGTAAGTCACTTTTACCATATGTACACAGGGTGCTTTCCCAGCTGAACTGCACTTCCAAAAACACAGCAGCTCCCTAGCACAGGTGGGACAAGAACTATCATTTCTATCATGTGATGAGACACTTGGAAACTAAATGACTGCACAATGTGACAGTTAGCTTTTCCAGATTTCGTTATATACACCTCACTGGATGGTGAAGGTAGGATATCTGATTCTAAGCTGAGGAAACAGGTCTCTTCATTTTGAACAAAGTATAAATAATGAAGATTGGTGACAGTGAATTCTATAAAGGAAAAGAGTCTTCAGGCACTGGGGAGATGGCTCAGTGGGTAAAGTGTTTGCCAGACCAATATGAGGACCTTGAGTCCAGATCCCCAGTGTTCACGTAAACGCCTGATGTGGCCACCTATGCCTACAATCCCAGTGCTGGAGAGATTGAGACAGAAGGATCCCTGGAACTTGCTTCCTAGCTAGTCTAGCTGAATCAATGAGCTCTGTGTTCCGTGAGAGACTCTGTCTCAAAAAATAAGCTGGAGCTGGGTGTGGTGGTGCACACCTTTAATCCCAGCATTCAGGAGGCAGAGGTAGGTGGATCACTGTGAGTTTAAGGCCACTCTGAGACTACATAGTGAATTCCAGGTCAGCTTGACTAGGGTGAGACTCTACCTCGAAAAACCAAATAAAATAAAATAAATAAAATGAAATAAAATAAAATAAATAAAATGAAATGAAATGAAATAAAATAAATAAAATGAAATGAAATAAAATAAAATAAAATATAAGCTGGAGCATGATTAAGGAGAATATCCTGCATCAACTCCTGGCCTACGTATGCACACATACACCTACACACAAGTGCACCCACACACTTAGGAACATGCATACACACATGCCACATACACATGAAAAAAAAAGAAACTCTCAGAAGTAATATCAGTGCAGAAACCCAGAAGAATAATTTCTTGAGGCTCTAGAAATAAAGATATCTGAGTGATAAAAAAGAAAGAAGAAGAGGATAGGGGAGAGGAAATAGAAGGGTGAGGGGAGGGGCAAAGAGATGAGCAAGAAGATGACGAGGAAAAAAGAAAAAGAAGAATAAGCTAACTGTCTACAAAACAGAATTGTGCACTTCCTCAGCATTCCTCTAATTCTATTTCACCTACGCAATCCTCACCATCTTCAGTCGATCACAACAGTGCCTTCAGAAAATGACCTTAAGAGATGGAGGGATGGCTTAGCGATTAAGGCAGTTGCCTACAAAGCCAAGGACTCAGGTTTGATTCCCCAGGACCCACATTACCCAGATGCACAAAGTGGCGCATGCATATGGAGTTCCTTTGCAAGGGCTGGAGGCCCTGTCACACCCATTCTCTCTCTCCTTCTCTCTCTCTCTCTTTCTCTCTCTCTGTCAAATAAATAAATAAAAATAAAATACTTAAAAAAAAGAAAATGACCTTGAGATTCTGTCGTGGTTGGGCCACATTTTATGATTTACAACACCAGAAGAAAAAGCCATGTAACTTTTACAAAGGAAGCAACATTTCTAAGAGCGAAGGAAAGCCAATTGTCTTCCAAGTACCTCTCTTAGCTGTCATTCCATACCCAAAATCATTTCATCAGAAAATTATAAAAATCAAATGCTAATAGGCAAATATATGTATCTCATACACATACATATACCAATTGATAGATATCAAAGTCTGTGCTCACTGCCCCAAATATATTAACATATCAAATCTTCATAAGAAATCTATGAGGAAGGACTATTTTCGCCACTAGAGAGATGAGGAAATAAGGCTGAGAGAGGTTAATTAATTGGCCCAAAGTCACAAGCCACTTACTGGGAAAATGATGACTCAAACCCTAAACAGTGTGATTCCAGAATTCCAGCTGGAAGAAGTAACAGAATTCACACTGAAGCATCAGTACGCATGCCTTCACTTTGAGCACGAGACCCTTTGGATGTCATCAACAGCCACAGGAAGCTCGGTAGAGGTCGTGAGTGAGAGTGGGGATAATGCTGAGGAAAGGGAAGGGCCCACGAGGCCATAACAACTTTCATCTGCTTTGCAATTTGTCATGGACACAATCTGAATGAACACTGGTGGGGCCTGCAAGCCCTGACTCATGAGAACCAACTGAGACATTTTTAGGTACTTTGAAGCAGTTGCTAAACACAGCTATTGCTAAAACTTACACTATATAAATCCATATTCAGAAAGATAATGTTAAGCCGGGCATGGTGGCACATGCCTTTAATCCCAGCACTCGGGAGGCAGAGGTAGGAGGATCACCATGAGTTCAAGGCCACCCTGAGACTACATAGTGAATTCCAGGTCAGCCTGGACTAGAGTGAGACCCTACCTTGAAAAACAAAACAAAACAAACAAACAAACAAAAAGATAATGTTATCCCAAACATATCCATTGCCTGTTCTTGACTATGCTTTTCTACAATTTCTTCCATGGTGGTGATTTATTTATGAGGTGGACAGTCCCTATATTGTGGCATTGTACAGCTCAAGAGTTGGTAACATAATGTGGAACTTTGAATTGCATGTCAAGGGGATACTTACATCACACAAATGGGCAAGGCTGCACACAAACCAGCTTGCCCAACAGACAGACTGATGTTAAACACTTTCCAGCACCCCACCAGCAGACAACTACCTGTTAGGTTAAATTCCCACACGTAGAAACGTGAGATGTGGGGCAAAGGGTTGGATTATTTAAAAGGCATAAAACCCTCGAGAAAGGTTACCCATGTTTCATTTCCATTGCTGTGCATGGGCATTTCTACTTCCTAGCCCTCATCCTGTGACATGGCTGAAAATCTTTCCCATTTTGATAAGGGAAAATTGTGCCTCATTAATTTGTATGGAGTTAATTATCCATATAAAGTTTTTTTTTTAATATTTATTTATTTATTTATTTGTGAGAGAAAGGCAGATAGACAAAAAGAGAGATTGCATGCACCAGGGCCTTGAGCTGCTGCAAACAAACTCCAGACACATGCGCCACCTTGTGCAATTGGTTTATGTGGGTACTGGAGAATTGAACCTAGGTCCTTTGGTTTTGGAGGCAAGTGCCTTAACTGCAAAGCCATATCTCCAGCACCCATATAAAGCTTTAAAATATATGTTCATTAACCATTACGTTTCTTTGATAAATTGGCTAATTTTCTATTGAGCTGTTTGGATTTTTCTTATGAAAAATTTGGAAGAAGACTTTAAATACGTTGTTTGCCAAATATACATACATATTTTCCTGCTTACTACTACAAGTTTTATTTTATGCTGACCTTATTGTGCTTTAAAAATATCAGCTTTCCTAGATAGCAAGACTTCTTGCTGAATCGGTGAGCTCTGGGCTCAAGTGAGAGACCTTGCCTAAATAAACACAGAGGAGAGCAACTGAGGAAGACACACAATGTCAACCTCTGACCTCTGTATGCATGTACACACACACATGCATGTGCACTCCCACACACATGTGCACTCCCACATGTACACATATGCATGCACACACATATGTATGCAAAAATAAACAAAAATATTAGCTTCCCAATGACCATGCAGATAGTTATATTTCCTTCTGGCATTTTCTTAAAGGAATTTTAATGGTTTCTTTTGATTTTTTTAGCTCTACTTTTTTAATAGTTTTATTTTTATTTATTTATTTAAGAGAAAGAGGCAGAGAGAGAGAGATAGACAGAGAGAGAACAGGCATACCAGGGCCTCCAGCCACTGCAAACGAACTCCAGATACATGCTCCCCCTTGTGCATCTGGCTTACATGGGTTTTGAGGAATCGAACTGAGGTCCTTTGGTTTTGCAGACAAGTGCCTTAACCACTAAGCCAACTCCCCAGCCCCCTTCTGGAATTTTTTATAGATTTGTTTTACATTTAAGTATCACCCACATTGATGAATGTGGAAATGTACCTTTTCCTTCTTTCAAGAGTTTAGCTTGTGTCTGTAACTTTTCCTTCATTTATAGATATTTTTAATGCATAGGAATTTCCAATCAATGACAGATGATAGTATGACTAATAGTACATTATTTTCAAGTCAATTTTCTTTATCTTTGTAAAGCAATCATGATGGTATGAAATCTACAGTTAATTATTTTTGATAATGATATATGAACATCAGTCCAAATTTCCAATAGTAAGAAATGAGTTTAAAAATTACAGAGTACCTATATAGTAAATTATTTTGTCACTATTGTTAACCATATTGTAAAATAATATTCAATACTAAGAATGAATATTTATAGCATCTTGCTATTGTAATTAAGTGATATAATAATTTTACATGTACAGCTGATAGATTTAGGCATCCATTTCTTGTTAATGGACTGGATAATTTTTACTCTATTTGTACTTTTCTGCATTTTCAAAATTTCCTACCATGCACATATATGGCTTTTGCAATATAATTATGAATAGCAATATACAGTAAAATATACTTTCTAAGAAATCACCAATTTATTTCTAGAAGTTTGATATTCATATCTGAAGTGACTGTTACATTTTATTAAATGTTTTTTCAGCTACCTAGTGAGGGATTGTAGGGCTCCCTTGCTTGGCCTGTTGATCTAATGTATTGTATTGATAGATTTCTTAAAAATAAATCACCTTGTTGTCTTAGAAGAAGCTGTAGCTAATTATCTCATGCCAATGTGGTTGTGAGAAAGCCTTAAATTTCAAGCAAGGGAAGAAGCAAGGACTTGCAAATAAGTAGTCTACCCTTTGTCACTAATTTTTACAAAACAGTTTTCACATATGCTTCATAATAATATATGACAAATGCAGGACAGGCAGTATTGCCTCATTTCATAAAAAGAAAGAAGGGGCCAGGAAAAGTAAATAACCATATGTCCTGAAAATGGCAGAGCCATTTGATATAAAATACTTTGTATTCCACATTTCATGGAGACAACCACTACCTAGGAGCCCTTTCCATGGGTCTGGGATAGCCAAAGCAGGATTGCCACCCCTTCTACAGGTAAAAGGACTTCCTGAGCCATCTTGATGCACAAGTCACCATGGTGGTTTCTTAGCCTGAAACCAATTGATCTGATAAGATTTCAGTTGTTCATAAAGACCAGGCAGGAGCTGGGGAGATGGCGGCAGCGTGTATCAGTGCTGGCCGTGCAAGCATGTGCGCATGAGAGGTCCTGATTTGCATTGGGGTTGCTTCCCTAGCAGCCGTGTAACTTGTTAGGAGTGGCTACACATGCCTGTAACCCCAGTCCTGAGGGGAGGAGAGACTGGAGAGTGGCTTCAGGTTCAGAGAGAGACTCCATCCCAAAAGCTGTGCAGATGAGCAATGGAGGAGGACACCTGACATTCTCCTCTGGCCTCCACATAGCACACATCTGCACAAACACAAGCGTACACCACACATACCACACCACACATAGTACACATGTGCATGCGCACGCGCACACACACACACACAGATGAACAGGAAGTCTGGTTACCACACACCAACATTAGCATCAACAAGAGCTCAGACTGTGGTGGGGTTCTCAGGGAGAGGGGCCCTTCCCCAGCGTCTTCAGGGATATACAAAATCCTGCTGTTTTACAGACTCTTAAGACCATCCTTAAAAAGAGTGCTGTCCTCCTCCAAGATACTATTTCATTTTGCTTCCACCCAGTTGCTCATCCACCCCCTCCATACCACATACTTCTTATCTTCACCATTCCTGAACCCAGAAGATTCTGGAATCTGTTTTCCCTGAGAAGTTCCAAGCCTACCATTCCATCACCACAGAGATGAACTCTAGGTGGGTTTGCAGCTGCCCTGGTTGCCCAAGACATCAGCTCACCCTGGGTCCCAGAGTCATTGCTAACAGTGTCCTACCCACTATCACGCACCACACTGGGTACTAGAATTAAGGTGGGAAGGATTAAAGCCACCGCATGGCCTCATCCTCTTCCCCAGGTGACCCTGTCTGCCCTACTCTCTAAGGATGTGTTGAGTTTGGCCACTGACCTGAAGTCTACAGCTCCTACTGAAATTCCTAACATCATCACCCCTTACCTGGACTGCCTGTGTCCTCGGCTAAGACCCTTATTTGTTTTAGAACACAGTATCCATGTTCGACATACAAGCTAAAGAATGTCTCCTCTCTGCTCAGAACCCTGCAGTGGCTCACTGTGACACTCATTGTAAATGCTCAAGTCCTTGTAGTGACCTATGGTGCCTCTCACAATCTGCCATTCCCAAACCTGGACCCCTATCCTCACTCCTCTCTTCCCCTTTGGTTATCACCCTTAGCCCTGCTTTCACTATGTCAGCCTCCTGATGCTCCTCTGTAACTGACCCCTCTTGTGAGCTGCTCTTGCCTCAGACATCCACATAGCTACTTCCCCCTCCTCCTTAGCCCTGGTCAAACGTCACCTTCTACACAAGTTCATTCTATACACAGCACCTCCCCCAGACTCTTTTCCCTTACCCCATTCTACTTCTCCCTCATAGAACTTATTTTTCTTTTTTTTTTTAATTTTTTATTGACAACTTCTATACTTACAAAAAATGCATGATATTTTCCTCCCCTGCCCCCATGCCCCTTTTTTTCTCTAACAAACAACACACTTGCTTTATTTATTATAATTCTTCCCCGCCGCCCCCCCCCATGTTTCAGGCTCCATATGTCAGGGGTTGCAACCTGCTTTATTTACTTATCTATTTCAACTACCCTGAGCAATTTTTGACATTAGAACATTTATGCATGAAGACATTAGGCAAAAGCTATAATACATTTTCATTATATTTCCATTGAACAAAGAGCTCAGTTTTCCTGAGCCACCACTTCAAAACTTAATGTTACCGCCATGGTGTGAGCCTGGACTCAAGGGTGCCTTAGGAACTTGCGAAATGCTAGTCTGTCGTGGGAGCTGTCTTTGCCATAAGAGGAAATGCAGCTCCTATAGAGAAAATAGTGAACAATACCCTCTTCCTGAGAGGAAAGTGGTCCTATGACAAGGCCCATAAGTTTAAGTAAGCCAGTGGGCCACTGCCTACCAGCTCTGGGCCTGGAGAGAGAGAGAGAGAGAGAGAGAGGCATTGACGGGGCCACACGCCAGGCTGGTACCTGTGCCTTGGTGTCCTCTTCGTCCTTGTAGTAGTAGAGGTGCTGTGCCCTCAGCACGAAGTACCTCTGCTGCCAGTTCTTCACGATGGACCTCTGCTTCTTCAGCCAGCCCATCTTGAGGGGCCTTTCCAGAGGGTTGGGGGTGGACGGTGGGTGAGAGCCCGCCATCTGCTCCCCGGTCATCACACTCCTTGACCGAGCTGTGGGGAGGAACAGACAGACTGACTGACTGAGGGACATGAAGCAGATAGCCAAGGGGGCCAAGAGGTGGTGGCCAGGGCAGAGCCAGATCTCCACTCAGGGTCCGGATCCCGATGAGCAAAACACGCCCATGTCCCGGAGAGGAGCCAGGGCTGCTGCAGGCCTGAACTCAACCCACCCTGCTTGCGGTCCAGCTGACGCGGGCCTCAAGCTCCTCACAGGCTGCAGCCTCCGAGGAGGAAGTGGCCGCAGCATCTGACACAAGGTGCTTCCTTTTCCTGCGTGGGAGTGAGTGTCTGACGAGAGGAGAAAATAATGGCCCACTCTGGGTTCAGGGTGCAGCTGCAGCGGCTGCAGGAAGCTGCCTGGGCCTTCTTCCACAGTGTCCATTCAGAGGAGCCGGTGCACGGTGTGGGCTTCGCTGTCCGGTGGAGCCTTTCTCCAGCAGACCCGCCCACATGCCAGCCTGCAGGGAAGGGCACCTCCTAAAGCGTCCGCACATGTCATCCCGGGCTCTTTGGACCCCTGCCCACTGAGTGTTTACTTCACTCTGTGCTGGACCAAGGGCTTTGGGTAGTGCCTTTATCTTACCTTTCTAGCCAGATTGTCACCACCCATAAAAACAGAAACATGACCTGATGCCACACTCCTCCCTACAGGGCCATAACGAGCTTCTGTCTTCCCAAGGAGCCCTGCCATCATCTGATTGGGTCCCTACCCATACCTCCATGGAAAATGGCAATTCTCTCCTTCCTGTATCCCCACAGTGACCCATCTACCACCCTGGTTTCTTTTTCTTTTCTTTTTTTTTTTTTTTTTTTTTTTTTTTTTGGAGAGACAGAGAGAGAGGGAGAGGGAGACAGATTTAGATGGAGTGCCAGCAGCCTCTCAGCTGCTGAGGACGAAATCCAGATGCGTGCGCCCCCTTGTGGCCAAGTGCAGCATTTCGCCCTTGCGTCACTGCATCTGGCTAAACGTGGGACCTGGAGATTGGAACTGCTGGAGATTGGAACCAGCGTTCTTAGGCTTAGGAGGCAGGCGCCTTAACCACTAAGCCATCTCTCCAGCCCAACCACCTGGTTTCTATCCATTCTTCTGATGTCTGCTCTCCTTCTTTCCCAGCTAATTCAACAATGACCGTAAAACTAATTGGAGCCCTGGTTTTGTGTTGATTCTCCTCAACTGCTAATACCCATGTCTGCATTCCAATCCTGCCATGGATTGTTGAAGGAAGCTTCCATCTTACTGTCTTTATTTCTGGTCAGCTTTGGTGGTCCCTGGAATAGTCATGACATATCTAAGCCATCAACTTCATTCTCGACCCACTCATCTCACCTGATCAGAGATGCATTCTTCCTCTCCTGCGTTTTACCTGTGATGAACTATGCAACTTCTCCACGCATGCGCTTCTTATTTGCTAGCCTGAGTTACTAATAGCCCCTACTATGTAGAATTGTTGTGAAGATTATGCAAACTGACCCTTACAAACCACTCGGCACAGTCCTGGTTAACAGTAAGCATATATCACTCTTAGTTTTGCCAGCAAGTGGCTTTACTTCCTACTGCGAGGATAGAGATCATCTTTGAGAGCTCAGCTTCTCTTACTTCAAGCTGACCCTCTACGCTCATCCCTATCCTTAGTGACTTTAATGAATAATGTCTCCCCATTGCTTCTGATTCCTGTTTCTCCACCTCCTTCCGGGCCCATGGTTCTCAAACCTTATTCATCTTCATGGCCTCCTTCCAAATTCTAGAACTATGTACAGCATGGACATCTTTCGTCCAAAATGACACCACTCACTGTGTGTCCAACCAATGTTGCTGGAATGCTTGTTGATATTCCTACAGGCCCAGGGTCACCTGTTACAAGTCAGAGGATGTGGACGGATCAGAGTGCACCTCCACGCTGCTGTCATTAGATCTCAAACTGGGGAGGATAATAGCTGAAGGCTCAGTGGACCTGTGTCTTAACAAGGAACTTTTTGTCCCATTTTAACCCTCAGCCCTGCCTACAAGCCAGGCTTCTCATGGATAATCCCTGCGCGGTAGAAAAAGCCTTGTGGGCATTAGCTTTGACTGACATTCCTTCTTACTTTCTTTGAACAGTCTTTGTGGGCCTGACTTGTTCCCAGATGAAATAAAGAGCTCTGATATTGTTAGTTGTGCTCTTTCTTATAATGAAAATAATCACCACAACAATCTTTGATTGAGCCATTCATTGCATGCATGGTACACACTCCCTTTGGAAAGGATGTGTGGACCAGACATGGGCTGCAGACCAGGCCCCAGGAGGACAAAGGAGGCAAGAGGAGAAGGCAGCTTCTCCATGTTTATAGAACCCTCTGGAGTAAGATTGGAGTGAAGGTCTCAATGAAGCCAGAAACCTGCCCTTACTCTAGCAGAGAGAGAGAGAGAGAGAGACCA
This sequence comes from Orientallactaga sibirica, assembly GCA_036365145.1. Classification (NCBI taxonomy): domain Eukaryota; kingdom Metazoa; phylum Chordata; class Mammalia; order Rodentia; family Dipodidae; genus Orientallactaga; species Orientallactaga sibirica. The sequence goes on from JAEOAD010000036.1 coordinate 12,754,267, forward strand.
GGCCCCTGCTAGCACTGTGCTGTTCAGGGAGCAGTCACCATAAGTGACCATAGACAGTTATGTGAACTAAATAAAGTCAAAATAAATTTCCTCAGTCACACCAGGCACATTGTACATGCTCAGTAGCCCCATGGAACATAGGGCTGCAGTGCTCACATCAGATAGAGAACATGTCCATTGGCACAGAAGATTTTGTTGGTCAGCACTTCCCAGAGTCTGAGTGCCATCATTACAAAGCATGGGATGAGTGGGCCACAAAGGTCAAATAGCATTTCATCCAACAGAAAACAGAAAAAAGAGTGAGATGAGGCGTCCACCTTGATCTGAGAGATAATGGAGCCATTTCATGTTGCTGAGCAAGGAAGGGCCATAGACAAAGATAAAACATAGACAAGTTATGCAATGGGACTGTTGCTATTGAATTTGGGTCCGCAGATGAGGATCATGGCAGACAGAAGAAACATGGAGGGAGAGCCATGTTCCTTGGGTGTTATGTTGGCAGCAGAAGTTAGCTGCTTTTTTGCCTCCAAGTTGATGCAAGAGAAAATTAAAGAAGGAAGTACAAACACAGAAGTCAGCTCAGATGCTTTGTCACTTCCTCTGTGCATCTTCCCATCTTCTGACCCCTTGACCTGAAAAATAACCACAAAATCTCCCAGGCTCCACCTGTGGGGGTGTTTCTTGCTTCTTGTCTGTGCTCCAACCAGCCTCTGTCTAGGTTCTGCTTTAGATGGCTATGAATGTGGGGCAGATGTAAGCAGCATTCAAGGCTGAGAGGATCCATGGAAGGTGCTTTCTCAACGCTGTGCATGAGTGTGGAAAGTGTATGAATGAGTTGGAAAAGGGAGGGAAAGTCCTATGGCTTCACCTCAGATCTCTCTTAAGTCCCAGACCCGCCCTTGTTGCTCCTTTCAGGCACCTCAGTGAAAATCGCAAGCGTATCACATTGCAGCCAAAGCACCCTCCCTACCTCCCACCTCCTACCATTACCCTGTCTTGCACTGACAAACATATCCCAGAGCCACCATCAAGCAGTTTTATATTTGTTTAAAAAAAAAAATAGTAGTGACACATCTCCCTTCTAAGGATTTTCGCTTGTTTTCATTCAGGCACTGGCTGGTATTAGATACGGTCCCTGCTCCAGTAATAATAAATACCAACAATTACTTAATATTTATTACTCACCAGGTACTGGTTGCTGTGCAAGTATTCCTATGTCTAGCTTCCTTTGGTGCTTACACCAGCTCTTCACAGGAGGCACCTGAACATTATCTTCATTTTCAACATAAAGAACTAAAGCTCAGAGAGTTGCAATGATTTTCTACTTCCTGCAACTCTGATTTCCAAGCCCTCTATCCACACTTAGGTCACAGCCCAGAAAGAGAAGTATTGCAGTGGTAAGGAGAGTCCACTACACTACAAAATGCAAGTTAGAGAATAAGAAAGAGTACAGTGGGCTAGAGAGATGGCTCAGCAATTAAAGGTACTTGCACGCAACATCTGAATGCCTGAGTTCAATTCCCCAGTACCTACATAAAGCCAGTTTCACAAACTGGTGCATGTGTCTGGAGCCTGCAGTGACAGGAAGCCCTGGTGCACCCATACTCTCTCTCTTTCTCTCCCTCACACAAATAAATTTTTTAAAAAGAGTGCAGTGGACAGAAGTGGCCCCACTCTTCATCTGCGTAGGAGCAAAGCTTGATTCCTAATCTACTACGAGACAGTCCTTATCTTAGTCTAATCTTTACTACTATAATGTAACACTTGAAGCTGAATAAGAGATTACGTGGTTCACAGTTCTGGAGGCTGGGAAGTTCAAGAGCATGGCTCGAGTATCTGGTGAAAGACTTGTGCTGTATTGTCCAATAGTGAACGTGCAATGGGAAAGGAGCAAGTGAACAAGAAAGGGCTGATAGCTTTTCTAACAACCAACAGCCCAGATGACTCCATCCACGAGGAGAGCCCTTGTGACATAGTCACATCTTGTTGGGACCCACCTCCCACTATTACTGTACTGGAGACTGGATTTCTAACATATGAGGCTAGGGAGATAGCCCAGTGGGGCTTGCCTAAGCTCTGTACCCAGAATCCATGTAAAATGTTGGGCATCGTGGTGTGGGCCTGCATTCCTAGCACTGAGGAAGTAGAGACAGGTGGACTCCTGGGACTCACTGGCCAGCTAGTCAGCCTAGCTGATGGGCTCTAGGATGCTGAGAGATCCTGACTCAAAGGAAGGGACGAAGGGAGGGGGGAGGGAGGAAATAAAGAAAAAAGAAATAATTTTTTTCTCCTTTTTTAATTAGTTATGTAGATAGTGTATATACAGTCATGTTGGTCTGAAAAATAAAATTTTTAAAGGTGGATAGCATTCCTGAGGAAAAACATTCCTCTGGCCTCTACACTCACACACATACACGTACACATGTACCAACACACACACACATACACACACACACACACACACATGAATACACACATAAACAATTTCTACATGTGAACTTAAGGGGATAGATTCAAACTATTGCACACCCATGTGGCTCTTACCCATGTTGCCTCAGTATTGCGTATAAACAGCTTTTGCTTCTATTTCATTTATTTATTTATTTATTTATTTATTTATTTATTTATTTATTTATTTTGGTTTTTCGAGGTGGGGTCTCATTCTAGCTCAGGCTGACCTGGAATTCATTCTGTATTCTCAGGTTAGTCTCGAACTCATGGCAATCCTCCTACCTCTGCCTCCCGAGTGCTGGGATTAAAGGTGTGCACTACCACACCTGGCTTTTTGCTTCTATTTCTGTCACCTAGGGTGCCTTTGGTGAAGCTCACAAGGCCTTGGAAAAACAGTGATGGAGAAATGGTTCTGAAATCTCAAGTCCACCATAGACAATAGGAAAACAAACATCTTAGGCAATTTTATAACTCACGAGCTTGCTTCCCAAGCTCATTGGAAGACAAAGATGCTGATCAAGGGCTAGTGTGGCCAAAGTGTGGGAGTAAGACTGAGTTAGCCCATCTAAGCTCCCAGGCTGAGAGAGCTGCTAGGAAGCTGTCCACTGAAAATGACAAGCACATCTGTCACTCACCCCCAGCTTGCATGACATCTAAACATGTGTAGCCCTTCTGACTGTCCTGTGACCAGAATATAAGGTGAGGGGCTCAGCTTCCTCCTAGAAGAAAATAACGGCATGTGACATTAGAACATTTTGGCTGATTTTCTTTCTCCCTTCTCTGTGTCCACAGCAAACTGCCTTCCATTTAGCAACCCCACTCAGGGGGTTAGAGGGACAATCTTCACAATTCAAGACCTATCATTTGGACATTGGGATAGACTTATATTATTACTTTCATGGATTCTTCCTTAATTCTAAATTTTATCTTTAACTTTGGTATGAAAAACATTACCCCTTGGGCTAGTTAAAGGTGCTTGCTTGCAAAACGTGATGGCCGGGATTTGGTTTTCCATTACCCACGTGAAGCCAAAGCCACATGTACAAAGTAGCACATGTGTCTGAAGTTCATTTACATTTGCAATGGCAGGAGACCCTGATGTGCCCATTCTCTCTCTCTTTTTCTCCTTCTCTTCCTCCCCTCACCCCTCTCTCCTTCTTTCTCTCTGTCTCAAATAAATAAAACTTATTTTTGAAAAAAATATGACCCCTTACAAAAGGCAGAAAGCTGGGAGACTCATGCAACAAAGGGGCTTCCTTCATCTGCTCTGCCATTAAGCTACGGCACCCTGTACAGACACTCAGCCTTGAGACTTGAGTTATAGGAGAACATAGGAGCTGATCTGTGAATGTCTGTCTCACTCCCCAAGAATGGGATAGGTTTCCCATGCTGTACAGGAAATGCCCTTTGTGCTTAGTCCTCTGAGGATTACAAGCTAAAAGAGGAAAGTCTACCCTTAGAAATGAACTTTGCACAGCTGTATGTCCTGCCAGGAAAGGTAAAAACTCAGTCTTGGAAGCAGAATGAACATAGTGAAAGAAAGTGTGTGTGTGTGTGTGTGTGTGTGTGTGTGTGTGTGTGTGTGTTGGGCGGGGCTGGCTTTCTGTTTCACTTACCCCTTTAGCAGTTCTAGAAATCCAAGTTAGGAACAAATCTGACTTGCCAGTTTTCCTGCTCAGGCATATTTGTTCAGTAAGGGCACTTCTCAGGATGCCCCTTTGGCACTCATATTTTGGGGCTTTCCTGTTCTTAGGAACATAGAAAACAGTTACTTTTCTGGGTCTGCATGAATCTCCAACAGTTGCGACACCTCCCTCTCTCTGCATAACAGGAAGCCGTGTGTAATAACAAGAAGCTTGCAGAATAGTGGGCACTTCCTTCTGAACACTACCCAGGAGCTGCCGCTTCCTTAGTGCTAAGACAAGTAGAGATTTGGCTACAGCTGGCAAATTAGCTTGGGTTGACTATGTGGCTGCTATCTGGCGATCTGGAAGCTATCTGATTTCCCAGACATAAACATGAGGAAGTAAGATTTGCATCTGTAGGACGGTGGGAACATTAGTGCCATAAATTGTCCAGGGCCATGTTAAATTAAGAGCATTAAGAGAGATGTTGGCTTCCCATTGTTATTTTAGGGATTTTTTTTTTTTTGCTTTATTAGCCACTAAAATTCATAAATAAGGAGTGTATTAAGACACTTGAAATGGGAGGGAGGCCTGCATATCACAATGAGAGTATTGCCAAGGCAACCACACTCCAGGACCTGCAAGCTGCAATAAAGACCTTGGCCTTGAGAGGCTACAAGCATTTGTCCCTCTTATCATTGTTCCAGTCAGTTCCCAGGGTCATCATTAGACTATGGGACCAGGAATTTCCACCTTGAACTCTACTGAGAGTGTAATTAGTGAACAGTGCTGGGGAAGGGTTAGGCCTGGAAGACAAGTTGACAAGACTATCCTGTTAGAAATTGAGGCAGTTTGCTTCTGAGAAGATGACCTAAAATATATATATTAGTTTTTTAAAGTACAACCAAGGCCTTGTGGTTAGGAAATAAAATACCCATATTGTTAAATATGCATACTTAAGCGTAAAGGAAAATTGATGTGTCAGAGATTTGCTTTAAAATAGCTCAGTGAAAGAGAAAGAAGGAAGGAAGGAAGGAAGGAAGGAAGGAAGGAAGGAAGGAAGGAAGGAAGGAAGGTAGGTCAGTCCTAGTAAACACTGAATTTGAATTTCAGGAGTGGAATGCATGGGGATTTGTTGGCTATACTTCCTCTCAATATTAGTACTTGAAATGTCTGCATAATAAAAACCTTTCTTCAAGATTTTTTTAAGCTCATTTTCTTTCACTAATCAGTCGTTGCCCTGGACTTCAACTTTGCCACTTTCCCTTCTCCAGCCCACAGCAATGAGACTACCCAGATATCACCATACACAATGGATGCCTTCCCCCTCCCGAGACAAACCTGCCCTCCAGATCCCAGGGCTGCTGTTTTATCAGCTGGTGGATGGGGAGCACAGGGCTGGTTCCTAGAGTTTTCCTAGAAAGGACTGACTGTGCAATCAAACTTGACTCAAGGTGGCAGAGAGTAAGAGAGCAAGCTGAGGAAACCCAGAAAGGAATGCCAAGGCTCTCATCTTCAGCAGCTTCCCATTTCCAAATTGCTATTGACATGCACAAATGATTCTCAGTAATATAAGAGGAAGTCTGAAATGAGGAAAATGGAATCTGAAATCATGTATGTGTGTGCATGGGCAGGCATGCACAGAGAGCTGCCAAGTACACAAAATACTATGAAACAGTGAAGAGGAAAAATAGAGAAAAAAAAAGAAATAATTTCCAACACACTTCATACAGTTTAAAAGATCCTAAAATCCACAAAGTTAGAGGTTTTTGCCCATTTTATCACTTATCTCTGCTAAATATCTAGAATATTCCAGGAATGCAAGGATACTTAAATATATGGCTTATCCTGTTCATACTTAAGATAATTTATTTATTATTATTATATTATCATAATATATTATATTATATATATGTATATATTAGTTTTTCGAGGATGGGTTTCACTCTGGCCCAGGCTGACCTGGAATTCACTATGTAGTCTCAAGGTGGCCTCGAACTCATGGTGATCCTCCTACCTCTGTCTCCTAAGTGCTGGGATTAAAGGTGTGCGCCACCACGCCCGGCTTAAGATAATTATTGTATAAGCCTAATGTCTCAAAAGACTATGAACTTGTGTTTGATACATTCACCATTAGCTTTTATTAGGAAGAGGATATGGTACAGTGTGTAAAAGCACTTCCTGTGCTAGCACTCAGGTCTGAGAGGGCCTAATTCAACTTAAGCTGGATTCCCCAGCACCCATGTAAACAGCTGGGCATGGCTGTGCACACTTGTAACCCCAGTTCTGTGGGAAACAGGCTGGCCAATCACTGGGGCTCTCCAGTCACCTGTTTGACTGAAAATGGAAGGTCTGGGTTAGTGAGAGTCTCTGCCTCAAGGAAATAAGCTCATGAGCAATGAAGAAGAGCACCCAGTATGCTCCCCTGGCTCTACACATGTGCACGTGGAGCATGTGCATCTGCACACACACTTACATGTATGCACCACGAACATACCACGCCACACATACTGCATATATACACACACACAGAGAGAGTTAAACTATCAAAAATGGGAAACTACAATATTCAGAGTCAACAAATATATACCTTTCCAAGTGAGGTGATGAACTCCTGTAATCTCAGTACTTAGGATGAAGACTGAGGCAGGAGGATATCATAAGGTTAAAGTGAGCCCTCATCTCAAAAAAAATGAGTAAATACAACAATATATCTCAAAGCGACACTAGGAAGGAACCAAAGGACTGCTCTATGTTGCTGAAAATTCAAGTGCTGAGAATCACAAGAATGAGGAAGGAGGAGTAAGGAAAATGATGGCACTCACAGGTGAGGCTTGTCAAAGGAGCAGAAAATGACTCAGCAGAGCACCCACTGTTTCTGTAACACGTGACACCGCCCGTGGTTGCTATACTCACAGCTCTATTAAAGATCGTTTGGAGCTTGACTGAAGGATGCATTCTACACTTTAATAATATAATCGGAAGAAAAATCCAAGTCCATGTGTTAGAGCTACTAACCTGTGAGAATTACTGAGAAGTACTTGTCATAAAATCATGCCAACTGCCAGCTTCTCCAGCCTGCTTCAGGCTGAGGCTCTACAGTAGACAGAATTCCCCTGTCACTGACATGGCAGTTCCCTTTCCTCTGCACAGCTGTCAGACTTTATCAGCTGTCTGAAAAATGCTTCAAAGGGTTTTCTGTTATCACCTGAGGTGCTCACAAAAACGTGAGGGCTCCTTCTGTGTCTCTGTGGCAGCTGATAGCTGTTGGCCCCGGGCTGTCCTTAGCTCTCAGGAGCCTTGGCCTGGGGCAGCTGGGTGGCTGGCACCTGCCCCTAGGCTCTCCGGCACAGTGTTTTCTTTCCTTTTTCTTTGAGCTAGTCATCACCAAAGTGAAGTTTGGGGTTTTTTTTTTTAGATTTTATTTTTATTTATTAGAGAGAGGGGGGGAGAGAAAGAGTGAGAACGAGCATGCCAGGGCCTCTAGCCACTGCAAACGAACTCCAGATGCATGCACCACCATGTGCATCTGCTTAAGTGGGACCTGGAGAATCGAACCTGGGTCCTTAGGCTTTACAGGCAATTGCCTTAACTGCTAAGCCATTTCTCCAGCCCCAAAGTGAAGTTTTGAAGGAGTGAACAAGCACAGTGAGAAAGGACGGAAGGTGTTGCCCATGGCACTAGAATTCACTCCAATTGTGAATCCCACTGGCCTGGCCTATCTAACAGCATGCAAGCTTTCTAAAATGAAGAATAGTTTGTAATTTTCAATTTTATTTCTTCATTTTTCAGTTATGTATTATTATTGCAAAATACATAAAATGCCAGTTTTAAATGTACCCTCCATACATTCACATTGTCATGCAACTATTGCCACCATCCTATTCACAGTAGGTGAATTTTCAACAACTGAGATCAGGCCTTTAATTCCTTCCTATTGTTGCTTTGAGATATACTGTTGTATTTATTCTTTTTTTTTTTAGGAAAGCCCAACAGACTGCTTTTTTTTTAATGCAAGAGTGAGAGACAGAGAGAAAGAAAAAGAGAGAGACAGAATTGGTACACTAAGGCCTCCAGCCACTGCATTCAGACTCTAGATGTATGTGCCCTCTTGTGGGCATGTGTAACCTTATGTGCTTACATCACTGTGAATCTGGTTTATGTGGGACCTAGAGAGTCAAACATGAGTCCTTAGGCTTTGCAGGTAAACGCCTTAACTGCTAAGCCTCTCTCCAGCCCCTATTTATTCATTTTTTAATATAATTGTACTTCTTACCTTCCAATTTGGATTTCCTTTATTTCTTCTTTGCCAATTATTCTAACTAGCACTCCAGGCAGTGTGTGGAATAGCAGTGGGAAAGTGTGCATCTTCACCTATTCCTGATCTCAGCATAGAGCTTTCCCTCCCTCACCATTGAATATGATGCTTCAGGGGAGAGGGGGAGTTATATGCAGACTTCATTATTTTGTGATATCAGCTGAAATGATCATGCATTTTCTTCATTTTTAAATGTGTTTTATCATATTTGTTGCTTTTTTAATGTTGACTCATGCTGGAAGTCCAGGGACAAAGCTAATTTTGCTGCTATGCATAGTCTTTTGATGTGCTGTGGAATTCAGTTTGTTAGTATTTTGCTGAAAAATTTTGCAATGGTTTGTAAGAAATATTGGTCTGCTGTTTCTTACAGTATTTTTTTTTTTTTTACTAGGTTTGACATCAAGACAATGCTGGCCTTGTTCCATGAATTTGGCAGTTTTCCCTCCTCCTGACTTTTTTTTAGAGAGAATGAGAGCAAGAGAGAGACAGAGAGATACACACACAGAGAGAACTGGCACGCCAGGGCCTCAGCCACAGCAATTGAACTCCAGACACTTGTGTCACCTAGTGAGCATGTGCAATCTTGCACTTGCATCACCTTTGTGCATCTGGCTAAAGTAATATCTGGAGAGAGTTCAAACATGGGTCCTTAGGCTCCAAATGCAAGTGCCTTAACCACTAAGCCATCTCTCCAGACCCTCTTAACTTTTAAAATTGATTAATTGATTTATTTGCATGTGCATGGGGGGGGTGTGCCAAGGCCTCTTGCTGCTGCAAACAAACACCAGATGCCTCCAACATTTTTATGTCTAGCTTATGTGAGTGGCTTGGGAATTCAACTTGGGCTAGCAGGCTTTACAAGCAAGTGCCTTCAACTACTGGGCCATCTTTCCAGTTCTTCCTCTTAAATATTTTTGAAAATGAGTGAAGGATTGGTGTTGGCAATTCCTTAAATATCTGATAAAATTCACAGTTGAAGCCATCACGGCTTTTCTTGGTCAGAAGATTTCTAATTGCTGATTCAATCTTTTTCCTAGTTAGGGGTTTACTCAGATTTTTTTTTTCTTCCTGGGTTAATCTTGGTGTTGTGTCATGTTTCCAGGATATTTTCCCCATTTCATTTATATTATCAAGTTTGTGGGTACACAACTGCTCAAAATAATATCTCATAACCCTTTCTGTGTCTATAGGCGGTGTCCAACTTCATTTCTGACTTTGATAATTTGAGTCTTGTTTTTTGTAGTCCACTTAGTGTGTTATTCTCATTTCTTGCTGTGTTTAACCTTCGATTGATATATAATGTCATTATTTGCATCTTGTGGCATTCTATAAATTTCATTTTGTTTATTTGAGTGTAGTTGCTCTTGTTTTATAGGTACTATTTGCATGAAATATCTTTTTATATATTTTAACTTTCGATCTTTTTATGTATTTGTATTTAAAGTGAATCTCTTAGATAGCATATTGATGGATCATGTTTCAGAATATTCCATTCTGAAAGATTTCTATTTTTTCAATGAAGGACTTGGTGTCAATTATATTTAAAGGAATTATTGAGGCAGAACTTAGTTCCATAATTTTGTTTTTCACATCCCTTATAGCATTTTTGTTCTTTGTTTTCTGCATTATGTTATATTCTTTATTTGAACTTTTACAGTGAAATATTTAAATTCATTTCTCATTTCCTTTTGTGATTATTTACCTATTTTCCTTTGGTTACAATTGTGATTGTACTTAAAAACTCAAAGTTATAACATTCTAAATCCAACTTAGCTTTAATAACTTACAAATAATCTGCTTTTTGGCATGTGTATGTGGATCTGGTATGTGTACATGCATGTGTGTTTACTATATGTGTGTGGACATGAGTGTGTATGAGGGGAGTTAATGTGCCCATGTGTCTTGTGAAGGCCAGAGGTTGAAGGCAAGTGTCTTCTTCATTGTTCTCAAGCTTATTCTTGGTAATAGGATCTCACTAAACCTGAAGTTCACTGATTCAGCTAGACGAGCCAGGCAGTAATCTGAAAGGATCCTCCCCTTCAGCTCTAGGATCATAGTCCTGCAGTGCTGGGCTTTTTCAAGGGTGCTCGAAATGCAAACTCAGGTCCTCATGATTGCACAGCAAACACTTTACCAAAAGAGCCCTCTCCACAGCCTGATACTCTGATTTTCTAACAATTGTATCCTCACCTTTTAGTTGTTCATGTCACCAAATTACATTTTAATATCTTGTGTTTCCAAGAACTTAAAATTTGTGTTCTTATGCAGAAAATAAAATGAAGTTTATAAACCAGTTACAACATTAGTTACTAAACTAACAATTTTTTAATTTTTAAAAAATATTTATTTATTTAGCATTGTTATAATAGTAATGGTTTTATTTTTTTTCATTTTATTTATTTAAGTGAGAAAGAGAGAAGGAGAGAGAAAGAGGCAGATAAAGAATGGGCATGTCAGGACCTCCAGCCACTGCAAACGAACTCCAGATGCATGCACCCCCTTGTGCATCTGGCTTACATGGGTCCTAGGGAGTTAAACCTGGGTTCATTGGCTTTGCAAGCAAACACCTCAACCACTAAGCCATCTCTCCAGCCCCTAGTATTGGTTTTTATAATTATATATCTTTACATTTCTGTATTTCTTCTCATAGTTTCAAGTTCATTCTGACCTGTAGGACTTCCTTCAGCACTCCTTTTAGGACAGGGACTGTAACAAACTCCCTGAGCTTTTGGTTCTCTGAGAATGCCTTACCTTCTCTCTCACACTTTTATTTTTATTTTTATTTTTTGATTTTTCAAGGTAGGGTCTTACTCTGGTCCAGGCTGACCTGGAATTAGCTATATAGTCTCAGGATGGCCTCGAACTCATGGCAATCCTCCTACCTCTGCCTCCCGAGTGCTGGGATTAAAGGCGTGCACCACCACGCCCGGCATCTCTCACACTTTTGAAGAATAATTTTGCTGGGTATAAGATTCTTGGTTGAAAATTCCTTTTCTTTAACACTTTGAATTGTCAGAGCACTGCCTTTCCTGCTCCCAATATTTCTTATGAGAAATCTCCTCCCAATCTTATAGGAAGTCCTTTGTAGGTGATAAGTCACTTCTCTGCTTTTTAATTTCTCTTGGCCTTTCTTTCTTTCTTTCTTTCTTTCTTTCTTTCTTTCTTTCTTTCTTTCTTTCCTTCCTTCCTTCTTTCTTTCTTTTGTTCGTTTGTTCTCACTCTCTTTCTATCTTCCTTTCTTCCATGAAAGTGCAATTCTAATGTGTCTTTGCACGAGTCCTTGAGTTCATCAGACTTGGAGTTAACTCAGTGTAATCTCCGTTGTCAACTTGATGGGATCTAGAATCACCCAGGAGTCACTTCTGGGCATGCCTGTGAGGGATTACCTAGATTAGCTAATGGAGGTGGAAGACCCTCCTACTGTGGGTAGCACCATTCCATGGACTGGGTTAACAGAATCCTGGACTGAAAAAAAAGGGGGGAAGGTGAGCTGAGAATTTATTTCCCTCTTCTTCTTTACCACAGACTCAATGCCTCAAGCTCTTGCACCATAACTTCCCTATTCTGATGGACTATACCCTTAAACCATGAGCCAAAATAAGTCCCTTTCCTCCTTAAGCTATTCCTTATAAGGTGGTTGGTCACAGCAATGAGAAAGCAACTAATACACTCAGCTCTTGGATGTTTATATTCATGTCTTTCATTGAGTATGGGGATTTTCCAGTCACTATTTTTTCAAATATTCTCTCTTCCCCTGTCTCTCTTCTCCTGAGACCTTCATGCTGAGCATATTGGTCTGTTTACTTATATCCCACAGAACTCTTAGGCTCTGGTCACTTTTATTTAACACTTTATGTTCCTTGGAGTTGATAACTTCTATTGTCTATCTTTCAGTTTGCTGGTTCCTTCTTCTACCTCCTCAAATCTGTTTTGAAAATATCTGAGTTTTTTATTTTTACTTTTTGTGTGTATATGATGTGTGTATGGGAATGTGCATGCCACTGCACACATATAGAGGTCAGAAGACAACTTTGGGGTATCAGTCCTCGCCTCCCACCTTCATGAGACAGGGTCTCTCTTGATGTTTGCTGCTACAAATGTTAGACTAGCTAGCCTGCAAGTTTCAGGATTCTCCTGACTCCACCTCCCACTGCCCTAAGGATACTCATGCATATCTGCCTGGTAGGGAGACAGGACAATGTCCTGTCAAGCCATCTCCTGAAAGATCAAGGCTCCACAAGATACCAGGTTCCCAAACCAGTGCACCAGAGGCATTCTGCAAGAGTGAAGCCTAAGTGGGGAGACAGGTTGTTGGTGTTTCTGCCTCTGTCATCTTCCCAACACCCTCTATGGGAAATGCCTTATGGAAATAATTCCATTAAATTTAATCCACTTAAAATAGAAATTCATTAAAATAAGATAAGCTATGTATTTTATAATAAGCTGGCCTGAGGGTACATTTAGAAAAGAAAAAGTAATTTTAATGTGGAATTCTAAAAGATGGATGAAAAAGGATTTGTTTCATGTGCTTAAGAATCCTTCAACCTTTTAACTCAACCATTCTCTTCTTTCTGTCTCTTTCTTGCATTGCCTTCATGTATCAACTATAAAATGGGCTGACTTGGGCTGGAGAGATGGCTTAGTGGTTAAGGCACCTGCCTCCTAAGCCCAAGAATGCTGGTTCCAATTTCCAGCGGTTTCAATCTCCAGGTCCCACATTTAGCCAGATGCAAAAGGGGCGCAATGCCTCACTTGACCACAAGGGGACGCACACATCTGGATTTTGTTCTCAGCAGCTGAGAGGCTGCTGGCGCGCCCATCTCTATCTCTCTTCCTCTCCCTCTCTCTGTCTTTCTCTGTGTCTCTCCCCCCCCCCAAAAAAAGGGCTGACTTTACAAATCAAACACAAGAGAAGCAGTGGAAGTTGTACTTAGTTTTGGGAAAGGCTTCTGAAGACATCTGCTCCTTTACTACTTGGGAAGATGTTCAAAATACAAACATGGTTAATTCACTGACTTAAGCATTAAATTTAGTTGATATACAATTGCGTTTTGTTACACCAGAGAGAGAAGTATTTGGGGGATGAGCTTCCAGATCTATATTGGTAAAAAGGATGCAGAGTGATATCCCATGGTGCTCTGCTATTAAAACAGCACCAGCTATTCCAATCTTTCAGCACTTTTGTCTGAGTGACAAAAGGTATTTTGGAAAATACTACTTTTATGATCTTTGGGAGACCTGAGGAAGGAGGGAGAGAGTTCAGAGTGATATAGGAAGTCCATATTGGCAATGGGTAAGTATGCAGGTGTGTTCATGTAGACGGTGCTGGTGAGGAAAAAGAAGAAAATGTTTGTAAGGCATTGCAGGCCGCAGGTGAATGAAAGCCTCAGAGTCCTAATATTCATGGAATGTATCTGATATTTATTCCTGGGTTGAGATGATCAAAACCAGCTGTGGACATCAAAAGCACAATTCACAAGGGAGAAAATTGGCTTTAAATTTTATCAGAATCAAAACTTTTCACTTTAATAAGGCACTGAGAGAATGAAAAGCAGGTTGGAAGAAAAGCCTCATAAATCATATATCTGATTATTAATAGGACATAATTTTTTTAATTCTCAAAACTCAACAATGAGAAAACAAGCCAATTTTTAAAATGGGCAGCATATTTGAACTCACACTTTATCCAATAAAAAGATGCCAGTTGAGCTGGAGAGATGGTGTAGTGTTAAGGGCTTGTCTGCAAAGCCTAAGGACCCATGTTCAATTCTCCAGGCCCCATGTAAACCAGAGACAAGATGACACAAGTGTGCAAGGTCATTCATGCAGACTAGGTGGCCCACACATCTGGACTGATGAGATGAGAAGACCTGGCTGGCAGCACATGAAATGGACAACTACTTTACATGAGTACCTTATAAAGTCAAACATGTACTAATCTTACGACCTATAAGTCTTATTCCTCCTACCCTAAAGAAAGGAAACATGGGGCTGGAGAGATGGCTTAGTGGTTAAACGCTTGCCTGTGAAGCCTAAGGATCCCGGTTCGAGGCTCGATTCTCCAGGACCCACGTAAGCCAGATGCATAAGGGGGCACATGCATCTGGAGTTCGTTTGCAGTGGCTAGAGGCCCTGGCACGCCCATTCTCTCTCTCTCTCTCTCTGTGCCTATTTCTGTATCTCTCTCTCTCAGATAAGAAAGAAAGAAAGAAAGAAAGAAAGAAAGAAAGAAAGAAAGAAAGAGAGAGAGAGAAAGAAAGAAAAAAATTTGGAAAAAAAAAAAAAGGAAACATGGCATTCACATAAAACCTATAAATAGATATTCATAGGAGTTCATGCTTAATCTCTGAAAATTAGAAACAAGCCCCAAATCTTTATCTCCTTAGAAATGTAAAGGGTGGCGGTGCTGTTTGCCCCTTATAATATTGGGACTAGGATAGTAAGTCTTGCCCCGAAATGCATCCCAGAGGACTCTAAGTGAAATCCAAAATTCAGTCATCTACACTGCCACATTTTGGAACTAATGCACAGGCTGCCAGGGATATTTAATTTGGGGCTGGGCTTGCTGCCCTCTGGTGGCCATTATCAGCATCACAGGACACAAACAGTGCTCCCCTAGGGTCTGTACTCCAGTAACAAGAGACAGTTCTAGAAACTTCCATTAGTTGTCATTTGGATTGACCTATTCAGGGAGACTGGTCTAGGAAGGGGAAAGACTGACTGAGCTAGTGATTTCCCACCAGTCTGGTCTTTTCCTCCTCATTTTCTGAAGTGTTATTTTTTTTATCACATAGACTATTGTATAGTACTCAAAATTTTTTCTACTGTGGTAAGACATAAGATGGATCCTAAGCTCGGCTCCTGGAAGTCTCACATGCTTGCCAGCAGCATGAGAGATCCTCTGTAACAGCCACCTTCCACGTCTCACCAAGTGAATCTAATCAGCACAAAGAGCCTCCTTCCCCAATCCTAGCTGCAAGGGAGTCTGACTTGCTCATGGATAGCTTTCTATAGGAAGTTGGAATGAAGTTCTAAGTGAATTGGTCTGCAGAAGCAATGGACTGACAATATAACTACTTTCTGATTGTGTAGTTTGTAAGTTCCACTGAGCTACTGATCTGTGGCTGGTAAAATTTGACCTGCAGGGTTTTAAATAGCATCCTCCCACACTGTAAAACCACATGGAGGCTCCTCCCTCTACAACCCCTTTTCCTCCTTCTTTCCTTGGTCTGCCTTTGCACCCTTCTTGTGCTAGACTAGCTGGCGTTCTTTCCTTTCTCCCTTCCTCCCTTCTTCACTCCCCTCCCTGTCTTCTTCTCCCTGACTTATCTTCTCCCCTCTGCTCAGCTGCCCACTTATGCTAACTAACCCTAAATACTACTGAACTGATACATCATGTTAGTACTTGTATCTCCTAGGTAGTTTTCTCATGCTGACTAGGAAATGTGAATTGGATTTTTCTCCAAGGAGGAAAACCAAACAAACAGACAGACAAACAAAAAAAAGCTAAAGTTTATTTTACCTGTAGCCCTTGATATGAAAGACTCCTCTTAAGTTTCTGAGTCAGGTTCCTGGAGAATAGAGAACCAACTTCCAGTGAGAGGAAAGTGGGGAGAGGTGGCAGGTGAATGGGAATGGAGGAATTCTTTGCACACTTTAGAAGACTTTGATGATGGGAGTAAGAAGTACTCCTTGTGACCTTAGCCAGCAGTGTAAGCCCGTGACTGAAATTTTGTCCTCTCTCAGGAATGACTGAGTACTCAGTCACCCCTTCCTGTCCCAAATGAGCTCCAGAAACCAAAAGTCTTACTTCCCTCTCTGAAAGGAAGTCAGAATTATCTCTCCAGATCAAGCTATTGCTCCATCTCAGATAAGAACAGAGGCTACAGAGATAATAAAAACAGCAAATATGCTTTGGTCTCATTTCAACTTAATTTTACCATGATAACTGCTATATGCCAGACACTGTCCTTGTTCCTGAGTGATCTGAAATAGAATAAAATAATCAAGGCCCCTACTTTAAAGAGCTTGTATATAGTGCATGACCATAAAATAAATAAGACTGTTTCACGCTAAAAGTCACATTGTGAAGAAAAGGGTACAAGGAGACTGGAGTGAATTAGAAATGTGGTCAGGAGAGACCTAGGAGAGAGAGAGTATTTGAGAAAAGGGAGGAGAAGATGTGGTAAAATATTAAGAATGGCATTTCAGAGAAAACAGAAAACAGACTTTGAGATGGCCCTGGTCTCTGAGTGCTTCGGGAACTGAAAGGTGAGTGTGGCTGGGTGTAGGTGACAGCAGCAGTAGGGCACTTGTGGGTTTGAGGGTCAGGAACCTGGTTCACACATGGGGGAAAGGGGAGTCATGGGTCTGGATTTCATTCTAAGCACACTGATGGCTTGATAGAAGAAATGACTTTTAAGAGCTGTCAACTCAGGCTCTGATATAGAGAATATACTATGCAAAACAAGTGTAAGGAGTAAACTGGCATGTAAAATATTGCTGCAGACTTGGTGAGAAATGCATCAGAGACAATGGAGAGGGTCAGATGAGAGGACACTGGTGACCCAAAAGGTCCTTCTGATGGATTCAACATGAGGCGGTGGGTGGTGAGGAATGAGCTGAAATTGACTCTAGACTTTCAGCCCAAGCAACTTGTGAAGAGTAAAACTTCTTACTCAGGTCAAGTAAACTGGGTGAGGAGGAGAAATGAGAATGGTGTGGTGGTTAGGCTCGGAGAAAGAAGCCCCTGAGGCATGCAAGCAGAAAAGCTGAGCCAGGCAGAGCACACAGGCGCAGTCAGGCCTAATGACAGAGAGACAGGTGGAGTTTAAAGTGTGGCTGGGGGGAAAAGAGACTGGGGCCTTGAGCTTCTGTCCAGGGCTAGCTTCATAGGCACACACACCTGTGCATCCACATAGGCCCTGCGCTGTGGCTGTTCTTGCACTTGGGTTGCTGCTTAACTGCCACCACTCTGTAACTGTTAATGCTTTCTGATCAGGGACCCACATTTTAATGTAAACCAGGCCCCAAATAACAGAGAGAAAAGGAACTATTTCAAGGAGAATGTATCTGACTATTGAATACCACGGGGCAGTGGAGTGGGATGAGGACAGAGAAATCACCGTGGCCTTGGCAAGGCATGGGTTAGGAGTGACAGTGCGGAGCACCTCCCTCAGGAGCAGCCTGCTAGGCTGCTTGAAAAGCCACCAGTCCATCACAGACATTGGAGAGCCTACAACAAGAATGAAAATGGAGGGCTGGAGAGATGGCTTAGCAGTTAAGGCATTTGCCTGCAAAGCCAAAGGATCCTGGTTTGATCCACGTGGATCCAGGACCCACGTAAGCCATATGCACAAAGGGGATCATGTGTCTGGAGTTTGTTTGCACATGCTGGAGGCCCTGGCATGCCCATTCTTTCTTTCTCTCTCTCTCTCTCTGCCTCTTTCTCTCTCATTTTTCTCTCTCTTAAATAAGTAAATAAAATATATATTTTTAAAAAGAATGAAAATGGGGCCCCATTTCTCATAGTGAAGGCCTCACACATTGAGTGTGGACACTCTTGCTCTAAAACCCACAGTCCAAATTGTGTCAGTGCATCCCTGCAACCTACTAAACATAGGGGAAACATTGTGAGGCTCCAGGACAACACCCCCGCACTCCAAACCATCTATTTCACATTTCATAAGGTGAGCAGGGCACAGGCTTAGGTGGACATGTCTCCCTTGGCTTGACTCCCCATCCTGTGAGAAGAACAGCAGTACCCACTAATGTGCAGGTCCCTAATGTTCAAGTCGAAGGGTAAAACTGGCAGTAAAGGTGTGAGTAAACAGAATGAAGCAATTCTCACTTATCTGTACATGTTTTTCTCTGTGAGATATAAAAGTATATCAAGGACAGGAAGAAGTGTTAAGGCCTTGAGGAGAAGAAAGGAATAGGTGTGTTAATCAGACTTTCAGTGCTGTGACCTGAGAACATTTTAAAGGATGTCTTTTATTTACTTATTTACTGTAGCTTCCAGTTTGAGAGTTTTAGCCCATCATTGCTCTTGCCAGGGAAGGCAGCTCCCACCATGGTGGCCAGTGAGCATAAAGAGAGAATTTTCAGCCTATTTTGGATAATGCCACCCACATTCAAGGTGAATTAATCTCCTTAGTTAATCCTCTCTGGAAACCCAGATGGGAAGACTTTAAGACTTTAAGGTGTGCTTTACTAAGCCCCAGGACCTTTTTCAATCCCATCAGTTTATCAGGATTAACTATCATTAGACAATAAGTGTTTGGGGAGAAATAAAGTAACTTTAGTAGGTAGGTGATATAGTTTGAGTGATGAGGCCCATTCCAAAAAGAAAAAAAAAGTATTAAGAGCTATGACCTTTGGGACATGAGTAGTCATGAAGCTTCTGCCCTCAAGACTGGAATTAAGGCTGGTCATGGTTTGAATATAAAATAGCCCCAAAGGCTCACATGTTGGAGGTTTGGTCCCCGCAAGTGATGCCATTGAGAGGTGACTGGGTCATAAGGTCACTGACCTCATCAATGGATTAATCAATTGAGGCATTTATAGCTGAGTGGGCTTTGTGGAGCTGGAGCTTGGAAGAGGAAATAGGTTATTCTAGGTATGCCTTTAGAGGGTACATCTTGCCCCTGGCACACATTCTCCAAACCCTCCTCCCCTCTTTCCCGTCTGCCATGATAGCACCCTCTATAAAAAGACTCTCGTCAGACACTAAACACCAACACGTTGGCCTTGGCAGCCTCCAGCACTGGGACAAGTAAAATTCAGGTATTTTGTGGCAGAAGCAGAAGATTCAGAGAGGGGTACAGGAGAAATGCCTGGCCCACTTAGGGTGTGGCATAAAACTGAAGTGGACCCAGGCACCTAGTAGTCAGATTTTCCCCATGGATAGTCAACTGTCCAAGTACAGGTACCAAAAGAGTGGATCTTTGGGTTTAAACAAAGTAAGGAATTTTCCAGGGCGTCCTATGGGGACCTAGGGGTGCCTGCTCAGCAGTGGATTTCATGCTAGTACTGGGACTCTAAGGTAAGGAGGAGGTGATGGGTGAGCAATGGAGTAAAGTGGCAGGACCAGAGGAATGGCAGCTCACCTAGGTGATGAAGTGGGTGAGCTGGGTGCAAGAATGGAGTGGTCACAGATTAGGAAGTCCGAAGGTGACATGAGAGGTGGTGCTAAAGTCATGGTTTTGGATGACCGTGAGTGGTGAGCTGGCTGGGGGAGACTTTTCATAAGAACTCCCCCAGGCAGGCAGAACTACTCCCCCTTTGCAGATGAGAACAAAAAGGACAGGTATTAATATGACTTGCCTGAAGTGATAAAAGACTATGCTAGCAACACCATGCAGGATTGCAGTCTTGAAAGCTTTTGTTCTTACATTCACTGCCTCTCTACTTTCAGATCTGCTTTAAGCCAAGAATTTGCTTTTTCCTTCAAGAAATATTTCAACTCTTGAACCTTACTCTTTATCTGTGAAGATAAAAAGATGACCACATTATATTGGTTTCATCATTATTCTGAACATTTTGGGCCTACAAGGATGAAGAATGGGGTTAGCTGTGCTGTTGAGAGAACTGGTCAAATCCAAGTTTTCTGAAGAGTATTAAAAACTTTCTGGAGATAAATACAGAACACAGGCCAAGTTTTTTGTGAAAGTGGAACCTTAGTACGTTGTCTGCAGGCGCCCTCTCCTGGCTCTAACTGTGAATGGCAGTCTGGAGTCGGAAAGAGGTTTTGGAAGATGTGGGTAGAGTCTCAAGTGGGGAAAGGAAAACTAAATACAGAACAAGCAGAGTGTTGGATGTCATAAAGACACTTACACTGTTGTGTCTGATTTTTTTTTTTTTGGTGGGGTAGGCTTTCTTCTCCCCATCTGATGAGATTGTTGGAATCTTAATTATCTTTTGTCCTCTGGCATCCTGAGCCAAGCAGAGTATCCAGCCCAAAACAGACACCCAGTAATACGTGTCAACCTTACAGTAGACTAGAACTCAGTAAAGTGGAGCAGTTTCACTGGGGGACTGACTACTCCAACTCCAAAATGTCGTGGTCGTTTCGGAAATGCATCCAAGCAACATGCAGAGCACCCGGGACTACCTGATTCCAAGGAAAACTGAAGCAGCCGACCGAGAGGGCGAACACGCAGTGTGAGACGTGTGAGATGAAGATGAAGCTGGCGGGCTTCCGGAAGAGCACCGGACCTGGCTGGGAACGATGAGCGGACAGTGAGCATCTTCCCATTAGGACTATGTTGTGGACAGAAGATGCCTCACCCCCTAGCAAAGTGGGCTTCCACGAAACACGGAACAACAGGTAGAGGGGGAAATACAGGCACAAGAGTCAGCGGGCACCAACAGAGCTGAGGGCAGATGGCAGCCTCTTTTCACCGGGCTTGCTGCCCTGGATCTTAACCAGGAGGCTGAGACGCGATCATCGCAATCATACCTGAAAATGGTGATCTGAAAATAAGTCAAGTGAAGAGTTCTTACAGCAAATGGGAAGCCCCTCCCCCACTGCTATGGCCCATACGCAAGTGATGAGAAACAGTTAAGCCCTGGGTCCCTTTCGTCTCTGCCAGAGGCTGGAGGACCTGTGACCCGCAGAGATGGAGATGGAGCAGCCCTGGGGGAAGCTGTTTGTGTGCTGTGGAGGAGGGTCTTCCAGCAGAAGTCAGCCCACGTTCCTGTCTTCCTATCCATAGTCTGGAGGGCTGCTCGTAGGAAGTTTCCAGATGCCATTGCAAGGTTAACTTACTACACAGTCACAATTCTGGAATTTTATTCGCATGAGAGAAGACGAGCAGAAACAAAGAAACAAAGCAAAACAAAAAATAACAAAACACAGCTATGCCAACAAAACTGATGAAATTCCCATGAATGAAGGAAAAAGGTGAGCCTATGGCAAGTGGAGGTATAAAGAGTAAAAGACAAAGTATGAGCAGCCAACAGATCAGGAAGGTGTAGCAGCAGGGGTTGGGGAAGACCCTGTGCCTAAAGAGAAAAAGGTACTCAGCCTGACCCATCGTTTTTTACCAGGGATGTGATTTCAAGGGGTCCTAGTAATGTCCATGGTGGGACCATAATGACAGCTAATGTTCATGAAGCACTTAACATGATGCTAAGGTTTCATGCAGACAGTCACCTCTAATCCTCATGGTACCTGCTTGGGCTGGCACTATGACTACATCTGTCTTACAGCTGCAGGACCTGGAGATCAGGGTCCCATCACTAGCAGTTAGAGATAAGGGGATGGAAATGCCGACAGACTCCAGGTAGCTTTCTCATCACTGCACTCAAGCTGACTTGTTAATTATAGTTAGTTTAGATTTGATCAGAAAATTATTTTTTGCAACCATCACAAATTTATTTTAAAATGTGACTAATAATTCTGCACCACACTCAGGAACTCTACACTGCAATACTTCCTCTTTCACTGTGAAACTCCAAACCAACAAGGAAGCCACACATGGCTCAGCCCCTACAGTAGAGCGAGCATCTGGACTCCTCTAGAATCAAGATATGCTGAGCCCGCTTAGGGGTGGGTGAGAAGTGTGGGAAGGAAATAGCTGTCACTCAGCCAGCAAAAGTCCTAGTGACCGCTTGGCTAGTGGAGAATACATGGTGGTGGTGAGGTTGAGAAAGCCTTTCTTTAGAAAGGCTCTTCACATGAACGACACATTAGAAGTTGAACAGGAAACCAACAGGCTCCAGAAAGAACCTCCACTGCTCTTTAAGTAAGGAGAGTGGATATACACATCAATGTTCCTCTCTAATAACTAGGTTTATCCTCTTTTATTCAAACTGTCCTCACTTTTGGTTGGAGAATCTATTCTATTTTACAAATGGAGGAGAATATGGGTGAGAAAAAGGACACATCAATACATGAAGAAAAGAGAGCCAACTGTCTTCCACAACATGGGTCACCTCCACCTCATCTGCCCCAGTCCACAAGTGCTTATAGGGGAAGCAGTGACACGAATACTGCCAGCCTGAAACCCAGTTCCAGAGAAATGGTGACAGGCACTATGGTCACTCAATCCTCATAAAAACAGAGATCCAGAGTCTACAGAGAAAGCAACACTAAATCAGATCTCTAGCCTGCCCACTAAAGCTCAGGGAACATCATGGAAAAGGGGTGGAAAGACTGTAGGAGCCTCAGGGTGGGTGGGACTAGCCTGAGGCACCGTGTTTCCCCATCCCCACAGGACAGACCTAGCCTCTTGGTCCCCACAATGATTACCAATAACCCTTCCAAAGACCATCAGCAGAATTGAGTCAGGAGAGAAGGGGTCTATGTGTATAATCTTTTTATTAAAAATCTATATTTTTTAAAAGCCCAAGCATGGTGGCACATGTCTTTCATCCCAGCATTTGGGAGGCAGAGATAGGAGGGTCACTGTGAGTTCAAGGCCAGCCTGGAACTGCAGCGTGAGTTCCAGGTCAGCCTTGGGCTAGCGTGAGGCCTTACCTCCAAAATAACAGACAAGCAAAAAAGCACCTGTCACATAGAAAGAAGCTTATCAGTGTAATTAAAGAAGTGAGTGAGTGAAAATAACAAACAAATGAATGAGTGAATAACTGAATGAGTAAATAAATGAATAAGTAAATTTATGAGTGAATGAATGAGCAAGTGGAGTGAATGAATGAATGAATGAGTGGATGGACAAATGAGTAAATTTATGAGTGAATGAATGAGGGGTGAGTGAATGAAACTACTGGTCTGAATATACAGAAGACCATACCACTTTATGTAACTCCAGAGAAGTGTGTACATGGAATCATGTTTTCATTTATGAATATTCTGAAGATCATACCTCTATGTAACTCCAAGGAAAGAGTGTTGTGTTCATGGGATCATGTTTCATTTATGAACTAGAAGGGACGTGCCTCAGCACTATCATGTTCTTCAAACCCTTTTAGAAAAACTGTATTTTCCATTGTTGCTACTAAAAAGTATGAGATCTGCCCACAGCATGTCTGAGCAGTGGGTGCTGATATGATGTTCGTATTCACTTATATGGTCTTCTTAAAAGAAGAGGCTTCGTGAAGATTACATATTAACCTAGACAATCATTTTCAATGAAGATATAAGTTCTTATCAAAGACAAAGGATATAAGCCTGCTAATCAAATAGATGGAAATCATTGTGACTAGGCTTCAAATTTAGCTCAGCTTCCTTGCAGCTAAGACAAAGAAGGGAACACAGGAACTGGAGAGATGGTTTAGTGGTTAAGGCATTTGCCTGCAAAGCCAAAGGACCCAGGTTAAATTCCCCAGGACCCACCTAAGCCAGATGCACAAGGGGCACATGTGTCTGGAGTTCATTTGCAGTGGCTAAAGGCACTTCTTCTCTCTATCTCTCTCTGCTTGCAAATAAATAAATAAAATTTATTTTTAAAAAAAAAAAGAAGGGAACACAGTAGGTGGTGTTGTCTTACCAAGAGAAGCACAGCAGTCCCCCAGAGAGCTGATCATTCCTGAGCACTGAATTCTCAAACAGCTTTCTCACCTAGAAGTATGGACGGGAACTGCTGGTATGCTGCAACCCCAATTATTTCTCCAACACAATTAGGGAAAGTTGCACAAAGTTTTACAGTAAAGATAAAGACTGAAGGTGCAAACTTACAGTTTAGTTAGCCCTATTCTGTGAGGACCTCAAGACAATATAGCCAAGCACAGCTACTAGTCATCAGACTCACTAAGGTTTAAAATGAGTTGTCTATGAAGAAAGGAAGCAGATATTTGAATCTGATAAGCATTTATGTGGTGCATAGGAAACCAGCTTCTTTCTCCCAACATATACATGTTATGAAAATTATTTGAAGTTAAGCTATGTGCCCCACATCTCCTAACAACAGCAGCAATGCCAAGGTTGTGGATTCTTCCTGTAACTCCTGCTAAACAGCTAGTCAGTGGAGCTGAGTCACAGCATGCAAGTCCAGAAGCATTCACAGATATCACCTCAAAGGAAGCTTACTTCTCTGTTAAGATGATTCAGAGAGGGTGTTATACCTTCTTTCCAGAGATTAGCTGACTCCCAGTGGACCTTCTGAGGTCTTCTGTAACATAGCATGGAGCCAGAGTGAGAGGGCTTCAGACAGATGAGAAAGTGGGAGGTGGCTGAAGTCTGCAGTGTGAGTGTGGTGTGCCTGGGAAAGAGGTAGCAAGAGCAGGGGGTAGGGACAGGGTACATCATAATCACTTTTAGCTTGATCCCTTCATGCAGACAAGCAATGCAAGATAGAGACAGCTTTCTGCTTCTGCCAAGAAATAGACAGTGTGCACAGGAGAATCGCCTTGGGAACGGAGGGCAGATTGGAACTCACTGAAGAGCATAAACATCTACATCACGTCTTCCTAAGCTATAGGTCACAAGCCTGTATGAGGTCATGAAACCGAATGTGTGGATACAAAAGAATCTGACAGCAGTCAAAGGTTTCTGCATGTGCAGCAAGCAAAAGCCAAAGCATAATGAGTCCGAGGTTTTTTCTGGTAGCGCCCATCTATGTTGCAATTTGTGACTTCACTGCAGCTGTGGTTCTGAATATGTAATATTCATACTTTGCTCTGTGCATGAAATCATGTCACAAAGTCCCCGCAAATACTGCCTGCAGCACAGATTGAAGATGAATGAACGTTATGAATTGTAGTTATTTTACTAGACATACATAGTTTTCTTCTCTGATAGAAGCTTAACGATTTCATTACAGAAAACAAAGAGTTTTAATGTTTTCCAACTGTTATTCTTCAGCATAAAAACTTCAAATTAGTATGTCTTTTTACTTATTTATGAGTAGAGAGAGAAATATGAGCACATAGGGCTTATTGCCACGGCATATGAACTCCAGATGCATGGGTTACTTTGTGCATCTGGCTTTACATGGGTATATGAACACAGACCAACAGACTTTGCAAGCAAGCACTGTGAAGCATTGAGCAATCTCTCCAGCCCCAAATTAGTCTTTGTATTGTATTGTATTGTATTGTATTGTATTGTATTGTATTGTATTGTGTTAGACAGTAGATTTTTAAAAATTGCTGTTTGAATTGCTGACTTGATAAAAATCATCACATAAATTTGGCTTTGGATGGATTGCAATAGAATTTCTAACAATTTCTGAAGTGCCCCTAAATAAACTTGTGTCATTTTGTTCTGTATGTTTATGCAAAGTGGCATTCTTGGCATTGAAAATTATAAAATCAAAATGCTGATCAACTATGACAAAACACTGAAGCTAGCCTGGCTGGTGGCACACGCCTTTAATCCCAGCACTTGGGAGGCAGAGGTAGGAGGATCGTCATGAGTTCGAGGCCACCCTGAGACTACATAGTGAATTCCAGGTCAGACTGGACTACAGTGAGACCCTACCTCGAAAAAACAAACAAACAAAAAAAAAAAAACAAGCTGCTCTATGTCCTGCAGTATCAGATGTATAGCTAAGACTCAATTCATATAAAAATAAGCAAGCACAACTTAATAAATGATAAAATTATATGTGCACTAAATGATTTTTTAAAAATAAATTTCTTTTATCATTTATTATCAGTAAACATTTGATTTGTAAACTGATTTTATACACCTTGGAGTCACAAGTGGAGAAAATTTAAGAAGCTCTCTTCTGCATCTTTAGGGAAGGACGCAGTAAGGAAGGGCAGGGCTGTACCACATGTCCTGCATCCTGCGTCCTGCTCACTGGCGTCCCCTGTGCTTCCTGGAGCGATGCTCTCCACCATCTTGTAATTGTTTCCTTCTCTGCCTACACTTGGACCTGAGGGCTCCAGAAAGATGGACAGAGCTACCATTATATTTGGCTGCCAATTTTACAAGTATCTTTTTTCTTGTAAAAAGTGGTTTTTAGGTTTTTTTTTTTTTTAAAAAAAAAACTTTCAATTACAAAAGTGATGATAAATAAAGGCTAGAACAAAAAAATGCAAATTATCTTCTCACCATATAACTTTCACCTCTCAGTTCCTTCTGGGGATTCTACAAAGCTTCCATCCTCTGTGAGGGAACTCTTCTGAATGGCCTGTACCTCATGGCAGAGTCCCATGATTTCCCCAGCTTCCCCAGGTGCAGGTTGATCTCAGTTGTGGCCACAGCCGGGACTTTGCCTCAGCCCTTTGTGCCTGCTTGTATCATGTATCTCAAGGCTGATCACCATGGTGCTACCTCATGCCAGGTTCTTTCCTTCCAGCTTGGGTGAGAAAGGACTGTCATCACCAACTTATTCTTCTTAACAGATCCTAGGATCTTACTCCCTGAGTGAACATTCCTTGTATCTTTGGTGGGTGTGTATGTGTAGGTGTGTGTATATGCACGTGATGCACGCATGTATGAGTACAGGTGTGTGCACCCTGTGTATGTGTGTGGAGGACATCAATGACCCCCTCTTTCTTTCACCTTATTTCCCTGAGACAGAGTTTCTCACCCAACCTGGAGCTTGCCATCTTTTTGTATAGACTTACTACTGGCTTGGGTCCTCTTGCTTACACAACACATACTCTTATTTGCTAAGCCATCCATCCAGCCCCAGCATTGTCAAAGGACCACCCTCCACTAGTTTGGAGTCCTTGTAGCATCTTCCCATTGGACACTCTGAAGGTGCTTTTTTAAAATATATATTATTTATTTATTTATTTATTTATTTATTTATTTATTTATTTGTTTATTTGTTTAGTTAGTTAGTTAGTTAGTTAGTTAGTTAGTTAGTTAGTTAGTTATTTGAGAGAGAGAGAGAGAAAGAATGGTCACGCCAGGGCCTCCAGCCACTGTAAACGAATTGCAGATGCATGTGTCCACTTGTACATCTGGGTTACGTGGGTCCTAGAGAATTGAACCGCGATCCTTTAGCTTTGCAGGCAAATGCCTTAACCGCTAAGCCATCTTTCCAGCCCCGAAGGTGCTTTTATACTGTGATGCGAGCTGCTACAAGCACCACTCCTGTGAGCTGTGTAAGGCTATGTGTGCCCGGGCCAGACCAATCTCATCCCAGATCCATTTTCAGGGACCAGGTGTCAATAGCCACTGGGCTGGCCAGTTGGCTCCCAGGCTAGCACAAAATATATAACTAAGTTAGCCTGTCTAGTGCCTGGTGGTGGAACTTTGTGCATGAATGAGTGGAAAACTGCTGTGTCTTCTCATCACCAGTATGGTTGGTCCTCACTCTCCGGCTGCTGCAGGAGCCTCAGAAGTAACATTAGCCTCCATTCCTCAAGTGACCTGGACAGCAGGAGGTATGCCTCCATTTAACTTGTGCCTAAAAAGAAGCTAATAGCATAGGGGCAAGCGTTCTTAGACAAGGAGCAGTAATGTCACCTCTGCAGAAAGCCAGGTGTGGGTACTGGAAGGGGCACCCTATTTTGTGACAATGAAGGAAGGCATGTTTCTAGCTGCTTTTCTGTGTGTATGTGTGTGGCTGGGAGGGATCTTCAGCCATTAGAGACAGGAAGCTGCTCAGGGCCCACAGTGGCATCTGCCATAGCAACAAGACTAACTTGGTCCAGGACCTAGGTTGGTATGGATTGGCACCTGTTAAGTTTGACAATGAGTTGTAAAGAAAGCTTTCAGTTAATTAAATGCCCAAGCATACATGGATCAGCTCACCACAGGCTATGTGGTGTCAGGATGCCCCACTGGGGACCAGCGTTTCAGTATCCAGCTGAGCTCAAGCAGGCTGGCCTGGCCACTGTGGAGTGATGGAGCTCTTTCAAGAAAGCCCTGTATGCCGGGACTAGAGGTCCAGAATGTCTACAGAAGAACAAGTGTGGGTCTTGGCTTGGTGGATCCTGGCCAGAGCTAAGTTGCTAAGGAGCACATGTTATCTTCAGGACCTTGGCCAATACACCTAGCCAAGCTTTGGGTATCTTAAATAACACAGTTAATACTTGATTCTTATAGAGAACACTCATAGAATAATAATGCATATATGTGTGAGTACATCTCACCTACAAAACCCTTACCCATAGTTCACTACTATTAGCAAATGGTGTAATTCCT
Organism: Orientallactaga sibirica; assembly: GCA_036365145.1. Taxonomy (NCBI): domain Eukaryota; kingdom Metazoa; phylum Chordata; class Mammalia; order Rodentia; family Dipodidae; genus Orientallactaga; species Orientallactaga sibirica. Next base: position 12,782,672 of record JAEOAD010000036.1, read on the forward strand.
TGCATGTTTTTGAGGGCTTATTTGTACATGTGTTCCTTTATTCATTCAACATACAGCAATACAATAAATTTCCATCTGCCTATGAAAAGTTAGGTACCTTCGAAGCCTCCCAATATATTCTCCTTTCTTCTCCTTCCAGAAAAAGCAACCTTGAATTTTTTTATTTTTTATTTTATTTTATTTTTTTATTTTATTTTATTTTTATTTTTATTTATTTTTATTTTTTTTTTTTTTTTTTTTTGGTTTTTCGAGGTAGGATCTCACTCTGGCTCAGGCTGACCTGGAATTCACTATGTAATCTCAGGGTGGCCTTGAACTCCTAGCGATCCTCCTACTTCTGCCTCCCAAGTGCTGGGATGAAAGGCATGTGCCACAACACCCAGCTGCAACCTTGAATTTTGTATCAGTCAATTCCTTAGGTTTTTTTATATATAATTTTGTCATATACATGCATAGTTTTTAAACTACAACTAAGTAAAAAGAATAAATAATTTATTAATGCTACTCAATTCTTTTGCTAAATATGAAATGATTTCTGCTCAAGTGTATAATTATTTATGCTTCTCTCTTATGAATGTTCCATCGTGTAAGTGGCTAAAACTTATTAACTCATTCCACTATGGTGATCATTCAGATTGCTTCATGGCTTCTATTAGTAAGCCAACATGTCTCTGAAAAGTCAATACATTTGTTCAGGTCACATGCACAGAGCTTCCCTGGAGAGTAGTCTCAGTAGAGAAATGCTGTGCTGGGCATCATTAGCTTGGCTCAGCAACCCAGGCAGTTCTCCAACATAGCTGTATCCTCCGTTTGCGAGAGATCCCCCTGGACCACATTGTAGACATCATTTGGAATTATCAGATTTTCTCATTTTACTTAGTTTAGTGAGTAAGAGCGGGTATGACACTGTACTTTTCATTTGCATTCCCTAATTATTTAGATAAAGTATATTTTCATATGTTTATTGGCCAAGTATTATTTCTATTCATGTTGTCTTCCTATTTTAAACAATTCACATGACTTCCTTATACATATAGTTCTAACTCTGTATATTTATGTTGGTATCTATGATTCTCTCTAAAACTATACTTACAAATCTTGCTTATTTTAACATGAACAATAACTCAAAGTATATAAAGCCAATTTTTATGAATTTTTTGAGATAGTCAAGTTTTAAGTAGAAAATGTTTTATAACCTTTACTCTTATTTTTTCAAATAGCAAAGATAGATCCTCTGCCAGATTAATAATGATTGTGTTGGTAACAAATAGAAAGTAGTTAGAAACCCCACTACTGGCTTTATTCACTTTACTACAATACACACACACACACATACCACATAAACATATATATGTGTGTATGTGTTTCTAAATATTTTATTTTATTTATTTGAGAGAGAGAGAGAGACAGAAATAGACAGGTATAGAGAAAAAGAATGGGCATTCCAGGGCCTCCAGCCACTGCAAACGAACTCCAGATGCGTGCTCCCCCTTGAGCATCTGGTTTACTTGGGTCCTAGAGAATCGAGCCTCAAACCCAGGTCCTTAGGCTTCATAGGCAAGTATTTAACCACTAAGCCATCTCTCCAGCCCATATGTGTGTTTCTAAATGCTTTGTTTTTCACTAGTGAATTCCTGGGAGGAAAATGTTGATAGACTCCCCTCCCCTTGAGTCACTGTCATTATGTGTCTCAAAGTCCTATAACCATTAGGCCCTGTTTGGCCCTGTTTGGGCTTAGGGAGATTGAGAAAAAGAGAAGATATGCTTGCAGCTAAATGTAATATAAATGATCTTATATTTTACCCAGCAACCTACCAGCTAAACACTGGCAAAGCAGAGAGTCTTTCCCCAGGGGACTGGCTGCAGCTCAACAGAGCAGAGCAGATCAGCCACATGCAGAACATGGGTGTGAAGAGAGAAGGAATGCTGGGTCCCAGAACCTGTTGGCCAGGGCTAGTAATTCAGTACCCAGTTAGAAAGATAAAGACACAAAAGCATAACTATCTGAGAAATGTGTGAACACAGTGGAAGGCTGGCATGGTTTAAATCACCAGACTGAAAGTGAGTATGATGGAGGATCAAAGGAAAGCACGTGTGCACCTGCTCCCAGCTCATCCCCTGCTCCTGCATCGTCATCCTCCATCTTTTTCATGTCTAAGCCCTGCTTCCCATCAGGATGGATGCAAGATGATCTGAGTGGTGCTTTCCCATCTCTGCATCAAGACCCACCCCAGCCACGGTGGTGCTTTCCCAGGCATCATGCCACCCTGAGGTCCTCTGAGCTCTCTGAGAAGGAAGCACAGTGCAGAGCCCCTCCCAGCAGACTTAGAGACTTTTGCTTTCACTCCAGCCCTGGCTCAGCACTCAGGACTTAAAAGAACTGAGAGGAAAAGAGACCCTCTTCTGGCCCCACAGCAGTTCTGAGTCATGTGTTTCCCCAGCAAATGCCCCTCAAGTCAGAACTTAGCAAGAGCCTCCTGAAAATTGAGCAGATAGTGAATCACGGGGCTCCAATCCCAGTTACCTTTTAACTGCACCCCTTTGCTGCAGGAGTTCTCAATGGGAGAAGGTATTACTGCTGTCCTTTCCACCAAGAGACACTTGGCAATGTCTGGAGACACTTTTGGTTGTCACAGTGGGTGATGGTAAAGAGGCCAAAGGTGTGGCTAAATATCTTACAATGCACAGGAAAGTCCCCACCACAAAGAATCACTCACCCACAAATGTCAGGAGTGACCAGATGGAGAAGCCCCAACTCCTTCACAACACACTACTACCCAGGCTGGAAAACCCACTCTCCTGGACTCCCAGTTCCAGAGATCTTCCCCCATGGGAGGTGTTTCTCTTATGTATTAACAAACCAGTTCCACAGATGCAAGGGGGACTGATGTCTCTGCCCAGAGCACTCAGCTCACAATGTAGATCCATGTTCACATGACACCCAAGAACTAGATCCTGCAGACTGGACTCTTGGTGACAAATTAATAGATGGCATGGAATGTGGCAAAGGCTCTGCCAGACTTCATTATGTCATTAGAATTTTTCATTAAATAATACTAAAGAATAGCACCTGCTAGTAGTCAGACTTTCTTCAATCAATCCACACTGGTTGCTTGCCCGACTGAGCTCTACAATGCTTGAATGAGAACTCACTGAGGTTGCTGCACCCAGCCCACCACACTCGCAATTCCTCATCAGGTGCATGCTTGTCAAATTGTAGCATCAGGCTGGAGAGAGGGCTCAGCAGTTAAGGTGCTTGCCCAAAAGGCCTAATGACCTGAATTTGATTCCCCAGTAGCCACATAAAGCCAGATGCACAAAGTGGCGCATGCGTCTGGAGTCAGTTTGCAGTGGCTAGAGGCGCTGGTGCACCTATTCTCTCTCTCTCTCTCTCTCTCTCTCTCTCTCTCTCACCTCCCTTTCTCTCTCTCATCTCTTCTATCTCTCCCTGCTTGCAAATAAACAAATAAAAATAATGTTTTAAAATTTAGGATCCTGGCATCCCTCCAGAGGCCTAATTGCCTGGTTGGAATGAAGTCTGGGAATCTTTATTGTTAGGCAGCACTTGAGGTGGCTCGACAGCAGCTTCTGCAGAAGCCACTTTTAAGAAACACTGGTAAAAATCACAAGTCCACCTAACCAAATCCCAGGCTTGAAAATCTAATGTGACAATTTTTGTAAATCCCTGACAAATTTTAACTATTCACTTTCTCAAGTTTCCCACTTTTAACTGCAGGAGAATGAGACCCTGACTCAGCCCATACACAGATGCGGACAGAGCAGAAGGCCCCGTGTAAAGAGAGGTGGGACACTTTCAGAGCCCAGAATTTTACTTTAAAATTGGATCTTGAAAATAAAATATCTTAGAATAAACCTAATCAAAGAAGAGAAAGATATCTACAATGAAAACTTTTAAACACCAGGAGAGGGTTGGAGAGATGGCTTACCAGTTAAGGCACTTGCCTGCAAAGCCAAAGGATCCAGGTTTGATTCCCCAGTACCCACATAAGGGCAGATGAACAAGGTGGCACACGCATCTGGAGTTCATTTGCAGGGGTTAAAGGCCCTGGTATGCTCATTCTCTCTCTCTTTCTCTATCTACCTCTTTCCCCCTAAAATAAATAAATAAATAAATAAATAAATAAATAAATAAATAAATAAATAAATAAAATATGAATAATTTAAAACACTCAGGAGAGAAATTGAAAAAGATGTTAAATAGAAAATAGAAAGATATTCTATTCTCATGGATTGGAAGAATCGATATTGTGAAAATTACTAAAAACAAGCTGCAGATGTAATGCAATCCCAATCAAAATTCCACCACCATTCTTCACTGAAATTTAAAAAAATCTTAAAATCCATTGGCAAGCACAAAACACATCAGATACCCAATGCAATCCTGAGGGGGGGGGGAGTGAGTTAGGGTAAGTGTCACCATACCTAATTTCAAGGTATTTATTACACAGCCACAGTAACAAATGGCACAGAAAACAGACACATACATCATTGAACCAGCATAGAAGATTCAGATATAAACCCATACAGCTGCAGTCATATGATTTTTGACAAAAATGACAAAATTACTCACTGGAGAAAAGACAGACTCTTTAACAAATGATTCTGGGAAAACTGCATATCTATATGTGTAAGAAGGAAGCTAGCTCCTTCTCTCTGCCCAGGCATGAGCGTCAAACTCTAAATGGATCAAAGATCTTAACCTAAAACCTGAAACTTCTAGAGGAAAAAGGAGGGGACTACTTCAACATATAAACATAGGCAAGGACTTTCTGAATAGGACTCCATTCATTCAAAAAAATTGGGCTAATAATCAACCAATAAGACTGCATGAAGTTAAAAAGGTTCTGTGAAATTAAAATTTCTATAGAAAATTAAATAAAAGCTCTTATATAGCAAAGGAGGCAGCCTACACAATGGGATAAAATCTTTTTCGGCCATACAGCTAACAGAAGATTAAAATCTAGGATATTCAATAAACTAGGATACTAAAAAATCTAAACAATAAGAAATCAAACAGCCCAATCAAAAATGGACTACAGAACTGAACAGAGAGTTCCAAAAGGAAGAAATACCAACAACCAATAAATAATTTAAAATAATTTAAAAATCACACCTTTAATCCCAGCACTCAGGAGGCAGAAGTAGTAGGATGGCTGTGAGTTCAAGGCCACCCTGAGACTACATAGTGAATTCCAGGTCAGCCTGAGCTAGAGTGAAACCTTCCTCAGAAAACCAAAATAATAATAATAATAATAATAATAATGGTTTTAAAAGTGTTCAACAGAGCTGGAGAGATGGCTTAGCAGCTAAGGCATTTGGCTGCAAAGCCAAAGGATCCTGGTCCGATTCTCCAGGACCCACGTAAGCCAGATGCACAAGGGGGCACATGCATCTGGAGTTCGTTTGCAGTGGCTGGAAGCCCTAGGACGCCTCTCTCTCTCTCTCTCTCTCTCTCTCTCTGCCTCTTTCTCTCAAATAAATAAATAAAATATTTTTTAAAGTGTTCAACAGCCTTAATCATCAAGAGAAAGCTAATTAAAACTACTTTGAGATTTCATCTCACACCAATCAAAATGGTAACATCAGGAAATGAAATTACAACAAATGCAGTCAAGAATGTGGAGATGGCCTGGAGAGATGGATTAGTGGTTAAGCACTTGCCTGTAAAGCCTAAGGACCCCTGTTCAAGGCTCGATTCCCCAGGCCCCATGTAAACCAAATGCACAAGGTGGCGAATGCATCTGGAGGTCATTTGCAGTAGCTGGAGGCCCTAGCGTGCCCATTCTCTATCTATTGGTCTCTTTCTCTCTCTGTCTGTCACTTTTTTTTTTTTTTTTTTTTTTTTTGGTTTTTTGAGGTAGGGTCTCACTCTAGCTCAGGCTGACCTGGAATTCACAGTCTCAGGGTGGCCTTGAACTCACTGTGATCCTCCTACCTCTGCCTCCCGAGTGCTGGGATTAAAGGCGTGCGCCACCACACCTGGCCTGTCTGTCACTCTTGAATAAAAAACAAACAAACAAAAAAAGAATGTGGAGAAAGAGGAACATTTATTCATTATTGGTAAGAGTGTGGACTAGTGTGTGCATTATGGAAATCAGTGTGGAAGTTTCTCAACAAGCTAAAATTAGAACTACCAGAAGACCCAGCTATACTACTCCTGGGTATATACCCTAAGGATGCTGTGGTGGTTTGATTCCAGTGTCCCCAGAAATTTATGTGTTTTGAACGCTAGGTCCCCAGCTGCTGGCAATTTGGGAATTAGATCCTCCTGGAGGTGGTGTATTTTGGCGGGGGTGGGGGGTGGGCAGACTTATGGGTGCAATAGCCAGCTTCCTCTTCCCAGTGTTTGGCACATTCTCCTGTTACTGTTGTCCATCTGATTTTGGCCAGGAGGTGATGTCCACCCTCTGCTCATGCTATCATTTTCCTCTGCCATCATGGAGATGATGATGAGATGAGAGTCGATAAACCAAAAATAAACCCTTTTCTCCCATAAAATGCTCTTGGTCAGATATTTTCTACCAGCAATGTGAAGCTGATTGCTACAGACGCTGTGCTCTAATATAGAGAACACTGCTCAGCCATGTTTGTTGCTGTCCTCTTCACAATAGGTAGGAAATGGAATCAAGCTAGATGCCCATCAACTTGATGAATGGATAATAAAGATGGCACATATACACAAGGGAGTTTTATTCAGCCAAAAAGAAAAATGATGGGTTGAAGAGATGGCTCAGCAGTTAAGGCACTTGACTGCAAAGCCTTAACAACCTTAGTTCAATCTCTTAGTACCTACATAAAGCCAAATGCACAAAGTGGCACATGTAGCTGGTATGCTCATTCTCTCTGTCTGTCTCTCTGTCTGTCTGTCTGTTTGTTTTCTCTCTATCTCTCTCTACTTTCAAATAAATATTAAAAAAGAAAAATGAAAGCTGGGTGTGGTGGCACACACCTTTAATCCCAGCACTCGGGAGGCAGAGGTAGGAGGATCACTGTGAGTTCGAGGACACCCTGAGACTACAAAGTTAATTACAGGTCAGCCTGGGCCAGAGTGGTGAGACCCTACCTCGAAAAACCAAAAAAAAAAAAAAAAAAAAGAAAAGAAAAATGAACTGTCAGGAAAATGGCTGACTCTAGAAAAGATTATACTAAGTGAGGTAATCCAGGCTCAGAAAGATAAGCACTACAAATCCTCTCTCATATGCAGATCTTAGTTTCAAATATTTAGTTTATAAAATTGGCACAAGAGTCAACAGAGGCCAGGAAGCTAGAAAAAAATGTCAAATGGGGAATAGGTGAGGGCTGAAGGGGAGTGGGTAGGGGATATGAAGGCTGAGGGGTGGAATATTGAGGATGGAAAGGTTTAAGTGGGGATAGGGATGAGGGACAGAGAAAAGGAGCAGGTGGGGGAGGGATAAAAACTAAAGGTGTATGAAAAGTCATGTGGAAAACCTATATCCTTGTTTGCTAATTTAAAATATATAGTTTTTTAAGAGTTTGAGCAGAAGTACACTGCATGAGTGGATAATGCTGCTCCCATAAGACTTAGGATTTATAGGAAAATTCCTGCACCAAGGGTGAGACACCTCCCGGTGACGGGCTGGTCAGGGAGCTCTGGGAGGCCCCCAAACAATACAGGCTATTAACAATGCTCTTGGTTGCCCACTAGGACTAGATGGTAAGACCCCGTTGCTTCAGTTGCAGGACACTGAGAAATCAAGCTGTACAGAGCTGGAAGCTCCTCCCTGCAGGCTAGATGTCGCAGTGCTGACAAGTGCTCTGCAGGCTGCTAGTGCAGAAAAGTCATCAACAGTCTTACCTAGCAGTGAAGTCTGTGGACTGCACAATTGGCCAGCTGGACAAGGTGTGCCTACTGGTGCAGCAGCGACATGACTGTTATTAGGTAAACAACTGCTGTCTCGTTGGGTTTGAGGCCTACTCCACAGGAGGGAATCCATGCCTGATACTAAGAACCTAGTCAAAAGAGCCTATGATAGGGAGGAAGGAAGCTAGTACTGTTGTTTGGGTAAACTGATATGTTGTGCTCATCAGATTACCCTCAAAAGATTTATGTTTGTGTCCACAGATTAGTGCTGCTTTGGTCCGAGAAGCTTCTTCGTGCCGTTGGCAGTGAGTACTAGACAGTCTCAAAATTTGTCAACCTTTCTTCTGGACACGAATGCTGCTGCATTCATGACCTCACAGGGGCTGTCATTACCTGACCTGTACAAGATTGAACGCATCAACATTGCATCATGGATGGTGGAGGAGGGGAAAAAAGAAAAGAAAAATACATCAAAATAGAAAAGAAATTAGTTGGAAAAAAGAAGGGTTTCAGTGGAAGGGGAATGGGGACAAGAAAAAGTAACAGGAGGGGAGTATGATCAGAGAATATCATGTAACATGTACATATATGAAAATTGCAGTGAAAGGTTTTTTCTAATTGGGTGTGATGACACAGAATGAGCACTAGGCAAGTACATTTGGATGGACAGGTGAGACGGCCCTTGCTTATGGTAGAGGCTAAGCATTGCATCCTCCACCCGACTTCATCATGATTCCAGCTTCGTTAGTGAAAACCAGTCCTCACTCTCCAAGACAAGTGGCTTCTCTGATTAGTGTCAACTTTGCTTCAAACCCTTCCCTGGCCTGCTTCAGCTCTCCCCCTGTGACTTTTGAGCAGAGCACTTATTTTAACACACCAACCACCACTAGAGGTCCAACTTGAACTCTGTTCCAAGAAAAAACTCTCCCAAGCTGTTGCAAATAGTTCAACATGTCTAATATCAAGTAACTTATCTCATTATGTGGTTGAGGTGTGTGTGGGTGTGTGTGTGTGTTATAGGCAATCACTTGTGGCCCAAATCACTGCAGTCAATTTAATAATAACACAGCCCAGCCAGGCATGGTTGGCTCAGGCCTGCAATCCCAACACTCAGAAAGCAGAAGCAGATGGATCTGTGTGAGTTGGTAGCCAGCCTGGTCTACATTGTGAGTTCCAGGCCAGCCAGGGATACCTTGTCTCAAAAAGAAAAAAAAGAAAAAGAAAGAAAAATGAGAAACCTACTTAAAACAAATAATAATAAAATTGAACTCATGTCTCACCATTATCATGAGAGGATAAAAGCAGGAACTGCAGACAAAAATATCTCACAACTACCCTCAAGACAACTCATTGAAAATATGTGTCTTGGGCTGGAGAGATGGCTTAGTGGTTAAGGCTCTTGTCTGCAAAGCCTGAGGACCCAGGTTTAATTCCCCAGTACCCATGTAAGACAGACGCACAGGGTGGCACATGCATCTGGAGTTCATTTGCAGCAGTTGGAGGCCATGGTGTGCTCATTCTTTCTCTCTGCATCTCTCTCTCTCTCTCTCTCTCTCTCTCTCTCTCGTCTCTCTCTCTCTCTCTCTCTCTCTCTGCCACTTTCAAATAAATAAAAAGCGCATATGAGTTCCCTCCCATTCTGTTGCTTTTAAATTGCTTTTGTAAACCTTCCACAGTTTCTCAGTTCCTGTCTTGTTCTGGTCCACTTTTCGCTACAGACAGACTGCCCCTATTCTTGGGCCTACAAAACTGACTTCACTCCCAGATGAAACTCCTCAGAATACTGCAGATTTTGTGTCACTACTGGAAGACATTCAAAATGTGGATGTTTCCAACGCAGATGGCAATGACTCTTAGATGATATAAACAAAAAACCCGGTTTGTGTACAAGGTGCAGCCTACCCTTGATCCATTCAACCCACCTCCACATAAAAGAAACCGTCACCCAGCAAGTTGGAGCCTGGGTCCGCACACCGGCTCAAATGCAAATCTCCCCAAACTCAGACTTGCTGTGGGATCAGGAATCCACACACTATGCCCTCCCCTCCCTTCAGGCCCACATGCAAATAAGAGGTGTTCAAGTACAAGAACCACAGAGGCAAGGAAAAGATTTGGACCCGGACCGTACCTATTTTCGCAGCCTCTGCTTTCAGGTTGAAATCCCAGTTCCTTGGTAACTTCAGGGACATTTTGTTTGCGGCGTGGTTGAGTGGCTGAGTGGCTGGCGAGGCAGGCAGTGCCCTTCCTGCCCTTTGGATCTCCCCTGGGCTCGGCTGCCTCTTCCCGCTCACGATGGCTTCACAGGCGCTCAGGCTGCTGGCTGATTTGCCAATGTGCCTCTGCCGTTGTCTCAGACAAAAGGTCCATCCATCTGTCACTTGGGGATGGCACCCAAGCTTCCCTAACCCCACCCACGGTCTCCCAGGGGCTTTGCTTTCAATTTTACCAGAAATATCCCAGGTGACACTTTGCTGTGTGTCATGGGAAGCAAAGCTACTGTTCGAAAGAATCTCTTGAAGCAAAGTTGTGATAAACAACTGCCTCACAGCTTTTTTTCAACTGTCTGCTTCCTTGCAGTTTTGAGGAAGTGGGTTGCTGTGCAGTGCGTGGCTCTGTGAGCATGCTTTCTTAAGAAAAACTTGTTTGGGAAATTCTTGTAAAGCCAAGATGAGCATGTTTGTGATGTCGGCTGTACTTTTGACTAAAGAAAAAAAAAAAAATCCAAGACTCTCACCACATGCCTTGACTGGAACACAGTTTTCTTTGCTTCGAGCAGCAAGCTTCCAAAAATCAGGAAGACAGCCAGCACTCTGCCCAAGACACCCTCCTCACGCATCTTCCTGCATAAAGACGGCCCAGCCAGCACTCCCCACCTCTGGGGATAAGTGGCCCTGCCTGAGGGAAGGGTTTTGATGTACTCAGTCTATTTCAGCCAGGCATACTCACTCAAATGGCCAGATGGGTTGATTCTTCAGCATTGTGTATATGGTGTGGGGTTTACAATTAGGCCAACTTTCATTTTTTCAATTCTACCTCTATATCTTTTAACAAGCAACTAATTTTTCCTGGACTTCTATGTCCTTGTCAGAAAAAAAAAATAAATGAGGTTATAGCTATTTCCCTAGCTGTTGCAAAGGTGTCTAGTATAGAGTAAGACACACAATGGTTGCACCACAAGCACTAACTCAACCTGTACTGTATCTAGTTCAGTTCTGTAAGGGACTTGCAGATAGCTGGGTTAGCCTGACCGAATGGTTAAGCTTTTCAGCCATAGAACCAGACTGCATTTATTCAAATCCCATCTTTGCTACTTGCTTCCTGTGTGATTTGGGACAAGTTCTTTGACTGCTCGGTTTCAATTTCCCCTTCTGCAAACGGGGAGAATGATAGATCCACTTCATAGGGCTGCTGGGAGACTTTGACAGATAGCCCAGTGAATGCACTCAGTCGTTACTATGTACACACTGCACATCTGGGCCTGTTCATCCTTCCTTTCGTCTGAACAACTCAGCCATAACTTCTTCTCCCACATGTTGTCTGCTGATAGCCCAGCTTCCTGTTTCATTTAGAAAAGTCATGCAACTGGAAGAGAATGTGTGGGAGTTCCTGGCTACATCCCCCCACCTGCCTGCACTGGAGCCTGCTTGCTCGGCCTGCCAGCTTCAGGGAGTCCCTTCCCTCCCAAGTTATCGTTCATTCTTCTTTCTCTCTAGTTGTTCTTGTCAGTATTCAAATTGTGATGATTTATCCCACTTTTTAATCTTTTTTTTTCTAATCTCCCATTACCTTCTCTTGGCCTTCCTGCTCCATTTCCTCTCCCATGGAACCCCTTCTTCCAACTAGGTCCTTCTAACTTTGATGCCTTAAAAAAATCCTCTTAATGGGGCTGGAGAATGGCTTAGCTTTAAGCATTTGCATGAAGCCTGAGGACCCAAGTTTGAGTCTCGATTCCTCAGAATCCACATAAGCCAGATGCACATGGTGGCCATACATCTGGAGTTCTTTTGCAGTGGCTAGAGTCCCTGGCACACTTATTCTCTCTCTCTCTCTCTCTCTCTCTCTCTCTCTCTCTATCTCTAATAAGTAAATAAACAAAAAATAAAACTTTCAAAAGAATCCTCTTAATGCCACTCCCCCTTTGGCTCTAGTCACTTTTCTCTCATTTCTAACAAGCTTTGATCAGAACTGTCCACACTTGTAAATCCTTTCCTGAATTCCTTCTGTTGAAATTTTTGCTCCTATGTCTGCAGAAAGTCTTCTCAAGGACGCCAAAGACGTTTCTGTCACCAAACAGCCGGTCAGGTTTCCATCCTGTCACCTTGCTGACCTGTCAGCAGTACGGGAAACGAGTGACTACTTTCTCTAGCCCTGAACCCTTTCTCCATTTGGACCCCAGGAGCCGTGAGGGACCTGCTTGTCTGTCTTCCTCCATACTATATTTCTGGTTCCTTGCAAATTCCGTCTCATCCCTCTGGCCTCTACATCATGACTCAACCAATAGACTTCTTCTCCATGTCTCCACAGCTACAGTAAGACTTTGGTTACCTTGTTCCTACAATGATCCCAATGTGTGCTTCCAGCCTAGAGCACCCTGGAATTCCAAATCTCAGTGCATCTCTGCTTAGATCTCTCCCAAACGAATATTCAGAGATGAAGCTAAAGGCATCATGGTGACTGGGGAACCTAAGAACACAAGGAGCTTGAGAACTACACAAATGTATTTCAAGCCTCTGCACCCATCCCAACTGCCATTGTCCAACATAGGTCACATGGACAAGCTGGGTCACTGAGGCTGGAAGTGCGCACAGGGCTAAAAAGCAGGGGAAGAAAGAAGGCTAGGCATGTTTGCTGAATCCACCTCATCACACTAACCTGGCTGCCCTTGGCTCCCCAGCAGTGCTGGGTTCCTCTGGCCTTGACTCTATCTCTTGAGGACTTTGGAGGCTCAGTTCTATACTACTATCTGCCTGACTCAGACACCATGATTTCTTATCTGATCCTAAGGAAAAACAAAGGTGGGCAGCCCTCCAGAAGGCCATTCCAGTAGCAACTCCACAGGGAACTTAACACCATCCAGAGTTTCAGCCTTGGATCTTTTTTTCATTAATTATTTATTTTTATTTTATGAGAGAAAAAGAGGGAGAGAGAGGGAGAGAGAATGGGCACACCAGGACCTCTGGCCACTGCAAATGAACTCCAGATGCATGCACCATCTTGTGCATATGGCTTTATGTGGTTACTGGAGAATTAAACCTGGGTCCTTAAGCTTTGCAGGCAAGTGCCTTAACCACTGAGCAATCTCTCCAGCCCAGCCCTGGGATCTTTAGCTTAGGAACTCTGAAGTCATTCTAATGGAAGGTTTAGAAACCCACAGGGAACTTCCTTGACTCTTGGAGTGGGTTCCTGTAAGCCTGGAAAAACTCATGACCCATGGGGAAGTTGGTTGTGCATACAGGCAATCAGCAAAAACAGCTGTGGAAAGGCCCCACGCAGCAGCGGCTCCCTCACAGAGCCCCCTCTGGGTACCAGCTCCTAAGTGCCATGCAACGCTGCTGTCTCTCCTCCTGCACCCCTCCTCGGCCTCCAGTAAAGGTAGAACCTTATGTCTTGTGTGGTCCTAAAGTTCCACTTGCCATTGGCAATAATGAAAGCTAATGTTTGCTCATCAGTTCGCTTTAGTCACAACTGTCATAACGATTGAGGACTAAACTATTTGCTGGAGGAAAGTTCATGAACAAGCCTACTTGGTTTGTGTTCTTCTTTATCCCCTTTCCCCTACCTACGGGTGCAATGACTAGTATTGAAGAAAAAGAACAATTAAATATAACAGAAGAAGGGCTCTATTGGGGGAAGTAGGGAGCTATGGGAGGTCATATGAGACGTACTAATTGGGACTTGGAGAGGGAGGGAAGGCTTTCTGGAAGAAGTGTCTTGCACACTGAGGATGAAGAATGAGTTAGGGAAACAAGAGATTGTGAAAAGGGCTCCAGACCAAGGAAGCAGATGCAAGAGGCCAAGGGAGAGTTCTTTGGGTTGCTCCTAAGAAAGGCAAGAGGCGAGACTGAAGAGATGAAGCTGGAGGTTCAGGCTGGGGCCAGTGGTTCTGCACCATCTGAGGCCAGCAAGCAGTGTCCCAGAGCTTTGCCACTCCCTCTGGGAAACAGAAGTCACGGAGGAGTTTTCTGCTGGGAGGGCTGGGGAAGCTGTGGCCTGTATACCAAGTCAGAGGAAGAATGATTGAGAGAGGTTACACACGGGGCAAGAAATAAGGAGAAAACCCATAGGAATCATGTGATAGAACCAAAAGCCCCAGGGGGTTCTCATGAGAAAGACACGGACATCCTGATTCCAGTGAGCAGAGGGGTGTGGTGGTTCTAAGCTATAAAAGTGGAAAGAATACAAAATGAGAGGCTTGATGTGGGGAGAGAACTGAGAAGATAATAGACTCATCTTGGGAAATGAAGCATTTACGGACCTGTGGGGCTCTGGAGTGAATATGTCCTGCAGAGTTCAGTCAAGCTTATTCACTCATCCACTCACTTGCTCTCTAAACATTTATCCAGGACTGTGTTGGGGGCTGATTGAACAGGTATAGGTAGGAACCCAGACTAATATCCAACAGACACATGAAGAAGTGTAAACATGACAATAGTGTTGTGCCAGGCACAAAAGTACACACACAGGGTATGTAAAGGCAGGAATATCTCTGCTTGAGGATCATAAGAGCAGTCAGGAAACAAGATGAGGTGATGTGAGGAAGACACTATTGGCTCATTGATGTAGTCAGGTCCACATTGCTGAGACAAAAATCCAACCAGACATGGTTTATGGGAGGAAGGGATTTATTTCACACTTACAGATCCAGAGGAAGTCCTACCAATGGTGGAAGAAGCTGGCTGCCTTTCACAGAGCCAAGCAGAGAGAGACTGAACAGCCAGCACCACAAGCAAGCACAACATTTACAGAGCTTAAGCTGCTCTTTCCATACCTTTGGTCTAGAATTCAGATCCATCCCCAAACATCTGAAACCTTTCTAATGGCAGCATTCAGAAACACACAGAACTTTTTTGGGCTGGGCTCCAGGATCTGCTCCCAAGGATACCTCCTTCAGCCAGATGGCTGAAGATCCAGTTACAAATTTAATTTTTTTCAGGCAAGCCCAACAGACTGGACTTTTTTTGTTGTTGTTGTTGTTGTTAGAGACGGAGAGAGAGAGAATGGGCATGCCAGGGTCTCTAGCCACTGCAAACGAACTCCAGAAGCATGTGCCACCTTGTGCATCTGGCTTACATGGGACCTGGAGAATCAAACCGGGATCCTTAGGCTTCGCAGGCAAGTGCTTAACTGCTAAGCCATCTCTCCAGCTTTTTTTTTTTTTAATTAATGCAAGACAGCAAGAGTGTTTGAGAGACAGAGTAAGAAAGAGAGAATTGGTGAGCCATGGCCTCCAGCCACTGCAATTGAACTCACGACATGTGAGCCCCCTTGTGCTCATGTGTAACCTTGCACACTTGCATCACTGTGTGTGTCTGGCTTGCATGGAATCTGGAGAGTCAAATATCAGCCTTTGGGCTTCCCAGGCAAGCACCTTAACCACAAGCCATCTCTCCAGCCCACAAGTTTAATTTTAATAAAGCACCTGAGTCTACAGGGCTATAAGTTTACACTATCACATCCAAACTACCACACATGGAATAGCAGCTAGTCATTAAACATGGCTGTGATGGTTTATATTGACAGGACCTAGAATCACCTGACAGGGATTATTTTGATTAGGCTAGCTGAGGTGGGAAGACCCACCTTAACTGTGGGTAGGGTCCTCGACTGTATGAAAAAAAGATCAATAGCTGAGCACCAACATTCACCTCTGCCCCTCGGCTTCCTCGTTGTGTTGAATGTGACCAGCTATATCAAGCTCCTGCCACCAGGCCTTCCCATCCAAGTTGGAGTGTAACCGGGAACTGTGAGCTAAAATAAGTCCTTCCTCTTTTAAACTGATATTTTCTGGGTATTTTGTCCTGGCAATGATAAATTGGCTAATACAATGGTGCCCATCAGAGACTGGCTGGAGGGGATGGCCAGAGGAAAAAGGCCAGAGCCACTTATTGAGCGACTGGACTACACTCAGAAGGTGACACAACTTTTTAAAAATTTATTTGTGATGTGGGGGAAGAAAGGAGGGAGGGAGAGAAAGAGAGATAAAGAATAAGTGCATGAATCCCAAATACATGCACCATATTGTGTGTGGTGGTCTGGTTTAGGTGTCCCCCATAAATTTCGGTGTTCTGAATGCTAGGTTCCCAACTGATGGAGATTTGGGAATGAATGCCTCCTGGAGGCAGTGTATTGTTGGGTGTGGGCTTATGGGTGTTATAGCCAGTTTCCCCTTGCCAGTGTTTGGCACACTCTCCTGTTCCTGTTGTCCACCTGATATTGGCCAGGGGGTGATATCCACCCTCTGCTCATGTCCTCATTTTGCCCTGCTATCATGGAGTTCCCCCACAAGCCTGTAAGCCAAAATAAAACTGTTTTTTTTTTTTTTCCCACAAGCTGCTCTTGGTTGGGTGATTTCGGCAGCAATGAGAACCTGACTACAACAGTAAAGTTGGTCATGAGGAGTGGGATTGCTGCTAGACACCCGAATGTGCGGTTTTGGCATTTGGGGGCTGATTTTCAACAGGAATGTGGAAGGATTTGAAACCTTGGACTAAGAAATGCCTTGCAGTGATGTAAGTACAGCTAGCTGGACTGCTCTGGTCACAGTTGAAAGACCTGAATGCAGTAAGAACTATGGACTGTGAGGTTTGGCTTGTGAGGGTGAGAAAGAGCTCTGCTTGGACTGGGCTAGAAGCAGTTTGTATGAAAGGCTTGCTGTTATGCCTATGTCTGAGAACTTGTGCAGGGTTTCATTGCATAGAAATGAACTGATGGGAGCAGAGGGATATGGCACAGAAATGAAATGTTTGGGTGAAACTCCTGCCCATTCAGTTGCAATTATATGAGAGATTACAATCTTTAACAGTGGGCCAGCTAACCTGCACTGGGGCAAAACGAAGAATGTAGACTCTTTTGAAGGGACCTGAGTGTTCAAGGAGTGTCCTATTCTTCAAAATCTGCTTTATTCCCCCTGGATTAACAAATTGGCACCCTACCTGGTATTATGGAGAATAGGAAGTGCAGGAAAGAGAGGGACATTGAGTTTACAACACAGTCCTGTGTTTTGGAAATGGCTATGGGCAGAGTGAAGCAGGTTTGCTAGATGCCTGCATGGAAACCCAGTAGATCCATGAGGATGGCCCGTGTGTTGCAGTGGAGACTCAGTGGAGATGCTGGGACCACGAGATGGCTGCTAAAGAAACCTGCCAGCCCCAGATGAAGTTTTCCAGGACTGTGAATAGCCTAGCTGGAGGGATGGAATTGGAACTCCAGAGATTTGCTGGTTAGAATTTTCGGACTTGGAGATTTGTCACTGACTAGAGTTGTTGGACTTAGGTATTCTGAATGCTACATTTTCAGCTAATGGAGATTTGGGAATCAACACCTCCTGGGGGCAGTGTATTGTTGGGGGCGGGCTTATGGGTATTATAGCCAGTTTCCCCTTGCCAATGTTTGGCACACTCTCCTGTTCCTATTGTGCCCCTGATGTTGATCAAGAGGTGCTATCCACCCTCTGCTCACGTCATCATTTTCCCCTGCTATCATGGAGCTCCCCCAGAGCCTGTAAGCCAAAATAAACCTTTTTTCCCACAAATTGTTCTTGGTTGGGTGATTTCTCCCAGCAGTGTGAACCTGACTGCAACATGGTGCATCTGGTTTTACAGGGGTACTGGGAATTGAGCCTTGGCTGTTAGGGCTTGCAAGTGCATTTAACTGCCTAGCCAACTCCCCAGCCCTGACAGAACTTTCAAACGTGCCTTACATCCTTTCATGGTTTTTTTTTGTATTGTTTTTTACAGTTCCCGAATTCCATGGTTGATCTCTGTGGAAGTTTTAAAGATGTATGGAGAAAATAAAAATTGCTCTTTCCATCTAATGTGTACAGTAGTCCCTTTTTTTCATGAGGACATGTACCAAGTCCCTAGTGGGCTCCTGAGATTTCAGATACTACCAACTCCTGCATATGCTATGGTTTTATTCTCTACATGCCATGCTTGTCTTATCTGAGAGAGTCTGCTTTATAAATGAGGTTTATTAAAGAGTTATCAATAGTCCCTAGTAATAAACTAGGATAATTGGAATGAAAGCATCACCACTCTTACAAATGACAGTTACCTGGACATAGCATGGAGTGCTATATTGTCAGCCTGGTGCCATGACAGTCAAGGCTGACCTCATCATTCATCAACTTGGCCAAACTCGAATACTCCATCCAAGGAGGCAGGGCCAGGGGTCATCATAGACATGCTTTACCGTTTTCTTTGTGATATAGAAATAATGAATGCCATGTGCCCATGTGTCACTCAAGGGTGGAGAACATGTAGTCTGGCATCAAGTGTGTTGGGATCAAACACTTTTTTGTGGCTGTGACTCATCTAGTTTCACTAGCTTACATTTCCCACCTCTCTCCTAAATGTGTCCCCCATGTTGTAGGGACGCTCAAGAAGCAGGGACACACCTGTAGAGCTACTCTAAGTGCTGGGGACAGACGGCTGCATCTTGCCATCTTCAATAACAGATTGCACAGCCTGTGTGTTTTGGAATGTGCATTGAGAACACGGACAGCAAAGGCATTTACATTTGGCTTTTAGTAGACTGTCTTCTATAAAACTGGATCTACAAGTTACATGTTCTAGTTTTATTCCCTTGCCCTTGCCTATAAGGAGAAAACGAAAGAAAAAAACCTGCATGGCAGAGGAAGAGATTTCTTTCCTCTGGACATGGTGGGAGCTCAGGAGCCAAGAAAAGTCTTGTTGGCTTGATGGCAGAGCCTTGTTCCCCCAGCTCCAGTCCCATCTCATCACCGCTTTCTGCAAAGTTCCTTGGCTTTGGGTTTGATTTCTGGTAACAGGTTGATAGCGTATTAAACTCTTGTTCATCTAACTATTCCATAGCCAAGAAAAGCTGAAGGCCTGGCAGCCAAGGCTGGCATTGTTGCTACTGAGAATCTTCCCACCTGGCTGCTCTAGGGGTTCCAGAGGTAGGGAGAGATGTATCTACTTACGTGAACAATTTGTCACCAAGGGATTGTAAACATAATCTGATGTTTTCAAAAGAAAGCACACAGAACAAACCAGGGAGAAGTGCCCCTCACCTATCTCCCTCTCTGGACACATTACTATGGGTTATATTCTATGAGCTCTAGCCACACAAGGCTGCCAATACTCACCAGCTTTTGACCCACAAAAAAAAAAATTCAAAACTTAACAATGGTTCAACGTTCAAGTGGTTTGAGCCCCTCCTTGCCTGCCCAGTAGCCCAGCATGTGTTCAAACAAAGATACACCCAACAGGATTAGCCTGAGGAAGTTGCATGCCAGAGAGGAGGTGGGGGTTAGAACCCCATCACAGGGAATGTAAAACGATCCAAGTTGCAAAAAGGCCAGATTTGTACTAAAATAGCTAAGGCAATGCCATCCTGCCCTAACTAGGCTCTGACTTCATTTATTGGGGGAATAAAATAGCTAAGCTGATGCTTATCTGCTAGGGCACCTTTCAGTTGCAAACTCCCTAACTCCCCGGGAGGGTCATGTCTGCATTGACCAGAGTGTGATGCAGGTGTTTAAACTCAAGATAACTAACTCAAGGATAGGAATGGAATGCCTGCAATTCCGAAGATACCCTGGCTTACAACTGGCACCAATGTCCTAGTAATTTTTATGGCCTTTTTCCTTTAAAAATGCTGTACCCCTGAGTTTTTGCACTGAGAGCATTTTCTGACATGAGTTCCTCTCACGTGCTGGCTTAATAAAAAGGACTCTCAATTGGCTACAAAAGCACGGTGCTCTGTAATTCTCTCTGTGGACTATGACAATGCTGCTCCATCTACCTCAGGTTTCACTGAAGAAATCCAACGCCACCAATGGAGAACGACATTTTTAAGACAAATCTGGAATGACACCAGGCTCTGCTCTCCAGAGGTCATGAGATGCTCAGCAGGGCGCTGGCTGCCAGCACAGGAAGTGACAGAGGCAGCAGATTCCACAGCTGATATGAAACTTGAGGTTCACATGGACTCAAGCAGACCTGCTGGGGGAAGCGAGGACTGAGCAGGAGGATGGAACAGCACTGTAAACCAAGTCTACATGGGCCAGGACAAGAGTGACTTCATAGACATTCAACTACACCTAGCCTTCCTGGCTCTCATCATGGACTTACATATGAGCAGAGTGCATACGATTTGGTTACAGGTCAGATCACAAAGATATATTTTGTCTGAAAGTTGTTGGGACCCCTAAAATATATACTACACGATCATTCATGTTTAAAATTCAAAAGAAAAGAAGAAATTAATTTATGATTGTCAGTTTTGATGGCATTTTCATAAAAGAGGTTACCAGATTTTATCTACTATGAAAAAGGCTTTATGAAATTTGAAGTAGCCAGTGAAATTGCAACATGCATGTATCTTCATTTGAAACATAACTGTGTCCAATGTCAATAAACCTAGAGCTACATTAGTTAAAATCGCTCCCAGAATACTTGAATGAAACAACTTAAGGGAGGAAAGGCTTAGGCTCACAGTTTCTGAGGTTTCATGGCTCAGATGTCATGAAGAAGCAGAGACAATCACACCATGTGACTAGGAAAAAGAGAAATGTATATGCTAGGTGGTTTTCTCTTTCCTCTTTTATTTCTATCCAGGCCCCCAGCCTTTGGGATAATGCAGCCTGCATTCAAGGTAGATCTCCCTCCCTTAGTTAATTCTCTCTGGAAACACCCACACAGACATACCCAGAAGTATGCTTTACTAATCTCTTTGGTGGTTCTCAATTCTATCAAGTTGGCAATCAAAATTAACTATCTCATTCCCCCAAACATCTAAGTAGAGGAAATGTATAGGAAAATAATATTGTGAGTTTTAAAAAATATTTTATTTATTTATTCGTTTCTTTATTTGAGAGAAAGAGAATGGGCATGTCAGGGCCTCTAGTCACTACAAATAAACTCCAGATGCATGCACCACTATGTGCATCTGGCTTTATGTGGGTACTGGAGAATCAAACCTGGTCCTTAGGCTTGGCAGACAAGCACCGTAACAGCTAAGTCATCTCTCCAGCCCCCACCTTGTGAGTTTTAAAATCATGTTTTGCTTTGCTATAGAATGTTTGAGTCTAGGAGGTAAGGAAAAGGCAGAAAGTAAACCACAGCCTTTATTAACCAGGAACCTGTCCTTTCTGATAATTACCGTTAACAAAGTGATATTAGATATTAGAGAGGAAGTTATCTTTACAGAGTGAACCTTCCAAAGCAAGCACCGGAGCTGTTATTGTGAAAGACTGACATGTTCCCAAGTCTGTTCCAGCCTAGCCCTTGCTCCATTAAACCTTTGAGCCAGTTTGTCATGGGAGCTCCTTGGAGTGATGTCTCTCGAGTCACCTCTGCCATGGGACAGAATTCCTCCTGCCTCCTGTTATTTCAATGACATATGCCTTCCCTGTCTGTGAGTGTTATTTCTAAAAGAGGCTTGATCAGTAAGTGCACAGGAAGTTGCTAGCGCTGCTCACCAGAATCATCAATTTGGTCTTTACATGACATTTAAAGGTTCCTTCTCAAAATAAGCATGAGATTTAGATCAGCAGGTATAGGTCAATCCTGAGTAGTCAGATGTCACTCATGCTGACTTTGGGGAATAAAGCAAGTGAGTATAACAACAACATGAGCCAGGGGCCAAGAAAAGCTCAACAGGCCCTGCCCCTGGGACGTCCAGGGCTCCAGTCTCTGCTCTGTCTAGCCACTCACTGTGACTTCTCACCCACAAAGACAGGGTGAGCGTACCTGCCATGGAGTTCTCAGAAGAATTTAGGCTTGTGGATATGTAAATTTCATAACTCATAGGAAGCATTGTTAAATAGTCGTAATGATAATTAATCTCCCTGGAAGTAGTATCTGGCAAAAGATTCTGATAGGTTGAATAATACCACATTTCCATACTGACAAATCTTCCAGTGCCAGCTGGGTGATCTTTCTGACATTGTCTACCTGGAGTTAGCAACAGCCCACTTAGTTCAGGGATTCATCCTCCAACACCGTCCCTACTTCAGACAATAGTCACAAGCCCAAGATTGTCACCTGTGCCTCTGAATGACCACGTATAAATAGGGTTTACCTGATTCCTTCCCGGGATTCCATAGTTAGAGCTGGTCACAGATTCAGGGGAGCGCTTGCTTATACTTTCTGGCTGACATATACTAAAGCAATAGCTGGGGAGATATCTCAGTAGTTAAGGGCTTGCTTGCAGAGCCTACTGGCCTGGGTTGAATTCCCCAGCACGCACATAAAGCTGGATGCAAAGTGGTGTAGAAGCCTGTGATCCCAATGCAACTACAACAATGGGAGGCAGAGCCATTGGAGCGAGCAAAATGTGAAGCTCGTGGACGAGTAGTCGGTGTCCATTTGCAGTCTGATAGTTTGTTTGCAGTGGTAAGAGACCATGCTACACACACACACACACACACACACACATTTTTTAAATGCATAATCAAGTGAGTTGCTAAAGGGTGAAGACCAGTGGAGGAAGAGGTTCATAAGGTAAGTGCTGGGCTTGTCTCTGGAGAGCTGAGCTTCACCATGCTCCTGGTGGGTCATGTGTTCACTAACCAGGAAGTTCTCCAAATCCTACAGTAGGTCTTCTCTTTGTTTGAGGGTTCATCATGTAGGTACAATTGAGTATTATTGTGAACCCCAGCTCCTCTTCCAGGGGATAATGGTTGGGGTTCAGAGTTCCAAGCTTCTAATCATAGCCTTGTCTCTCTCTTCTTTAAATTTATTTTTAAATGTCATTCATATATATACACATTAACCATATTCCCCCATTCATACCACAGCCTCTGTTTTCTTGCCTTCCCCCCACAGACAATTTCATTTCTATTTTATGCACACAGTACATATGTGCATACATAAAATCTAGGAACTACAAATGAGAAAAAACCATACAGTATCTGTCTTTTTTGTTGTTGTTGTTTTGTTTTGTTTTTCGAGGTAGGGTCTCACTCTAGCTCAGGCTGACCTGAATTCACTCTGTATTCTCAGGGTGGCCTCGAACTCACGGCAGTCCTCCTACCTCTGCTTCCCAAGTGCTGGGATTAAAGGTGTGCGCCACCGCACCACCACGCCTGCTCAGTATCTGTCTTTTTTTTTTTTTTTTTTTTTTTTTTTGGGTTTTGCAAGGTAGGGTCTCACTCTGGTCCAGGCTGACCTGGAATTAACTATGTAGTCTCAGGGTGGCCTCGAACTCTCAGCGATCCTCCTACCTCTGCCTCCCGAGTGCTGGGATTAAAGGCGTGCGCCACCACGCCTGCTCAGTATCTGTCTTTTTGAGACTGGCTTAACTCAATACAATTATCTCCAGTTGTATCCATTTTCCTGCAAACAACACAGCTTCACTCTTCTTTATGACTGAAAGAAACTCTATTCCACATTTTCTTTTTCCGTCCCTGTTGTTGGACACCTAGATTAGTTGCATGATTTAGCAATTATGAAGAGGGCTGTAATGAACACTGGTGTGCTATATTTCTGTGATATGTTGACTTGAAGTCCTCTGAGTAAATATCCAGGAGTGGTAGAGCTGGGTCATATGGTAGAACTATTTTTAGCTTTTAAAGAGACCTCCTGGTCTTTCTGATGACAAATCTCCACCCTGAAGCTCCCAGAAGGCCAATGACAGTGACCTCATTACAACAAAAGTTTGCTTTACCCAGAAACAGCCAAGAAACTTAAGAGCTCTATGGGAAAGACCAAATATCAAAAAGATGTTTCTAGCCCACAATCACTAAGGAAATTGCAATGATTTCAGGACTGCCATGTCCAACCAACACACATACCTCTGATTTCACAGCATGGTGAAGGGACTTGAAGAGGTAATTAAGCCAAGGAAACTGAGATGGGAACAATGCTATGGGTTATTCAGGTAGGCCCGGATTGTAATCATGAGTGCCCATATGAGAATGGGGCAGGACAAGATCTGACTAGAAGTAGGATTTGTGAGTATGCAAGCAGCAATAGGGGATACCACAAAAGAGCCTCTAGATGCTGGGGAAGGTAAGAAAACAGTTCTCCCTCATATTCTCCAGAAGGAACCAGCCCTTCTGACACCTTGATTTTAGCCAATTTTGGACATCCAGCCTCTAGACCTAGCCAAGAATAAGTCTGTGTCTTAAGGCTCTGTGATAGTTTGAATGTGTGTCCCCCATAGACTTAGGTGTCTTATTAAAGTTTGTAATGTGGGTCTACAGCTGTCTGGCCAGAGGAGGTGTCATGGGGGTGGATCCTGGGGTCCATCTCAAAGGTGTGTTTCAGGGCAGATCTGAATTCCAGCCCAAAGGTAAAGAGAGCTGTGAGCTCTGCCAGGGTCCCTGCTGCTTGTTGCCAGTTTATGTTTGTTGCTTTTGGTGTCTGCTGGCTGGTGATAGTTGTTTCTCTCTGCTTAAATATAAGGAAGCAGCTTTTTTCCACCACTGATGAAACTTCCCCTGGATCTATAAGCTTGAAATAAAGCCCTTCGTCCAATAAGCTGTGTCTGGTTAGACATTCATTCCAGCAACCTGATGCTGTCTACAATGGGCACTGTTCATGATAATTTGTTACAGCAACAAGAAGCTTATACAAAGTTACAAAACTGATTTGCTTCCTTGGGTCCTAAACTGGTTGTGGAGGCAATTTTCCACAAAACCATGCTTTCAAACCAAGATTGTCACATATTTATGACAGGCTTACTGTGTGCCATGCTCAGAATCTATCAAGGGTGGGGGAGACCCACAGGATGGAAGAACTGGGGTCAGCGCTTCCAGACCTCTCTGCACATTCAAATCATCTGGTTTCTTGCTAAAAGGAAAATGGATTCAAGAAGGCTGGGTATGGCATAACATTCAGCACTCTGACACACTCCCAAATGACATATGCTGATGGTCTGTAGACCACATTTCAGTAGCCAGGGTTTAGGGGAACACCTTTAACTGTGCCAAAGAGACTCCCTTTAGTTGGCTCTACCCTTAACTAAGTTTCCAGCTCTCACCAGTCCCTTGTGAAACTCCCTGACAGTCATGGTGGTTTGAACGAGATGTCCCCCATAAACTTGTCCGTTTTGAATGCTTAGTCCCCAGCTGGTGGCAATTTGGGAAGTGGAACCTTGCTGGAAGGGACATATTCTTGGGGGTGGGCTTTAAGGTGTTTTAGCCAGCTCCTCCTTGCCAGAGCCAAGCTCACTCTCTTGCTGCTGTCTTCTAACTGGTGTGGTAAGGAGTGATGTTCAGCCTCTGCTTGTGTCATGCTGTCTCCTGTCATCATGATGCTTCCCCTTGAGACTGTAAGCCAAAATAAACCCTGACCTCCCATCAGGTGCTTTTGGTCAGGTCTTTTGTCCCAGCAATAGGAAGGTAACTACAACAGGTATCAGGCATTGCTCACGGCTAGTAGCACCACTTCCCATCAAATAAATTGCATGGACTAACTCAGTTGTGTCTGATCCCCAGCCAGTGCTTTCCTGGGTAAAATTAGCTACTCACCATTCTAATTATATGATGAAATTGATTAGTTATGCCAATGAAATATGAGTGCAAAGAGGAAAATGGAACTCGTTCACTGAAATCTACAAAATGGCTTTGGAAAGAGAATAAATGAAAGTCGTTATAAGATACATCATTCCAGATGAGGGCAAGGGGTAGGGGCATCAGAAAAACCTCTACATATAGGAGGACTTACAAATGCATCTAAGTTTTCACTCCTACCAAAGAAACCAAAACTTCTCTGCCAGCACCTAGTGGATACAGTCTGTACAAGGAAAGCGGTGGCTTTTTAAGTGAAAATGCAAGAGATCAAGAGATTGCTGCCTGCCTTGGGGACAGTTATGGGAAGATATGAGCTTGTGGACACACACAGTACTTCAGTTTTTACCCGACACACTTGTCAAGCCTCAGCACCCAAAACTTGCCAGGCTGTGATTAATCTCTGTCTTTGCAGGGGAGGAGTCTGAAGATGAGAAAGAAAGCAGTGGGTTGATTCAGTCTTAGAGTCCAGAAAAGCCTCAGTATCATGGCCCTCACCAGATCATGAGTCCTGTCCTTGATGAGGAGCACTACATAGCATGAGAACTGGGGATTAAATCAAACACTGAGGAATACACATAAAAGAAAAACTGATGAACGCAATGTGAAGGGGAAGGGAGAAAAGAGAATGCATGTGTGGCTATGATCAAAGAGAAAAGAAAAAGACTGGGTGTGGTAAATTCGCACCCAGTTTGGGTCCAAAGCTCTATGATTACTTAGAGAAGATGAGTGCCTATTTGACATGATCTTAGAGACGCATGGAGGTTTCTCACCAGTGTAAGTGCTACCTGAAGATATCATCATGTGGGTCAGAGCTTAAATAAAACTGTGCATGCCTCTGCACAGATATTTTTTTCTCAGCCTGCCAAACAACTGAAACTGTCGTTTAAAATAAAGTTATGAAAGCCAACGGACCCATATTAATCATCTCCTGAGTCAACCTCTGAGAGAGAAGGATGTTCATTGAAGCTCTGAGTGGGGGGCATGAATGAGCCAGGGGGACTCCCCAGTCCAGCTGACACCGCAGTGTTCCTGTCTATCTTGAAGTGTCCTACTAGTCTGTAAGTGTGAAAAATCTTTTTTGTGGTGTCAGAGGTATGCTGCAGCGGTACATGGGTACTCACTGAAAGCTCTGCTCCCTCTCCATGGTGTCCTCTGAAATGGTTTTTACCATGGATGGTGTTTACCAGGGATGGTAAACACGTCTTCATAAAAGCAAACAAACTGGACCTTGTGGACACTGGCTGGCCAGCCATACTCCTTTATCTCTCTGCTCGCCCCCGGGGCAGTAAAGACAAGAAGGAGTGGAACGCCCTGGAAAGGATTCATAGACCCAGACTTTTATGACTTTCCAAGTGGAATCACAGTGGGGTGAACATTAGCAAAAGCGACAATGGCTAAGAAAGAACCTGGCCCACAGAAGGCTACAGCACCCACAGGAGTCAGAAAGGCAGGCAGGAAACGAGCCCCAGGAGCAGGCCACAGAGGGAGCTCATTCTCACAGCCGCCTCCCCTCGCTCATTCATATGACAGACTTTTCGGTCCCAAACTAGAGCCAAAGAGCAGTCCTTCGCTGCTAGTTATTCTATGCTTGGGAGGCCACAACGCTCCGGAATAGTATTTTATCACAGTGCTTTATTGCTAAATCCAACTCAAGTAGTTTCCATCAGAAACATCTAGATGTATCATACAATAAGCCTCCGAGCACAATGACTCCAGAATAGTCGATTTGGGGGCTCCAGGTTGTCACAGAACTTCTGATTCTTTCCACCTTTCGGCATGGCCCAGTTCGATGTGTCAGCTCTCCTCATGACCACAAGGGGGCGGCAGCGGTTCGCTCCTTCTCTTCTAGACAGGGAGGAAACCAGCCAGGAGGACTGAGCAGCCCTTGGGTTATTCCCGCACACCTCTTCCAAGATCTAGAACATTTTACCCTGAGGCCCCTACCACAAACCTTTTGCAACAGCTGATTTTCCAGTGACCTCCTCCACACCAATCACTAGCAGAAGAAATCGGATGTTTGCAGGGTGAGGAGATGGTCTTTAGAGCAGGGATTCTTAAACTCAAGCACACATCAAAATTACCAGAGGCCCTAGCCTACCCAGCTCTCTCTCATAAATAAAAGTATTTTTAAAATCACCCCAAAATCTTGTTAAAACATCACATGGAAATTGATGTTGTGGTTGGGGTAAAGTGTTTGCCTAGCATTCCTGGGGCCCTAGGTTCAAACCCCAGTGGTTGGGCCCCAAAGGGCCTGGTTCAGTAAATCTGGGGCAGAGCTGCAGATTTGCGGTTCTAAGGAGTGCTCAGATGGTGCTGCATGGTGAAAACAGCGGTGCAAAGTTTCATCCTCTCCCAGCATCTCCAGAGTACTGACTTCCTGCCACAGGTTTCACGTGAGGCCCTGAGGGGCACACGTCCTGCTGTCATGCTCAGAGCTCAGTCGGTGCTCTCAGTCATGGGCGCTCTGTGCAACCATCAGAAGAGCTGACAGCTGAACTGGTCAAAAGCAGCTGATCTGGGAGAGGAAGGGGAGGAAGGAAAGTAGTCAAGCATTTTACTACTTTATCTGTCCATCTGGGCAGACTGAATTAGTCATTTTAAAGTATTTTCATTTATTTTCAAGCAGAGGGAGAGAGAGAATGGCAAGCCAGCGTCTCTTGCCACTGCAAAAGAACTCCAGACACGTGCCACTTTCTGCATTTAGCTTTATGTGGCTTTATGACAGCCAGGCTGACTGTCAGGCTTTGCAAGCAAGTCCTTACAACCACTAAGCCATCTCGCCAGCCACCAACATTGGATTATTATGGCTATATTTTATTGCATTGCTAAAAATATTTTGTAATACATTTTTCCTATTAATTTTTTTCAATTTTCTTTCCTTCTTCAACCAAATGCTATGAATGGTGATTAGTGTAGGTGTGAGCAGATATTTTTTCAAAGATATCAATTACCAAGTTAAAGTCATCATAATGTGCTTGATAAAATATTAACTTATGACTTGCATGCAATTTTACCTTAGGAAGACACTCTTCCTATTGAAAAACATGTTGAGAGGACCCAGGGGAAAGATGACCTCTGATCTACCACAACCACCACGAAGCTTCTTCCAGGTCAGTGCCTGAGCCCTACAGAATGGAGCAGAATGGCCAGCAAACTAAGGGAGAAGCCACTGGACCTCCTTGACAAATTCTGCAGAGAGCGGAAAAGGAAATGAGGGAAATGGGTGTCTTTGAGCTGGATAAGGAAGGCCATGGTTTGTGTAAATGGTTTGCTGTGGTGGAAACCAAATAATAATAATAAAAAAAAAAGCCAAGTTTTAGGAGTGACATAGGGTGACCCAAACAGCCCAGGAGGAACCTGAAGATCAAGGAGGCAGAGAAACTCCAAGAACTACACTGGATTGGTCACCACTAGGGAGATACTTCTATTAATTACCTCCTAATAGCTGGGACAAAATACCTGACAAGAATCAGCTTATGGGAGGAAGGGCCTATTTCATTTTATAGTTCCAGGTTACAGTTGGCCATGGCAGGGAAGGCTTGGTGGCAGGGACTTGAGGCAGTGCTCACATTCAGCACAGTGAGGAAGCAGAAAGTAATGAGGGCTGCTGCTCAGCCAGTGCTCTCCTTGTTATACAGTTCAGGGCCCTGTCCATGGAATGATGCTGCACACAGTTAAGATGGGTCTTCCCATCTTAATTAATCTAGTCAAGATATCCCCTCATAGACATGGGCCAGGGCTAATCTAATCTACACAGTCTCTCATAGGAGATTATAGGTTCCATCAAATTAACAATCAATAAACCATCATATATGTGATGGTGGTTTGAATGAAATGTCCCTTATAGGCTCGTATGTTTTAAATACTTGATCCCCAGCTAGTGGCAATTTGGGAACATTAGGGGGCATTTGGGGAGGTGGAGACCTGCTGGAGGAGTTGTGCTGCTTGGGGTGGGCTTCAGGGTGAAGTAGCCCATCTCCAAGCCTAGTACTTAGAGTGCTTTTTTTTTTTTTTTTTTTTTTTTTCGGTTTTTCAAGGTAGGGTCTCACTCTAGCCCAGGCTGACCTGGAATTCACTATGTAGTCTCAGGCTGGCCTTGAACTCATAGCAATCCTCCTACCTCTGCCTCCTGAGTGCTGGGATTAAAGGCTTGCACTACCACGCCTGCTAAACTGCTTCTTTCTGTTGCTTGGGAAATGTGTTGCCTGGCTGGCTGCTGCTCTCACAGTGATTTCCCCGCCTTGCTGAAAGCTCCCCTCAAGACTGTCAGCTGAAGTAAACCCTTTCCTTCACAAATTGTGGCTGGTTGAGGATCTTGTCCAGTATCCCGATCCAGTGATGAGAAAGTTATATATATATATCTCCAAATGCCAGTTATTAGAGAGTTAAAGGTATGTGCACTGCAGGTCCATCCCCCCACCCAACAAGTTTTATAAGAACTTGAAAAGGCCACCAAGTTTTGTGTCACAGAGAAAGTACTGCAGCCTGACAAAGTTATCAGCTGACTGGGGATTCTGACATGCAAGGCACTGTCTACATGGGCTGTCTTAACATCTTCTTGCAGGACAGGACTCCAGTCCACAGGGGCTCACAGTCACTGAGGACCAACAGCTCACCATGTGTTTCAAAAGGAAAGACTCCAAGAGCTCCAAGGTTGGTGTTCCCCTATAGAAGCCAGAAAAGCTGTGTGACCTAATACAGGAGCACTTAGTAACTGCACAAAAACTCTAGTTAATTTTAGCTAGATTTGCTCCATAGTCATTATTTAATTCACCATCTGAGGAATAGAGAGAGACTGACTCAGCTGCTACTAGATTCCATTAGGCCCTGACCATCATCTCCTTAGTACCCAGGAATTAATCTGAAGTTCTACCATTAGTATCTAATTCTTGACATTGTTCCATTTGATAAAGAATTTAATAGATTCTGTTCATCAACTTCTTTTCTTTTAAAATTATAATTCAAGTGTGTCTCTTTTTAAAGCATTTCTCTTTCTTAGTTGCATTATTATTATTGCCTTCCTTTTCCTTTCTTTCTTTTTGAATGTGTGTGTGTGTGTGTGTGTGTAGTGTGTGTGTG
This sequence comes from Orientallactaga sibirica, assembly GCA_036365145.1. NCBI lineage: Eukaryota > Metazoa > Chordata > Mammalia > Rodentia > Dipodidae > Orientallactaga > Orientallactaga sibirica. Next base: position 12,813,295 of record JAEOAD010000036.1, read on the forward strand.
TAGTGTGTGTGGTGTGATGGCTGTGGTGTGTGATGTCTGCAGGTGTGTGGATGTGTGTGTGTGTGTGTGTGTGTGTGTGTGTGTGTAGGCCAGAGAAGAACATCTGGGCAATTCTTTTATTGCTCATTTGCCTATTTCTTTCCTTGAGCGAGGTTCTACAGTCTCTGAAATGTCCCAATAGCCTGGGGTTAGAGATGTGCATGGCCAAATACAGTTTTTTGTGGGTTCTGGGGAACTGAACTTGGCAGTTTTCCACTTGAGAAGCCTTCATCTCTAAGTGGTGTTCTTATCCACCTACCCAGCCCATTGTTTTTATTTATCACGTATCAGTCTGACCCATTTGCTGACTGAGCATAAGCGCAAGCTCATACAATCTGTCCTAGGCACCTGGTTGTTTCCTTTCTAGACAAAATGGACCATCTTGTCATAAGCCTCTTACTGAAGCATCTCTCAGGAAGGATAACACTATTACCTTGGGGAAAGCCATTCTTTAACTTATTATGGGGAAAAACATGAGGAGAAATGCATTGGCCATTTAGTCTCATAATCCAAAGTTCAATTGAATTCTGTTCTTTTGTCTCCACTCCAAGGAGGATCACGCGGCAGGACAAGTGTCCACTTCAGCTAGTCTCAAACGTTTGTCTTCCTGACCCTCAGGGGCAAGGACCATATGGCTGGCCCAGGGAGGCCAAATGGGACCAAAAATGCCATACATCCTTTTGACAAATTACAGGATATTCAGATCTTGTCTTAGTCTGTTCCTAATTACAACCCCACAGAGAAAGCTTTCTGTTTTCAGCCACACCCGTTGAGGATGTTTAGCAAGGGGAAAACTCTTGCTCCTCTGCTCCCTCTGCTGGACATCCAGAAAACTGTTTGTTCCCTACCTATGTAACCTGGGACTTCATATGCACAGGTCACATAGTAGCTGATAGGACCACAGCAAACAGGAAAGGCTGCCTTAGCTCCTCAAGGGACCCCATCCTGCAGATAATGAAATAGAAGAGGTTCTTTCCTGATGGTGTGTGCACATTAAAGGCAGGCTCTTTCCCCACAGAGAAACACCTGAGGCGGGAGCAAGCAGCCTCACCCAGCTAAGCTGCATCTCCTGGTTAGCAGCCAGCAGCATCCTGAAGTGGTGTTTTACATTTAATACTAATCCCAGTTGCCACCATTTAAATTAGTGTCTCTTTTACAGGTTTAAGGGGAGAGTAGAGAAGAGTGAATCATTAGCTTGGCTCCATGCTTGTTTAAACAGGATCTATAGCTCTACTCCCTTGGCCAAAAAATTCAGTATTATTAGTTCTGTTAGCCTTTATTCACATACTTATACTTATCCTGAAAGAGTCTCAGGTACCAGAAACAGTGAGTCAGAGAGGGACACAGTGCTGCCTCTCAGTTCCCAAAGGCCTTGTTGCTCTCCCATCTTGAGTTTTCTCATTTCTATCCCTTCAACGTTCTGCTGGTGTCATTTCATTCTGATTCTGATGAGCAGCCTGCCATACAACCCCCCAGTGACAGAAAGGTCACAATTCCCAGCCCGCTGAGGGCCATCCCTGTACACCAAGATAAGGTGTTTAATGCACATGTGCACTGCACCAGCATGCCTGCTCAGCAACTAAGAGGCTGGTTCTCAATGACCAAGTCACAATTCACACTCAAATTCTATTGGCTCAGACAGAGCTGCACCAAGACAGATGATGTCAAGTCTCTAGGCTACATCCATGACCTTGGCTTACCAGGGTCATGTGTTACTGTTATTAGATCCTAAATTCCCTAAGGACTGTTAGGTCAGACATATCCCAAAATGGAATCACCAAGGACAGCAGGATGGCAACAGAGACATAAGGAAGTGGATTATCCACATTTCTGAAGAAACCACCCAACCATTTTCCCCTCCTTGCCTGCAATGCCTCCAGGTCATGGTTTCCTGCCCCCTTATTTTGTAAATCACCTCTTCTGATGTCACCCCTTGGCTATCTTAGTTATCCCCTGAAGGAACCTTTCTTCCTCAGCTCTTCTTTTCCTCACCTTCCCCCAACTGACCCTATAAAGCCCACTACCTGAGGAACTCAGGTTGGCTGTGCTCCTCTCTTGTGAGCCAGCCCTGGCAGCTGGTGCTTTTCCTGAATAAAAGCTTTCCTCTTTGCCTCAGAGTGGTTTGCGTGGCCATGGTCACTCCCAAACCTTACATCTGGTGCCTGACTCGGATAGGAGGCTTCCAATTGCTCTCTTGGGTGGCCAGACCTCCTTTCCCCTGACCAGACCACTGAGCTGCCATTTACCCTCTGATGGCTTTGGACCATCTCTGCCTGATACTGGCTTTTCACACCCACCACAATTTGCCCTCCCTCTTCTTCCTTTCATCTCCTCCCTCCAACTCAGTAAGTGTCCCTCCTGGGTTGGCCTGCTGTCGGTGTTAATCCCTCCTCATAGAACCGTGCCAGCATGCCAGGCTACACCCCTCAGCCACTGCTGGGCCCCAACCCCAGGTCTCAAGAAAGATGCACTTTCAACACCTCAGGTCTCTCGCTCTCTGGTCTACCGCACCCCAAAGGGCACCTTTTGGTTCAGTTGCACCATCTTGGGACACTTTCCCCCTTCCTCCTCTCCCTCCTGAGGTCTCATCTTTCACTGCAAGCTGCTTTTGCCATCGGGAGCACAGGTGCCTGCCTTGCCCACTAACAGGCTACAAAGCTGACAGTTGTGACCTGTACAGCCTGAACCCATGAAGGAGGTGCAGGCCCCATTCACCCTAACGGGCCAGGAGATCATATTGGTATTCTGTGTGAACCCAGCTTAAGCCCTGGTTCCTTTCTCTCACCCTTGTTTTGCTCTTTCCCTGTCCCCTTAAGAACTTAAAACCTCTACAACTCCTGGACGACATCAAACCTCGTCATCTGATGTTTCTCTGTAACTCTGCCTGGCCACAATATAAGCTATACAATGGGTCCAAATGGCCTAAATATAGTCCTTTTGATGTCCAAATTGTCACTGATTTAGAAAACTCCTGCCAACATACAGGCAAATGGTGTAAAGTTTTTCACTCTGTGTGCACAGCCTTCTCTCTGCTCTATCATGCTCCCACTAACAAGGTTTGTTTTTTGTCTCCAGAGTTGTGAATAGAATAGAAATTTAAAGGGAAAATGCATAGTTTCTGAATGAATGGATGAATGAATGAATGTATGAGGGGGAAATGGTTATCTGGAATCTATATGAAAAGTGCACTTGAGAGCTGGAGAGATGGCTTAGCAGTTAAGGCGCCTGCCTGCTAAGCCTAAGAACGCTGGTTCCAATCTCCAGCAGTTCCAATCTCCAGGTCCCATGTTTAGCCAGATGCAAAGTGACGCAAGGGCGCAATGCTGCACTTGACCACAAGGGGGCAAACACATCTGGATTTCGTTCACAGCAGCTGAGACACTGCTGGCACGCCCATCTCTGTCTCCCTCTCTCTCTGTCTGTCTGTCTGTCTCTCTTTGTGTCTCTCTCCAAAAATAAATAAAATTTAAAAAAAGAAAAGTGCACTTGAAATGAATGTGTGTATGTGAATATATATGTGGCTCACAGCCCTACAGCTGTACAATGAATGATATGAACAGTGCTGTTTCATTGATGTTCTCCACCAAGCCCACTATACTAGATGACATAGACAACTTTTACTGTTGAGTGTCCCCCAGCAGAAACACTGAAAGTAATTGTGGAATTATGCTGTCCCACTGTATTCCCCAGGGACAAAAAGTAGATCAAAAATAATTTAAGTTCTGGGCCAGTCCAGCAGATGTACCTGTAATGTGTAACTTAGTGCTTTCCCCTGAAGGGCTTGATCTGTAGATGGCCAGGTGGCCCTGGGAGTAAGAGGGAAGTCTAACACACAAATCTCATTGTTGGACAGAGAGACAAGACACAGATCTCTCTGGGGTTTATGCTGCCCCAGGAAAATTCCCAATGGCTCTTTCTTAGCTTCCCTGCCTTGCAGAGCCGGGGGCTGCAGGCACAGGGAATCTCAGGATCCTAGCCCCAGCATGATAATGGGTGAATGCCAAGTTGCTATGAATAGATAGGGACTTCTTATAAGAATTTACATCTGTTTTAAGTTTACTTTATCTCTCTATGCTTCTGTGGGACTACTAACAGAAAAACAGCCTCAAGATGTTATGTTTAAATTTAGACATGTTTGATGCTGAATTTGTAAGAAAATTTGTAATAATATTCGAATCTGCTTTCATATTTAAAAAATAGTATAAGTCAAATCTGGCCTACTCTTTTATAAAAAGTTATTTCAAAAGGCCTTTTATTAAAAGTCTTATGGTAAGGACAATGAAAGTTTTTGTTGGTAGTTATGAGATGAACTGACTAAAGAAGATAAACTGGAGAGGAAATTTTAAATGTTAGAAATGTTTGATGAAAATGATTGTTACAGAGTGATTATATAAATTGTAAAGTAAAAGTATGTGGATGAAGGTATGAGTAAAATATGTGGATGAGGGTATGAGTAAACTTAAACAGAAGGTTAAAGTATTTAATCAGATTACAGACTTCTTGAGATATAAAATGACTTTTAGTCTAGGGCTTACATCAGACTAACAAAGTATGGTCCTGGCTGGTAGCAGGTTGCTATGGTGTTCAGGTTGTAAACTTAACTTTAACTCATTGATGTTAACTTATGTCATTACTGAGCAAGTTTACCAAAGTGCCACAGACAAAATTATAGAGTTCATTAAGGTTTGAGTAGTGATAGATTGTGTCATGAAATTTTGTGTATCTTTGAAATTCACTATAGTTCTATAAAATTGATTTGGAGTAAATTTAAAATATTTCTTTTTGGCTCAGCAGTTAGAGGTGTTTGTTTGCAAAGCCAGATGCACATAGTGGAACATGCATTTGAATATTGCAGTGGCAAATTGCCCTGTAATGCCCATTCCCTCTCTTTCCATGAGACTTGTCTCCTTTTTCATTACTTCATGGCAGTTTAGTTCAGTTCCTCTATTCTTTGAGTATGTTAGATATAGCTGAATTAATTTCAGAAACTGACTTATAGATTGGATGGACATCTTATTCAGCTTTTAAAAGTGCTAAATCTTATTTTATACACACACACACACACACACACACACACACACACACAGTATCCCAATTCTGGTGAACTTCAAAAGTTGTAAAATTTTTCATGTCTTCATATTGAAGCCAAAAATGTTACTACATAATATAGATTTCTTGTTTATTTTGAATTCTGTCAGCAGATCTTTTGTTAATAGTTTACTCTCTGTAGCCTCATGTGCCTTAAATATGTGAGCTCTACTTTTTGTTAATATCAGACTTTTCCAGATATCAGAATATTGTAATTTGGTTTATACAAAGTACATGATGCTTTGGCTATCAATAAGCATACATTACCATGCCTGGCTAAAACTCTGTAATTTTATGATGGTTCTTGTATTATGATGGTTCTTGTCTTGTTCATGCTAATTTTTCTGGGTGATTATGACTAAAGTTATAATCTAAGTCTTATAAAAACTAACTTATTGTAATCTTGTTCTTAGGAAAACTGAGGAAGCTCCCCATGTCTTGGGGATATCCACTGTATACAAACAATGTTAATATAGCTTGTCTAAGCTTCATAAAACAGTCATAAATATTTCTTTAGTTAAGACTTAAAATTGTTCAATGGTTAAAAAATTACTTTATGTCTGTCATATTGTCTCGAATGTATGTATGTTAAAATAGGGTTTGCTTAACTCAACAATAACCAAGTTTTATTTTATTCTTAAGCTATGTATAATCAGTCTCAGTCAAGGTTTCGCTCAATTTAATAATGTGTCATTTTTGGTATCTTAAGTTCATTGCTTATAAAAATATTAACACTTAAGACATGTTTCCTGCCCTAGAAAAATAATCTTAAATTGCTGTTCTGCTTCCAGTTTTGGACATTGGTATACAGATCACCCAAAGTTATTTTCAAACACAGATGCCAAGTTTTTATACTTTGTCTTTTTCATGGCATATACTTTCTAGATTAAATCAATTGCTTTAAAGTTACTGATAAAATAATTGATAAAATATTGTTTTCAGGGCTACTAAAATGCTCTGCCTATACTTATAACTGACAGATACTTAAAATGTGTGTGCTTCCTATGTGCCAGATATAACTTACACTGTCACCTGACAACTAAACTTAAAAACCAATCAGAATGATTTAAAACTATTTTGTCATTCTCTAACCAGATGTATTTTGCACCTTTTTAACTAATCTGTTTTACTACTCAGATATGTACAGTCTCTCTGAGTGATTAATAACCATATGTAGAAGCCAAAATCAATTGGAAACATTGGAGTTAAAAGGATAACCAATATTTTGGTTCCTGCTCCCAGGTCAGAAGGCCACAGGAGATGATGGGACAATGCTAACTTCTAGCCTCTGGTAAGTTACCTGTCTTCTTGATCAGAGAGAGATATGGAGACCCACAGATGAATTCCAACTCAGTGTACCTGCAACAGGAGAGTCACATCAGAGGAAAATCAGTCCTCCAGGCATCCCAAAAGAGGGAGGGCCACTTGGTCAGCACGGCCTTGACTTATCGTAGCAGATGACAATGCTGAGAGTCATAGAACTCCTCACAGGTCCCTAAAGTGTGTTAGAGATATTGACAAAGATTATCCCCAAGTATTTCATGGAGTTTATTAATAGGAGCTATCTCAAATCAATGGGTTACATAAAATCTGAAGATATACATATATATATATTAAAATGAGTCTGGTTGTCAGGTAGAGTTTTTTTGTTTGTTTGTTTGTTTTTTTGTTTTTTTTGGTGACCTAAATACTAAGGCTTTTTCTCTGCAAATTTCCAATAGTAAAATGTTTTATTTTTTGAAGCCAAACTACTTGCTCTTTGTCAATGCGTAATAAGATTAATGGATTTGGTGTACGTTTTAGTCTTATAAAAAAGATGGTTAATTATGGGTTGAGATAAAATGATTAAAGGAACTGGGAAGGTATTTGTCACTGTTGGACATAAAATGCTTATGCTTTTTTTGAATGGAACTTAGATCAGAATGTTAAAGTATGTGGATAAAGATGTGCATATATAAAAAGGATGTAAGAAATCTAAAAAGACCAGATTTTGCCTAAAATTAATTTCCTTTTAAAAGGAACAGAAAGCTAATTTTCAGGCTAAACCTAAACATCATGCCTGAAGTCAAAGATTTTTTTTTAACTGTTTACAGACTTTTAAGTATGCTCTAAAGGTCTATAGGGGCATAGACTTAATGTAAATTTTGCTTACATTAGACACAGGTGATGTCCTATGCTAGGTGGGTCACAAAGTCATAAGCACAGATGTAATTCATATTCCTTGGAGGTCTAACCAGGTTCGACATAGACAAGACCCTATCACATTGTGTATTACAAATGGGTAAAATAAATTAACTAGGTAAAAACAAACAACTTCAGAGTAAGACAAGGAATGTCAGGATGTTTAGCTCTCTGCTCTGTCATTTCCTTTTACTCTTGCTTACTGTTATATGCTATTTAAAGTCATGGCAGGCTGGACTCTGAAAAAGGGATGATTCCCCCTTTATCTCAGACCCCATGCAAGTTTAAGCCATATGTCCCCCTGACCCTGTCCAGACAAAATGGCCAATTATCTCCGACAAGGAAAGGAAATTTAAAAAAGCATATAACTTTGTTTATCTTTATAGTTCTCTTTGAACACCTGTTCATTTGTTAGATGAAATTTCTCAGTAGACAAAATGTTAAATAGGTAAACTGAGTCAAAGTACTTAATCAAATTACAAACTTCTTACATAAGGCAAACATTAGACTTACCTAAAATGTATATTGGGATTATGGAGCAAAGCCAGGTGTAGCTTAGGTCTGGATGTCTGACAAGAATGTGGTAGGAAGAAATGAGAAAGGTTGGGGGAGGAACATGGGCCCTGGGCCTCATGGGAGCCTCTGGCAGACAAAATGAGGACTGTGGGGCCTCCACTGGGCTTGGGAATTAAGCAGGTGAGAGGAAGCGTTTGAGGAGATGGTAGGACCTTGGTGCTGTGTAAGGAAGGAGTCACAGGTGGCAGAGGCTCATGGTGGCCTGGGGCAACCTCTCTTCTTTCCTGCAGGGGCCTCCTGGGAGGAGGCTGGGTGAGTGCTCTGTGAGGGGCTATCCTGGGACTCTGTGATTTGCTTTGTCAAAATGGATATGAAAGATGTCAAGAGTAATGTAGGAGGATGGACACTGTGGCTCAGGCCTATAAATAATCCCAGCTCTCAGGAGGCTGTGGTGGGAGGACCGCTGTGAGTTTGAGGTCAGCTTGGACTAAAGAGTGAGTTCCAGGTCATCCTGGGCTAAAATGAGACCCTACCTCAAAAGAAAAAAAAAAGAAAAATGTAGGCAACATCTGGGCTGAAAAGATTGCTTAGTGATTAAGGCACTTACTGGCAAAGCCAAAGGACCCAGGTTTGATTCCCCAGGACCCACGTTAGCTAGATGCTCAAAGGGCACATGCATCTGGAGTTCATTTGCAGTGGCTGGAGGCCCTGGCGTGCCCATTCGTTCTCTGTCTGTCCCTCTCTCTATCTTTGCTTGCAAATAAATAAATAAAAATTTTTTAAAAGGACATCAAATAAATGATGGTTTAACAGTTAAGGTGCTTATCTGGGAAGCCTAAAAATCTAGGTTCGATTCCCCAACACCCCCATTCTTATTGCTAAACCTAAATCTGATTTAAAACAGGTTCTCTGATATCCCTTTTTGAAACATCAGCCCACATGAGAGGACTGTCAACAACTCTTGCAGATCCTCTTCACAGAGGAACATGAAAAAATCTGAAGGGAAGCCAAGAAACTTGAGTTGGGAGCCGATGACAGATTCATGGAGAACCCTAATGTCATTGACAAAATTTTCCTTTCCACACAACTGGACTGGGATCCCAACACCCTTGAAGGTAAGGGTGTCCCTTAACCTCTTTCACTGGACTCTGATGGGTGGTCTCCAGGCAGCTGCTTGCTCAGTGCCCTACAAATTTGTCTAAGTTAGGTAAAGGGACCCAAGGGCCCACAAAGTCCCCCACTGCTTTCTAGAAAGGCTGCAGGAAGCATGTAGGACATATCCCTCCCCCCTCCATAGATCCTGAAATTGACCAAGACAGTGGGGATTAATTAAAAATTACATCACAGCTGGGCAATCCCAGAACTTGGGAGGCAAAGAGGTGGGAGGATCGCCATGAGTTTGAGGCCACCCTGAGAATACAGAGTAAATTCCAGGTTAGCTGGGTTAGAGTGAGACCCTACCTCGAAAAACAAAAACAAACAAACAAAAAAAATTACATTGCGACTATAATCCCCAAAGTTCAGGACAGATAAAAAGAATGAATCAGACCTTAAACAAAACTTTAACTAAATTAACCCTAGAGTCTGGTGAAGGACAGATGGAATTCCTTCCCTTCGCCCTGTTAAGGGCCAAGTGTACCCCTTATGTAAATGTGTGGATACCCCCCATCCTGCCCTGATGGATCTTAAACAGATAACTGACTTTACTAATGAAATGCTTCTTTCTGTCCAAATCTTAGACTTTTTTTATAAAACAAGGGCCCTAAGGTTAGCCATAGATGCAGACCTAGAACAACTAGAAAAATCTATTGTACATCTACAAGACGTCCTCTTTTCCCTAGCTGAGGTAGTTCTACAAAACAGATGAGGTTTAGACCTCCTACAACAAGGTAGTCTGTGTGTTGGTTTAAAGGAGGAATGTTGTTTCTATGTCAGTCATTCTGGTGTAAAAGAATCTATGGCTATACTTAGAAAAAGGCTTCACGTGTGTGCCCTGTATTATTAATGTATTATTAATGTATTATTAATGCCTTGGTCAAGTTTGTTAAGGAGCGCTTAGCCACAGTACAATTAATGGTTCTGAGACAACAGTACCAACCTTTAGATTCATCTCAAAGATTTGAGATGGGATCATACTCAAGGGGAGAATGAAGGGACCAAACTGACGCCATGACAGGCTTTGGTAAGGTGCCACCCTGACTAGGCCTAAGTTTCAATTTCCCGGAGGGGCAGGTTCTGGGAGCTGCCCCAACCAATCAAAGATGTACAAATGTAACTGCTGTTTGCTTAGCCAATCATGTTCAAAGATTACCTAACGAGGCTGGGGAAATGGCTTAGAGGTTAAGGTGTTTGTCTGTGAAGCCTAAGGACCTGGTTCAATTCCCCAGGACCCATGTAAGCCAGATGCACAAGGGGGCACATGCATCTGGAGTTCATTTGCAGTGACTAGAGGCCCTGGCATGCCCATTCCCTCTTTCTCTTTATCTTCCTCTTTCTCTATCTCAAATAAATAAATTAAATATTTTTAAAAATTAAAAAAAAAAAAAAGATTACCTAACCAGCCTGGAATTCCCCTAGCTGTGTTTAAAAGGGGCCTGTGTGCTCCTCTGGGGGTCGCCATTTTGTACAAGTGGTTGACCCCTGCATGCTGGCTGATTCTGCAGAATAAACGCTCTTTGCTTTTATATACTGTTTGACTCTGGGGTCTTTCTTCAGCAATTTTCGGACCCTTACAATAACTACAAGATATAACTACAATATAAACAAAGATTCAGACTAATAGACCCCCCCCATCTGATGCTGACTTACAATACTAAACTAACATTAACTCATGCCTTCTGCCTCTGCCTGTCCCTGATTAACTTCACCTACCCTGAACCCAGCTCCTCCCACTTGCCTTAGCCAGAATCAGAGCCATTCCACAGGCACCCTCCTGCTTTAGTCCTTAAACTCTCTTGTGTTCCTACTCCCCCTGATCCCAAAACACTGATGACTGATGCCCTTCTGCCCCCTCTTTCTTGCTCCAAGCCCTCTAACCCTCACCTCTGAGTGCTCATCCTCCCCTTGCACCTGGCATTTTGGTGTCATAAATAAATAAATAAAGCTCCCTAATTATTCTTTTTGTCCTCTCATGGGGTGCACAGAGCCCATCTCCCTGACCTTCTCTATAAGAGATGTTGCCAGTGACTGCCCCAAAGCCAGCTCAATACAGGGATGGTACAAAAGAAGTCTCTGTTTTGTTCAGGACCAAGTCATAACAGCATGCTATGCTGGCACTGATGGAAGGTGCTCACTATGGATCTCACCACTCTGCCACCTCTAGCTACCATGGAACTGCCTCCTCATCACCTGCCCCAAAGGAAGACCCATCGACCACATTATCCAGCCTCTCCCATAAGAACTCATCACCCCTAAGGTCAGCATGAAGAAATTAACCTTCGTTTCTTATCATTAACAAAAGGCTGGAATGTTAGGTCAGACAGGTACCAATAAGGAGTCACCAAGGACAGCAGGATGGCAACAGAGACATAAAGAAGTAGATTATCCACATTCTTCAAGAAATTGCCCAGCCATTATCCCATCCTTGTCTGCAATGCCTCCAGGTCATGGTTTTCCCTTCCTGTTATTTTGTAAATCACCCTGTCGATATTCTGATGTCACACCCTGGATATCTTAGATCTCCCCTAAAGGAACCATTCTTCCTCACATTTGACTTTTCTTACCTTCCCCCAACTGACTCTATAAAGCCCACTACCTGAGGAACTTGGGTGAGCTGTGTTCCTCTCTTGTAAGTCAGCTCTGGCAGCACATGCTTTCCTGAAATAAAAGCTTTCATCTTTGCCTCTGAGTGGTTTGCATGGTCGTGGTCACTCCTGAACCTTTTACAAGGACCACAATCAAACTGATCTTCTACCTAAAACTGGGACTCAGTAACCAATATTCTAAAGTACAAATTTCAATTCTATTTCATTCTTCTGATGTGTACTTCACATTTTAGCTTCAAGGTTTTATAATATTAAGTTCAGTTAGATGACATGAAGAGATCAGATAGTTTAGCTGTGAACTATCCACACTGTTTTGTTCAATGAAGGCATTTCAGGAAGTACCCAGGAGCTGTGTACAAGGGGCATCATATTCCTGTAGTATCCACATGGTTCTTTACACCTCGTTGGCCAAGCATCAGGGTCTCTTCAAATCTCCACTGTGCGAAGCAGCTTCTTGTCTTATGTTTTCCACCATTCCACCAAGCAACCCTGCCTTCTCCAGTGCAGCTCATCTAGAATTGGCATTGCTGCTGCCCTGTGCTACCCCCTTGCCAATAGTCTGCCAAGGGGCACCAGAAGCTGCACGACGTTCTGAACAGGAATGAGGGAGTACAATTGTGTCCATGTTGTCTTATATACTTGATGAGGAATCCAACACCTGGATCACTCATGCCTATAGAATTTACTTTTTCCTTCTCTTTTAGCACTCCACAGTTATGTTGCTGTCTAAGCTGAGGATAGATTTCACTAATAGCAATTATGTTCTTTGAATCCCTAGACTCTCCCCTGAGAAATGCAGCCTTTACTGACTCAAGAGTCCCCCCAGGGTGCCTTTCTTCCCTCAGGCTATGACTTCTCACAGCAGCCTTAGTTCAAGGGAAATGCCCTGGTGTGTCTGAAGCCCAGCAGGATGTGAGCTTAACTCCCACAGAGACATAGCACCAGTCAGAAAGACCCTATTGCCCCAATGCAAATAACCACCTGTCAAGTTTGCCCACCCATCAGATAGGTCTGAATTCATTCTCAGAAGGCTGCCCCTCCCTCCTGCTACAGCTCCCATTTTGAAAATGTTTTTTTTTTGTTTTGTTTTGTGATTTTTCCAGGTAGGTGTTCACTCTAGCTCAGGCCCATCTGGAATTCACTATGTGGTCTCAGGGTAGCCTGGAACTCACAGTGATCTTCCTACCTCTGCCTCCCAAGTGCTGGGATTAAAGGTGTGTGCCACCACACCTGACTTGAAAATTTTTACACTAGCTGAGATGCTTTTCCCCAAACAACCTGAGAAAATGCAATGCAGCATGGGATGTTCACAGTGGGAATGAAAGTAATGCATTTTAATCGACATTGATAAGGCTTCATCTTCCGAGTGGTGAGATGGTGAGGAGGTTTGCGTGTTCAATGTCACACCTCTCCACCTGTTCCAAGAACAGGAAAGGCCAAATAATTTATCCAGGAAATTATTTTTTGGAAGTAATTTAGTGAAACGAATGAGAAAAACACATTCATTTTGTGGTTATGATAATAACAATGAAAACATCAAAGTGAAAATGTGCATGTTGCAATCAGTCACAAAACCTCAAATTCTCATGACTAACCTTTTAAAGTCTTTAGAATAAGACATAGGAGTGTGTATAGTATTTCATGTCATTGGGATTTGGACGCAGAATTTGAGACTCTTAAATGTTTTCACTAAATTCAGCATTTATGCAGCAATACAGGAAAGTTAATACTTGTCATTTGATTGTACCACTCCATTTTAATTAGCCGTTCTCACATCTCTCCACCTTCTTCTACCGTATAATTTCTCCCACACTCCATTGCACTTTTGAAAAGTCTTTTGAATGACCCCAGTTCTTTATCCCTCACTGTGCAATGAGCCATGTCTTCCAGCAGTACTTGGACCTCAAGCTTCATCTCCAGTTGTGTATAAAACCTCTTCTTTTTAATGAAAATCCAACATCAGCTATCCAGGGGATACAGGCACAGTTAATTTAGAATCCTCAACTCCACACCCTTTCAATCAATTTGCTTTTATGACTGTTGTGAGTTCCTCTTATTCTCCAGGGTTCTCCACCAGTGGTTTCTGAATCTACCTCACTCTGCCACACATCCACGTGCACTCAGAAGTCCTCACTGGTGTTTGATTTTCATAAGTTTGATGAAGATGAGTAGTGATATTCGACAATATGCACCCCTCCCACTTCACATGCTCCATTCCACCTTTCTTCTCACTGAGAGGAGTTGGGCAGGCTGCCAGAAGACAACCAAGAGGGGGAAACCTCTATACGCCCAGAAAACTGTGTCACAGCAACTGAGGATGTTCCTACAGCGGGCAGGAGTGATGAAAGTCAACAATTTAGCCAGTCCTGAGAAGAGGTTTGGGGGCATGAGGTGAAGTCAGGGCATGTTGCCACTGGCTGCACTATGACTGCTGACTAGAGGAAGCGCTGCTTATCTCTGAAGGGAGCGAGTGTTCCTGTGATGACACAAAGGTAGCTTTGCTGCGCTCTTATTGTTTGGAGAACATGAATATAATTGCCTCCACTCCAAGTCCCACACTCTGCATAATGCCTCTTGACTCAAAAGAAATACATCAGACAATCCAAGAGCCACTAGAAACCTTTCAAGGTAATACAATGTCAGCCCTTAAGGATACACCTTCTCAATCCATAATGAAACATCTGAAGCTCTTCTCTCACAGCTCTTTATTCTCAAGATCTCTCATGTAGATGGAAGCTATTCTCTGGAATAGTCTCTCCATCCTCAATGCCCAAAACAAACCCCCTGGAAGACCACACTACTGGGCTTCTCTTGCTTGCCAACTAGTTCCTAGATTTATTATATTTCTTTTGTCATACATTCTCTAACATTTCTCTTGTTTTCTAACAAATTAGACCTCACAACAGTAAAAATGACCCCCAGGGAGAGCACTGCAGTGGGGAGAAGGGTAGAGAGATAATAGGGTCAAAGGGTCAGCAATTTGAGAACATCTGTCATGCTCCTTATGGACAAAGGGAGGGTTGGGGGATGGTCATACATTAAGAATGTTTATGCTTGCCTGAATGCGGTGAAATATAGTCTTGGCTCTTTGGAACCTGAACCAGGAGAATAGAGAATTGAAGGCCAGCCTGGGCTATGCAATAATACTCTGTTCAAAAACACAGGCTGAAGATGTAGGTCAGTAGTAGAGTACTTGCCCAGGGATCTGAGTTCAACCCCCAGCCCCATAAAAAAAATAAAAGACAGTGCTTATGCAAGTTATTTTTGTCTATATTGTACAAGGAAAATAATATTGTGGAAAGAATAAGAGCTTTGCTTTGTTTGCATTTGATAGGAAAGAACTTTCACACCTGAGTTAGGGGGATTCATTGGAAAAAAAAAAAAGGTACAGCCATAAGTGTAGAGTAGGATTTTACCATGTTGACACTAAGGGAAGTCTATGTCCTCTGCCCACTAGAGCTATCTGAGCAGGTTCTTTCTCCCAGAGGAGACCACTGTGGCCAAAAGCTACAACTGAGAATGAGAATTCTTAGAACTGTGATGACTAATATATAAAGCAAGGTGTGCAGATCCTGAGTGGCCTGACTCATCCACTGTGATGACTCCAGGAGAGTCTGGCTTCCTCTGTCATTTGCGTTCTGTCTCTTATCGTCATCAGTGTATTTATGTAACTGTCCATAACTTCTGCTCTGTCAGTTCAGAATTTTCCAGCCATGTCCTTGTGAAAATAGAGCATGGGGCCTTCCTGCCTAGTCTACTAGCAGGGAGTCAAACTCATTAAATTACCCACTCCAGCTAAAGCCTCACTGAAGGCTCAGCAGCACTCGTTCTGGAATTCTAGGAAGCTTTGCTCTCAGCTGAACCCATGAGTCAGTTGTAGCTCTGTGATGCTGGAGACCTGGCTTCTCCCTTGTGATAATTAATTTGGATCGCTATAACAGTTACTTTCTCACTGCTGGGACAAAATACTAACCAGAAGCAGCTTATGGAAGAAAAGGGGTTTAATTCAGCTTACAGCTCCACAGGGTACAGTACATCTTGTCAGGGAAGGCAGGGAAGACTGGAGGGAGAAGCCAGTATTACATCATCACACATGGAGCAGAAAGGGAGAACAGCAAGCTGGGCTAGGCTATCACATCTCCCAGTGACACACTTTCTACAGCAAGGCTCTACTTCCTGAAGATTCCACCACAACATTCCAGACTGTGGTAGTTTGAATATATGGCCCCCAATATATTCAATGTTTTATTACTTTATAGTTTGCATCTGCAATCACCTTCCTAGAGGCAATGTCACTGGGGGCTGGTCTTAAGGTGTTAATGGTGGTTTTGAGATTCCATTATAAAGATATGCAAAGTGTGCTCAGTAGGAGTTCCTGAAGTGTGCTGTGTGACTTTTTGGCTGTAGTTTTTTGCTCTGTGTGCTGTGTGGTTGGGGGCTTTTGCTCTTTTGCCTGGTCCTGTGGAGAGCAGGCCGCTTCTTCTGCCATTATGGAACTTCCCCTGGATCTGTAAGCTTCAATAAATAATATCCCTTCCTCCATAACTGTGCCTGGTCTGGAAGTTCATCTCAGCAAACCTAAAGCTGTCTGCTACACAGACCAAGCCACCAGCTAGGGATTAACTATGCAAACACAAGAGCCTATTTGGGGCATTTTACATTCAAACTACAATTGCCAACTTGATTCGATTAAGAGACACCGAGGGAATTAGTGAATTGAACCTCTGGGTGTATCTGTGATGGCTCTTCCAGAGACAGTTAGATCATAAGGGCTTTGTTGTTCATGAATTCATAGTGTTGATTATTGGATTATTGGGAGGTGATGAAAAGCAGGAGGTAGGGCCTTGTTGGAGGAGTAGCTCACTTGGAGTACGTGTCCTTGATCACTAGATCTTGCTACCTACCCTGGCCACTTCCTGTGTCCCAGCTTCTCTCTGTTTCCTGAACCCAGTGAAATGGACTGAACCTTCTGAAACTGTTTGGTCTCAGCAATGAGGCAAATAACTAAAACATCCCCCAAACACATTAACCATGGGCTTCTCAGTGTAGTGAGTGAACCTTTTCTTGCACAGCAGATCCAAAGCCAGGTATGTTGTAAACAATGCAAGTCCCTGCCAAATTATACTTCCATCTGCAGGTAAGAAATATGTCCGACTGATCTTCACTTGGCAAATACTATGTGCTGAAATACATGACCAAAAGTGCTCTCATTTTAAACATACAGCAGTTTGATGGATAGAGGTTCTACTCCCATAACATACCTATAAGTGATCAAATATCAACTTGGAATTAACATGCAATATTCATATTTTAAAGCAAAAGTACTGTAGTGGCATATGCCTTTAATTCCAGCACTTGGGAGGCTGAGGTAGGAGGCTGTGATTTCAAGGACAGTCTGGAATTACAGAGTGAGTCAGCCTGGATTAGAGTGAGTTCCTACTCAGAAAAGAAAAAGAAAGAAAAGAAAGAGTATAAACTAAAACATTAATCAGTTGGTTAATAGTTAAAAGATTTTATGATCTTTTAAACCAAAGGATATTGTTGACATCAGGCTTTGCCTTGCTTTAAGTTTCTACCTATTGTATAAAACAATGGTTTTTCAGGCTGTGTTTTGCCTTGGGTGGCTCCATTTTGAGTGCAAACACAGACAGGATGACTCTGCACTTTGTTGTGCACATAACCACCCATGAGACACAGAATGATATGTAACTGACTCCTACAAGTGAAAAAGTGCCACCTAGAAACTTATCAAAGCAGATTGGGACTTTATGAGCACATGGACATATTAAAACAAGATCAGAAAAGCCAAGTTATTAGACACACCAGACTAAGGAAGGGCACAGCACCCTCACCTGGACCCCATAATGAGCAAGACACCTAACACTGCAACGGCACTACCTATCTATCATCTGGCCATCGAGAGAGAGAGAGAGAGAGAGAGAGAGAGAGAGAGAGAGTGTGTGTGTGTGTACAAACGAGAGAAGAGAACTCCTGATGATCCCAGGGGCTTCAGCTTATCTCAGTCCCCACTGTTGATGTGACTTCCTTGGACTGCTATCCATTCTTCCACCCTCCCATTCATCCATTGGCTCCAGCCCTGCCCCTTACCTCTGTGGCCTCCATGGTCCTGCACCTTCCTTCTGCAGTACCAATCAACCTTGGGGCCCCATTCAAACCTGTGACACCGTGGCTCGGCTCTGTGGTATTGTCTCCAGCAACTGTCCAACAATGCTTGTTATCTAACCCTTACTAAGACAGTGTACATCTCAGCTGATTTAAAAAAATTATTATTTATTTATTTATTTGAGAGAGAGAGAGAGAAAAGAGAGAGAGAGAATGGGCATGCCAGGGCCTCCAGCCACTGCAAACGAACTCCAGATGCATGCACCCCCTTGTGCATCTGGCTTACATGAGTACTGGGGAAACGAGCCTCAAACCAGGGTCCTTAGGCTTCACAGGCAAGCATTTAACTGCTAAGCCATCTCTCCAGCCCTCAGCTGCTTTTTGCCTCTGCCTCTGCCTCTGCCTCTGTCTCCAGTAAGGCTTCTTTAAATTTCTTGAACTTTTTTGTGACCTCTTTAATTCTTCTCTGGCCATTTTGTTACTTTCATAGATAGATGACAGATGACGATAGATAGATAGATAGATAGATAGATAGATAGATAGATAGATAGATAGATAGATAGATGAATGATATAGATATAATTACTGTGTAACATGTGATCTGAGAGTTAATGTTAGTAATTAAGATTGGAATGAGAACCTATGTTTGCCAACAGTCACCTATCAAGGGAAACAAGGACTATTTGGAAAATTGCAGTCAACAAAACCCGCATAAAACTTGTGAATTTATTATGATTCAATATATCCTGACATTGTGGAGAGTCTATGTTTCTGACATAGTGTGTCATTGCTTCCAAAGGATAACTCTGCACCTCATTTCACACATCAGTACTGCCCATCCAGTCCCACACATGAGACACAGATTGATAAATAGTGTATGTCTAAATTGTACTCAGAGTTAAGGTTAAGTGTGAGGCATATATAGCATTATTTCACATGACCGTGGTCAGCTCCCTTCTCGCTCTCAGCACCCTGAAGTTATCATTTCTAGACCAAGAACAATAACAGCAGAAGCAAAGTTACGGAGGCTGGGAATATATTCCTCAAGATGACAGCTCATCTTACCCAGCATCGCAGCCAACAGTATGATTGGTGCCTAAGTGATGACTTTCCCTAGAGCATTCCACAACTGAAAAATGAGGACGCTGTGCCAGGTGATCTCTTCCCACGCTGAAACAAGGCAGTGTGAGTTACATGGATTAAAGGCATTTCCATAACCTAAAGTTACCAAGGTTTGAACTCAGCTATGACCCAAGATGCAAAGCACACAGCCCCTTGGCTAGAAATGGATTCCTGCAAATGTGCACTTTATTTTTATATTAGACATATTTCCTACAAGAATTACTTCTCTTCTTTGTTTGATGTTAATTTCAACTGCAGCTACAATGTTAATTTGAGTATAAAATTTCATATAAAGCACACTTTTCTAATTTCTGATTTCTGCTCTTCCCAGTAGCTAAGAGATAAATGGATTTGAGATCTCTCTTCCAATTTATTGAATTAACAAGTAGGAAATAGCAGCTCAAAGTACTTTGAAATATGTGAACAATATGGACATGAAACATTGTCTAACCATTTAATTTCCTGCCATTTATGTGAGTTATGTATGAAAATAACCAAGCCTGTACTTACTATGCATCAATAATGATAACCCTAACCAGTTTCTGGAGATGGAGAAAAGAAGAGGTTATAACCTAGACTTAAAGGAAAGAAAATAATGCAGTGAAAGATAATGTGATTGTATTCATGTCGGAATTGCTGACAAGGTTTGCTTATGTTAAGTGAAATATCATATTGTTTCTAGTATGCACACAGATGCTAAGAAATTCTTTCCATGTGATGGGGTAGAGACAGGACACTCATGTTCAAGTGTATGCCTATGCATGTTTGGTGGCCCACAGGAGACACTGGGTTTATTTAGGGGGATCAGGATCTTTGTTGTAAGAAATCATGAAGCTGGACCACAGAAAATAGCATCCTGTGGCAAGAATTGCACTATGTGTGTTTCTACTAGAAATGTATGAAAATCTACATCTCCCCACATTCTTGTTAATGTTTTCATTAAATTTTAACCATTCCAGTTTGTGGGAACTAGAATCTCATTGAGGTTTTATTTCACATTTCTTTAATAATTAATGATATTGACAACTATTAAATGTACTTATTAGCCACTCTTGTCTCTTCCTTTTGAAAATATTTGCTGTACATTAATATTACAAAACAATAGGTTTCACTTTCGTACACGTGTATATTATACTTTGTTCATAATAACTCCACTATTATCATGTCTTGTCTTCCCCCAACTCTTCATTGTATTCCTCTTCTCTAATAGATTCCCTCCTACGTTTATGTCTTTCATCCACTGGATTCCAAATATGAGAGAAAACATGGGCTATTTTTTTCTGGGTTTGACTTTATTTTCTTAACATGATGATCGCCAGTTCCGTCCATTTCCTGCAAACATTTTATTCTTGATGGTTGACAAATACTCCATTGTGAGTGTGTGTGTGTGTGTGTGTGTGTGCGCGCACGCATTTTCTTTATCTGTTTACATGTTGATGGGCACATAGGCTGGTTCCATTTTTGTTATTAATATTGCAGCAAAAAGCATAGATGTGCAAGTATGTCCATTATATCATAACTTTAATTCCTTTAGAATTATTCGTGGGGTGATAAAACAGGAACATATGGTAGCTCTTTTTTAAGTTTTTGGAGTAACCTCCATACTTATTTCCACAGTGGCTGCACAAACTTACATTCCCACTTACATTCCTACCAGCAATAATAAGGGTTCCTCTTTCCATGCATCCATACATCTTTGCCAGCATTCATTGTTTTCTTGATGATAGTCATTCTGACTATGTAAGATGGAATCTCAATGTACTTTGATTTTCACCTCCTTTTGGCTAAAGCTATTTAAAATTTTTCATATTTTTATTAGTCATTTCTATTCATTTGAGAACTATATGTTGGATTATTTGTTTTTAAGTATCTAATTTTTGAGTTCTCTATATATTCTGGGTATTAATCCCTTGTCAGATGAATAGCTAACAAAGATTTTTTCCTATCCTGTAGGCTGTGGAACTCTGTCATCTGGGCATGACTGGCCATTGTACCCATGAATGCACAACAGCTGTGATTAACTGCACAAGACCCACACAAGATAGGATCTGTCCTTGATTGATTGATTGATTGATTGATTTGCAAGCAGAGAGGGAGATAGAGAAAAGAGAGAAAGAATGGGCATGCCAGGGCCCCCAGCTGCTGCAAATGAACTGCAGATGCATGCACAACTTTGTGCATCTGGCTTTTATGTAGGTAGTGGGGAATCAAACCCAGGTTATTAGCCTTTGTAGACAAGAACCTTAACCACTGAGCAATCTCTCTAGCCTCCTGTCCCTGATTTTATTTGTTATATATTATATTTGTTGATTTGCATATGTTGAAACACCCATGCATCCTGAAATAAAACCAAGTTGGCAATGGTGTATGATCTTTCTAATTTGTTAAATTCAATTTGCAAGTATTTTGTTGAGAAATTTTGCATCTATATTCATCAGGGAAATTGGTCTATAGTTTTTTTTTTTTCCACCCCCACTCCTATAGTTTCTTTTTTAAATAAATTTTATTTATTTATTTATTTTAGAGAGAGAAAGAGGCAGACAGAGACAGAGAATGGGTGCACCAGGGCCTCCAGCCACTGCAAATGAACTCCAGATACATATGCCCCTTTGTGCATCTGGCTTATGTGCGTCCTGAAGAATTGAACCAGGATACTTTGGCTTTGCAGGCAAACACCTGAACTGCTAAGCCATCTCTCCAGCCCCTATAGTTTCTTTTTTAATGTACTTATATGGCTTTGATACCAGGGTAACTGTGGCTTTAGAGAATACATTTGAGAGCATTCCATTCCTTTCCATTTAATGGAACAATTTGAAGAGCCTTGGTGTTAGTTCTTTTTTAAAAGATCTAGTAAAGTTCATTACTTGCTATTGATCTGTTTAGGATTTTTTAAATATGTATTCTTGATTCTGTTTGGTGGCTTATGCATCTAGATATTTATTCAGCTCTACATCATCCAATTTATTGGAGTATAAGTTTCAAAATAACACCTAATGTTCCTCTAGGTTTCAGTAGTATCCACTACATTATCACTTTTCCCACCTCTAATTCTCCTAACTGAATTCTTCTCTCTTTCACTTTTGGCCAAGTTTTCTGGGGGTTTGTCAATCTTGTTAATCTTTTCAAAGAATCAACTCATTGATTCATATTTTTCCTTTGTATTGTTCTTTTATTTTTTATTTATTTATATGAGAGAGAAAGAGATACAGAAATAAGCAGGTAGAGAGAGAGAATGGGCATGCCAGGGCCTGCAGCCACTGCAAACAAACTCCAGATGTGTGTGCCCCCTTGTGTATCTGGCTTACATGGGTCCTGGAGAATCGAGCCTTGAACTGGGGTCCTTAGGCTTCACAGGCAAGTGTTTAACTGCTAAGCCATTATCTCTCCAGCCCCTGTATTGTTCTTTTAAATACCTTTCCATGACTTTGAGTTCTGATCTTTATTCTTGCCTTCCACTGGTTTTGTTTGGCTTGTTCTGTTTTTCTAAGATATTAAGATGTATTGTTAAATTATTTATCTGCAATATATTTTCTTTTTTGAGATATTCAAGTCTTTGGCCATTTTTATTAGAATGTTTGTAATTTTATTGCTAACTTTTAGCATTTCTTAAAATGTTTTGGATTTAAATACTTGTCAGAGAAACATTGCAAATGTTTTCTTCTGGTTTGTGGCTTGCCTGTTTATTGCATAATAGTACCTTCAAATGAGCAGCAAGTTTTTATTTCAGGGAGTTCTATCAAATTTATTTTTTTTCTTTTTAATATTTCATTATTTATTTATTTGAGAGAGTGAGAGGGAGATACAGAAATATGCAGGTAGATGGAGAGAGAATGGGCACACCAGGGCCTCCAGCCACTGCAAACAAACTCCAGATGCATGCACCCCCTTGTGCATCTGGCTTACCTGGGTCTTGGAGAATTGAGCCTTGAACCAGAGTCCTTAGGCTTCACAGGCAAGCGTTTAACCACTAAGCTATCTCTCCAGGCCTCAAATTTATATTTTGTGTTATACCTTTTATGTTCTATCTTATAAATTTGTTTTTATATCCAAAATTGTGAAGACATTCTCCTGTGATTTCTTCTAGAAGCCTTGAAGCTTGATTGATATGAAATTAATATTAGTGCTTCTAATTTGAAATTCATTTCTTATCATTCAATTGTTTCAACATCACTTGCTAAAAAAACAAACACAAAGTTTCTTTTCCACCTTAAATAGAGTACCTTTTCAAAAACTAACTGCCCACACACATGAATGTGGGTCTGAGTCTAGCCCTCCTCTTTCCTTCCTTTGATCTGGCATCCACCACACCACATTCAATAGTATAATGGGCACTAAGTTTGAAGTCAAGTACAGTGGCATATGTCTTCCAACTTTGTTCTCCTTCATTACATGTCTAGATCCTTTATAGTTCAAATAACCCTTGAAATCAGTATGTAAATTTCTACAGAAAAGAGCTTACTGAAAGTTTAAGTGAAACTTTATTAAATCCATAGACCCAGGAGAGATGATATCTTAAAATAACTGTGTCTTCCAATCCATGGACATTGAGTACTTGATGAGATAGACTTGGTTAATTTCATCTTAACTTAATTCCTCCTTTAATAGGCATAGAATTTTGTAGTTGTAAATATAGAGGTCTCACATACTTTTTTTCCAAAAATGTTTGATATATTTTGATGCTGAAGTCAACAGCAGCACTTTAAGTTATTTTCTGATCGTTTGCTGCTTTATGTACCTGTGTAATTGATTTTATGTACATATTGAATAATGCATTGCAAACTCACTAAACAGAGTTGTAAATTCTAATGTGTTACTTAGAGTTTACTGGATGCTTCCTATAAAGAAAATTTATTAGATGAAAATAATGAGTGTTAGGGTGTTTTTCCAAATATCTACACTTCTTGTAAAATAAATTGTCCTGCCTCAATGAAATTAGTGGGATTCCCAGCACAATGGTGACTAGAACTGTAGGAACAGGAGAGCATCATGATGCAGATTTGAAGGGGAATAGCTTCATGTAGTATATGGGGCATTAGATGCCCTTCCCCATGCTCCCTTCTCTCAGTAGTTTCTTGAACTTTTAAAAGCTCAATAATTAATGTTGGATTTTGCTAGGTGCTTTATTATTTATTCTGTTACTAGTGAATTGAGTTGATTGATTTGCAAGTGTTGTGCCAACCTTGCAGTCCCAGGTTGGATCTCATTGTGCTTTTATGCCACATATGTGTATATGTATATCTACATAGACCCATATACTATATGTGATTAAATTCAACTTTATTTTATTTTATTTGTTCATTATATTTTATTAAACTTTTTCACATAAATTAATGAGGGACATTAGTCTAAAATTTTCTTTTATTGTACTAGCTCTGGCAAGTTTTGCTATCAAAGTTATTCTAGCCTTATAAACTAGTTAGACCAGAGATTTTGCTGCTGTTCTTATTACTGTTGAGTTTTATTTATTTGTTTGGGGGGACAAAACAGGGGGGTTTAATGGAGGATGGATTTAAAAAAGAATATTATTTATTGCCAGGCTTGGTGGCACATGCCTTTAATCCCAGCACTAGGGAAGCAGAGGTAGGCTACCCTGAGACAACAGTGAATTCCAGGTCAGCCTGAACTAGAGCAAGAACCTACCTCAGAAAACCAAATATATATATATATATTTGCAAGGGAAGAGAGTGAGGAAGAGAGACAGAGAGACAAAGAGAGATCTCCTACCACTGCAAGTGAACTCCAGATGTACATGCCATTTTTTGTATCTGGCTTTATGTGGACACTGGGGAATTGAACCCAGGTCAGCAGGCTTTTCAAGCAAGCACTTTTAAGCCCTGAGCCATCTCTAAATAAATAAATAAATAAACGGGTGTTATTAAGATTTTTATGGGCTGGAGAGATCATTAGAAGTTAAGGCACTTGCCTGCAAAGCCAAAGGACCCAGGTGTGATACCCCAGTACCAGGTAAAGTCAGATGCACAAGGTGGTGCATGTGTCTGTAGCTCTTTTGCAGTGGCTACAGGCCCTGACATGCCCATTCTCTCTCTCTTTCTCTATCTGCCTCTTTCTATCTCTCTCTCAAATAAATAAATAAATATTTTTAAAATATTTTCTTTTAAAAGAAAAATAAATTTAATAAATTATATCTATTCATAAATGTGCATTTTATCTGAATTTAAAATTTAGTAAGCATAAATATTATTCATATTATCACCCTCTATAATTTTTAATATAGATAGAATCTTTACTGAAATGTCCAATTTCATCCAGGAAGGATGGAAAATATTTTTTTTCTCATTCTTAATGATTTGTCTTGCTAATACTTTTTTAATCCTATTAATTTTATGGAGTCAGAGGAAAGTTTTTTTTAATATTATTTTTTATTTATTTGAGAGAGTGCAAGAGAAGCTTATATATATGTGTGTGTGTGTGTGGAAAGAGTGAGAGAGAGATAATGGGCACACCCAGGCCCTCTAGCCACTGAAAATTAACTCCTGATACATGTGCCACCTTGTGAATCTGGCTTAAGTGGGTACTGGGGAACTGAAACTGGGTCCTTCGGCTGTGCAGGCAAGCACCTTAACTACTACATCTCTTCAGCGCCTATGGAAAGTTTTGAGTAAAAGCATAACTAAACTAAACTGCCTTATTTTAAAATATTTCCATTGCTATTATGTGCCAAGTAGACTGTACTAGAAAAGAGTGTAAGACGGAGATCAATTGGGAAAATAGGCCATAAATACGAGGAGAGTAGAAACTTTAACAATAGCAAGATATTATTACGAATATTTATGCCAGCATACTTTATAGTCTATCTGGGTAAGTTACTTGAATGTGTATTTTTCAGTTGGTGAACACTTTAACTGTAAAATTAATAATCTAAATTTCTGCAAAGATGCTAGAAAAGTAAATCCAAATGAGGGAGAGGTTAGCAATGATAAGAATGGAAGTAAAAGCAAAAAAGATGAGAAAAATTTTAAAAATTTTAAAAGGCTAAAATTGCCAGGTGTGGTGGTGCATGCCTTTAATCCCAACACTTGGGAGGCAGAGGTAGGAGGGTCGCCATGAGTTCGAGGCCACCCTGAGACTACATGGGGAATTCCAGGTCAGCCTGAGCTAGAGTGAAACCCTACCTCAAAAAAAAAAAAAAAAAAAAAGGCTAAAATAATTAACTGGCTCCCTAGATTTCGTTCCTGAGGATAAAATGCAGTCAATCATAGTAGCTACCATTCCAGACTGCTACCAGTCTTCCTTACTTTCTTCATGTATTACAAGTATATTTCATTTATTTACTTGTTTATTCCAGGTATGCTTGAAGCTGCATATAAATGTTTATTGTTTATTTATTTATTTTTGTTTTCTTAAAGTAGGGTCTCACTCTAGCCCAGGCTGACCTGGAATTCACTATGTAGGCTGGCCTTGAACTCATGGCAATGCTCCTACCTTTGCTTCCTGAGTGCTGGGATTAAAGGTGTATACACAGCCAGATACATTCTTTTATTTTTTTATCATTTTTAATTTTTATTCTTTATTTTGAGAGAGAGAGAGAGAGAGAGAGAAAGGGAGTCTCAGGGCCTTCAACCACTGCAAAAGAACTCCAGACGCATGTGCCTTCTTGTGCACATGTGCAGCCTAGTACGCTTGCGTCACTGTGCATCTGACTTACATGGGACCTGAAGATTCTAACATGAGTTCTTAGGCTTTTCAGGCAAGCACCTTAACTGCTAAGTCATCTCTCCAGCCTCTTTTAGTTTTTAAATATGCATTTAGAAAGCAAAGTTTCCTGCCTCGACCAGAACATGAACTCCATGAAGTCAAAATTTTTCACAACTGTTTACCACAGGCCCCTAATGCTTACAGCACTGTCTACCACATGCAGAGCAGGTCAGTAATAAATATGAATTAAAACGATGTACGAATGGATGGCTTTGAACCTCCTCTGCAACAATGTTTGAAGGGAAAAAAGTTTTTAAAAGTGTGCCATCAATTGGTTATGCAACCAACTTTAAGTAAACTCCTACACCAAATTGCTTTTTCTAGAGAATAAAACATCGAAATGAGTAATTTGTAAGGTCTCTTTCAGGTCATATGGGCCTGAAAAGTTCTACAGTAATGCTATTTTTTAAATTTTGTGTCTGTATACTTGTGTGTATGGGCACGTGAGTGCCATGGCATATGTATAGAGGTCAGAGAATACCCAGGGTGTCAATCTTTCCCTTCCACTTTCTTGGAAATGGTCTTTTTTGCTGCTTTTAGCCACTGGGAATATCAGACCACCTGGCTTTGAGCCTGATTCTCCTGGCTATGCTCCCATTGCCATAGGTGCATTGGGATGACAGACACATGCCACTTTGCATCTGGCATTACATGGGTGCTGAGGAATCAAACTCAGGTTAACAGTCTTGTGGAGCAAATTCCTTTAACCAGTGAGCCATCTCCTCAACCCCTAGAAATGATCTTTAACTGAGGTGTTTTAAGCACCACACTGGGTAGCAAGGGTTAATCCAGCCCTAAGGAGCCACAGCAATGGTTGAAATGGATCCAGACCCATTGGAGAGTTGGTTTCTTGCAGATCATCACGTACCAGCAGTGCCAGGGGCACACCAGGCCTGCTTGGACTAGCAGGTAGATACTAATAAAATGCCAAGTATAGCAGGCATCTATCACTTTGAACCTCAGCAGAGTCAAGAATTAAGCTTCTGCACATACTATTGCAAAGTTTTCTCTTTCACACCTAAAAACTATTTTAAAAATTACAGAAAATAATCCCTTCTAAATATTTCCTCATGATCTCTGCTGCTATAATATCCACCCTCTCCTCCCAATGGGTTGATTAGAGGTTGGCCTTTGTTGAATTATCACCAGCATTGCTTTCTCCAACTCAGCCCTGATGTTATCATGCTCTTTTGTCCTATATTCGCAGTCTCACAGCCCAGGCATGTTTTTCCTGAGAGGAAATAGCCATCACATTACTCGAAAAGGCAGGAGAATTTCTATTTATGAGAACTAACTTACTGGAATGAGGAGGCTGCTGTGGGGAAAATAAGAAAGCCCACTTGCTGTCCACATCCAGATAAAAGCCCCATGGGTGACTCTCAGAGAAGGTGGAGAAGTCAAAGTCTCTAGGGCTCTTGTGGCCCTCTGGAAACTAGAGTGGCCTCTTTGATCTTTGACATTGAGATCATGAAAATCTGCCCAGCTTTATATCTTACCAGGTCTTCTGAGGTCAAAGTTCAGGGTGAGACATTGGGAAGAGCACTTGGCCACAAATCAGATAAACTTGTCTCCCCTCCATACTGTCTGTAGCCACCTAGGCGGCTTGCCCTGGACTCCGTAGACTAAAGGCCAAGATTCCAGTTACATGTGACGTGTGTCTCTGGCCGTTCTAAATCCTGCAAGAATAACTGCAATGGGACTTTTCAGCAAAGGAAATGAAAACAAGAGAGACAAATGGCAATAAAATTCGAAGCTGGAAAGCAAAAGGACTTAGTTGTCCAAGAAAGTTAAATCTCAAAACTCAGCAAGAAAAGCTGAGAAATAGTCACATTTTTAACCACTGGAGTCCCAAGGGTCCAGGCATTAGTGAGACGTGGCATCTTTAGGAGTGAGGATAAAGATGAGACTGAATGCAAAGGAGTGGAAGAAAGTTTGTTGAAAAATAACTTCTGACTCCAGATATCCTCCCACCCCCAATGAGCTGAATGTCTCTTCCGACCTTGGGAGAAAACCAGGTCTTCCTGTGGAGAGGGTTAGAAGAGGGGTTCTGGATTTAGAACACAATGAGGGCTACTGGAAAACAGGAGATCCTTCTGGGTGCATGGACCAGCACAGAGGAAAACACTGAGGGAGGGCCTCATTGTCACAGGAAGTGGTCCAGCCACCGACTATAGAGCCACACCCACAATGGCAAGCCACCTCCTGACCCCAAAGCGCCAAGACCTCCTCATGGTGGACCATTCTTAGTATGAACAAAGACGCAAGAAATCCCAGCATTTGAGAGAAGTGTCTACTCTACCTGACAGGCCAAAGAAAGGAGAAAAGGGAAGCGAAAGAGCATTCACTGAACACTCCCCAGCTAGACCCCGTACTAAGGATTGTACATGTATTTGTGCATCCAAGTTCACAACCACCTAGTCAGTTAAAAATCTTATTTTCTGTGTTTGTTTTGTTTATATGTTTGTCTGTGTATTGGTTTGTTTGAGACAGGTCCTCCCTGTGTAGCCTAGGCTAGCTTGTAACTCATGATCTTCCTGTCTCATCCTCTCCACTGCTGGAATTACAGGTCAAGTCTACTATGCCTGGTGAAGTTCATGTTATTATCATCCCCACTGAAAAAGATGAAACTGTCATAGAGACATTAAGTAACTTGTCTAGAATCAGAGTTAGTAAACAAGGAAGCTATTATTCTAAATAGGCAATCTGGCTTGTGTCTGTGTTTTTAACCTCTCAGCCTAGAAAATTATGATGAATGAATTAAATCAAACGGGAGATGGCTCAGTGGGTAAAGTGCTTGATACCTAAGTATGAGGACGTGGGTTCTAATTCTCAGAAGCTGCATAAAGTCAGGCATGGAAGCATGAGCATCTGTAATGCCAGCGCGAGAAGATGGTGGGAGCAACAGAATCCCCAGCAGCTCGTAGGCCAGCTAGCTTGGTGAAAACAGTGGGGGACAACAAGAGATCCTGCCTCAAGCAGGTGGAAGGTGAGGACCAGCACCCCATGTCACCCTCTGACCTCTGACCTCTGTCCATGCACGGTGATGTGCTCTGACCCACATTTACACATACATACACATGCACACCATACACACATGTACACAAACACACACAAAACATACCTGATAATAGAGACAATTCAGAAAAAAGGAAACTTAATAATCTCCACTGGAGGATAAAAGAAAACATTACATTCCGGAAACCAGAAATGCTATAAAATGGAATATTCATTAAACCAACAAAGTCTTAGTAATTAAAACTATGAAAACATCAGTGAAAAACTCAACAGGATGGGAGTCTTCCAGAAAACTGAGTGAGTCTTAGCTTCTTATCTAGTCTCCAAGTTGCCAAACGAGGCCCACACTTCCTCACTGTTCTCAGTACACTTGACTGAGTGCTTCATTTTAAACTCTCACGTAAAGCTACAGCAAGTACATGATTCAAACCCTCCAGGACACTCCCCTCACAGTTAGGAAAAGCATCTCTTTCTTTCCTAAGGCCTGTGAGGCCATGAGTGGTCTCTGCTTCCTCCAGCAACACGGCCTCTTGCTCTGCTTCATCTCAGCAGACTTCTGCCTCAGGGCCTTTGTAAGTTCTGTTGCTGGGAACGACTCTCCAGGTCTCTGCAGGGCAGGCTTTTTCATCTCCCCCAGAGGCCACATTTTCCTGACATAAAGCCCCTTCAAATCCTCTGCCTCATGCCTTGAATCGGCACTTCCTGGCCCTTCCTGTTCCTTTCTTCATGGCACCGATCACCATCCGGAGTTTTATGTATGTGCTCATGCTCTCCCTGGTTTTTCATTAGGCTCCATAAAGATTCATGAAGATGGGCATTTGTTCTTACTCACTGCTGAATTCCCAGTACCTGGTGGTCCTAATACATAGTAAGCACCAAGTGGGCATTTGCTAAATCTATAATAAATGAGTAATGTTGGAAATAAAAATGATACCAAGTGTCATGTTTTCTAATTGAATCCCTACATTTTTTTTTTTTTTTTTTGGTTTTTCGAGGTAGGGTCTCACTCTGGTCCAAGCTGACCTGGAATTCACTATGTAGTCTCAGGGCAGCCTCGAACTCACGGTGATCCTCCTACCTCTGCCTCCCGAGTGCTGGGATTAAAGGCGTGCGCCACCACGCCCGGCTGAATCCCTACATTTTTGATCTGCAAAATAATTTTAAGAAGTAAGAGTTTGTACAAACTGAAAGAAATTGGTTTCATTTGTGTTCCGCCCACAAGCCCTGGAGAAGTGGGTACATGATGTCTGAGCTGAGCAGTGTGCGCTGACAGTTCTTCCCTGAGCCCCGCAGATCTCTCCCTTCTGGCAGATGCTCCCGCCCAGGGGGGGAGTAACTCAACACTTGTATCAGCTGAGAGTCTGAACGAGCCAGCAGCTTGAAGTCTGCCTGAACGCAATGCTCCCACTGCGGCAACCCAGAGGTCGAGGCATGCTCAGCAGCAAATGAGCCACAGTCTCCAGGAAAATGATTCCTGACCAAGGCCTGAGGGAAATTCTTTGGAGGAACAAAAGTTCCCAGTGCTGATCTGCTTTATCTCCCAGCCCTGAGGACCTGGGATGGAGGGTGTCTTTAAACTATGAAGGAGGGCTGTCTGAGGAGAGCATTAGACTGTCGGCTCTTAGGGAATATCTCCATTACAATGAGATATAAAGAGAACAGCAGGAGAAATCCAGCAGTAATCCAAGTATTTCATCTGGCCACAAATAATAACCTCACTCTCCAAAAATGACTCGCCCCTAAGGAAGGGCCTGGCTGGTGTCTTCAGCACGACTATGCCAAGATTGGCCACTGGAGTCTACTAGTTGGCCAACAGCAGAGGGAGTCTCAGTGTTGAGAGTCAGTAAAACCTGGAAGCTGCTTCTAGAAGCAGAACTGAGGTGAGCCGCAGGACAACATGCCTGAGTGGAGTTGAGTGTCATCTGGTAATTGTGGAAGCCAGAAGTCTAGAGTCACCAGACTGTAGCCAGGCTGTCTTGAGGGCTGGTTCCCCTCCCCCACCCCAAGGCTCAGCAGGGAGAATTCATCTGTAGTGGTTCTGGTTTGCCATGCTTTCAAAGCATGTCACTCCAATCTCAACTTCCGCAGGCCCATCATGGCCATCCCTCAGTGGCTTACCTTCCACTCATAAGGGTGCTTCTGCTTATGCCAAGGCTCTCTGGGCAATCTTCCTATATCCCAACATGAAGATCCCTGCCTTAATCAATCAGCTCTATAAGGCAGCATTCACAGGTTCTTGGCACGAGATAGTAAATATCCCAGGCTCATTATTCTACCCATCACAACATATAAAGTAATGTGTTTGTGTGTGTGTGTGTGTGTGTGTGTGTGTGTGTATGTGTTTGGCCATGAACAGGTAAACATACACGAATATAATACCCAGTCACTCATTGTTCATGGAAATAGAGATTAATCTCTGCACATTTTCAGATGAAGATCAATTAGGTTTTCTTAGTGGAATCATTTATATCATTAGTGAGACTGTGTTTTCACCAAAAAAAACAGGTGTTAATTTTTAGTAAGTCTATGTGTATATATATATCTGACCCAGTATTTACTCTCTGAAGCTCACATTAGCAAGGTCTCACACTAGATCAGCTGTTCTTATGCTACATTAGGACTTAGACACACTGGGCACAAGATTACCTGTCCCACCCATTAAAGACCAAAATCATTCATTACTGTGAGTGAGAAAGAGAAAGAGATAAGGGGATTCTACCAAGGTAAGTGTATGTGCTGGTTCTGAATAAAGAAAGTTTCTTTTTCTTTCTTTCTTTCTTTCTTTTTTAAAATTTTTATTCTGCTACACTTTGGGACTTTGGGAAGGCAGAAACCTCCGCGCAGGGTCACATCCCAGAGAATTCAGCAATGGCTGATGCATCCTGAGGAAGGGAGCTGCCTTCCAGACGTGATTAGTAAAGATCAAGAAGTGGTTAGTGACATCTAGACAACCTTCCTTGGAAGTCACAGTCTCACTTGGAAAATGGAGTGTGTATCAGAACTTCCTGTATTTTACAGACCTACAGGAACAAAGCACCTGTTATATCAGCATCTGCTCACTGTTCAGGTGAGGTGGTCATGACAGTGGTATGCCTACATGGCCTGGTGACACATTACCATGTATACACTGATGAAACCCTGAAGACATTTATCTGAATATCTCACCTTTTCCTGGCAGTCATACTCCTAAGTGTCTGGAGGGATATGCGGGGTGAGCTGTTTTGCAAACTACTCTTTTGAGAGTCTTCATACATTTACACCTGGCCCCATGATTCCAAAAGTAGCCAGTAGCACTGAAACCCAAGTTCCTCTTCATATTCAAAGGTTCTACAAGCTTCTGTGTTCAGACAAAATGGCATTGTTGTGTCCTATTCTACAGTTCAAGACAAAATGTACTTGTTAGGTTATGATTTATTGATGTTCAAGCTGTTCTTCCTAAGCCCATGGGGGACTTTGGTTGGCCACTTCCTAAATTAAAAAGTCAGAGAACCATAGCAATACATCTTCATCCTCAGTGGAAACTGCTCTTACCCTGAGTTTCTGGAAGCCTGCTTCCAACAAACCATCTATTCAGTTTAATGGCAAGTGCATTTCAGAGAGCGGTTGTGGAACACAGTCATAGGTACCCACTTCTGTCTACCATCCAGAGCCTCAGAACTTTTGTGTTGCCTATATTTCTTGATTTCTTGGGACAATATTATTAATTTGATCCTGATGTGATTCCTTGGATAGGTTGAAAGTGAAATCTAACTTCCAAATGGCTTTTAAATTCCTTTATTATCTCTAGCTACTTTCTAGAAGTACTGCCTAAATATTTTATCAATATCTCAAATCATCATATATAAAAATTAATGTCTTCTGTGCTTCCTAAGTCAGTTTCTGCCCCAATCACCCAACCTTAAAATATCTTCATCACCCTTTCCTTCTCTTCCTTCCTTAGTCTGAGTAACACTCACTTTAAATCATCAGTCATTTCATCCATTACATCCTTTATAATTTTGCTCCCTCCTAAACAGTCTTCCTACTTTGTGCTCTTGGGGCCACTAAGTCTTAAAACATACTAGTTTTCCTATAGCACTCTTCAACATGACATATATGGTGTCTTGGCAGGAGAATACAGCAAAGGAGCCCACATTTTTTTGACAATTTCATATATGTATATAATGTATTTTGATCACATTCACCCCATTACCCTTCCTTATTCCTTTCCATTCCAACTAAATCCTTTCTTTCCAAGTAGTCCTTTTCCCAGCTCCATGTTTTATCTTTTTTTTTTTTTTTGACCCACTGAGTTTAATTAGGGTTGCTTGCATGAATATAGTGAAGTTTATTTACTGAGCATGGGCAACCTATCCATGGCTAACCAATAAATAACTTCCTCTTCCCCAGAAACCATTAACTGCCAACAGTTCCTCTAGAAGGGGTGGAGACTTCATGAGCCCTTCTCTATCCATGGTAAGTGTTGATAGACTAAATGTTAAGAAGGAAACTACTGCTGCTGTGTATTCATGATTAACATGGTTATGTCATGTCCAGAAGACAGCATCCTCTAGCTATTACATTCTTTTTGCCCCCTCTTCCATGATGTTCCCTGAGTCATGGAGAGGGTGATGTAAATGTCCTGTTTAGGGCTCAGCACACAATAGTCACTTATTTCAATACCTTGGCCAGATATTATGTTTTTTCATTAACCTCTTCTCACTGCCAAAAGAAGTTTCTCTGATATGGGCTGAGAGCATCACTAATCTATGGGTATAAACATATATATTTAGAAGACAGTTTGGCAACATATCAATTTGACATAACAACAGTAGTATGGCTCTTGAGCAGGATTATTGTACAAGGCATGAATTTCTTTCTGTGGAGTGGGCCTCACATCCAATCAGAAAGTAGTTGGTTATCCTCAAACTGTCATGCCATTATTGCACCAGTGAACACAAAAGCTCATATTTTCAAGAACAAAGAGGGATTTAGCATAGAAAGAGAAATCTAAAAGTAAGACAGAAACTTGGTTTTGCCCTGACTTATGCTGACATCAGCCAATGTCTGCCATAGACCAAATCCAGTAAGGAACAGAAAGGAAAAGTGTTCATTGATGCAAATAAAATGACTCATCTCTGGTAACTGAGTAGGGGAGAGGACCTAAAGAGACAAAGAGAGGGCCTGGAGAGATGGCTCAGTCAGTTAAGACATTTGCTTGCAAAGCCTAAGGACCCAGGTTTGATTCTCCAGTACTCACATAAAGTCAGCTGCACAAGGTTGTGCATGTGTCTGGAGTTTGTTTGCAGTGGCTAGAGGCCCTGGCATGCTCTTTATCTCTATTTTTTTTCTCTCTCTCCATCTGCCTTTTTCTTTTCTCATATTCTCCCAAATAAATACTAATTAAAAATAAAAGTACTTGTAAAAAAAAATTGAGTCAGGAGTGGTGGCGCACGCCTTTAATCCCAGCATTTGGGAGGCAGAGGTAGGAGAATTGCCATGAGTTTGAGGCCACCCTGAGACTAAATAGTTAATTCCAGGTCAGCCTGGGCTACAGTGAGACCCTACCTCAAAAAACAAAAACAAACAAACAAAAACAAAACAAAACAAAAACCTTGTAAAAAATAAACAAAGAAAAAAAAAAAAAACCCTTGCACAAAAGCCCTTGGCCCTTAGATGTTCTCTGTTCTCTACCAAATGAATAAGGAAGTAAGAAAGGAGACCAAAAACTCTGCTGAAGAAGAGAATAACTGATCTGGAGCAGGGATTACTGGTAGGAGTGAAGCAGTATTTCTCTCTAAATTAAGGAAATAAGCCAAAGCCCAAGGCTCGGCTCCCATGGCAGGATGGGAGCCGGTTTATTGATAGTGACTTCTAGAACAGGACTTCTGTAAAACAATAGAAACAAAGACTCATCACATCAACCATGGCCACCAACAATTCCCTCATGCCCATTCCCGGCAGTAGGGAAAGCGAGGCACAAGCTGTCTGGGTAAAGGGTTAAAAGAAAAAGCAACCATTTAAAGGGGGCGTAGGATAGGGGATCCCCACCCTGGAGAGTAGAGCTGGTTCATTATGACAAAAAAAAAAAAAAAAAAAGAAAGAGATGAAAGGGATAGACAGAAAGGAAACACAAAAACCAAAGGAATGGAGCACCCAGAAGAAAAATGAAGACTACCATAAAAGAGAAAATAAAGAACAACAAATACTTCATGTTTGGAATACATACAGAGAATGTGGGGAGCATGAGTCAATAGATCAATTGTATGTGCTGTCAATCAAGTAGATGCAATAAAGAAATTCTGCTCAAAGGAATGCTCATTGCTGTAATCACTCAAGACACAAGAAAGAAGTAAAAAAAAGAGAAGTGTGTGTTCAACTCAAGATGAAATAAAAAGGGCAACAAAATTAAAATTACAGGAACAAAATTCCTACAAGAACAGAAAATGACAAATAAGAGTGCAATCAACCTGCTGCACTAATTGTAAAACCTATTTGGGAGATGACAAGATGGCCCAACAGCTAAAGGTGCTTGCTAGCAAAGCTTTCTAGGCTGAGGTTCAATTCCCCAGTAAGCATGTAAAGCCAGATCTGGAGTTTGTTTATAGTGCACCCAGTCTCTCTCTCTCTCTCTCTCTCTCTCTCTCTTTCTCGCTCTCCTCTCCCCCCCCCACCCGCTTGAAGAAAAAAAATAATAATTTTAAAAGACCTGTTTGGGAACCAAAATCCTGTTCTTGAGTCCAGCCACTAAGGACATGTGCATTGTTCCCCTCTACAGCAGCACTCTTGCTAGTAAATGTGTGTTATACAGCCGTGTGCAAGAGGCCTGGGCCCTCTGGTGAGAAGAGAACCCTCTCTGGCTATACCCGTTAATCTTTGCCATACAGATCAAAATTGAGGCCACTGAGCAGACATAGGGATAGAAAACTGGGGAGCCCCAATGGCCACTGAGGTCTTGCAGCAAGAAAAGTATCCTGTCAAGGTTTGCTTATTCAATTCCGTTTACATTGTGTCCCTCCTGCTTCCGGCCATCTGCACATCTACCAGTACCTACACCAGGTGCTTGTCGGGCACTCTCTGGAGCAGATGCTTTGAACCAGTTTGGGAAGAAGAGAACCCATTTGGGGAAAACAAAAGCAAAAACAGTCATTATTCTCACTAACCTGTTTCGAAACTTCAGCACTTCCTGCCATTACAAAATTGGCAGCAAACCACACTAGTCTGCTCCTGAAGCTGTCACCAAAAGAAATCAGAGTTTCTATCATGCTGCAGTTTGGTGACTGGTATCAGAATAATGACATTCACATTTATCATTACTTCAAAACTATATAAATTTTTGGCATGTGTGTAGTATGTGGTATGTGGCATATGCATGTGTGTGTGCAGCTGCGTGCACACATGTGGAGGACAGAGGAGGACGCTGGGTATCCTTCTCTGTCACAATTTCTTTATTACCTTGAGACAGAGACTGTCACTGAACCTGTAGCTTGCTGATGGAGAAGCAAGCCCCAGCAATCCTCTTGTCTCCCCTCTCCTCAGCACTGGGGTTACAGGCAACCATGATGGGCTTTTTAGGTGGATGTTAGGGATCAAATTCTGGACATCATGTTGGCAAAGCAAACACTTTACCCACTAAGCCACCATCTCCATCTCCTTGGTTCAAGGCAGCTCATGTTTTTCTTTTGCATGCCTAGGGACCCCTGCTAAGCAAGGTAAAGAAAGAACAACCATGAATAGATCTAAGCAGTGCCTCCCCCAAACCTCACAGCCTCCTTGGCTATGAGCCCCACCAGACATCCCCCCAAAAGGGGCGGGGTAGAATGAACTAAACTTGGTTCGCAAAGGAGCCAGGAATGCCTGCCAAACTCCTCCAGGGTCTCCAGAGAAGGCCAGACAGGTTGAACAGAAACTTCAAGGGTTCTTGGAAAGATGTTATGCTCCCTGAACCAAGGAATGCTATGGTAGAAGGATGCTGGGCTGAGTTTCAGGAGCTTTGGGGCCTGCCCCTGGCTCTCAGTGACCAGCTGCATGACCTTGAACTATCTCTTCCCCATTCTGTACTTCAGCTTCATCACCCGTAAAACTAATGTTCTGAACTTGATATTTTCACACTCTAGGAAAAAGAATGGACTGTCTCTGTGG
Source organism: Orientallactaga sibirica (assembly GCA_036365145.1). NCBI lineage: Eukaryota > Metazoa > Chordata > Mammalia > Rodentia > Dipodidae > Orientallactaga > Orientallactaga sibirica. The sequence goes on from JAEOAD010000036.1 coordinate 12,850,980, forward strand.
ATACATTCCAAAACATATTTTTCAAGAGCAGGATCATATTTATAATTTTCTGGTCCTCTCATAAATTCTTTAGCATTTTGTCCATAACAAGCATGGAACTGGCTTCACGCTTCAGAGCATGCTGTGGTGACTATCAATCACATTGCCTTGTTTTAATAACTTCAGGAAACTTTGAAAAATATATATTTGGTAGACAATAATCTCCAAAAAGCATCACCATAAATTTGTCTTCTTTTAGTTATGAAAATAGTTTGATTTTACAAAAAATCACATCCTTATTCTTCCACAAAGGAATTATGCATAGCTCTTGGGATATTACAAATATTTGAAGAACACAAAATAAATACATAGTTATGAGCATCCCCTTGTTAAGCTCATCACCAGTTTTTAAAAAGTTATTTTTATTCATAACTTTAACATATTGATGCAGGATTTGGGGGATTCAGGATTATGAACACCAAATTTTGGTTCTGTCCTACCATTAATAAAGAATTAACAAAGAGAGACTCAAGAAGGATAAACTGAATTTTTTTTTTTTTTTTTTTTTTTTTGGTTTTGCAACGTAGGGTCTCACTCTGGTCCAGGCTGACCTGGAATTAACTATGTAGTCTCAGGGTGGCCTTGAACTCAATCTTAAAACCTCTGCCTCCCAGTGCTGGGATTAGCAGTCGGCTCTAAACTGAATTTTTAAGTTTATTAACAGGGAAATCACAAATTGTGTGGTTTAAGAACCATGCTGTCATGTGGAAACCATATAGTTTATAAGGTTCACTTAAGAGAAATTGGAACAGACTTGTAACCACATGGAAAGTAGAATTCAGATGTATATGTAGAGAAACTCAGAAAAAGCATCCACCCTGTGCTTTCCTGAAGAGGGAAAATATCAACACAAAAGAGAAATTCAGAGGAGAAATGAGTGATGAAAGGGTTACACTCATGGTTACCCCGAGTTTAGAGCAAGTACACAGGCAGCAAGTCCAGAGCCAGCAAAAGCCCCACGTGGTAGATTTGGAGATCAGAGAAAAATCATACCTGTAATTAAAGTGAGAAGTGACCCCAACTATAAAGCAGAGACAAGTGGAAAGGTTTAGATCAAGAAACAATGTAATACCCTCCCACCCTCACCTGGGTGGAGACCAAGGCCAGGCTCACGTGGGTGCCTGTGGCTGGAGCAAGAACACACACACACACACACACACACACACACACACACACACGTCCAGAGTAAAGAGAGGGAGAGGCTGGAAGGTCGAAGCCTTTGTAGTATCAGTATGTAAGGAAAGACCTGATTGGCTGGTAAATTTGGAGGATGAACCTGAGGGTCAGCTCAGTAGGGTCAGCCCTCCCAGGTAGCCCAGTAGACTGTGGGCAGCAGGGGGCGCTGTGGGTCAGTCTCAATCAGATATTTTTGCCAAAAGTTTTTGGTGCTGGGAAGTGAGCTGGCTCCTCCTCATTCGCCTTGAGCCTCAGTCCCTAAAAAAGCTAGTTTTTTTTTTTGGCCCCAAGACCTCTAATCATTAGCTTTACCGGATAAAACTGCGTGGGTGTCGCACGCCTTTAATCCCAGTACTCGGGAGGCAGAGGAGGGAGGATCGCTGTGAGTTCAAGGCCACCCTGAGACTACATAGTGAATTCCAGGTCAGCCTAGACTAGAGTGAAACCCTACCTTGCAAAAAAAAAAAAAAAAAAAAAAAAAAAAAGCTAGTTTTTCTCCTGTCCTCCTTCAATATGAACATACTGAAAATTGGCTTCCCCAGAACAGACATAAAGGAAGAGGAGGCAGAAATCAGTTATATCTCTTCAGGATGGATGGAGCTGGAACGTTTTTTCTAGCCCTGTTCTCATTTTTTTTTTTCTTTTTGGTTTTTCGAGGTAAGGTCTCGCTCTTGCCCAGGCTGACCTGGAATTCACTATGTAGTCTCAAGGTGGCCTTGAACTCTCAGCGATCCTCCTACCTCTGCCTCCAGAGTGCTGGGATTAAAGGTGTGTGCCATCACATCTGGCTACTGTTCTCACCATTCTTATGATCATGGAATCTACTCAGTATTTGCTGGAAAAACCAGCACATGAGAGCTTGGAAAAGGATGCAGGGCGGAGACAGAAATTGCAGGAATCAAATGGTCAATGTCATAGATGTACATTGATTTTATTTCACTTGATAACAAAACAACAGCCATTTACTACAAAATCACTACTGTCTGGAAGGATAACGGTTACATGAATGAAAATTGATACATTTCAGGTTGAGTAGCAGAATTCAATGATCCTATGGAAAAATAAAAACCTCCCATTTAGCAGTCAGCTCTTGTTTACCCTTAGTAGTAGGTACGGTGGCCATGCCAATGAATTAATCTTATTATTCCTTAATTTCCAAACTAACTTTAGTCATTTTAGGATACAATACATTGTTTCATTAAAATGGAATTTTTTTCTATATGTGTTTGGTTTAGGCTTTTATTTTTTATTTTATATATTTCATTGTGTATATGTTAAAATATAAAAATATTTACATTTTAATGCGATTTTATTCTCTGAGAGAATTCTAACTAAAAGCAAGCTAAGTCAGTTGGGTGCTGGATGAAAAGAAATAAGTAAGTTTTTGAAATGTGTTTTCCAGGGACACAAAGAGACTATAAAAAATAAACTTTGCTGCCAAAAATAGAGTTGACTGTATGTGGAGGGGAAACACCATGCAGGTATCACTCAGCCTTATAAACATAGTGCTGGAGAATGAAAGGGACACATCCACTATGCCTATGAGAATAAAAGCAGATTGAGAAGTGTTATTACACTGCCCAGAGTCATGCTGACTGGGAGCACGCATGGGATGATGACTACTACTGATTGTAAGAATACTCTGATTCTGCAGTTTCCAAACCCTGTGTTCATCTCCTGACCTAGCTTCCAATTCCTTTATGCATCTGCTACAAAATCTCCTGACCCCATTTGTACCAACACGTTAGAAGCACAATGTACAATGCACTGCTCAGGAAAATACAGAGATATTCACAAATACAGAACAATGACAGGATGAGATGGACAAGTGGATAGATACATAAGCAAGATGCAAGCACAGAGAGAGAGAGAGAGAGAGAGAAGAGAGATTGAGAGAATATGCCCGCTAGGGTGTCTAGTCACTGTAAACAAACTCCAGTTGCATGTGCTACTTTGTGCATTTGGCTTTACTTGGGTACTGGGGAATTGAACTTCAGTCATTGGGCTTTGCAAGCAAGTGCATTAACTGTTGAGCCATCTCTCCAGTCCTGCATTTTGTTTGTTTGTTTGTTTGTTTGTTTGGGTCCAGACACACCACAATTATTAGTCCACTGGCTTTTACTGTCGTGTGTCTTTGTTGTTCATATGATCACAAGCATGTCCTCACATATTAGTTGGCTGATCCCATGACTACTCCAAAAGGCTTCACAGAGTTTACCTTTGTCCTCAGAAAGGACAGAGCCACAGCTGAACCTCAGATCCAAGTTCCAAAAAGAAAAAAAGGGAGGGGCAGATAAGAAAGAGGGATGAGTCTTTTGTAAGTCTGTGTGGCCACTAGAGCTCACTGTTGGACACACCCCTCGTTCCTGAGTTTTCCCCACCCACCTGCATGACTACAGCCACACAGAGGAGTAGGAATGTGATTGTGTATCCCTCTAGGGTACCTTGATTTTAAAATAAAAGTGAGTCTTAACCCACAGGAATCATTACTAGGATGGGATTCAGGCATCGGTGAATCCCAGGATATAGGCATGAGATCTTGATCCAGCCATGCCAATGAGAGAGCACAATATTGTTTTGGGATTAGAACTCTGGGAAGAATTGGATCTCCATAATAATGTGGGTGGGAGGCTGGCCTCTAGGCGAGCTAAGAATCTGCACAGCAGGGGCTCTCAAGTCTGAGTCCTTGTCCACATTTAACAAAAAAAAAATTGAAAAATATGAGCATTGAAAAGGGTAAGTTCTGAGAGATTTATTTTCAGGAAGACTGGAAACAGGAGAGAAGAAAAAAACAAGCAAGGTCCCAAGCCAAGAGGAATTCCTCCCCTCCCAGGATGCGAGAGGGAAAGACTGGGGGGGAAAATCTCTCACACACACATGGAGGCTTAGATCAAACCCATTTATATAAATGAGGCATCTAGTTAGGATGTGTCTTATTACCAAATCCCAGTGTATATGAAGAATCTTGATTGGTTCTTGGACCCAGGAAGAATGCTGACTCAGGAAGGGCACCACCCATAGGTTCTCTGCCTCAGAAAAGTTCAAGAAAATCAATTAGCAGGTTGTTGTTTGTGGCCATCTTGGATGAGACTAAATCAGACTAGAGTTCTAGTCTCTCCAGGGAAGGCAAGATGGAGTTTCCTTCTGGCCTATGTGTCTGACTGGCCACCTAAAAAAGCTCCCTTGCTCCTGGCCCATATTCTTACCAGGCTGACTGGTTGGGAGGACACTTCCTCGCCTGTATTTGAGAGCTGGTAGGAACAGAAAAGCAACTGATGGCCACTCCATGAGGTGCTGTATCTCCTCCCAAGAGTTCTATACTCGACAAGCAGGGAGACGTGAGAAGAGACAGGCTTCCTTGGAAGCCTAACTGGCTCAGGCCAGAACAACTGAGAAGTGAAGCAATCTTATGCCCGGAGCACCTGAACCCCTGCCCACATGCTTCCAGAAGTCCTGTCTCACTCTCTTTCCTTCACCTCCCTTCTTCTTGGGGTGAACAGACCATGAAGACAAGGCAGATACCCACCCTGAGCCCAGGCTTTCCTCTCCAGACTTGTTCCTAGGACCCAAAACCCCCAAATTCCCTGTCCAAATGGTGTCCAGGGCCTACGTTGCTTCTTCCTCAAGTCCATTCTTTTGACAAGAAACCCCACCATCTATGCCTTAGGCTTGCATGGTAGCCATAGGTCAGTGGGACGTGGTCAGAAAGTTTTCACAGAACTTGGCCATGGAACTATGTACATGTACACAAGTCTCTTCCCAGAGTGAGCCAGAGCCTGGTGTGAGAAGAGAAGGGCTACAGGCAGAGCTGGGAACCCCCTCTGTCCAAATGTTGGGAGTGAGCTAAGTCTAAGAGCACTGCTAGAGAAGGCCCAGACCAGTGTGTACTGGCAGCTGGGATGGCCTAGACACCCACAGGACAACACAGGTAGTGGAGTCCTAGACACCTGCTCTCACTCCCTTCTAGAAACCCTCTATGCCAGACAGTCCACAGCACATTTTGCCTGATATAAACCCCACTTCATTTTGTCAATTAAATGTCATCAATGTGCAGGGTTTCACCAGGGACTGTTCCTTGCAAGACTTAGACACTCAATGAATGCTGACCAGCAGTCACAGTGTCTGCTGACATCGGTTTCAGACAATCTGCATCCTTGAGCGTGTGTCCCAGTGGTGTTCTCAGAGTTCACCGTGGGTGTGTGGATCCAGGCACACAGGCCAGCGCCCCACAGATCCTGATCTGTTACTTCAGCCTGATGCAGTCTACCTCCTCGGTGGCCGGCATCCCCGTGGTTCTGAGGTCGAGGTCAGCACTGGCCTTGCTCCCATTGGGCGAGGTCCGCCAGTGCAGCAGCAGGATCTTCTTGAGGTACTTGCTGGTGTTGTTCCTGACGGTCACGAAGCACAGCGTGTTGATCATGCTGTTGCTCATGGCGATGCACTCGACCATGTAGAAGGCGGTGAGGAAGTGCTTCTCCTTCACGAACACGGAGGGGAAGAAGTCACGCACGATGGTGAAGCCGTAGAAGGGCGCCCAGCACAGCACATAGGCCGAGAGGACGCACACGAGCCCCAGCACGGTCCTCCGACGGCAGCGCAGCCGCCTGCGGATCTGCTCAGTCTGGAAACCAGGCATGGCCTTGAACCACAGCTCCCGGGACACTCGGGCATAGCACAGGGTCATGGTGACCACAGGGCCCACGAACTCCAGGCCAAAGACAAAGAGAAAATAGGACTTGTAGTACAGCTGCTGGTCCACGGGCCAGATCTGGCCGCAGAAGATCTTCTCCTGGCTCTGCACGATGACCAGGACGGTCTCGGTGGCGAAGTAGGCAGATGGGATGGCAATGAGGATGGACACGGTCCACACCAAGATAATCAGGCCTGCAGCCGTCTGACACTTCATGCGTGGTTTCAGGGGGTGCACAATGGCCAGATACCTGCAGTCAGAGCACATGTGGAGTCAACCACCAAAAGGGGAGGTACTGGGTGAGAATCTCCTTTCTTCAACATTATGCAGCCTTAGTTGGGAGTGTTACCTGCCGAGTGACCCAGAGCTCAGCTCCTTGTCTAAATAGCTGAGCAGAGTTTCACTTCTCCAAACCTCAGCTTTCTCATTTGCCTGAGTGTTGGCTTGAAAGGTTACCTAGGATGATGTATGCACTATTCTTGGCTACGTGTAAACCTGTCATATGGTGAAAAACGACAATCAGTATTTTAATGCACAGCAAAATGCTTCCTAATGGTCTGGCCTGGAGCCTCTCCGTTCTTTATCCTAACAACTAGGGAGTTCAAAGCTAAGTGGGCCTTGACAACACCAAAGACTCACTTAGAGAATTTGCCCTTTCCAACCGAAGCCCTGGACAAAGTTCTGTCCTTGGTCCACATTTTATAAGACATTGCTCTGGGTGCAGAAATGGAGGGAAATACTACCTCATGGTCTATCTGGAGAGATGCATGCTAGTGAGAGATGAGAGACTTTCCCAGGTTAAATGCCGCAAGACCCTGATAGAAAATATTTAGCCCTACTTTGCAGGATTGATGTGAAAATCAATTAGAATATATATGAATGTTGTTTTTTTTTTTTTTTTTAACCACAAAGCATCAGGCAGTAAAAGATGCTGCTTTTGTTCTTTCCCAAAGAACCCACACTGGAGTTACCCCAGCCGTCCAGGAAGCAGAGAGCACTTTGTGGGGCTGTGAGTCACTGTGTGGCATGACAGCGACCCTTGTGCAGAGAGCTCTGCTTTCCTGGAAGGTGGTCCATGCGTGGCAGGGGGCGGGGCTAGAGAAGAATCAAAATGGGAAGTGGAATGACTGACTGAGCAGCACTGGAAAGAAATGCTTTCTCCTGTGTCCACAGCTGGCTCCAGGCAGAGTTGAGCACAATGTGAGAGGCCTGAAGCAAAGCCAGACCATTTCTGTGCCTTTTGACAACAACCCTTTTGGGGTCATGTTCCTTGTGACTTGGGTCTTGGGTTCATTGGCTTTTTCTTTTCTGTTTATATTTCTCTTCTACCCTCATGACAAACAGCCAAACCCACTGAGTGAATTTAGAGGATTCACTGGAGTGAGGCCCCTGTTATTTTCATCTTCCAGGTTGTGTCTCCACTCTGGGTACCCTAGCGGGTTGCCTGCCTGGCCACCAGCACTTATGACCAACTCTTTAGTGCTGAAAACTGGAAAAGAAATATGTGCAGTCACACCTGTAATCTCAGCACTCAAGTGACAGGTTCTAGGCCAGCCAAGGCTACACTGTAAGATCCTGTCTCAAAACAAAACAAAATAATAATTAAAGGAGGTCACTTGTCACAGAAAAAAAAATACACACAGTGTTGCCAATGCATGTGACCATCATAATAGCCAGACTGTGGGCTGGGGCCTGTCTCAGTGGCAGAGCTCTTAGAAGGCTCTGGTTCAGTTCCTAGCAACACATACACACACCCCATAATGCTCTTGATGTGTCCAGTGTGCTCAGAGTGCCTTGACTCATGTTGAAAATCACAGAATGCGGAGCATCTGCTTTCTCTACCCACAGTAGTGTGCTGATGAAAATGTCCATCTTTACATTTGTTCACCATGGGAATTCTCACTGCATTATTCTAGTGCCCATCCCAAGCATCACATTCCCAGTCTTTCTGATGCTTCAAACTCACAGTCATGCCAGGACGTAAGCAGCAGAGGACCCATACAGAACTCAGAGGACCAACAACTGAGTCCCAGCTTGGCTACAAACTTGCTAAGTGAATTTGACTTGTTTTTTTTTTTTTTTTTTTTTTTAGCCCTGTTGGGTTTAATTTCCTTATTTGTAAACTGGAAACATTTCTATACTGTGAAGCTTCATAAAAAACAATATGCTATCAAGATACAAGAACATATTAACATCATAACATGTACTCTTTTAAGAGCTGCTCTGTACACTCAGCAAAGTTCTGTCAGCTGATATTGGAAAGGCTGCATTGGCAAGGCCTCGCCTACTTTCTATTTTATCGAATCCAATTCTTCACATCAAAACTAATCTTGAGGGTGACTTCATCCTGGCTGTCTCTGATGCCACCTCAACTGCATCCCCATGGTCATTGCCACAGCTGGACAGGAGGTCTTTCTGATAAATTAACCAGCAAATAAATTGCAGAAAACTGATTCTGAAATTTACATCAACCTTGGCTGTGCTAGCACCAGAAGGAGTTAATTGTTACAACTACCTAGACTTTCCCTATGCAATCTCACTCCAACTAAAGGAGTAAAAGAGCAAAGATGCCCATTTTATGGATGCGTAAGTTGAGGCTTAGAGAAGCTTTATGACCTGTAAAAAGGCACACAGCCAGAAGTTGACAGAGCCCTGACTCTACCAATCCAACATCCTCTCTACATGCTATTTGCTCCATCTCTTTCCAGCAAGAGCAAGCACTGCCCCGTCATCTTCCTCGCCTTCCCAGCATCTTAGCTACCCTTCTCCTGTTTTCTCCCCACCGCAGTCAGTGATTTCTACCTACAGATGGTTCACCTAGCAGTCAGTCAGTTAGAAGCTTCTGCACTCATGAGCATGCCTTTGGTTGACCTGGGTGTCCATGACTGCAACAGCTAAGGTCCAGAGCCACCCGAAGCCAATGTGTCCTAGAGAGCATGAGTGTGTGATCCTGGTGGGCCCAGTGCTGCGGCACAGGCTGGGGCTCCATGTCTGTCCCCAGACCCCAGCTCATGACCATTGTAGCAGCTGCTAGACTCGTCAGAGGATTCACCAAGGGCATCTGTGCTTCCTAAACCTGGGCCATGTGACTCAACCCCAGCAGGAACCTACACTGTCTGGTCAAAAGGAGGGAGGGTCCCCAGTGTCCCAAAAGCTGAGGGATCAGAGATTACACCTCAAGGACAATGCAGGTATTCCCATGTCAATGAGGAAGCCACCCTGGGTGCAGAGTCCTCGCATGACCTCCTGGTCTCCCTAGGCTGGATTGTGACCTTCTGCAACATGACACTGTCCTTCATCACTACAATCCTTAAGGTTCTGTCCCCACCACACATGCCTCACCAAGGCTCTGCAGGCTCACCTGAAGCATCCCAACCTCCAGGCTTTAACAACTCCTCTAGCCACTGGGAAGAACTTTCCTCCCTCTATTAATTATCATTTATGGAAGTCTACTGTTTCTATGGAGCCTCTTATACTGGTGCAGTGCACAATAATCAACCCCTTCTCCCAACTCCACCTGAAGTACAGTACCCTTTGCTTAGTCTTTAGCTGTTTCACCAATGTGAGCTCCCTGGGCCTTCTCTGGATTGGTTACCTCCCTCAGAACAGCAGTCCTGTCTTACTTCTTTCATTTTTTGCTGTCTGCAAAACCTAGGCACCTTACAGATTTTTTTTTTTTTTTTTTGGTTTTTCGCAGTAGGGTCTCACTCTAGCTCAGGCTGACCTGGAATTCACTATGTAGTCTCAGGGTGGCCTCAAACTCATGGCAATCCTCCTACCTCTGCATCCCGAGTGCTGGGATTAAAGGCGTGTGCCACCATGCCCGGCTCACCTTACAGAATTTTTTTTTTTTTTTGGAGAGAGACACACAGAGAGAGACAGAGAGAGAGGGAGAGGAAGACAGATGGAGATGGACACGCCAGCAGTCTCTCAGCTGCTGCCAACGAAATCAAGATGTGTGTGCCCCCTTGTGGACAAATGTGGCATTGCGCTCTTGCATCACTTTGCATCTGGCTAAACGTGGGACCTGGAGATTGGAACCGGCGTTCTTAGGCTTAGAAGGCAGGTGCTTTAACCGCTAAGCCATCTCTCCAGCCCGCACCTTACAAAATTTTAACAAAACCCTCATAACTGTCTGACATTGGGTAAATAGAAATGTAAAACACCAAGCTGACATCTCTCAAAAAGGCCACAACTTTTTTTAGTGGGGGAGAGGACATAAATGTGTTCATCCAGTAAGAGACTGGGATGCAGTCTGAGGCTAGACAACAAAGGCAAGAAGCACAAAAAGGAGTTTAGCTGTACTTTGCAGGCGATAGAGATTTTAAACAGTCATTTAAGCAAGAAGTGAGAGCTATGTTTAAGACAGAAGATTCACTGAGCTGCAGCCTGCTTACTTCCCTTTAGCCACAGGGCTTTCTCTGTTCCTAGAACCCCTCAAGTCTGTTCCTGTTTCAGGGCCTTTGCACTTAAAATTCCCTTTGTCTAGGACACTTTCTCCAAGTCCTCACTGGGCACACATTTCACTCAGAGGTCCATCCACATGTCTTCTCGGAGGCACTTCTCCTGACTCCTCCCTCTTATGTTTAATCATTCTGGATGTTTCCACAAGTGCACACAGGTACATGCGTGTGAAAGTCACAGAAAGTCCCAGGGTGTCATTCCTTAGAAAACCACCCCCATTTTATATACAAGATCCCTCATTGGCCTAGAGCGCACTAAAAGACTAGACTGGCTGTCAGAGAGCCCCAGGAACCCACCGCTCTCCACCTTCGCAGTGGTGGGATTACAGATTTGTACCACTGGGCTGGAGAGACAGTTCAATGGTTAGAGGCATGCTTGCAAGGCCTCAGAGCTTGAGTTTGATTCTTTAGTACCCATGTCTGGAGTTTGTTTGCAGGGGCAGGAGGCCCTGGCACATCCATATCCTTTCTCTCTCCCTTTCTTTCTCTGTCTCTTAAATAAATAAATACATACATAAATAAATAAATATAAGTGTGTGCCACAAATCTGTTGTGGGGGGGAGGGGTGCATGTGCCAACTTTCTGGTTGGTCCTCACATGTCCACCTTCGAGGCAGGGTTTCTTGCTTTGAATTCTCACTCGGAAATTCATGCTGGAATTACAGAAGCTTGCCACAGCTTCTGGTTTCTTATGTGAGAACTGGGGATTAAATTTGGGTACTCCAATTTAAGCTGTGAGCCACCTCCCCAGCCCTCTCCTTTAATGTCAGTTCTGGGGATTTAACTCTAGTCCTCATGCTTACAAGGCAAACACTTTACTAACTGAGCTATTTCCTGTCCTCAATGAATGCACATATACAAGAGTGCCTTGAAGACAGAGACCAAAGGGGAGATTAAGACTATTCAACTGAGTGGACAGGTAAGGAAGGGATGAGTGTGAGCAGAATAATTGAAGAAATGCTGGAGAAAGAGAGACTGGCCAGGACAAAAAGGACTTTTCAGCTTCAATGCCTGGGAGAATAACTGAACCAAGAACAAGCAGGTGGAAGATAAATTGTTCTATTCTGCTATAGCCACAGCTCATTTCCTAACCTCATATCGTATCCTAACCTTCATAAAAACAATTGCATCGAGCCAGACATGGTGGCTCATTGCCTATAATCCCAGCACTTGGGAGGCTGAGGTAGGAGGAACGTTGTGAGTTCAAGGCCAATCTGGACCACAGGATGAATTTCTGGTCTGGTAGAGACTGAGTCCTGCCTCAAAAAAACTATACATATGACAGCAAAGAGATTAGCCCATTGGAAACACTCATTAGTTTATTTGTTTGTTTGGTTTTTGTCTTAGTCTTTAACGTTAATGTAAGAACTGTAATATCCACCACTTATTTATTCTGTCTTAACATTGTTCTAGCTGGGCATGGCGACACACATCTATAATCCAATAATATGCATAAGGCATGAGAATCTCAAGTTCAAGGCCAGCCTGAGTTTCATAGTGAGAAAAGAAAAAGAAAATACAGCTACAGACATTATTCCATTTCATCTTCAAAACAACCTAGTACATTAGATTTTCTTATTATGCCAATTTTATAGATGAGAAAACTGACACAGAGGTCAGATAGGTAAGAGAATGCCATGCAGCACATAGTACAGAGGGAGTCAAATCCAGGCAGAAGAATGACTAACACTCTTCCTGGAGATGGTTCATTAAACAAAATAAAGGCATTTACTTATTTGGGGGTAGGTATGTGTGTGTGTGTGTGTGTGTGTGTGGAGAGAGTATGTGTAGTGTGATGTATGATGTGTTGTGTATAGTGTATGCACATGTGGGTATGCAGATGCATATGCCCTGGGCACACACATGCGGAAGCCAGAGGAGAATGTGGAGTGGGGCATCCTCCTCTTTTTGCTCTTCTGCCCCCTTCCTTGAGATGGAGTTTCTCACTCAACCCAGACTTGCCCCTTTTCACTTCTTTTTAATTCAGTCAGTGAATCCCAGCAATTGTCTGTCCTCCTCCCTACAGGACTGGGGTTATATATGTGGGTGGCCATACCCAGCATTTTATATGGATGCTGGGGAACAGAACCAGGGTGGTCTCAGACCCTCTGGCCCTCATGCTTGCATAGCAAGTGCTCTTAACTGCTGCCATCTCTCTAGCCCCATAAAGACATTTTTTACAACCACAAGTGTATTTATCATGCCAAGATAAAAACTTAGTTTCACCAAACTAACCAAATCAACCTGAAAAATTCCTGATAACGTTTTGAACAGAACAGAAAAAAAAAGTCAAAAGTCAATGACGCCTAGACCACAAAATTGAAATTAAATGGCATCAGTACATCAAAATAAACATGTGAAGCAAAGATTACAAATATTAATTTAAAAACAAAAAATTAATGTGCTAGGGCAGCAGTTAGTCAGCCAAGGCCAAGGACAGCCCTAGGCTGGCACCCAGCACTTTCTTCCAATGTCTGGGTGCAAATTTCCAATCAGAACCCCTCTCTGAACATCACAGAGTGGACTGATGTTTCCTACTGTGCCTGGTGTGCACTGTGCAGACTCCCCCTCAAGAGACATGCCTGTAGTGTTACCAGATAGCTGAGTTTGCTGGGAAAGTAGCCCATGGGGCTGAGCAAAGGGTCCAGAAGAGCGAGGGTGATCACCACCCATGCTCAGAACACCCCAGTGCCCCTCCAGTTATCCAGCTTCCTGTCCCCATGAAGAACCTCCCATAGTTGTTGGACCCTTTCGTGGTAAATGGATCTCACGTGGAGAGCAAGCCATACTCCACAGCAGGCACACATACCCTACATTTAGTAGTCGAGAACAGCCCCTGGGTACAGCTGCTCGTTAGTGTGGAAGTCCAGAAAATGACCTCACATGCTTTGTCTTGTTTCTGTGCTAAGTGACAAGGCAGCAGATTCCATCTTCAGAGAAGGTCAGAGACAAAGCTCTGGGAGCACTGAAGAGCACACTTAGGGGGCAGACACTGCTTGACCATTCCCCTGCTAGGTTCTATAGTACCTTTACTATGTGTGCCAATGCCATAGGGTCTGTGGCTTGTGCCTAGTACAGCCCTCTGCAGGGATGAACCCTCTAAGAGACCAAGGACCATCTCTCAGTTGCTGACTCTGTCATTCTTTCCTGGGGACAGGAGGCAATGGTCCCCTTGGTGGTTTTAAAGCTAGGCTCATCCAGGCATGGTGGTGCACACCTTTAGTCCCAGCACTCAAGAAGTTGAGGTAGAAGGAGCACTGTGAGTTTGAGGATAGCCTGAGACTACATAGTGAATTCCAGGTCAGCCTGGGCTAGAGCAAGACCCTATCTTGAAAAACCAAAACAAAAAAAAAAAAAAAAAGTAGAGCCGAGCATGGTGGTGCACACCCACAGAGTCAGAGGTAGGAGGATCACCGAGAGTTTGAGAACAGCCTGAGAATACATAGTGAATTTCCAGGTCTGCCTGAGCTAGAGTGAGACCCTACCTCAGAATCCAAAACCAAAAATAAATAAATAAATAAACAAATAAATAAGAAGTAAAGCAGACTCTTCGGTGGCCATTTCCTTGGGAGATAACCATTCCCAGGTTATCCTACCTCCAGCTGTCATATTAAAAAAAGCATGCTCTGGTGCTCTATGAGGCCAGGTCAAAAGTCCCAAAGCCCCGAGGCTGTGGAACAGGGAGTGACTGCATGCTCCAGGCCCTCTGAATGAAGAGACTTGCAAGTCGTTCAGCTCCAGGTACAGGGAGGCCTAATTTGCCCCTCAGGGTAGCTTTCCATAGACCAAAACAAGGAGCTTTGTACTGAGAGTCAAATGCGGGCAGAAGAGCTTGCAAAACTGTCCCCAGAAACAAGGACATGAGGACAAGTTTCCAAGTGAAAAGTCTAAGACTAAGAAGGCTGTTCTAAGGCTGCTCTTAATTGATTTTACTTGTTATTGCTGGAGAAGGGCTTTGAACTGCTGCATGCACTGGGTATGAGAGGCAGAGTGATTAATTCAACCATAACAAAAAGTAAGCAAGCATATGTTCCCTTTTTTCTTTATTTTTTTTTCAAGCAATTCTCTCAATCTCATGTAAAGATCAGTTAGTACCAGGAAGTCATATTTCAGTAGAAGTCTGGATGAGATAGGAACTTCCCTCCAGTTATTCAAGTTCACACAAGAAGTAACTGCCTGGAACTTAAATCTTATCCCTCAACACATCCTCCTTACCTGTCTACGCTTTGATCAGGTACATCTAGGAGCATGTCCACAGATGGTGATCAAAGCCCTTTCTAATGTCTATCTCCTAGGAGTTTGGCTGCCTCTGGCCTAACCAAAGCTGAAAGCTGAGTGTTCAGTCAGTGGGAAAACTTCTGAGTGCCTCGGTGAGTCTGCGTCTACAATGAATGTAGACATGTATCACCAGTGTGCAACTGCTGAAAAATAAACGACAAAACCAATGACCCTTCTCTCTAACTGCCTTTGTGCCCCTATTTTCCCTGCACTCACCTGTCAATGGCAATGGCCAGCAATGCATTGGTGGAGACATAGAGGGAGACGGTGCGCAGGTAGTTGACAGAGGCACACAGGACATGGCCGTGCTGCCAGGAGAGCTGACGGACCACATAGTAGTCCATCTCAAAGGGGCAGCACACAATGGCCACCAGGAAGTCAGAGATGGCTAGGTTGGCAATGAGCAGGTTGGTGAGATTACGAAGCTTCTTGTAGCGGGCCAGGGTGAAAATAAAGATGAAGTTGCCAATGCCACACACCAGCATGATGCCCACCAAGGCGATGCCAATGACAATCTTGGCAGCAAAGAAAGTCTGGGAATTGGTTACATCTTCATCTTCATCCAAGGGCGTGTCATAGTCACCATAGCTGAAGGTGAAGGGGAAGGAAACAGTTTGGGCTCCATGGGGGTCAAACACAGAGGTAGAGGTGTCGGTGGCATTCCCATCCGTGGACCCCATCTCCATTTGGACAGGCAGTGCCATGAGGAATACAGCTTCTGTCCCAGAGCGATGTCTACGAGGCCAGCGTCTCCCCTCTCTGCAGGCACTTACTCTCTGTCAGTGTGTCAGAGTTTCTCTGGCACCATGCAGGGGGGTGCAGTACCTGAACCCCATTCTAAGCCTCTGAAAGACACACAAACAGTGGTTACATATTGGACTGAATTTAGCTGAGTTTAAAATCATCTTCAAACCCACACAGAACCATTAGCCACCTGCTCAGAGCACACATGGCATGATGGAGTGGAAGAAAGGGAACAGTGAGAGAAAGCAGGTGAATATTCATTCTGTGGGGGAAGGCTGGAGACTGTGGAGACAAGCTCTAAGTGCATTTGTTCCCACTCCATGGAGACCAAGAAAGAGAAATGGACTCTTCCAAACCCCATTCCACATCCAACGACCTGAACTTTAAACTTGTGGAATCGTCCTATTCTTTTCAGCATCAGAAAGGAAATGACTGAATGTCGTAGAAGAGTAAGGACGCTGAGACATCCCCATCAGCTCCCCACAAACTATTCGGCCAACAAAACACAAGTGCGAAATCATGAAGCCTTATACACAGAGCCATGTGCACGGAGCCTTGAACACAGAGCCCTGTACACGGAATCCTGAACCCTCCAACAGCCACATTCCTCCTCACCAAGCCTCCTGCTTCCATATCAAAGTCTACTGTGACCCTAAAATCTGGGTGTAGCATTTACCAAGGCCTGTCCCCAGACATAGGTTATAGACTGTCAATAATCTGGAGGGTTCAAAAGGGGACCTGAGAGCAAAATCCTCTTGGTGGGTGGTATGTTCCAAGGTGAATAGCTTAAACACTCACGGTACAGCTTCCTTCAAGCACATCAGTAATGTCTAAGCACAGCTCCTGGAGAGGCAGTGTTATACTCCAGAGCTGCAAGGATCCACCAGCACTCGGGCCTCTGGGCCAGCTGTGAGGGAGGGAGGGAATCCTCATGCGGCAGCGGAGGCGAGGGCAGGAGGTCTATCAGCAGCCTTCCTGACTTCTCCCTGTTGCCTCTCCCAGGGCTTGAAGACATCAGACCAGGGAGCTGGATGCAGGAGAGGGCTGGGGTCAGTAAAGTACCCCAAATGGCAAAGAGAAGGCGAGGAGAGGTCTCCAAGCCTGAGTTGATGTGCACCGCCCCCCTCAATTCTACGAAAGCCTGCTGCCCTTTCTCCTTAAAGGCAGACCACCCGGGCCAGTCCATAAGGGGTCAGAGCTGAAGTCGCTCTGCACCCCAGCCAGGCTCAGGCCCAAGGCTACCTCCATCTCCCAGTTCCTCCTATAGGTTCTGCCCTTGTCTGAGCTCCGGGGTCTGTCCAGCTCGGTCTGGCGCTCTGCAGCTGACTGGTAAGAGGCACAATGCGCAGCTGCGAGGCCAGGGGACCAGGCAGGTGGGCTGCGATGCCTCCTGCATGGGATCCGCACCCATGTCGCACCGGGAGGTCACCTAGCCCAGCAGCTCAAAGTCAAGTTGTATTAGAATGCATAACAGAATCTTGCAGGGGAGCGCGTTTGGATGCTAAGGATGGGGGGATCACTTACAGCCTCAGCTCCAGGACCTCCGGTGGCTGCAGATGTGGCCCCTCTAGGGCTCCAACTTTCTCCTCAGAGGTGGCGGGGCAGCCTGGGCTCCCCTGGACCCGACCGCGGGAAGCTGGTCCAGTCCCCGGCGCGCTCGGTACCTGTGGACTACGGCGGGGACCCGACGCTCCCCCAGATGCCCGCGGCAGGGGACGGTCCTGAGCCTCTCTCTCCTCCGGGGTCGTTCCAGGCTCTGGCAGCAGCCCGCTCCCGCTCCCGATACCCTGCAGACCGCGCCTTACTCGCAGTCCCCGCCCCGCGCTCGCAGTTCTCTGCTGAGTCCGCCTCCCGCGCCCTGTCCCTGCTGTGCGGTGGGGGCTCCGGAGCTGTGGGATGAGCCCTGAGCTGGGGAGGCAACAGGGTTTGAGGTCGCAGCTGTGGGCTCAGATGGGCAGCGCGGGCGTCGCCTGCCCTGCGCTCCTCCAGCTCGTGGTGGCCCTGCTGTACCTGGCTGGGGCGGCAGGGTACCTCGGGTTCACCTGCTGGCCAAGCGCCGCAATGGGCAGCCTGCCTGCGCCAGCCTGGCACGTTCTAAAGACTGGGAGCCTCCCCTGCTACCCGCACAGGACACCTGGAGCCCCCCCAAGACTTGAGCTCAGGTCATCCTTTGTCAGCTGCCTGTTACTCTGTGTGAAGCCCCTGGGGTTTTCTGGAGAGTTGTGATGCCAAAGGAACTCCACCCCCCTACACCGTACCCCGCAGCTATGTCTGTTCAGAAGGCTGCACAACCACCAGTTCAGGATGACAATAGGGTTAGCAATTTCACTCCAAAGTATATAACTGAAAAGAATTGAAGGTAGGAATTCAGATATAAGTGCACCAGTATTACCGTTACTAAAAAGCGGGGAACCCCAAATGGCCATCAACTGATGAACAAGAAACCGAAACGTGTATTCATACTTGTGACTAGCCTAGAAAGAAGTGTTATAGCCCTCCTGTGCTGTTGTTGGAATCGTAAAATGGTGTGGCAGCTGTAAGAAACATACTTCATACTTCAAAAAGTTAAATAGGATTTCCACTTCTGGATTTTGCCTTGAAGTTGAATACAGGGTCTCAAAGAGATATGTTTATAGCAACAGGTTAAAAAACACACACTAACAAAGGCAACTTAAGAGCGGAAGGGTTTATTTTGGCTCATTGTTTAGGAAGGGAGATATTCCATCATGGCCGGAAAGGGATGACAACAGGAGTGCTAGATGGCCGATCACACTGCATTTGCAGTCAAGAAGCAGAGAGAAGAATGCTAATGCCCCGTGTCTTTCTCCTCATTATTCAGTCTAGGACCTCACAGACATGCCTACAGGTGATTCAAAATCCCAGCAAGCTGATAATAAAGGTTAACAATTATAAGTCACCACCCCATGTCAGCTTGACACCAAAACTCATCACTCCTAAGCCATAACGTTCCACTGCGATCCTGAAAGGCTCATGGTCATCTTACAAAGGAAAAGCATTCAACCCAACTTTAAAAGTCCCCATAGTCTTCCACAGTTCCACACTGTTCAGAGCCTCTTCTGAGACTCGGGCAATCTTCTCACTGTGAGTCTGTATAAAAGTCAGATACTGCTGGGCGTGGTGGCTCACGCCTTTAATCCCAGTACTGAGGAGGCTGAGGTAGGACGATCACCAGGAGCTCAAGGCCACCTGAGACTACATAGTGAATTCAAATTCCATGTCAGCTTGGGCTAGAGTGAGACCCAATCTTGGAAACAAAACAAAACCAGAAAACAAAGCAAAACAAACAAACAAAAAAGTTAGATATTTCTGACATGCAATGGCACAGAATAAACATTCCGAATCCAAAAGAGAAGAATGGGAAGATGGCAAGGAAGGAACTGCCAAAGCAAGACCAAAAACCCAGCAGGACAAACATCAAACCCTGCAGCTCCATGTCTGACCTCTGGGGCTTATGGGGGCATCCTATGGCTCTAGTGGGTTTCACTTGCCCTGCCCCTAGTTCTCCTGCCTGTAAGCAAGCACACAGAGCCTCTCTTGGGCCAGCTGGGGTCTCCCTTGCAACACGGGCTTCATCTTCATAGCTTCATTTAGAGACCTGTGAAGGCCTCCTTGCAGGAACTCTGACCCTACTACACATTGCCTGGGCCTCATTACCTTTCTGGAACCTTGGCACAAGCTTCTGAGACCCTATAATTCTTGCATTTTGCATGCCAACAAAACCAGCCCCACGTGAATGACACTGCTAAGTTCTGTCACTAGCTTGAGATGCAGTCTGCCCCCTTCTCCCTCAGTTGTAGTAGCTCTGGGGACTAGGCTGGCTGTCAAACCTGGAAGAAAGCTTCCAGTTTGCGGGAACTCCTTCAGCAGCATTCTCAACTCAGGCTCTTTCCTTTCAAATGAATTTGTATTTTCACAAGTTGGGCTTTTGATTGATAAGGTCTGGTCCTCAAGGCACTTTCCCATTAGTCCCAGGGCAGAGCTGGAAGTTTCTTTTTTTCTTTTTTTTTTTTTTTTTGCGAGGTAGGGTCTCACTCTGGTCCAGGCTGACCTGGAATTCACTATGTAGTCTCAGGGTGGCCTCGAACTCTTGGCGCTCCTCCTACCTCTGCCTCCCCAGTGCTGGGATTAAAGGCGTACGCCACCACGCCCATCTCTGGAAGTTTCTTTTTAATGGTGTAAACCCTTACACAATTACAGATGCTGCGTCTATACCCTCCTTGTCTGCAATTTAAATTCAGGGAAACTCCTTTGCTCATCAAGATAAATTCTTGTTATATCTTTCTGCTCTCTCTCTCTCTCTCTCTGTCTGTCTTTCTCTCTCTCTAGAACTAAATAAGGGCAGTGAGAAGTATCCATTCCAATGGCCTGAATGCTATAGTGTCTTGAAATTTAATCTACCAAAAAAAATTAGTCATTCAAGTTCTCAGCAAAAGCAACATGCAGCCAAATTCTTTTCCAGAATGAAATATAAATGGCCTATAGCCCAGTTCCAGATAAGAGTCCTTGTTCACCACTGACACCTCGTGACCCAGGCCTTCACTATCCACATCTCCACTGGCATTCTGACTTTCTGAACTTCCACCAGAATGGCCCAATCAGCTCTGATTATAGACCTCTAGAGCTTCTTTAGTCCCACATTCCTCCCACAGGCTAATCCCCAAAGCCTACAAAACACAGATTAGGAATTCACAGCAACATCCCCACTTATTGATGCCAATTTGTAACTGAAGTGCCCATAGATGGAGAAATAAAGAAATAGAGATGGATAAATAGATGCTCGATGGAGAATATACAGTCTTAAAAAGGAAGAAAATTCTGACCTAAGCTCTAGCATGGATGCACCTTAAGGGCACTATGTTAAATGAAATAAACCAGACACAAAAATAGAAATACTCTAACATTCCAGTTACGTGAGGCACTATGAGAAGTAAAACTCATGGAGAAAGCAGAACAGTGATTACCAAGGGCTTGGAGAAGTAGCGGAATTGGGATATGTTAGAGTATGGAAAGCAAATGGCCCCCCAAAACCTGTATGGAAAAGATGCTATCAGAAAGTGACGGGATCTTTAAGAGTTGAGGCCTACTTGTAGGAAGTTAGGTCATCGGAGATGTGCCCTTGAGGGGATATTGGAAACCCATCCCTCTTCTCTTGGCTTCCTGGCTGCCATGAAGTGAGGAGATTTGTCCAACCTTGTCCTCCCCACCACATGGCTCTTACTCACCAGAGGCCCAAACAGTGGCAATCGCCAACCTCAGGCTAAAACTTCTGAACCCATGACAAATCTTTCCTCTTTTTAAAATATTTTTTATTTATAGTTATTTGTTAGAGACAGAGAAAGGGAGAAAATGAGAATGTGTGCACCAGGGCCTCTAGCCACTGCCAATGAACTCCAGATGCATGCGCCACCGTGTGCATCTGGTTTACGTGGGACCTAGAGAATCGAACCGGGGTCCTTAGTGCAAAACATGATGCCTGGTCCTTAGGAGTCGCAGGTATGTGCCTTAACTGCTAAGCCATCTCCTCAGCCCCATCTTTCCTCTTTTTAAGTTAATTTTATCAGATATTTGTCACACTGATAGTTAACACAGGATGTTATTATTCAGTGGGTATAGAATCTTAGTTTCACAAAATGAATTCTGCAGCTATATGGGGATGGAGTTACAACAGTGTGAATATGCTTAATATAACTGATTATGATGGTCAATATGTATGATTTCATAATTTTCAAATAGAGAAAAAAGAAATGAATTACTGACATACGCTACAACATGGGTGAATCTTGAAAACACCACCAAATCAAACAATCCAGTCACAAAAACCACAAATATTTTATGGTTCCACATAGGTTAGGAACCAAAGCAGGCAAATTCAGAGTCAGAAAATAGGACAGTGAGGAGAGAAAGAGTAATTATTGTCTGTTTGATATGATGGGAAGGTCCTGGAAATGGAGGTGCTGATGGCATCACGTAATGCCACTAAACTAGGAAGTTAAAATGGTAAATTGTGTTGTGTAAACTTTCCATAAATGTTTCTCCTGTAGACTAGCTCAGACCTCCTTAGCAAGGCCTCCCTCTGATGCTGGCCCATGATTGATGTTCACTTACCCAAAATGAAAGGAAAGGGTGTTGCTCAGGGTCTGGACCTTGAATTCACTTTGCCACTATTGAACTATGTGATTTAAGCACTAACCTCCCTGGGATTCCACATCCCCTTTTCATTAACAGAAGGAGTGAGTTGAACTTGTATACTGAAGTAACTACCACTGTTGCCACTTTTGAGAGCAACAGAGCCTCTCTTTGCTCTGCACAGGTATAGCTTAGGGGTGAGGAAGCAGGAAACTTAATCATCATCTTAATTCCCCAAACCAGTGACTCTGGAGCTTACTTCTCTTATGACTAGCAAAGAATTGGCACATGCAGACACGCAGAAGTGTAAGTGGAGAAACATTTATTTTAGGAAATAAAGCAGAAAACTCCTGAGCTGGGAGGAGTTCTGAGCAGGTAGTCCACAAGGTGATTTGGATTTCATCTTCTTATAACCTTGGGGATGCAAATTAGGCATAAAGTTTAGGATGAGTTTCACTGGTTAAATCTACATGTATATGGATTGTATGTGTATTGTATAGGTATACATGTATATTGATTGGTTTGTGGGTCAGAGAGGAGAGCAAAGACTTGGAAAGAGCCCTCAGTGAGTGGGGAAGCCTGTGAAAAATTTCCTAGAAGAATTAGGAAGCTATTTCTGATTGCCATCTTAAGTCAGGTTTAAGTTCAGACTAGAGTTGCCCTCTACCCATGCTCTTTTGGTCCTGTGCCACTAAGTACCTGCAAAAGACAGCTACTGTACTCTTAATCTCTATTACTACCAGGTTCCAACCCTGCAGATAGCATCTCCCTGCAGTCCATGCTCCCTGCCCCACACATGCACACACCTTCTGTCATTTGTACAAAACTCTGGAGAATTTATAGTGGTAAGGACATAGGAACATGGTGTCAGGTGCCTCACTTCTGCCACCCTCTCCATATACAGACTGTGTGACCCTGGACAGTAGAGTAACCAAGCCTCACTTCCCTCTTCATCAATGAGGAATGAATGCCAGGAAGTTGTGAGGATTAAATCGAGTCAGTCAGGTTAAGTGCAGAACATGATGCCTGGCACTTAGCTGGCACCTAAGAAACAGCAGCTTTTCCTTGCTTGCTCTGTAAGACCAGCCCTAACTCATCTCCAAGGCCTTGCTCACAAGTCATTTCTTCCAGGAAGCATGTGTTCACTCTGCCACTGACTGGCATGTCTTTACAACTTGTACTTCTCTTTAGATGTAATTTTGTGTATCAGTTTGCTCTGTATCCCAGAGGACAGGCTTGGCCTCTGCTGTAACCTTCGTTTGCTGGGACAAAACACCAAACCAGAAGCAGCTGATGGCACAAAGGTTTATTTTAGATGACAGTTTTGAATGAAGCCTCATGATGGCAGGGAAAGAATGGGAGAACAGAGGCTAGACATCTCTTCTTGACACAGTATCCAGCACAAAACAGCAAGAGAGCAAACTGAACTCTGGTAAGGGGAAAGTTGGGCTATAACTTCCCAAAGTCTGCCCCCAGCAACACACCTCCTCCTGCAAGGCTCAACCTCCCAAATTGCCACCATCTGGGGACCAAGAATTGAAAACATATGTGTTTATGTGTCATTTCGTTCAAACTACTATAGTCTCCTTTAGCTTTTCCTTCTACTCGGCAATTCTTCTCCAACTTGTCTGATAAAAAATTATCATACTGGTTTCTGGGTCCTACTCCAAACCAAGGGACAGAGCCTACAAACCTATATTTTAACCAGCATCCCAAGTGATTCCCATTGTCAAATGTGTTTGGGATTCTCGCAGCCTACAGCAAATCTGGTACAAGATAGACCAATGTTGATGTGTCAATGTGGGCAGAGTACATGATTTCTTGCCTCTATTTTCCTCTACTCAAAAATCAAAAACAAAGCATAAAATACATTAATTATTGACTGCCACATAACAAATCACTCTGAAGTGAACATGTACCATGCCTCAGTTCCTGAGAGCCAGAGGTCTCAGAGTGGCTGAGCTAGGTGTGAAGAGGCCCATGGTCTGTCGTGAGATTGGAGTCGAGCTGTCAGCCAGGGCTGTATCTCATCTGAAGGTGCAACTGAGAGAGAAAGCTGGTCATGCTCACTCACATAGTGGCTGTTGGGCTTGCTTTCCCTGGTTGTTGCAAGAAGCTTCAGTTCCCCACCGTGTGGACCCAGGTAGAGATGCCTGAGTGACCTCACTGCATAGCAGCTCAGCTCTCCCACACAGGACAGTGTGTAAGGGGAACCACCACAAGTATGTGAATACCAAGAGATGAGTCTCATGAAGACTAAGATGGAAGACCATCATGGAGGCTTACACCGGGAAGAACTCTGTTTTTCCTTTCCTCTTTCAAAATCCCAGCACGAACGGGTGGCTGAGGCTAACAGTGAGGTTAGCACAGTGAAACTATCTGACCTTAGCATGGAGTGGCTCTGGCTGACTTCTGGAGACATGGATATCCAGGAGAACATTTGGGGTGACTTATGGATGCCCTTAGGAAAAGTCAAATAATGGGAGTAGATGCTGCCTTGCAGGCTCCTTAAACTGCAAATCCTGTCGGGACTACTTTGATGGGCTTGGGGACCCATATGTCACTTTCCCACTTTCCATCTGCATAGCAGATACCCAGCTGGGGCCTATGAGGAGCCCTTTCCATTAGACACAGTTAAAGTTAATGTAAGAAAAGGAAGGGAATTAAAAAGAAAGCCCAAAACTTCACTGATGATTTTTATTTTTCAAATTTAATGCCCTAAGGATATTAACATCCTTATGTTTTGTCTGTGGTCAGAGCACATGGCCATGAGGGGCAGAGGTGAGGCACCTCCACTCCACCAGCTTATGAGAAAACCTGGCAGGAAGGAGATTTGCCCTGCAGGGTGGGTTGGGTACTAGGGGGTAGGGCGTCCTTCTGAACAAGAAGCACTTTCCCTGGAAATGCCCATCCACTCCCAAGTAATGTCCTTTGGCTGTGTTGGGGTTGTTTTTTCTTTCCTGCTCCACTTGTAACAATTACCCTAGCCCTTTGAATTCTCATTTCTTCATTTTATTCCATAATTATAACCCTTGCATTCCCATGAGTTTAGACGTGGAAGTTTTTAAAATCTGATGACTTTTATTTTCCGGCCATGTATCTCTTGTGATTTTCTAGTGAATACCACATAGAGTTGGCTCCTGGAGGGCCAATGAGCTCATTTAGTGAGCACTCTTCATTGAGAAAGCAGCTGACAGACAGCCAAAGGGAAAGCTACTCACCCATGCACCAGAGCAGTTGCTTTGAGAGCTCAGACTCCAGTCCTAGTGGAGACCCAGCCCCTCTCTCTGGCCACTTCTCTGGAGGCCCCCTCCCGCTCACAATGCATAGATCCCTCCTGTCAGTTTGCCCTCTCTCCATGGTGCTTGGCTCTAGGGCCCAGTCACAATTCCTCCCATCTGGCACATTTAATAAATCAGCTCATTTTCTGCTTTCATCAGAAAGCACTCCCTCATCTAGAGCTGGCAGAAAACTCATCCTGCCTCCTGTTCCAACTGCCTCTCCAGTATGTGAGCCAGCGATGCCGGGAGCAGCTTCCTAAAGCCCACTCAGCAGTTTGTGTGGAAGACCCTCTGCCCTTCCCTAGATGCCCTCCAGGGGATGCGAGGGAAGATGCAGATGGTTGCAGAGAGACCACCCCGGGGAACAGAAGCCCAAACACTTCAAAACGGTTAACGCTTTCATTAATCTCGCTGGTTTAATACTGTTCCAAATGCTAATGGGATGTTTTAGAAGCTAAAGAAATCATCCAAGATTTATTTGGAAGAACTCGCAGGAAGTAGCAAACAAGAATTCTTAAAAAGAAGTGCAACAAGAGGAAACTTACCTTGTGAATCTCAGGGTATTATGAAGGTTTAAGCAACAAAGAGGTCAGGAGCTTCAATATGGGCCTCACCTGCTGAACTGAGCATACACCTGGATATGGAGTCTGAGGCCTCCAACATTCTGGAATAATTTTTCACATGGAGATAGTGAAAGGAAAGAAGACAGGGACAGAGCCCTTGCATGGTATCCACCTCTGATTCCAACTTTTTTGGTTTAGTCCCATGAAACTATTCAATGCTGATAGTCACATATACTTTCTTCAGAGGAAAAACAATAAAGAACTAACCACATATAACCCTAAAAAGACTCATAAAATGTTAGGAAAGGGCTAGAGAGATGGCTTAGTGGTTAAGGTGCTTGCCTGCGGAGCCTACAAACCCAGGTTCAATTCCGTAGTACCAACATAAGCCAGATGCACAAGGTGACACATGTGTCTGTAGCTCATTTGCATTGACTAGAGGCCCTGGCATGCTACTTCCCCCCACCCCCCTTTCCTCTCTTCCTTTCTCTCAAAGTAATAAGATATTTTTTTTTAAATGTTAGGAAAAATCCCATATTGTTCAGATTTGGGTTTATGTAGTTTCCCAAGGCTATCAGAGAAACTATCACAAAGAATAGAAATCTATTTTCTATTAATTCTGGAGCCTAAAGTAAAAAATGAAAGTATCACTAGAGGCATGCTCCCTTGAGACTCAGGAGGAACCCTGCCTGGTCTCGCCATTTGTCGTGGTGGAACTTCATAGCTTGCAGGCTGCCTCTGTGCTCAAGTGGCCTTCTCCTTGATGTCTCTGCCATGTGTTTTCCCTGGTGTCAACAGTCACGTTGGATTACAATCCATTCCAATAGCCTCCTTTCACCCAATTTCCATATAAGCTTATGTTCCTAGGTACAGGGTTGGGATCTCAACACAAGTATATTATGATACATGTATGTATGAGAATATAACATGACTGTCAAAATAGGGCTGTGAAGTGAGACTAGATCTGCTTGAAATCAGGATACAAGGACCAGGGCATACAAGGACCATGGCTGGACTTTGTGGTGGTGGAGGAGGGAGTGACTGGAGGGGAAATACGACAGCCTTTGGCTCATATTAATCATGTCTCATTTCTTGATCTGGTAGCTGGTGAGGTAGGATATTTAGCTGGTAACAAGTTATCCAGCTGTGCACTTGTGAATTTGTACTTTTCTGAGAGCTTGGTATATTTTAATGGGAACTTAACAAGAATATAATGATGTAAAGTGTCTCTATTGATTTTTATAAAAAGACAGTCATGCCATGTTACTGAAAGGAAGACAGAAGGTTTTAGAAGCATACTTGACTCCATTTGGAGGGGAAATACATGCCGGGTGCATCACCCATAGATGGAAATGTCTGGAGGGACAAAAGCAGGCTCAGCTCAGGGGAGAGAGAAACTGCAAGTGTTTTTCCTTCAATTATCTGCATTCTCTGATTCTTAAATGAGCCTACATATTCCTTGTGTCTTGCACTGTTTCATTAAAGACAAAGGTGAAGTGTTCAATGAGTAGGAGGTTCAGCTATTAGGAGAAATCTATTCCAAAATGCAGTATGGAAGGATTGAAAAAGTTAAAGACAAAACTAAAGACTATAAGAACACTGATAAAAATGTCTTTGACTTTAAGAGTGGTAATGGCTTTACTTTACTAAGCCAAAAATAACCCCCCAAAAAAGATTTATAGATTTTTTTTTCTGCACAGAAATGTAAATACTTGAAAGTCAGAAAAAAATCATGAACAAAAGCAAAAAATAAAGGTCAAACAAGGAAAATATTTATGAAAAACCTAGCAAACAAAAAGACAAGATCCTTAATATATGAAATGCAGTACCATTGTAAGAAAAAATACTAATACCATAAAAGAAAATATAGGCAAATACCCAAATAAGCCACTGAAAAAATAAATGTATGTAAAATAAATAAATATATGTAAAAAATGTATACAATAAAAATGCATTTTTTTTTTTTTTTTTTTTTTTTTTTTTTTTTGCGAGGTAGGGTCTCACGCTGGTTCAGGCTGACCTGGAATTCACTATGTAGTCTCAGGGTGGCCTCAAACTCTCGGAGATCCTCCTACCTCTGCCTCCCGAGTGCTGGGATTAAAGGCATGCGCCACCATGCCTGGCTCCTAAAAATGCATTTTAAATGTTGATTCTCACCAGTAACCAAAAATATTCATCTAAAAACCATAAGATGTAGTGATACATGTTTGTGACCCTGGTCACTAGACATCTGAGACAGGAGGATTGCCAGCCTAGAGCTATATAGTGAGATCCAGGCCAGCCTGGAACAGGGAAATGCTACCTCAAAAAACTAAACAAGGGGCTGGGGAGCTGTCTCACCTGTTAAAGGTCCCACCTGTTACGTGGGTTTGATTCCCCATCACCCAGGTAACACACAAAGTAACACAAACATCTGTGATTCCATTGCGCCTCCACGCGGAGAACCCAAAGCTCACAGACTGGGTCAGACTCATTTGCATAGCAAGAGACCCTGTCTCACAGAAAATGGAGCACAGATGCCTCAAGGTTGTCCTTTAACCACATACACTCTTGGCAGATGTCCTTATGCCACACACACAGAAAGAGAGTGAGATAAATAAACATTTTTTAAAAACGAGATAAACAACCAATAAGATATTATGTCTATCAAATAGTCAAAAACATAAACTGCAAAAATGGAGACTAGACTAGTAGCTTAGTGTAAGAACTCAAATAAACAATCTAACTCTGGAGATGGCTCAAACCTCCTCGGTCTATTCTGATGTGCCCAGAGTTGTTCTGTGATAAGCACAGGCTGGTTTGATTGATTCCACACAGTCTTGTCTCCTCCCTTGAGTTTTGGTCTGATGACATTTGTTTCAGCCACTGCTAGTAGCCAAACAGACAGAAAATGACATCATTCAAAGACAAGTCAAGTGCCCAGCTCTGGGGTGACCAACCTGCACTTGAGGAGCAATTCAAATTATACCCAGGAACTTTTAGGCTAAAGCATGTAATTAATCTTTTGTATGGTTTATTGAATAAGTGACAAGGTTTCTTGCACATATTCAAGTTTCATAAGTAGTGTGTATATATGCATATGTGTGTAGGGGGATGATATAAATGGGAAGCCAAGAAACACATTTGTAAAACTTCTTAATTGGTTTTATTTTTTATTCTAGGAGGAGACAATACAGAGCATTTTTATCAATGACCAAAAGTCAGAAATTAGGACAGAGTTGACCTACTGAAACCCCTTTTAGTGTTAATTATCCAGTAATTAATGCACACTGGGAAAATGCTGGAAAGAACTGGAATTAACAAATACAAAAAGGGCTGATCCTATCTAAAAAGTATGGAAAATAGAATGGAAGACTCTGCTCATGAGGGGTTTGAAAAGAGCTGAAGTTGCTAAGACAGAATGCCCCTTTGCTGAGAAGACCTTGCCTTTGACCCCGACCTCTTCACCAGCTTGTTGGCTGTAGATAATGTCACCTGTCCATGTTCAGTCGTGTTCACCATTTCTGCTCACAGTGCCTCTCCCATCTTCACTCCCATTCTTTCTCAGAAACCAGGTTAATTAGGCATAAAACATATTTTGCAATGATTTAAAATTGTATTTGTGGGCTGGAGAGATTGCTCAGTGGTTAAGGCATTTGCCTGCAAAGTCTTTAATGACCTACGTTTAAGTACCCATATAAAGCCACATGCACAAAGTGGCACATGCATTTGGAGTTCAGTTGTTGTGCCTAGAGGCCCTGGTGTGTGCCCATTCTGCACCCCCTTCCAAATAAACAAATGAATAAAAACCTTTAAAATTGTATGTGTAATGACAAAAGTAACATTTACAAAAAATTTGAACAAGTCTATAAAACAAAAGTTCTCATATTTTTCTTGGTCTCTAATTGCATTTATAAGAATTTAGTATAGACATTTTAGTATAGACAGTGTTTTTTTAAAAATATATTTTATTTATTTATTTGATAGAGAGAAACAGGGAGAGAGAGAGAGGAAGAGGGAGAGAGAGTCAGAGAGAATGGTCACGCAAGGGCATCTAGCCACTGCAAACAAACTCCAGATGCATGCACCCCCTTGTGAATCTGGCTTATGTGGGTCCTGGAGAATAGAACCAGTATCCTTTGGCTTTGCAGGCAACGCCTTAACCACTAAGCCATCTCTCCAGCCTTAGACAGTGTTTTAATAGAACCTTACATAGAATTCACTAATGTACCATTAGCATATGTTAGTGTATATTTTAGCAAATACAAATAAAATAGATTATAAAGTTGCCATCAAAAATGAGTGTGGCACATCCTTTAATTCTAGCACTCAGGAGGCAGAGGTAGGAGGATCACTGTGAGTTTGAGGCCAGCTAGTACTACAGAGTGAGTTATAGGTCAGCCTGGGCTAGAGTGAGACACTGCTTCAAAAAAAATGGGTGTGTATGTGTAGGCGTGTGCATACACACACACAAGTGTATGGGAAGAGAAATGAGTGATATAAATGGAAGGCCCCAGAAGCACTTTTAAAAATCATCTTAGTGCCAGAGCCTTGGTTTCTCATCCTAAAGGTATGCATTGCCCATTAGAATACTTCCTATGGATGGGTATCAAGAAACCAGGAGCAGGGCTGGAGAGATAGCTTAGCAGTTAAGGTGCTTGCCTGTGATGCCTATGGACCGACGTTTCGTCTCTCTCCAGATCCACATAAGCCAGATGCACAAAGATGAGGCAAGATCACCCACGCCCACTAGGAAGTGCAAGTGTCTGGAGTGTGATTGCAGTGGCTGAGGCCCTGGTATGCCACAGAGCTGCTGGGTAGGGCTGAGCAGGGCTCATCTCTGTGCAAGGAACCTAGACAGGCAGACATGCGGGCAGGGGTGGGGGATGAGGAGGACTATTTGCTTCCGGCCAAGCTAACAGCTTTCCAGTGGCCTGAGTCAACCCTGTAGAAGAAGCATCTTTCTCTAGTTTGCCCAAGGCATCAGTAGTAGCCCAGATTCTGCTCACCAGATAAACCCTTAGCCCTTAAATTCTCAGTTTATCAATTCACATGCTAGTTGATGATTATTTGCATCAAATTTTATAACCCACCATTCTATATTGTATGGGGCAAGAAAGATCCAGAATAAGGCTGGAAGCCATCTCCACCTTGCTGTTGTCCATATGATGCCATATGACTTGTTTACTTTCTCAGGGACTCAGCATTAAAACCATGATTGCCTATGGCAACAAGGTTAGAGAGAATGTAGTACTTACTGAGTTTGCTCAAACCTGTGAGGTGATCTCTCTGGCTTTAAAACACAGTTCATGCCACTGTGAAGCTGCACAGCCCCTTTGACAGTGACCACACTCAGGAAAGCCAGCCCTCTTAGCCTCCACATCCTTTAGACCCTGGAACATGTCCCCAAAGATGCCTTATGATGGCCACAAATTCCTATTATGCTTCACCTCCCAACATTTCCAGTGGCATTGTTCATTCTGCTGATGATTCCGCAGGTTTCTGGTTTTTCTTGTCAAAGACCTGTGGGTGTGCTCAGCCTGCTGCCCACCTGCATTGATGGCAAGTTTAAAGCCCTTGTGCCATCTTTAAGGGGGCTGTTTGCCCAGTCTCCACCAGTTATGCAAGCTTCAGGATCCTGTCTGGTGGAGCAGCAGCCCCTGTGCCCCAGTGCCTGGTGCTCTGCCCATCCTGGAGTCTGTGAGGATGCTGCTGGTCTCTGAGCTGCAGGTCTGAGCCAGGCTGCTGACTTCTAACCACTCCGTCCACATTGACGTTTCCCCACTTCCTGGTTGACATGTAATAGTCACACAAGCCATTTTGGTCCCAGCTGAGGTGTAGACCTGATCTGGCTTCACTTGAGAGTAACGGCTGTCACTCCTGGCTAGTTAGCTTCGTGATGTGGGGATACTCTCTGTACCCCATGAAAACTCATCCTTGCCCCATCACCTTGGGTGCTGGTCAGATGAGCAGTAGGGCTGATTCAGAGGAATGGTATGGGCCGAGCATCATCATTCTCAGTTCATGCATTCTGGCTTTGCAGATTCCTGTTGGGTTCGAGGTTGGCCTGAATTTTCTGCATATGCTGTGGAGGTGCTATTGACCTCCTACGCTGTCCCAGAAGAGATGCATCAAGCCTTCACCAGTCATGCTATTGTGCTCTAAAGTATGTGGGTCATTCTCATTCTGGTCCTACCTGGTTTGTTTTATTTTATTTATTTATTTATTTATTTAATTATTTGGCCTCTATATATGCAAGGTAGACAATGGGGCATTTTCTGCTTTGACAGTTTGTGATTTTCCTATTTTCCCTTAATTGCTTATTCCTTCATTAATGGAAGGTTGTGAGCAAACTTTATTGTGACACAAGGCACTGTATCCATGGCCCAGCCCCTCCAATGTCACCAATACACCCCCAGCTCATTACAAAACTAATCTTAAATGCTGACCATCACCTCAAACCTTGAAACTCTGAAAAACCAGAAACAAGCGCTCTTCAATGAATGATAAGTACTCTTCTGCTCACGTCTCCCTGCCTATGTGACCGTGTGACGAGATTATGCTCAGAGTCAGTGATGGGAAACGAGCCACACACACTAATTATACAATTCTTTGGATCTGATTTGATTGCATGTACTTGACATGGTAAAGAACAGGGGACAAATTGAAAATAAACATGGCTATGTCACTATCTGGGTGGCCATGCAAGTGTCACTTCATCTTTCTGGGTCTCAGTTTCCTCATTATTCATCCATGGACCAGTTGCTCTGTTAATCTCAGGTAAGGAAGACATGACTCAAATCCTGTTTGCAGAGCCAAAAGAAAGAAAAGCAAGGAAAAATTGTGAAAGAAATTAAAAAGGAGGAAAATAGAATAGGATAGGAAAAGAAGGATGGAGAAATAAATGTATTTCCACAAATATGAATATAAAATGAGTGTTTCTCCAGCTCAGCCCCAAAGTTTGTTGGGAAAATAAAATGAGAAAATAAATGTGATAGTTCCTAAAATACTACAGGATATTTCCACATATCCAGTGTATGTTTGTTCAAAAGTAAACAGGACATTGGCAAAAATAGCAGGGGAGGGGCTGGAGAGATGGCTTGGTGGTTAAGGCGCCTGCCTGCCAAGCCTAAGAACACTGGTTCCAATCTCCAGGTCCCACATTTAGCCAGACACAAAAAGTGACGCAAGGGCGCAATGCTGCACAAGGGGGTGCATGCATCACAGTGGCTGAGAAGCTGCTGGCCCGCCCATTCTCTCTCCTCTCTAGGTCTCTAGCTCTCTCTCTCAAATAAAAAAATAGCAGGGGAGGAGCCATAAAGTTTGCCCCTCCATAAAAGCAATGGGAAAAAAATGTCAAAACCATTAGTATGAACTATTCTGGAAACAAGTAAAGTCTTACAGTAACATAGGAAGCACTTTGAAAGAAAATTTTTGATGGTGTGTATGTAATATGGTGTGTGTGCATGCACACGTGTATGTGTGTGGTGTATGTACATGTATGTGCCCTAGCAGTACCCCATGAACTCACCTGTAGCAGAAAATACTCGCCTGCAGTGGCTGGAGTGGCACACCACATAACATGCTCCATCACTCTTCCACCCATTCTTCTTTGAACTGAAGTCTCTTACTGATATCTAAGCTTGCTTCTTCTCACCAGCCTGGAAGAACCCCTGGCCCCTGCTTCTCTTTGTGGGACTGGGAGTACAGACACATGGGGCCACACCCAGCTGTTTCCATTGGGTTCTGGATAGTCAAACTCAGGTGGGCCCTCATGCTTGTGCAGGTAGCACAGTTAACATGGAGTCACCTCTTCAGCCCAGGATCCACTTCTTAAAGAAAACCATTCTAATACCAGTGAGCTTTGTGGTATTTCAGTTCACCCTAACCTAAGCTCAGGTCTCTATCTCAGCAGGATCCTTGAAAACTGGCCCATGTTCTAGTTCCAGAGGGGTAGATCATATCTCATCCATAAAGAGATGGTGTTATTTTACCCGCCAGTGGTTCCTGTCTTCAATGTGCCTGCTCAGTATTTAACCAATGCTAAGGCTACTATCACCAAAGTAGTAGTCAGCATTGGTCACAGCACATGGTCAAATGTTTTAGTCACTGCTACCAAAGGCAATATGAGTCATCGAGTGAATAATAGATTCATTTCAAAGTTTTAAAATAAAGATTAGGCAATGAAGAGTTTAAAACATTCTAGAAGACCACATGCATACCCAGAACAGTGCACACGTTCAAATAAGACCTGATAGGCTTTATGCTTTCGTGTATGACTTACCAGAAATTTGTAAAACACATAAAAAAGGAGACCAAGCAGAGATGCAAACTGCTGAGTGCTGAAGGAATGCCTCAACGTGCACAAAAACCCATGGCAGAGAGTGAAAGAATTGTTGGCTCCAAGTGCTTAAGAAAATCTCTATCGGGGTTGGAGAGATGGCTTAGTGGTTAAGCATTTGCCTGTGAAGCCTAAGGACCCCAGTTCAAGGCTCAATTCCCCATGACCCACGTAAGCAAGATGTACATAGTGGGGTATGCATCTGGAGTTCATTTGCAATGGCTAGAGGCCCTGGTGTGCCCATTCTCTCTCTCCCCGCCCCTTTCTCTGTCTCTAATAAGTAAATGAATAAAAATTTAAAAAAAAAAAAAAAAGAAAAGAAAATCTCTATCCAGTCATTAGGTGACCAGTAAGCTAGATGTCTTACTCAAGGTTCTCTAGAGTAAGAGAAACAATAGAATGAATTGTATTAAAAACAGTTTGCAGCAGTCCAACAATAGCAGTCTTCAGGCCTGAAAATCAAGGAACCTGGTAGCTGCTTAGACCACATGGCCGGATGCCTCAGCGGTCCCATCCAGCGCTGAAGGCCTGAAGGCCTAAAGGCTTTCTGGAGAGCTGCTGGTCTTCAGTCCGCACTGGAAGGACAAGGAAACTTAGTTGCAATGGCAACGAAGGATAGCTGAACAGGATAGATGCATGTACAAGTGAAGGCACTCACCAGCAAGCCAGCGCCAGCAGCCCGGTGGGAACAAGGGATTTCTTTCAAGGTTACAGACCCAGGGGTCGTTCCCTCACTGGTGGACGGAGCTGCTGACCTCCATACATCCAAACAGAGAGAAACACTACAGCAAGCAAACACGAACACTAGCAAACACACACCACCAGAACTCATACTGCTTTCTGCACCTTTGGGCTGAGATCCAGATCTACCTCCAGTGGCCCACCCCCTCCAGCAGGCTGCTGGAGACTTAAGCAAGCAGCTTAACCTTATCCAAAAAACTCCTGAGGGGCCTGGAGAGATGGCTTAGTGGTTAAGATGCTTGCCTGGGAAGCCCAAGGACCCATGTTCAACTCTCCAGGTCGGAGTTAAGCCAGATGCACAAGCTGACACAAGAGCACAGGGCTGCACTTGTGCACAAAGTGGCAAACACGCCTGGAGTTCAAGTGCAATGGCTAGAGGCCCTGGCATGTCAATTCTCTCCCTCTCTTACACATAAAAAAATAAAAATAAAAATAAAATGCCTGAGGCTATGTGGGACATATTCACATTCACATTCAAACATTCAAACCACCATACTTGATGAACAGAAATTTTAAATGACAAAGAATACATACTTTACAGAATTTATTCACTCAAAAAAATAAAGACTAAATTTATAATAAGCAGGGAAAAAAGTCGAGACAGAGAGCTTTGGCTTTTCTTCTCCCTCATGCATGCAGCCTCTTTTCTCTCTCCCTCCCTCTCTCTCTCTCTCTCTCTCTCTCTCTCTCTCTCTCTCTCCTCTGGCCCCCTCTGCCTTCCTCTTTTTCCTCTCTTACTCTCTTGGGTACTTTTGCTCTTTTCCTACTGAGCACATTTTCTCTCTCTCTCTCCCTCTCTTACACCCATTACAATAAAAGTCTTAAACACAAGAAAAAAATGCAGAGAGAGAAGATAATATGATTTCCAGAATCACTTGTATTTAAAATGCATACTTTAAAAAACAACATATTATCAGTTTGATCAGAAATTTTGCAATTATCACATGAATGATTTTTTTCATTGTCTATTATTTTTCCTATTTGCCATGTAGTGGGTAAGAAAAATACCATTAGAAAATTATAAAATTCTTCAAGTTGGAAATGTATGCTATTCTAAAATTGCACTTTTTAAACTGAAAAATGTGGACAAAGATTTAGAATCTATTGTTTAAAATATGTTCAAATAGCCAAAATAAAATAAGAGAACAAAAAATACAGGACATCTAGAGTTGGAAGTACAATAATGGAAATGAAAATTTCTCTTGAGTTCTTCAACAACAAGTTAAAGGAGGTGCAAAAAGAATCAGTAAACTTGTAAAAGGGTCAGTTGAGATTATTCAATCTGAGGAAGACAAAGAAAGGAATGGGTGAAAATAAGTGTAGTAGAAATCTGTAGGACAGCACCAAGCACCAATTTGCAGTAAAAAAAAAAAAAAAGGTAGAGAAAGTCAGTGAATAGAAGAGTAAGAAGATCATATTTGAAGACATAATGTCCATTAATTTCCCACATTCAATATAAATGTTATCAAAATATTAATCTACATGATCAAGATGTGCAGAAAACTCCAAGTAGGATAAACTCAAAGGGATACACATGAAAACACACTTACAATCAAATTGTTGAAAGTAGAGACAAGGCTTCCAGCCACTGCGAATGAATGCCAGATGCATGCGCACCCTTGTGCATCTGGCTTACGTGGGTCCTGGAGAGTTGAACCGGGATCCTTTGGCTTTGCAGGCAAATGCCTTAACTGCTAAGCCATCCCTCCAGCCCCTCCCCTCCCCCTCTTAATCAGTCTTTTATTCTGATGTCATCATCTTTTCCTCCTATTATGATGGTCTTGTATAGGTAGTGCCAGGCACTGCAAGGTCATGGATATCCAGTACGTTTTGTGTCTGGAAGAGTGCATTGTAAGGAGTCCTACCCTTCTTTTGGCTCTTACATTCTTTCCACCACCTCTTCCACAATGGATCCTGAGCCTTGGAAGGTGTGATAGAGATGTTTCAGTGCTGAGCACTCCTCTGTCATTTCTTCTCAACACTGTGGTGCTTTCTGAGTCATCCCAGAGGTTACTGCCAGCTGAAAAGAGAAGCTTCTGTAACCAAAAGTGAAAGTAACATTAATATATGGTTATGAACATTAAAAGAAGTGCTTACCAGGCAGTTTGGTGAGCATAATATATGCATTTAGCCAGACACCAACAGCATCACACCCCTAGGGATAATGAATTCCCCTTCATAGGTTTTTCAGTACCAGGCAGGCCTCCAGTCCAATTAGAGAGTGGTTGATTTCCCCATAACAGACATGCCACTATTGCACTCATTGGCCCATCTGGCCTGGCTGGTCAAACTTAAGGCTTGCAGTGTCCACTCTTATTTATCTCCACTGATGACTTCTCTCTCTCCCATAGAGCTGCATGCAGCATAGCTTTTTCCAGCTTTCTGTCAGCTGGTCTACAGGGAGATGGTTTTCAACTCAGCTCCAGCAATATTTCTCAGTGATGTTGCAGCCCAAGCATGGTTTAAGCAATAGGGTCTTACCATCTATTCCTGGTGGCAAATTAAGAGCCTTGGCAATGGCCTGTAATTTGGGGGGGGCATCAGGGATCTCCCTGGCCAACAACTCACTGGAAGGTATCTCATCCCTGGCACTTAAATTTTTCTAGTAACAATCTATGGCTTCTGAGTGTGCCATTGTCCAAAAGAGTAGGTTTCCATATGACTTATTCATACTCTTAGATTTTGATTCACCCTCTCCCCACCCTTCCCTTACTCAATCTCTTCCCCTGACCTCACTTAGGCCTTTCCACCCCCAGTAACCTGTTATTCTACTTACATATATATATATATAAAATGCCATACCCTTAAGTCCTCCCCCCTCCTCCTTCCCTTATAGCCCCTTTCTAGCTTACTGGCCCCTGCTACTAAGTTTTATTCCAACTCTTATACAAGTCCAAACATTTGTAGCTAGGATCTATATAAGAGAGAGAACATGTTAACATTTGGCTTTCTGGGCCTGGGTTACCTCACTAAGTATAATCCTTTCCAGGTCCATCCATTTCCCTGCAAACTTCCTAATTTCATTTTTTTTTACCACTGAATAGAACTCCATTGTGTAAATGTACCACATCTTCATTATCCACTCATCAGTTAAGGGACATCTAGGCTGGTTCCATTTCCTAGCTACTGTGAATAGAGCGGCAATAAACATGGATGTGCAAGTATCTCTATAGTAGTGAGATGAGTCCTTAGGATATATGCCTAGGAGTGCTATAGCTGGGTCATTGTAAATCTATTTTTGTAAATCTATTTTTAGTTGTCTCAAGAACCTCAACACTGATTTCCACAATGGCTGTACCAGATTACATTCCCATCAACAGTGTAGAAGGGTTTTTGTTTTACCACATCCTTGCCAGCATTTATTGTCATTTGTTTTCTTGATGATAGCCATTCTGACTGGAGTGAAATGGAATCTCAAAAGTTTTCATTTGCATTTTCCTGATGGCTAAGGATATAGAACACTTTTTTTAGATGTTTATAGACCATCTGTACTTCTTCCTTTGAGAACTCTCTATTTAGTTCCATAGCCCATTTTTTTCATTGGATTGTTTGATTCTTATTATTTAGTTTGTTGAGTTGTTTGTATATTCTTGATATTAATCCTCTGTCAGATGTATAGCTGACAAAGATTTTCTCCCATTCTGTAGTTTGCCTCTTTGCTGTATTCACAGTGTTCTTTGCTGCACAAAAGCTTTGTAATTTCATGAGGTCCCAGTGGTTGATTAGTGGTTTTATTTCCTGAGCAACTGAGGTTATATTCAGAAAGTCACTGCCTATGCCAATATGTTGAAGGGTTTCAGAGTTTCAGGTCCCCATTTGGACTTAATTCTTTTTTTTTTTTTTTTTTAATTTTTCCTCTAGCAGTTTCAGAGTTTCAGGTCTGATATTAAGGTCCCTGATCCATTTGGACTTAATTCTTGTGCATGGAGACAGATAAGGATCTATTGTCATCCTTCCACATAAAGATATCCAGTTTTCCCAGCACCATTTGTTGAAGAGACTGTCTTTTCTCCAATGAGTATTTTTGGCATCTTTATCTAAGATCAGGTGGCTGTAGCTGCCTGGACTTACATCTGGGTCCTCTACTCTGTTCCATTGATCTATGTGTCTGTTTTTGTACCAGTGCCATGCTGTTTTTGTTACTATGGCTCTGTAATCTAGGTTAAAATCAGGTATAGTGATACCACCAGCTTTATTTTTGTTGCTCAAAATGGTTTTTGATACTTGAGTTTTTTTCTCCTTCAAGTGAATTTTAGGATTTTTTTTTTTTGCTGTTTCTATGAAGAATGCCATTGGAATTTTGATGTGGATTGCAGTAAATGTGTAGATTGCTCTTGGTAAGATTGACATTTTCACAATATTGATTCTTCCAGTCCAAGAACAAGGAATGTCTTTCCATTTCCTAGTGTCTTCTGTAATTTCTGTCTTGAGTGTTCTAAAATTTTCATTTTAGAATTCCTTCACTTCCTTGGTTAGGTTTATTTCAAGGTACCTTTTAAAAATGCAATTGTGAATGGGAGAGATTCCCTGATTTCATCCTCAGCATTTTTGTTGTTAGCATAGGAAGGCTACTAATTTCCATGTGCTTATTTTGTATCCTGCTACATCGCTAAGTGTTTTATCAGCTCTAACAGTTTGCTGATAGAGTCTTTAGGGTCCTTATGTAAAGAATCATATCATCTGCAAATAATGATAATTTAATTCTTCCTTTTTAATGTATATCCCTTTTATGAGTGTCTTTTGCTTTATTGCTATAGCTAAGACTTCCTATGCTATATTAAATAAAAGTGGAGACAGTGGACACCCTTGTCTTGTTCCTGATTTTAGTGGAAAAGCTTCAGGTTTTTCCCCATTTAGTATTATGCTGGCTGTAGGTTTGTCGTAAATAACCTTTATTATGTTGAGACATGTTCCTTCTATTCCCAGTTTCTGTAGGACTTATATTATGAAGCGATGATGGATTTAATCAAATGCCTTTTCTGCATCTAATGAGATGATAATGTAATTTTTGTCCTTCAGTCCATTTATATAATGTATTACATTTACCAATTTGCATATGTTGAACCATCCCTGCATCTCTGGGATAAAGCCTACTTGATTGGGGCCAACGATCTTTTGGATATATTCTTGTATTCCATTTGCCAATATTTTGTTGAGAATTTTTGCATCTATGTTTATGAGGGAGATTGGTCTTTAATTTTCTTTTTCTGTTCATTTGAGACAAAGATCTTAAAAGCATCACTGGGTTGCCTTTACTATCCACAGCAGATTTATCATAAAATATTATAGAGACCCAAAGGCAGTGGTAAGATATCTTCAAAGAGCTGAGAGAAAAACAACCAGACACAATGAGCACAGCATATCAAAACCCGTGGGTGTTATAAAAACAGTGACTACAATGAAAGTTTTAGTGGAAAATACATTGAAATAAATAGAGATCTCAGATCAGAATTCTAACCATTTAGCTTTGGAAAATATGACAAAGTATATAAGCTAAACTAAAAAAAACTATGCTAAGAAATAAGAAAAATATGAGAATAATAAACATTACAATAGAGATAGACAAGTTAGAGAATGTAAAAACAATGCAGATGAATGAAAAGAAAATTTTATTTGAACTGATCAACAAAATTAACAAATACTTAGCTAGACCAATCAAGAAAAAGAAAGATTTGACATTACTAAATTCAGGAATGAAAGAGGACCTATTACTAATGAACTCAGAAATAAAATGATTATAAAGGAATGTGAAGAATATTCTTATGCTGACAACTCATATATAAAACTAAATGAAAAAAATTTATAAAGATCCACAAATTATTAAAACTAACAAGAAGAAATAGAATACATGAAAAGGCTTAAAACAAGTTGTGGTGGTTTGATTCAGGTGTCTCCAAAAACTTATGTGTTCTAAATGCTAGGTCCTCAGCTGGTGGCAATTTAGGAATAGAAGCCTCCTAGAGGTGGTGTATGGTTGGGGGTGGGCTTACGGGTGTTATAGCCAGCTTCCCCTTGCCAGTGTTTGGCATACTAGCCACCTGATGTTGGCCAGGAGGTGATGTCCACCCTCTGCCCATGCCATTATTTCCCCTGTCATCAATGTGCTTCCCCTAGAGTCTGTAAGCCAAAATAAACCCTTTCTTCCCACAAACTGTTCTTGATCAGGTGTCTTCTGCCAGAAATTTGAGGCTCAAAAACAGCTTCTGATTGATGGCTTCACTGATCATTTCTAGAAAAAAGTTAAATAAAAATGAACACTAGTCCTTTTCAAATTAATTTCAAAATAGGGAAGTGTTGCAGTTACCTGGGACAAAACACCTGACTAGAAGCAGCTTATGGGAGAAAAGGGTGTATTTCAGGATGACAGTTCTGAGGGGAAGCTTTATCACAACACAGAAGCTGGCTCACTTTATCACCCATCCATGATGTATTTATATAGAATAGTGACCAACAGCTGACTCTGAGCACACAGGCATGAACTTCACCTCGAGGTCTACCCCTAGGCTTAAAAATAATGACTTGTAATCTTATTATTTAATATCGCACCCTTAACCTCACTGAGTTTTCAGCTCTTCAAAATAGTCAATATTAAATGGTTCTCCTTGAGCCAGGAACATGGACAGGGGCTTGTCAGAGGCTCAGGCGTTATCTCTGCATTAGCTACAGATTGATGCACAGCTGGGTCTTCCCTGATCCTGTTCCTCCCTGGGTCCAGATACCATTCCCTGCCATGGAAGAGTGAAAATATGCACTGAGCA
The DNA here is from genome assembly GCA_036365145.1 of Orientallactaga sibirica. NCBI lineage: Eukaryota > Metazoa > Chordata > Mammalia > Rodentia > Dipodidae > Orientallactaga > Orientallactaga sibirica. Next base: position 12,892,179 of record JAEOAD010000036.1, read on the forward strand.
TTTCAGTGTGCCCAATACCCAAAAACCTTCATCATGATTTTATGAGGCAAGTCCTATCACTAACACTATTTTACACTTAAAAATAAAAAAAGTCCCACATTCACAGAGAAAGTAAATTACAGAGCCAGAATACAAGCCCATTTCTAGAACTAAAAATTCAAGGCTTCCTACCAGAACTAGACAGTATGATCCTGTTGCTGAAGACACCACATACTGTTGGCACAGGACACTGAGAAATCAAGCTGGAACTGAGCTGGAAGCCTCCTCCCTGGTGGCTAGCTGCCACAGTGCCAGGAAAGTATTCTGTTGGTTACTGGGGGAGAAAAGACATCAACCGTCTTAACAAGCAATGTGTCCTACAAACGACCCAACCAACCAGCCTGATGACATGTGCCCATGGGTGCAATAGTGTCACGTAAGTTGTGGAGGTCATCAATTGCTCTCTGATTGGATTTGAGGATGCTGGTGGGGGCGGGACTGGGGAGAATTCATGCCTGGTACAGAAAACTGAAAAAACCCTATGGTTTAGAAAAACATAGAGCCTAGATGGAAGCTACCACTGTTCTTTGACTAAATGGATATATTAATCCCATCAAATTGCCTTCTAAATGCATATGTTTATGCCTATTGATTAAAGCTGTTTTCATTTTTGGTTAGAGCAGCTTCTTTTGATGGTGGTGAATACTGTGGAGACCCAAGACTCACCAAAGTGACGTGAAGCAAAGAAAGCCCAGTGTTCAGCACTGGATGAGTCATCTCTATCTCCTCCACGAGGGCTCGGGGATGGTGGTGTTGCTCTCCCTATTAGCGAGAGAAGTTTCTCTCTATGGAGATGGTGGTAGGGCCTGAAGAGACTCCAAATTCATCGAAGTTGAAAATAAGAGGCTGCTGAGAGTTCAACACTAAATGAGACATCTAGCCGGGCAAGGTGGCACATGCCTTGAATCCCAGCACTCGGGAGGCAGAGGTAGGAGGATTGTCATGAGTTCGAGGCCAGCCTGAGACTACATAGTGAATTCCAGTCCAGGTCAACCTGAGCTAGAGCGAGACCCTACCTTGGGGAAAAAAAAACATCTAAACGAGACATCTACATCACAGCTCAGGGAACAATGCAGAAGAGGAGGTGGAAAGAGTGCAAGAGCCACAGGGTGAAAAGGAGTTCTTTGGGACACTGTTCTCTGGACATGAACTGACTGGTTTACTCATGACCTCACAGTGTTTGTCATGACCCCTGCAAGATCCACACAGTTCTGAGCCCATTAACATTTTGACATCGAAAACAGGATGACAAGAGGAATAAGATACCAAAATAGAAGATTGGTAATGGGATGGGAATATGATCAAATTTATAGTATGCTCATGCAGTAAAGTTTTCAATAAAAAAGTGTTTTAGTCAGGTGGTGTGGCACACATCTTGAGTCCCAGCTCTCAAGATGCAGAGATAGGAAGATCACTATTAGTTCAAGGCCAGCCTGAAACTATTTAGTGAATTCCAGGTCAGCCTGGGTTAGAGTGAGACCCTAACTCAAAAAACCAAAACAAAATGTTTGCATAGCCTTGGGCTGGAGAGATGGCTTAGTGGTTAAGGTGCCTGCCTCCTAAGCCTAAGAATGCCGGTTCCAATCTCCAGCAGTTCCAATCTCCAGGTCCCATGTTTAGCCAGATGCAAAGCAACGCAAGGGTGCAATGCTGCACTTGACCACGAGGGGGCGGATGCATCTAGATTTTGTTCGCAGCAGCTGAGAGGCTGCTGGCGCGCCCATCTCATCTGTTTTCCTCTTCTTCTCTCTCTCTCTCTCTCTCTCTCTGTGTCTCTCTTCAAAAAAAAAAAAAAAAAAAAGCATAGCCTTTACATTTTTGTGAAGTAAATGCAGCAAAGATTTTGAAAAAAAGGATAAAATACAAGACTGAATGAATATGGTCTCTCAATTCTCAGTTTTATAAGGAGACTTATAGCTTTAGTCTGTTACTGCTATAGCCAGATTTTAAATAAACAATGTGCATCAGATGGATTAACCTTTTGGAAGATGGGGCTAACAAAAAAAAAAGTGTAAACTTTTCATTAATGTATTGTAGTGGTTTGAATGTGAATGTATGTTTGATTCAGGTCTCCCTCATAAACTTATTATGTGTTCTGAATACTAGGTCCCCAGCTGGTGGGAATTTGGGAATTGAAGCCTCCTGGAGGCAGTATATTGTTGGGGGTGGGCTTATGGGTGTTATAGCCAGCTCCCCCTTGTCAGTGTTTGTCACACTCTCCTGATGCTACTGTCCATCTGATGCTGGCCAGAAGGTTATCTCAACCCTCTTTGCTCATGCCATAGTTTTCCCCTGCCATCATGGAGTTTCCCCTTGAGTCTATAAGCCAAAATAAATCCTTTCTTCCTGTAAGCTGCTCTTGGTTGGGTTCTCTATGCCAGCAACGTGAAGCCAACTGCAACAATGTATGTCCCCCATAGCCTCAAGTCATTTTGATTAATGTTAAACTTCTTACTTATGTCTCCAGCAGTCAGCTGGAGGAGGTGTCACCGGGGCAGATCTTGTAGTCCTGTCCTAAGGTGTGTTCAGTGTTAGTAAGAGCTCTGGCTCTTGGTGTTTGCTGGCTGTTTGTGGTATATCTTGGAAGTGAGCCAGCTTCTTCCACCATTTGTAGATTCTGTCAGCCTGAAATAAACCCTTCCTTCCCATAAGCTGTTTCTGGTCAAGTTTTTGTCTCAGAAATGAAGAGTAACTGCAACAGTGAACTTGGTATTGAGACGTGTGGTCATTGCTGAGATTAATCTGATCATGTGGGTTTTGGTCTTTTAGAATATTATTGTGGAAACATGTGGAAGGATTTGGTAGTTTGCGCTGCAGAAGCCTTGCAGTGCTATATGCAGAGTTTGATGGGCTATTCTGGTGAGAGTTTGAAAATGCTAAATGCAGAGAGCATTGTGGATTATGAAGGCTTGGCTTATGAATTCTGAAAGTGGAAAAGGCGAACTATATTGGAACTGGATTACTGGCAGAAAGTCTGGCTATGTTCTTTTGTCCATGCCCTAAGTGTTTGCTCAAGGTTGAATTTAAAATAATGGACTGGAGCTAGAGAGATAGCGTAGCAGTTAAGGTGCTTGCCTGTGACACTTAAGGACCCAGGCTCAACTCCCCAGAACCTACACAAGCAGGATGCACAAGATGGCATATCTGCACAGGTGGCACATTTACACAAAGTCTGAAGTTCATTTTCAGTGGCTAAGGCCCTGGTACACCAATTCTCTCTCTCTCTCTCTTTCATTCTCTCTCTCATAAATAAAAAGCAATAGGCTAGTGTGCTCAGTGGAAGATATTGAATAGAAAGATGAAAAATATAGGGTTTATCACACGAAAAAAAAATCAAGCAAGGTTGGAGTTAACGAAAAAGAGTCTGGTTTTAGATTATGAAGCTGCAATTGTTAAGTTTTTACCAGCACTAAGGGTGAGCCAATTGCTTTGGGACAATGGAAAAAGATGCCTGAGGATGAAACCCACCCATTGAAGGCTCAAATGAATAAGAATACAAGTTCTTTTGCAAGGAGGAGGCTTGAAGGAAGAATTCTAGAGAAGTTCCCTGCTCTTCAAGGTCAAGATTTATTCCCCCTGTATTAACAAATGTGGTAGCTGACCTGGTATGGCTAAGACTATAAAGAAAGGGTCATTATTAGATGCATTACACTTTTTTTGTTTTTGTTGTTTTTATAAATGGCTCATGATTTTTCTGTGAGCAAAGTGAAACTGGGTTGAAATCTCTGTGTGGAAATCCAGTAAGGTCACTGTATAAAGGTGAACCAGAGCCACTGAGATGTGGCATGTGAATCAGGGTTGTTGAAATTTCTGGGTGGAGGCCCAGTAAAGCCATTGTATGAAGATGAACTGGTTCTAGCCATGATGGTCAAAATATAGCATATACATGTATGAAATTGTCAAAAATTAAAATTAGATAATGTATGTACATGAAGGAAGGAGTGAAAAATGTGCAAGGACTGGAAAGCTCTTCCAAAACTGGTTTGCTAATCTTGATCACAGTTTGGTGAGGCATCTTTGCTCAGAGGCAGGCATGAAAAGATTGGTAGACTCATGTGGCCTTTATGGAGAACTGAGTCATCTGGAGATGAGTCTCCACCAAAGCAATAGCAGAGTCTTCCTATCACCTCTGAAAGCTCAGTCCAGTGTTGGGGGAAGAAGAACAAGTGATATACAGAAAACTAATGAGAATAAAACCTCATTTTGGAATTCTCTTTCTCCTTGACCCCTGTATTTTCCACTTGTTACAGTATTGTTCTGAATTTATACATAGTGAAAACCAAAGAAATAGGATACATACTTCAGAGCTTTATATGACAAAATTTCCCTTGAAAGCTGGTGGGGGGAAATATCAAATTCCAACCTGATTTTTTTTTTTTTAGTAAGCAAGATTTCTTAGATTTTGAAGGTTAAAACAAGTACAAGCATTTACTCACACAGTTTGTGGCAGTCATGTAAGAATGAAATTTTTGTTCAAGGACTTTGCCATATGGATGTTTTGCCACTGGAGTTGACTGCTCAGTCTTACAGTGACTTACTATCATATTGTTTGACCGATGACCTTGATGACATTTCTTGCCCACACTGGAGACTACCTGTATTTCTAGCCATCACCTCATTATGATCAGTGTTTGCACTCACTGTGACAATGTCCGTGCATCACCCGCTTAAGCAATGCCACAGTGCTATTACTCTAGGACATTGAGCGGGGTGGGCTCAGACACAGCTTTCCCCCTTTCCCTCATTTATATAATATTTTTTAAATTTATTGCATGAGTATGTGTGCCACAACATGTTTGTGGAGATCAGAGGGCAACTTTGCAACTTTGTGGTGTCTGGGTTCCACCTTCTTTGAGACAGGGCCTCTTCGTGCTGCAAATGAACTGCCAGGCTGCAAACAAAGATCAAAGGAGCTGGTCAAGAACCTCAGATTCACCTGGCTCAGCTTCCTGTTGTCATAGACACATTGGGGTCCCAGATGCATGTATCACTTTTCATCAGGGTTCATGTGGGTGCTGGGGAATTGAACCCTGGCCAGCAGGCTTTGCAAGCAAGTGCCCATACCCACTGACCAATCTCCCTAGCCCTTTCCCCTTCTTAAAAATATGATAAGCACTTTTTTTTTTTAATTTGAGAGACAGAAAAGAAGAAGCAGAGAGAGAATGGGTGCGCCAGGGCTTCTCAGCTGCTGTGAATGAATTCCAGACCGTGTGCCCCCTTGTGCACATGTGCCACATTGTGCGCTTGCATCACTTTTTGTGTCTGGCTAAATGTGGGGCCCTGAGATTTGAATAGGCATTCTTAGGCTTCGCAGGCAGGTGCCTTAACCACTAAGCCATCTCTCCAGCTTGACAAGCACTTTTTATGTTCCCTTTCCTCTTCCCCTTTCATCTTTTGAGAATGTGTCAGGAAATAGGTGGTTTAGAGTGAGCAACTGAAAGGATGAAGAGGGTGAGAGTCACACAGAGCTGGCTTGTTTGTGCTTGATCACAAAGTATGCCACTAGCCAGGCTGCTATTAAGCATCCTTTTGACAAGAAAACTTCATGGAAGATCCAGCTGACAGATTAAAGGAATTCAAGAAACAGGACAACAGAGGTGACACTCTGGCATCCTGGCCCTGAAGTTGAATGCCCCATCATGCTAAAAAGACATACTGGACATAATTGGCAGAGTATGACTTTGTTCCTGCTTGGCTAAAGTTTTCAGCACCATAGTCAGCACAGAGAGCACCTATCTCATGGAGAAGGTAGACTTGGAATAAACCATTGTTGATACAATGGCTCTGATGGGTTTTTTTCAACAATGAACCTCTATGCACTAGGAGATTCTTGGCACCAACCCTCCCTGTTCCACCAGATTCTGTGGACTCTGGTGTCCTAAGGGAACTTATGCTGGAACCTGTATGATTGGCATGGACCTTTCTCAGGTCACAAGGAGATGAGCCAACATAGAGGAGGTAACACAGGGAACCAGTGACCCTGGAATGGCAGCTCCACTCCCATAACGGGTATTACTTTCTACCTTTATGGCAGAAAAGTTGCAGTTTAAATCCGGACGCCGGTAAGCAGACTTGGCCATGCAGACCTATTAGAACCCATCTGGAGTGTAGAAAAGCCTACCTAGTGACAATCAACCACCCGAGACATTAGTCATCAAAAAAGTTTCCAAAGAGCATCCTGCTATTGCCTTCTCTTTTACATTCACCTTGCCAGAACTATACAGTGCAAATGGGAACAGTTAGCCATGGTCCCAGTGTCTATAAAAACCTGGTTCCTAAGCCTGCCACATCTCCTTCTAGGCCCAAAGCATGGAAAGCTAACCGCATGGAGCACACATCAGAATCCCCCTCCGCTAGCCAGCAGTCTGCTTTTACCAATCCATCCTCGGTTCCCAAATCATGGCACTGGCTGCTGCTGCAGTTCCAAGCTCTCCCAAAGGCATGACCTCTCCAACTGAGGTCAGCCCCTCCTGTTCCTGAAGGCTTTGACACTTCTCAGAGAACAGACTTGACAAGGAGGGTTTAATAGACAACAACACACCTGACCAAAGGAAAATGGGAAAGAAGACTGTTTCCCAAATGGTCTTTCTCTCTCCACTGTGGAAGAAGGGTGGGGTGTGCACACACTTTGTGGAAACATGGATTACTGAACACAATGGGATGACCGTGACAGGAGTACCTTGAAAATGATGAGAGCTGCCTTCCTTTCACCCAGGATGAACTCAGAGACTTCCACGTGAAAATGGAGCAGCTGCAAAGAAATGGCATTGGAAAGAATGGCTTCCAGCTGCCCAACAGCCCCAGCCTGTTAGCCCCACCTCCATTCTGAGAAGAGCACTCGCAAAGCTGAGTTGGAAGAGCCATCTCTCCAGCCCAGGACTCAAATGGAATCAAGTAGGAGGGAAACATCAGAGGACGACGTCTGGAAGTAGGCATATAAATATGCTTGCAAGGTCCTCTGACCCAGTAAGCTCAGCTTGTGTGTCTATAGAATAGTTTTTAAAAGAAATGACTCCTACCTCGAAAAACCAAAAAAAAAAAAAAAAAAAAAAAAAGAAAAAGAAATGACTCCTTTCCTTCTTTTATGTGGTTGAATATGATGTGCACAGGGAAATAATCATGTCAGAGAGAGAGAGAGAGAGGGAGAATGAAATGCTTACCTTTCTTTGTTCTCATTGCCTGTTTTCTGCTTGTTCAAGTTTGCGTGGTGGGATTTTTTAAAGTACATACACAGTTCAATGGTGATGCACACACAGGAGCTGCCAGGGCAGAGATGCAGAGAGGAGTCTCTGGTCTTCTCAGTGACTTCTACTACCAGCCCCTGGGCACTCACCTCTGTGCTCATGCAGTCAATGTCAATGATAAAGGACTATTGAAGTTACAGTTGTATTAAATCAATGCTAATAATATGAATATTTTAGTTTATTTTAGGCTGCTTGGGTAATTTAGCACTTAACCAAGCATATGTGGTTGTTTTGTTTTTGTTTTTCATTTGAGGATACAGCTGTAAAATATTTGAATATAGGAAATGTTATTCTTGTGGTGTGTGTGTGGGGGGGGGTAGGGTCTCACTCTAGATCAGGATGACCTGAAACTCACTCTGTAGTCCAAGGCTGGCCTCAAATTCACCATTATCCTTCTACCTCTGCCTTCAAGTGCTGGGATTAAAGGCATGCACCTCCACACCTGGATGGAAATGTTATTCTTGCAGACTGGATATTCAAAGTGAATTGTAAAATATAATTTTTGTGATATTTCAAAGGTCAAGATTATTTTGATAACATTATTTACAAATTAGAAGATAGGTTTATCCTATTAAAAGATCATGGGTGGGGCTGGAGAAATGGCCTAGCAGTGAAGGCACCTGCCTCCTAAGCCTAAGAACACTGGTTCCAATCTCCAGCAGTTCCAATCTCCAGGTCCCACGTTTAGCCAGATGCAAAGTGACCCAAGGGCGCAATGCTGCACTTGACCATAAGGAGGTGCACTCATCTGGATTTCATTCACAGCAGCTGAGAGGCTGCTGGTGTGCCCATCTCTATCTGTTTTCCTCTCCCTCTCTCTCTGTCTCTCTCCAAAAAAAAAAAAAAAAAAAAAAAAAAAAAAAGAACATGGCTGGGAAGGTCTAATGCCCTCGGAGAGAAGCTATGACTGTTTGGCTAAATGGATATATTATGCTCATCAAATTGCCCTCTAAATATTTATGTTTATGCCCAGAGATTAGTGACTACTCTCACCTTTGGTCAGAGAGGCTAGAGAGACTCAAAAGTCGTCACAGTGCTGAGAATAAGTGATTGTTGAGTGACCAGTGATAAATGAGACAGCTCTATCATCCCACTCATGGATCAGGAGCATTGTGGAAGAGAGGGCGGAAGGAACACCAGAGCCTGAGAGTGGGAGGAACTTTGGAATACTGTCTCCAGATGTGACATGCACATTGCATTAGCTACAAATTTCCCTCTTATCGCTGCTTATGCTGCATCCTATAACTTGGGATATTTGATTTAGTTCTTTTTTTGTCTTGAAATATTTTCTTGTTTCCCATGTGATTTCTTCTTTAACCTATTGATTAAAAGCATGTGTAATTTCCATGTATTTGAGGCTTTTCCCCCATTTTACTTCTACTACTAATTTCTAGTTTTATTCCATTGTGAATGGACAGGGCATGTTGTATGGATTAAATCTTCTTAAATTGTTAAGACCAGGTTTGGTGTCTCATGGAGAATGTTCCGTGTGCATCTGAGAAGAATGAACATTTTACTCTTGTTGAATGGATGTTGTTTATATGTTAGTTCTACTTGATCTATATTGTTGTTCATTGTTGGAGACCACTGTCATGCCTAAACGGCCCCTGCAAGCTGATCATGTGCACAGCACCCCACACCAAGAATGCCTTCATGGCAAGGGTTGCTTAGGCATGTGTGCAGAGACAGATGAAGGAATTCAGTCACCCTTATCCCAAATTCGTTGAAGAAGTTGAATCTCAATGGCAGGCCCTATGCTCTGTTTACCCCAGCTAATCCCTTCCTAACAAACTTGTTATTTAAAAACCACTTATCATAAATTAAGGAAGTTCTCTCAAGATGGGCTATATTATGTCAAGGTCATTATTTGTGATGCATACATATGCTATGCATGGTTAAGATTAAGAATAAAAACATGGGGGCTGGAGAGATGGCTTAGCAGCTAAGGCACCTGCCTGCTAAGCCTAAGAATGCTGGTTCCAATGTCCAGTGGTTCCAATCTCCAGGTCCCACGTTTCAGCCAGATGCAATGTGAGGCAAGGGTGCAATGCCGCACTTGCCCACAAGGGGGCGCACACATCTGGATTTCGTTCACAGCAGCTGAGAGACTGCTGTGCACCCATCTCTGTCTCCCTCTCCCTCTCTGTCTGTCTCTCTCTGTCTCTCCAAAAATAAATAAAAAAATAATAATAAAAATTTTTTAAAAAAGAATAAAAACATGGTAGGCTAAGATTTAGCACCTGTGATCCCACTTGGGACAGAGCACGCTCTTTTCCCCCACTTTTCAGTGTTGTGAGTTTCTTCTGGCCACAGCAGTTCATATTCTCTGTTTATTGATCTTCTATTATTAATCTTTTAATTATATGTTTATAAATATTATGTATCCTTGATGAATTTACTTAAAAAATTTTTTTTACAAAGAGAGACAGAGAGAAAGAATTGATACACCAGAGCCTCAGCCATTGCAATCAAACTCCAGATACTTGTGCCACCTAGTGGGCATGTGCGACCTTGCACTTGCCTCACCTTTGTGCATCTGGCTAATGTGGGATCTGGACAGTTGAACATGGGTCCTTAGGCTTTGCAGGTAAGCGCCTTAACAGCTAAGCCATCTCTCCAGTCCTGAATTTTATTTTTTAATCATTGCATAATGTCCTTTCCTATCTTGTATAGCAGTCCTTACTTAAACTCTATTGTGTCTGCTATTAGTATTGGACTCTTGGGACAGGAGAGATGGCTTAGTGGTTAAGTCTTTTGCCAATTCCACAGGGTCCACATAAACCAGATACACAAAGCAATGCATGCATCTGGAGATCATTTGCAGTGGCTGGAGGCCCTTGCCTGCCCATTCTCTCTCTCCTCACCCCCTCTTTCTCAAATAAATAAATTAAATTTAAATTTAAAAAATTAGTATCTGCACTCTTATTCTCTACAGTAGGTATTTTATCCATTAATAGCATCATGTTCTTCAGAGAAGAGTAGAATGAAGTCACAATTTTAAGTTGATTTCCCACATATGACAATTCTGATGAAGAAATTAGGTAATTTTATGAAAAAATTTAAAATAATGCCATATTGAATAAAATATATTCTTTAGTAAAATACTAGTTTCACAGGTTAATATTGTGTAATATATAACTGTGATTCATAGTCTGAATGACCTGCTTGGAAGAGGAATGAAGAGATGACACTGGTGTTCAGTGCTGCTTTCAGAGCTGCTGGGAGAGATCCAAACACATTATTTTTTCAAATTAAAACACTCTATTCATGTCCAGAACTCAAAAACTCATTTCTCCATAAAGGTCAAGAAATGCAAACAGTGCTTCAATCGAATTATTAAGCCAGCTGTCAGTCACTAGCAGGGACAGAGGCAGGAAGACATTTAGAGGCAGGAAACCAGTTGAATTAGCATAATGGGGTGTTTGCCTCTCTAATCCGGATCTCCTCTTTTAGAATATTTCATTTATGGCTGGAAGAATGATGTCAAGTAGGTATCTATAATGTCCTTTTACTGTAGATGGATTTTTTTTCAATAGCAAATTCAGCAAATAAGACTCCAGTTCACCAAGATGTATTTCATTGGGGTCAAAATCTGCATTAATCTGTAAGTCCACATTCTAGAGTAGACCCTGCAGCAAGATCAAAGCCTAAGATAAACACCAGATCTCATGTGCTCTGCTTATTAGTTTTGGCATGGGAAGGGCTAGTCTACAAAAACAAAAACAAAACAAAACAAAAAAACTGGTTCTGGTCCTGAACACATTTCTACTAATTAGGGTCAGCTTCAGAAGTTCCAAGACAACTAGGGTGGCAGATTGGACATGACTGTTGCTAGTCATGAATGAGGAAGTCACCTGCCACTGCTCTCAAAACATCACTACTCTTGTTTTTCCTCTGTAACTTTGGTGGTTTTGCTTTACCTTGCTAGTCTCTAGCTTATTAGCTGCAAAATAGGATACCCAAGGGGAGTTGCAGTTGTAGCTAGAGGTGGTTTGTATACTGTTTGTTCATTGTTTGCTATTTTCTCTCATTTTATTGAAATAAAAATTGTAAATTATTATAAAAATTAAAATGTTATTTATTATATAATTTCCTAGAATTCACTTGCAGCAAATTTACAACAAATATTTTTCTATTCTTTTTTGAGGCAATCCAGCCTCAAATTCACTATGTAGTGAAGGATGACCTTGAACTTCTGATTCTTCTGCCTCCACCTCCCAAGGGCTAGGGTTACAGGGACACATTCTACCTCATTTGGTTCATTCATGTGGTGGTTGGGATCAAACCCAAGCCATTCTAGTTAAGCACTCTACCAACTGAACTATACTCCCAGCCCTTTTTTGTATGTTTTTGGAGATATACTCAAGGCCTGTGGTAGTTTAAATGAAATGTCTTCCATAGCCTCGTGCATTTTTTTAATTTATTTGAGCAAGAGAGAAAGAGAGAGATACAGAAATAGGCAGGTAGAGAGAGAGAGAAAATGGGCATGCCAGGGCCTCCAGCCACTGCAAATGAACTTCAGATGCATGTGCCCCCTTGGGCTTCTGGCTTATGTGGGTCCTGGAGAATCAAGCCTCGGACCAGGATCTTTAGGCTTCACAGGCAAGTGTTTAACTACTAAGCCATCTCTCCAGACTGCCTCATGCATTTTGAATACTTGGTCCCCAGCTAGTGGCAATTTGGGAGGCAGAACCTTACTGAAGAAAGTATGTTGCTGGGGGTGGGATTATGAAGATCATAGCCTAGTTCCCCTTGCCAGTAGGAGCTCAGTTCAGCTTAGTTTTACTGCTTTCTGCCAGCTGCTGTGGAAAGATATGACAGCCTCTCTTATCTTTTTCCTGCATGACAAAACTTTCCCTAGAGACTGTAAGACAAAATAAACCCTGTCCTCCTATCAGCTACTTTCAGTCAGGTGTTTTGTCCAAACAATGAGAAGGTGGCTACAAGAGAAGTGGTACAGAGAAGTGAGTCTGTTGCTGCTAGATTCCTGGCCATGTCTTTTGGAACTGGTTTGCAGGAAGAATCTGGAAGGATTTGGGGCTTTGGACTAAGAGATGCCTTGCAATGCTTAAGCAGAGTTTGATGTACCATTCTGGTGAAAGTTTGAAAGACCTAACTGCCAAGAAAGAACTGTGGACTGTGGAGGCTACGCTAACAAGGGGAAAAAGAGGAGTTTCTTGAAAATGGGATAGGTGCAGTTTGTGTGAGAGGCCCATGTCCTGAGAACTTCAGCAAGGTTGAATTTAACAGTAATGGAGGGCTGGAGAGAAAGCTTAGCAGTTAAGGCGCCTGCCTGCTAGGCCTAAGAATACCCCTTCGATTCTCCAGGTCCCATGTTTAGCCAGGCACAGTGACACAAGGGTGAAATGATGCACTTGCCCACAAGGGGCACATGCATCTGGAGTTCACTCACAGTGGCTGAGAGGGCACTGGCGTGTCCATTCTCTCTCTCTCTTTCTCTCTGTTTCTCAAAAAAAAAAAAAAAAAAAAAGTAATTGACTAAGAAGTGTGAGCAAATTCAAATCCTAAGGACAGAGATGGCAAGTTTCAGTTGTGATTGAGAGATTACCACCATTGAGATTGGGCCAGCTGATCTGCATTGGGACAGAGACAGGAATGCTGACCCTTGAAAGGAGAGGCCATAAGGAAGAATGCTAAAGGACTATCTTGGCTCCTCAAAATTGGTTTTATCCCTTCTTCTCTGGATTAACAAATTTGGGATCCTTTGCCCACCTGGTACTACTTTTGGAAGCATGACAAATGCAGAAAAAAGAGTGTAATTGGATGTGCATTGTTTTTTGGAGGTAGCCCCTAGGCTATCAGGAGCAGGGTTACAGACCCAGCATGTAGACTGTGGGTGCAGGGAGGAGAGGAAGCATGGGTTGCGATGGATAGTCCAGGATTTTGGTGATGCCAGTTCTGTGGGATGGCTGCTGTGGACAGTTGCTTACTTAGAATGGATTTTATTCACCTGGGCTATAAGCTGCTAGCCCAGCTGGAGGGGAGGAATTTGGACCCTAGAGATTTTGGTCTTGGGTCCCACATGGTGGACATGAAGCTGCTGATTTTTGTGTCTTCCATTGGTCCAGTCCTTCCTTGTTATGCCTTCTTTTTGCAATTAGAATTATGGATTGGAAATATTTAACTTGTGTTTTGATTTTATAGAGCTCCCTGTCTTGAGCATCAGATGAGACCTTGGACTTTGGACTTTTAAATGGTACTGGGAGAGATAAAGACTATGGGGTCTTTTGAAGTTGTACTAAAAGTATTTTACATCATGAGATGGCTCTGATCTGTGGGGACCAGGATCAGAATGTGGTGGTTTAAATTAGAAGTCCCCCATAACCTCATGAGTTTTGAAAACTTGGCCCTCAGTTGGTGGCAATTTGAAAGGTGGACTCTTTCTGGGGGAAGTGTGTTGCTGGGGGCAGGTTTAAGGGTATTATAGCTCTGTTCCCCTTGTCAGTAGGACCTCATCTCAGCTCATCTCAGCTCACTTGTTGCTTTATGCCACCTGCTGTGACAAGATGTGATGCCCAGCCTCTGCTGTGATGAAAGGATAGCCTAGAGGAAAGGCTACAGTCTCAGACTGCCATGAGATATAACCTGTATGGGCTTTGCTCTGCTTCCCATCCTGGAGCCAAGCTATTCCTTTACCCACAATGTGGGCTTATTCTAAAACTTCCCTCCTAACAGCTTTAGCATCAAACTATACATAAATCTATAACAACAAGCTACACATATTGGTGCAGTATGTTGCCCAAGAGGGTCTAAAGATGGGAGGCATGTTTTTCTTATGAGCCCCTTATGTGTATTTGAGCTCAGAAGACTCATTTCTTGGCAAAGTACCAAAATGTCACATTACAGAGTTATGTCAGATGTTCTAAAAGACAAGTGTTATTTTTTCCACATTTACCTCAGTCTGTCTTTTTTAATGACTAATTTTTGAAGTGAGGACAGAAAAAGAAAGTCCTTGATAATTAATGACCAAAATTTTCTCAAATGACAACTATAGTGTTGATTATATAGCTTAATCATAATTTATACTTTAATGCAATAATTAAAAACCCCTTCCCCCTCACTATATTCCGAGTACTTATGGAAATAAAAAAGAAGATCCTAGGATAGTTTGATTAAAGGAGGGATTGAGGGCTGGAGAGATGACTTGGCAGTTAAGTTGCTTTCCTGAAAAGCCTATGGATCCATGTTCAACTCTCCAGTTCCCAGTAAGCCAGATGCACGAAGGTGAGGCAAGTGCAAGGTCGCACATGCCCACTAGGTGGCAAAAGCATCTGGAGTTGGATTTTGTGGCTGAGGGCCTGGAATGCCAATTCTCTCTTACTCTCTCTCTCTGTCTCTCTTTCTCTCTAAAATAAAGGAGGGACTGACCAGCCATAGAAGAAAATATCTCAGAACCCTCTGCAATAGAAGTTTGAAAGCCTATTTTCCAGAATGGGCATAGTAAAAAGCTCCAGTTCTGACTTTGGGTCTATGTCTTCATCCAGTACAAATTCCCTGACTGGTATGGGTAGAATCAAGGACAAGTTATTCTTAGAGAGGAATAATTGTGAAGTGGGACAGCCTCCCCCAATGAAGCTCCAAAAATCCATCTTTAATTGTTCAAGGATGGCTACCATAGGCATGAGGGTGAACTGAGTAGAGAAAAGGGAATGTCATCAACTATCCTACCATTCCAATATGGTGGATATTTCAATTTTGTTTTAAAAAGTTCCTTAGATGAAGTGCTGGTAATTTTCATTGGTTAAAGAGGCTCTAGACAGAGTGCCAGTTGATGGGAGAAAAGCCTGGGAAGAACGAATATGTATCCTTGGTTAGGGGACCCAGATTACAAATTCCCAAGCATCATTTTTTTTTAATATACAGAATGGAGACTAGCTAGTCATGATTGTACCATCTCTGTACCAGGTGGCAGAGTTAATATTTAGACCTGAGTTATCAGTACCATCCTTAGCCATCAGCCAGTGCTGTAGTTATGAAGATGATCAGGCAGTGACCTGTGGCTCTTAATTACACCTGCCAAGCCACATGATTGCATCGCCTGTCAATTTACACTTACCTTTCAACACAGTCGAAAGCAGTAAATTTCTCTAACAACTGAGTTAGGGTGCTGAGTAATTAGTTACTTAATCTCAGTTTTGGAACAGTACATTTCTTTTAAAGCCAAAGAGATGAATCCCAGTGATAATTCTTCATTAAGCTAGCATTCCACAATTAGGGCGTGATCCGGAATTGCTGCACAGGGGCAAGGGTGGAGATTGTTTGATTAACAATTAGCTCCAGTCTTTCAACCTGTGTTTCTTTTTTTCTGCTGGCTTTCCATCTTCCCATCTATAGACCATAGACTACGAACCCTTCTTGTACCCATGAACCAGTGATGCCAACAGTCCATGCACTCAGACATCCAGGAGAAACCAGATCATGTAATGTCACACTTGAGAGAATACCACAGAGTGTCAGCAAATACCCGGGATGTAGGAATCCTTCTGAGTCAAAGGGTGAGGATGCAGCACTGAGTGGGCTCATCCTATTTTACCTTACAGAATCCCTCCACTTCCAGCTTCCACAACTCCCCATCCATCACTGCCTTACAGGGGTATGTTGAAGGAACCTGTAATTTGGAGGATATAGGGAAGTTTGAGCATCATATTTGGACTAGAGCATTCATTATTTCACCCCATGTCATGGGGTTAAACATGCCTTGAATCTGTCTCCTAAAATTTTACCAATTAAATGGTTTTTGTTTTAATTTCCATTTTGGTAGAACCCACAAGTCATGGTCTGAAGAGTATCAGGTCTGGCTACCAAAACAGAAACATTGCAGCATCAGAAATAACATAAGGGTGGTCTACCAGGTCTCTCCGGGCTTCAGCTTGGGACTACATGCTATCTCATTTACTCCCAAACTCAGCTCGCATCCCCAGGAATACAAATTTTAGGCACAAGAGGTACTCAAATGCATCCTTAACATAAGAGTCAGGCTATATATTAGTATGTAGACAGTCAACCTCTATACCCTGCCTTTCCCATGTGCATTATTATTTGAAGAGCATGGACTACAACAGTTATCTGTATACCCACCTGACCATCACTTTGCTTTTTCTTTTTCTCTCTCGTGTGTGTGTGTGTGTGTGTGTGTGTGTGTGTGTGTAAATGGGTATGGGTGCATGTGTTCCATTCTGCACATGCGGAGGTCCAAGAACAAATGAAAGCTGTGTTTGCTCCATCTTGAAGCAGGGTCTTTTGCTGCTGCAAATGAATGTGGCCTGAGAATTTCAAGTCGCTTGGCTGTAGCTCCCACTGTCATAGGCATGCTGGGATCACAGACTCTTGCACCACTGTTCACCCAGCTTTATCTGGGGAATCAAACCTAGGTGGAAAGGCTTTATAC
Organism: Orientallactaga sibirica; assembly: GCA_036365145.1. Taxonomy (NCBI): domain Eukaryota; kingdom Metazoa; phylum Chordata; class Mammalia; order Rodentia; family Dipodidae; genus Orientallactaga; species Orientallactaga sibirica. The sequence goes on from JAEOAD010000036.1 coordinate 12,908,871, forward strand.
ACAAGCACTTTTAATCACTAAACCATCTCCCACTCCCCGACCCTTAATCATTTTTCTATTTACACAAATATATGTTTTATGTAGATTTTTCTGGGCTCATTATTCACTGATGTCTTGTTCTAAAAAATACCACATCTTGGAGCCATATGTGAGTCAGTCCCATCTTAATGATGACATAATACTCCAAAGTGAGGGTGCCACATAATTCCCAATTGAAGTAAGCCTAAGCTGTTTTCTTGTGTCTCTTGCTTGCTTTTTTTCCTTTCTTCCCTTACTACAGATAGATCCATACTTCCTGCTGTATTCATCTTTATATTGAGACCCAAGTGTTTCTGTAGGACAGCTTCTTAAAATAGGAATAGCTGACCCAAACATTTCAATATTGATAGCTGTGGTGAAATTGCCTTCTAGTATGATCGGACCAATTAATAGTTTCTTGTTACCATTGAAAATCATAACTGTCAGCCAGGCGTGGTGGCGCACGCCTTTAATCCCAGCACTCGGAAGGCAGAGGAAGGAGGATCACAGTGACTTGAAGGCCACCCTGAGACTACATAGTGAATTCCGGGTCAGCCTGGACCAAAGTGAAACCCTACCTCGAAAAACCAAAAAAAAAAAAAAAAAAAAGTGAAAATCATAACTGTCTTGGATTTGAGAACTTGATGATCAAGACCTATTTTACCACATGTCCATATCCTAAAGACAGACTTGGTGTCCCTGCACCCCAGTGTGGTCACAGTGAATAAATCTCCTTTCTCTGCTTGTCATCACTTGTCTCTGTAATTGAAATATGGATACAGATGGCCAAGCACAGCTGGTTGAGGTTGCTGGAACCCATGCTTTGACCCTAAAATCTCCCTTTACATGATGGAACAAATCAATCAATTTACTGGTATAGAAGATGCTCGTGATCTCAGCATAAATCCTGGATTCAGGGTGTCTCACTGCAGTTCTGGAGCCAGCTGAACAGTCATTTAGCATTTTATATCTGTGTTCATACTGGGGTCAGCATATAAGTTCTTCAATGCTGTCTTCAGCTGCTTTGAAGAATTGTAGAGGAGGCGCCACGTTTTCCTATTCCTGTAAGATTTCTAACAGGAGAACTATTTGCATGAAGGTTTGACAGATTTCACATGTAAATCTTGGGATCTAGTGAGCTAGGAGATGACCTTCGAAGATTTTCCATTCCTTTGGAGATACTGATCTATTAAGACTTCTAATATCTCTAAAAGTAAATTTCAATAAGTTATATTTTCTAAAAAGTCTTATCTAGTTTTAAAATTTTATTGACATATAGTTGTATATGTCCCTTTAGAAAATTTAAAACACTCATTTATTATCTGTACCCTTACCATGTGTAATGTGTTTTTTTTGCAAAATTTTTTATTGATCATTTCAAAGACTATTTTTGTCTTATTGATCAAGTCTACTGCCTTTTTTGTCTTTTATCTCAAGACTGCTTTACTCTATCCCACTTCCTTTGGTTTTATTTGGATGTTTTTGTCTAACTTTTGGAATAAAACATTCAGTTCATTTATTTTTAAAATATTTTATATTTATTTATTTACTTGAGAGAGAGAGAGAGAGAGAGAGAGTGAGAATGGGCACACCAGGGCCTCCAGCCACTGCAAATGAACTCCAGACGCATGCACCCCCTTGTGCATCTGGCTAATGTGGACCCTGGAGAATTGAACCTGATTTCTTTGGTTTTGCAGGAAAATGCCTTAACCATTAAGCCATCCCTCCAGCCCAGTTCATTTATTTTTAATCTTTTCCCTAATATATACATTTAAAACAAAACATTCTCCTTCAAACACATCTTAGTTGATATGTGACATAATATTCCCATTGTTTATTTCTGGTTTGCAATTTCTACCTGATTTTTCCCCCCACAGGGACACTTTTACTCAGAAGGATTAAAACTGCACATTGGCTAGAGTTTAGTTTTCCTATCCTTAGGTGTTTGTTACACTGCAAATAATGGGCTCCACAGATCTCATCCTACCCTTAGCACATCATCTGAGTTCTCTGGTTATAGCTTGCACCTAATGGGGTTTCAATCTGAAGAATAAATATGATGCTACGGGGCTCTTGAACTTAAAATTTGGCTTCAAAAATATTTGCTACTTCTGCTTATGGCTCCCATCTTCAATGCATCATGTAAAAATGAAAGTTTCACAGACTAATCCTAAACTATGGAATGATATTTTCTTTTCAGTTGCCTCTCAATGTGTTTGATTCTCATTGTGAAAACTGGATTGCTTGCTGGAAGCCTGCTGCAGAGGCTCAGCTCACCAGAGGACCACTGAAGAGACTCATTCTGCCTGCCAGTCCTCCTTAAGCATCTTATTCTTTTGTTTTTTTTTAATATTTTATTTTACTTATTTATCTGAGATGGATAGACAAATAGAAAGAGAGAGAATATGGGCATGCTGGGGCTTCCAGCCTCTGCAACTTCCAGATGCATGTGCCACCATGTGCATCTGGCTTACATGGGTCCTGAGGAATAGAACCTGGGTCTTTTGTCTTTGCAGGCAAGAGCCTTCACTGCTAAGCCATCTTTCCATCCCAGAAGCATCTTATTCTTGATACCAGAGAGTCCTGTGAGGATCTGTTTGGCATTAGTTCTGGTACCCATTTGAGAGATTCTGACCCATTTCACCAAAGTACAACCTGGCCAACCACTGAATTTATTGGGCTTCCTTACAGAGCATGGGTGAGGGGTTACTTACAGGAGTGTGTAGACCCCAAAGTGGCCTTAGCACCACAGAGTCTCATCCAACCATTGATGATGAACTCCTCATAGCTGCATAGATGAGGCATCTCATCCCTTGAATTTCCACCCTTGAATTTCCCTGAGACCTTGAGCCCTCCTGTGTCACAGCATACAGCTGGCACATAGGGTTCTTGAGATCTCAGGTGAGGGTCTGATAATACCACTCTCTCCTTCCATGGGGTAATGTCAGCAGGCCCAATCTCAAGTCTGTCATAAGTGGCCACAGCTGATTCTACTAAAAATGGCAATAGTTGTTTTTCTGGGAGGACCATGTCACACAACACATTGATTCTCCTTGTTCTCACTGTAGTAACAGTACAACACAAATAATCCTTCACTGTGTTTACTCGTCTCTGAACCTCTCCAGCACTGGAATCAACACTTTTTCTCTTCAGCACTGTTTCCTGGACACCTTGCAGTCCTGCTTCTGTCCACAATGCACTACTATTTCTGTCCATTCCACAAGCAGGGAAGTGCACCATTACCTTCCAGGCACTGCCCTCACACTGGCAGTTAGCAGTGGAGACGTGGACAAGTAGGGGACACACTGCCCAGCTCAGTTAATTAGTTAATTAGTTAATTGTCATTAACTAGGTGTAGAAAGATGTAGCTTTAAAAAAAGATTCCCTAGGAGGGAAGCTACTACTGTTGTTTGGCTAAATGAGTATGTTGTGGCCATCAAATTGCCTTCTACATATTTATATTTATGCCCAGAGATCAGTGCTGCTCTCACCTTTGCTTAGAGAGGCTTCTTTTTGCACTGAGGTGACTCCTGAGTGTCAGAGTAGAGAGTACAGAGCTCTCGACTCATCTCCCCATCTCTCCTACCACCTGGCCATACTAAGTCTGGGACTGCCTTCTAGTATGGTAAATTTCAATTTCCTTTGGGCAAGAGGAGGGAAGGCCACCTTTACCCAACCTACACTTCTGCACAGCCAAGGCTCCTTCCTCACAGAGCAGTTTTTCTCCTCTCCCCATAATACCTACTCTTGGTCCTTACTCGCTGTCTTTTTTTTTTTTTTTTTTTTTTTTGTGGCCACTCTTAGATCTGAGAAACTGTGTCTTGGTCCTCCATTGTGAATCACAAAACCTAACACTGGGAGAGCCAAAATTTGTCAAAGTGCTAATAAGTGACCAATGAGCACTTAAAGCTAAATAAGAAATCTCTACCATGCCCTCCAAGGCCCAGGAACATTGTGGAAAAGAGTTCAGAAAGAACTTAAGAGCCAGAGAAGCGCTCTAGAATGCTGTCTTCCAGAAATGACATGGCTGATGCACACATGACCTCACAGCAGTTGTAATTTTCACAAGACCTACACGATATTGGGCTCACCAATATTTCCTCATGAATGGTGGAGAAGGGCAAAAATATGGGTAATCAGAATAGAAGCGGGACAAGCTGGAAAGAAGAGGGTTTCAGTGGAAGGGGGATAGGGACAAGAGAAGGCAGTAGGAGAGGACTATGATCAAAACACACCATATACATTATGAAAATGGTCAAAAGGTCTTTTTATGTTCATTTAATGAATTTGAAAATATTTTTGGTAACTTTAAAATATGAACAGACTGTAATTTTGTTGAAGCCCCAGGATGTTGTCTTCATTTTCCCTTCCAACACCTATTCCACTGAGTGTCGTCTTCTCTCAAGGCAGACCTTCCTGTTTTGTTTCCTCATTCCTTTTGTCCCCCTCCATCTTCAATGTCAAAATGTAGAGAGCTCAGAACAGTGAAGGTCTTGTGCAGGCATCTAATCACTGTGGGGTCATCAGTGCACTAGTTGGCTCGTGTCATCAGGGGGCAGTGTCCCACAATATGCCTTCCTGCTCTGTGCCTCCTGCATTCTTTCCACCCCTTTTCCCATACTGTTTTCCAGAACTGTGTAGGGTGTGTTAGAAGTCTCCTTTAGTGCTTAGCTCACAGAAGCCTCTATTTTCTGCTTGGATGAGTTTTGAGTCTCCTCAGTGTCTACCACATCTCCATAGAGAAGATTCTCTTGACTAGCCTTGACAGCAGCACTCTTATTTAATCTACCACTTCCTCTGTGATGTTTCCTGGGCTCTGGCAGGTGGGATAGAGATGACTCATGCAGTTCTAGGCACTTGGCTTTCTCTTATCATTTTGGTGAGTCTCAGCCTCCCCAGTGTTTGTCACCATCTATAAAAACGCAGGTTCTCTAACCAAGAATGAGAGCAGTATTAATCAAAATGGACAAACACATTTCGAAGGCTTTTTGATGGGCATAACCTTTCCATTTAGCCAAGGAAGAATAGTGTCAGCTTCCTTCTAGGGCCTATGACCTTCCAAGCCATAGGCTTTTGATGTGGTTCTCAGTGACAGGCATGAATTCCCTCCCACTAAGCATTCCTCAAACCTTACTCTCCTGGGGCTAAGAAGCAGCTAATCAAGTCACAGGAAAGGCAGTAATGAGGGTAGAACTTTTGGTGACACTTATAAGGAGCGAATATATCACATCAAAGCATGTAGGAGATATATAAAGCTGAATCTGGAAAAATCATTACCTCACCCAAAGGGACTAACAGTTGGAGGCATGGAAGGGGAGGAGTGGAAGAAACTTCTGGTGACTTCTGAATTTTCTAACCTATGATACTTGACCTATTTAAAAATAGAGTTCTGGTGGGGGGAATGTATAAGTTTGAGTCATGGTGGTACATGCCTGTGATCCCAACACTCAAAAGGCTGAGGAAAGAAGATCTCAAGTTTGAAGCCAGCCTGGGCTACATACTGAGACACTGTCTCAAAAAAAAAAAAAAAAAAGAAGTAAAGAAGTAAAGCTTATTCTTGGGAAGAAGCAAAAGCTATAATATAGGTCCTTTAGGAAATGGAGTCCTTGTATACATAGGTTTCTAGCATCTATTATATCATAAATAAATATTTCAAACAGGAAACACAGGTGTACAGGGATTGTTTCCTGAGATCTCTTCATGCTGATGGAAACAAGGCAGCACTTGCAGCACTCAGGTAAGGTCCAAGTTCGTTACCTGCTTGGAGAAACAGGAGGATAAGCTCTTGAGCCCAGCATTGCTGGCCTGAGGGCTGTTTTCTTGGCAACACTGTGGCTTAGCCATCCTAGCCTTTCCTAGGTATTCTGTAGTAGGTTGTTGCCCAAGACAATTTGCCTCCTGGCATTAAGCAGCTTAACACAGGGATGGAGATCCAGGGCCACCTGGTCCTCATTGATTTGGCACAGTTCTGAAGCTAGGTTGCCAATTTGTTCCAAGTTCTACCTGATTTTCTCATGGGCACAGGGGAATGGAGCTCCTGCATGACCAGTCTCAAGAACTTGAGGAGGCCTTCTCAAAAGAGGCCAGAGCCTGGATAGTTCTTGAATGTACATGTTTTCAATTTTTTTTTTTTTGCATGTATACCCAGGAGTGGTAGATTAAAGAACCCTCTAAGGATTTAGTCAGTGCAGAGCAGAAATAAGTTCAAAGGTTTTATGGATTTAGTCAGTGCAGAGCAGAAATAAGTTCAAAGGTTTTATGCCCCCCCCCAAACCTCTCAGAATAAAAGGATAAGTGAAGGGAAGAATACATTCCTAAATAACAACAGCTAAAATAATGGGTAGTGGTCTACAAAAATATTTATTTTTCCCTGTCTCAGTTTAAGTAAAATTTAACATTGGGCAATTACTTAGAGAGAGATTTTTTTATTTTTTTACTTAATTTAAATTTTTATATATTTGAGAGAGAAAAAGAGGAAAGAGGCAGATAGAATGGGTGCCCCAGGGTCTTCAGCTATTACAAACAAACTCTAGACACATGTGCCACCTTGTGCATCTGGTTTACATAGATCCTGGGGAATCAAACCTGGGTCCTTTGGCTTTGCAAGCAAGTGCCTTAACCACTAAACAAACTCTCCAGCCTTTTGGGGTGTGTGTGTGTATATGTGTGTGTGTGTGTTTTGAAGTAGGGTCTTGCTCTAGCCCAGCTGATCTGGAATTCATATGTAGTCTCACAGTAGCCTTGAATTCATGGTGATCCTTCTACCTATGTCTCCCAAGTGCTGGAGATTGAAGGTATGTGCCACCTTGCCCAGCTTGCAGAGATTTAAGAACACTAAATAAACCATATTTGACCACTTTTTAATTTTTAAGATACACATTTTTGTTTTCCCATAGGGTAGAAAATAGCAAAGGTGCTCTGGCTTAGTGACTTCTGATTTGACAACACATCACCTGCTCTGTGCAGACTCAACTTGAAGAATAGAAAACTGGAAGCCCTTAAAATTTCTAAGTTGCCTAAAATAAAAGTGCTATTAGGATTAGAATGCTTTAGGATCAAAGATATAGAAATATATTTCATTAACCTAAAACAGGCCAGCATCCTAAACAATGGCAAACAATTTACCTGTCTGATCTGCATTCAAAAGAATAATGTCATTTGAGAAAACTAAGGTTAAATTCGCTGTAGTGTTAACATAAAGACAGCATAGTGAAAATTAAAATAATCACATAAGGCTATCATCTGAAAAAAACAACTCGTGTTCTTTGAGCTTGTCTGCCTTTAAGCTCAGACACACAGTACTATTTCTTACAAAGTGAGCATTTCTCTTCTGTAGGTTAACTAGATCTACTTTCAGTATCATTTGGTAATAATTTCCATAGGTTTCCAAGGATACATAGTGAATGAAACCACAAAGCTCACATCTAGGGCATCAGAATAGCATTCATTATATAATGGCTGTAATTTTTCTAAGCTTGTTTTATGTGAAGAGTTCTTTCAACAGCAGTGAATGAGGTATGGTTGCCCACCCACCATGTAATTCACCTGGTCATAGTGCAGAGTACGATTTTAATTAAAGACAGAACCTTTGAATAAAAGACCAAAGTTTTATGCAACCTATGGTTTTTTTTTATTACCAGTATACAAAGTATGTGAAAAATATCAGTTACTCTTTGACTTCTTTGTCTGATTGCTAGTTCCAGATGCTGTAAATAGGAAGTTTAAAAAAGGAAACAAAACAACCTAGTTCACTGAAGGCTGGCTTTTCCACCTTCACTCGCAAAGACCTATGGAAAGAAGGAAAACAACCACTGAAGTGCCTAGTTAGCTCCTGACTTCTTCCCATAGAGAAAATATATGTGTGAGACTTCTACTATTACAGAAGTTATTTTTTTCCTTTCATAAACTGTTTTGCTTCCTGTAAAAGCTCTTCTACATCTTCCTGCTCTTCATCTTCCTGTCCTGGATCCCAGTCAGAATCCTCATCTGTGAGCTCACACTCTTCATCATTCAGGTCACACTCACTGGGTGGCCCAACACCATCATCTTCCTCTAAAACAGAATATTGATAAACAACACATCAATCACTGCTTAACCTGGGACTAGAGATGTCTCCTGTAATCTTTCGTTCTGCATCCAGAATTAATTTGATTAATGGATAACTTACTGCCACCCATTTTTAGAAAGGACACTAAAGTGAACATTTGCTATTTATTATTCTACCTTTTCCTGCCATGAGTTTCCTGAGACTAACTTGGCCCATGAGAGTGAAAACAATGGTTCCTTAATAAGAACACAATCACATCATGTTACCTTGCCTTCCCAGCTGGTAGTTAGTGTTTCATACCAGTTATTCTTGGCCCCTTCCTGACATCAGTATACTCCTCACCTCCACTGACTTGGCCAAAGAAATAAAAGTAGAAGCAGTAGGTTCTACTTTCAATTAGAAGCTTGGAAATAACACTTAGGAAACAACTAGAAGGAGTTTGTCTGGAAATCTCAGTAGCAGGGTGTAATTTCTGATGGAACAGCAGACATACAGATAAAAACCTGTGAAGTCTGGAGACAACTTGGGAAAGTCCTACCATGTCTGAGTTCTCTTTAGACTGTTCTTATCTTTACTCTGAGATCTTAGATCTCAGACTGCTGAAGGGAAGGTTTTCTGCCAGACTCTCCTGCCTGGGTTGGAGTCTGGTTCTGTTTTGTCCTGTTTTACGCCAGAAAAGTTTGATGGTCAAAGCAGAGCTTGTGTTTTCAGGGGAAAATGGCTCAGCACTGGTCCACGTTAATGGATTCTTGACTGTATTTTTGTCTAATAATTCCTTACTTCTTTATAATTTCTTTCATATTTGAAAAAAAATATTTTAAGTATGTTTTAGATAGTTTTTAAAAGTACCAATGCCTGTATTTTTGTATGTTTCTGTTCATACCTTCCTAAAATTGTTACATGTTCCATAGAGATAAAAGTTAGATGAAAACCAAAGGAAGGTGCTGGAGAGATGGTTTAGCAGTTGAGGTGCTTGCCTACAAAGCCCAAGGACCCAGGTTCAATTCCCCAGGACACATGTAAGCCAGATGTACAAGGTGGTACATGTGTCTGGAGTTCATTTGCAATGTCTGGAGGGAGGCCCTGGCATACCCATTCTCTCTCCCTATCAGTCTCTTTCCCTCTATCTCTCTGTAGTAAATAAATAAATAAAAATAAAACAAAGAAAGGAAGTAATATAGCTATTAATTCTGATAGCCCATACATTTATATTTCTCCTGATATCACAACTCATTCCAGAGAGGATACGAGGTAGCTTACATTAACAGTAATGTAATAATAAAAAGCAAATAAAAGTAACAACTAGCAACATGAAAAGCCATATAAATGTCAACCTCAAATTTAATATTATTAGTTCAGCATCAAATTCCTCTGCAAATTTCTTAGCCAAGCCTAAGAAGATCACACAGGAGTACGCACAAGTCTTCTTATTAGCCTAACACAGGAAGCACATTGGTTCCTGAAGAGAATGTTGTATGACACTTGTCTTACCTCCTGCTGAACAGCCCAAGGGGATGTTCTATGTCTAGCTAATCTCAACTCATCCTCATTTAATGGCAGAATTCATTTCAGAAATAACTGAGATGCCAAGGAGGCTGAGAGTTGGGGAAGGCGGCAGGCAAGAAGGAAAATCAATCTCTACCTTTGTTCATTTTCCTCTTGGAAACCTTATATGCTTTTTTGTAAGATATGAATACAAATGACCATTTAATATATGCTAATGCTAACTCAGTAAATTGTTTTCTTCCAGATTCAGAAATTTTCTTAAGAATTTATAAGAACCTCTTGTATTTCAGCCAAGGCCCAGGTGAAACCACAGAGGAACTGGGGAGATGAGCAAGAGTGCTGCTTCCATGGTGAGCCTGACAATCAGCTCCAGGGTGAACAAGACAGATGCTGAGGACACTCAACTCACACCAAAGCAGAAATCCAGAGGCTCCTAAGAGCTCATCACTGAAGGAGACTTATAACACACCCACCAAGGCTCAGGGAGTTTTGTGGAAGAGGGGCAGAAAGATTGTAAGAGCCATGGGTTGGGACGTTATACTCACAGGCATTGCCTTCCCCCAATAACTGAGTGATGCTTCCACAGCACATGACCCACAACCCCATGGGGAATAACAGCAACCCCACAGAGGAGGGCCCCCACTGGAATGTGGGCAGGGAGGAGGGAAAAGATGGTACCAACACATGAGATACAGCCATACAAAGTGTGTTTTTAATAAAAAAATAAAATAAAATAAAATGAGAAACTGCTTTCAGTGAAAAAAAATAAAGGTATTAAAATAAAACAACAAAAAAGAATTTATGAGTAAAGTAGACATTGAGAAAAATCTCAGGGTCTTTTTGCTGGCTCCTCTCTTCTTACTAATCTCTAAATGTTGGATAGCCCATGTTTTGGGCTAGTTCTTTCCTCTAACTTACTCCTTAGATGATTCCATCCAACATTATATCCTAAGCCTCCCAGCCAATGTCTAAGCACTCACCCACTGCTCTGAATTCCAGTTAGTCAGCTGGCCCACTTACTATGTCTACTGTGGAGGCTAAACTCACACCTGAAGCCTAAGGTTCCCAGAACACAACTTGAATCACCTTAGTCAAATTTGATCATCTTTTTAATGGTCTTGGATATATTACCTCTCTACCTTCTAGATGGAGTCATTTTGAGCATCCCTCGCCCCCTGTCATTGAAAATTCAACTCTCATATCTGGACAGATCCTGTTGGCTGTATTTTCAAAGATTTCACCACATCATCTCTAACACTATACTTCAAGTATTCATCTCATTTCTGGATAACCTCTTGAAGAGCCTTCAGGCCTTCATTCTAGCCTCTTTTCTGCAAGGAAGTCAGAAAACCTTCCAGTAGCTCTCTATCTGAATAAAATCTGAAGTCATTTTTTGAACGGGACCTTGCACACCTGGGCCACTCTTCTGAACGCACAGTGTGCCTCTCTACTTTCCCTGTCTGTCTCAAACAAGCTCTCACTATGTAACTCAGGCTTGCCTTGAGCTTGCAGTCCTCCCTGGGATTATAGTGTGCACCACCATGCTGCTCCCAGAACAGTTCAAGCATGATCATCACTAGGTTTTTGAACATGCAATTACGCAGACGATCACTTGGTTTGCTTCCCTCTTTGCACCTTTGTTTTAATGTCAAATATCATTGGAAAGGGCACCATCCTCCTACACCCTGGCTATTCTGGTCTCTATGTGGATTCATTTCTAACAATTACATGACATTGCATAAATGTTTATATGTCCACTGTCATATGTCGCCTTTGTAACATTTCATAAGGGCAATGCTTTATTCTTGTTGTACCTTAACCTCCTATAAAACTGTTTAACATATAATAGGCAAGTGAGATACTTGCAATTTAAATCTTCAGTTTTTCAGAAATCCTTCTTAATTTAGCCACTTTTGATCATCAGCCTACCTGTCAATGTAATGAATTACATGAGACTTGTATGTAAAGCTTGCTTAACAAAGGGGGGACTTCAAGCCTCAATAAATACCAGAACACTTTAGTAATTGATTGAGCAGCTCTTTCATTGAGGGAGTAAGCCCTATTGATCTGAAGAATCTCAGTTGTTTTCTTAAAAATTTCCAACTATCTATCATTATTTATATTTATTTACATGTTCATGTTTCTTTAATAGAAAGCCCATAATCTAACAAAACCATCTTTAACAGAATTCAGAGTCACTGGTGGTCAAATTTCACAAACAAATCTCTTAAGAATGGCTGCTTTAATTGTGGTTTTAATAAAGAGACAACATTGTGATGTGAAAGTAAAGACATCTCTGGAGCTCAAAGGGGTATGCCCATAGAATACTTTTACTCTTTGCAGCTTCTAGACACAGGATTTCGCTGTCTGGCCTCAGGAATCATGATTCTTCTGCCTCAGCCTCCCAGGTGATTGGATATTTGCTAACATGGTTTTAAATACTGACACATGATTATCCATGTGGAACCAATTCAATTCATGGACTCTGTTATAAGTAGATTCAATTACCAATTTTAAATGTTATATAATGCAAAAGTCACTTAGGATGTTTTAAAAATAGTTTATCTGTTTATTTGCAAGGAGAGAGAGTGAGAGCACACATGCATGGGGGGTTGAATATGAATGGCATGCCAGGGCTCCTAGCCACTGCAAATGAACTCCAGATATATACACCACTTTGTGCATCTGGCCTTACATGGGCACTGGGGAATTGAATCCAGGTTGTTAGGCTTTGCAGGCAAGTGTCTTAACCACTGAGCAAGCTCTCCAGCTCCACTAAGAATTTACTTTTTTTTTTTATTGTTAGTATCTGAAAATGTTTCAAAAAAATATCTTCTGGGCTGGAGAGATGGCTTAGGGTTAAGGCACCTGCCTGCTAAGCCTAAGAACCTGGTTCCAATATCCAGGTCCCACGTTTAGCCAGATGCAAAAGTGACGCAAGGGCGCAATGCTGCACTTGCCCACAAGGGGGTGCACACATCTGGATTTCGTTCACAGCAGCTGAGAGACTGCTGATGCGCCTATTCTCTGTCTCCCTCTCCCTCTCTCTGTCTCTGTCTCTCTCCAAAAAAAAAAAAAAAAAAAATATATATATATATATATATATATATTCAATCTTCTGTCTTTTAATGAAACTTGGCCACAGAAGTAATTAAACTTAACCTATGAATAAAATGTCTCCATATAAAAAAACAATGTTAGTGGTTAAGGCGCCTGCCTGCTAAGCCTAAAAACCCGGTTCCAATCTCCAGGTCCCACGTTTAACCAGATGCAAAGTGACACAAAGGCGCAATGCCACACTTGACCACAAGGGGGCGCACACATCTGGATTTCGTTCACAGCAGCTGAGAGACTGCTGGCATACCCATCTCTGTCTCCCTCTCCCTCTCTCTCTCTCTGTCTCTCTCTGTATCTGGGCAAGCTGAAACAGCATGGCACCTATGCACCTGGATTTGAAGTGATGAAAACTAGCAGTTTCCATCAAGCTTGATATAGCACTACTTGCTAGCTTCAAAGAAACATTCTCATGCAAGGATGCTTTTCAGCTAGAGAACTAGGAAACTCAGTCCTGAGTCTCATCAAAGGAGAATCTCAAGCCATGACTCCCATATTGCACAAAAATGCCACTGTATAAAAATGCCTATGGTTGCACAAAATGATTAGATAGGTATATAGATGATAGATAGATAACTAGATAACGAAATACAATTTTGTAATTTTAGTTTTTATAGTTATGAATTCAAAAATCCACTGGAAATTATTTGTGCACAGAATTAAACCACATAATGTGTCTTACAATTAATTTTACAGCATTAGGTGGGTGTGGTGGTACATGTTTTAATCACAACACTTATGAGGCTGAGGTAGTAGGACTGCCATGATTTCAAGGCCAACCTGGGATACAGAGTAAGTTCCAGGTCAACATGGGCTATAATGACCCAGCCTCAAAAAAAAAGAGGAGGAGGAGAAGAAGAGGAAGAAGAAAGAAGGAGGATGAAGAGGAAGAGGAGGAGAAGGAGAAAAGAAGACAACAAAGGAAGGAAGGAACAAAGGAAGAAAAGGTAAAGAGTTTAGAGAACAGTCTTGTATTACGCATAGTATGTATGTGGGAAGGGAAGAGATTCAGCAGGAGTGAGGGTCATGGGGGGCAATGGAGGCTCTATCTGATCTAATTACAACATATATTTGTCTGAAAAAGTCAAACAACAAATAAAAATAATAAAAGGGAAATATAATTGTTGAGTGAATCTGCATAATCAGAAGTGAGCTTGTGACTTCTCAATCTTCACCAATAATGCTTACAGGTTTCTTACTACCAGTTACTGCGGTTTTCATTTAGCGGACCACTCCCACTGCCACTCCACACAGTTAGTCCTAAAAAAGAGCATGGCTGGGAAACAGGGATAAACAAGTACAGCCTCTCTCTTCTCTCTCTCTCTCTCTGTTAAATAAATAAATAAATAATAAAATATTTTTTAAAAAGAAAAATAAAAACTGGCTTCCCAGTCAAATAATAGCAGTTTTCTTAAAAAAAAATAATGGTTCTAAAGTATACTCTTCATTCTGAAAATACTTCAATGATAATTACAACAAACTGTGAAGAAAATTCAGAAATGTTAAACTATGCAATGTGATGCATATTTGTAGCTTTTTGGCAAATAGTTCCTGTTTCTATAAACATACATAATTATCCTTTTAGGAAACAATGACACAATCTGACAATAAAACATTGTTTTAATCAAATTTCATTACATTTTTTTGGGAACAGAGCTATGTTAAGCACCATACATGCCACATCCTTAGATGTAGCCCAGTAAAGAAAACCTGCCATGTAACAAACTCCAGACCCTGGCAGCCAAGATAAAGGAACATATATAATAGTATGAATACAGTAACATGAATAGGATATAAATGTTCCTTTAGCTGAGAGAAAATGCCTTGTGAATAGGAAACCCTCTAAGGCAGAAGGATGGAAGGAAATGGGTGTCGGGGACATTGGTGACAGTAAGCGCCATCCAAATCCTCTTCAGCTACAGAACTCAGTACACGCGCACTACTATTCAGGCCACTTTGAGCTTTTGTTTGCATTTACATGCAAACAAAAAAGTCCTGACAGATACAGGAACAGTATATACTGTTGGGCAATGATGGAGGGAAACATTTGCTATACCAAAACTCATTTATTTTTCTTTTTTGTTTTGTTTGAGGCAGGGCCTGCTGTGTAACCCAGACAGGTAGGTCTCACACCAAGTGCTGAGACTGCAGGTGTGAACCACCTAGCTTCTGAAAGTTCATTTCTTTGTTAATATTATTTATTTTTTGACATAGTGCAGCATGTGTGATGGGTTTGCATTTGTGTGTAGTGTTAGCACATGCAGATGCACATGACCCGTGAGCACGTGGGCAGAGGCCAGAGGAAGAAGACATCAGATGCCTCCGCTCCTGCTCTTCCACCTTGGTTCCCTGAAAGAGCCTCACTGAACCCGGGGCTCCCTTGTTGTTTCGGTTGGATTGGCTTTCCAGGGACCTCTGGAAACTCTCTGCCTCCACCTCCCACTCAGTGCTGGCGTTACAGGCTTGTGCAGCCATGCCTGCTTTTTACATAGGTACAGGGGCTCAAACTCAGGTCTTCACACCTGTGCAGCAAGCACTCTTACCCACTATGTCATCTCCCCAGTCCTTCATGGTCTTTTAACCCAAGAAAAATCATTCAGATCTTCAACAATAATTCACAAAAGTAATAATATTTTTAATAACTGACTAAATAAGAGAATTATTCAAAGGTTGCGTTTTGAGTGTCCTGAAATTATAGGTACTTACCTGGAAGTGTACTATGTCTGTATTCTACCTTGTGCTGGGGATTCTTCCTGAAAAATGAAAAGGAAGCAAAAATAAAATCCAATTGTTCCAGTTACTGGAAAGTATTAAAATTTTAACTAAACTAGCACACTCAGCAAGTAGGCCCAGTAAGCCTCTTCTTTGAAAAGACTTGAGGATTTTTTTTTTTCATTTTTCGGTTTTTCGAGGTAGGGTCTCACTCTAGCCCAGGCTGACCTGGAATTCTCTATGTAATCTCAGGGTGGCCTCGAATTCATGGTGATCCTCCTACCTTTGCCTCTCCAATGCTGGGATTAAAGGTGTGCACCACCACGCCCGGCAGGGTTTTTTTAATTAAAATATTTAATTAATTAATTTATTTGAGACAGAGAGAGAGGAAGAGGCAGAGAGAAAGAGAGAATGAGTGTGCCAGGGCCTCCAGCCATTGCAAAGGAACTACAGAGGCATGCGCTCCCTTGTGCATCTGGCTTTACGTGGGTCCTGGGGAATCGAACCAGGGTCCTTAGGTTTCGCAGGCAAACACCTTAACCACTAAGCCATTTCCCCAGCCCAGACTTGAGGATTTTTAAAAAATTTTTTTGCTCTTGTTGCTTTGGTTTTTAAATGACAGGGTCTCACTTTGTAGCCCATACTGGCCTGAAACTTATGAGTCTCCTGTCTCAGCCTCCTGAGTGCTAGAAATTACAGGTGTAATCCTCCTCTCTCTGCCCAGCAGCATTTACCTTTTAATTACAGTACTTACTGGGCATCTATTTCATGTTAGATTTAGTGCTTTTCAACTTGGGAAATGACCAAATAAAGATAAAGAGGGCAAAGCAAATTCATAAAGTGGATTTAAAAGTTTCTGTGCTGGGCATGTGGCACATGACATTAATCCCAGCACTCAGGAGGCAGAGGTAGGAGGATCGCTATGAGTTTGAGACCACTCTGAGACTATAGGGTGAATTCCAGGACAGCTTGGGCTACAGCAAGACCCTCCGTTGAAAAAAAAAAGTTTTTGTAATAATCAGATGATTAAATCTTCCATTTAATAAATCATGGGACTTGTGTGAAAAAAATCTTTGCTTTCTTATCAGCTAAAAACTGCACACTTTGTGTTTAAAATAATTAATAATAAGCTGGGCATGGTGGCACACACCTTTAATCCCAGCACACGGGAAGCAGAGGTAAGAGGATCGCCATAAGTTCGAGGCTACCCTGAGACTACATAGTTAATTCCAGGTCAGCCTGGACCAGAGTGAGACCCTACCTCAAAAAACCAAAATAACAATAATAATAATAATTATACTTTGAAAGTATTTTTATTCTCTATGCCTTTGACACTGTATCAGTTACTTTCTTGTTGCTGGGACAAAATACTCAACTAGAAGCACCTATGGAAGGAAAGTCTTACATGCCCAAGGGGAAGAGTCTATCATGGAAATAAAAGCATGGCAGAAACAGGGAAGCCAGAAGTAAATCATCTTATTAGCACTGAAGGAAGGAGAACGAAGTGGGGGGGGAGGGCAAGAGAAATTAGGTTATACTATAAAACCTGAAGGTCTGCCCCCCAGTAACACACTTCCTCAATCAAGACTCCACCTTGCAAAGACTCTACAACCTTCTGGAACAGCAACATGAACTAGGGATTAAATATTCAAACACTGATGCTATGGAGCACTTTTTACATTTAAATACCAAAGACACTATTGGTTGAAATAAATCATTCTAATTATACAGATCCATAAATACTTCTGTGTCTTTGTTTATAATGTTTCCCTAGTATTTTATATTTTGTTTTGTTTTTTCAAGGTAGGGTCTCCCTCTAGCCCAGGCTGACCTGGAATTCACTAAGTAGTCTCAGGCTGGCCTTGAACTCACAGTGATCCTTCTACCTCTGCCTCCCAAGTGCTGGGATTAAAGGCATGTGCCACCATGCCTGGCTACATTTCTTATTTCAAAAAATATTTTATTCATTCATTCATTCATTTATTTGGGGGGAATAGAGAGGGAGAAAGGGAGAGAGAGAAAATGGGCATGCCAGGGCCTCCAGCCACTATAAATGAACTCCAGATGCATGTGCCACCTTGTGCAGGGGCTTACATTGGTACTGGGGAACTGAACCTGGGTCCTTGGGCTTTTTAGGCAAGTGTTTTAACCACTAATCCATCTCTCCAACCCATATTTTACATTTCTTTATTTTTGGTAATAGGAAGTCACTATAAAAACATACATTTAGCCAGGCATGGTGGCACATGCCTTCAATCCCAGTACCCAGGAGGCAGAGGTAGAAGGATCACTGTGAGTTTGAGGCCAGTCAGAGACTACATAGTGAATTACAGGTCAGCCTGGGCTAGAGCAAGACCCTACCTTGAAGAAAGAAAGACAGAAAGACAGACAGATAAATAGATGAAAGAAAGAAAGAAAGAAAGAAAGAAAGAAAGAAAGAAAGAAAGAAAGAAAGAAAGAAAAGAAAGAAAACATACATTTTAATTGTGTGAGAAAATCCAGAAAAACAATGCTATTGTTTGAAAGCTTGTGTTATGATGGAACCCACTTTCTCTGATAGACTTTAACTAATGAATCTTTAAGAGTAAAAATTTTCTCCCATTCTGTGGGTAATCTGCTGGCTTTGGTTATAGTATATTTCAAGAGTTGCAAATGAAATTCCTAAGCATCATTTTACCTAATACCTAAACACCATTTTACCATTATTCAATAGAAGTTTCTGCAATGTCAAAAATTTTCTCTATCTGTGCTGTCCAGCACTGTGAGACACTGCATGCGGTCACTGAGAACTTGAAATGTGGACAACAGAGTAGAGAAACTGAATTTTTAATTTTATATTGGATAATTTAGTTAAATTTAAACAGCAACATGTGACAAATGTAGCTATCATATTGAATAATGCACATTTAAATTTAAAACAGCCATAATAAAATCAAGGAAAAAATGTTAAGAGATGGGAGAGCTCCCTGTGTAGCCAAGAATAATTTAAAATTGATCAAAAATCATAAAATATCCTTTTTTTGTAGATTGACTCTCAAAAAATTCTATAGGTAGGAATGTTATTGAAAGTAAGAAGGTAGTAATTGAAATGAGAAATATCCAATTAGAACTCTCGTTCAGTCATTTCCTCACAAGATGTCTAAGCTTTAGTTTCCTCACATGGAAAGGGAGAAACAACTGAATTCATACTCGTGATGCTACTTTACCTCCCTATGGTAACACACAATGAGTCTTTCATGACTTGGTTTAAGAAACACTAGAGTCCTTATTGCATACCTGCCCTGTGCCAGGTGTCAGGAGCATTCCTTATGACTGACATCTCTTCTGTTCTCGAGCTTTTTCCTATAAGCAAGCATTAAGCATTGCACAAGTGCAACCACACAGTTAATTAGGGTCATAGTTCAACAGTTCTGACAAGTGGAAATAGATTCTACACAAGATTGTGTATTGGGTTAATTAACCTAAATCTGACCTTCTTAAGGAAGGAAACTTTAAGCTAGAGAAAAAAGAAACAGGCAATTTAGATGGGATGCAGGGAGCTGAAAATGAACAAACTTCAGCCATGATTTGTGGGAAGATCTTTCTCTACTGAACATGCTTGTGCAAGATAGACTAGATAAACTCAATCCTTGTTAAAAGTGCAGTCAATGTGGGCAGCACTGAGTGGAGGGAGGAACAGAGAAGCAGTAGCATTAATACCAAAGATACTCTACATCTTTATCGATAAAAGACTACTAGGCAGTCAATATGTGATTTTTGGTTAATTTTTATTTTAAAAAGCTCATGCCTATGAAAGTATAAAGAATAGAATACCAAAATTTAATATGTCTTCATGGAGATTCTTTAAATGTTATTTTATCATTTTTTTTCTTCTTCTTCTTTTTTTCTTGTGGCAGGCAGTGCTGGGAATCACACTCAGGGCTTTGAGCATGCTGGGCAAGAACGTTAACCACTGAAATACATCCTTAGCTAACAAGTGTTGGCTTTCTGCATGATGCCCCTCCTTCTTCTTCTCCCCCACCCCTTCCTCCTTCTTCTGTGTTGAGATTTAAGTCTTTTCTTCTCCTTGTGAATATTTTTACTTCAGGTACCATGGTGCTTGGAAAGAATGTCCCCCAAATGATTTAGGAATTTATTAAAAGCTTGTAATTTAGATCTTCAGGTGCCTGGCTAGAGGAAGTATCACTGTGGGCAAGTCCTAGGGTCCAGCCCTAAGGTATGGGGGGGGTGGATTTGTAATTCTAGTTTAAAGATATACAATGTATTTGAGCCTTATCTGGAGTCTATGAAGTGTGTTTGTGGTGCTAATAATGGCTTGTTGCTTTTTTTTCTTTTTGGTTGGACCTATGGAAGAAGGCCAGTTTTTTTTTTGTTGTTGTTATTTTGTCATTTTTGTCTGGATCTGTAAGCTTTAAATAAATCCCTTTTTTTTTTTTTTCTCATAAATTGTCTGGACTGTAGGCTTATCCCAAAGACATAAGGCTGTTTGTTACAGAATTGGTACCAGGAGTTGGATAGAGTTGCTGAGATGAATCTTGTCATACGGATTTTGGTCTTTTAGAACTGTGTGCTGGAGGAATAGGAAACTTGGTGCTTACAACTGAAGACACCTCTGGAGTGGTAAGCCAAGTTTCATAGACAATTTTGATCAGAGATTGAAAATGCTAAGTACAGAGAGAACTGTATTTGAAAGTTTGGCTTTCTAAGGGGAAAGAAAGACTGAAAGAAAAAAAAAAAACCTTATTGGAACTAAGCTACTGACATTAGGGATGGCTGCATTCTGCTGTCCTGGCCTAGAGAGTTTGATCAAGGTTAAATCTGTAATGGACTGATGTTCTTGGCTAAAGATATGAGACTGAGAGATTTAAGATTTTTAAATAGAAAATTAAAACAAGTTTAAAATTACTGATACAGAGACTGGTTGATGAAGCTGCTGTTGTCAAATACATTAACATTTAGAAGGAAGATGGCCCAACTGCTTTACATTAAAACAATGGAGAAAATGCCTGAGGTGATCCTACCCCAGAAAGACTGAATGATAAAAATGCAAACTTTTAAAAATATTTCATTTTATGACTTGTTTGAGAGAGAGGGAGAGAAAGAGGCAGATAAAGAGAGAGAATGGGCTGGGTGTGGTGGTACACACCTTTTAATCCCAGCACTTGGGAGGCAGAGGTAGGAGGATCGCTGTGAGTTTGAGGCCACCCTGAGACTACATAGTGAATTCCAGGTCAGCCTGAGCTACAGTCAGACCCTACCTCAAAGAAACAAAAAAGAGAGAGGGAGAGGGAATGGGTATGCCAGGGCCTCCAATCTCTGCAAACAAACTCTAGACACATGTGCCACCTTGAGCATCTAGCTTATATGACTATTGGGGAATTGAACCTGGGTCATTAACTTTTTCAGGCAAGCACCTTAACTGTTAAGCCATCTCTCCAGCCCAAAACAAACTCTTTTAAGAAGAGATCTCGAAGTCATGATTTATTTTGTCCCTGAATTAAGAATATGGCTATGTCCCACACATCTGGTATTGATTTTGGAAATATGAAAAATGCATGGAATGGTCATGAAGTGCACATAGTCCCAAGACTTGCTGCTGAGATAAAGCACATAGGCAGGACATGATGACCCTGATAGGCTGACAAAGCCTTTGAAAGATGGACTGTGGTTTATAGTGGAGACCCAAAGATGTTTAGATATACCAGGACTGTACAAGGGCTACCATGGAGGCTGTTGGCAAGAGATGAATGTTTTCCCTGGCTACTCAGTCCAGTTGGAGAGATGGAATTACAAAATCCAGAGTCTGACAGCCACTGGTTATATCAGACTTGAACTGTAGATGTTTGATGTTTGCTTGATGGTTATTAGTTTACATTGTTCCAGTCTCTCCTTGCTATGCCTTATAGCAGTTGAAAATGTTTACTCTGTGCTTTTATATGTTAAAAATATATAATTTGTTTTGATTTTACAGGACTCACAGCTAAGAGACTATTTTAAATCTCTGATGAAACTTTGGACTTTAAAAGTATCTTAAGTTAGTAAAGACTATGGGGACCTTTAAATCTGGACTGAACACAATACACAATGTGAGATGGTTATGAATCTATTGGGGGCCAGGGATGAAATGTGGTACATAGAATGAAAGTCCCCCAATTGTCTCAGGAGTTTATTAAAAGCTTGTAATTTGGATTTCCAGCCACCTGGCTGGTGGAGGTGTCACTGTGGGAGGGTCTTAGGGTCTAGCACTAAGGTGTGAGGGTGGATTTGGAATACCAGTCTAAAGACATATAAAGTGCTTGAGCTTTGCCTAGAGTCCATGTAGTGAGCTTGCTTGTGGTGCTGGTAGTGTCTTGTGGCTTTTTCTCTCTCTCTGCTTGGACCTGTGGAAGCAGGCCAGCTTCTTCTGCCATTACGGAACTTCCCCTGGATCTGTAAGCTTCAAATAAATCCTTTCTTCCTCCCATAAACTGTATTTAGTCTGGAGGTTCATCTCAGCAATGTAAGGCTGTCTGCTACATAAAACAGTCTTTCCCCTATTTTTCCCTTAAATAGTTGAGTAGGATTGTTGAAAAGTTAAAGACAGTCTTGATTATTATTGGAGCCATCTTCAAAATCTGCTCTAGAAATTTCAAGTAACTGTTTGGCTTTAAACTCAAGTAAGGAAATGGAACCAATAGAGCTAACAAAGATTGCTGCCATCGGGTGACAGGCTAATGATATAAAAAGGGAACATGAAGATGCAATATCAAAATAATCAAAAAAATGGGGATGCAGTGACCAGTGCCATGGATCTACAATTTAACCCCTAAAAATAATCACTTGCCTCCACTCCTTGCCCCTCATGGAACTCTGCGAGCCTCCCTACTTGGTAACTGTGATGGTTTGATTCAGGTGTACCCCATAAACTTAGGTGTTCTGAAAGCTATGTTCCCAGCTGATGGAGATTTGGGAATTAATGCCTCCTGGAGGCAGTGTATTGTTGGGGATGGGCTTATGGGTGTTATAGCCAGTTTCCCCATGCCAGTGTTGGGCACACTCTCCTGTTCCTATTGTCTACCTTATGTGGGTCAGGAGGTGATGTCCACCCTCTGCTCATGCCGTTGTTTGCCCTGACATCATGGAGCTTCCCCTTGAGCCTGTAAGCCAAAACAAATCTCTCTTTTCCCACAAGCTGCTCTTGGTTGGGTGATTTCTGCCAGCAATGCGAACCTGACTACAACAGGAATGTTGGTACTGAGGAGTGGTGTCATTTACTGCTAAACACCTGACTGTGGCTATGGCCTTTTAGAGCTGATTTTCAAAAGGAATGTGGGAGAATTTGAAACTTTGGCCTAAGAGATGCCTTGCAGTACAGCTTGATGGCCTATTCCGGTCAGAGTTGCAAGAACAGGAAACAATCCCCTCCCATCCTAGGGACATGACTGAGCGCTGAGAAGAGGAAACTTTCTCAGTATCTACATGTTACATGGAATCCAGGGCCCCTGACTGGTTAGACCACAAATCTGACTGGTCTACTATGTCCACTTGAGTGCACTGTGTTCCAAAGACATTCTACTGAATGAGGAAAAACTGAAAGTACTTCCTCTAAAATGAGGAACAAGTAAAACTGCTTATTCTCATCACACTTTTCATTATAGTACTTGAAAGCCAAAACAAAAAAAGCAAGAAAAGAAATGAAAAAAATACAAATAGGAAAAGAAGAAGTCAAATTGTTCCTGTTTATAGATGATATGATGCTGTACCTAAAAGACTCTACAACTTCACCATAAGAATCTTACATTTGATACAGTTTCAGCAAAGCAGTATGATACAAAAATCAACATAAATCTGTACACTAACATACACTAACAGTGAACTTGTAGAAAAAGAAGTCAGGAAGATAATCCCATTCTTTTTTTTTTTTTTTTTTTGGAGAGAGACACAGAGAGAGAGGGAGAGGGAGACAGATAGAGAATGGGCACGCCAGCAGTCTCTCAGCTGCTGTGAACGAAATCCAGGTGCGTGCACCCCCTTGTGGTCAAGTGTAGCATTGCGCCCTTGCATCACTTTGCATCTGGCTAAACATGGGACCTGGAGATTGGAACCGGCATTCTTAGGCTTAGGAGGCAGGCGCCTTAACCGCTAAGCCATCTCTCCAGCCTGACAATCCCATTCTTAATAGCTTCAAAAATACCTAAGCATAAATGTAACCCAAGATGTCAAAGACGTCTACAATGAAAACTATAAAGCTCTGAGGAATGAGCCTGCAGAAGACACCAGTAGATAGATCACTCAACTTCATAGTTTGCAAAATAAATAGTTAAAATAGGTAAACCGTGATTTCAATGCAATTCCCATAAAATTCCAATAATAATAATCTTCTTCACTTAGAAAACAACCTTAGAATAGGGAAATACAAAAGACCCTAAATACCCAAAGCATTCTTGAGCAAAAAGGATAATGTTAAAGGTATCATAATGCATGATTCCAAACTATACTACATAGCAATAGTGACTAAAATAGCATGGTATTGGCATAAAAATAAGACATGTATACCAGTGAAATAGAAGATCCAGAAATAAGCCCAAACAGCTACAGCCACCTGATCCTGAACAAAGGCACAAAAATATACACTGGGGATAAAAAATGACTTTTTGAAAAGCGGTGCCAGGAAAAATGAATGTCCACATGCAAAAGATTAAGACAGAGATTTATGTAATGGAGTGCTCTAACTCACTTTGAATATGGAGCACTGTTAAAATCACCACTAATGCTAATGATCAGTTCTTTTTCATTCTGGAGACAGGGCCTCCTAAAGCCCAGGTTGGCCTCAAACTTGCTATGTAGTCAATGATGACCTTCAGTTTCTGATCCTCCTGCTTCTACCTCCCACGTGCTAGAATGACAGGCATGTGTGCCACCATGCCCAATTTTACGTGATATTCCTGACTGAACCCAGTGCTTCAAGTATGCTCGCAAGCACTGTGTCAACTGAGCTACAACCTTAGCCTCAATGAAAAATTCTTCTAAGTACTTCTGATTGTATTTAATAGTAATAAGGATGAGGAAGAAAAGGAGGAAGAGGAGGAGGAGAAGAAGAAATAATAATAATTTGGAGGATGGAGTGATTTGACTCCCTAATTGACAGTATTGAAGCTGTCCCTAGTGCCCTGGTGCCTTGAGCAAAAGTCTGTCAGTCAAGCAGCCAGCCAGGTCACCTTTATGGCAGCATGTCTGCTTTGAACACCCCAGATGCCTTGGAGAAGCATATGACAATTTCAGGTGATTACTGCCAGATACAACCTCAGCTCCCAAGGGGCAGCCCCAGCCACAGCAGTTTCAAACAGCTTGGCTAAAAACTCCATGCAAACATTTCTACCTAGTCCAGAAGGGGAGGACCTCCCTTGATGGCCTAACAGAGGGACTGCTGTGACTGGTGCGAACACACCCTTTCAGGTTTTCACATGCAGGCTGTTGATTCGCTTTGTGACTAGGTCTGGTGCCTCTTGGTCCTATTCAATTAGGCTTCTTTCAAGTGGCCTTGCCTAGTCTATTGTGAGTAAGTTGGATTGAGCTGGTAACACAAGGAAAGAAGATGCAGCAGCAGTGACAGCACCAGTAGTAGAGCCATGGTGGGGTGAGGTTGCAGCAGTGGAGCAATAGCAGAGTGATAGCTGAGGACTGACAGCGGTGGAGAGAGCTGGCAGCAGAGCAGTCATGGAGCCACAGCAGCAGTGGCCACAATACCAGTGACAACAGTGGCACAAGTGGCAACGCCAGCAGTGGTAGCCACAGCAATGGTCACAGCAAAGAGGCAACTGAAAGTGTTTCCGTTGCACATTTCAGAGGAAGAACAGAAAAAAACATAAAATTTTCTATTTAAAAATGGGAAAATGAGGCTGGAGAGATGGCTTAGCAGTTAAGCGCTTACATGTGAAGCCTAAGGACCCTGGTTCAAGGCTCGATCCCCCAGTACCCACGTAAGCCAGATGCACAAGGGGCGCATGCATCTGGAGTTCGTTTGCAGTGGCTGGGGGCCCTGGTGCGCCCATTGTTTCTTTGCAGCACTGCTATTGGACTCCATACCCATCTCCTTCAGAAAGCTACTGTGGGAATACTAGGAAAGAGCTCCAGAATGGACAGCATGTAGCCCGCTCAGTGCTTGCCAGGTACTTGTAGTACTGTAATCTACGTGCCCAGTGTGCACGTGCACACACACATTATCTCTGCTATCTATGAGGCGAGAGCTAGGCAGTGTGGTGTGTTGGTGTGTTCCTTACTTTTTATTATCTTGTTTGGTATCTATGACAGAAATATTTCACAAATATTTGCCTATGTTTTTTCATACATCAATGTACTGACTAGAATATAAGCATTTTTTCAAAACATAGTTTTGACAAATTTCCAAATGATGCATTTTTATTTTTCTATTTTTTAGATTAAGTAATGTTTGATTAACACATAAAAATTGTACATGTTAACTATATACAACATGCTTCTTTAAATATATATATATATATATATATATATATATATATATATATATATATTATAGAACAGCTAAATGTCACATACCATTTTTGGTAGTAAGGCTGTAGAAAATATATGCTTAGCAATTTTCAAGTATTCAGTATGTTGCTACTACCTATAGTTACCAGATTATGTAATAGATTTTTTGATCCTTCTGTCTCAGTGAAACTTTGTATCCTCTGACCAGTATCTCCTTACCCATTCCACTCTGCTGACTATCTTAGATGTATTTGCATCTCTCTGCCTGGCTTTTTTCACTTAATATAATGAATGCCCTCCAGACTCCTTAATATTGTCAAACATAATAGACTTTCCTTCTTTTGAAAGGCTAACTAGTATTCTGTATATACAATATATCTTCTCAGCTGAGTGTGGTGGCACACTTTAATCGCAGCACTTGGGAGGCAGAGGGAGAAGACTGCTGTGAGTTCAAGGCCAGCCTGAGACTTCATAGTGAATTCCAGGTCAGCTTGGACTAGAGCAAAACCCTACCTCAAAAAAAAAAAAAAAAAAAAAAAAAAAAACAAAAAAAAAAAAACACTTCTCTATCCTTCTATCCTTCTCCCATTAATGAACACTTAGGGGGATTACCTATGTGAACAATGCTGCAATGAACATAGGAGTGCAGATGATACACAGGTATCAAAGAAATGCCTCTTTGATACAATGATTAATTTCCTTTTATTACATATCCAGCAAACAGATTGCTGGCTCTTGTAGTAGTTGTTAGAATTTAGGATTGACTAGAGTAAAGTAAGAAATACAAGAGAAAGGAAAGCCAGCACAGACTATTCTTTACTAAAGGGACAGCAGCTTTCCCGGGATGAAACTGCTGCTGCTGCTGCATTTGAATGTGGGAGACAGAATTTAGAGTGAGGGTTGGGGGAGGGGTTGTCTTTGAGAGAGAAGAATTGGGGAAATTGATAAAAATAAAATCTTAAAAGGGTGCGTGTGTGAAGAGATGGCTTGGCTGTTAAGGTGCACATCTGCGAAGCCTAAGGACCCCAGTTCAATTCTCCAAGTCCCAGGTAAGCCAGATGCACATGGTGGTGCATGCGTCTGGAGTTCTTTTGCAGTGGCTAGAGGCCCTGGTGCACCCATTCTCACTCTCTCTCTCTCTCTCTCTCTCTCTCTCTCTCTGTCTCTAATAAATAAATTAATTAAAATAAAATCTTTTAAAAAAAAAACAATGGGGGGAAGGTAAGGTCTTTTCTTTTGTTTACTAGTTGCCTGTCCAGGTGACCTGATAGCTCTTGAGGCCGGATCTTTGAGTCATGAGATTGCTTTTTAATAGATATCCCTTATGCTATGGACCCAGAAAATTTTATGGTCCACCGAGGTCAGCGGTCCTAGGCCAGTGGTTCTTTTGTTTAAAATATTTTATTTATTTATTTATTTATTTATTTATTTATTTATTTATTTATTTGACAGAGAAGGGGGGGGGAGAGAGAGAGAATGGGCACACCAGGGCCTCCAGCCACTGCAAACGAACTCCAGACACATGCACCCCCTTGTGGGTCCTTTGGCTTTGCAGGCAAATGCCTTAACCGCTAAACCATCCCACCAGCCCTAGTAGTTCTTTTTTTTTTTTTTTTTTTGGTTTTTGCAAGGTAGGGTCTCACTCTGGTCCAGGCTGACCTGGAATTAACTATGTAGTCTCAGGGTGGCCTTGAACTCTTGGTGATCCTCCTACCTCTGCCTCCCGAGTGCTGGGATTAAAGGCGTGCGCCACCACACCCGGCTAGTTCTATTTTTTAAGCCTGAGGAATCTTTATACTGTTTTCCATAATGGCTACTCTAATTTACATTCACACCAATAAAACACAAGGTTTCACTTTACTTCATGTCCTTGCTAGCATGTATCTTTCATATTTTTATAGTAGTCATCCTGAGAAGTGTGAGGTAATGGCCCATGATAGTGTTCATTTGCATTTTCCTTATGGCTACTGTTGTGCATTTTTCATGTACTCACTGGTTACTTGAATGTCTTCATTTGAGATATGTCTACTCAGATCCTTTGCACAGTTTAAAATTAGTTTATGGGGTTACTTGCTACTGAGTTATTTACATATTTTGAATAGACAGGAGGATCATTCTCTCAGAACAATGGCTTGCCAGTATTTTCTCCCAGTCTGTGGGTCATCTCCATCTCTGCTGACTGCCTCCTCTGCTGTGCAACTTTTCAGTTTGATGTGATCCTATTTGTCTACATTTGCTATTGTCTATGCTTTTGGGGTCTACAATAGGCAACCTCATATTACTGGTATGAATTTTCAAACCAGGCTCAAGTTATGGGAGGAAGAAGGGATTTACTTGAAGCTTACAGATCCAAGGGAAGTTCAATAATGGTATAAGTTGGCCTACCTTTTTCAGGACCAAACAGAGAGAGAGAAAAGCCAAAAGCAACCACACAAGCACAGGCAAGCACTCTCCAGGAACTCCAGGCAAAGCTCAAGAACCTTGCATATCTTTAGACTGCAATTCCAAATCCACCCCCACACTTTAGGGCTGGACCATAGGATCTGCCCAGTGATAACTCCTCTAGCGAGGCAGCTGGAAATACAAGAAGCTTTAATAAAACTGAATCTATTGGGGGACATCTATTCAAACTACCACAGGGTCATGTCCAAAGTCATCATTTCCCAAGCCAATGTCATAGAACTTTTATCTTCTAGCAATTGTATTATTTAGGGATTTTATATTTTAAACTTTAATCCACTTTCAGTTGATTTTTAATTTTCTTTATTTTTATTATTTATTTCAGAGAGAGAGAGAAAGAAAAAAGGAAAGAAAGAAAGAAAGAAAGAAAGAAAGAAAGAAAGAAAGAAAGAAAGAATGAATGAATGAAGGGTGCACCAGGGCCTCTAGCTTCTGCAAAATGAACTCCAGATGCATGAGCCACCTTGTGCATCTGGCTTACATGGGTACTGGGGAATCGAACCTGGGTCCTTTGGCTTTGCAGGCAAGTGCCTTAATTGCTAAGCCATCTCTCAGTTGTTTTTATATATGATGTGATATAAAGGTCTAATTTCATTCTCCTACCTGTAGATAAACAGTTTTCCCAAGAGCATTTATTGAAGAGACCATACTTCCTCCAGTGTGTTCTGACGTGTTGGTCAAGTTATCCATTGGCATGTAAAAGCATGGTTTTCTGCCATTGCTCTAGGTATGTTTTTATCTCAATAATACACTGTTTTAATTATTAGAGCTTTGTAAGTTATTTTGAAGCCAGGTAGTACAACACCTCTAACTTGTTCACTTTGTTTAAGAATTTTCTGAATATCTGGAGTCTTTATGATTCCTCATAAATTTTGGGATTTTTTTTCTCTAATTCTATGAAGGATGTCATTGGGATGTTGAAAGGGATTACACTGATTCAGACAACTTTGTGTAGTATGCATTCTTAATAATAATAATAATTCCATTGTAAGTACATTATAATCTTTTTATTGACATGTGTCTTCACTTTTCCACAAAATTTTTATAGTTTCCAGTAAATATTTATTACTAAATGTATTACTATGAATTTCATTTTTTGTAGTTCCTATAGATGGGATTTTCTCGATTTCCTTTTTGAATAGTTCACTGCTAGTATTTATAAATGCTACTGTGGTACTTTGAATGGATGTCCCCCAACAGATTCAGGAGTTTTATTCAAGTTTGTTATTGGAGGAGGGGTTATTGGGGATGGATCTGATTTTCAGCCTAAGGTATGCAGAGTGCTAGAGCTCTGCATGGGGTTCCAAGAGTGTACCTGCTTCTATTGCTGGTGGTATTTCTCTCTGTGTGAACCTGTGAAAAGGTACCAGCTTCTTCCTCCATTATGGAACTTCCCCTGGATCTGTACGCTTCAATAAATCCTGTTCCTCCCATAAACTCTGCCTGGTTTGGAAGTTCATCCTAGCAATATGAAGCTGACTACTACAGCTACTGACTTGTAAATTAATTTTATCTATCTATCTATCTATCTATCTATCTATCTATCTATCTATCTATATTAAAGAGAGAGAGTGTGTGTGTATGAATGTGTATGGGTGTACCAGGGCCTTCTGCTACTAAAAATGAACTCCAGACATATGTGCTATTTATTCATCTGGCATTACATGGGCACTGGAATCAAACTCACATCATCAGGCTTAGCAAACAAGAATTTGTAATTGATGAGCCATCTTTTCACCCTGATGCTGATTTTTTAAGTATTCATTTTATATTTTGCAACTTCACTGAATTTGTTTACTAGTTTTACCTCTTTTTGGTGGTGTCTTTAGCTTTTTCTTTTTTTATTTTTATGTCAGAGAAAGGAAGAGTGGGAGAGAGAGAGAGAGAAGAGGGGAGAAAGAGAGAATTGGTGTACCAGGGCCTCAGCCACTGAAATCGAACTCCAGATGCTTGCACTACCTAGTGGGCATGTACAACCTTGCACTTGCCTCACTTTTGTGCATCTGGCTAACGTGGGATCTGGATAGGGATGAACATGGGTCCTTAGGCTTTGCAGGCAAGTGCTTTAACTGCTAAGCCAGCTCTCCAGCCTAGTTTTTCTTTATATAAGATAATGTTATCTTCTATTCTATTAAATAGGAAAACAAGATACTTGTTTTGGTGCTCTGAACTACTTAAGAAATATATTTCTAAAACATGAATCAGGAGCTAGGTAGATGGCTACTGTGAAGCCTAAGAACCCAGGTTCTATATATATAATTTTTTTAAAACAAAAAGCTGGTCAGGTGTGCTGGTGCACACCTTTAATCCCAGCACTTGGGAGATTTGCTCTGAGTTTGAGGCCAGCCTGAAACTACATAGTGAATTCCAGGTCAGCCTGGGATAGAATGAGACCCTATCTCAAAAACCAAAAAAAGAAAGAAAGAAAAGAAAAGAAAAGAAAAGAAAAGAAAAGAAAAGAAAAGATAAGAAAAGAAAGCTGGAAGCTATGGCATGCTTCAGGTGCTCCTAGTGAGTGCAGTGAAAGGCGTCAACATGGCAGTGGAGGGGGGGGGTTCCGTGTATCTATAATCTTCAACCTTATCTCTTCTCTGGGAACAGTGTACCTGTCCAGGCTCCTCACCTCTCCATCACAGTACATAACTCTAGTAATTATTAAGCCTTGGAATTCAGTGTTGTTCAATGCTGTTCCTTTCCAGGGCCTCATAGAGTGATTATTTTAACAGAGTGCAATATACCAAGGACATAGAAATAGTATTCATGTGCAGAATAGGAAAGTGGGAAGCAAAACACTCTGGCTGCTGGTTCCTGTCTCCCCATCTGTACACTTGCCCTCCCATCTTTCTCCTGCCTGCATGGCTGTTCTCCTTCTCTTCTGGTCAGTTCTCGCTCCAGTGATACCTTCCTTGTGGTACTTTAAATTTATGTCCCCCTAATATATTTTATTAAAGTTGGTAATTTAGATCTATAGTCAACTGGCTAGAGGAGGTGTCACTGGGTGGATCTTAGGGTACAACCCTAAGGTGTGGTGGTGGATTCAGAATTCCAGTCTAAAGATATGCAAAGTGCCTGAGTTTGGCCTGGCATTCCTGAAGTGTGCTGTGCAGTATGGCTTTTGGGTTTTTGGCTTGTGGCTTTTTTCTGTCTCTCTCTGCCTGAGAAAGCAGGCCAGTTCTTCTGCCATTATGGAACTTCCCCTCTATCTTCAATAAACCCCTTCCTCCATAACTGTGCCTTGTTTGGAAGTTCATCTCAGTGATGTGAGGTCATCTGTTGTGGATCTCCCAGGCCTCATAGTGATTTCTTTAACAGAGTGCAGCATATTAAGGACATAGAAATAGTATTCATGTGCAGAATAGGAAAGTAGGAAGCAAAACACTCTGGCTGCTGGTTCCTGTCTCCCCATCTGTACACTTGCCCTCCCATCTTTCTCCTGCCTGCATGGCTGTTCTCCTTCTCCTCTGGTCAGTTCTCACTCCAGTGATACCTTCCTTCACAAGGAGGTCATCCTTGACCACCCCATCTTATTTTGTTCTGCTCTCTCTCACTGTATATCACACCATTCTTTTACTTATATTATCACCCCTATCATTTTGTAAAAGTATTTTAATCCTTGTTGACTTTCTATCTCCATGACACACTTGCACACACTAGAATGTAAGTGCTATGAACATAGACTCTCTCTGTGTGTGCTTGAAAATAAATAAATAAATAAAATATTTTTTAAAAGGGCTAAAGAGAGAGATGGTTCAGCAGTTAAGATTCTTGCCTGCAAAGCCAAAGGACCCAGGTTTGATTTCTCAGTACCCACGTAAGTCAGATGTATAAGGTGGAACATGCATTTGGAGTTTGTTTGCAATGGCTAAAGGCCCTGGCACACCCATTCTCTATTTATCTACCTTTCGCGCTCTCTCTCTCTCTCTCTCTCACACACACACACACACACACACACAAACAAAAACTGCCTGGGTGTGGTGGTGCACATCTTTAATCTCAGCATTTGGGAGGCTAAGGTAGGAAAATTGCTCTGAGTTTGAGATCAGCCTGAGACTACATAGTGAATTCCAGGTCAGTCTGTCAGTCTGGGCTAGAGCGAGACCGTACCTCAAAAAAAAGAACAAAAGAACAAAAGAGAAAGAGAAAGAAAAGGAAAGGAAAGCTGGAAACTGTGCCATGCTTCTGGAATCCCACCATGCTGATACTGATAGCCAGATGGGAAGCGAAGGCAGGAGAATTTCCAAGAAGCTCCTGGACAGTGCAGCAAAGAACATTAGAGCTAGAATCCTGAGCAAGAAATCCTACCTCAAATGAGGTGACAGGCAGGACTCCACACATGTGCCATAGCACATGCACACCTGGGTTCACATATACACAAATTAATAGTAAAAGAAAAAATTTAGCTATTTTAAAAAACTTGAATCATTTGCAAGACATACAGAAGATTTACATTCTCATTTGTTCCAGAACAAAACCATTTTTAATAACTTTTGTGCTGAAGGTGAACTTTGTAGAGTTAATGCTAATGCTTAACTATGATTTCTTATAAACCCTAATCCATAAGATCCTGATGTTTCTGAGAAATCAATCCAGTGAAAAGCAGTTTTTTTCTGTTAGATATATCTCAGAGCATGCTTATTTGCATTAGATTGAAAAGACTGCCATTGTTCTAAAACTGCTTGGCACTCACAAAAGTAATAATCAAAGTGCCCATCAGAACTGTTAACAAAAATCCAGACTAAACACAGTAGAATTTCTTGCCATTAACAATTCATATTACTTCCCAGGAAACACTGAAAATCTGACCATCTTATTAATCTGAGTCCAATGCAATCAGGTTCCTAAGATACAGATTGCTCAGCATTGTAAGACACTTAGCTCTGGTCAATCAATCACCCAGGCTGGCTGGGAACACTGAGAGTCTTCACAAATGCTTAAAAGCTTGTCTTAGACCTGTTCTTTCCTGACTTTTTAAATACCAGGTCACTCTCACTATGTTATATAGAAGGGCTCAGACTTTAGAATCAGAGGAACTGATCCTGAATCCGAAATAGAGCATGTACTGATTGTATGTCTTAGGGCAAGTCCTTGAGCTAAATCTCTTTCCTCATCTGAAAGGCAACTGCTAACAACACAACTATCCACATGAGTTTGTTCCAGAGTTAGCTGAAGTAATGCATATAAACATTGGTAAGCTGTTAAGCATTTGTTATGTTTTATAGACATAAAGATTAACTTCACTTTAGCCTCCAAAACATTAAAGGATATTGCCAAGGCCCTTGGTTTACCTTGAGAAACAGATGGTAAGACCCTATTGCTGAAGACATCTCTTGCCTGAGAGGCAAGGGTACTGAGAAAGCAAACTGGTGCTGAGCAGAAAACCTTCTCCCTGTAGACCAGCCAACTGAAAGCTGGAAAAAGCTGCACTGCATACAGCTGTATGGGAGACAGAAGTCATCAGCAGTGAAAACAGTGGACACTGGAAAATTCAAGTTTGGCCATACAGGCCCAGTGACTGAACGGATGCAATAGTGGCATGTCTGCTCTTGGGATAACCAACTGCTCCATAATTGGACTGAAGGCCTGCTCTATGGGAGGGAATACATGCCTGGTACTGAAAAACCTAAGCAAAAGTCTATGGCAGGGGAGGTCATGAGCCTTAGGGGTACAAAGCCTGCGCTTGTCTGGCTAAATGTATATATTATTCCCACCAAGCTGCCCTGAGAGCACTACACTTAATGTTCATATTCACATATTAATGCTACTCTCACTTCTGGTTAGAGAAGCTTCTCTTTTCAGATGGCAATGACCACTGGGATGACCCAAAAGGCAACATAGTGCTGAGAAGAAGGGATGGAGGAGTGTCCAGCACTGAAACATCTCTGTCACACCCTCCAAGGCTCAGGATCCATTGTAGAAGAGGGGGCGGAAAGAATGTAAGAGCCAAAAGGAAGGGTACGACTCCTTACAATGCAACTGTCCAGACAGAAATTGGCCTCGATATCCATGACCTTGCAGTGCCTAGCAATACCTTCATAAGACCCTCATAATAGAAGAAAAAGATGATGACATCAAATTAAAAGAGAGATTAATGGAGAGAGGAAGGGGATATGATGGAGAATGGAGTTCTAAAGGGGAATTGGGGGAGGGAAATATCATGGTTTCTTTGTATTTAAGTATAGAAGTTGTCAATAAAATTTTTTTAAAAAATTCCTTGTGACGGGCTGGAGAGATGACTTAGCGGTTAAAGCGCCTGCCTGCTAAGCCTAAGAACCCAGTTCCAATCTCCAGGTCCCACGTTTAGCCAGATGCAAAGTGATGCAAGGGCGCAATGTTGCACTTGACCACAAGGGGGCACACACATCTGGAGTTCGTTCACAGCAGCTGAGAGACTGCTGGCACACCCATCTCTGTCTCCCTCTCCTTCTCTGTCTCTCTCTGTGTCTCTCTCCAAAAATAAATAAAATAATTAAAAAATTTTTTAAAAATTCCATGTGCCAATAAATGTAAATGGCAATTAATACTAAACAGCTAAGTTTTTCCTCTAATAATATAGATAATTCTGGTTGAATAATTTTCTCACTTGTGTTTTACATACTTATATATTAACTTTTAACTTTGAGCTATACACATTCAATTCTCAAAAACTAGGTTCATAGTGAGGTAAAATATCTTTTTCATATAACTTGCATCATGGCTAAATGGCAACTCTGTACAGCTTCTTAGGGCACTTGAGCTTTTAAAATAACTTTCAAGAGTGATGCCAAATTCCACCCTCATGTTTTGCCTAAAAATGAATGGAATTACTTAATCAAGTTCATTCATAAAAGATCTATACCAACCTTTCCCACAAATCTTTAACCCAGCAGGTCTCAAAATCCTTTCTTTTTTTTTTTTTTTTTTCACTGATGTTAATTAGTAACAATAATCTTTGAGGTATAAACATGAAGGTATATATCTATGTCACACCAAATTTTTGTGAGCTGTTATTTTTTGAGACACATATTTTCTAAAACATTCAGATTGCCACAATATAGATGCTTAAATAACAAAAGGTTGAGCCAATATACATAAAAACTATAAGTACCATATAAATTCTTCTATCATGTCAAGCATTCATATAAATTTTTATAATTTAATGAGTCAAGGGAAAATCTGACTCTAATATTTCCTGATAAACCTACAATGTTTAAACAGAAGGGAGTAGAATAGAAACAACTGCTATCCATTTCATTCAAACTGGCTATCAGTAAACATTTATGAAAGCCTACTATGTGCCAAACACTGAGCCTCTGCTTTCATGGGGTTTCTATGCTAGCAGGTAATATAGATAAGCATGTTTATAGTTTTACTATGAAGGAAAGTACAGCAAAAGGTTCAGAGTGACAGCATGGAGAACAGGGGTGGGCATTAGGGGAGGGGTTAGAAGGGCTTCTGAGAAGGAGCATCACATGCATACCTGTGGTGGTTAAGGTGTTGTCAACTTGATCTGTTTAGTAATTCACAGAAATCCCTTTTGGGTGGGTCTCTGAGCTTGCTTCCAGGAAAGAGTAACTGAAGGAGCGGCCCCTCTCAGTTGGGAACTTTATATAAGGAAGCTCTGGGTGAAAAGAGCCCCTTTCACTTGGCTGCAGGAGCGGCTTGCTGCCTTCCAGGATGGATTGAAGACCAGCGGACTGAAGACCTGTGTGGATTGAAACCCAGCGGCTCCTCAGGAAGCCTTCAGTGCCAGATTGGGACTGCTGAGACATCTGACCACATGGACTGAGCAGCTACTGGGTTCCTTGATTCTTGAGCCTGCAACTGCTATTGGACTACCATAGGCTAATCCAATAAATTCCTTTTTAATGTAATTCATTCTAGCAGTTCTGTTCCTCTAGAGAACCCTGACTAATTCAATACCTGAAGGATGATCACTCTGAAAGGAAACACCAAAGAGCCTTATATTTGCCAAGATACCAAGCCAGGAACAAGCCAGCAAATTTGGAACAAACAAAGATTGGTACAGCTCAAGAGGAAGGAGTAAGAAAGACAATAAAGGAAATGAAGTCAGGGAAGAACTTGTAAGCTACTGTGAAGTTTGTTATGGAAAGCCATGGGAAGGTTTTGAGCAAGAAAGCAATGTGATTTATCATTTTGTAGAACATGAACGACAGGAAGACCAGACAGAAAAAAGTAAGATCAGGAGAACCACCTAGAATTCCAGGTGGTAAAGCATGGTGGTTATGAATTATAAGAGAGGTTGAGGACACAGGAAATGGTCAATTCCTAATTATTTTAGTGGTTGAAATGGCAGAACTGAATAAATGATGTGAAGGAAAAAGAAGAATTGGGGTCTTCGGAAGTGAGTCGGTAGAGTACGTGAATGATAGAGTCATTTGCACAAGTGGGAATCAGTTAAGTGATTTTATTGAAGAATCAAGAGTTCTGTTTCAGATGTGGTAAGAATGAATTTATATGTGATGCAACAGAGTGAAGGTATTTGAACATATGGATCTAGAGCCTTTCACCAGATTAGCTCAACTAGGAAATAAGAACAGAATAAAGAGAGGAGCAGTTCCAGAGCTGAGCCTGTGATACAAAAAGGGAAGAATAGATGAAGTACCTCTTGGTTTCTTTTTCTTTTCTTTTTTTTCTTTTTTCTTTTGTTTTTTTGAGGTAGGGTCTTGCTGTAGCCCAGGCTGACCTGGAATTTACTATGTAGTCTCAGGGTGGCTTTGAACTTATGGTGATCCTCCTACCTCTGCCTCCCAAGTTCTGGGATTAAAGGCATGCACCACCACACCGACTTCTCTTGGTTTCTTATAAGACAGGAATGCCCTTGTCAGGCCTTACCCTGGTGACTTTAATCTTCATTTCCTCCCAAAGGCCCTACTTCCAAGTAGCACTTAACATCTGACTTTGGGGATTAAAATTCCAACAAGCAAATGGAGGGTAACAAGCTGGAACCAAAGCAGCCTCACATGCCGATTCTGTGAAGCTCAACATCTGAAGCCCAGTGTCTGTACAAGGATCCCTTTTGCCACAGATAGGACCAAGATTTGTACTGAACACACATTTTTTTAGTAAGTAGATTTTAAAAAATTATTTATTTACTTAAGAGACAGAGAGAGGCAGAGAGAGAATGGGTGTGCCAAGACATCTAGCCACTGCAAATGAACTCCACATACATGTGCTACCTTGTGCATCTGGCTTTACATGGGTACTAGAGAATTGGTCCTGGGTCCTTTGGCTTTGCAGGCAAGTACCTTAACAACTTAGCCATCTCTCTAGACCTAATAATTTTTTAAAAATATTTATTTTATTTATTTGAGAGAGATGCAGATAGAGAAAGAGAGAATACACACACCAGGGCCTCTGCCACTGCAAACGAATTCCAGATGCTAGCGTCCCCTTGTGCATCTGGCTTATGTGGGTACTGGGGAATTGAATCTGGGTCCTTAGGCTTCACAGACAAGTGCCTTAACCACTATGCCATCTCTCCAGCCCCATAAGTGTATTTTTAAACATTATTATCTTCTATTTTGAAGTCAATGTTTCCATTGTGATAAAGAAGAAAATACTGGGGCTGGAGAGATGGCTTAGCAGGTAAGCTGCTTGCTTGTGAAACCTAATGACCCTGATTCAAGACTCGATTCCCCAGTACCCATGTAAGCCAGATGTACAAGGTGGCACATGCATCTGGAGTTCATTTGCTGTGGCTGGAGGCCCTGGTGCACCCATTCTCTATCTGATGCTCTCAAATTGAGAAAGAAGAAAGAAAGAAAGAAAGAAAGAAAGAAAGAAAGAAAGAAAGAAAGGAAGGAAGGAAGGAAGGAAGGAAGGAAGGAAGGAAGGAAGGAAGGAAGGAAGGAAGGAAGGGAGGGAGAGAGAGAGAGAGAGGGAGGGAGGGAGGGAGGGAGGAAGGGAGGAAGGGAGGGAAGGAAGGAAGGAAGAAGATACTGTATTAACTTGGGACACTTTTCAAATGTAGCAAAGGAAATAATAGTGAAGGAATCGAGATCAGCAAATGACAAAGAATAAATTTACTTGCTATCGAATATGAATTTTGAAAGAAATGAACTCTATGGCAACACACTGTTCTCTGTCACATTATACAGCCCATGCTGCTGGTTTAATTCTACATCAAAACTCTACCACTGATAATCAATATATCTCCTCCCCTCAGCCCTCTTAGAAGACATAATTTCTTAAAAAGTAGAGTACTACATTCTAAAAAAAATCAAGGCACCAACATTTTTATCTATAAGCTACATAAATGCCTAAGCTTTAGTGACTCTGAAGTGATAACTTTACATGCATATACTAAATTGTTACCCATGGGTTCCATTCACTTTCACCCGTATACATTATAAATTCAGTGCTTAACTTAGCGGGTAAGAACAGAAGATACACATTGCATAAGATCCTATTACTCACCAGAGAATGTGAGTAAGCCAGAGAGGGACAGCACTCACCAGATTATGCTGGACACTGTGTATCTAATGTCCTAATTCACTCAATTGCCTTAAACTAATCAAATCCATTACACTGGAGTGGGAGACTTCTGACAAACAGCAGTGTACAGCACAGAAGAAATAAAGCAGTCAAATGAGCAAGGTGCTTAAAATGACACCTACTAGTGCCTTCAAATTATTGATTTTTCAAGTGAAACTTAATTTTGTTAGATTTAAAAAGTGTAACAAGTCAGGAAATGTTAACAGTGACTGTAGTCTAGAAAACAAAAGAAAAATTTATAATTATATATCCTTTTCTCAACATCAACCTTTTTTGAGAAGGCCTGTGAAAATCTTTATTTACACAATTACATACATTTATATACACACACACACACACACACAAATATGCCCAATGGGTTTTTTCCCCTGTTCTATTCAAAAGATCTATGGCTGAAAATAAAATACTGCTCATATACATATAGTCTCTGCCTATTCTTTAGTAATAAAACTTCAACCTTATATAACAATACTTTGAAATGCTATATAATTTTGAACAGCTCACATGTATAAAACTAAGATTATTCAACATGCTATCTAGCATCTGGGATCACTGAACTACTGTCACAAGATAAAAGCATAAGACATAAAATAAATAAATAAATCAGAACATAAAATAATAAAAACCATCTAAAATTTCACCTAAGAGAATCATTATGTTTACTTAAGAATAATTCTTGCTCTAACATGTAAAGACAATTTTTTAAAGACAATAAACAAACTTGTCATAGTTCAGGAGTTGCATCCCACTTCCAAGCATGGAAAATGGGCTTATTGCAACTCCATTTTGGGAATATATATAATTTGATTTTGGTGGCTTATTTTATGATTTGTGAAACTTTAATATTTTTCTTCTGTAACTATAGGAAAAACCTGGCAAGCACACATTCAAAACTTGCTCTTAAGCAAGCAAACCATATTACAATGCTATCATTCAATCCAGTAGATTTATTTTCTAGCACTAAACAGTATATAGCTAGTACAATATTCTCAACTATTAAAAAGTAAATTGATCATAATATAACATTGGTTCATCTTAGCAATGACACAGCACAAGTCTACTAGATGTTTCTTCCTTGATAATCACAATATGACCAGAGAAGGTATACACATACACCTCATGTTTCTTCAGGTAGAGTCCTAATATCTTGTTGACTTGGAAAAATAATAATTTTGTCAATTATCTTATCTGGAGTGTTTATATTTTCTTTTAACTACAAAAATATTTTGCCATTTTATTAAAAAGACAGTTCTTAGTACTTTAGAAAACCATGCAAAACAATGGTGGAGTTAGACAAGACCATGGATAGATAATTCTAGATTGGAGGAGGAAGGTGATGTGGTGCTGCTCTCACTATCTTTGGGTAGGTAGGGAACTCAACTTTTCACAATTTCTATTTCCTTATTTTTAAAATAGCAGGCAAAAAGTAAGTGCAAGCAGTTTCTACCAGTTTAACTCCATTTATTTTCTGTTCTGCCTTTTCCACTATGAGTATTACATACTTCTACATATTAACTCAAAAGACATTTTATTACTATTTTTACTTTTTGTTAATTTTCTAAGATAGTACACAAAGTAATTAGTTTCATTTTGATATTTTCATATAGTTGTGTCAATATTATTTGTTCCTACTCCTCCCCCTCCCTGAAAAACAACCCTCATTACCTTGTCCCCTCTTGTAGGTCCCCATTCTTCCTCAAAATAGTGGCCCCTTATACTTTCGGTTGGTTGGTTTATTTATTTATTTACTTGAGAGAAAGAGAGATAGAGAATGGGCACGCTGGGGCCTCCAGCCACTGCAAACGAACTCCAGATGCATGTGCCACCTTGTGCATCTGGCTTACATGGGTCCTGGGAAATCGAACCTAGGTCCTTTGGCTTTGCAGGCAAGTGCCTTAACTGCTAAGCCATTTCTCCAGCCCCCCTTATACTTTGATGTCACATGTATTCCATTACCTTCTATTTTCCCCTTCTTCCTATCCTTTAAGATCTCCTTTTTCCCTGTCATAATCACCTTTCTACTTTCATGACTTACATGCACATGCTATGCACACATATACTTGTAAACCTATATTAGACATATGAGAGAAAATAGGCAATGTTTGTTTTTGTTTTGTTTAATCTGGCTTATTTCATTTGTCATAATGATTTCTAGTTTGATCCATTTTCCATCAAATGGCAATATAATTTTTTATTATAGATGACTAAAATTCTACCACATATTTTTACCACATTTTGTTTATCTATTAATCTGCCAATGGAAATCTAGGTTGGTACCATTTTCTGGCAATTGTGAACAGTAAAGTAATAAACATGTATGTTCAAGGGGCTCTGTGGTATGTAGTACCCTAAGTACCAACAGTAAGGCAGATTGTAAAAAGTCCTGAATGTCTATTGAGATTTTATATAAATGCTAAAAAGTATAAAAGAATATATAACTAAAAAGTCAAGTGGGGAGACACTTATTTCAAAAGAAGTTAAGAAAAAAAGAGTAAAAGACACTGAATATACTAGACAAACAAAACAAAAACAAAAAAGCAAAATTAGGGCTGGAGAGATGGCTTAGTGGTTAAGGTGTTTGCCTGTAAATCCAAAGGACCCAGGTTCAATTCCCCAGGACCCACATAAGCCAGATATACAAGGAGGCACATGTGTCTAGAGTTTGTTTGCAGTGGCTGGAGGCCCCAGAACACCCATTTCTTCTCTCTCTCTCTCTCTCTCTCTCTCTCTCCTCTTTCTCTATCAAATAAATAAATAAATAAATAAATAAATACATAAATAAATAAATAAAAATATTTTTAAAAGCAAAATTAAATTAAAATCAGTAATTGTATTCAATATAACTGGACTAAGTATTGTATCTAGAAGAGACTATTAAACTGGATTAAATAAAAATACCAATGAATCACCTATATAGTAGTTATATATGCTTTGACTGTAAGAACAGAGATTGGAAGTAAAAGGATATTGCAAAAAAATAAAATTAAACATTGAAAGCTGTGTGGTTACTCTATGAACAAAATAGGAGATCCACCTTCACTATTGGCATAATTGACCATATGGAACCAACACCCCACAAGTAACAATTATACTCTGAAAAAAATGCATTAAGAACAGGAACTTAAAGGCACTATGGAGCTACCAAAACCAGCAGAACCTGAGTTAATATGCAGAGGAAAAGCTGAGTTAATTTCCCATTCTTCATGGCTTTTCCAAGAGGACAAACTGCAGTTGATGCAATAAGAAAAACTGAGTGAATTAGGGGGAAAAATAGGAATCCTGCAAATCAGAATAGAGATTTTAACATTCTTCTTTCAGGAACTAACAAAAAACAACTACAGAAGAGAATCAGCAAGGATCTA
Source organism: Orientallactaga sibirica (assembly GCA_036365145.1). Taxonomy (NCBI): domain Eukaryota; kingdom Metazoa; phylum Chordata; class Mammalia; order Rodentia; family Dipodidae; genus Orientallactaga; species Orientallactaga sibirica. Next base: position 12,951,072 of record JAEOAD010000036.1, read on the forward strand.
AAAAACTGAACCACACCATGACTATGAGACCAAGTGAACTGACACACAAAAACTCACTTTAGCAGTTGCAGACACACATTGAAATGTCCATGGTGTACATAACAAAAATAGGCCATCTACAACTTCAGGCTGGTCAGTAGATTCAGTAATCTGTACTCTGTCATTTAAGCAAGACAGCTGTCTTCCATGAAAGCTCTCTAAGTTTGAGATAACTATTTCTTTCTTTGGCAGCTTGGTTCAACTCAAATCCAACCACTCATTAATCAAAGTTGCAAAATACCAGTGTCCTTTCTGTCAAGATGCCTGCTTCCTGGGAGAGGGACTTTTGGCAAACAATCATAATCTGGAGAGTTGTACTCTGTGCAGTATGAAGGACAAGCAGGCACAGAAGCGCAGAGATCAGCTCCTCTCACTCTGCTGCTATGATTTGGTTTGGATGTTGGCAAGAGAGCTGGAGTAGTAGAAGCTGAGAAAGCAGATGAAGACAGAAATAACACCCCAAAAGCACTTACATACCAAACCTGCCAGTTTGAATACAGTAAGTGTTAAGGTACTTATATTCTAAAGTATCTAATTACATTTCAGACAGAAACTTCAGGGTACTAATCAAGATTATTAACAACAATTTAGAATTATCTAAAAGAAACAAGGCCTTACATATTAACACAATGAAAATCTGTGATCTGTGTAAGTTTAAAAAAAAAAGGCTGTAGATGAGAAGCTGCTCAAATTGCTCAGTTTCTCCTGAATGCATAACAGTTCACAGAGAGGAGGGCAGCATGCTTCAGTCTCCTTACCTGTAACAAGACACCCCATAGGGACACTCAGGCCGGTCATCAGTCTCACCTCCATCCAGGACTTGTGAACCTCCATAATCACTATCACCAGGATGGCTGAAGTGTTGAAAATGGACAGGATTCTTCCTATGAGGGTGACAGACATTTGTCAGAAGAAAAAAATACTAGGGAATTCTAGATTTTTAGTGTCTGTCAAGGGAAAGTGAGCAATAAATAACTGATTATTATAGACCATGAACTAAGTGGTTACATTGGTGATATACACATAGGTCATACCAACACACCATGATGATGCCTTCTGGTTAATATAGGACTCCAATGGAAACAATAAATTTCTAGTGTCATGTGACAAGTCATGAGTATAAAAGGACAGTTTGTAAACATTATATAGCACAAATAGGTATATAACTGATATCAAGCATATATGGCTTTTAAAGCTCTATGTTCCTCCAATAAGATAAAAATTACCAACATGCTAGAAAGTGTCCCCTTCTAAACATTAGACCCATGTGATTACACAAAGTTAACTATTCTGTCTCCTAAAAGTGTTTGTCAAACTCTTTTGTTCTCAGGCTTCTCTTATGTTCTTAAACATTATTAATGATCGAGCCAGGCATGATAGTGCATGCCTTTAATCCAAGCACTTGGGAGGCAGAGAGAGGTAGGATTGCAGAGAGTTCAAGACCACCCTGAGACTACATAGTGAATTCCATGTCAGCCTGGGCTAGAGTGAGACCCTACCTCAAAAAATATAAATAAATAAATAAAAATAAAAATAAATTATTAATGCTTAAGATAACTTTTATTTACAGATCAGTGTTGTTTTGAACTTAAATGGAAATGCACAGTAAGTACTTTGGGTCTGATCTTTTCTAAGTATGACTATACTGATGCATTGCAGCAGAAGTACATTTTCATTATTGGATGATACTCAATTTTACAAAACTATTATACTTTATCCATTTTACTGGATTAATATCAGTTCCTGACTTATAAATGAAGCTGAAGTAGCACACAGACATACAATTTCCTGAGGAACAAGTTGGGAGTGGTCATAGGATACAAATATAATCAGCTTTGATAAATGCTGCCCAGTTTCCAAATTAATTGCATCAATTTTCAGGTCCATTAGCAGTTTATTAGAGTTTCAGGTTTTCAACAATTTAATCAGCATTGGATGTGGTCAAGTTTTTGATTTGCTTGTATACAGCAGTATTTATAGCACTGACCAACTGCAGACGGCAGGCCCAATGCAGCCTCCTGCCTTTTTATTAAAAACCACAGTTAAAAAAATAACAATAAGCAGGGCATGGTGGCACACGCCTTTAATCCCAGCACTCGGGAGGCAGAGGTAGGAGGATTGCCAAGAGTTCGAGGCCACCCTGAGACTACATAGTTAATTCCAGGTTAGCCTGAACCAACGTGAGACCCTACCTCACAGGAAAAAAAAAACAATAATGGCTGGAGATTATGGTTTAGTGGGGAAGGTGCTTGCCTGCAAAGCCTAAGGACCCAGGTTCAATTCCCCAGCACCCACATAAGTCTGATGCACAATGTGGCACATGCATCTTGAGTTTGTCTGCAATGACTGGAGGCCCTGGCATCCTAGTATGCCCACTCTCTCTATCTTCCTCTTTCTCCCTCTCTCCCTCCCCCCTCAAATAAATAAATAAATAAATAAATAAATAAATAAATAAATATTTTCAAAACATAACATAAAATTTACCATTGTAATCACTTCAAGCATACACTTGAGTAGTATGAAGCATATTGATGTGTGCCACCAACTCTCCCAATCTACTGTCCAAAACTGAAATACTATACCTATTGTAAAAATAAAAGCCCATTTCTCTCTACCCCCACCCCTGGTAGCTGTCCAAATTCATTTCCATGAAGTTCACTGAAATACCTCATACAAATGGAATCATTGTTTTTGTCCTTTGTGACTGGTTTATTTGACTCAGCCTAACATACTCAAGATCCCTCCATGCTGGAGCATGTCTCACTGCTTTCTTCTGAAAGAGGTAAGAGGCCCTGGCCAGGATTCCAGGCAGCAGCACGTGGACTTGAAAACTTCCAGGTGCAGGTACCTAATTGAGAATGCTTGTGGAGATCTCTCTCTCTCTGTCTTTCTCTCTGTTTCCTGAGTTTGGCAGGCTCTCTGCTGATTGGGTGTTAACCTTTTCACCTCTGAACACAGCCTTTTTCTCAGAAACAGCTCATGGATCCCGGTTTGACTGGCATCCCTTGACAGCTGAGCTTTCATGTGTGCAGTGGTCAGCTTTGTGACAACCTGCTTTGGGACAAAGCCCTGCTCTCCATCAGCAACCTGCTCTTGAGTGGCAATCTATCTTGGCTCAGAGCTTTTACTTCTACCTTTGCACCCTTTCGGTTGGCAAATGGCTGTTGAGAACTTAGGGCTGTCACTGGGTTTTCACCACAACTTGCTCTTGGCTGGCCTCTTGCACTGACAAGAGCTTTTCCTTTTTCTATTGAGCTATCACTTCTGCAGAACTAAAATCCTCCTTGCTTCGCTCACTCTCCATTGGCCATCTGTTTTGTTCTTCATGGTGGAGAGACAAGAACATGACAGAGAAAGAAAATCTGCATCATCACTTCCACCTCAGAGCTAAACAAACACTGCACTGTATGCACATACACTTTGTTTCTTCAACAATTGTGCCATTTGGTTCCTTCTGCATCTTAGCAGTTTGAGAACATGCAGTGAACAAGGTGTACTAACAGCCCATTGAAATCTGCTTTCACTTCCCTTGGATATATACTCAGAAGCAGAAATGCTTTACTATACAGTACTTCTGTTTTTATTTTTGTAAGAAACTATTGCTGTTTTCCACCGTGATTGCACTATTTTACTTTCCCAGTGGTCTACAATGGTTCTAATTTCTCCACATCCTCACCAACATTTATTATTTTCTATTTTATTTTGTGAGGTGATAAGCCATGATTAGAACTATTGTGTTTTAATGTATTTCCAGCATCACTTAAAACCTTCTTAAATGCTCACTAGGCATTTTGATATGCTCTTTTGTAAAGTGCCTTTTGTTTCTTTTCTTTACTGAGCTGTCAATCACCTTATTGACTCCTTGACTCCTAGTTACTTATTTTGGGATTAGTCCTTTGGGAGATATATATATATATATATATTTGTGGTTTGCCTCTCTATCCTTTTATTGTAATTCAACTTAATGAAAATGGTAACTTTAATTCAATTATCAACTGGGTTACTTAATTAGGATTACTGTATATCATGCTTAAGAAATCTTTGGGTGTCCTTCATGCCATGAACATATTATCCTTTGCAATCCCCTGCTAACTTTATGGATTATTTTTAAATTTTTAAATAATTCAGGGCTGGAGACATGGCTTAGCAGTTAAGGCACTTGCCTGGGAAGCCTAAGGACGCAGGTTCAACTCCCCAGAACCCACATAAGCCAGATCCACATGGTGGTGCAGGCGTCTGGAGTGCATTTGCAGTGGCTAGAGGCCTTGGTACACCCATATTCTCTCTCTCTCTCTCTCATAAATAAATAAAAATAAAACATATTAAAAAATAATAATAATAATAATAATTTAGTTTGTGATACTTATGGCACAGAAATAAAATTTTATTAATTTCCATATGAATAGCCCACTACCGAAACACCTGATAGCTAATGCTTAGTGCATGGACTGGCAGTTGCACCTTGGATCACCATGGGTTTTGGACTTTGTTTATCCTTCTGCCAATGCTGCAATGCACTACATGTAATGGCTTTATAATACGGCTTGCTATCTGGTAATGTTAGTCTTTTAATCTGTAGTTGAAGATTATTTCAATATTCCAAGCACTTTTAATATATGGCTGGAATCAACTTGCTATTATTTTATTTATGTCTCTTAAATATGCACCTTAATTGGTTTTGTTAATGAATGTATACTAGAGATGTTCTCTTCATTGTCCCAATTTTTTTTAGCCAGATGTGGTGATGCATACAAAAATCCAAGGGGGCTAGAGAGATGGCTTAGCAGTTAAGATGCGTGCCTGTGAAGCCTAAGGACCCCAGTTTGATTCTCCAGGTCCCACGTTAGCCAGATGCACATGGTAGTGCATGCATCTGGAGTTCATTTGCAGTGGCTGAAGGCCCTGGTGCACCCATTCTCACTCTTTTCTCTCTCTCTCTCCCTCTCTCTGTCTCAAATAAATAAATAAATAAAATAAAATCTTTAAAACAAAATCCAAAGACTTAGGAATGGAGACAGGAGAACCAGAAGTAAGGTCATCCTCAGCTGAATAGCAAGTTTGAGGCCAGCCTGGGCTGCATGAGACTTTGTTTCAAAAACCCATCTACCACAACAACAAAAGAGAATTTTTCCCTTGAAAATGATTAACATAATGTCCAGTGACATAATATGATCCATGTAATTTGGGTTTTATTTTTCCAATAGATATAGGACTATTTTGATTTTATATTTCCATTTTTTGCTACTTTGGTGGGCATATTTTTATCTCTGGGAATTTGTCCATTTCTTTCAAATATTCAATTATAAAACTTTATAGTATTTCTTATCTTTTCAATGTTTGTAAGACTTCATATATTTTCAATGTTTAGTGATTTCTTTCTTTTAATTCCCAGCATTGGTAAGTTGGCCTCCTCTTCATCATCTCCACCCTTTCCCTACCCCTTCCCTCCCCTTCCTTTTGTTCTCTTTCATTTTTTCCTAGGGATTAGTAATAATATTACTAGTATTTTCAAAGAAGCAATCTGTCTTTTCTATTGCATATTTTTAATTTTTATTGTTCATCATTACCTTCTTTACATTTTTCTACTTTCTTTGAATTTCATTTGCTGCTACTTTTCTAATTTATTTATTTATTTATTTATTTATTTATTTATTTATTTATTTTTTCCTCGAGGTAGGTTTTCACTCTAGCCCAGCCCAGGCTAACCTGGAATTCACTCTGTATTCTCAGAGTGCCCTCAAACTCATGGCGATCCTCCTATCTCTGCCTCCTGAGTGCTGGGATTAAAGGCATACGCCACTACACTTGGCTTACTTTTCTAATTTCTTTTCTCATTTATCTATTTAAAAGTAAAAATTTTCCTCCCAACCAGCTTAAGATACATTACATGTATTCTGGTATGTAGTATATGCAATATAATTTGTTAATGTCACTGTGGTTTCTTCTCGAGTCATGAGGGTTTCTTCTTTTGAGTCATGAATTAAAAAGGAGAAAAATACTTAATTTGCAAATATTTGGGGATTTTTTCATTCTATTTTGATGAGTGATTTTAAGATGAATTACACTGAGTCCAGAAAGGCTCTCCTTTTTGTTTAATTTTAATCCGTGAAACTTTTGTGTGGGGGTTAAAGGTATTTATTATTATTTATTTATTTACTTATTTGAGAGAAAGAGGTAGAGAGAGAGAATGGGTACTCCAGTACCTCCCACCACGCATCCTTGTGCATCTGGCTTATGTGGGTCCTGAAGAATTGAACTGGGGTCTTTTGGCTTTGCAGGCAAATGCCTTAACCACTATGCCATCTTTCTATCCCAAAACTCTGTGGGTTTTTTAAAGATTTTATGTATTTATTTATTCATTTCTTAGAGATAGAGAGAGGGAGAGAGAGTGAGAATGGATGTGCCAGGGCCTCTAGCCACTGCAACTGAACCCCAGACACATGTGCCACCATGTGCATCTGGTTTACGTGGGACCTGGAGAATTGAACCAGGGTCCTTAGGCTTCACAGGTAAACGCCTTAACACTAAGCTATCTCTCCAGCCCCACTTTGTGGGTTTTTAATGGTCTAAATTAAACTTTATTAAAGTGCTTACAAAACCACTTTAAAGTAATGCTTTTATTAGCTGTCTAGTAAAATGTATCAAATAATTAAGTTTTTTTCACTGTTTTATAGAAAATTTCCCATCTTACTGATTATGTAGCCTGACTACCCTATAACTTACAGAAAAAAAAAATCTTAAAATCTATTGTAAGTATAAATCCCTTTCTCTTTGAGCTTTGTAGCTGTAGGCCACACTATTACACAAATTTAGAATATTCATATCAACAACTCTTAGCATAGGTTTCATCTTCCATAGCCATAGCAGAGTTCCCAAGACTCAGTAATTTATAAATAACTGAATTAAAAGTTTAGCTCAGAGCTCTGGAAGCTGGGATGTTCAATATTAGGGGCAACATCTAGCAGGGGCCTAGGCTACATTGTGAAATGGTGAAATAGGTAGAAGGGCCAGTGGGAACATACATACAGTGAAAAGCATGCAGGTGGACTTACTTCACATCATCCAACTCTCACAGTAACTAATCCAGTATCACAAGAATGAGAACTTCCGTGGGAGTTTTTCATCTCTTCCTGTGCACTCTAACCCATAATCCAAACTCCTCCCACCACTGCTCTCCTCCACTGCCACAGACGCTCAAATCATAGCACCCTCTCTAGCTCCATAAGGTCTACTGCCTTGATTTTTAAAAATTACTTATTTATTTATTTATTTATTTATTTATTTATTTATTTTTAACACAGAGAGAGGGACAGAGGGAGAATGGGCACTCCAGGGCCTCTAGCCACTGCAAACGAACTCCAGTCACATGCGCCCCCTTGTGCATCTGGCTTACATGGAACCTGGAGAATAGAACTGGAGTCCTTAGGCTTCCCAGGCATGTGCCTTAACCACTAAGCCATCTCTCCAGCCCTACTGCCTTAAATTTTATGTTTACATTAGCACATACTCACAAGTTCTTTAGTTACTGCTTTGGGGATTGACCTTTCTCTGGCTTTAAATTTTAAAGCTATATGTTCCTATATGTAAGATGTGGGTCTTAAAGAAATTGAGGGGTTTTTTTTAATTTTCACCTAGTGTGACAACCTTTGTCTATTAATTGGCAACATGTGATTTCTTTAATATAATGAATACAATTCTAATACATCTGGTTCTAACTTCACTACCATCTCTCCAATATGCTCCACTTCCCATTTAGTCAATTTACTGTATGGTTTTTGAAATTCTTAAGATAATCATGTCTAAAAAATGATTATATTTTTCTATTTCCCTTAGCTTAATCATACAATTATTTCTTTGATCACCCAGAGGTAGCTTCTTAGAATCTGATACACATCAATACTCATAATTTCCCCAAAACTGCAACATTTTAAACTCTTACTTGCTTCAAGCAACCTCTTGTGTTATTTTCACATATGTCAATGTCACATATATTTTTACATGTCATATAAACTATTATTGCTCAATACAGTCAATACACACTTAAATTTACACCCAGATATCCCTTTGGAATGTGCTTCCATATCCAGGGGACCTACTGTTCAGCAAACACTGAATTCTAGCTTTTTGTCCAAGCCATAAGAGACTTCCTAAAAATACTGCCTGGCCTCTTAGCTTTCATCCCTAAACATCAAAAATTTGGCAAATGCCACAAAGAAAAAAAGAAGACTCAAAGTTCTAGATGCATCTGATGCTCTCAATGTGAGTCAGTTTTCCAGCCTTCGCATATATAAGATATTTCACCTTGCTAAAAGTGAAAACATTATGTACTATTAATCCTCAAATGATTTATGTGAGCTTACACAGATAACACATAAAAGTTATAGTTAATAACGTGCATATTTCATATATGCTAATAAGAAATGATTCAAATTTGCCTAATTTTCAACAAAACAATAAATGGAACACATGATAAAACAGAAAAATAATGACTGAAGAGTAACAGTTCCTGTAAAAAAAAAAACTATATTTCACAGAGGATTCAGGTGAGATATGGTTGCTTTACAAATATTGAGTTTGAAGGCTCTGTGAATGTAAGAGGTGCCTACCTGGATGCAAAATTCAATACAAAATTCTATGTGGAACCAATGGCATGACATACAGGATTGAATATGACTAACTCCAAAGAATCATGTCATATGGCCTGAGACAGGACATATCAATAAATAATTAGAGCTCAAAATTAAATTGTAGATCCATTATTAAATATTAGAATCATTATGAAGTGAAAGCCTTATGTAGAATAGGAGGCGAGCAATTTAAGGGAAAACAAGAACATCAGAAAAAGACTCAAAAGTAAATTGAATGTCAGCAGATTTTTAAACAGGGCAGGGAGAATACAAAGATCACGTCAAGTCCAAAGGGCATACAAATAATGAGACAGTTTGTAGAGATAGCTTAGTAACCCAAGACCCCATCTGAATGGAGCCCCATACACACACTCCTCTCCAAACAAAGCAATGGCAAATCTAACAACTCTTCTTTTGTGTTTACTCTGTAGTCAAACACATCCTGGAACTGGAGGCTTGGTCTGATCCAGCTTTGTCTGGATTTACATGCATGCTCAGTTAAGGCAAATGGTGTCCTATTCCTCTAAATTAACTTTTAGGGAAAATTTACCATCCTATGCCTATATATGCTTGGTTATGCATGCTTAAAATCAAAAACATCATGGGAAGTTAATGACATTAACAGCAAATAAAGGCTTATATACCCCAAGCCTGTCAATCAAAACAGAAAACTACCCATAGTCCACATCCAGTAAGGAATCCTCCTCCTAGACCCTCAAAAGGAAGCCTTGATACATAGCCTAGGCTCTTGAACAAACTAGCTCTGACCCAATATTCCCCTGCAATGTATACAGTGTTTCTATCCTGTCTATTCTACACTGTTGCTTTAAATAAAACTCCTTTCTGGTTTGCTATCTGTGTATATCTCCAATTCTAGGAACAAGGCACCAAGAACCTGGAAACATCTGTCCATACAAAGACCAGGGGTAAATTGACCTAAAGAATTATGGGCATTCAGGGCCTTCTACCTCACACTAAGAAACCTAGATTTTAGTCACTTAGTTTCTATACTTCAAAGTAAAGTTACTGAACTTTTGCCCCTCTCCTTTTTTTTTTTTTTTTTTTTTTTTTCAGACTTTGCTTTTTCTTAGCCGAATCACCGTGGCAATAAAAAAGAATGTAGAACTTCTGGTAAGATGGCAGGTGAGAAGCTGCCTCCATTTGATCTGCAGGAGAGTCCAATAAAAAATAAAAAATAGAAATGACTATGCAAAGAAAGAGGTTTAGAAATTCACAAAGATGGTGAAAGCTACCAGGGATGGGATTACATTTTGTGTCTTATATCATGGCATATATTAAGAGCTCAGCTGTTCTGGCTCAGAAATGACCAGGTTCTACTCTATTATGTGTAATCAGATAGTTTTAATCAAGATTTTGTTTAAATAACTGTCTCATTTTTGATATCCCAAGTCCATTGCTTATCTGTTTCCAATGATCCCTGGGTAATTCGTATCCACACAGGTATCTAGACTGTTTTCAAACACAGATAATAAAACTTTATACTTGTCCCACTTTTCTTTTTCTGACAGTTTCTAGGTTAAATTAATTGGCTTACATTTGTTGATAGAAATATTGTTTTCAGGAGCAGTAACATGTTCTGTCTATATTTATAGCTATTAGATATTTAAAGGATAAGACATGCTACTTTCTTTTCTTCAGATATGATCTATGCTATCACAAGATAACTAAACTTAAGGCTGGACAAAATGACTTTAAACTTTGATGCCATTCTTTCACTAGATTTGTTTCAGTAATCAAATGTGCTATATACGTATACCTTTCAAGGCTTGTGTAACTTCCTTTCTAAATGTATTAATAACTTATATAGAATACTCATCCAATTTACAGGTTTTAAAATACCAATGGACAAGAAGTGTTTTTCAATGGTATGATCACTTAGTCTCAGTCCTTCTTCCATCTATCAGATTGGAAGATGTCATCTGGCTCATAGAAACTCTCACAAAGTATGTATGTGCTAGATGACACAGCCTAGGGGCTCTCCCTTCTTAATTCTGAGGTTCAAGTGATGAGGAAAGCCATCATGGCTCTAGACATACTCACTACAGCTCAAGGCTGAATGTTGTGTATGCATTCCTGATAACTCTGCTAATGTCTCATCTGCTTTACAAGACCCTCATAAACAGATCCAGACCATGTTGGATGCTATGGTACCATTTGGTGAACAGTTCTGGGATTGGATTTCAAATTCTTATGATGGAGAAAGATCATACGCATTATAATCTTTGTAGTTATTTTGTTAATCTTTGGCTCTTGTATACTCAACTACTCTTTTAACATTATATCTGTATACTTACAGGCAGCTCACATCCAGATGGTTATACAACATTCCAGTACCATCTATATGGGTCCACTTGAACACCCACTGAGAACGGGACATTCATCACTTCTGACAGGGCTACCTCCTCCCCCACCTCACAATGCTAGACACCTCAGTCTCTGAGGTAGGCCCCAATACTTATGCTACTGTTTACAATTTTTATCAGCCAAAAAGATCTAAATAATATGGTGTCTGACTTTTGGCTTGGGCTTTTAGACTAGTTCTCCTGTCTGGGAAACACTCTAACTGCCGTGTCTCCACACCCTATTCAGCAGAAAGTGTTCAAACAAAACAAAATGTGGTGTTTTTTTTTTTTTTTTTTGAGAGAGACACAGAGACACAGAGAGAGACAGAGAGAAAGGGAGAGGAAGACAGATAGAGATGGGCGCGCCAGTAGCGTCTCAGCTGCTGCAAATGAAATCCAGATGTGTGCGCCCCCTTGTGGTCAAGTGCAGCATTGCGCCCTTGCGTCACTGCATCTGGCTAAACGTGGGACCTGGAGATTGGAACCGGTGTTCTTAGGCTTAGGAGGCAGGTGCCTTAACTGCTAAGCCATCTCTCCAGCCCAAAATGTGGTATTTTAAAAATCATTTTCTTGAATCTGGAATTGCCAATTCTTTGGTTAGTTTGCAGATATGAACTCAGGGCTTGGGGTTCCAAGAAGCACTCCAGAGCCCCAAATACCCCCATTATACTCAGGCTTCCCAAGTCTCAAATCCAGTTTTGATGGGTGGGCCAGCAGTGACAAGGAATTCTATTTTATCACCAGGTGCCATCTTGATAGGTACCCCATAGTCTAAAACTGAGCTACCCAAGGGGCTTGAGATCCCGTAACAACCAAATGTCAGGGAGCCTCAATATGGCTTGCTACAGTCCCAGGGTGTGGGAAGCAGAGACAGGCAACAGTGGAGAGGAAGACTGGAAGCTGACAAAGATGCACAAGGCAGCCGGCAGGTCAAGACTCAGCTCAGGCTGGGAAGTGCAGAGAGAAAGACAGCCTGACTCTTGGTGCTGAGAGCTCTTACCAATTGAAACTAGTCCTGGAGCTGGATGGCTCTGTGCCTGAGGCTAGCTGACAGATGAACCTCTGGAGACACCTATGTGCTGTTTACTGCAGTAGAGCTTGAGAGCTGTGAAATTTCAGAGGTGTACCTGCTATCTACAGCAGCATCCCTCCAATAGGATGATACTGATGCAGGATTTTGGAGTTCAGGATCGGGTCTCCCAAACTTATGACCCCCAATTTTGGGTCCTTATCCTATTTTTAACAAAGAATTGATTAAAAAATGGGCTCAAGAAGTATAAATTATGAACTGCTGAGTTTATTTAGGGAGAAATCATAAGATTCATTTAAGGGAAGTTGGGATCTAGGAAAAGGCTGGATCAGCCTTACAAGCATGTGGAAGACAAGCTCTAGAAAATCATGTAGAAGAACTGTGCACTTGTATGGGAAGCACAGCATCTGCTCTGCCTCCACACATGGAAGAAAGTTAAGGAATTAAGTGGTGATGACTTAAGGAAGAATAGCAGGGAGAGAGTACCAAAGCATAGACTGGGAAATTGAGATGAGAAATGAGTACCAAAGAGAGTTACACCCATGGTTACCCTGAGTTTAGAGAAATCACACTTGTAGAAGGCCCAGAGTTTAGAAGAAGTAGCCACATGGTAGATCCAGAGTTTAGAAGAAGTGCACATGGTACACTCAGAGATCAAAGATGAATCACACATGTAATTAAAGTGAGAAGTTACCCCAAAGAAGACAAAACAGAGAAATGGCCAGGCAAAGGGAGGAAACCTCTCTCCATCTTGGAGAGAGGTGGAAGAGATCACAGGGCAGAGAGAGAGCAGAGATCAGCACAAACAAGCCTGTTTAGCCAATTAAAAATGGATCATTTCATCAGACTCAGGTATGTAAAGGGAGCACCTGACAGGTTTGCAGAGTCCAGGGACTGCCCCAAAGGCTAGCCCACCTAGGTAGTGTGTGCTAGACTCTAGAGACAGCAGGGGCGCTGTAGCCATTGTGGATGATACTGGATTGGACACAAGCCCCATTCCTGCCAAGGAGAGGGTATCTTCTGTTTCCCTCTTTGGTCTCCTGTCCCTAACTAAAACTGCCTAAAAGGAACTACCTTTCTCCCAAGTCTCCTTCAATATTTTGTTCTTGAGAATATATAGCTAGGTCCTCAGTCTATACTAACCTCAGTGCTATGTTGCTTCCCTTCCCACACACCTAAGAACTTCGGGAACACTCACCAGCTAGAACAAAGATGGTCTGGGGAGTCTTAGCAGGGTAAGAGAATAGGCCCAGTCCACAGATTACAAAGCTTAGTGTGACCAACAGAGGCCAAAAGCAACCACCAGCAGCATAAGCAAGCATACTTCAGGAACTCCAGACAAAGTTCTAGCACTCTGCATATCTTTAGAATGGAATTTCTATCCACTCCTACACCTTCAGACTGGACCCTAGGATCTACATTTCTTCCAGCCAGGTGGTTAGAGATCAAAGTTATAAGTTTAATAAACTCCTGAATCAATTGGAGGACAACCATTCAAACCACCATACTGCTAAAGGAAAACATAGCAACACTTCAAGATAAAGATATAGGCAAAGGCTTTCTGGAAAGGACTCTTAACAGCCCAGGAAATAATCCCCAAACTGGAAAATGGGACTACATGAAATTAAAAACCTATGCACAGAGGAAGAAACAATAACCAGACTGAGGAGATAGCCAAATGCAGAAAAATCTTTGGCAACTGCACATCGGACAGAGGACTGATAAATAGAATATATAAAGAAGTGCAAATATGAAACACCAAAACTCCCACAAATCATGCTGTCAGCAAATAGACCAATGAACTGAAGAACTCAAAAGAAGAAATACACAAATGGCCAAGAAATACTTGACAAAGCATTCAAGATCCTTAGCCATCAGGGAAATACAAATTAAAAATGCTTTGTAATTTCATCTTACCCCGGTGAGAATGGCTATCTAACATCAAGAAAACAGGACTTCCGGTCAAGATGGCATCTGCCTAACCATGCTTCACCTCACGGGGAAGGAAAGGCAAGATCTTTGGGGTTCTTAGGGGTTTGGAGATCCTAGTGGACCTCCAGTGGGAGGGCACAGAGGAGCAAAGTAGGGAATCTGCTGATTCCCACCTTCTTGGGTAGCCCACCAGCCCTCCCCCCGACCCTCAAGCAGCCATTCCAGCCACTATCCCAACCACCTTCCCAGCCACCATCCCATCCACAGTCCCAGGCGCCATCCCAGCCACCTTCCCAGCTGCCATCCTAGCTGCCCCCTCTTGCACTACTGAAGGCTAAGTGGTCCCAGGCCAGCAGGCTAGTGTTTCCCCTCCATCCCTGGGTTTTCCTGCCATCAGATCACCATCCCAGCCACATCCTACAAGCAGGCAACTTGGACCCAAGTCAGCAGGCTAGTGCTTTCCCCTCCATCCCTGGGCTTTCCTACTACCTGACCACCATCCCAGCTGCCACCCACAGCAGGCCCACCTCCCTACCTACACCACCATGTCATGGGACTCAGCAGTCCCATCTACCCCCTGCTACACAGTCTCAACAGACTCCACAGTCCCATCCCCCCCACCGCAACACTAGTCTGCTTTGTCCCATTCCCCCCTAGCCCTGTCCTCTCAGGCCACCTGACCACCCAGGCCCATACCCCAACCATCAACCAACAAGCCCTTTCATCATGTCCTTGGGCCCCCGCCATAGCCTCACAGGTTCCTTCCATCTGAGCAGACAGGCCCCACTGCCATCAGAAGCCTAACTGAAGCAAACATAAAAGGCAATAATCACTGAAGACACTTCAAGGGTAAACTACAGCTTCCTCCTAAATTACATAAGATTCCTACACTGTGATGGGCAGACCACAGCACAAAAGGAGTAACATGAAAATTAAATGCAAGTAAATCCAATAAGGCCACCCAGTCCCACAATGAAAGTCTCTAATCAAAACATAGAAGAGACAACAGGACCAGAACCCCAAAATGAAGATACAAGCTTTGCAACCCTGGCCAAGCAATTATCAGAACATGCAGAAAATCAACAAAGGTCCAATAATTGTATGAATGCTATTCTCTCTAGATTAGACCTAATAGAAAAGAACCAGAAGGGTTCCAATGACAGTTAAATGATCTGAAGGAGAGCGAAAAAAAAGGACCTCAAAAATCAGCTGGCTAAGCTCAATGAAGATATAAATAAATGCAAGGATGAATTCCATGAAGCATTAAGAAAATCAGAAAATGACGTGAAAAGGGAACTCAACAGAAGGATGGATACTTATAAATAAAAAGGTAGTAGAAAATACAAACAAAATTGAACAAATTCAAAACTCTATAGAAGCTCTCAGGAATAGAGTCAGCCATGTGGAGGGTAGAAACTCAGAACTAGAAGACAAAACAGAAGAAACAGTTCATTGAGCCCAAAAGATTTCAATAAGTTCAAAAATTTTTGTGAACAGAACATGAGGAACTGTGGGATACCCTTAAACGTCCCAACATTCAGATCATGGGAATACCAGAAGGGGAAGAAATGCAGACCAAAGGCATGGAGAACTTATTCAATAAAATTATCGAAGAAAACCTTTCCACTCTCTCAAAAGAAAGTCCAAGTCCCATCAAGTTACTAGAAGCTAACAGAACTCCAAACAGACTGGACCAAAGGAGAAATTCTCCAAGACATATTATCATTAAGACTCTAAACATTGGGCTGGAGAGATGGCTTAGCAGTTAAGGTGCCTGCCTCCTAAGCCTAAGAATGCTGGTTCCAATCTCCAGTGGTTCCAATCTCCAGGTCCCACATTTAGCCAGATGCAAAAGGGGCACAATGCCGCACTTGACCACAAGGGGGCAAATGCATCTGGATTTTGTTCGCAGCAGCTGAGCATCTCTATCTGTCTTCCTCTCCCTCTCTCTCTATCTCTCTCTGTGTCTCTCTCCCTCCCCCCCCCCCAAAAAAAAAGACTCTAAATATTGATAACAAAGAGAAACTCCTAAAAGCAGCTAGGTAGAAACAACACATTACATATAAAGGTAACCCCATCAGGATTACTTCAGACTTCTCAATGGAAAGTCTGAAAGCCTGAAGAGCCTGGAATGGAGCACTGCAAAGTCTAAGAATTTATGACTTCCAACCCAAACTACTCTACCCAGCAAAAGTATCCCTCATAATAGATGGTGAAAGAAAAACTTTCTAGGATAAAACTCAGCTTTACAACTATATGAACACAAAGCCAAACCTACAGAGAGTACTCCAGGGAATTCTCCACACAGAAGAATCAAACAACCAACCTCAAGTGCCTACAAAAAGCAGATCACAATAACCAAACTTTGAGAAGGCACAAAAAACTACAAAGTCCAAGAAAACACCAAACCACATAAACCACCACAATATGATAGGGATTAAATCAAACCTCACAGTTATTACCCTAAACATTAATGGTCTTAATTCACCCATCAAGAGACATAAGCTAATAAGGTGGATCAGAAAATTATACCCCTCAATCTGCTGTCTTCAAGAAACCCATCCCACCACTAAAGACAGACACCTGTTCACAGTGAAAGGATGGAAAATGATATTATAACCAAATGGAAATAAGAAACAAGCAGGTGTTGCTATACTAACATCGGATAAAATAGACTTCAAACCAAAAGTAATCAAAAAAGACAAAGAAGGCCACTTCTTACTTATCAAGGGAATGATCCAACAAAAAATCACAATCATCAATCTCTATGCACCAAACACAGGTGCATAATTCATAACACAAAACCTACTTGACCACAAAACAGAAATAACACCAACACCATCATAGTTGGGGATTTCAATACTCCACTATCAGCAATAGATAGATCATCCAAACAGAAAATTAACAGGGAAGTAAGAGAGCTCAACAACACCATAGATCAATTAGACCTAATGGACATCTACAGAACACTCTACCCAAAATACACAGAATACACATTCTTCTCAGCAGCTCATGGAACCTTCTCTAAAATAGATCATATACTGGGCCATAAAGCTTGCCTCCATATTTTTAGGAAAATTGACATAATTTCCTACATGATATGAGACCACAATGTTGTAATGCTAGAAATTAACAACAAAGGATGTGCCAGGAATACCACCAGCTCCTAGAAACTGAACAACCCACTTTTAAAAAAATATTTTATTTTTATTTATTTATTTATTTGACAGAGAAAGACAGAGAGACAAAGAGAGAGGGAGAGAATGGGCATACCAGGGCCTTCAGCTACTGCAAAAAAATTCCAGACGCGTGTTCTCCCTTGTGTATCTGGCTAATGTGGGTCCTGAGGAATCGAACCTGGGTCCTTTGGCTTTGCAGGCAAATGTCTTATCCGCTAAGCCATCCCTCCAGCCCCAACAACACACTTTTAAACAATAAATGGGTAGTGGATTAAATAAAAAATGAAGTTTCTAGAATTGAATGACAATGACAACACATCTTACCAAAACTTATGGGACACAATGAAGGCAGTCCTCTCAGGGGAAAATTCATAGCTCTAAATGCCTTCATAACAAAGATAGAGAGATCCCAAATCAATAGTCTAATCATCCATCTAAAGGCATTGGAAAAACAAGAAGAATCCAACCCAAAAACCTACATGTGGAAAGAAATAATTAAGATCAGGGCAGAAATTAATGAATTGGAAACTAAGAAAACAAGAAAATTGATGAAACAAAAAGCTGGTTCTTTGAAAAAATAAATAAGATTGATAAACCTTGGCCAATTTGGTTAAGTGGAAAAAAAAAAAAGAGCCGCTTCAAATTAACAAAATTAGAAATTAAAAAGGAGAGATCACAACAGACATAAGTGAAATTGGAAGAATCATCAGGACTTGTGTTAAAAAGCTCTACTCCACAAAACTGGATAATATAGAGGAAATGGATGAATTCCTGGACACATACCATCTACCAAAGCTAAACTCAGAGCAGATTAATCTCTTAAGCAAACTTATCACACCCATTGAAATTGAAAACTTAATCAAAAACTTCCCCAAAAAGAAGAGTCCAGGGCCAGATGGCTTCTCAGATGAATTCTATCAAACCATCATGGAAGAACTCAAATCAATTTTTCTAAAACTGTGCCACATAATCAGAGAAAAGGGAAAGCTCCCCAACTCCTTTTTTGAAGCTAGTATCACCCTAATACAGGCCCAGTTATTCCCTTACTGGGCATTCACCCTAAAAGCTCCATGACTTAGTTCAAAGATTTGCTCAACCATGTTTATAGCTGCTCAATTCATAATAACTAAGAGCTGGAATCAACCCAGATGTCCACCATTAGATGAATGGATAACCAAGATGTGGTATATATACATTATGGACTTCTACACAGCAATAAGGAAAAATGACACAACGGAATTTCAAGAAAAATGGTCAAACTAGGAATAGATCATTCTCAGTGAACTCATCCAATCACAGAAAGACAATCGTCACATGGTCTCATTCATCTGTGGCTCCTATCCTGGATCTGCCTGAGATGCTGACATACCAAATAGGCAACTCAAGGACTGGACAATAGGGAGGAAGGGGAGCAGAGGGTAGGGATAGGGGGGGGGGATGGACACAAACCTGGACCTAAATGGAACTGGTGCCATAAAATTCTATATCCTGAAAGACAGACTAAAAGGTAGAACCTTCATCAGGTCCTTAGAGGTAACATCTAAATCAAAGGGCCCTGCAGAGGGTATGATAAAGACTAACCTTGATCTTCTCTTGTTTTTCTCTCTCTCTTTTCTCTCTTCCTCTTTTATATTACCTATCTTTTTCTTCCTTCTTTTCCCTTGGCATTGGCCTGTAACTCCCAATACCAGGATGTGGTTAACATCCACAATGAGCTGTTGATCAGAGATCTACAAGGTCTTCCATAGGAAGGTGAGTTATTTCAAAATTAGTGAAAAATTAAGAGCCAGGCTTGGTGGTGCACACCTTTAATTCCAGCACTCAGGAGGCAGAGGTAGGAGGATCACCACGAGTTCGAGGCCACCCTGAGACTACATAGTGAATTCCAGGTCAGCCTGGGCTACAGTGAGACCCTACCTTGAAAAACCAAAAAAAAAAAAAAAAAAAAAAAAAAATTAAAGTAACTACTTAAAGCTAAGACTAATTAAAACTAACATATTCTCAAATATGAATGAATTATGATCTTGATAATACACTGAATCACCTTTTAACAAGAGCAAATGACAGTGTTGAATACTGCTGAATGGTGTTGAATACCAACTGAATAAGAGCCCCCTTCAAAATTCCTATAATGTAACTAGGCGTGGTAGTGCATGTCTTTAATCCCAGCACTTGGGAGGCAGAGGTAGGAGGATCATTGTGAGTTTGAGGCCACCCTGAGACTACATAGTGTATTCCAAGTAAGCCTGGGCTAGAGTGAGACCTTACCTCAAAAAAAAAAAAAGATTCCTATGTTGTAAGAGGTAATCACCAATATAACTTTATTTGGAGATAGGGTCATGTCATAATGTGGGAGCCCTAATATAATGCAACTCATATCCTTCTTATGTCAGGAAGAGACACCAACAGGAAAGAAAGGCCATGTGAGGATAAATGGAAAAATCACCAACGTTAAGCCAAGGAGAGAGGCCTCAGGCGAAGCCAAACCTGAAGACACTGATCTACCATTTCCGGCACCCAGAACTCTGAAAAAATAAAGTCTGTTATTAAAGCAACACATTCTGTGGCATTTTGTTAGAGCAGCCTCAGCAAACTCACAGGAATACCAAATGGGATTTTTTCAAAATCCAAAAATAATAGACGGTTTATAATCTGTGCTCAATTTCTATGTTATGTTCCAGACAAAAATCATGTATAAATGTAAAAAATGAAAAGTATTGAAATTGAAAAATAAGGTCATTCAAGTGTTAAAATGACATTGCATTTTAAAAGATTAATACCAGTATGAAACAAAGAGACTACATAATGTAAATACACTGCATGTATAGAAGACAAGCTCCTACACCAGGATATTTAGCTTAGCAAGCTAGAAAAGCAAACAAATATCTTTGAAAGAGGACAGTGCTGTTTATAAGCAAGATAGATGAAACCATGGCCTAAAACTCAGATTATAATTTGAATTCATAAAATATTAATTCACAAAAACTTCACTTTTATAATTTTCAAGATAATTAGAAAAAATATATTTTCATAAAAATATATATAAGTATAATACAATGCCTAAACACTATCTAAAGCTATGGTAATAGACTATATATAACTATTTATGAAGGCATCTCTTTCACATTAAGGCATTAAATAAGCAGGTATTCAAGTCTCAGTGAACCAGTGTTTAAGTCTGGATTCGCCCATATTCAGACCCTTGCAGTAGTCAGCATGTCTATACATAAAATATTTAATTCCCCATTGTACTTTAAAAGCTTCTGGCAGGACCTGGTAGAATGCATATTGAGAAAGTGCAACCCAGTAAAAACAAGGAAGCTCCTAACTTTAGGTGGTAGATTTTATTAGGTTTTACTACACTGTAGCTTATAGCTACATAGCTATACAATATAACCATAATAGACTTTAATATTCCCTGTAATTCCATTTTACCTGTAGCAGTTTGCTCCATACATACAGGATGTCCTCTTGACCTTATTTTCTTCTGAACCCCCTGGAACTGAATCAGGTGCTTGAGCATGCAAAGTTTCAGGATTGGTGGCCCCAGAGCTAGACTCTGAGTGGGATCCTTGAGTCGCCTCAGGGAATGACTGGCCTTGGACAGTGGAAGGACTCTCACATCTCACTGCCTTGCCTTCTTTATTTGTTGTTCTTTTAGTGGAGATTTCATGTTTGGAGACTTTACTAAGCTCCTCTTCTGCAATTTCCTTTCTCTGTGTATTAGTCTTCATAGCATTCATATCTGTGTTGCTTAATGTGACTGCAGAAAATGGTTCTGGCACTTTCTATAAAAACAAATCAGGAAAAAAATAACAAATAAATCAGTTAAAAAAGAATTTCATGAAGGGCCAAGTATGGTGGCACATGCCTTTAATCCCAGCACTCAGAAGGCAGAGGTAGAAAGACTGCTATGAGTTCGAGACCAACCTGACACTACATAGTGAATTCCAGGTGAGTCTGGGCTAGAGTGAGACCCTACCTCAAAAAAAAAAAAAAAGAGTTCCATGAATTAAAGCATAAGAGGATAAAAGTACAAGGTCTATGACATGTAAATGTTTAAAACTTCAAGCTTCACATTTTTTAAGTTACCTCTATTTCCTGGTTTTAGTATAAAAACTTTGATTAATTTCCAAAGTACAAAACCAATTTATAGTTATAATAAACTTCTACAGTTGTCAGGTATTTGTGAAAAATACAAATGAAACATGGTCTTTTAATTCATTTTTACATACTCTCTCAAAAATAGCTATTAATGTCACTATTCAACAATGTCATGTTCTTGCCGTGCATTATCCTTATCATTTATTTTAATACATTTTTATACTTATTTATTTGCAAGGAAAAAGAGAAAGATACATAGCGAGAATGGGCACATCAGGGCTTCTTGCCACTGCAAACAAACACCAGACACATGTGCTACTTTGTGCATCTGGCCATACATGGATACTGGGGAATCGAACCCAGGCTGTCAGACTTTTCAATCAAGCACTTTAAACAACTGAGTCAACTCTCCAGCCCTGTCCTTATCATTTATTAAGCTACTGTAATACTTGATTTCTAATCTTTAAACATTATCATGATTTTCCTATGATAGAATCATGAAACTATTCCATGTTCACAGAGAAATCTGCATGAGGGTATGTTATGACCCACTTGGAAAAAGAAAGTGTTTGAACACGTGAGCCCCAGATGGTAGTGCAATTTGGGAAGATTGGGGAACTTTGAGAAAGTGTAGCCTTGCTAGAGGAAGTGAGTCACTAGGGGAAGGCCTTGAAGTGTTATGGCCAGTTCTACATACTGTGCTCGCTCACTCTCTCTTTCTCTCTCTCTCTCCTTCCTCCCTGCTGGTGTGACATCAACTTCCCATTCTGGCTTGCCATTCCTTCCCCACCCTGATGGGCTCTACCCTTTGGCATTGTAAGAAAATTAAAACCTTTTCTTTCCATAAGTAGCTTCTGGTCTGATATATAGTCATAGCAATGAAAAAGTAACTGATAAAATGAAATTGATTTTTAAAAAAGAACTTTAGTTCTTCACAAGAAACATGCTTAACATGTTAACTTATTTTAAAATAGAAAGGAGGGATGGAGAGATGGCTTAGTGATTAAGGCACTTGCCTACAAAGCCAAAGGACCCAGGTTCAACTCCCCAGAATCCACATAAGCCAGATGCACAAGGTGGTGCATGCATTTGGAGTTTGTTTGCAGTGGCTAGAGGCCCTGGTGCACACATTCTCTCCTTCACCCTGCTCTCTCTCTTCCTCTCCCTCTCTCTCAAATAAATAAAATATTTTTAAAATAAAATAAAATAGAAAGGAATTTAAAGTATGCAGGCATGAATATTATAGACAAGGGGATCTCAAATAAGAGACACAAAAATTGGAATTTGGAATGTTCTTTATGGAACTCCATGAAATATTGATAAATCATAGGCCTTGGCATTTAACTTAACATTCTTGGTTTCAATTATTTATAAATGATCCCAAAATCCATTACATGAGGTAATTTGTAAATTTGCTGAGATGTAAATTTGCACCAAGTGTGCCAAGTCCAAAGCTCATGAACTAGAGCATGACACTGAAATGATAATGGAGGGGACAGGAAAGGTAGACGGTAGGAGAAAGCGAGCTTTAGTTCTGCTAAATACCCTACATTGTTTGTTTCTTAAGATTCAATGGACATGTGAAGGATTGAATGTGGAAGGCTAGAGATTTATGACACAGCATAAAGCAAAAACACATTTGAGATATCAGAGACCAGAGAGCATAGAGCTGGTGGAAAGTGGCCACGGTCCTTGGTGGAGACCAGAATATACTAAAAGGTTATTAAAACAGTTTATTAACTTACCCAGTAAACCCTTCCCTGCCCCTCAACCATCTCGAGTTTTAAGTTACTCCAAGGGTCAGGATAAAATACTTCCTTCTGAGATCAATTCAACAAGGTAATTTCTTGTTTCCAAGCCACTCTTGGCAAGACTATCTGCGAAGTTGCCTTAAAAGTTCTGTATCAATTCCATTAACATCCTCCTGCTAATAACTAAAAAGTCCAGCGTTCACTCTCCAATCTCATACCTGAGGCTCAAATTTATACGTTCCAATACTAGCTAAGTATTTCTATGGCAGGAGGGCAAAAAAGTGAATCCACTCCTGCAAGCCTTTTCATAAGGATTTAATGCATTCATGAGGCAGGGACCTACTAAGATAACCATATCCCAGTGCTATTGCATTTCAACAGGAATTTCTGAGGACATAAAAACATCCAAACATCCAGGGCATTAATCAATTCAAGAACCCTCATCTTTACTCCTAAGTTGGCCATTAAATAACTGATAAAGAGATGCAAAAAGACATGTAAGAACTAGTGAGAAACATGGACTACTTCAGGGCAATTATCTTCATGATGAGAAGTTACTGGAGTCACAAAACTCTTTTACCCAGTCTAATGGGTATGGTAGAACAATCCATTGCATTCAAAAGGAAAAGAACTACATTTGAGACAAGAGGCTCCTAATAACTTGTCCTTGGACTTCAGTTTCCTCTGAGTTGCTGAAGGATGTTTATCAGTAGCTCCCAACTCTGAAGGCACATCAAAATTGCAAGTATATTTAAGACATTACTTATAAACAGGCCTTATGGACCAAACAAGTCAGAATCTCAAGGAAAAAAAAAATTGCCAAAGGGCCCTTTTCTCTACGTCTTTTCTTACCCTTCCCTAAGAGGATGTAATTGAATTTTTCCAAGTAAATTGGCTCAAGTCTATTCTGCAGTCCTGGCTGCTCTGAGATCCTTATAATTGGCAGTTTCCAAACACTAAACTATCTAGGTGAGCTCAACCTATTGTTTTACAGCTCCACGGTGGTAAGATGAAGATGGAAATTAGACAGACATGGAGGGTAGACCTGCACAGGACTGGCTTGCGCCCTCAAACTCAGCCATGTTCTCTGGCTCAACTTTACTAGAGATCCCAGCACAAAGGCTTGAGCCTGTTTCCCCTGTACTAGAATATGTAAATCTCTTTTAGGAGCACTAAGAGAAGAAGAGAAATGAGGTAAGTACAGCTCCCAGGTTGTTCCTGAATGTAATATACCTTTGATATCATCAAAGCCTCACAAATACCTTGAATAGCTTGGATCTACTTATTACTTTATCTATTAATTAAGGTTTTCATTAAAGTTTTTTCTTATGACTATGATTTTATCAGTCAGTATAAATATAGTAAGCCATATACACTATAAATTTCTTTAGAACAAAATAATTTCTCCTTGAAAACAGGCAAAGTGAATTGATAATGCTTACGGTTTTAATGAAGAATACAGTGTATGAAGGCATACAGTGTATTTTTGACACAGTGTATCAAAGTCTATATAACAAGTTGCATTTAAATAAGTTTTGAGGGCAAATATCACCTACAGCCATACATGCTGAACATGCCCAATCTTGTCTGAAGGCAAATACCCATGAGTCAGAAGTCATTTGTTTTGATTTATTAAACTTGACACCATCAATAAGCAAAGAAGATAAGACTAAAGACTAGACCCACTTCTCTCGATGGAAGACAGGTACCTATAAGAAGTTGGTTCCTCTTTGGGGAAGAGGTGGAAATGAACATGGTATTTAGAAGGACTAAGCTCTGGCAGAGCTGCTGACATTTCAATTATCCCAGTGTATTCCTCCATGACCATCCCTACTTCTGGGACCAAGAGCCCCAGAGAAGTTAGACAGTGGTCTACAAGGGCCATGAAAACTACCACCATAAGACACCTCTCTCCAAAGAAGAAAAATGCCTAAACTTTCAGCCCTGAAGTCATCTCTATCTTTTCTCTTTTTAAAAAAGCATCTAACAAATAGGCCTAATTTTCTTCAAATATGCAGTGTTAGAAGGAATGTCAGATCTGCCAAACCATTCTAATGAGTGAGTCAATACAACTAAAAGAGGTAAGCAAAGGCTGACTACTGTAAGAACACAGCAGAGGTAATCATGGGACTAGTCATGAAGAACTGCCCGTAGCTTGTTCTCCCCATCATACTTAGCAAGAGCAGGTAGAGTTACATGAAGTCCTTACATGACAGTGGAACAGAAGCAGCCAGGTTTCTACAATGGGACCCAAATGAGGACCAGAGCCAAATGGTTTCTGCTTTTTTTCAGCTTGAAAATTCTATAATGTAAATCATCCAAATATATTAAAAACTAGTTTCAGTAATGCAAAAAAAAACTAAGGTAGTTTTTACCTTCATGAACTCAAAAATAAAAGGAAGTCTAGGTTTTTGATGTATTTAGCACATAGTTAATTCCTATCACTTGATTTCAGCTAAGAGGATAAGACCAATAGCTAATCCTTATCTAGAATACCTAAAAAGGAAAATAGAGAAGAAATTATTTTCAAATCACCTTGGACATAATCACAGGTCCTTCTTGATCAGAGTTTTTATACTTTTTTCCAGCATCTTGTTCTGCTCGTAAGCTTTCTAAATTTCGCAATGATATTAATCGCTTTCTTCCTTGCCATGCTATTTTCACTGGGGTTTTATCTTTGCATATTCCTTCTGTTCCACTTCCCTGGATGACACTGTTTTCTAAAACACACAAACATACAAATATACACAGAATTTTAAAAATTATCTTCTGTACCTTTGGGTCAATATTTCATATGGGAAAGTATAAAAGAGCAAGTAAAATCAAAGTTCCATTTTTAGTAATGCCAACATGGAAACATTTATAAACTTCAAAAAGTATTCTGTAGCATAATGGCAGAGAACTCTAGCCATACAACACACAAGGC
Organism: Orientallactaga sibirica; assembly: GCA_036365145.1. Taxonomy (NCBI): domain Eukaryota; kingdom Metazoa; phylum Chordata; class Mammalia; order Rodentia; family Dipodidae; genus Orientallactaga; species Orientallactaga sibirica. Next base: position 12,977,023 of record JAEOAD010000036.1, read on the forward strand.
CAAGGTGCCAGTGCTAATGTCACGCCTTAACTGTTTTACCGCATGTCTCTGGAAATTATCATAGTTCATGGAGTTATTAGAAGTAAATAAGATATATGAACTAATAAACAACCTGACAGTTATGCATTTTTTTAAAACTTGTACCACTAAGTTTCTCTAAAAGAAAATCTGACTAAGCAACTCATCAGAGGCATCCAGCCCCACATAAGCCCAACACCTCCCCTGACTGATGTACTCCCCTTAGCTCAGAAGGCCTTGAAAGACCAGAAACCATCTGGGGAATTCCGAGTATCTTCCCTTAGATGATTCTTGATGAAGAACCCTATTCTAAGAAAGGACACACACAGCTACAAGTTCCTTCTCTACTGCACCTGGTACAGTGTGTTTTTCTTAGGCTTCTCCTTATAAGCTTGAACCCCAGCCTAGCTCCATGCTTCAGCCTTCATCCTGTGGAAAGGCTGGTGCCCCTCACTGTTCCTCTCAATAAACAGTCTGTCTGTAGAGATCAAGTCTGGTGTTGCCTTTCGCTTTTCTCTTGCACTTTCCTTACACTGACTCCCTACCATCCACTTGAGAACCCAAATTAAGTTATCCAGAAAAACAGGTAAGAACTCCAAAAAGACAATGACCTCTACAGATTTTGGCAATGAGGAAAATAAGTCTGAATAACAACAGGAATTGTATCCCATATAATACCCAAAGTTCAATACAGTTTATAAACCTGAGCCAAAGTCATGTTTTGTTAACAAATGTATAAGTCATTTAATCAGAAAAGATGCTTTAAGGGAAACATTCTTGGTCAATTATCTCTACATGGGAGTGACCACTTCATGAGGGCAAAGACTCTGGGCACCTTCATCACTATTTTCTCCACATACCTCCGGGATAGATAAATGTGCTCAATTAATATTTCTGACTAAATCAATTGTGAATATACACAGAACTTGTCCAAAGACTCTCTGAAGGCCAAGATACAGGTATGTAAATAATCTGTAGTCACTATTCTAATGCTCTAAGGAAGAAGTTCATACATAATTTTTCTAGAAAAAAGCCAGAGGGAACATAGTTCAAGCTCTCTGGGCCACAGTGTTCATCAAAACTATTCAATTCTGCCTTCAACATAACAGTGGCTGTCCATCAGCCACACAGATGGACCATGGCTGTGTTCCAGTGAAATTTTATTTATAAAAAAAGGCTGAGAGCCGGGCGTGGTGGCACACGCCTTTAATCCCAGCACTCGGGAGGCAGAGGTAGGAGGATCGCTGAGAGTTCGCGGCCACCCTGAGACTACATAGTGAATTCCAGGTCAGCCTGGACCAGAGTGAGACCCTACCTTGCAAAACCAAAAAAAAAAAAAAAAAGGCAGTGAGCCAAATCTGGCTGTGGGCTTTCGTCTGTTTAGTCTTGTTCCAAAGGATATTCAAGCGGTCTGAAACAACACTCCTTAGTTAAATTAAGGGACAGTATGCCAATGGAATAATGTCCATTTTATCAATAAGAATGTCAATTAAACCAAAATTAAAATAATGTACAGGAGCCACCTTTCATCCAGTTTCACTTTTCTCAGTTTTCCTTATGATCAACTATGGAAAGCTCCAGAAATAAGCAGCTCATACATTTTCAACTTCATGCTGTTCTGAGCAGCATGATGAAATCTGAACCTACCGATTCCCTCCTACTGGAACATGAGTTGCACTCTTGTCCAGTGCACCCACACAGTTCATGGCAAACTACTCCCAGTTGAAAGATTCTCTCCTAAAGACAGGAAAGAGGCTCTGATTCAGGAAGTCAAGTCTGAGAGACCTGAAACTTAAAAGGTCACACAACCACTCTCCAAGGTTATATTAACTAGAAACTGAAACATTCCTTCCTAGGGAGGAAAGTTCTGGAGACTCAGGAGGTCAACAAATCTGGGAAAGGGTTGCATGACAACACAAACACACACACACACACACACAGACCCCTCAGGTTATATAAAGGGAAAGCCAATGCTTGGCGATGGGATCTCCAATAGAGCTGCAATGTAGTATGCTCCAGACTCTCCATTGACTTTGGTGTAATTGTCTTTTGGTGTGTCATCTGTGCCTATCTGGGGAGGAGATGTGTGTTTGTGTCACCCCAGGGAAAAAATTTTCCTGCAACATTTGGTTACCAGACCAAAGTTGTGGTATTGCAGTACTTATGTTCACTTATTAGTGGCCTGTGACACAAAAGTAGTGATGTTGGCAACTTGCTACTGATTATTGCTTGTGTCTCCTTACACTTCCTATGTTGAGCCTTGTCCTCTCTGTGATTGGTATTTGGAGGTGGTAACTTTAAGAGGCACTTAGGTCATGAGGACAAGACCTTCCTAAGTGGGGTTACCACCCTTAAAGTAAAAGAAGGCACCAGAGCTCATCCTCTCTCTTTGCCTCAAGAGACATCCACAAGACAAAAAAACACAACCATGCTGGACCTCTGTTCGTGGATCTTTGGCCTCCAGAACTGTGAAAAAATAAATGCTGCTTAAGCCTTCTAGGCTATGAAATTCTGTTATAGCAGCTAAAACAAACTCCTTCAGAAAATAGATGGAAAAGTAATACTCTGCAATACATCTTACCAAACCAGAAAACAAGTTAAAACCCAACATACACTATACAAATGAAATTATAGAACCTCAGTTTTCACAGTAATAAAAATTCTTAACAAATCAAAGGAATATATATAAATAGATAGATAGATGTATGGCACAATGCAGGTCTGACCCTAGCCTGCAACTGAGATGATCTGTCCGGAGACAGGCAGTCATTGGTCACAAAAAGGGGACCACCCCATACAATGATTGGCCAGCCAAGCCCCTTTAAAACCCCCTACACTATTTTGAATAAATGAGTTTGCTGGACTTAGGGGGGATCCCAACAGATAGATAGATAGACAGACAGACAGACAGACAGACAGACAGACAGATAATCTACTGAGGATATAGATGAGGTAGAGTGTTTGCCCAGGATGTATAAAATCCTAAGTTCAATGCCAGCACTGCTGGGAAAAAAAGATAATGAATCATAGTCAAGTAGGTTTATCCAAGAATGTAAGGTTGATTTAATAGAACTCTATTTTGGGTGTGGTGGCAAAGGCCTTTAAGCCTGAGACTACATAGTGAAGCCCAGGTCAGCCTGGGCTACAGCAAGACCCTACATCAAAAAACAAGCATCAGGGCTGGAGGGATGGCTTAGCAGTTAAGGCATTAGCCTGCAAAACAAAAGGACCCAGGTTCAATTCCCCAGGACCCACATTAGCCAGATGCACAAGGGGGTGCATGTGTCTAGAGTTTGTCTGCACTGGCTGGAGGCCCTGGCGCACCCATTCTCTTTCTCTTTCTCTCTCTCCCCCTCCCTCCCTCTTTCTCTGTCAAATAAATAAAAACATTTTAAAAATCAAAAAAAAATCTTTTGGCATAACCTACTATATGAATGAAAATAATAAAATAAGTATGTAGGAGAAGCACTTAACAACATTCAGTATTCATCAAGATAAAAATCTTGAGCAAATCTGAAATAGAAAAGAACATATTAAATTAAAAAAGAAAATATGTGAAAAACCCTCAATATTTTATCAAATTTAATGCTGCTTCTTTTCCTGGCTATCAAAACAAAGAAAAGCCTTGTACCATCACGAATTCTTGTCAACATTGTGATTCATTTACTTAGGAAATATATTTGGATGATAAAAATGAAGAAAGGAAATAATATTGAAATTGGAAAAGAAACAGTAAAATGCTATATACAATGACAATACTGTTTATACAGGAAATTCTAGAACATCTACAAAAACAGCTACCTAAAACCAACAAACATGTTTAATGAAGTAACTGCATATGTGGGTAAAGTAGACTTAAAATACACCCACCAAGGCTCAGGAAATTTTGTGGAAGAGGGGGTGGAAAGATTGTAAGAGCCTCAGGGTGGGTGGGAATATCCAGAGTCACTGCCCCCCCCCAACAATGAATGACTGCTGCTCTAACAACTCATAAACCTTATCTTAATTTTCTGAGATGTCTGTTACAGTAATGAGAATTCAACCCATGTTCTCTGGAACATGGTCAGAATAAAGAACCAACACTACAAGTTATCAACAGATGACTGGATAAAGATAATATGGAACTATGTATCTATCCATGAAATCCATGGTTAAGACACAGAACACTGCATAATCTTTTATTATTGTCTTTTTGTGTGCACACACGCCCACGCCATGGCATGCACTTGGAGATCAGAGGACACCTTTGAGTGTTGGTCCTTGCCTTCTACCTTGTTTGAGGCAGTCTCCTGTGGTTATTGCTGAAAATACCAAGCTGCCTGACCCTTGAGCTTCTGGGATTCTCCTGTCCCTGCCTCCCATCTTGCCACAAAGCTGTGATTACAAATGTGCTACTGGCTTTACATGAGTTCTGGAGATGCAAAATCAGGTCTGCACACTTGGACAGCAGGCACTTTATCCACTAAACTATCTCCCCAGCGCCTAAACCAGTCACACATCTCCTATGAGATGTGACACTTGGATTTGGAGACCCAGCCTGACTAACCTTACAAAATCCCCTTTAATCAAACTAGCCTGAGAAAGGTCTGTTACCGCCAAACAAATAAAATTATGCAAGAATAAGACAGTAAACATTTTAAAAAATCTTAAAATAGTGGAATGCTCAGCAGAAGAAATAAAGCTCTCAGGTGTCTGTCACAACAGTGAGCTGCACAAGTCAGAGGTCACATGTTCTTTGAATCTCTCAGCACACATTCCTCACCCGACAATTATTTATTTATTTATTTATTTATCATTTGTTTATTTAGTTGTTTTTGTAGTTATTGTCTATTTCTTTTTTGTCTTCTTTTTACCTTTTTATTTTTTTAAACATTTATTTTTATTTTTATTTATTTATTTATTAGAGAGAGAGATGGATGCACCAGGGCCTTTAGCCACTGCAAACAAACTCCAGATGCATGCACTACCATGCACATCTGGCTGATGTGGGACCTAGAGAATTGAACCAGGGCTCTTAGGGTTCACAGGCAAATGCCTTAACCACTAAACCATCTCTCCAGCCCTTCTTTTTATTTTTATTGACAACTACACTTACAGATAATAAACCATGATATTTCCCTCCCCTCCTTATGATTTTCTGAATTTCTTTGGTGTTGGTTGTAATGGTGACTTTTTCATCTCTAATTTTATTAATTTTTGTCTCCTCTCTTTCTTCTGGTCAGATTTGCTAAGGGTTTATCAATCTTCTTTATCCTTTCAAAGAACCAACTAATTTCTGCCCTAATATTTATTATTTCTTCCCATCTACTGATTTTTGGTTTGCTTTGTTCTTCTTTTTACGAGGCCTTAAGGTAAAGCATTAAATTGTTTAGCTGTGAACTCTCTAATTTCTTAATATAGGCACTTAGAGCTATAAAACTTACCTCTAGGACTGCCTTCATTGTGTCTCAATGGTTTTGGTATGTTGTAATTCTCATCATCATTTGATTCTATGAATTTATTAATTTCCTTTTTTATTTCTTCAATGACCCCATTCATCAGTCAATAGTGTACTATCTAGCCTCCATGAAGTTGTTTGTGTATGCTCTATAGTTTTTCTTGTTGCTTATTTGTAGTTTAATCCCATTGTGGTAAGATAGAGTACAAAGGATTATTTCAAATTTCCTGTATTTGTTAAGATTTGCTTTGTGTCCTAATATATGGTCTATTTTAGAGAATATTCCATGTGCTGCTGAGAAAAATGTATATTCTGCAACATTTGGATGGAATGTTCTGTAAGATATCTGCTAGGTCCATTTATTCCATGACATCAATTAATCTAGATGTCTCTCTGTTTATTTTTTTTTATTTTTTAAAAAGATATTTAATTAATTTATTTATTTGAGAGAGAGAGAAAGAAGCGGGGTGAAGGAGGGAGGGAGAGAATGGACACATCAGGGCCTCCATCCACAAACTCCAGATGCATGCACCCCCTTGTGATTTTGGCTTATGTTGGTCCTGGAGAATTGAACTGGGATCCTTTGGCTTTGTAGGCAAATGTCTTAACTGCTAAGCCATCTCTCTAGCCCTTGCTGTTTGTTTATTTGTTTGTTTGTTTGTTTTTTATGTAGGGTTTCACTCTAGCCCAGGATGACCTGGAATTCACTATGTAGTCTCAGGGTGGCCTTGAACTCATGGCAATCCTCCTACCTCTGCCTCCCGAGTGCTGGGATTAAAGGCGTGCACCACCATACCCGGCTCTCTCTATTTTTTGCCAGGACAGCCTGTCCATTGATGAGAGTGGGGTACTGAAGTCACCCATTATAATTGTATTTGGTGTTATCGGTGACCTTAAGTCTAACAGTATTTGATGAAATTGGGAGCCCACATGTTAGGTGCATATATGTTTAGGATTATAATGTCCTCCTGTTGGAGTATTCCTTTAATCAGTATAAATTAACCTTCTTTATCTTTCCTCACTGATGTTGATTTGAAGTCTACCCTGTCAGATATTAGGATATCAACCCCTGCTTTTTTCCTAGGCCCATTTGCTTGAAATACCATTTCCATCCTTTCACCCTAAGGCAGTATCTATCTTTTATTGAGAGATGAGTTTCCTGGAGGCAACAGATGGCAGGATCCTGCCTTTTAATCCAGTCTGCAAGCCTGTGTCTTTTGGTTGGGGCATTGAGGCCATTGATATTAAGAGTTATTATTTAAAGGTTTGTATTTATTCTCTCCATTCTTCATGGTTTGTAGTGCTTCTTGTTTGCCCTTTACTCACTTGTTTTAACTGTTATTTGAGTATGGTTTATTTTTACCTATTTCCTCATTTATGTGTTTTGCTTTCTCTTCAGCATGAAGGATTCCTTCAAGTATTTTCTGTAGAGGTAGCTTAGTTGTAATAAATTCCTTTAGCCTGTTTTTGTTCTGGAATGTCCCTATTTCTCCATCAATTTGGATAAATAGCTTTTCAAGATAAAATAATCTTGGTTGACAGTTGTTATCTTTCAGATCTTAGAATACATCATTCCAAGCCCTTCTAGCTTTTAAAGTTTGTGTTGAGTAATCTGCTGTTATTATGATGGGCTTGCTTTTTCTAACTGCTTTCCATATATTTTCTTTGTTTTGCATGTTTAGTAGTTTAATTATAACATGGTGAGAAGAGGTATTTTCCAGGTTTTGTCTGTTCAGTGGTCTAAAAGCTTCTTGTATCTGCATTGGCATTTTGTTCCCAATTTGGGGAAATTTTTCTTCTATGATTTTGTTGAAAACACCTACTAAACCTTTGGATTGAAATTCTGATCCTTCTACTATACCCTGAAATCTTTTTTTTTTTTTTTTCATTTTTTTGGTTTTTCAAGGTAGGGTCTCACTCTAGCCTAGGCTGACCTGGAATTCACTATGTAATCTCAGGGTGGCCTCAAACTCATGGCAATCCTACTACCTTTGCCTCCCGAATGATGGGATTAAAGGCGTGCGCCACCATGCCCAGCTATACCCTGAATTCTTATGTTGGATTTTTTTCATAGTGTCCCAGATATCTTGAAATTCCCATTCATACCTTCCTATTAGCTTGTCTTTCTCTTTGTTGGACTATATTAGATCTGTCCTCTGGTCTTCTAGTTTAGATATTCTGTTCTTGCCTTTATCCAGTCTACTGTTGAGACTTTCCACAGAGTTTTTTATTTGACGACTGTATTTTTCAGAGCTAGAATTTCTGCTTGGTTTTTCCTCAGTATTTCTATTTCCTTACTCATGTCTAGTAATGACCTCCCTATTTCATTAAGCTGATTTCCTGTGTTCACTTGGAATTTCTTCTGGAGTTTGTTTTCTTCTTTAATTCCTTTGTTTTCTTCTTTGATTCCTTTGATTTTTCTTTGATTTCTTGGAGTACAGATAAAATTAGTTTGTTTGTTTGTTTTTTTTTTTTTAAATATCTGTCAGGCATTTCATCTAAAACAGTCTTATTGGGGGCCATTTCTGATGGATTTATAATTTTCAGTGGGATTGTATTATCTTGATTCTTTGTGTTTCTTGTATTATAATGTTGTAATTTTTGCATCCTGAGTTGATTTGATGTTTGGGTTTTCTAGTAATCTGTGGTGCTTTTAGATTTGGAAATACAACTTTATGTACCTTCAGAGTGGGAGTTTAAGGTGCCAAATGTAGCTCTTGTACTCCAACCCAACCACAGAAGTAATCCTCGGTGTTGAGTTTGCTTGCTATTCAAGTATTCTAGTGGGCTGGGTGGAACAATTCACTGGTGAATTCTAAACTTCAACTGAGCAATATACACATTCAATAAAAACCAGCACCGAATATGTGGGGATTAAAATGAACAGATAGCCTTATAAAGTCAAAATCCCTAAGGGTGTGTGATATTCAACACCTTTAATCCTGTCAGCTGGGAGGTTGAGATCTCTGTTCTGAATTGGGTTCTAGGACAGCCTGGATCTGAATTAGACCCTGCCCCCAATAATGGCAAAAGATAAAGGCCCTATAAATCTGAAATCAACAAAGGCAATAATAGTCAACCCCCAAATACAGCTTAATTGAGAATGGTAAAGCCAACCAAGAATATGTAACCCATAACCTGTCCTGACGTGGAGGGAGATATTAGCACTTCCAGTACAGGCCTATGTGCCTGCATTTTTGTCAGTCGGCCTTGTTACCTTCTGGGTAACAATCTCACCAATGCTGAGTGCCCACCTTGATCCCTCCATGTTGTGCTGTGGAGCTGGTGTTCTGCTCAGCTGTGCTGGATTCCCTGCCACTGGGGCTGAATACATTCTCTGGAGGTTCACTATTCTGATGAAGGGGAGAGTGAAGGAAGTCTGGAGTTGTACTGGAACTGCTTAGCTGGTCCCACCTCTTTTAGCACTTCCTTAGCTAATCTCTGCTGTCTTTCCTTCAGGATTCTTGCCTTTGCAAGGTGGCTGATGAAGTTGGAAAATCCCCTCATTTGCTCCCTGCTCCTGCAGCTTGGTGCCAGGTGGGCAGCACTGGACAGGTGTGCAGATTGTGCAGATCATGCAGATCAGGGACACAAACACTTCAGTGGGATTCTGGCTGTTTTCTTCCTTTCTGTTGGATCTTGGTCTCTTCTTCTCCACTATGGCTAATAAAAAAACCCTATATACCTTCACTTTTCATAAGAAGAGTGTATTTTGCTGTAGTTTTGCTTAAATCCCTCACTAGGCTGGTTTAGCATAGCTCCTATGCCACCATCTTACCCAGAAGTCTAGTTTTTATTTGACTAACTTATTCTTATTGTGCTGCTTTTTCATCTTAGACATGATACCAACAAGTTCATGTGAAAATCTACTGTAAAATCATATCTAGCACATAGATAATATCATTGTTAAACAAAACAATGAAGCTGTGCATGGCCATGCATGCCTATAACCCCAGTCTTGTGGGGAGGGAAGAGGGGAGAATTTCTGGGGCTCCCTGGTCAGCCAGTCTGGCTGAAAATGGCAGTACTAGATCCAGTGAGAGACACCATCTCAAGGAAAAACCCATATGAAGACATAGGAGAAGACACTAACATTCTCCTCTGGCTTATGCAAGTGCTTATGCAAGCACACATACTTATTTATACATGTACACATACCACAACATACATGCTACACACAAAAAAAGTCAGTAGGGTAGTGTTTTCTATGTAGCATAAAATAATAGTTTATGTTTTAAGTTAGATTCCATGCACACACCTGAAAACATTTCTTAAACTGGCAACTGTGTGGCTATATACCTGTATCCCAGCACTCAGGAGACTGAGACAGGAGCATCACAAGTTCACTGCCAGCATGAAAATTAGATAGATAGACAGATAGATAGATAGATAGATAGATAGATAGATAGATAGACCAACCAACTATGTCACAAGGTAAATAAATACATTAAAGTAAAATGTTTAAAGATGTCAAGCTAAACTATACCTTGTGAAATCACTATTCTATCTTGTATTTTCTCAGAAAAACTCTCAAGTTATACTTAATGTTTTCTTGCAATTCAACTATGGCAGAAACCAAAACCTACCTCCACAAATAGGTGCTGAAAGATTTGGATCACTTAAATTTTCTGCTAACATCCAAACTGGAAGTATTCTTTTCCTCTGGGCAGGGTTTGACTGCTCCTTGATGACGTCTCTACATTCATCTAGGGAGGACTAAATGGGCATCTATAAATTAATTCCTAAAGATAACCATGCATCTTAATGAATTTTTAAAATTATTCACCTTGCAGAAAACTACCATTAAAATACCTATTCACAACTATAGACTGAGTTAATTAAATTTCTTAAAGAATGCATTGCCTATTATTTGAAGTGTCAGCCTAGTCTCATATTCTTTAGACCCCAACTTAAAACCAGAAAAAGCAGATCAGTGCCAGTTACAACATGCTTAGTTTCAGATGTCTTTTCTCTCCCTGAAATAATCTGAAAAACAAGCTAGAAGTAGATGAGATCTTAAATTTCTCACCACACCATGTGCAGCAATAGACTGGATCTTGTTCCTTTCTAGGCTTTGCAGCTGTGAGGCACCTGTTATCTTGTTAGACAAATTAACCACAGGAGGCTTTGGAGTTATATTCAATGTATCATCTTCATCAAGCATTTTGGCTGCTTCTATGAAATAAAACAGAAGTTGGCTTTTAATACTTAAAGCATTTCTTCTGGCTTTTACCATGAAACGTAATGCTTCTGGGATCCTTTTGTCAGAAAGCAAAGGTTTAAAAAGCAGATTACAGTACAGTAGAATAAACTGTAGGCTTGAATGTTTTTCATCTTTGGCCACCACAGCAATCTATGAGATGAATTGCAACATTTCTAGCAAGGCTTAAGATATACTCACTTATACAATTTTTGCCAAGATAAAAATGAAACCACTAGCCTATATTTAAAAAGATAATACAGGGCTAGAGAGATGGCTTAGTGGTTAAGGTACTTGCCTGTGAATCTGTAGGACCCAGGTTCAATTCCCCAGTACCAAGTAAGCCAGATGCACATGACAGCACATGCATCTGGAGTTCATTTGCAATGTCTGGGGCCCTGGCATGCCCATTCTCTCTTTATCTGCCTCTCTCTCAAATAAATAAATATTTTTTTAAAAAAAATTTAAAAAAGAATCCAAGCCAGGCGTGGTGGTGCACGCCTTTAATCCCAGCACTCGGGAGGCAGAGGTAGGAGGATCGCCAAGAGTTCGAGGCCACCCTGAGACTACATAGTGAATTCCAGGTCAGCCTGAGCCAGAGTGAGACCCTACCTCGAAAAACCAAAACCAAAAAAAAAAAAAAAAAAAAAAAAAAAAAGAATCCAAAGAATTTTTTTAAATTAAAGAGATAATACAAACTTTGGAGTCATCATATAAACCAGTTAGGCTCTTGGAGAAAACATTAATAAAATCTCAAGTTCAAGCTGCTACCAGAGTTCTGGTCAGTACGGCCACTTGTAAAATCTCAAGCTTACAGGACAACAGGAGCATCAACCATCACATGTGAAGGATGCTCACAGAATCAATTACCTCATACTCTGTAAAGTGCAGTAAAATCATCCAAGATTGTTAGGCCATTATTAAAAAGCATTTTATATACTTCAGTTTAAAAGATGTACCAAATTAAAAAAAGGTAAAGCCACAGTGATAGAATCACATCAGTAAGTATCAGGGATTGGGGGTGGAACAGAAAGACTGGGAAGAGGCATGAGGCAACTTTCTAAGACAAGAGAAGTATCCTCTACCTCACTGTGGTAGCACTTAACGTGACAATATACATGTATATGTCAAAATCTAGTAAATTATACATTTAAACACAGCCAAGTCTATTGCACATAAGTTCATTAATAAATGTCTAGCAACTATATTACTTTCTTTAAAATTATTGAAAGATCTTATTGTGTTTCAGATTTGGATTTCCCAATGACTAAAGACGCTGAGGAGCTGTTCATATATATTTATTAAGAAATATCTATTCAATGTTGGTGAGATGGTGTGGTAGTTTGAATAGATGGCCCCCAATATATTCATTGTTTTATTAGTCTGTAGTTTGCATCTGCAGCTACCTGGCTAGAGGCAGTGTCACTGGACAGATCTTAAGGTGTGGTGGTGGTTTGAGATTTCAATCTAAAGATATATAAAGTGTGCCTAGCTGGAGTTCCTGAAGTGTGCTATGCTGTGTGGCATTTTGGCTTGTGGCTTCTCTCTTTGTGTGAAGGCAGGCCAGCTTCTTCTGCCATTATGGAATTTCCTCTGGATCTGTAAGCTTCAATAAATATCCCTTCCTCCATAATTTTGCCAGGTCTGGAAGTTCATCTCACTGAACCTGAACAGAAGTTGGTACCAGGAGTGGGGTGAGATGAACCTGACCCTGTGGTTGTTGGTCTTTAGAACCTTTGTTTTGAAGGAATGGGCATGGACTTGTTGCTTGCAACTCAAGACACCTTCTGGAGTGGTAAGCCAAGTTTTATGGACTATTCTGATGAGAGTTTGAGAATGCTAAGTGCAGATAGTATTGAACTTGGAGGCTTGGCTTATGAACTTTCTAAGGGGAAGGAAAGACTGCAGAGGACTTTGTTGGAACTGGGTTACTGGCATAAGGGATGGCTGCATTCAACTGCCTAGGCCCAGAGAGTTTGATCAAGGTTAAATTTATAATGGACTGATGTGCTTGGCTAAAGATATTAGACTGAAAGATTTAAGATTTTAAGTTGGAAAACCTCAAGCAAGTTAAAATTAGGGGCACCAAGACTGGTTTTAGGTTGCTGGAGCTGCTATTGTGAAACACATTAGCAATCTTAAGGAAGAATACCAGACTGCTTTACATTAAAACAATGAAGAGGACGCTTGAGGAAAGACTATGATAGAAATGCAAACTCTTTTGGAAAGGGTTAACTGGAGAAAGAACCTGCTTTTCAAGGTTACAATTTATTTCATCCCTGGATTAAGAATATGGCTGTGTCCTGCACACCTGGTATTAGTTTTGGAAAATGCATGGAGTGGTCATGAATTGCACATGGTTCCAGGAACCACTGCTGAAATGCAGAATGAGGCAGGGCATGATGCCCTAATAGGCTAGAAGAGCCTTTCGAAGATGGACTGTGGTTTGCATGGAGACCTGAAGACGTTTTGGATATATCAGGACTGTGCAAAGGCTACCACTGTTGGCCTGGGATGGAAGTTTTCCCTGGATACTCTGCCCAGCTGGAGGGGTGGAATTGAAAACCTGGAGACTGTCAGTCTCTGGTTATATTGAACTTGAACTGCAGAAGTTTGATGATTGAAAGTCAAAACACCATGACAGGTTTCAATAAGATATTTCCTAGCTAGGCCTAAGTTTCAATTTCTCAAGAAGTGTGAACTAAATTCTGGGAGAACAGAACAAAGAACCAAGTCATTTCCTGGAAGGTTTCAGGGATGTTATAAGGCCATTCCCCCTTTCTTGGCCCTGGCCAATCAGAAGTAAAAGAATGTGAGATATGCTTACTAGCTGCTTAACTGGCCACAGAGGAAATTTTACCTTCCCTAGAACCCACCTCCCTTAGCCTCCCTTAGCCTCCCTTAGCCCCTTAGCCTCCCTTAGCCCACGTGCGCAGAATTATAACCAGTCAGGAGTGCACAAGTACTATATCATTCAAATTAGCCAATTATGTTAGAGGTCTTTGTTTAGCTGTCTTTAAAAAGAACCAGTGAGCTTCTTCCCAGGGTCGCCATTTAGTGCAAATGGTGGACCCCGGCATGCTGGACTTCTCTGCACAATAAACGCTCTATGTTTTTACATGCTATATGAGTCTGAGTCTCCCTTCAGCGATTTTCAGACCCTAACAGATTACTTGGTGGTTAAGTTTGCATTGTTCTAGTCTCTCTTTGCTATGCCTTATACCAGTTGAAAATGTTTTTACTCTGTGCCTTTATATGTTGGAAATATATAACTAGCTTGATTTTACAGGACTCACAGCAAAGAGACAATCTTAAATCTCTGATGAGACTTGGGAATTTAGAACTATCTTAAGATGGTAAAGACTGTGGGGACTGAATACAGTTTATAATGTGTGATGGCTATGAATCTATTGGGGGCCAGGAGCAGAATGTGGTAGTTTGAATAGATGGCCCCTAATATATTCATTGTTTTATTAGTTTGTACTTTGCATCTGTAGCTACCTGGCTGGAGGCAATGTCACTGGGCGGATCTTAAGGTGTGATGGTGGTTTGAGATTTCAATCTAAAGATATGCAACATGTGCCTAGCTGGAGTTCCTGAAGTATGCTGTACTGTGTGGCATTTTGGCTTGTGGCTTCTCTCTTTGTGTTTGGTCCTGTGAAGGCAGGCCAGCTTCTTCTGCCATTATGGAACTTCCCCTGGATCTGTAAGCTTCAATAAATCCCTTCCTCCATTACTGTGCCTGGTCTGGAAGTTCATCTCAGGGAACCTGAAGCTGTCTGCTACAGATGGTTCAGTGGTTAAAAGTGCTTGCTTGCAATGCCTACCGGCCTGGGTTCAATTCCCTAGTACCCATGTAAAGCCAAATACATAAAGTAGTGCATGCATCTGGAATTCATTTGCAATGGTAAAAGGCCCTAGTGTTCACACTCTGCTTACAAATATACTGATAAGAATATTTTATAAAGAAATATCTAGACTAGAGTGAAACCCTACCACAAAAAAAAAAATATCTGATTCAGTTATACATTTTAAAACCAGTTTGTCCTTGTGTTGTTGAATTGTAAAACATTTAGATATTCTAGATGTATGCTATGAGATATATGATTTATCAATATTTCTTCTCTCTCAGTTGTACTTTTACTTTCTTGAAACTATTCTTACATGCATAGACGTTTTCTCAGGATATCAGTCCTTGAGTAAAGCTGATTTCTTTTCTAACCAACTCTTCTCTCCCATATATTGGCTTTTCAGTGGTGAGCACATGCACATGGGTCCATAACAACACTGTAAGTTTTTATGTGATAAGTATCACAAAATAGAGCTAGTTCTAAAATATGAAAGACCCAATGATTTCAAGAAAGGTCTAAAGTATATTTCAATGCTTCCAGTTCAAGAAACAGTCCATTTCTCCTAGCTAAAGGGAGAACAGCCTCCCACATCTGGAAACCTGGCAGCTGACTCCTCTGGTTAGACACCTCTCTTGATGACCTCAAGACAGCTCAACCTTCTCTCATGGCTTCCAGCCCAATTGCAGGTGGCCAAGCTGAGTATCAATTATGCCTTAAGACAAAATCAAATAATCACTAATTTTGACCACTGGCCAAAACAGACCTGTGATTTTCTAAGATACAAGAAATACCTATTTTGATCTGGTCTGGCTCTTGCTCAAAGGTTGAATGAAATGAAGCCCAGTCAGGAGGGGCAGCTCGTGCCTTTAACCCCAGCACTCAGAAAAGCTGAGCAGGAATATTGTCATGAGTTTGAGGACAGCCCAGGGAGTACAAAATGAATTCCAAGTCCGCCTGGGATAGAATTAGACCCTACCTTGAAAAAAAAACCCTAAAGAATAAAGACTAAATGAAAGGCCCATCTTCTGTTTAGCATCTATCTTTCAATCACACTTAGGTTTGTTAATGAGGAAACTTTTGAAAAGATCATAAGGATAGGTGGCTTTTTTTCCCATGGCAATCAACCAGATCTTTAAATGCTTAGAACTTTTCTCCTGCTGCCTTGTACCTGACTTCCAGGGAAGAAAAGGAACAGAAGATTGAGTTAATCGCCAATATTCAAAGACTTAATGACTTGGGCCAGTGTTATAAATCCTCTACAAAACTAAAAAGAACAGGAAACTTTTAGGTTGATGAACATGAATGCATCCACGTGGTGGGAGGGTATTGCACCCTAAAACTCCACAGGGTCAAAAGCTCCAATACTCAGGACCTTCCAGACCTTACCCTATGTATTTCTTCCGCTGGCTATTTGTGCTAAATTAGTTTGTACTAAGCTAATTATCTATTAACTATTTCTATCAGTTTTATGGGCTATTCTACCAAATAATAAAACCCAAAATTAAAATAGCATGAGAAAAGGACAGTACTTTTAAAGAAAGTTTTATGAATGCAACAAATATTAAAATCTCTCCAGATGTGGTGATGTACACCTTTAATCCCAGCACTTGGGGGATGAGGTAGGAGGATCGCTGTGACTTTGAGGCTAGCCTGAGACTACATAGTGAATCCCAGGTCAGCCTGAGCTAGAGTAAGATACTTCAAAAAACCAAAAATAAAATAATAAATAAAAATTCACTAATGCTGCATCTTGAAATAGTTAAGGTCTAACAAAGGTCTTAGAGATACTTGTCTTTCACACTTAGGAAATATAATTGATTTGAATGCATAGAAATAAAACGAAAACCAAAAACCTACTTAGGGATACCTTCATCCTATTTTAGATTTTCAGAGTAAAGATGTTCAACTGGTAAAGTCAGAGAATATTCCAAAATTTAAAAAAAAAACATTATTATATTCACCATTTTGAAGTTTGTTTTCCATTGACTGCCTCCAGATCAGTAAAGATAAGAGTTTCCTAAGAAAATTTGAAAAGATTTATTGAAAGGCACTTCAAAAATATCTAACAGTGGGGCTGGAGAGATAGCTTAGTGGTTAAGTGCTTTCCTGTGAAGCCTAAGGACCCCGTTCAAGGCTCGATTCCCCAGGACCCACGTAAGCCAGATGCACAAGGTGGCGCATGCATCTGGAGTTCATGTGCAGTGGCTGGAGGCCCTGATGTGCCCATTCTCTATCTATCCACCTCTTTCTCTCTATCTGTTGCTCTCAAATAAACAACAACAAAAAAAATTTAAACAAATCTAACAGGGAGCCAGACATAGTAATACACACCTTTAATCCCACCTAATCATGTCTAGAATGGATCTGGGATTTTGGAACCACCTCCTATAATTAAGGATACCTCTGGACGAATAAGAGGGAATGCTAGCTCTCCTGAGTCCCTATATCAGTATTACCCAAGGCCCTTCCCTTGTATGGCAGTATCCCCCCTCTTCCCATAAAACCTTCTGGTGCATGCACAGCCCTTCCTTCCTTACCTCTTTTCTTTCTCTAGCTCCCTTTTCCCCTCCCTCTCTTTCACCCATTACAATAAAGTTGGACACCCAAGAAACTATTTGCCCCAGTTCCTTTATCCCAACTCCAAAATGTAACAAAATCCACACTCTCACTATTAAATGCAAATAGATGTAAGAAACACATTCATATATGAATATACCTATATGTAGCAAGTTTAAAGCAACCACAAGAACTGGAAATTACTCTGTAAATTTCTATTTCTAGTTTGGGGATTAAAATCTCAGTGTGACTTCACTGTCACAAATGTATTTTCTTAACTGGCAGAGCAATACACTATCTAAAATAAAACCATAATATATGTTGATGGATCCTACAACAGTCCATCTGGGGTTTTTTTCCTATTTTAAACTAAATTTTTAGAGAAAGCAAAAATGGGCTTTTCCTATCTGAATCTTTCTTTGAAGGACAGCACCTTAACACTAACAGTAGTATTTTAAATAACAGCAAAGTATCATGTGACCTCTAGTGGACACATGATTTCATCACAGTGCTATTTTATTAAAAATACCATCTTTGGGGCTGGAGAAATGGCTTAGTGGTTAAGGCATTTGCCTGCAAAGCCAAAGGACCTCGGTTCAATTCCCCAGGACCCACGTAAGCCAGATGCACAAGGAGGTGAATGCAACTGGAGTTCGCTTGCAGTGGCTGGAAGCCCTGACATGCCCATTCTCTCTCTTTCTCTCTCTCTCTCTCTCTCTCTCTCTCCCTCTCCCTCTCTCCCTCCCTCCCTCCTTCCCTCTCTCAAATAAATTAAAAAATTTAAAAATTTAAAAATACCATCTCTGGGGGCTGGACAGATGGCTTAACGGTTAAGACATTTGTCTGCAAAGCCAAAGGATCCCAGTTCAATTATCCAGGACCCGCATAAGCCAGATGCACAAGGAGTTTGTTTACATGCATCTGGAGTTTGTTTACAGTGGCTGGAGGTTCTGGTGTGCCCATTCTGTCTCTCTTTTTCTCTTCCTCTCTTTCTCTTGAATAAATAAATAAATAAAATATATTTTTAAAAAATACCATCTCTGAAAAACAACAATAAAGAAAGGGGTGCTTTTTTGCTGAGAATACAGTGCGTGCCTACAATCTAAGCTTTGGGGGTAGCTGATGTAGAAAAACTTTCAAGTTCAAGAACAGATAGGGCTATACAGTGAGACCCTGTCTCAATATACAAATAAATTTAAAATAACCACATACCTTTCAAGTAGTCAATGAACTAGCCATACCCCATATCTGAAGCACAACCAGGAGACAGAGACTACTAACTGAACACATTAATTAACAAACAAGAGATAAAAGATAGCACCAAATCTAGCAACCAAGCTCCGGATCATACCCTGGAAAAGAAAGGAACAGGTTATAAGTGGAAAGAAAAGAAAGAAAACAGAGTTGGGAACTAGGGTTATCTGGAGCACAGAAAGTATCATTCAAGTGAGAAACAAGTGGGAAAAGCTCAGATCTAGCTTTTCAGAAATCCAGCTAACCGTGAATCCAAAAAGAGAGGTTTAAAAATATAGAACTAGGTGTGGTAAGCACAGGAAAGGCATCAATCAAAGGGAAGACACTGGGAAGACAGGACATATCTAGCTACACCGATCTTAGCCACTGAACTCAGAGAAATGGCATATTCCACATGCAAGGCGGAAAAAAGCATTCCATGGATCTAAAACAAGGTATACCAGAGGAGTAGAAAATGCTCAAAATTTGGTAAGTAAATACCAGTGGGATAGACAAAAAATCTGGAACACCTTGGGCATCAAGATGATTAATGATAATAATGGAATACAACACACTGAACACCCAAGAATCCATGAGTTCATTCTAAATTCAAGGAAAGGGATGGGGATGAAAGAATAGCTTTTCTTATTTATTTATTCATTTATTTGTGTGCATGTGTGTATGAGAGAGAGAGAAGTCTATGAGTACAGGTGTGTCAGGGCCTCCTGTCATTACAAACGAACTCCACATGCATGTCACTTTGTGTATCTGGCTTTATGTGGGTAATGAGGAATTAAACCTGGGATAGCAAGCATTAGCCACTGGGCCATCTCTCCAGTCCCAAGAACAGATTTTCTTATAATCTAGTAGAAAATAGCTATATTAAAGGAATATTGTACTGGGTTGTAGAGCCCCTCCCCCCAATAAGCCAGGAGTTGCCCACAGGGAACAGAAATAAGCCCTTGCTCACATGAGCCACCCACAGTGAGATACCAGGGAACAGAAGGATAAAGCTCTACTTGCCCAAAAGTTATTCACAGGGAGAACAGAGATAAACTCCCCAGCCGCTCTTTGAGTTACTAATAGACTTGAGCTAACTGGAACAAGAGTTAGTGCTTGCTTATGCCACATATGACTCTGTAACTCTGCTTGCTTACACCCGCTATAGATAAAAGATATGAAAGGCTCCATATACCTATGCCTAGGGCTGACGCCATTATAGAGGTATCTGGGTGTCAGCCCACTAGCATGAATAAATCTTCCTCTCTCCTCTGTCCAAATGGCTCTGAGCCTCAATCTGCTAAGGAATTCCTGCAACAATGAAAGAACAGCAAAATTAAAAGAAATCACAGAACCCCCAAAATCATTATTTTGTAACTACCAACGTCATCATTAATAAGAACCAAGTGATGTCAATTTTTGGAAAAAGT
The DNA here is from genome assembly GCA_036365145.1 of Orientallactaga sibirica. Classification (NCBI taxonomy): domain Eukaryota; kingdom Metazoa; phylum Chordata; class Mammalia; order Rodentia; family Dipodidae; genus Orientallactaga; species Orientallactaga sibirica. The sequence goes on from JAEOAD010000036.1 coordinate 12,996,748, forward strand.
TGGGGAAACTACATTCATGAAGGGTTACATTATCATTTTATAGATCACTAACAAAATAACTGGAAACTTCACTGAGACATCTGACAGATGCAGCCTCATCCAAATGGTCACACATATCACAACACCATCAAACAGCAGGACAGATTGACGGATGGATGTGCGTCCTGAGGTGGTACTGAGTCAACATCAGTTACACTCTAACAAAAAGCTTTTAGTGACAGTGACTAGTGTAGAGACTCACAACTGAACAAAGTATTAAAAATAAGTGACTATTGAGTGAGTAGTCAGCATTAAATGAGACTATTATCCCCTCCAAGGCTCAGGGATCATTGTGGAAGAGAAGGGAGGAATGAATGTATGGTGGTTTGAATGGGAAATGCAGCCCATAAACTCATGTGTTCATGATTAAGCCTCATGATCCTCAGCTAGTACAGCCTTTGATAGGCAGAGACCTTTCTGGAAGAGGCGTGTCATTGAGGGAAGACTGGAGGTTTACCAGCACAGTACCAAGCCCAGCACTTGGACAACATCCATCCAGATATGTGACAAGATGTGAGGCAGCCTCTGCTCTGCCATGCCATGGTAATATGGAAGACTTTGGAACTTTGAGCTAGGAGATGCCTTATATATAGTGCTATAAGCAGAATTTGATGGAGCATTCGGGTCAGAGTTTGAAGAGCTAAATGCAAAGATACCTGAGGAATGTGGAGAAACAGCCTGTGAGGTTTCAGAGGAGAAAAGGGACTTTTCTGGGAAGTGGGCTAGAAGCTGTGTTCTGCCCATGTTCTGAGAACTAGAGAAAAGTTAGTTTGAAAAGTAATGTGCCAGGTGTGGTGGTGCACGCCTTTAATCCCAGCACTCGGGAGGCAGAGGTAGGAGGATTGCCATGAGTTCGAGGCCACCCTGAGACTACATAGCTAATTCCAGGTCAGCCTGGGCCAGAGTGAGACTCTACCTTGAAAAACCAAAAAAAAAAAGTAATGGAAGCCGCGAGTGGTGGCACCTGCCTTTAATCCCAGCACTCGGGAGGCAGAGTTAGGAGGATCACCATGAGTTCGAGGTCACCCTGAGACTACATAGTGAATTCCAGGTCAGCCTGAGCTAGAGTGAGACCCTACCTCAAAAAAAAAAAAAAAAAAGTAATGGGGACTTTGTGTTTGGTGGAGGAAATGTGAGCAAGCTTAGATTCTAGGAACATACACTGCAGTATTCAGTTGAGATGGTTTAAAATTTTATCACCATTGAGAAGGGGCCAACTGTTCTGCATTGGGATATAGGAGGAAAGATGAATGTTACAAATAGACGGGACCTGATCAAAGCTTAATTGTCTCCTGGTACTGAGTTTGGTACACCTGATACTGCCTTATACTGGCTTTGTAAGTATAACAAAGGCAAGAAAGAAAGAGTAATTGGATTTGCAGCACAGATTTTTATTTTTTATTTTTTTGGTTTTTGAGGTAAAGTCTCGATATAATCCAGGCTGACCTGGAATTCACTCTGTATTCTCAAGGTGGCCTTAAACTCACAGTAATCCTCCTACTTCTGCCTCCCAAGTGCTGGGATTAAAGGTGTGCACTACCATGCCCAGCTAGCAGCACAGATTTTTGGAGATGGACCCTAGGCAATGTAGAACAGTTACAGTCTCTTCAGAGAAGCCCTAAGGGGCCATGGCATGGAGCTGGGAAGATGAACTGAGGGTTGCCAACACAGGATTTTGAAGGTGCCAGGACTATGGGACAGCCACCAAGAAAAGCTACTTGCTGTGACTCAGGTGAATTTCCCAGAAAGAAAGAAGCACAGGCTGGAGGATAAAACATGGATCACAGAGACTTCATCATGAGTCCTAAATACCAGCATTAGAGCTGCGGGATCTGACTTGTTTTCTATCTTGCATTGGTCCAGTCTTACCTTATTATGCCTTTATATATATATATAAATGTTTACTCTGTGTCATTATGTTTTGGAACTTGTGTCTTGAATTTATAGGGCTCAACTGTCTTCAGTTTCAGATGAGACTTTGGACTTCTGAACAATGTTGTGATTGGTAAAGACTATGAGAACTTTTAAAGGCCATCAGTCTCTGAAGCCCAGGGGAAGAATGTGGTTATTTGTATTCTACATGTTACCAAAAGCCATGTGATTAAACCTCATACTCAATCCTCACCTCATAGAGACTTTGGAAGGTAGAGCCTTGCTGGAGAAGGTGTGTCACTGGGGGCACACCTTGAGGTTTATTAATATAGCTCCAAGCCATGTACTTGGACTACTTCCACCCAGAAATATGATAAGATGTGAGCCATCCTCTGCTCTGCCATGCCATCATGAAAATTTCTCCCAAGATTACAAGCTGAAATAAACTCTTTCCTCCCATAAGCTGCTTTTGCTTAGGTGTTTTGTGTCAGTAACAAGAAAGTAACTACTATAGAATATAAGAGCCAAAGCTGAGGACAGAACGCTTTGTAACACTGTCTTCCAGACACATAGTGGCCATTACACTCATGATCTCACAGCAGCTATCATTACCTGCACAAGACCAGTGCAACATTAGGCCTATCAACCTTCTGCCATGTATTGTAGGGGAAAAAAAAGACATCATAGGAGAAGAGGCACTAGTTGGACAGCAGAAAGGTTCAGTGGAAGAATAATTGGTAAAGGGGACAAAAGAAGGCAATGGGTGGGGATTATGATCAAAATGTACTATGTACATGTATGAAATTTATAATATAAAGATTTCAAAAAGTATATAACCTAGGGCTGGTGAGATGGTTCAGCACTTAGATAAACTTGTTTGCAAAGCCTGATGACACAGGTTTAATTCCCAAGTATCCACATAAAACCAGAAGTACAAAGTGACCCATGAATCTGGAGTTGGTTTGTAGTGGCAGGAGGCCCTGGCATGCCCAGTCTCTCCTATCTCTCTCTCTCTCCCTCTGTCTCTCTCTCTTTCCTACATAGGGTCTAGGGATCTAAACTCAGTTTCCCAAAGCTGTAAGCACCTTATCTATTTAGTCATCTCCCTAGGAAAAAAAAGAAAAAAATGTATTTCATCTGAGTAAAATCATGTACAATCAGAAAGATCAAAATCATGGTCTGGACCAGTTATTTTCTTAATGTAATAAAAGCATTCATGTCAAGGTGAAAGTTGGGAGAATTTATTTATATTAAAGATAATATTTGGGCTGCAGAGATGGCTTAGCGGTTAAGGTGCCTGCCTGCTAAGCCTAAGAACCCAGTTCCAATCTCCAGGTCCCACATTTAGCCAGATGCAAAGTGATGCAAGGGCTCAATGCCGCACTTGACCACAAGGGGGTGCACACATCTGGATTTCATTCACAGCAGCTATCTGTCTCCTTCTCCCTCTCTGTCTCTCTCTCTCTGTGTCTCTCTCCAAAAATAAATAAAATAATAAAATAATATATTTAAAGATAATATTTAGTAGGTTTTGAGTTCTCCTAAAATATACTAAAAATGATAGTATTGGAAAAGTTAATATGTGTAAATATGTGTAAAAGTTAATATGGAACATTAAACATACTGCAGCTGTAAACTGCTAAAGTACATTAACAGTATATAATGATATAAAAGTATCCTTGCTCATAAGTGAAGCACACTGACACAATAAGGATGAAATACCATGATGCATGCAATGTACTATGAAATGTGGTGAGGAGAAAGACAAAATACAGATAGATACCTGCTTTATTAGTTACATTACTCTCTGCAGTAACCAAATACCTGACAGGATGCAACATAAGGAATGAAAAGGAGTTGGGAGGATTGCTCAGTGCTCAAAGGTGCTTGCTTGCAGGAAAGGGGTTATTCTGGCTTACAATTTCATAGCAAGGAAGGCATAGCAGCAGAAGACTACTCCTCACATTTCAGCCAGAATGAGGAAAAGTGAACAGGAAGTGGGGCCAGTTTATAAAACCTCAAGGCCTGTCTCCAGTGACCCATTTCCTCCAGCAAGGGTAACACATTGTATGAGTAGAGGCTGGACATCACCTCTGCCACAGCAGGTGGAAAATAGAAGCAAAAGAATGAACCAAGCTCTGGCAAGGGGGAGCTGACTATAATGTCCCTAAGCCAGAACCCAGCAACATACTTTTTCCAGCAAGAATACACCTCCCCAATTACCATCAGCTGGGAAGCATTCAGAACACATGTTTATGGGGGAAATATGATTCAAAGCACCACACAGACAAAAACATTTGTGATTAATACACATCCTATTACATTGATTGATTGCTACCACCTTCATTTATGCTTTGCTGTCAGAGAAGAATCATAGAAGACACAGAAAGTTAACTAAATGGAGCAGAGAATGATAAAATCTCTTATATTCAAAGAACAGCATAACAATTGTTATGAGTTTAGAAAATAAACCTTGAAGTACAAGTGAGACAGTTTAGGGATTATAGTACCCCCCAAAAGTAAAAGCAAGGGATATCCTGTAGCATGTAAGGACAGAATCTGGGCCATCCTTATCTCCTACCTCCCCCCTCACCCCAGCCTCGACTTTGCGGAGTTCAGAAGTGTCAGAAGGGTCCCTCCTTTCCTGATCTTCTCTTCCCTAAAGAAGTTCCCCTTTACTAAAAGAGATTAGATTAAACTCTTTACTGGAGGATTAAGATTCTTGGGAAGATTACCACTCTCCCAGAAAACTTGACCTTATACTAGACAACTAGTGTCAGAACTGAACTGATCAGTTCAGCCCACATCCATTTAGCTGCCTTAAAAGACCCCAATTTGGGTCTATATGTGGGATTTCCCATTTTCTCGGACCCACTCTTTCCTCCTTTGGGGGCAAGAGTCGGTATTCTTTCTTTCTCTTAAGTTCTATCTAAGTTCTATACCAAAATCTTTCTCAACTTTATGCTCTGGTTGAAATTCCTATGAATCTAGAAGCCATGAATTTGGTGGACGCTTTGTGTAGCAGGTGTTGCTGCACATTCAAGGGTCAAGAAAGGCTCAGATGCTCTCAGTTCCCATATCACAACTGGTGCATTGGCTGGGAATTCAGGGATATGTGCACAGATCAATGCTCTTTTCCCCCTGCTTCCTGCATTCCCCATGGCAGGAGGTATGATCTGTTCTATTTACTAATTCTCCCTCCTCTTATTGGCAAATCTCTTCAGATTGTGAACTGGGCACATTTAAAAATAAGTAGATGGTAGATTTGGTAAGAGATTTCTTTCTTCATATCTCTGGGTTGTAGTGAATATCCAACCCCAATGCCAGGCAGCTATACACACAAGTTACAAGCTTAATTTTAATAAAAAGCACCTGAGTTTAAGGAACCATACAGTTACACTATCACATTCAAACTACCACCCTGGCCCTCATAGACTCATGACTATACCACAGTGCAAACTGCATTTAGTCCAGCTTCAAAGATCCCACAAGCTTTAACAACTTTAAGATCATTCTAAAGTCCAAAATCTCATCTGAGATTCAAGACTGTCTCTTAACTGTGAGTCCTATAAAATCAAAACAAGTTATATACTTTGACACACAATGGTATATGTAAGGAAAAAATTAGAGGTAAGTTTGAAAGCAAGAAGCAGGTAGACAGCTCTGGCAGCAAGTAGGTTTTTATTCCAAAGCAGCAGAGAAACACATCACATGTTAGCAGTCCTAAGACTGGGAATGTGAAATGTCCTTATGGCTCTTTTGCAAGGAGGGGAGGTGGGTCATGTTGGCAGGGGAATAAGGGATAACTGAGTGATGAAAGTGAACTTCTTTCTTCCAAGATAGCCATCCAGGTATCCAGCTCCTCTGAGGTCATAAGTCAACAGACTGCTTTCTTTTGAGATAGCAGGGGCAGTTTTGTAATCTCCAGACAGACTCCTTGGATTCCAGCAGTAATATGCTGAATTACTGAGAGCCTCAATAAAGAGATTTTTCTAACTCCTTCAACACGGTGTAAACATTTTCATTGCAATAAGGCATAAGAAGGGCAGACTGGACCAATACCAAATCAATAACTATCAGTAAACATCAAATATCTGCAGTAAAGTCTGACACACATAACCAGTGACTACTGACTCTGGATTTCCTATTTCTGGCCCTCCAGCCAGACTGAGTAGCCAGGAGAAATTTTCTCCCCAAGCTGCCAGTTCTCCATGGTAGCTGTTGCACAGTCCTAATACATCTTCAGTTCTCCACTACAAACCACACTCTATTTTAGGGTCCATGAAATGGCCTTTCTAGCCTTAAATATAGGGATATCACCCTGCTTCACATGCCATATCTCACCAGAGGCTCCTGGAACCATGTGTACTTTATGGCCCACTTCCATGCATTTTTCATGCTTCTAAAACCATCACCAGATTTGCAGTAGCACAGCCAATTTGTTAATCTAGGGGGGGAATAAATTGTGACCTCTTCAGCAGGCTTTAGAATTCTTTGTTTAAGTCATTCTTTGTAAAAGAGTTTGCATTCCTACTCATTCAGCCTTTCCTAGGTTGACTTCAGGCATCTTTTCACCATTTCAATGTAAAGCAATTGGCCTACCCTAAGTGGTGGCAATCCATTTAACATCACAGCTTTAGTAACCTAAAACCAGTCTCTGTACCAGTTACTTTAAACTTGCTTTAATTTTTCCAACTTTAAATTGTACATCTTTTAGTTATCTTCAGCCAAGCATACCAGTCCATTTTTTAAAATTCTTTTTATTTCTGAGAGAGAGAATGAGAGAGACAGAATTAGTATGCCAGGGTCTCTAGCTACTGTAATCAAACTCCAGACACATAAGCCACCTTGTGTATAGGCACAACCTTGCGTGCATGTATCATCTTGTGCATCTGTGGCTTACGTGGGTTCTGGGGAGCAATGCCTTAACCACTCAGCCATCTCTCCAGCTCTAGTCTATTACTTTCAAATTCAACCTTGATCAAACTCTCTGGGCATGGGCATTAGAACATATCTAGCCTTTATGCAAGTATCCCAGTGCAACCAAGTTCTCTCTCTCTTACTCCCCTTTGAAAGTTACACAAAGCCTCCAAACACAATCTCTGTATTTAACATTTTCAAATCCTCACCAGCATAGCCCATAAAATTTGGTTTACTGCACAGTGAGGTTTCTGCAATCCCAAGTACCAAGTCCATACATATTTCTTCTCCAGCACACAAGTTCCAAAAGAACAAATCCGTACAGTCAGCTTTCATCTCAGCAATAGCAACCCCACTCGTCTGGTACTAAATTAACTGTTACAGTCAGCTCCAAGTTGCTGGAACAAACATCCAACAAGAAACAGTTTATGGACAAAGGGATTTATTTCAGGCTTATAGAGTCCAGGGGAACACCATTAATGGCAAAAGTTGTTGGCACCCTTTCAGAGATCCTAGGAGAGAGATATCAACAACAGCCAATGCCACAGTATGTGAACAGCCAGAGCTCAAACTACTCTCTTCCTATCTTTGGGCTGGAATGAAGATCTGCCTCCAACTTAGGGCTGAACCCCAGGATCTGCCCCCAGTGACACCTCTTTCAGCTGGGCAGCTGGAGACTCAAGTTGCAAGCTTAATTTTAATAAAACAGCTGAGTCTATGGGACTGTACATTTACACTATCACACTCAAACTACCATAGTTACAAAAAAGAACTACTGATTTGACAGTGGTGGAACCCAGGCTAAACACAGTGGCCAAACAAATGGCACACATGACAACAATGTGTGGCACAACAGCTAGAAGTAAACGACTGCAAAGGCAAAATGGACAGGAGCTACTCACTCAGGTTTCACTGGGTCCTAAAGAGACTTGCCTGCCTGATTTCTTTTCTTTTCTTCCCTTCTTTCTTTTTTTTTTTTTTTTTAAGTAGGGTTTTGCTCTAGGCTAGGCTGACCTGGAATTCACTATGTAGACTCAGGCTGGCCTTGAATTCACAATCCTCCTACCTCTGCCTCCCAAATGCTGGGATCAAAGGCATGCGCCACCATGCCTGGCTGCCTGATATTTCTTATGTGCCTTTTTGTGTCAGATGAAATAGGGTATTTTTACCTGTAAATACTTTGTTCTCTGTGTTCATGTAGTAAATTACTTTATGGCTTTCCTAATGCAGGTAAGCCTGACAGATATGAGTGAGGAATTTGCCCTAAGTGCTATTGTGTTTGCATACTATCTAGATTAAATAAAAGAGACAAAACACTTTAAGAGTATATTAGAGGCTCAATATTTATTCAATATTTATTTCTTTAGTGGCTGAGATTTGCAGAAGCTAAATGTGTGAATGTGTGGTTGATACATGCCATGAGCATGGCTCTGTAAGAAGTTTGCAGGGAAGTTTTCTCTTTCTAGATGGGACCACGGACTCCAAGATTCTTTCCAGTTTCCCACTGGCCTGTCTCTTAAAGAACTGGGACAAAGTACTAGACATATAAGAACCTATTCCTCACTAAATCCATAGTCAGTAGTGCTGCACTAACAGAACTGATGGTGCTTAACAGGGAACTAGAACTAAACAAAGATCAAAGAGTTTTATTTTATACTGATTCTAAATACACTGTGAACTAAAGTTCCCAGGAAAGTACTGCATCTGTTGCATCTACTTCCAGCAAGGCTGAATAGACTGATAATACTCCTGTGATCAGAGATAGAATGTTACAAAACCAAAACCTAATTATCTTGGACTACCTTTAGCCCTTAATAGCCATTATCACCCACCTTTGTATCTGACCTAACATCCCCACAACTATTAGTTGATCAGGTGCAACATTTCTGGAATGAACTGACAGACCCCCAGCTTCCACCAACCCAAGAGCTAAGAATGTCCACCTTTGGTGGAGATCCCCCCAATTCCACTTTGCTGTAACCCATCTACCTGATGGACAGCCAATGTATTTGAAAAGTGCATTGATTTATGACTTTCTTTTGTTCTTTAACTATAAAACCTTCATGAAATTGTTAACACATTAAAACATGGAATTTGGGGTAAACTAAATCTGTGTTAGTGGACCATGGCCACTCATATTTGGCTCTAGAATAAACTATCTCTTATCCTTTTGATGGTGAGAGCCATGTCTTTTTGTGGAGAATACCCTCCTGGTCCTCCATGCTCACCCCAGTATTAGTTGGGTCTTTTTTTAGTTTTTTGCTTTTTGTTTTGTTTTGTTGGTATTTCGAGGTAGGGTCTCACTCTAGCCCAGGCTGACCTGGAATTCACTATGCAATCTCAGGGTGGCCTTGAATTCATGGCGATCCTCTTACCTCTGCCTCCCAAGTGCTGGCATTAAGTGTGCCACCATGCCCGGCTTACCCCAGTATTTACAAAGAGAGACATGCTACAGTCTTCCTCCTCCTGAGTTTATAGCAATGAACTGAAAAGGGATTCAAAATGGGCTAAAGAAACCTCAGAAGGAAAGACTGGGTGACCAGGCTGCCAAGGCCACTACTAAGACCCCTTCCCTGAGAGATAATAAAGGAACCCTTTGTTTGAAAAGATACTCTAGAGGGACTATGTCTCCAATATTCCACAGAAAAAAAAAAAAAAAAAAAAAAAAAAAAAAAAAAAAGAGGCATTTCACAAAGACATGTGTTACAACCCACATGGTAGCTCCAGACCAAAAAACAAAACAAAAACCAAAGTCGTTATTACCTGAGGCTAACAAATAGAAAATATTTTCAAATAGAGAGGTTAAGACTTTATTCTGCTTTAGTTGCTTTTTTATGAGAAAGAGTGTGAGAAAAGAGAGAATTGCTGTGCCAGAGCCTCTAGCTACTGCCATCAAACCCCAGATGTGTGTCCCACCTGGTGCATCTGGTTTATGTGGGATCTGGGGAGTCAAACCTGGCCCTCAGGGTCCACAGGCATGCACCTTAACCACTAAGCCATCTCTCCAGCCCTTAGTGGCTTTTTAACAAAAGCTATTTCTAGGTGTTTTACCTGTACTTTCAAATGTTAAGTAAATATTTATGCTTTTTATGTTTTAGATATGGCTTAACATGTCATCAGACAAGTTAGATGTTATAAAATAATGTTAATGTTTTATTGCATCTTTTTAACTAGATCTGGTTAGAGGCCAGGAATATAAGGAGAGAATCTGGTTTTCCCTTATCCTTTTCTTTTCTAGAAGAGAAAATTTGAAGATGCGATTACTCCCCTTACTGAAAACTTGCCAAAACTGAGACACCTAGAGTCAGGGCTGGATTAACTAGTTCTGCTCTATTCAAGACCCCAACCTGGGTCTCAAGTGCGCCTTTCCATTTTGTAGAACCCTGTCTTGACTCCTCTGGGGCAAGAGCTCTGCATTCCTTCCTTATCTTAAGCTCCATCTGTATACACTCTATAATAAAATCTTTCTAAACTTTACTGTCTGGTCTATGGATTTCCCTCACTGGAATTCCTAAAAACCCAGAGGGCACTAATTCATTAGAACCCTTGCATGACTGTAAGTGTACAACACTCTTGCTCCTGAGTCATTGCCCCATACAAGAGCCAAGAAAGGTTCCAATGCTCTCCCATTTCACAGGTATGCTGAAGCGTAATGCTCAAATCATTCTTTTCCTATGGTAGCAAAGGCTACAATGGAAGCGATTATTTCAGATACAATAAAAAATGCTTTTATTTGAATTTCTCATATTGTTTCTTGAATGGAAACATGATTAACTTTCCAGTCTTTTGTACTGATGTGCCATGGATCCCTTATTTTGATTCTCTGGTTTTGAACTGAATGCTTCCTCCACTAAAATGTACATAAAGGGGTTGGGAAGATGGCTCAGTCAGTACAGAACTTGTCCACAAGCATGAGTACTTGAATTTGAATCTCCAGCACCTACATGAAAACCAGGCACTGCCCTACATCAACCTTTGGCTTCTACATGCATATCCCCACATGAAGACACACACATCCACCCACATGCATTCACATGCAAAAATAATATAAATAAATTTAAAAAAATAAAATGTACAGCCACGTGTGGTGGCCCATGCCTTTAATCCCAGCACTTTGGAGGCAGAGGTAGGAGGATCGCTGTGAGTTCAAGGACAGCCTGAGACTACATAGTGAATTCCAGATCAGCCTGGACTAGACTGAGACACCTCCTTGAAAAACCAAAATAGATAGGTAAATAAATAAAATTTAAATACAAATCATTTCCCTAGTCTTTTTGGACATGTATATATGTGTGTGGTATGTGCATATATATATATAAACGTTTTGTATGTATGTGGGCACAGGTCACACAGGTATGTATGTACATGTATGTGTATGCATATGTTTGGAAGCCACAAGTTGAAGTTGGGTATCTCCCTCAGTTATTCCCATCTTAGTTTTTGAGATAGGGTTTTGCAGTGAACCTAGAGCTCACCAATTGAGCTACACTAGCTAGCCAGCAAGCCCAAGGAATCCTTTTGTCTCTGCCATCCCAGTGCTGGGATTACAGGTGTGCACCATCACATTCAGCTTTTATGTGAGCTATTTGGGATCCAAATTCTGGTTTTCATGTTTGCATGGTAAGCACTTTAGCCACTGAGACATCTCCCTACTTCTCCTTTCCATATTTTAAACATATGAACATTGTGCCAGAAGAAAATGTAAAAGTATGAAAACGAGCTGGGTGTGGTGGTGCATGCCTTTAATCCCAGCACTTGGGAGGCAGAGGTAGGAGGATCACCCTGAGTTTAAGGCCACCCTGAGACTACTAAGTGAATTCTAGGTCAGCCTGGGCTACAGCAAGACCCTACCTCAAAAAAACAAAAAATATAAAAAATAAAATTTTAAAGTACTGGAGCCCATTAGAGACTGGGCTTCTTTTCAATCAATCCATTCAATTATATCTGCATTGAGAAAAATCTCACTAGAGACCTGCTGCATTCTATTATTTTGGAGGAAAGCAGATCATAATGAAATGTCTGCAGTCAGAATAAGGTGCTGGATATGGTGGTACATGCCTGTAATCCCAGCAGCCAGGAGGAAGAGACAAGAGACCAGCCCAGACTACAACAGGAAATTCTTTTTTTTGTTTGTTTGTTTTTTTTGTTTTTCAAGGTAGGGTTTCACTCTAGCCCAAGCTGACCTGGAATTCACTATGTAGTCTCAGGGTAGCCTCAAACTCATGGTGATCCTCCTACCTCTGCCTCCCAAATGCTGGGATTAAAGGCGTGCACCACCACGCCCAGCTCCAATGGGAAATTCTATCTCAGGAAAAGAAAAGAGGAAAATCTGAAATTAGAAAAAGTAGACTAAAAATATAATCAACTTTTATCAAATAAATCCATAAAGCAAATAACATAGCCTAATGGTAATCTGAGGCTATAAAACTTTTTATTATTTTATTTATTTTTGGAGAGAGACAGAGAGAGACAGACAGGGAGAGGGAGACTTTTAACTGAAGTTTTAAGTTAATATAATCCTAGATGCCTATGTAGTTTAATGATATAATATGCAAAGATCTCCAGGACCATTTACTCAGGTTTATTTTTTCCAACCTTGAGAACTCTAGTGCAATAATAAGGGCTACCAAGACTGCTGTACACCCTGTGATTATGAATCAGTACACCTGTGTGGCCAACACAGTTCATGTGGCTTGTTTCAGAGAACACAATTTATTTCAACAGTCACCCTTATTAATATTAGTCATTTCAGATATATATATGAACTTACAATGCACTTCCTGAGTTTTCCCACTTAGTTATAAGTCCTTTCGCTCTCTTAAGCTGCAGAAAATTTGGAGCTGCTGTTGTTTTGGGAGATCAGCCCGTATGTTGCATTTTAGACACTGTAGAAAAGACATGACTACATTTAGCAAAAATTTACCAAAATCTGACAACTTCAGGCAAATTGTTCTTCAAATTTTCCCTTCAAAGTACTTACAAAGGCATTCATAAACACCTCAAATACCTGCCAAGTATGACAACAGAATTTCCTCACTAAGTGGAAAGAAAAAGTAATATTTAGAACAGAAAACTGACTGACTTTTGAACCCTTACCATTGTTAAAAACAGAAACCAGCAGATAGGCTCATCTCACATTAACAAGCCGGAAACACTGAGAATAAGTCACAAATAATGAAAGAATTGCAACCTGCTGCCATGGTTCTAACACACAGGGCAAAATCTACCAGCTTTAAGCCAAACCCACAGCACTCTGTAGTGGTGACATGACTTCTTGCTTCTCTGGACCAAGCCAACATATGTTAGTCATAGACTATAACTGCTAGATGAAGCACATACTGCACCAAGTGTCCTCAATATTTAAAAGAAGGAAAAAAAGTAATAAAAAGCCTTCCCAGGCAGCTCCTTCAAGTGTTTTTATAGACAAATAAATAAAGAAGAAAATTAACAATATGTTATTTAAACATTTAATCACTTGCACAGAAAGGGAAAAAGTAGCACGTGAGCTTCTCCCTCCTTACTAACCTACATGTTTGTTTATCCATGACTTTGTAACTCCACTGCCCAGTTCTAGAACATGAACTTTGTAGGTGACATGATGCACTGTCAAAAGGTTGAACACACATGAATACCATAATGCAATCTGTTAATTTTCTAACTCCTACTCTTACCAGAGGCCATATATATATATGTATGTATGTATCATCTTTAAATAATGAATTCATGGTCCAAATTTCTCATCCAAATTAGGATTAGAAAAGCACATAACTCAAAAAGTTTGGAAAGGACAAAATTATAATCTCCTTAGATCAGTAACTAGTTCACTATACATTACCTAAATGTTAGCCCTTGATACCACTAAGCATAAAAGAAGTTAGCCTAGGGGAAGTAAGATGACTGGGTTAACAAACTTTCTGTAAAAGGGCATATGCTGCTATAAAAACTTCAGGCTCTGTAGACCAAGACACAATTTCATTAACCTTTATCTTTAATTTTTTTAATATTTTGTTTAATTTACTTGAGAGAGAAAGAGAAAATGGGTGCACCAGGGCTTTCAGCCATTGCAAATGAACTCCAGATGCATTCACCACCTTTTGAATCTGGCTTACATGGGTCCTGGGGAATTGAACATGGGTCCTTTGGCTTTGCAAGCAACTTAACCGCTAAGCCATCTTCCCAGCCCTCATTAACCTTTTTTTTTTTTTTTGAAGGTAGAGTCTTACTCTAGCTCAGCTGACCTGGAATTCACTCTGTATTCTCAGGGTGGCTTTGAACTCACAGCAATCCTCCTACCTCTGCCTCTGGAGTTGTTTGTTTTCACTTTACATATCAACTATTCTCAGTCTTCCCTTTTTTATGTGTGAGATAGGGTCTTTATATGTGTCCATGGCTGGCCTTGAACTTACAGAAATCCTATTGCCTCTGCCTCCAGATACTGTGTTAGAGATGTGAGCTACCAGGTCGCTTCAGCTATTTTTACACTTTATCCTTGGCTCATGGGTCTGTTATTAACTAGGCAAGTAATGTACTCTCAGGGGCAGACTCAGATAATACACCTTCAAAATACCTTTTCCTTTATTTTCAGATAAAAATTTAAAGTACAAGCTAAGCCTGCCCAGAGGTACTTAAAATATTTTCCATAGTACTCCATTAACTTTGAGATGAAGCATGTGCAAAAATGTGTTTCCTTTTTAAAAAAAAAAAAAAAAAAAAAAAGGTATGATTTCAGCTGAGTATGCTTAAGAACATTTCACCCTATATGAATGTCCTTAAGCCTCCTAAATAAAATCCCCAGACTTGCTTTGTTTCCTCTAAAGTGGTACTTAAAAAAAAAAAAAAACAAGTGTGTGTGTAAAATGTTTCTTACCATTGAAAACAAATGCCAGATAGATGTACCACTTTTTGCATCTGGCTTTATGTTTCAGCTGAACAGGGCTGAAAGTAAAAGTTCTTGAATCCTTTGCTAGAGAACAGAAATGTTAGAAGGGTCTTATCTCTTCTTTCTTAGGAGAGATAATTATCCACTTCTCCTAGTGGATTAAGATTTCTGAAAAGGGACTGGAGAAATGGCTTAAAGGTTATGGTGCTTGCCTGCAGAGCCCAAGGACCCAAGTTCTATCCCCAGGACCCACATATGCCAGATGCACAAGGTGGCACATGTGTCTGGAGTTCATTTGCAGTGGCTGGACTCTATGTCCTTGAATGGCCCTAGTGCACCATTTCTCTCTCTCTCTCTCTCTCTCTCTCTCTCTCTCTCTCTCTCTCTCTCTCGCAAATAAATATTTTTTAAATTTTTTCTAAAAAAAATTAAAAAAAAACATGTAAGCCAGATGCACATGGTGGCACATGCTGAAGAGGAGTAGCGTTAGGGAGACTGGACCCCTGAAGGTAAAAAGGGCAGGAAAGTTTTTCTAATCCTTTGCCTAGTTCTAAAGAACTGTTTTTCCAAAAATAGTCAGGACCCCTCCTGAGAGGGAGGTCTTTCATAGGATTTAAACACTGTGGTTGGTCAAGTTCAGTCCCCTCCCCAGAGCTAAATGTCTTTCTGAGACAGCCCCTAGCCCTAACTAAAATATAGCCCACCACCCAAAGGTTAGAAATACCTTGGCAAGAGGAGGGCAGGTTCCCCAGCTCTCTGATCACTTAGGAACTTCCAGCTGTTGGTGAATTTTTCCCTTGGCTGAGCCTGGGCTGCCTCAGCCCAGGCCCAGAAGGAAGGGGCTCAGCCTAGGCCCTAGCCCAAACCGAGCCAGGATGCCACCCCCCCCCCCCAGGCATTACTCTCCACATGGGTTCTTTATCCCTTCCAGCTCGCCACATGGCAGGAGCTCCTTAAACTTTCTTTTCTCCTTTCTTTCCATGCTTTTTTCCCAGATCCCTATCTGGTCACATGGACTCCTGAGCTCCATGTGGCCCACATGGGCTTTCGGTCTCCACGCAGTGTATTTCTCTTCTCCCCACTTTTCTCCCCCTTACCTCTCAGTCTTCCCCTTTGTTAGGTTGGGACAGGCTCCCAAAATGGAGTCACCAAGGACAGCATAAGGGCGACAAAGACATAAGGAAGTAGGTTATCCACATTCCTCAAGAAACTGCCCAGCCATTATCCCTTCCTTGCCCAGCAATGCCCCCAGATCATGGTTTCCTGGCCCTCTTCTCTCCTAAATTGCCTGGTCACTGTTCTGGTCTCACACCCTAGCTATCTGAAATAGCTAATGTAAAGAACAAATGAGTTACTTTCCCTCCCTCACCTTCCCCCAACTGAAGCCTATAAAGCCCAATTCCTACAAATTCAGGTTGGCTGTGCTCTGCTCTTGAAAGTCAGTCCTGGCAGCTTGTGCTTTTCCCGAATAAAAGCTTTCATCTTTGCCTCAGAGTGGTTTGCATGGTCTTAGTCACTCCCAAACCTTACACCCTTTCCACACTCCTTTGTAAAATCTGAATAAAATGTGGCACCATCACCCCCTTTAACCAGTGGGATCCCTTAAAACCCTGGGCAGGGTTCCTGTACTCTTTCCTTGTCTTAAGCTCTAAGCTCTCCTTATAATGAAATCTTTCTTAACTTTAACCTCTGGGCTGTCGGTTTCATTAATTGAAAATTCTTTTTTGGGGGGGGGTGGGGGTGTTCAAGGTAGGGTCTCATTCTAGCCCAGGCTGACCTGGAATTCACTCTGTATTCTCAGGGTGGCCCCGAACTCATGGCGATCCTCCTACCTCTGCCTCTCCAGTGCTGGGATTAAAGGCATGCGCCACCACGTTGGGCTCATTAATTGAAAATTCTTAAGACAGGATGTGGAGCTCACTGGAGACCACTAGCTCAGTGACAGCTTTCTGCGCCCGCGGAGCTTTGGGGACCCTAACTCCTAAGTTACTGCCCACCCATGAGCAGAAGATCTCAAAGACGCCCCAAATTTCCGCATCATGGAAACTGGGGAACTGAGAACACAGGCCAGTAGGCTTTGCAAGCAAGCACCTTGAACCAATGGACCATCTCCCCAGCCCTAGAGCTGAATTTTGGAGATGATTCTAACGCTCTCTTGATCTGCCGCAGGTAAAATATCTTTTCCTACTCTTTTATGTTTTGGCTGTGCTTATTTATCTTGGCTGTGCTTATTTATCTTGGCTTTGCACTCATGAAGATGTGACCATAACGTGCTTGGGTACAGGCCCACACAAAACCAGCCTGAGTTTGGCC
Source organism: Orientallactaga sibirica (assembly GCA_036365145.1). NCBI lineage: Eukaryota > Metazoa > Chordata > Mammalia > Rodentia > Dipodidae > Orientallactaga > Orientallactaga sibirica. The sequence goes on from JAEOAD010000036.1 coordinate 13,013,771, forward strand.
CTAGTTTGCCAACCAGTAAGAAGACAATGGTGACAAGTCAGTACGTTTTAAAGACAACATAAAGGAACGTTTGAATTGCCTGAAGTTGATTGAATGAAAGAAAAAAAGAAAACAATGCTGTCCCAAACGTCTACAATCTCCACAGGCGTGGGAGGCAGTGGCCCGACCTGTAAGAGCGCCTCAGCAGGGACCTGGAGCTCCGCGGGGCACCGCCGCCTCGCTCCAGCAGGGCCGCCGGGCGCGCGGGAGGACTGGGTACCTGGGGCGGCGGCCGCCTCCCTCACTCGCGCGTGGGCACGGACCTGCGACTAAGGCTCCGCTCTGCTCCGCTCCTCCGCGCCTCCGCTTTGCGTTCCCCAGGTAATGACGTAACGGGGATTCCCTCCCAGCCCCGGCCCGAGCGGGGCCTGAAAGCCATGGCTCCCCGCCTTCGCACAGGGCGCGCTCACGGAACGCTGGGTCTTGTAGTCCACGGTGCCATCCTCCCCGCCTCTCCCCAGTTCAGACAGCATGGGAAAACTACCATCCCAGAAAGCAACGCGCGCCGGTCTGCGCCTGTGCGATTGGGGTGGGCGGGATCCGCAGAGTGGGAGGGACTAGAGGTCTGGAGTGAGGAGTCTCCGACCCGGGAAGAGGGTCTTGCCTTCCTATTGGCGGAGACCTGCGATCAGGCCCTGGGGCAAGAGGGTCTTCCCTGTGGGGGAGGGCTGCGCTATGGCCAGCCACAGGCGGATGTCTTCCCCACCTTACAGAAGAGGCTTGTCTTCCAGCCTCTAGGGTAGCGGGTCTGGAGAAGAAAATTGTAGTACCCAGGTTAAAAGAAATACTCCAGCAGTGAGGGGAGCACAGCGCCACACTGTCAACCCTCAGCAGCCAGAGGAGTTTCCTTAATGATATACCTTAGGGACCTCGATTAAGGCCTACCCAGGATTTGTGGCTTCCTTGCAGAAAATAATTTTAGCTGTAGCCAATATGAGGCATGTAATGGGGAAATTGGGGTTCTACTGCTTTTTGAAACCCCAAGCCCTGAGTTCATATCTGCAAACTAACCAAATAATTGGCAATTTTAGATTTAAGCAAATGATTTTAAAAATACCACATTTTATTTAGATTTTACAAAGGAGTGCAGAAAGGGGAAGGTTGGGAGGTAAGAGGAGCTAAAGTGGACAGAAGTATACTACGTGGAACCCAACAGCCCATCTGGGCCACATGTAGCCCAGGAGTCCATTTGACTAGATACTGGTGGAAAAAGCATGGAAAGATAAGAGAAAAGAAAGTTCAAGGAGCTCCTGCCATGTGGGAAGCTGGAGAAGGATAAAGAACCCATGTGGAGAGTAAGGGCTAGGGTCCCTCCGCACTGGGCCTGAGCCTGGGCGGAGTCAGCCCAGGCCCAGCTGAGGTAAAAAAACACCCACACCTGGACGTTCTCAAGTGACCAGAGAGGGAAAGTCTGCCCTCCACTTGCAAAGGTATTTATAACCTTAGGGTGGTAAGCTGTCTTTTGGCCCAAGAGAACCAGAGGGTCAGCTTGTTGGTTATGGCTAGGGGCTGTCTCAGGAAGAGATTAGCTCTGGTACCAAGTTCTGGGGCTGAACTTGACCAACCACAATGTTTAAATCCTATGAAAGATCTTCCTCCTAGGAGGGGTCCTGACTGTGGAAAAACAGTTGTGTGGAGCTAGGCAAAAGATAAGAAGTCAGATGATCTTGGATTTCTGGCAAGTGCAAACTTTCCTGTCCTTTTTACCTTCAGGGGTCCAGTCACCCTAACTGCACCCCTCCCCATTTCCTCCTCTCATGAGAAGACATTCTTCTAACTGCTGTCAGAGGACAAAGGGCGATGATGTCAGATCATGAACGTTTTCCTGCTGAATGGGGCACGAAGTTGTTTGAAGTTGTTTGTGGCAGTTAGAGAATCTCTCGCAGAGAGGGGAACTACTCTAAAGAACCCCAAAAGTGTACTGATGGAGTGCAGGAAGATAGTCTCTGGGGAGAAAGAATAAGAAAAGAGTTAATGAGACGTGAGCACACAGCAAACTGGTCACCTTTAGAGTTGTCCTTTTTGTGGATGTGTAGGCCTTGGGGAGCATTTGAGGAAACCCAGGTAAATGGAGTTGGATTGTCTCAGGACCATCCAAGCATGAGGTGGCTGAGATTTTTTTTTTCTAGAACTGTTCATTGAATGGCACAGTAGTGTCTGACATAGTCTGAATCTCATTTTGTAAGGCTTGTAAAATAGTCAAGATAGCCGGGTATGGTGGCGCACGCCTTTAATCTCAGCACTCGGGAGGCAGAGGTAGGAGGATTGCCGTGAGTTCAAGGCCACCCTGAGATGACATAGTGAATTCCAGGTCAGCCTTGGCTAGAGCAAGACCTACCTCGAAAACACAAAATATATATATATATATATAGTCAAGATATTAGCACATTTATCAGAAACATATACACAACATTTAACTTTGATACCATATTTGCATAACAGCCTTTTAAAGTATACCTTTTAAAATTTGTCCTGGGGGTAGCCAGGGCCAAAGGTTGGTACCATACAGCCATTGGGTGTCATTAAAGGCTTTACAAATATATTTTTTGGTCTCAGGACTTGCTTAAGGACGTCTTGGCACAAGTTAGAAAGTTAGAAGAGATTTACTATTGTTTCCAATATAATGAAATCTTTTGAATTGAGCAACCTTTGGTCAGTTATATATATATTCTAGATTTGAAAATAACCCTTTTGAAATCTGTGGTGGTTTGATTCAGGTGTCCCCCATAAGCTTAGGTGTTCTGAATGCTAGGTTCCCAGCTGATGGAGATTTGGGAATTAACGCCTCCAGGAGGCAGTGTGTTGTTGGGGGCAGACTTATGAGGGTTATATCCAGCTCCCTCTTGCTAGTGTTTGGTACACTGTCCTGTTGCTATTGTCCACCTTAGGTTGGCCAGGGGGTGATGTCCACCTTCTGCTAATGCTGTCATTTTCCCTGCCATCATGGAGCTTCCCCCTCAAGCCTGTAAGCCAAAATAAACCTTTTTTTTTTTTTTTTCCCCAAAGCTGCTCTTGGTTGGGTCATTTCTACCAGCAATGTGAATTGGACTGCAACAGTAATGTTGGTACCAAGAAGTGGGATTGCTGCTAGACACCTGACAGTGTGGCTATGGACTTTTGGAGCTGATTTTCTAGAGGAATGTGGAAGGATTTGAAACCTCAGCCTAAGAGATGCCTTGCAATGCTGTAAGTACAGCTTGATGGACTATTCTGGTCAGAGTTGAAAGACCTTAATGCAGTAAGAACTATGGACTATGAGGTTTGGCGTATGAGGGTGAGAAAGAGCTTTGCCTGGACTGGGTTAGAGGCAGTTTGTGTGAGAGGCTTGCCATTATGGCCATGTCCTGAGAAGTTGTGCAGGGTTGCATTGCATAGAAACAGACTGGTGTATGCAGAGGGATATGGCACAGAAATGAAATATTTGGCTATAACTTCTACCCGTTCAGCTGCAATTATATGAAAGATTATAGCCTTTGAGACTGGGCTAGCTGACCTGCCCTGGGGCAAATAGGAAGAATGTAGACTCTTTTGAAGGGGCCTAAATGCTCAAGGAGTGTCCTATTCTTCAAAGTCTGCTTTAGTCCTTCCCTGGATTAACAGTTGGCACTGTTCCTGGTATTGTGGAGTATAAGAAATGCAGGAGTGCTGGAGGGATGGCTTAGCAGTTAAGGCATTTGCCTGCAAAGCCAAAGGATCCTTGGTCGATTCCCCAGGACCCACATAAGCCAGATGCACAAGGTAGCACATGTGTCTGGAGTTCGTTTGCAGTGGCTGGAGGCCCTGGCACACCCATTCTCTCTCTGTGTCTCTCTGACTCTCTCAAATAAATACAACTTAAAAAAGAAAAGAAAAGAAAAGAAAAGAAAAGAAAAGAAAAGAAAAGAAAAAAGAAAAGAAAAGAAAGGCAGGAAAGAGAGAGTCATTGAGTTTGCAACATGGTCTTGTGTTTTGGAGACATCCATAGGCAGTGTGAAGCAGGTTTGCTGGATGCCTGCATGGAGACCTGATGGAACTGTGAGGATGAACTGAGACTTGCAGTGGAGACCCAGTGGAGATGCTGGGACCACAAGATGGCTGCCAAGGCTGCCCTGGATAAAGTTTTCCAGGACTGTGAGTAGCCTAGCTGGAGGGGTGGAATTGGAACTCTAGAGACTTGTTGCTGGTTAGAATTATCAGACTTGGAGATTTGTCACTGACTAGAGTTTTGGACTTGAAGCTACAGAGTTTGATGTTTGCCCTGGTTGTTTTAAATCTTGTATTGGCTGAATATTTCTTTGCTATGCCCAATGCCATCTTTTGCAGTGTGAATGTTTATTCTGTGCCATTATGGGTTTGGGGGGATTTTTTTGGTATTAAGGCTCAGTGTGGTGGTTTAATTCAGGTGTCCCCCATAAACTTAGGTGTTCTGGATGCTAGGTTCCTAGCTGATGGAGATTTGGGAATTAATGCCTCTTAAAGGTAGTGTATTGTTGGGGGCGGGCTTATGGGTGTTATAGCCAGTTTCCCCTTGCCAGTGTTTGGCACACTCTCCTGTCCCTGTTGTCCACCTTATGTGGGCCAGGGGGTGATGTCCACCCTCTGCTCATGACTTCATTTTCCCTACCATCATGGAGATTCCCCTTTTTCCTCTTTTTTTCCCACAAGCTGCTCTTGGTTGTGTGATTTCTACCAGCAATGAGAACCTGACTGCAACACTCAAGTTAAAAGATCTTGGACTATGGGGATGTATGAACATCATTGGAATTGATAAGAACTATGGGGACTTTTAAAGTTGGATGAAGGCATTAATTTTACATCATGTATGGTTATCAGTTTATGGGGGTCAGGGGCGGAATGTGGTGGTTTGATTCAGGTGTCCCCTATATACTTACGTGTTCTGAATGCTAGACTCCCAGCTGATGGAGATTTGAGAATTAACACCTCCAGAAGGCAGTGTATTGTTGGGGGAAGGCTTATGGATGTTATAGCCAGCTCCTCCTTACTAGTGTTTGGCACACTCTCCTGTTGCTATTGTCTACCTTATATTGGCCAGGGTGTGATGTCCACCCTCTGCTCATGCCATCATTTTCCCTGCCATCATGGAGCTTCCCCCTCAAGCCTATAAACCAAAATAAACCCTTTTTTTTCTCAAAGCTGCTCTTGGTTGGGTGATTTTTATCAGCAATGCGAACCTGACTGCAACAACTTCTATTTTTTTTTTTCATTATAGAATTAGAACTATTAGTGCTGGAGACAACATGTCTTGGAAAGCTCTCATTGTATTACTTAATAGGCCATTCATATATTTGAGTTATTTCTTTATCTTTGGTTATACATTTTTCTCTGAGTGTTTAAGACCAAGCAGATAACCAAAATTTAATCAAGGATTAGTTTTGGAGGTCACTAATGGCTCTCCAAAAGAGACGTTAGGGACCCAGGAGTAGCCCTATAGCTTACTGGTGTTTTCTGTCTGTTAGGATGAGTCAGAGCTGTGCTGGCCAAGTAGCTTTTCCTTTTTGGGGGAAGCCAGGAGGACCAATTGCTCCTGTAGTGTGACTCTCCTGTTTCAGAGTGTACACCAATTTTTTTCTTTTCTTTTTGGGACTCTGTATCCTCCCTGACCAGGAAGACAGGTGACTTACCAGGGGGCCAGTGTAGAAGTATCCCATCATCTCCAGTGACTTCATCACCTGGGAGCATAGGCCAAAATATAGGCCTTTTTAGCTCTGATGATTCCAATTGGCTTTTACATAGGTTATTAACACACTTAGAAAGGAAGTTACACCAACCTGGATGTATGTACCTATAGACCACATTTGATTACTGAAATAGATTTAGTTAAAGAATAGCACAAAAGCCAGTTTTTATAACCCTTAAGTGATAACAAATTAGTATCAGTGAGTTGTTAATGAGTGAGGCCTTAACCATAAGACTCAATTTCTTTGATTAAAATCTAGGCAAAAGATAAGAAGCCAGATGAGCTTGGATTTCTAGCAAGTATAAACTTTCCTGTCCTTTTTACTTTCAGGGGTCCAGTCACCCTAACTCTACCCACACCCAGCTAGGCAAAGTTGAGATTTTATTAAAAATATACTTTTAGGGCTGGACCAGAGTGAGACCTTACCTAGAAAAACCAATATATATTTACTTTTAGGGCTGGAGAGATGGATTAGCGGTTAAGGCTCCTGCCTGCTAAGCCTAACCCTAAGAATGCCTGTTTGATTCTCCAGGTCCCACAGTTATGGTGGTTTCCATTGAGTTTACTTACTTCACGCTACACTGCTTTCAATCCCACATTTCTATTGTTTTAAGGATCCAGGAAGTAACTGAAAAAGACAGCAGTAGCTACTCATGTAGTCAGGAGATGCTTCTGAAACAGATGGCAGACACATAAACATGGAAGACAGCATGGTCCCCTGAACTATACTGGTAAGTAATTAAGTGTCTAGACCATTAGATAAACTCATTTGACTTGTGTGGCTTCTTCAATGAGAACTCAGCCAGCAAGGGCCACACAGATGGGGGACAAGACAAGCAAGCTCATACTTGAGAGTAAAGTGGTTCTCAGGAGTTAAGACCAGAGATGAGGGACAGTGGTGGGCCATCACTTAGTCCCAGAACCAGTCTGGACCTCACATGGATCTCTACAAGAAGATTTGCAAACTAGTACCAGGAGTAGGGCTGAAAACTGGCACAGCACCAAACACCAGATGCTCTAGGCAAATAGAAATAATTTGATATCTTTATAACAATTTAAAGCACATCAAAATAATCCTCAAATATCTGACTACTACTACTACTGGGGAGAGGCAGGGAAGGACTACAAGCAGGGGGTGTGATGAGAATGGGCACACCAGGACCTTTTGCCACTGCAAACAAATTCCAGATGCATCTGGTTTTATGTGGTGTGGTAGTTTGAATAGGTGGCCCCCAATATAGTCAGTGTTTTATTAGTTTGTAGTTTGCATCTGCACCACCTTGCTGGAGGCAGTATCTCTGGGTGGATCTTAAGGTGTGGTGGTGGGTTTAGGATTTCAATCTAAAGATATGCAAAGTGTGCCTAGTTGGAGTTACTGAGGTGTGCTGTGCTGTGTGGCTTTTGGCTTGTGGCTCTGCTCTCTGTGTTTGGTCCTGTGAAGGCAGGCCAGCTCCTTCTGCCATTATGGAACTTTCCCTGGATCTGTATGCTTCAATAAATTCCTTCCTCCATAACTGTGCCTGGTCTGGAAGTTCATCTCAGGGAGCCTGAAGCTGTCTGCTACATATGGGTATTGGAAAATTGAACCCAGGCCTTCAAGCTTTGCAAGCAAGTTCCTTTAATGCTGAACCATCCATCTCTCCAGCCCTAAAGTATTTTAATATAGACTTTAAGCATGAGGGTGCTCAGAAATAATGACACACTGCAAAGTATGGGTATAGGCTTCTCAAGAATAACAGGAAGTAAGATATTCCCAAAAGTAAGTGTGTGTATATGTGTGTGTGTGTGTGTGTGTGTGTTTCTCAAGGGAGAATTGTGCCCCATTGTCATTACAATAGTCATATTGAGGCAGTTCAGGTGACTGGGCCCCCAAGAAAGTAAAAGCAGGAAAGTCTGCTCTTGCAATCTCCACCTTGTTGGAGATCAAAGGATGACCTGACTTCTTATCTCTTACTCAAAGAGTTCCCTATATCTGTTTTTCAACAAACAACCTGAACCCCTCCTGGGAGGGAGGTCCCCTTTCCTAGAATTTAAGTCTAATCCTGACATTATGGTTGGTCAAGTTCAGCCCCCAAAACTTGGCATCATGGCTGGCCTCGTCCTGAGCCAGCCTTTAGCCCAGACCAATCGTCTCTCAGGCTCACTTGAGCCTGAAGGTAAAGCCCACCACAGTAAGATTATAAATAGATGTGTAGCAGAGGACACGCTGACTTGGCTGGCTCCTGAACCTCCAAGTTCTGGTAATATCCCTTGTCTCAACCCAGCCGGGCTGAGATGAGGAGAGACTCCCCCACGCCACATAGGTTCTCTACTCCCTCCTGCCCCCCACATGACAGGAGCTCTCTTCACTTTCATCTCTTTCCTTCTCTTAATCTAATAAAGTTTCTCTAAACTTTACCTTCTGGTTTATGGATTTTAATTTAATCTTTAAGTTCATAAAACAAGAATTTGAGGCACCCTAAATTTGTTCATGCACCAGTATATTGGTGTATGTACAAGGAACCTCAAAATTTCTATTTCAAAATATAGGATTTTGGTGAGGGTTGGAACTATTATCTTTAAAGGGTTGCTAAAGCCTAAATTAGACCACAAGATGGTTCCTGAGGAGCACCTTACAGGATGATAATTGGTAAAGTAAAACTCTAAATCACAGAGATTCGGGAGTATACTTGCTGTCAAATATAATAATTAATAATAATAGTCTTGTTCAAGATTCCCAGGAAATATCTGGGGAAAGGAAAGAGGCCCTATCTAAGGTCATATACATTTAGGCCTTAAAGCTGGATCATTGCTGTTTTTATCATATATACATACATACATACATACATACATACATATATACATACATATATATATATATAGAGAGAGAGAGAGAGAGAGAGAGAGAGCCAGGTGTGGTGGCACACACCTTTAATCCCAGCACTGGGGAGGCAGAGGTAGGAGGATCACCACGTTTATCCAGGTGCAAAAGTGACACAAGCTCGTAATGTTGCACATGCACACAAGGGGGCGCACGCATCTGGAGTTTGTTCACAGGGCTGAAAAGGCCCTGGCGCACCCATTCTCTGTCTCTTCCTCTCCCCCTCTCTCTCTCTCTGTCTCTTTCAAATAAAAAAAAATCAAATGTGTGTAATATTATTTCTATATTGGCAGCCTTCACAACAAATGTTAATTGTGCTGGAATTCTGGCACCTTGGCTAGGGAGCGGCTTCTTTCCCTGCTCATGCCCCATCATTTTCTGTTTTTCTATCCTGCCTCCAAAATAAGTGCAAAATGTAGTAAACTGATTGGAAGTAAATGTAACATAGGAGATAGAAATTGGCTAGACAGTTTAGGGGTGACAGGACACCAATAACTTTCTCTTGGCTAGATGTGGGAATTGTCTTTGTGCCTATGGAAAAAATTTAGGTCATTACACTTCACCACAGGTCAGAAACATCAGAAGGGACTGGCCTTCTTTTTTAATCTCTGCCCCCTAAGGGTGTCCTTCCACTCCCTTCTGAGAAGGCCCTTCCTAGAGATTTATTATTTTATTAGATTTTTGGAAAGATTGCCCTTTTCCAGAGATCTTGACTCCAGATCCCTGATGTGAAAACTAACTGACTAAATCAGCCACCCATTCATGGGCTAATTAAAAACCCCAACCTGAGTCTTGAGGTGGGCTTCTCAAACCCCCTCTTGCCTTGCTTCCTCCTCTTAAGTTCAGGGCTTCCCAAACCCCATCTTGCCTCCTTGGGCAACAGCTATATGTTCCTTCCTTCCTTTCTGGGCTTCCTTCTCTCATGTTCTAGCCCCCTCTTGCCTGGCTTACTTCCTTCTAGTAAATCCTGGGCTTTGCAGACCCCATCTTGCCACCTTGGGCAATAGCTATGTCTTTCTTCCTTCCCTTAAGCTCCCCTTTTCTTAAAGCTCTCCCTCCTTAAAGCTCTAAGCTTTAATAAAGCTTAATAAAATCTTTCTGAAGCTTATCCTCTGGTCTGTGGGTTTCATTCTTCGAATTCATAAGACAAAGATTCAAGGACACCCCCAAATGATTGGTGTGTTAGCATATATTGCTGCATTGTCAGAGGACACCCCAAAATTCTTGTGTCATAAATACAAATTGTGTTTATATGCAAGAGGACTTCAGGAGTGGTGCTGTAACCATGCCATGTTCCTTAAGGATCTTAGCAGAAACTGGGCTGTAAATCCAGTCACATGCTATCGCTAGCTGAATTATACCTGTTTATAGCTCATATTCTCCTGATGGCCTCTGTGGCTGTTATTCTTAACTGAAAATAATTAGTGGATATAGGGCAGTTTCATTTCTAACACAAATCTTAAAGTTGAATCTTTTATACTTCTTGTCATTGCACCAGGCTCTCATTCTCTTGTCCACTTCAGGTGGATTTGTGTCAGATATGAGCATCTAACCACTAGGTTTAAGTAGCTAATCCTTTTAAAAAAAAAAAAATTTATTGACAACCACTGTATATATAGACAATGTACCATGATCCAAATCCACTCCCATCAGTGTCCCTTTTCCCACTTCCCATATCTCCCTCCACTGAATCCCTTCTTCAATCCAACTAGGTTTTTTTTTTTTTCTATTTCGATACAGTTGCCTTACTTTGAAGGTCAAAGTCATGGATATCATATGCCATTGTAGGTATCTGGTATCACCTCCCCAAAGGCTCCTTTGTCATCATGTCCTTTGTGCACCTGAGCAATGACTTCACAGAAGACCAGAGGGCCAGCACAGTTGAGGTCTTGCTCATCATCATGGTGGGCAAAGCCTCTGGTGACTTAAAAGCCTCTTTATTGCTAACAAACTTTAAATTCTTGTTCACTGTTAAGAGAGGACTTTCCATGGTGGTGATCACTTTGGGACGATCCCAAGCTGTGTGTACCTTCCTGAATTCTTTCAGCATTTAACCCCATAGTGAGGAAGCCACCAGGGGTGTAAACAACCTAAGTTTGAAGTTTAGACGAGGGCCTTTAGGAGGTGCCTAAGATGAGACGTGTGCCTCCGGCGGCTTTGACTGCCATCTTGTGGTCTCGCTTGGAACTGCATTGAGAAAGACAAAGTAGACTGAAGCCCTCTTGGAGCACTAACCAGAAAGCCACTCTCAGGCTCTGTTCTGTAAGCTTTAGGCCCTTCCATAACTTAATTTCTATGTAATTTAAACAACGACCACTCGTGGGAGTAATGCTTTCTTCAAAGGACCTTTAAGACCCTGGCGATAGCCTTTGGGGCCCCACATCCTGGCGGAAGAGGAAAAGGAGAGGGACACTTTGGTACTGAGGGATTGGGTCCCTTGTCTCCTTTACAGTCTCTTTAGATGCCTTCGAGTAGCTCCTTGCATTTATTTTTAAAAATTTTTTTGTTTATTTTTATTTATTTATTTGAGAGCGAGACAGAGAGAGAAAGAGGCAGATAGATAATGAGCGTGCCAGGGCCTCCAGCCACTGCAAACGAACTCCAGATGCATGCACCACCTTGTGCATCTGGTTTACCTGGGTCTTGGGGAATAGAGCCTCTAACCCAGGTCCTTAGGATTCCCAGGCAAGCGCTTAACCGCTAAGCCATCTCTCCAGGCCCCCCTTGCATTTATGTTTGTCATGGAAACATTTTTCACCATAGATTCAGGTAGTTACAAAGATATCAACACATAGTGTGTTATAGACACTGACTTAAACAGCGAAACAGCTTCAGCACTTACAAATGCAGCCACCTGATTCGGAATCCGATAGCCATTTGTATCCCCCTTTGCCACTTAGAAGGGACCAAGTAAGTTCTAGCTGTTCGTCCTTGGTTCTTGTGTCCCTCCCTATTCCCCATACAAGGTTACTGTCACATACTTTTTGTTTTTATCCTTCAAACTCTTTCACTGATCACCATGGACTGAATAACCCTGATTTGTGGGGAAGGAATCCTGGAATGGGTGGGGATCCCATGGTGAAGGGCAGGGTGACCTTCCAAGGGTGTCAGAGAGAAGGTAGACTACAGGAGCCAGGCTATGGCAAGAGGACTCTTTTCTACTGTCCTCAATAATGAGAGATGGAAACATTAATTATCCTGGTTTGACCAATACATATTGTGTATATCAGGCACTGAAATACTATATTGTGTTCCATAAGCATGTATAACTTGGTTATTAGTTTTTTTTTTTTTTTTTTTTTTTTGAGGGAGAGTCTTGCTCTAGCCAGGCTGACCTGGAATTCACTATGTAGTTTCAGCATAGCCTTGAACTCACAGTGATCCTCCCATCTCTGCCTCCCAAGTGCTGGAATTAAAGGCATGTGCCACCACACCAGGCCCTGGGTTTAAATTTTTTAATGTTTGATAAGATCTGTTAATTGCCCTGATTTTAATCATTTCACTCTATGTAAGATGTAGCACATTATCACACAACACCCTATAAACTTTGTATAATTAAAATAGTAATTTACAGAAGTTCCCTTGTTTGCTGTATAAATTCCCAGGAACATGTTACCAAATGAGACAATACCTTGGAGAAAGGCTAAGCAAGAGCCAACAAAGTTAAATAAATAAATAAATAAATAAATAAATAAATAAATAAATAAATATGTTTCTCCAAAAACACTTTTATTTGGGAAGACTATAAAAATTAGGCTTACAATCTAGGTCACATGGGCTCTGGTATATCCAAAGAAAAGACTTGTTTTAGTGGTAGGGGAGGTTTTGCAAGTTGTTTGGGGAGCATGTTCCCTGACAGGTGGCTGTAGTTGCTAGATAGAACTTTCCTTCTGTGACAGCAGGTGGTTTAGCTGGGTTGGCAGGTACCTGCAGCAGGTATTTGTTAAACCTGAGTGGTCTTTCCTTATGGTCTCTGGGCTCTTATTTGGTTGCTGTTGCAGTCAGGCTCACATTGCTGGCAGAAATCACCCAACCAAGAGCAGCTTTTGGGGGGGGGAAGGGGGGTTATTTTGGCTTACAGACTTGAGGGGAAGCTCCATAATGGTAGGGGAAAACAGTGCATGAATAGAGGGTGGACATAAGCCCCTGGCCAACATAAGGTGAACAATAGCAACAGGACAGTGTGACAAACACTGGCAAGGGGAAACTGGCTATAATACCCATAAGCCAGCCCTCAACAATACACTGCCTCCAGTGAGGGTTGATTCCCAAATCTCCATGAGCTGGGAACCTAGCATTCAGAACACCTAAGTTTATGGGGACACCTGAATCAAACCACCACAGTTGCCTTGGGGATCACCATTACTGCCTGAATCAATGTCATAGGGATACCACTGGGGCCTCCGTTTGTTCCTGGGAGGACTGTTGTGGAAATGAGAGTGAACAATGGAATGCAGAAATACCTGCGGGGCTTTTCTTCCAGGGCTCAGAACAGAGTGGGAGGGTAGAGGAGAAAGGAGGCTGTGCTGGGTCCCAGTATTCTCAAAGTGGGGCAGAGCCAACAGGTAGGGAGAATGGGGGTGTGGAGGGGGGAGTTACACATCCTATATGGACTTTTGTCCTGAAGGAAGGGCAGGTCCCTAGGAGGCAGGACAGCTGGACCTGCCCATCTGCAGAAGGGATGAAGACCTGAAGTAGCCACTATGGTCCAATGAAGCCAGGTGGGTGGAATGAAGAGGCTATAGAGGCCTAAAGATCAGAGACTAAAGACACCCAGACCCACAGAGGGAGAACCACACAAACAACAAGCATAGCATTGTCTTTGGAGAGACACAGCTCAGCCTCACACCAACCATGTTAGATTGGGCTGGGCTGAGGACCCCAGACCTGGGGGGATTAGATTTGGGTCTAGGGGTGAGCCCCGAGGAAGGCCAACCAAAGTGACTAAGTTCCTGTATGGAACTAGAAATCTTGGGCAAGCAGGCGAAGTTCTGTGTCATTAAACTGCTATATATCAGAAAGTCAAAATCAGCTATTGAAGTAATTGGGGTAATTTAGATGTTAATTATAGTGTAACTAACACACCCTGCTAAATATGAGATACCACTTTAGGTTAGCTATTTCAATTTTTTAAAATTAAATCATAGAAAACTTTCACTACAGACAGTTAATGGTTGCTGGGAGAGACATTTTCATCAGTGGTGTAGCCACTGATAAGTTGTCCATGCTTTTGTGAACAACCCTTCACCCATGCTCCTGTAAACAACACTAATTAAACTCACTGGATCCAAAAAAAAGACATAAAGTTGAAGGATGACTACCTGGGAGGAGGAAGGTGAACAACAGGAGTGGGAGGGAAGATGAAGGTAAGTAAATACATTACATAAATGTATAAAAATGTCATAATGAAACCCATTATTATGTATAATCAATATTTATGCTAGGGCTGAGGGGATAGCTTAATGCTTGCCTTGCAAGTGTGAGGACCTGAGTTTGGATCCTCAGCCCATAAATACCAGGCAGGGGCACAAGCCTTCCTGTAATCCCAACATGTGGGAAACAGAAGCAGGGGATCCCCAGGGCAAGCTGGCCAACAGGACTAGTTGAATCTGCAAGCCCTGGGCTCAAGTGAGAGGCCTTGACTGTAAATAAAATGAAGAGTGATTACAGATGAAGTTTGATGTCAAAACAAAAAGCCCGCTGGGTTAAGAGTCTCTGGGTCCCAAAGGTTTTGCCAATTATTAAGTGGTCTGTCTTTCCATCACTAATCAGCCTGCAACATTACCTTGAGGTGACACATAGCACCTCTTAATCCTGCTGCCTCAGCTTCTCCAGCTCTGAAGAAGCTGAGGCAGCAGGATTCAGAGTCTGAAGCCAGCCAGGCCCCAGACTAAGACCCTGTCTCCAAACAAAACAATAAAAACAAGATAGAAGATTTATTTTTAACATTATTTTAATTTTCTGTACTAATATTTATACAACTGTAAACTCAAGGAATCATCCAATACTTGTATAAATCTGGGGGACAGTTAATAAGCACCTTCAATGGTTTCCACAGTTTAAGAACTTACCATGTAAAACACTTTAGAATGAATCTAGTAAAATGCATAAAATTATAAAAATTGTTCAACATCATGATGAACGTGAGAGGGCTTGATATGGAATGATAAATACAAAAAGAAAGGCTATTTTATGGGGTTGAGCTACATAGAAAATTCACATGTTCCCCAAATCTCATGGTTCTTGGGGATAGAGTGGCCTTCACAAATAGACTCCAATTATTTTAGGAACAACTCTCTCCCAATTCAGGCACCCAGGTCCTATGGAAACAGGTAAGGCAGAGTTAGGAGGGGCTGGGTGTAGGAGCTAGAAGCAAGGTGTGTGGGGCAGGACTCTCTTCCTCGAGGAGAATATCAGATCCTTCTATGTCTTCAAGGATAAATGTTCTTTGGCACAATGTACCACTCTTCTCTTTGGGTTTATTTAGGGATTTTAGTTATTGCTGCTTTTAAACCCCTCCCTCCATCCTTTCCTCTTGCATTTTGTGTTCCTGCTCTTCATGTGTCTCTTTATATTGGTTTCCATTGAGTTTACTTAGTTCACGCTACACTGCTTCAAACTCCTAATGCTCAGCTTTCAATCCCACATTTCTATTGTTTTAAGGATCCAGGAAGTAACTGAAAAGACAGCAGTAGCTACTCATGTGGTCAGGAGATGTTTCTGAAACAGATGGCAGACACATAAACATGGAAGGCAGCATGGTCCCCTGAACTGTGCCGGTGAGTAATTAAGTGTCTAGACCATTAGATAAACTCAGTTGACTTGTGTGTCTTCTTCATTGAGAACTCAGTCAGCAAGGGCCACAAAAAGGGGGGGGGGGCAAGACAAGCAAGCTCATACTTGAGAGTAAAGTGGTTCTCAGGAGTTAAGACCAGAGATGAGGGACAGTGGTGGGCCATCACTTAGTTCCAGCCCCAGCCTGGGCCTCAGATGGATCTCCACAAGAAGATTTGCAAACTAGTACCAGGACTAGGGCTGAAAACTGGCACAGCACCAAACACCAGATGCTCTAGGCAAATAGAAATAATTTGGTATCTTTGTAACAATTTAAGGCACCTCAAAATAATCCTCAAATATCTGACTACATCTTGAAACTCCTATCACAGGATGCTTCTTTGACTTAAGCTTTTGATTACCAACAGCTACTACTAACATGCCAGGATGTTCTGTCTGCAAATGACTAGTAATTGCCACCTACAAAATTCCATATGTCCCTAAGAGAAGGGTGAGCTCTGATCACAAAGCAGGGTACACTCACTGCAATCAGTCTTTGGCAGGATGAAGGTGGTGAGGCAGTGGGGAGTAACTGGATAGAGTACAGAGAGAAAGCAGATCACCAAGAGAAAGCAGCATCACTCAGCCCAAACTGGTCTTGGCTGTGAGTGCCTCAAAGTAATGGCTGAGCTCATAAGGCCATGGGAGAGGCTTGTTTTTGTCTGAGGGGAGTCTGCTCACGATGGGAAGGGATGAGAGGATTAGGATGAGGAAAAGATGGTAGGGCTCTAGAATGAACTTTTTTTTTTTTTTTTTTTTTTTTTTTGAGAAGTTGCCTTGAACTCCTGATTCTCCTACCTTCACTTCCCCAGTGCTGGAATTTTTCAGGCATGCACCACTATGCCTGGCTTTTTATAACCAGAATTTTATCAACTTATCTGAAGACTGGGGTCAGGATGTATGTGGGGTCCTGCCCTCATGTAGAGGCAGTGACTTTCTCATTAGAGCCCAGGGTGATTGCTTTGGGAAAGAGTGCAAAGGAAAGTTGTTGGGGCTCAAGCAGGGCTAGACCTGAGCCTAGTGGTCACTCCACAATCGGACAGTTGTCAGTTCAGACCAAGTCATTTCAAGTAGGGTGTTGCTGTGAAACTCTTAGAGAGGGAACAAGGTGCTCTTGTCTTCATTTCCGCTCGATGCAGTCAACTCCAAGACTATTGTCAGGACAACTGCAGGTCCTGCTCCCAGGGGTGGCCAAGCAGAGGTGGGTACAGCCGCCATTGTTCACAGAGCAGTAGTTGTGCCCTAGAAAAGATGGAAATTAATGCTACAACCTCTCTGACCAACTTGACATCTATGAAAATAATGTCATAACTCCCTTTGAGATTTCCAAGAGGCCCAGCTGAGCAATTATTTGTTTCATCATCTTTAATCAGATGGGCACAAATTCCTATTCCTGATGTAAGGGATATGTAGACTCAGCTTTGGAGGTATTCAGCAGATGGGTCCAACACAGGCAGCATGTATTTGTTACCTAATATGCCTCCTGGGCCTCATACTAAGGATGGAAGGCAAGAAGGAAGGTGGCTTAAGAGCAGCCTTTTTGAGGAGATGCAGCTCAGCACAGACTCTGGAGCTGGGTCATCTGGACACAGTGCAGCTCTGCCATGGTCCTGTAACTTTGAGTGAGCTGCTTGTATTTCCTTATGCTTCATAGCACCAACCACACACAGGGTTGCTAGCGGGATGGAGTATGCTAATAGAAGAACTATTAGAACTGTGAGTTGATGGTTATTAAGAACCTATGTCACAAGAAGCATCATGTATATGTCTGCATTCTTTTAGGATTAATAATGGTTGTTGCTATTAAGCCAAGTACATGGAAGTTTAAAATAGCTGTGATTCAATAGTGAGCTCCTATTTGATACCTGAAGACTATATAATCTGAGACCTAGCCTAAAACTCAGGATTTTTCCTTACCATATCCACACCACACCTTCATATTTCTCACTTATATATCTAGGTCCTTACTCAATAATGAAGACCCTTCAAGCTAGGGAGATAGATCAGTCAGTAAAGTGCTTGGCTTGCAAACATGAAGACCCAAGTTCAATCCCCAAAGCCCATGTTTAAAAAAATTTTTTTTTAAGCTGAGCATAATGATGATCTGGGGAGGTGAAGACACGCAGATCTATCCCAGGACTTGCTGGCCAGCAAGTCTCACTTAACAGACAAGTTCCAAGCCTGTAAGAGACCTTGTCTCAAGAAAGGTGGACAGTGTTGGAGGTTGTCCTTTGGCACACACACACACACACACACACACACACACACACACACACACACACACTGAAGACCCTTGGTGGAAGGGACTGCATCTCACCCATGGTGCTACTATGGTTACTAGCAGCATGTCAGTTCTGAGCCTCAGGACATCCCCCATCAAGACACTACAGAAAGCAGTGACCGACTATAGAACCCCACTGGAAGGATGCTCAAGTTGGATCTGCTCCAGGATGCATGTAAGCCATTCCAGTACTCTTACAGGGATCATGCAACTTGAGTGTTGATCCACATTCAGAAACACAGATGAGTTACCTTGGGGACACTGGGACAAGGCGGTGGTAATGCCATACAGCCGGGTCTGCTTGTGGGGGTGGAAGGTATCTGTCTCTTTGGAAATAGCAAGGTCAACAGCAACCACTGAATTCCTGCAAAGCACCAAATGGCAGACGGTGAGAATGCACCTGGTTGCTTAACTGTCCTCAGCAAGGTTAGGCAGCCTGTTCTGTGGTTTGGAAGAGAAAGCGATACAGTAGTCTTGCTCTCTAGGGGTCCCTCCCTCCTCCTGGAATGGGCTCAGCCTGCAGTTCATTAGCTTTTTAAAAATTTTTCTTTTCTATTATTTTAAGTATTTTATTTATCTGAGAGAGAAACAGAAAGAGAGAGTATAGGCGCCAGCTGCAAACGAACTCCAGATGCTTGTGACACTTTATGCATCTGACTTTATGTGGGTACTGGGGAACTGAATCCAGGCCATCAGGCTTTGCAAGCAAGTGCTTTTAACTGCTGAGACATTTCTCTAGCCCTCTTTCTATTTTTCATTAGGTTTTAAAAGAAGGGCCCAAAGTTGAGAAGATGGCTTAGTAGTTACTTGCTTGCGAAGTCTGCAGGCCCAGGTTCACTTCCACAGCACCCACATAAAGCCAAATGCACAACATGGAGCATGTGTCTAGAATTCATTGGCAGGAGCAAGAAGCCCTGGTGTACTCATACACTCTCTCAAATAAATTAAAAAATATTTTTAAAGGATTGGAGAGATAACTCAGTGGTTAAAGGTGCTTGCTTGCAAAGCTTGACAGCCTAGATTCAGTTCCCTAGTACCCACATAAAACCAGATGCACAAAGTGGTGCATATGGCTAGAGTTCATTTGCTGTAGCAGAAGACCCTTGGGACACCCATACTCTCAAATAAATACATGAAAATATTAAAAAAACATATTTAAAAAATAAAAAGCAGGGCTGAAGTCCACTAATTCTCCCTTCTGCTCTAAATTCCAAGTGACATGTTGCTTCCTATCAGACACTCCTGGCTATCTGCCTCTTTGGTGTGGCCCTCTCTTTTCAGGAAGGGACAGTCCAGAAAGGGCCATGGCAATATCACAGTTTAAGAATTACAGTGAGGCATGGGTATGACATAATCATGGAGCCCAGCAGCCACATGACCTCCAGCCAGCTCCTGGGCAAAGAACATACTGATAAAAACTCAGCTTCCAGACTTGGAACCACCCAGCCAGGTGATTAATGGCACCACCAGGTCCCCTCCTAGCTTTAGCCTGCCCTCCTTCTCATCTCCTGATATCCTAGAAGGGGAGGTACATCTCTGGAGGCTAAAAGGTCAGGACAAGAGGCCAAAAGAACGGACAGCCCTTCCAGTACCCTCAGTTGCAGCCTACGTACATCTTCCAGTCTGTATAATACAGATTCTTCCCGTAGCTCGTCACAGCGAAAGGATACTGAAGCCCTTCGAGGACCTTGCGTCTACCAGGCTGAGCTGGATTCAGGCATTCTGCTCGATGGGTGCCTGTGTGTGGCAAATATAAATTGGTCATTGTTCATTCAAGAAATGGGCCCTTTGTGTCACAAAACAGAGGATTCTGAAAGGCAAGGGTGGAGAAACTCAGTATTGTAAGACAAGTCCTACAGAACACACAGGGTTTGCTCTTCAACACTGGAATTCTTTGTCTCTTGTCTTTCTGCTTTCATCAACCTCCACCCACCTGGGTTCCAGTGTTTTCACCCAGTCCTGTTGGAAAGACAGGAGCTGGGGAAAAGAAACCTCTGCCTTCCCAGCCCTCCTTTCTTGAGGAGAGATTCTATCATCTTCCGGATCTTGCTCAATTCCCTCTTCCCTAAGGCTCTCCAGGTCCTCCCTTCTTGGAGTCAAGACACTGAAGAATTTACCATTGAGCAGCCTGTCATTGATGCCTGCCTAATTATCACAGGTTTGTGTTTTCACAGAAGGGTTCACGCCCCACTCTTTGTCCTAAATAGGCGGAGTTCAGTCCCATAGTCTCTGAGTCTCCTATGTATCTGCATGGTGACTCTAACAAAGGTGCTCAACAGAAGTTTCACAGGGAGGGATGGGTGACAGATTGACAGATGGTCCTCCCTGAACAGTATCTTGTTCACATCCTGAGCCTGAGATACATCTTACACAGAAAGGCAGGGCATGCATCAGGGGCTTTATACAGTTTGTTCTAGTGTGTCTCCCCAGGCTCAAAGTCCTGGCTAAGACACTGGGGGCAAAAAGGAGTTAAGAGAATATAACTTATGAATTGCTTAATAAGTGTCAGGATGAGTATAGACTTCATGTGGTACTACTTAGGGGTCACAGCCAGGCCTATTAGTATAGGTCTGTCATCCCAAACACTTGGGATACTGAGGCAGGATGAGTGTAAGTTCAAGGCCCATCTGGATTACAGAGTGAGTTCAAGGTCATCTTGTGTAACTTAGTGAGTCCCTATTTCAAAAAAGGTCTGGGGATATTGCTCAGTGGTAGAATTCTTGCCTGGCATGTGCAAGACCCCAAGTTCAATCCCCAGCACCTCAAAAAAAAAAAAAAAAAAAGAATCGGGGTCAGCCAACCCTTTCATATGGGACATGAGTATTAAGTACTAAAAACAATGTTTTACAATATAAAATTATTCATGGCATCTGGGTTATATAAAAACATATATCAGGTTAGATTTGCCAACTCTTGACTAAGGGGTCTGAGAACTGTCCCCAGATAGCATCAATCTTCCTATCACCTGCATCTACCCAGCAGAGCTGAGATGAGAATGCATCAAAGGTCAGGCCATTGGGCAGCCCCAGGTTGTGTTGTGCGAGAATCTTCCGGTTGGTGCCATCCATGTAGGAAGTTTCAATTTTGGGGCTGTCTCTGTTCCAGTCTGTCCAATAGAGGTTCCTAAAGGAGGGGAAAGAGAGATATTCTGAACAAGTATGGGAAAACATTTTAGAACCACACCTTAAAAGAGCCTATTGGTGGGGGTCAGGGAGCTGGCTCAGTAAGAAGTATAGTGCTTACCTCAAAAGCATATGGTCCTGAGTTTGGTCCCTGGAACCCACTTTAAAATAAAAGGCTGGGAGCAGGGACTGGCGATATGGCTCCGTGGTTAAAGTACTTGCATACAAAGCCTGATGGCCTGGGTTCAATTCCCCAGTACCCATGTAAAGTCAGATGCACTAAGTTGCACAGACATCTGTAGTTTGCTTGCAGTGGCAAGAGGCCCTGGCCTACCCATAATTTCTCCCTCTCTCATTCATTCTCTCTCGTTTTCTCCTTGCAAATATAAAAATGTAATATTTTTTAAAATAAATAAAAGGCTGGGCATGGTGGAGCACACTTGTAATCACAGCACTGAGGAGGCAGAGATAGGCAGATTCCTGAGGCTCGTTGGCCAAATTGTCTAGCTAATTGGCAAGTGCTAGGCCAATGAGAGACCCTGACTCTCAAAAGGTGTATAGCTATTGCTGAAGTCTACACACTCTTGGGTTGCAAGGTCACTGAGAAATCAAGCTGGATCTCAACAGAAAACCTCTTCCATGTGGACCATCTGACAGAGAGCTGGAAAAGGCTATTATGCATGCTGGGAGAGAAAGAAGTCATAAGTGGAGATAAACAACAATGGACACTGCAAGCCTTAAGTTTGGCCAGCCAGGCCAAATGAGCCAACAGGTGCAATAGTGGCATGTCTGTTATAGGAGAAACCAGCTGCTCTCTAATTGGACTGGAGGCCCATTCCATGGGAGGGAATACATGCCTGATACTGAAAACCTAGTCAAAAGCCTATGGCAGGGAGGTCATGAATCCTAGGAGTATAACACCTGTTGTTCTCTGGCTAAATACATATATTATGGTCACCAAACCACCCAGTAAGCACTTCTCTTAATGTTCATACCCATATATTAATGCTACTCTCACTTCTGGTTAGAGAAGCTTCTCTTTTCAGGTGGCAGTGACCACTGGGATGACTCAAAAGGCAACATAGTGCTGAGAAGAAATGACAGAGGAGTGTCCAGCACTGAAACATCTCTATCACACCTTCCAAGGCTCAGAGACCACTGCAGAAGAGGTGGTAGAAGGAATGCAAGAGCCAAAGGAAGGGTAGGACTCCTTACAATGCAATCTTCCAGTCACAAAATGGCCTGGATATCCATGACCTTGCAATGCCTGACACTATCTACACAAGACCATCATAATAGGAGGAAAAGATGATGACATCAAAATAAAAGAAAGACTGATTGAGATATGGGGAAGGGTCGAAATGTGAAGGGGAAGGTAGGGGAGGAGAGGGAATTATCATGGTTCATTGTTTATAATTATTGAAGTTGTCAATTAAAAAAAGTTTTAGGAGCCAGGTGTGGTGGCGCACGCCTTTAATCCCAGCACTCGGGAGGCAGAGGTAGGAGGATTGCCAAGAGTTCGAGGCCACCCTGAGACTACATAGTGAATTCCAGGTCAGCCTGAGCCAGAGTGAGACCCTACATCGAAAAACCAAAAAAAAAAAAAAAAAAAGTTTTAGGGGCTGGAGGGATGGCTTAGCGGTTAAGGCATTTGTCTGAAAAGCCAAAGGACCCAGGTTTGATTCCCCAGGACCCACGTTAGCCAGATGCACAAGGGGCACACAAATCTGGAGTTTGTTTGCAGCGGCTGGAGGCCCTGACACGCCCATTCTCTCTCTCTCTTTCTCTCTCTCTCTCTCCTTCTTTCTCTACCAAATGAATAAATAAATTTTTTAAGAAAAGTTTTTTTTTTTAAGTGGGTAGAAGCCAGGCATGGTGGTGCACGCCTTTAATCCCAGCACTCCGGAGGCAGAGGTAGGAGGATCGCCATGAGTTCAAGGCCACCCTGAGACTACATAGTGAATTCCAGATCAGCCTGGGCTACAGTGAGACCGTACCTCAAAAAAAAAAAAAAAGTGGGTAGTTCCCAAAGAATGACATCCAAGCTGTCCTCTGGCCTCCATGGACACATGTGTACATACAAACATCCCAGGCCAGTGAGAGTCTCTGTCTTTAAAAAAGTAGACTGGAGCTGGGGAGATTGGTTAGTGTGTAAGAGTGCTTGAGGGCTAAGCGGGCCTGTTTTGCCCTGAGTTCAATTTCTTCAGTCTAACGCTCTCCCAACTGAGCTATTTCGGCAAGTGTTCAATTTCTTAACACTACATAAACAGCTGAGTATGGCCATACGTGTAACCTCGGTCCTGTGGGGACAAGAGAATCATTAGGACTCACTGGACAGCCAGTCTGACTGAAAAACATCAGCTCTAAGTTCAGCAAAGAAGAGTTCCATTTCAAGGAAACAAGTTAATAAGTTCATACACAGCACACACATATTATACACACATGCAAAAAACAAAAAAGTAGATGGTGATCCTGAGGAACAGCTCCCAAAGGTTGTCCTCTGGCCTCCACGTGCACGCACACACAATGGAATAAAAAGGCCTAGAGAGTGCCTGATTGGTCTTTTATCTACACTGTCCATTATATATTTAAACTTGATAGACAGTTCTTTAAAAAGGAAAAAAAAAAAAAAAACAACACAATTGAATGGTATCCTGAAAGTCTAAGATGCTGTGGTAGTTTGAATATATGTCCCCCAATATATTCAGTGTTTTACTAGTTATAGTTTGCATCTGCAATCACATTGCTAGAGGCAATGTCACTGAGGGCCCGGTCTTAAGGTGTGGTGATGGTTTGAGATTCCATTGTAAAGATATGCAAATGTGCCTAGCAGGAGTTCCTGAAGTGTGCTGTGTGACCTTTTGGCTATAGTTTTGCTCTGTGTGCTGTGGTGGCTGGTTGGCTTCTCTCTCTCTGCTTGGCCCTATGGAGAGCAGGCCGCTTCTCTTGCCATTATGGAACTTCCCCTGGATCTGTAAGCTTCAATAAATAATATCCCTTCCTCCATTACTGTGCCTGGTCTGGAAGTTCATCTCAGTGAACCTGAAGCTGTCTGCTACAGATGCATTTTCTTTTGCAGGGTTACTCTGGTTCCTTGTTCAAGTTTGGTAATTCTGAAACTAACAAACTCAGTTTCATTTAACATTACTGATACATAATGTCTCACAAAAGCTGCTAACAAAACTTGGGAACTGACATGGACACTCAGTCATTTCTCGTGTGCTAACACCACGTAGCAGGGCACAGCTGATCTGGAGGACTGGACTAAAGCAAGATGCAGATACTGGCAGAGACAGTGGTGAAGGGACGAGGGATATGCTCACCAGGGGCCTGGAGTGTAAAGACTGCGAACTTGCCTTCAGAGTGAACACAGACAAAGCAGAGGTGGTTAAAGAATGCCCTGGGATGGGGTCTGCAGAATGCTCAAGCTGGTCTGCTGCAGGAAGGGGTTACAGGGTCACACTGGGGCCACCTTTAAATCTTTTTTTCCCAAATATTTTTATCTGTTTATTTGCAAACGGGGGGGGGGTGGGGTTGTGATGAACACACCAGGACCTTGTGCCACTACAAATGAACTTGAACTTCAGATGCATGCAACACTTTGTGCATCTGGCTTTATATGGGTTCTGGAGAACTGAACCCAGGTTGTCAAGCTTTGCAAGCAAGAACCTTTAACCACTGAGCTATTTCTCCAGCCTCCACCTTGTTACCCTTACAGAGTTCACATAACTTGAGAGTGGATCCACACAGAAGATAATTACTTTCTGAGGTTCACCCTACAAAGCCATTTGATAAAGGACTTGAAACCAGAGCATGGCATGACGTCCACATTGCAGTAAATGTGCTAGCATTTCACCAGCTTGTGGGGTACATACCACTATCCAGCTATGGACTGTTTTCATCCTGTGCTCATCTATCTCAGGACAGTGGTGCTGGAGTCAGAATCTTACCTGAGCCTGCCCAAAAGGGCAGAGGCCAAAAGAACAGATTTATACCATGTGTACACAAACATACCCTCTCACAGAATCTGTTACAATGCCTCTGGGATTCACCAAATCCGTCTCAAACAGCACCCGGCGCTGTGTACCATCCAGCTTTGCAACTTCTATCCGATCCAGGTGAGAATCTGTCCAGAAGATGTTGCGACCAAGATGGTCAAGGGCGATGCCTTCTGGGCTTCCAAGATCTAGAACCAAACACAGAGCTCCTCTGATCGTCTTTTCCTAAGGAGGTAAGATTAGATTCACTCTATTCTGTTCTTCTCCTTCCTTCCCTTTCTTTGTAAATAGTGCTAGGGATATGTGGTAGTTTGAATAAATGGGCCCCCCAATATATTCAGTGTTTTATTAGTTTGTAGTTTGCATCTGCAACCACCTGGCTGGAGGCAATGCCACTGGGTGGATCTCAGGGACCAGCCCTAAGGTATGGTGGTGGTTTGAAATTCCAGTCTAAAGATATGCAAAGTACCTAGTTCCACCTGGAGTTCCTGAAATGTGCTGTATGGCTTTTGGCTTTGGGGCTTATGGCTTCTCTCTCTCTCTTCTTGGACCTGTGAAAGCAGGCCAGCTTCTTCTCCCATTATGGAACTTCCCCTGGATCTGCAAGCTTCAATAAACATCCCTTCCTCCATAACTGTGCCTGGTTTGGAAGTTCATCTCAGCAAACCTAAGGCTGTCTGCTACAGGATAAACCCAGGGCCGCAAGCACGTGCAAGCACAAGACTCTACCCTGAGTCCCATTCTCAGCCTGAAACTTTTTTTTTTTTTTTTTTTTCGAGGTAGGGTCTCACTCTGGCTCAGGCTGACCTGGAATTCACTATGTAGTCTCAGGGTGGCCTCGAACTCTCGGCGATCCTCCTACCTCTGCCTCCCAAGTGCTGGGATTAAAGGCGTGCGCCACCACGCCCGGCTCTCAGCCTGAAACTTTAATGATTACTCATTTTCCAATGTTTGCACTTTGAAAAACCAAACGTAATATGAAATGTTTATTGTTTATAAGATGAGCAATTCTTCAAGTGACAAATTCAAAAATACCTCTCACCCACTCTTCACCATCCATCAAGGACTGCATTGGGAACCAAGGTCACAGTGACAAAGCTGTGGTGGCTTTGTTCATCAAGATGTCTATGGTCAATCACAATTCTGACTGTAGTGACCTCTATGACCAATCTCTTTTAAAGAAAATATTGTAGGGCTGAGAGATGGCTTAGTGGTTAAGGCACTTGCCTGCGAATCCTAAGGACCCATGTTCAACTCCCCAGATCCCACGTAAGCCAGACACACAAGGTGACACATGCATACAGTCACACATGTGCACAAGGAGGTGCATGCATCTGGAGTTCAATTGCAATGGCTGGAGGTCCTGGCACACCAATTCTCTCTCTCTGTCTCCCTTGCTTGCTCTCACTCTCACATTAAAAAGGCCAGTCTGTTGGGCTTGCCTCAGGAAAAAAAAAACATATATATCGTTTACTTATTTTCAAGGAGGGAGAGAGAAAGAATGGTTACACCAGAGCCTCTTGTTTCTGTACAAATTTCACTTTGTGCATCTGGCTTTACATGGGTACTGGGGAACCAAACCCGAGCCTTCAGTCTTTGCAAGAAACATTTTAACTGCTGAGCCATTTCTCCAGCCCCTGTGACTAATTTCTATGGACACGAGAGAACAGATACTGAACCAGCTTGAGGAGAGCAGGGAAGGGTTCTTACAGAGAGGAACACTGTAAAAGCTGACTCTGAAAGACCAATGGATAAGATATAAAGAGAGATTGGATGCAGCTTGAAGTAGATCTTAGGTTCTTTGATATGGCCAGAGACCACGAGGGCGAAGGAGTAGCCAGTGATGAAGGGAAGGTGTGACCCAAGCTCAGAGCTTATCTCACCAGAGAAGGAGAGGCATGGGAAGGTTTTAAGGTCAAGACAAAACAAAAGATTCTCCTTCTTCATTGATTACAGAGGTGAGGTCATTTCAGGGAAGAGTTTGAACACTAGCCACTGTAATGACCTTTATACAAGTGTAGAACATAAAAAGAAGGGATTCACTGATTACAAATAACTCTCCCCTTCTGGGGCTGGAGAGATAGCTCAGAGGTTAAAGGCACTTGCTTGTAAAGCCTGCTGGCCCAGGGCTCATTTCTCTAGTACCCACATAAAGTCAGAAGCACAAAATGGCTCATGCACCTACAGTTCATTTGCGGTGGCAAGAGGGCCTGGCATATCTATACTCTGAATCTCTCTCTCAAATATAAATAAATAAATAGATAAATAAATAAATAAAATATTTAAAGAGAAACAAGTAAGTCTTCCCACAGTCTTCACTAGATAATGGAGATTAAGCCTAAAGTTGACACTGGGTAACAGAATCTTCAGTGTGAACCCTCAGCACCCATATAACTTTATTACAAGTTTAAGATTACAATAGTATTTTGGCTATAAAAGTATTGTTTTAAGGCAGAGTCTCAATTTAGCCCAGGCTGTCTGAAACTCACTCTGTGGTCCAGGCTGGTCTTGAACTCACAATGGTCCTCCTACCTCAGCCTCCCAAGTGCTAGGATTAAAGACATGTGCCACCACATCATACAGGTTTTTAAATGACATTGTTGGGTTCACTGGTATCATTTGAGATGCTTCCCCTGTACTGACTCGGGAAGATGGAAGGTCATTTAACTTGGCTGGAGCATAAGGCTGAAGGGGA
The DNA here is from genome assembly GCA_036365145.1 of Orientallactaga sibirica. Classification (NCBI taxonomy): domain Eukaryota; kingdom Metazoa; phylum Chordata; class Mammalia; order Rodentia; family Dipodidae; genus Orientallactaga; species Orientallactaga sibirica. The sequence goes on from JAEOAD010000036.1 coordinate 13,041,277, forward strand.
AGAGACCACCCTTCCCAGGGGATCTTGGGTATAAGGAAGTCACCTTAACCCCGCCTTCTATCACTTATATATAAGTGAGCCAGCCCCCAATCTCCACCATCACCAGAGCTACAGAGTGTGGATGCAGCAAAGCCTTTGACGGGGCTCCAGCCAGAGGAAGGTGATTCAGAACCAGAAACCACACTTGCAGCCCCAATTCACACCCAAAGAAGAGTGTAAAAGCACTTTCCCACATTCTCTAGAGGCCCGAGACAGTGAAACTGATCTCCAGTGAACCCCCGTGGCTTTCACACAGAACCCGAGTCAACCAATCTGTGGCAAACTTGAAATAAGCACATCCTATGGGAGCCATGAGCTCCTGACACAATGGGAGGTGGGGAACCACCACCACGTGTCATCATGTGGCTTGGGGGCCTCATAGGGAGCCCCATGCCACATTATCACCTTCTAAACACTCTGGTCTTGATCTCAAACTCAAGAGTCACTGAGCCCCTACTCTCCCCCAACCAGGAATATACTGCTTTGTGGGCTGTACTTCTAAAGAAAAGATCTGGAAAAGTCCACCCCTGACTGTGCCAAGGAAAAAAGAAATGGCAAGATGATGGCTTATTCTGTCAAAAGGAAATTATGATACTTATTGACAGTATCTGGTTGGAGAGAAAGAGAAGGCAGGTTCTGGACGGTACTGACTCGAAGAAAAGGACACCATGATGACTGCCCCAAACTGCCCCAGAGATGCATTTGAATTCGCCCTCCCCGTCTCTGTCTCCTTCTCTCCTCCTCTCACGTTCTCCCTCACATGATCACATTTTGATTCAATTCCGTGTTTTCACTTAGAAGGTTTTGGCTTGGAACATTTCTCACTACACTTTAAAGCTCTCTTGGATGATTTCTGGCTCTGAAAGCAACAGGAAATAGCAGGCAATGATCTATTCCCTCCTCCACTGGATTTTGAAACCAAATCTTTGATAATAGCAACAGCATTTTCAGCAGAGGCCAAAAGGCATTTTCAAACTTCTGTTCATCAAGCCAGGGCAGGAAAGCTAGCAGGTAGCACTCAAACCAGCCACACCACCTCCAGAAAACGACTGTGGAGCTAAACACAAAGCCAGACAGACTTCAGTCAGCCTCAGCTCAGGGCCTCTTGTATCATCTCTAGGGACAGAGACTAGTAAACAAACAGACAAACAAAAAAGGCACCCTTCTGGAACATCAATTGTTAGAGAAAATGTTAAATTGGAACTTGAAAAAGCTACATTCAGATCCCAAATTAAAAGAAACACAAGATTGGGTTTATATTTTAAAGGCATATCTTGGGTTGTAATATTTTAGAGGAAGCAAGGGGACTTCATAAAACTGATACCATCCTCATGACAATGCCTTTTGAGCAAAAATATTCCCAAGTCAGCTATGAGTCATGATTTAAGAACACAATTGTTGGCCATTTCAGTACATAGGAGTTTCTTACAGGTCCTGGGATTTTTGCTACAAGGATCTTTCATGTAGATTAAATATACCCATGTAAAACGGATTGTGTGTGTTGGGGGGGGTACTGAGGATTGAACATGGAACCCCTCACATGTGCTAGGCAGGCACTCTATTGCTGAGCTATCTATCTACCCCTCTTTTTAACTTTTAATTTTGAGATTGGGGGGGGTCTCACTAAGTTGCCCAGGCTGGCCTTGAACTCAAGCTGTAGCCCAGGTAGACTTTGAAAGTGTGATCTTCCTTCCTCAGCCCCCCAAGTAGTTAGGATTTATAGGCCTGGCTGGTCTTGATTGGTTGGATGAAAGTATTAAAAGGATGCAAAGTCCTTGGTTCACACTGGCATCTATAAGGTTAAATGAGGTTACATGTTGGAGTCAAGTTATGCCAAACAACACAAACTTTATCATTAGTAATTCAACAAAACCAGAATTGACTGAAAAAGTTTAACCTGGCTGTCTGGACTTGGCATAGGCCACTAGGGTGTCTCTTGGTGTAACCATGCCTTGTTGTCAAAGTCAATGGACAATTGCAACAACCCAGTCAAGGCAGTGTGATAAATGGCCCCGATCCTTCAGGAATGAAGGTATGGGTCACCCCTCCAGGTAAAGAACCAAGACCTGCTGAGGTGCTTGCTGAAGGTGGAGGAAATACAGAATGGGGAGTAGAAGAAGCCAGTTACAAATACCAGCTAAGGGGCTGGAGAGATGGCTTAGCAGTTAAGGTGCTTGCCTGAGAAGCCTAAGGACCCATATTCTACTCTCCAGATCCCACATTAGCCAGACACACAAAGGTGAGGCAAGCGCAAGGTTGCACATGCCCACTAGGTGGTGCAAACATCTGGAGTTTGTAGTGGCTGAGGCCCTGCCAATTCTCTCTCTCTCTCTCTCTCTCTCTCACTCTCTCTTGCTCTCTCTCTTAAAAAAAAAAAAAAGAGGGAGGGCTGAAGAGATGTTTTAACACTTAAGGCACTTGCCTGCAAAGCCAAAGGATCCCAAGCACCATGTAACCCAAATGTACAAGGGGGCACATGCATCTGGAGTTCATTTGCAGACATTCCTCAAGGGGGTCTCTGAGGTTGCTTCCAGGAAGGATCAGCTAAAGGAGGAAGACCTTCCCCCAGAGTGGATACCCCTCTTGGAGGGGGGCTTTATCTAAGGAAGCTCTGGGAAGGAAAGCATCCCTTCAGTGCTGGATTGGGACTGCTGAGGCATCCATGCTCATGGACTGAGCAGCTACCATGTTCCTTGACTCTCAGGCCTGCAACTACTATTGAATTACCATAAGCTAATCCAATAAAATCCCTTTTTAATACAGTTCATTCTATCTGTTCCTCTAGAGAACCCTGACTAACACCATCCAAGCAAGTACTATGAGGATAAGATGGGGAAGCTAAACTGTCCCCACCCAATGGTGTTACACATTGAAATGACAACTCTTGGGCTAGAGATGGCTCTGTGGTGAAAGGCACTTGCTTGCAAAGCCTGATGGCCCTGGTTCAATTCCCCAGTACCCAAGTAAAGGCAGATGCAAAAGTGAAATGACAGCTCTTTAACTCAACAATTGTCTTGGGAATAGACTCTACTATTGGAGCTGTGTGTGACACATACCTATAATCCTAACACTGGGGAGATTGAGACAGAAAGATCAGGACTTTATGGACAGTCTTGCTCACGAAGTGAGTTCAAGGCCAACTGGGCTTCATGGCGAGACTGTCTCTTTATTAGTTAAATAGATTTCATGGTCAGGATTAATATTTGCCAATATGCTGTGACTCTCTTGAGTATTTCATCCAGCTATTGCCTTTGAGAAAATGTTCATTAGAGCACTGGGTAGAGAAGACTCTCTGGGAATCAATTCCAGGGTCAGAAGCCAGAGGAAGAAATGGATGTTCAATCAATCAATAAATAAACAAATAAACAAACAAACAAAAGCTGGGTTTGGTGGCACATGCCTTTAATCCTAGAGGCAGAGGTGGGAGGATCACTGTGAGTTCAAGGCCAACCTGGGAGTACATAGTGAATTCCAGGTCAGCCTAGGCTAGAGCGAAACCCTACCTTGAAAAAACAAACCAGATTAAAAAACAACAACAACAACAAAACCCTAGATGTTGAGGAGCTATGAAGATGGCTCAGTGCTCAGCGGTTAAAGGAAACTGACTGCACAGTCTGTCAGCCCAAGGTCAATTCCCAAATTACCCATGAGTGCCAGACACAAAAAGTGGCATAATTATCTGGTATTGTTTGCAGTGGCAAGAGGCCCTGGTGCACCAACACTCCTACACACATGCACATACATACATAAAAAAAAATTTTTAGGCTTCCAGATTAAAAAAAAAAAAAAAAAAAAAAAACCAAACACTTCTGGATGGTGAGTTTGGTCTTCAAAGTTCCCGAACACAAACTACACAGCTTCCAGAGAAAGGCACTGGCCTGGTTTCAGTTCTATTATCCCAAGGCTAGAGTGTCCCTGTTTTACCATACAAGTCACCCTCAGAAGATGCTTCAGAGGAGCTGAGAAGGGTGATTTGTTGTAGCAGAGGACCTGGCCCCTGGCAAACCACTGTACCCTGGAAACGGCCGTCTACTCCACCCTCCACCGCCTGCTGAGAGCTGCTAGAAGTCGATCTGAAAAGAGGCCATGTTTGCTTTCCCACCTTGTCTAATGATGGTGGCTGGTTCTCCTCCATGCAGGCTGGCTCTTCCAATAGAAGGCTCGCTGATGTCTGTCCAGTAAACCATCTTGTCCACACAGTCATAGGCCAGACCAATGATGACTTTTGCCTAGAAGTGAGGACCAATGGTGAGAACAGTCTAGCCACAAGCCTGTGAATAGCTGATGATATGGGAATCTCTTCATGTGCTTCCATGCCTTTGGGTAGTATTTTAATTTTGTCTGTTTACATTTTTACTGTTGAATTATAGGAACTCTATATAGTTCAAAAACTCCTTTCCAGATATATTTGTATATGTACTCATAAAAGTGTAAGAATGCAAGCCGGGCGTGGTGGCGCACGCCTTTAATCCCAGCACTCGGGAGGCAGAGGTAGGAGGATAGCCGTGAGTTCAAGGCCACCCTGAGACTACATAGTGAATTCCAGGTCAGCCTGGGCCAGAGTGAGACCCTACCTCGAAAAACCAAAAAAAAAAAAAAAAAAAAAAAAAAAAAAAAAAAAAAAAATGCATATGTATTTCCTTTAATTTCTAGTTAATTGTTGCACTTTCGTTCCTTTTTTTTTTCCAAGGTCGAGTCTCACTGTGGCCCAGGCTGATCTGGAATTCCCTCTTTAGTCTCAGGGTGGCCTTGAACTCATGGCAATCCCCCTACCTCTGCCTTCCAAATTCTGGGATTAAAGACATGTGCCACCACGCCTGGCTAATTGCTGCATTTTCTTAATAGGGTTGTTCATGAGGAACAAATGTTTAAACTTTTATTTTCTAATTTAGTATTACTTTGTTTTTGAGACAGAGTCTCATGTAGCACAATCTGGACTCAAGCTATGTAGCTGAGACTGGCTTTGAAGTACTAGTCCTCGTGCCTCCACCTCTCAAATGCTGGCATTATAGGCATGTGCTAATTACTTATTTATATCTCATTGGTTAATATTTTCTGTATGTCTAAGAAATCTGTCCACCTGAAGCTTATAAAGAAAAAATAAAATTAATAAATATTGTAAAGAAAAAGATAAAACTACTCAACTCTAAAGAGTAAAAAACTGGAAACGTGTAAAGAACATGTAAAGAACTGGGAAACCTACAAAACTATTATCACTGATTAGCCAGGAATGGTGATTTGCACCTGTTACTTGCTAATTAGGAAGATGAGGCAAGAGGATTACTTGAGCCCTGGTGTTAATGGAACATGGGCAATATAGTGAGAACCTGTCTCTAAAAATGAATAAATAAATAAAATGAAAAACTTCATAAATCAATTGTAACTAAAAACAGAATCTAGTAAGGTTGAAAGGTATAAAGTCAATATAAAGCTATACTTCTGTATACTAGCAACAAATAGAAGACACACTTCAAAAAAAAGTTTATAGTAGCCTCAAAAAACATTAACTATTGAAGCCGGGGTGTGGTGGTGTAGCCGGGGTGGTGGTGTATTCTTTTAATCCTACATCCAGGAGGCAGAGGTAGGAGGACCGCTGTTGAGTTCAAGGCCACCCTAAGACTACATAGTGAATTCCAGATCAGCCTGGGCTAAAGCAAGACCCTACCTCAGAAAAACCAAAGGGGGAAAAAAAAACACAACTATTGAATAATGGAAATTTTTACATGGGCAAGATTCTGAAAACTACAAAACATTGCAAGATAAAATTAAAGATGGCCCAAGTAAGTAGAAAGAGGTAAATTAGGTAAACAGAGTCTGAGATTTAATATTGATATGCTACCAGATCTTCTTAGTTATAGATTCAGTGCTACCTTTAGCCAAGACATCAAGGTTTTTTTTTTTATGGACCACTATATGAAAATGCAAAAAAAAAAAAAAATTACTGGTTGTGGTTGCTCACACCTATAATCCTAGCACTTGGGAGGGCAGGAGAACAGGGGTTCAAGGACATCTTTGGCTACATAGTGACTTCAAGGCCAGCCTGAGCTATAGAATGGGCACCTACTTCAAAACAACAACAAAAAATAAATAAATAATCTCTAAAATAGTCCAAATACTCTTACAAAGGAACTCAATTCTTCTTGACGTTGACACTTACTATAATCAAGACTGAGTGGGACAGACAGTGTCAGGTTTCCTAGGGAAACACACAGCAGAACTGTCTTATATTGTACACGGTATTTTGACAAGGGCACCAAGATGCCATGGGGAAATACACTTGTCTCATCAAACAGTGCTATACCATCTGTGTAAACACATGGAAATAAAACCCAACTAGACCGCTACCATAGGTAAATATTAAAAGCTGAGCCTATGAGGCCCCCAGAAGAAATCAGGAGATTTATCTCTAAATTTTTCTGAATAAGCTCACCTGCCAGGTTAAGCTTGTAGAACAGACAAGGATCTCTGGTTCACAGAAGTATGCGTACAAATTTGTTACAGTATTTACAGTATAATGTTAGACATTTATGTTTTATTTAGGTATGGGCTGTCTATTTATATTATATACATTATATTATATTACATTAGACTATAAATATAGATAGTACTTGGTACTGTATCATATCATATCAAGCCATCATCTCAGGGTACTCAGGCCATGGGAGCTGAAGCTGTCACCACAGGCAGCCAACTGGTACTCACAGGGACATGGAGCAACGCCTTTGCTTCTGTCTTCTTCATAGTGTTTCCCTCCAAGGGGACGCGCTCGATCTTCCCAGTTTGGGCAAAGAGTAAATGGGTCCCGGGAGGCAGGGGGATGACAGCAGTAGGTACTGCAGGTCCTTGGTGAATCGGGGGAGCTACTGTACTCAGACCTAGGGGGCAGGATATAGTCAATGAATGATTTTGTGCATCCGAAAAGCACAGGTACAAACATTTGCACATGTACATACACATACATGTATGCACATGTGAGCACACATGTGTGCCTGTGCACACATCCATATATGCACCCATATTCCAGGTCTTGTCATGTTTTTTTTTTTTTATGGTTTTTTCGAGGTAGGGTTTCACTCTAGTCCAGGCTGACCTGGAATTAACTATGTAGTCTCAGGGTGGCCTCGAACTCTTGGTGATCCTACTACCTCTGCCTCCCGAGTGCTGGGATTAAAGGCATGTGCCACCACGCCCGGCCGGTCTTGTCATGTTTACAGCATTATAAACTGCATGGCCAGCCACCCTGGCTCATTGCTGTCTGGAAGCTCCAGAGTCAATAATGGGTATTTGTGAAGAAAAGGCAAGGCATAAATGGAGCACCAGAGCTTGGCCTCCATCCCTGTCATAAAGTGACTTGGTTGTTTGTACTCTATGAAGGCACTGGAGAGACCCAAAGCAATAGCCACAGTAGTAAGGACAGCAGCAGCCTTGACACCCCTCCTGCGGGAAGTGGCATGCTCCTTAAGGCTGGATGGAGAACTCACCAGTTGAAAGCATCCCAGATGCCCTCCCCATTGCCATGGGAGGGGCAGCTTCAGTCTTACCAGCAGAAACTCATCTCTCTGGGCTTTCAAGACCAACAAATTGGCCAGGGGCTCATCTGCTTGTAAATGTGGCCTCCCTTCCCACCTGCTGACCTCAGCCCTGACTGCCTCAACAGAGGAGCCCTAGTGGAGGATGGGCAGCGGCACTGCCAGACAGGAGTGTTGGCAAGGTCACCTGACTACCCACACTATGCACCTGCCTGGGCTTGTCTAGGCTTCTAAAGAGAGTTGGCCAGGTATACTGTGCCACACTTATAATCCCAGCATTTGGCAGGGTGAGCTTCGGAAGGATGGAGAGTTTGGGCCAGAAACACTGTATCAAAACAACAAACAAGGGGGCTGGAGAGATGGCTTAGCGGTTAAACGCTTGCCTATGAAGCCTAAGGAGCCCGGTTTGAGGCTTGATTCTCCAGGACCCACGTAAGCCAGATGCACAAGGGGGTGCATGCATCTGGAGTTCGTTTGCAGTGGCTGGAGGCCCTGGCACACCCATTCTCTCTCTCTCTCTTCTCTCTCTCCCTCTCTCTCTCTCTACCTATTTCTGTATCTCTCTCTCAAATAAATAAATAATAATAATAATAAAACAGGGCTGGAGATGGCTTAGCAGTTAAGGTACTTGCTTGAGGAGACTAAGGACCCAGGTTCAATTCCCAGTACCCACATAAGCCAGATGCACATGGTGGCGCATGCATCTGGAGTTCGTTTGCAGTGGCTAGAGGCCCTGGTGCAACCAATCTCTCTTGCTCTCTTATCTACCTCTTTCTCTCTTTAAAATAAATATATAAATATAAAATATTTTTTAAAATTAAAAAAAGACAAGCAAACAAAAAAACAAGGGCTGGAAAGATGGCTCAGTGGTTAAAGGCACTTGCTTGCAAAGCCTACTGGCCTGGGTTGAATTCCCTAGTACCCATGTAAAGCCAGATGCACAAAGTGGCACATGTATCTGGAGTTTATTTACAGCAGCAAGAGAGAGGGGCAGCTTCAGTCTTACCAGCAGAAACTCATCTCTCTGGGCTTTCAAGACCAACAAATTGGCCAGGGGCTCATCTGCTTGTAAATGTGGCCTCCCTTCCCACCTGCTGACCTCAGCCCTGACTGCCTCAACAGAGGAGCCCTAATGGAGGATGGGCAGCGGCACTGCCAGACAGGAGTGTTGGCAAGGTCACCTGACTACCCACACTATGCACCTGCCTGGGCTTGTCTAGGCTTCTAAAGAGAGTTGGCCAGGTATACTGTGCCACACTTATAATCCCAGCATTTGGCAGGGTGAGCTTCGGAAGGATGGAGAGTTTGGGCCAGAAACACTGTATCAAAACAACAAACAAGGGGGCTGGAGAGATGGCTTAGCGGTTAAACGCTTGCCTATGAAGCCTAAGGAGCCCGGTTTGAGGCTTGATTCTCCAGGACCCACGTAAGCCAGATGCACAAGGGGGTGCATGCATCTGGAGTTCGTTTGCAGTGGCTGGAGGCCCTGGCACACCCATTCTCTCTCTCTCTCTTCTCTCTCTCCCTCTCTCTCTCTCTACCTATTTCTGTATCTCTCTCTCAAATAAATAAATAATAATAATAATAATAAAACAGGGCTGGAGATGGCTTAGCAGTTAAGGTACTTGCTTGAGGAGACTAAGGACCCAGGTTCAATTCCCAGTACCCACATAAGCCAGATGCACATGGTGGCGCATGCATCTGGAGTTCGTTTGCAGTGGCTGGAGGCCCTGGTGCAACCAATCTCTCTTGCTCTCTTATCTACCTCTTTCTCTCTTTAAAATAAATATATAAATATAAAATATTTTTTAAAATTAAAAAAAGACAAGCAAACAAAAAAACAAGGGCTGGAAAGATGGCTCAGTGGTTAAAGGCACTTGCTTGCAAAGCCTACTGGCCTGGGTTGAATTCCCTAGTACCCATGTAAAGCCAGATGCACAAAGTGGCACATGTATCTGGAGTTTATTTACAGCAGCAAGAGACCCTGGCACAGACATTCACTCACTCTTTTTTTTTTTGTTGTTTTGTTTTGTTTTTCAAGGTAGGGTCTCACTCTAGCTCACGCTGACCGGGAATTCACTATGTAGTCTCAGGGTGGCCTCAAACTCATAGCGATACTCCTCCTTCTGCCTCCCAAGTGCTGGGATTAAAGGCATGCGCCACCACGCCCGGCCCCATTCTCTCACTCTTATTCTCCCTCTCCCTCTCTTTCTCTTTCTCTCTCCACCTCATACAGATCCCTGCCTCAGCACTGGACCTTCTCACTGTGGGGACAAAGGCAGTTTATAGCCAGCTCACAAAAACCTTTGTGTTATTTTTTAAAATTTATTTATTTATTTATTTATTTATTTATTTGTAAGCAGAGAGAGAAGAGAGGAAGACAGAGAATGGACACACCAAGGCCTTTAGCCACTGCAAACAAACTCCAGATGCATGTGCCCCTTGTGCAGCTGGCTTACGTGTGCCCTGGGGAATTGAACCTGGGTCCTTTGGCTTCACAGGCAAATGCCTTAACTGCTAAGCCATCTCTCCAGACCCCTTTGTGTTATTATTATTTGTTCCTTAAAATAATTGACCTGGCTGGGCATGGTGGTACACACATGTACTTGGGAGGTGGAGACAGGAAGAAAGGAAGATCAGGAGTTCAAGGTCATCCTCTGCTATTTAGCCATGTATCAAATTCAAGGCCAACTCTGAACATTAGATCTTGTCTCAAAAAACAAAAGGTCCTATGGCCCAGCTATAAAGGAATATGTGTTGAAAATACAGGAACATGTACCACCACCAGAGTAAACAAGGCTTGGGGGAGGGCCAGAAGGTCCCAGTATTCCTGCCCTGACCTCAGGCCTTCTGGCCACATCCTCTGTGCCATAGGCCTGTCTGGACATTTGCACGGAGCATGTATATGCACAAGAATGGAGAGAAGTGGACTGGAGAGATGGCTTAGAGGTTAAGCGCTTGCCTGTGAAGCCTAAGGACCCCAGTTCAAGGCTCAATTCCCCAGTACCCATGTAAGCCAGATGCAGAAGGTGGTACATGCATCTGGAGTTCGTTTGCAGTGGCGGGATGCTCTGGAGCACCCATTCTCTATCTATCTGCCTCTTTGTCTGTCGCTCTCAAATAAACAAACAAACAAAAAGAATGGAGAGAAGTGAATAGGAGGATGAGTGAGAAGAGGCCAAAGGGTGGTGGGGAGAAGATTAAGGTCATGTGAACAGATCAAGGTATGTGAGAAAGGAAATGAACAGTGACCTTGCAGCCATTTGTCATTCTGGACCCCGAGCCTACATGACTGCCATCTACTTACATGGGGGCCTCATCCCAGGCCTGGTCCTGGTGCCCTCCAGCTCACGGCCATCGCGGTCCACACACCAGCAGTAGCCAGTGCTGCCGTGGCACTGGGTGGGTACATACTGCCCATGCTCATCACACTCAGGGACAAACATCCTCGACAACCTGGGTTGCTGTGCATCCGCTGCCCCTGCCCCTCCAAGGATGTGTTCTCTCTCCTGCTGGCAGCGGGTTTTCTCCATCTCTGTTGATGACAAGCAAAGGGAGGCTAAATGTGATGTGCATAGATTACCACTCGCCAAATATGGATGGTGGGTGTTCTGTCCATCATTGAGCGTGATTCATATTTTCAAACTGAAAACATCACTATGAGGGTTGGGACTGGGGCCCAGTTGCAAGTGCTTGTTTAGCATGCACAAGGCCTTGGATCCAATCCCCAGGAATGAATAAACTGGGCAGGTGACACATGCCTGTGCTCCTGTCACTTAGGAGGCAGAGGCAGAAGATCTTCTGATCCTCTTTCTGTTCAAGGTCATCCTTGGACACAGTGAGTCCAAGGCCAGCTTGGATACACGAGACCATGTCTTACAAAAAGGCAAATAAACAAAAAATATCATTATGACCTAGTGGATTTAACTGGCAAAATATTTATATTTTCTTCTCTAAGCAGTTTTTTTTAAAACTCGAAACAAAATTGACGTTACATAAAATGAGTCACTTTAACAATTCAGTGGCATTTGGTGCACTGATGTCCAGCTATGGCCACTGTCTAGACCTGAAATGTTTTTATCACCCCAAAGGAAATCTGTGCACAGCTGCTCCCATTTCCCCTTCCTCATAGCCCCTCATCACCCCTAATCTTCATCCTGTCTCTGTGGGTTTACCTATTGTGTGTATTTCATGTAAGGGGAATTGTACATGTGGCCATGAGTCTGGTTTCCTTCTCTTAGCCGAAGGTCTTTATGGCTTGTCCTCCTGCAGAGTCCATCCGCCCTTCCTTCCTTTCTGCAGCAGAATAATATTTCATTGTATGCAAAGGCCCATTGTTTATTCATGTGTCCTTTGATGGCTACTGGATTTTGCTCTGAGGAATTTTGCATTTGTTTTAAATGTGGCCTTTGTACCCTCTCAAGCTTCTTGCAGATGATCCACACTCTCATGAACAAAGAGTTTGGGGACCAAAGACCACAAAGGGCTCATCATTTTTGCATGTTTCACTTTAATTATGTTCTGTTTGGCATTAAATCTGGCCTTTCAACTGTGAAACTCAGATTCCAAAGCACAGAATATATTTGTATATAAGAAGCTTAGGTAGCTGGGCCATGGTGCAGGCCTATAATCCTGGTACTCAGGGAAGCTGAGGCAGAAGAACTGCAAGTTCAAATAGGACTCTACCTCAAACCAAGACCACAACACAACACAACACAACCCACCCCAACAACAGGCAGAGTTGCAATTGGGTCTCTGTTCTCTGGAGTCCAACCACACAAAGTGACAAACAGATACTGATGAAAGTCCCCATTCTCCTTGCCACTACTGCCAAGAGCTAGATCCATCTGTATCCTGTTGCCTCTTCCTTCCAGGCTTTCCATGTGCTGCTGTTTTGTGATGACATCCCCCAACACCCCTTTGTTCTTTACCTGGTCAGTCCTCCAGGAATCGGCTGAGATACCAACTTCCTGAAGAAAGACTTCTCAGACCCTGGAGGATGGGCCCAGTGCCCCAGTGAGCTCCCTTAACCCTCTGAATCACCCCGATGATACCCTAAGGCCTGAGACCCTAGGAGCTCATGATCCAAAAGGTCTGCTGTTTCTTTAGCACACCCTAGGCTCTGAGAAGATGAACACTGGCTTTTCACCTGTACTGAGAACACACAACTGGGCCGGGCACATACAAGACCCTGCAGACTTGCCCTTAGTGAGGTACAACCAGGAGGGAAGTGAGCAAGGAGACAGAGAGGACCTTCTCTCCACACGGCAGGAGAGCACAGGCTTCAGGGCCCATTTGGAAGACAAGGAGGTTGTAATTAAAGAGCTCTGGGGCAGGGCTTGACCACTTTGCTGGCTTTGTGGGCCATACACTGACTGTCACAATTATCCAACTTTGTGGTGGTATGGTGAGAGCAGCCATGTTTGATACATAAATGAATGGATGTGGTTATATTCTAGTACAACTTTCCTTACAAATAAAGAGCACATAGATTCAGCCTATAGGGATAATAGTTACCAAACTTTGCTCTATGACACTACTCTTTATATTAGGGAAAATTATATGTGTTTGAGTTAATAAAACATATTGTGATAACATATTTTACATAGCTATGGAAATTTGTATCTCAGATCTACCACTTCTGGTATTAGCTTGGGTGAATCCATGACTGGTGGTTAATCTCAGTTATCAGCTTTGACAAGATTTAGAATCACCACAGAAACAAATCTCTGGGCATGTCTAGGAAGGATTTTCTATACTAAATTAACTGAAGTAGGAGGACCCACCCTAAATATGGGTGGCACCATTCCATGGGCTGGATGCCAGGCTGCATACAAAGGAGAAGACTAGCGGAACACTAGCATTCATCGCTCTCTGCTTCCTCACTGTGGGTGAATGTGACCAAGTGCTTCACAGTCCTGCAGCCATGCCTTCCACACGATGCACCATATCTCCTAGAGCCGAGGGCCAAAATAAACCGTTCCTCTGTAAGTTGCTTTTGTCAGGTGTCGGTCACAGCAAAGGGAAAGATAATCGCATGCAACAATGCGAAGCGAGGTGGACCTCCCTGTGCTCTAGAACAGGAAAGGCTGCAGCAACCAGCCTCCCACCCAGTGGACTATGACAAGTGTTAGGACCTGAACGTGTTTCCAACAGCCCCTGGTTAGAAACTTAACCCTCAATGCAACTGTGTTGACAGGCAGGACCTTGAAGAGTGAGTCACAATGGTCCTATCATCGTGAATGAATTAATGCTATTATTGTGGGAATGGATTTCTGAGAAAAAGGGATGCGTTTGGCTCTATTTTCTCTCTCTCTCACCTACATAATGCCTCTTGCCATCGTATAAGCCATCAGAAGGCTACAAACAGGACTAGTGAGATGGCTCAGTGGGTAAGAGTACTTTCTGAACAAGCATGAAGACCTGAGTTCAATTCCCAGCAGCCGCCTAAGAAGGCAGGCATAGCCTTACATGTCTGCAGCTCTTGCAGTAAGTGGGGTAGAGACATGAGGACTGGGAGAAGGGTCTCCCTGGTCAACCAATCTAACTGTAAAAAAGCAAGCTCCCAGTTCAAGATCCAGTGAGAGACCCTCTCTCAAGGAAACCAGGCAGAAGAACAATAGGACACCAGTGCCTTCCCCTGGCCTCTGTTCATATGCATGTAGGATACATGCATCTACACATGCAAGTTCACACATTAAACCCATACAAACACACAAAGAAGGCCCTTGCCAGTCAACCCTGGACTTCCCAGCCTCCAGAAGCATAAACCAAATACATTTCTGTTCCCTATAAATTACCAGTCGGTAGTATTCTGGTAAATGAGATAACACACAAAAATGGAACATTAAGCTCTTGCACCCAAATGTTCATCCAGGACTGTATGTGCCTTCACAAGGCAGGCACTGATACTCAGGGAGCCGACAGCCAAGAATGTTAATGTACCTTCTGTATGGATTGCCAATCCTTATGTTGACCTGCTAATACAATCGCTCCCTTGACTATAAACAGTTAACATGCCAGAAAAGTTTTTGTTGAATCTGGCAAGAAAAATTGTATGCTTTTCTTTTGTCCCAAGAGGATAATATCAAAAATAAAAATAAGCAAAATATTTCATGTAGTAAGAGCCAAACAAAGATATATATAAGCCATCTGGTTAGAATCAAAATGTTGGTTTTGTATGCTGATGAATATAAAACTTGTTTACTGCCTCAAAACTTACATTTGAGTAGGGCTTTAGGGTTTCCATATTTGATGTCCCCATTGACATATATATTTCATGTAAAGTTCTACATTGGAATCTTTTTTTCAAGTCTATCACCTTAACCACTCAGCCACAACTCCCTATCTTGGAATCTTTTAATTTTTTTTTTAAACACCAAATGAGATAATTGAAGCTCAAAGGAATTAAGAGATATCTTCAGCCCATGGCAATAGAAATGACTCAATAAAAATTTAGAATTGCAATCTTTGGATTCCTGATCCAGCTTCTGCCCTTTCTGGCCTTGGGTTTCCTTCCACCCCCATGCACAGGCCGGGAAGGCTCATGCACAGCGAACATCATCAACCATGATTGATGGCTGATCTCCACTGTCAGCTTCACTGGACTTGGAACCATCTGGGAGACACACCTGTGGGTGTGCCCGTCAGAGTGTTTTCAGAGAAGCTTAATTGAATGCAGAAGACACTATACCATGGACTGAGGCTCTAAACTGAATAATGAGAAAGCATTCCTCCCTCTCTGCCTCTTGACAGCACCACTGCCAAGCCTTCCCCACCATGATGGACTGTAGCACCTCAAACTGTGAGACAAAGCAAACCCTACTTTAAGGTGCTGTGTTCAGGTATGTTAACAAAGCAACAAGAAAAGTAACTAACATAGTGACATACACATTTCATGAACACACTCACAAAAGTGACCGGACACCCAGATAGCTCGTCTTCTGATCAACTGTCTGCAACCACTTGCTGTTCTAGCTATAACAATGGACTGTTGTTCTGTCAACCAAACAGAACTTTCAAGAGTCACAGGTATTCCATTATATGAAGCTGACAGACAGCCTTTTGGGTGACTGTGGTATTGGACATCAACAGTGAAACTTTCAGGCTTGAACTTATAGGAAGGAAGGAAAACCCCAATTCAGACTCAGGAAACAGAATTTCAACAGTGTTTATGGAAAGTTGAAACTTCATGGGTCTCCTAGGATGGATGCTTACCCTGGCCAGCAGACAGTGGCAGTAGCCTGGGGCTTCAAGACTCATTCTCTAGGGATGGGGTGAGGACAGTAGGGTCAGAAAGATACATTTCCTAGGCTTGTTTCTAGTGGGGAAAACAAGATCTCAGACAAGCTGCTTCTTGCCCAGAATAAAAATATAAGAAATATAACTATAGTCCATATGCTATGGGCTGATCTCTGTGAACCATCATGGTGATGTATTAGAAGGTAGGGACTTGAGGTGGTGATTAGATCATGAGGGTGGGGCCACAGTGTATGGGATTGTGTGTATAAAGACACCCAAGAGAGACCATCACTCATTCTGACATGTGGGGAATTGCAACAGGACATCTGGTGTGATGATAAATCTTCATTATCAAATTGATTCGATTTTGGAATCACCTAAGAGACACATCTTTGGGCCTGACTGTGAGGGTGTTTTCAGATGGACTAAAGAGGAAACACTCACCCTGAATGTGAGATGGCATCATCCCATGTGCCAAAGTCCCAGATCAAATACAGTGAGAAAGTGAGCCAAGCACTAGCATTCCTTTCTCGGCTTCCTGACTATGGAAATAATGGGACCAGCTATCTCGTGCTTCCACTACCATGCCTTCCTCACCATGATGGGCCTTAACTTGTGAGCCAAGATAAGCCCTTCTTCTTTCTTGCTTTCTTCCTTCCTTGCTTTCTTCCTCCCTTCTTCCCCTCTTCCCTCCCTCCCTTCCTTCCTAAGTTGCCTTTGTCAGGTATTTTGTCACTAACAAGAAAAGTCACTCATGCTGGTCATCCATGAGTGGAGGAAATTGGCCCTCACCAGAATGAATCTAGCATATAGAGCTTGGATTTCCCAACCTTCACCACTTCTACTGTGGATAAACCACTCAGATCATGGCATTCTGCTATAGCAATCTAAGCAGAATACGACACTCTCTCTACATACCACCCCCACCTCAATCCCCTCTCCTGACCAGACATTCTATATACCACCCCCACCTCAATTCCCTCTCCTAACCAAAGAGGTAACTTCTGTTTTGAGCTTACTGCTTTTTTCTGGTGTTTTATTTTATTTTATTTTATTTTATTTTTTTAGTGCTAGAGATTCAATCTATGGCCTTGCACATGGTAGGCAAGCATCCTACTACTGAGCTACACCCCAGCCCTGAGCTTAGTGTTTCTTATTCCCATACTGCATTCATGTTTTCTTATACACACATTTATATTTACAAAGGTGTCTGATTTATATACACAGGATCAACTATATATATATATCCTGTAACTTATTTTTGTTCAACATTATGCTTTTGAGATATATCTCCTAACTGTAGTTTGCTCATTTTGATTTCTGCCCATTATTTCATTATATAATTGAGGCAAAAGCCATCTGTCCATCACTCCTCTTGCTAGTCATTTAGACTTTTTATTTAAAATAATACAAAACAAATATTCTTGTACATTTCTAGTGCATGTTCACTTTTGAGTATAGAGCCAGATGTTGGATTTCTTCAGGGAGCAGGATGAAATACATAAACAATCTAGGAAAATAGCTCTTATTAATATTATCATTGTCCCATTTTGCATCCCAACTTACAGGTCTGGATTTGTTTTTGTTTAGTAAACAGAGCCTGAAAGACAGGGCAAAGTGTCAGGCTAAAAGAAAACAGAAACAGAGACTGAAACATCTGCTTCTCTTTGAACTGGAAACACGAAGCCAGCCCATTGAAATAATGAACACTAGTTGTTTTAATAGCTGCTGGAATGCCTCGCTTGACTCAAATGGCCATGAACTCTTCTCTAGCCATCAAAATCTGTGGGTGGTGCTACAGTTATTACCCACAATTTCAGGAACAAGAGGTTGGCTCTGTTTGAATTAATGTACACCAAGGGCTAGCAAACATTTTATGTCACAGGCCAGAGAGCAAATTCTTTAGTTTTCTTTAGCCTTGTGGATTTCTTAAAAATACTAAACTCAGGCTAGAAAGATGGCTTAGCAGTTTAGGCGTTTGCCTACAAAGCCAAAGGATCCCGGTTCAGTTCTCCAGGACCCACATAAGCCAGATGCACAAGGGGGCACATGCATCTGGAGTTCATTTGCAGTGGCTGGAGGCCCTGGTGCACCCATTCTCTCTCTTTCTCTCAAATAAATAAATAAGTTATTTTTTTAAAAATACTAATGGCTCAGTATTTAAGGCCTACAAAGCCTAACAGCCAGGGTTTAATTCCCCAGTACCCACATAAAGCCAGATGCACAAAGTGGCACATGCATCTGGAGTTTTTTTGTAGCAGCTAGAGGCCCTGGAGCACCTATTCTGTCTGTCTTTCTTTTCCCTGTCTCTCTCTGCTTGCAAATAAATAAATTATTTTTAAAAAATACTAAATGCTGGGCTGAAGAGATGGCTTAGTGGTTAAGTCACATGCCTGCGAAGCCTAAGGACCCCGGTTTGATTCTCCAGATCCCACATAAGCCAGATGTACAAGGGGGCACACACATCTGGAGTTTGTTTGCAGTGGCTAGAGGCCCTGGCATGCCCATTCTCCCTCTCCCTTTCTCTCTTTCCCTCTCTCTGTCTCAAATAAATAAATAAAATAAAATAAAATTTAAAAAATACTAAATGCTATCTTTATAACATGAAAGCAACCACAAAGAATGCATTAGGTAATGAGCATAGTTGTATCCCCATAAAACTTTATTTACAAAAACAGACAGTGGCCCAGTGTTGGCCTGTGGACTGTAGTTTGCTGATCCCTGTTCTAAGCAGAAGAAATAATTTGGTTTAGCAAAATGTACTATTACGTATCAAATTTTAATCTTTAATTAGACATTTTCTTCTTTTATATCAACAACATTTTAAAAACTACTTCTAGTGAGAGGGGAGGCAAATGCCTTCCCACACTGCTAGCAAGAATGGAAATTGTTGCTCATCTCTTTCCCAATAACTGTACATAGCTGTGAGCCCTGCTGTGGGCCACATACTCCCCCTGGGCATCAGGAGCAAAAATAAAATGCAAGTGCCTCCTGTCCTCAATGCATTCATAGACTAGGGAGGGGGTAGACATGTGAATAGTTATTATCCACTTACTGTTTCTACTCAAAATACACACAGTACATGAATGATACATCAGAACTCCAACAGCAGCAAGAATTGAAAATAAATAACATGTCTGAGATATCAAATATAGTAATCTTGCATCAGGACAGATACTGTATGGATTAGATGAGTCTGTTTGAGCATTTGCTACCTTGAAAGAGTTTTTCATTTCTTCAGTGGCAGCAGCCTGGGTATGTGAAGACAGAAGTGGAACTTGCCTGAAGAAGACTATCATGAACACACCATGAAAAGGTTCTATAAAGCACTCGCATACTTAGGATATTACCTGCCTCCCAAAGGCCCCTGTGATAAAGAATTGATTGCTAGCCTGTAGTGTTACTGGGAGGTGCTGGAACCTTTAAGAGGCAGGACATAATGGGAGAAGTTAGATCACTGGGATGTGAGCTTGGAAAGGATATCAGGACCCTGTCCCCTCCTCTCTTTTTTTGCTTCTCAGCTATCAATGAAGTGAACATCTTTGTTCTCCCATATGCTCCCACAATGAGGTTCTGCCTCACCCCAAGCCCAAAGCAGCACAGCCAACTGACTATGGACTGCAATCTCTGAACCATGAGCCAGGATAAACCTTTTCCCTTTCAGGTTGATTGTCTCTGGTATTTTGTTATCATGATGGAAAGCTAACAAGCAACACAAGGTAGATTCTGTGCAAACAGCAGCCAGCTAAGCTCACTTTTGTTCAACAGTATTTGATTAAGTTATCAAATTCATTCCAGGGCTGGCCTGGGACTTCCAAGGGCCTATGCTTCAGGGAGAGTCCACCTGAGTCTCAGGTGAACAGTAACTCCAGAAGTTGCACAATTCAGGTGACAGGTAACACAGATCACTGTATGCAGGTGTCTGTCTGCAACTCCCCTCAGCTTCACCTCAGTGCCCCAATTCACTTCAACTCCATTCCCCAAGATTCTCAGGAACCTGTTGACTTTATGGCTGGCTCAGATACTTGGTCACACATCGTTCTGTGTATTTCTGCAATGACATCACTTTTAGCCTGATAAACTCAGTGAAGCAGATTGCCCTCCCTGAGGTGGGTGGGCCTCATCCAATCACTTATAGACTGGGACAGAACAAAACAAGCTATTCTCCTCAGTGATAGTGAATTCTTCCTGTCTATGGTCTCCAAAATGAAACATCATTTGTGTCCTCTCCTCCCCCATACATATGTACAGATGGCTGTATTTCTTTTGGTGTGGTAGTTTAATGAATGGCCCCCAATATATTCTGGATTTTATTACAGTTTGTAATTTAGATCTTCTGCCACCTGGGTGGAGGAGGAGTCACTGGGAGGATCTTAGAGTCCAGCCCCAAGGTGTGGTGGTGGATTTGGAATTCCATTCTAAAGATAGGCAAAGTGCCCGAGTTCCACCTGGAATTCCTGAAGTGTGCTGTGTGGTGTGGCTTTTGGTTTTTTTTTTTTTCACTTACAGCCTCTCTCTCTGCTTGGACCTGTG
Organism: Orientallactaga sibirica; assembly: GCA_036365145.1. Lineage (NCBI taxonomy): Eukaryota > Metazoa > Chordata > Mammalia > Rodentia > Dipodidae > Orientallactaga > Orientallactaga sibirica. The sequence goes on from JAEOAD010000036.1 coordinate 13,061,619, forward strand.
AAAGCTGGCTAGCTTCTTCTGCCATTATAGAACTTCCCCAGGATCTGTAAGCTTCAATAAATATTCCTTCCTCCATAACTGTCCCTGGTCTGGAAGTTCATCTCAGCAACATGAAGCTGTGTGCTACACTTGGTTTCTCTGCAGAACCCTGGTGAACACAGCAGAGTGCCCTAGTTCTGATCCTGTACTGTGAGATGCACTTCCCAGAAATCAACACAATCTAGGTTGCCAGCAAAGCTTTGTTCCCCATGGGGTGTCCCTAGAGTAGTGTGCTGCACACCCTGTGTGGCTCTAATTACTGAGCATCTCACTCCCCACGTCCCCCTCTCCCAGAGGGCAAGCACTCAGACCTCAAGGGTATATTAATGGGCTACCAACTCCAAATCCCTCTCCTCACCTCCAGGCACACATCGGAAGCCATCTCCCTGGTAGCCCGGTTTGCACTGGCACGTGAAGGAGCCTGGCGTATTGTAGCAGAAGGCGTCTGGGTGGCATCGGCTGAGCTGGCATTCATCCACATCTGGAAAACAGCCATAGGCCCAGGGACCATAAGAGTCTTTTGTAGAACTGGTGGCTAACAGAACAATTTAATCCACTTCCTCAAATCTGAGGGACCTGCTTCCAATCAAGTTTACATTCACTCAATATTTATCTTCAAGTACTCTCCAATTTTTAAATTTATTTTAATAATTTTATACATGTATATATTTTGTTCATATTCACCCCCTATTATGGCTCTCCTCCCCGTCCTGCTGAACCCCTTCATCCCAACTGCTCCCCCTTCTACTTTCATGTCCTTTTGTATGTGTGTGTGACCCACTGAGTTTAATTAGGATTGGTTGCAAGAGCATGGGTTGGAGGTTATTTATAACCACAGAAGAAAATGTCTCCCCCTCCTTCAACAACCATTATCCCCTCCCCTTCCCTCCATGAGGGTCACTCCCCACTTTCTATCTAGTACATTTACAAATGCTGTTTCATTTGGAAATAATGTTTTTTCAGGAAAATTTGAGCTTGCAGAGGGAAAAGGAGAGAATTTGTTTCCACCCTGAGATGATCCCTCCTCTTATATGAGACTGGCTTGCTGCCTACTGTGGTAAGGAGGCTCCTGAGCCCTCCTACCATAAACAAGATCTCTAGAACTCTTGAGTGTTTGGAGAAGAGAATATTCCCATGTTCAATAACAGAGAGAAAGCATCTCCAGAATCATTATCAAACTCAGCAAGTTCAGACTCTTCCGTGTCTTATCTAGTAATGTTGCAACCCGAGATCCCTGAGGCAATATTGAGTCCCCTGGCAGCCAACCATGGATTGATCCCGAGTGTGGAAAGGGTTCTACGATGTCATTTATTCTCTGACTCACATTACTTATTCAATATGGGAACTTTGCTTCCTATCAAGGTGAAAGCAAGCCAGTTGGATGACTATGTACATCTTACTAAATAAAAGATGAACTTTAGGCCCTGTGCACACAAGGGCTGTCTTTTTGGAAGACAAACAAAATACTCAGGTCCCAGCAAAGAAAGGAGGTCTTAACTGTTGCTCAAATGAGTAAGTCCTATGGAACAAAACAGTCAGAAGTTAAGTGAGTTCTGCAATGAGAACAGCACCCCCCATAGAAATGCATAGTTGGAGCTATTGGACAGATACAAAAACTGTCCCTTTGCCTTTTGTCCCTTTGTGGAGTTAAAAGAATAAATATGTCTGACATTTGGGAAGATTTGGTAGTCAATAAGAAGTATCACTTGGGCTGCCTTCCCCAGTTACAGAGAGAGAAAACTCAGAGGCACCACGCACCTTGGCAGGCTCGGCCATCCCCAGAGAAGCCAGGCAGACAGGAGCAGGTATAGGAGGAGCCTCCTGTGTAGATGCACTGAGCCCGCTGGGGGATGTCACAGTCATGGAGTCCAGTGACACACAAGTTGATGGGCCGCTGGTCCACGACAGCTTCAAAACACAAAATTAACACATGTTGCTGGAAGGAAGTCTGGGAGCAGTCGGGCACCCTTCCAAGGACCCTGCCCACCAGTGCTTAGTCCAGTGAGTCTGAGAGGAGCATCTGGACCCACACAATCAAACTTCACTGTAGGATGCAAGGCAAGAGCTCTACCCTTGAGCTCTGTCTCCAGCTATGTTGAGACAAGATCTAAGTTGCATAGGCTGGCCTTGAACTCACTCCACAGCCTAAGCAGGCCTTGAACTTGCAAACCCCCTGCCTCAGCCTTCCAAGTAGCTGGGTGACAGGCCTGTTTTACCAGGCCTGGCTTGTTTATGAGCAATGGAATCCATTATTCAAGCAGTTTGCTCAAAATCTGATCTATAGACAAATGGGAGTTTGGGGCTTAGGGGAGGATAAGAGCTTGCCTGTGACTTCCCCATGTCCTCCTAGACAGCATCAGGGACACTTCCAAGGCTTCCATGAGGCACAGGAAGGCAATGGTCATATCCAATCACCTCACTGAATGGATGGGAGCGGAGGCCCAGGGCAGTGAAGTGTCTTCTTAAGAATGAACTCCTGGGAACCACTGTCTTGCATTCTACCTCACCCTGCCCTCTAATGAGTATGGTCATCAGGAATGGGAAGGCCACCCACCTTCTCAGGTTGGGCCTCAGTGACTATACACATTACCACCCAAAGGGTGAAGAGTCCACCACCCACGCTTGAGCCAACCCAAGATGTCAATAGGGTTGCATTAAAGTAAACTCTGGAACTTCCCACAACTAAAAAGGAGAGGACGAAGTCAAGCCAGATACACAGAAACTGATATCCTCTACTGGGAGGACCAAAGAAAAACCTTCAGCACAGTAAGCTGAAACCTCAGCTCTGTGCAAATAAGGGATACGACCTCCTGAACTCACAGATGTTTGGGTCACACTCAAAACATGAAAACTGCCTGTTCCCTCCCACCCCCAGACACCACCTTATCCAGACCTTGGCTTGTCATCAGAGCTCTGAGGTGGAGCAAAATGCATGCACACTAAGCTCAGTAACTAGCCAGGGAGATGCAGGGAGACACTGGACTCTGTTTTAAATCAAGCAAATGTGCATGGCCCAGCTAGCATGCTTGCCTCCAGACCTGGAAATCTCCAAGAATTTCTGAGCTTAAAATTCTTAGAACTAGCTGGGTGTGGTGGTCCATGCCTTTAATCCCAGCACTCAGGAGGCAGAGGTAGGAGGATCACCAAGAGTTCGAGGCCACCCTGAGACTACACAGTGAATTCCAGGTCAGCCTGAGCTAGAGTAAGACCCTACCTCAGAAAACCAGAAAAAAAAAAAAAAATTCTTAGAACTGTGGCTGGAGATGTAGCTGGAAAGCCCAAGTCAGTCCCTAGCACCATGTAAACCAAGTGTGGGGGAGTACACCTGTACGCCTAGAACTTGGGAGGTAGAGGCAAGAGGAATAAAAATCCAAGGTCATCCTCAGCTAGCAAATAGAAAATTTGAAGCTTCAAACAACAAATCTGAAGCCAGTCTAGGATATATGCAATCCCGTCAATCAATCAGTAATAAAGTCTTAGAAGCCAGGCATGGTGGCACATGCCTTTAATTACAGCGCTGAGGGGGACTGATGTGAGTTGAGGCCAGCCTGGGCTACAGATTGAGTCCCAGCTCAGCTATGAGACCTAGTCTCAAAAAACCAAAAACCAGCCAGGTGTGGTGGCACATGCCTTTAATTACAGCACTTGGGAAGCAGAGGTAGGAGGATCACCAGGAGTTCAAGGCTACCCTGAGACTACATAGTGAATTGCAGGTCAACCTGAGCTAGAGTGAAACCTTTCCTTGAAAAACAAAACAAAACAAAACAAACAAACAATCCAAACAAAACACAAAGATAAATTCTTCAAACCAGCATGACAACATGCAACAGGAGGAAAATTTTCAAACTCTGGCCCATTGTGGTTGGCCCATCATCGTCATTATTGTCAGAATCACCATCAACCAAGATCATAAACTAACCTAATGAATTAATGTTCCTTAATAAAGCTTAATAAATGTTGTGCTGTGGCTGTGGTCTATAAAGTTAAGGTCTATACATGAAGGGGCTTGAAAGTTAGCTCAATTTGCAAAGTGTTTGCTTTGTAAGCAAGAGGACCTGAGTTCAATCCCAGAACCCAGATAAAATAAGCTGGGAATGGTGGTGTGTGTTTATAATCTCAGAACTTGGGAGGCAGAAAAAGAAGGATCCCTGGGCTCACTGGCCAGCCTGTCTATGCTAATTAGTGAGTTCCAGACCACACACACACACACACAAAAAAAAAAAAAAAAACCTTGTTTCAAGAAAAGGTAAACGGAACTGGGCATGGTGGCTCACACCTTTAATCCCAGCACTAGGGAGGCAGAGGTAGGAAGATTGCTGTGAGTTTGAGGCCAGCCTGAAATGACATAGTGAATTCTAGCTCAGCCTGGACTAGAGTGAGATTCTACCTTGAAAAACAAAAAAAAAAAAAAACAACAACAACAACAAAAAAAAAACCAAAAAACAAAAGAAAAGAAAAGGTGAATGGCGTTTGAGGAAAGCAATATGAGGTTGTCTTCTGGCTTCTACAATGTAAGCACAGACATGTACACATGCACTCACACGTGTGCACACATACATAATAATTACCAAGTAGTTACCACGTGAACTTTCTGATACAACCCAGTAGAGGTCAGTTTAAGATGGCTAAGGCGTAAAAGTGTCTAGAAGGTGGTGTTTCGCCATGAATTCCAAGGCCACCAATGACAAGGAGAAGCAAGACTGATAGCTTCAATAACCATTCAATGCAAACTGCAAGGGGACAGATGTTTATAGAGCAGTGCAATGCAAAGCCTGTAACGGGCAAGGGATGGATTGCTAACGTATGCTAGTGTGTGTATCACAAGAACACACTTAGCCTTGGCTGTAACTAAGTAGGGGAGACAGAACTAGAACTGCTCTGCTTTGTCGCCTGCCCTTCCAGGACAGCAGAAACCATCACCCGCTTCTCAGCCAGGATCAGGACCTCAGACAATACTTTTCCCACCGAATTCACCAGGAACACGTCTTGAAAAATTACCTGGAGCACTTACTTACCCACGCACACTCCCCCTTCTGAAAAGCGGTAGCCCTCGGCGCACTCACAGCGGAAGGTTCCTGGGTGATTATTGCAGACTGCGTGGCTCCCACATACAGAGGGCTGTTCTGAACACTCATCAATATCTGCAGTGAAACGTTTAAAAATGCAAGCTTTTCTTAACCTCTTCAATATGGAACATAATAAAATAGAAAGCACTTTTCCCTGAGAATAGATCCATTTTAAGATAAATCTGTCAATATGCCTGAAATAATATGCAACGGAGGTTTCTCCCTTTCTTAAGTAAAGTGGGCTTCCTCCATTTTTCCCAAGTGAGTTTCAGAGGCAGGATCCATGCAAATGAGCCATTCACATCAGATTGGGAGACATGTTAGAAGGACACAGAGGAGATGTCTGAACTCTGGATAAAGTCCATCATGTGAACATTCTTTCCTGTTATTTGGCATACGTATGTGTGTGGTGTGTGCTTGTGTGCATCCATGTGCACATGGGGGGCACATGTGGGTGTGAAGGCCAGAGATCAACGTCAGGTGTCTCACACTCTCTCTCCTTCTACCTTCATTCTTTGAGACAAGGTCTCTCAGTGAACAAAGAGCTCACAGATTGGGCAGGTCTAGGGAGCTCCAAGGACTCCTCGTCTCCATTTCCCCAGTGCTGGAATTACAGGTGTACACCACAATGCTCAGCTTTGACATGGGTTCTGGGAATCTGAACCTAGGTTCTCGTGCTTACATGGCAAGGACTTTACCCACTGAGCCATTTCCTCACCCCTGTGGATTATTTAAATAGGCTGTTCTTCAAAAATACAACCCTCTGCGCTGGGGAGATGGCTCAGTGGCTAAAAGCATTTGCACCCACATAAAGCCAGATGCAAAAATGGCTCATGTGTCTGGTGTTTGTTTGCTGTGGCAAGAAACCCTGGCACACCCATACACACACACGCACATGCAAATAAGTAAGTAATTTTTAAACCCTTCCTCGAACTTCACAGTGCCTGACACTACCTACATAAGACCTTCATAATGGGAGGAAAAAAATTATGACATCAAAATAGAAGAGAGAAGCCGGGTGTGGTGGTGCATTCTTTTAATCTCAGCACTCAGGAGATAGGAGAAGGAGGATTGCCTTGAGTTCAAGGCCACCCTAAGACTGAATTGCAGGTCAGCCTGTGCTAGTGCAAGACCCTACCTAGAAAAACAACAAAACAAAACAACAACAAAAACCAGAAGAGAGGCTAATTGGAAAGAAGAAGGGATTCAATGGAGGGAGGAAAGGGGGTTGATGGGAGGGAGTTATCATGGTTTATTATCTATACTTATGAAAGTTGTCAATAAAAAGTTAAAACAAAGAAGCCTTTCCTTCAATTATAATTACAAAGAAAGGCTGGGCAATGAAATGCCTGTGTGAATTCTTGAATGTTACCTGTGGCTTATGAACTCAAAGGAAAAGTCATTACCTCATAAGATGGTAAATGGTAAAGAGATGTCCTTTCATGTGACAATACTGTAACTGTCACACTGGGTAACTTATGTAGAGCAAAAACCATCCGCCTTGGTATTGAGCAGAAAGATAGGTTCAATTCCTGTCTCCTTTAGTTACTCACTTTGGGCAGGTTATTTAACTACCCAGCCTCAGTTTCCCCACTGGTAGATAAGCATGGGACTACTCATCTGTGGGTTGTTTTGAGGACTGAAGAAAATAGATGTATGCCAAAGGCACAGGCAGCATGCTCAAGACATACAGCTATAATTATATTACAAAGCATGTATCCTACAGCCTAGTCATTTCTGGGAACACAGCTCTCAAATAGCCACAGGAATTAGGGACCATCTGTGGCTACCACAACTGTAAGGCTCACTGACCCCATAATAACCTAGAATTCCCTTGGTTACCTCTCAAGTGAAGGGTTTAAATGCAGTCACACAAGGCCCTTCCCACACCCACCTCACTCAGCAGGTCCACAGTCACTCCTGAGATGTGGTGCAGAGGTTTTCATAAGGGCTGAGACCATTCAACCTTCCTTCTTCTCTAAGCTCCACCTTGGGGCTATAGCATGAATCTTTCACACTCAGCAAAGTGCCCTGGATCTACCTCTGATGGCACATTTAGCTGGTCCCTTCCTTGGTGAGCCAAAGGCCAGCAGCTGGCTTCTTGGACAGGGTTGCAAAAAAAAAAAAAAAAAAAAAAACACCTCTTTTTGCAACATCAGCTCATACTTTGTCTCACCTGCACCCTGACAAAACCTCCAAGTAGATGCTATCCAACATTTTGAAAGTAAGTGTGTGTGTGTGTGTGTGTGTGTGTGTGTGTGTGTTAGATTTAGGACCTCAGAAAAGAGGACCTTGCCAGGCACAGCCGGAAGGTTATGGAACAGCATGAGCTAGAATTGAGGCTGGGGACAGGGGTCACAGCAAGTCCATCCGCCAATTGCTGCTCCTACAACAGGACAGAACATCTATCTCCCACCCCCACCACCTCTGTTCTCCTGGGACTCTGCCCTTGGATGGCTGGGCTCATTGTGCAGACTACAGGATCCAGAGGCTCAGAACCAACAAGGCACCACAGCAAAAAAGCAGCAGTTTTCAATCTAGAAGCCAGAGCCAAGTCACCATGGGAACTCTTCCAAGCTTCCTTTCTTACTGGGAACATCTGCAGAGATGGAAGCTGTGTTGTGAAAGAACCGGAGAGGTGACCAGAGGCCAACAGGACCACAGGGAAGTGGGAGGAGGGAAGGACAGTCCCTCCCTTAGTATAGTCCCCACACCATCAGCTCTATGCATATGAGCAGGGTTGGATGACACACTTCTTTAGAGATAGGACCCTAGCAATGTTCCTGCTAAGATCTCATGGACCTTGCAGTTTGGAAATTGTTCCTCAAGTTTGATTTCAATCTTCCTTTGTTTTTTGTTTATTTTGTTTGTTTGTTTGTTTGTTTGAGGTAGGGTCTCACTCTAGCCCAGGCTGACCTGGAATCCACTTGGTATTCTCAGGGTGGCCTCGAACTCATGGTGATCCTCCTACTTCTGCCTCCTAAGTGCTGGGATTAAAGGCGTGTGCCACCACGCCCAGCTCAATCTTCCTTTATATAAACTAAGAACAGAACCCAAATCCTTTTTTTAATGGAAATAGTGACCTGGTAACTATGGTTACTGTCATAGCATCCCACAGCATCTGCTTGAAGAGGATATCTTGTTTATTGAATCCCTCTTTAAACACAAAGGAAAATCCTACGTTATTGTCATACTTTTTTTAAAAAAAATTTTTTTTTTTTTTGGTTTTTGCAAGGTAGGGTCTCACTCTGGTCCAGGCTGACCTGGAATTCACTATGTAGTCTCAGGGTGGCCTCGAACTCTCGGCGATCCTCCTACCTCTGCCTCCCGAGTGCTGGGATTAAAGGCGTGCGCCACCATGATCGGCTCTAATTTAAAATTTATTTTTAGGTTTTTTTTTTTTTTTTTTGAGACAGTGTCTTTACATGTAGCTCCAGTCAGCCTAGAATTCATTATCCTTCTGCCTCCACTTCCCAAATGCTAGGATTACAGGTGTGTCCTATTATGCCAAGTTCTGGATTACTGTTTTTCACTTTTCTTCCCAAAGACTATCTTTTTACATTGTTTCAATGACTCTAAGTTTTTAAACTTATCTTTTATTTGTTGTCTGTGTGTGATGTCTTCCCCTTTATGCTCAGATGTGCACACACTGTATGCACATGAGCCAAATGACAACAGTACCTTCTTCTATCACTCTTCCCTCTTGTTGCCCAAAGAGTCTCTCACTCGACCTGGAGCTCACTTCTTCTCCACCCCTCTCACGCTGAGATTACAAGTATGCCCAGCCACACTAAGCTTTTTGTTTGTGCTTGTGTGCACAGGTAGGATGTGTGGTATGTGTGTGCAGTGTATGCACATGTATGTGCTGATACAGTGCCCAATGTGACTGCCTACAGAGCCCAGAAGAAAACAGTAAGTGCCCCCTCCATCACTAACCCATCATTCATTTCCTTGAGACAAGTTTCTTACTGGTTCCAGAGCTTGCTGGTTTTCCCAAGCCCCAGCAATTCTCCAGTCTTAGCTCCCCACAGGACTGGGGTTACAGGTGTACATGGCCACAACCAGCTGTTTACACGGGTGCTGGGAGAATCCAACAAGGGGCAATTTTAGGCCCTCATGCTTATGCAAGAAGTTCCCTGCCCTCCTGAGCCATCTCTTCAGCCTCAATGCCTAGCTTCTTCACATGAGTACTGGGAACCAAACTCAGGTCCCCATGCTTATGCAGCAAGCAAGCACTCTTACCTGCCGAGCTTTCTTCCCAGCTCTCACTTTGTTTGTGTTATAAAGGCCAGGCCCTTGGAGAAAAGTCTCATTGTTGATTTGCTTTCTAGAAACTCAAAAATCACTCACCGATTGTAGCACTGTTGCTACAGATTGCTTTTCTTTCTGTTAACATGTGTGTGTGGGAGGGAGAATGCATGTGCATGTGTGTGTATAGAAACCAGAGGACAGCCACAAGTATAGTTCCTCTGACACTGTCCACCTTTAAAAGAGTTTTCAAAAATGTTTTTTGTGGGGGTTGTAGAGATGGCTTAGCAGTTGAGGTGGTGGCCAGCAAAGCCAAAGGACCCAGGTTCAATTCCCCAGTACCCATGTAAAGTCAAATGCACAAGGAGGCACATGTGTCTGGAGTTTGTTTGCAGTGGCTAAGGGCCCTGGCAAGTCCATTCTCTCTCTCTCTCTCTCTCATATATAAATATTATTTTATTTATTTATTTATTTATTTATTTATTTATTTGAGAGAGGGAGAGAGAGCGAGAGAGAATGGACACACCAGGACCTCTAGCCACTGTAAACGAACACCAGATGCATGTGCCACCATGTGCATCTAGCTTAAGTGGGTTCTAGAGAATCAAATCTGGGTCCTTAGGCTTTGCAGGCAAGTGCCTTAGCTGCTAAGCCATCTCTCCAGCCCACTGTCGACCTTTTCTGTGAGACAGTGTCTCTCACTAGCCTGGAGCTCTCCAATTAGGCTAACAGACTGGCTGGTCAGCAAGCTCCAGGGATCTTCCTGTCTCTACCTCTCCAAGTCTGGAATTACAGGTATGCACCACCACACCTGGCATCTCCACATGGGATCTGGAAATTGAACAGGTTTTTATGCTTATGAGGCAAGCACTTTACCACAGCCTAAGTTATCTTCTCAGTAGCCACTGTTGCTACAGATTCTAAATTGAGAAATATGTGAGCTCTGTGGCTTACCTGGAAATTTCTAGAGTACTTGGAAGGCACAATGGAAAAATCTAGCCAAAACCAGCTTCACTTTGCAGGTCAGGCATTATTGTAATCCCGCCATACACAAATCCCAGAGGTTCACCCTTGTTCTCCTCTCAGGCTCTCCCCAGGTTAAAATAACACACAAAGTGAGATGCTTAATTCAATTTCCTACCAAAAGCCTCATGTCCTAATGCATTAACACTGAGGCACATTCTGGTGACCCAGAACAATAAGGAACCTGACTCAGAATATCCCCACATTCCGCCAGCTAATATTCCAGGACAATGACTGACCACAGAACAAAAGCTAAGTGCATACATGGCCACCTGCCTTCCTGGGCAAGGCAAGCTGAGGATTTCCTGGGAGAACAGATTGCACAAAGCAAGGGGGTTGTGCTTTTTGAGCATGGCGCTCCCTCTGCAACAAGCTCAGGCACTAAGAACAACAGCAGTTGTCTGACAGTCAGGGTGAGTAACGCATTGGGGTACTCCCATGCTCCATCAATACACAGGTGGCTGGTGATAAGGAGGTGATAAGGAGACACAAATGAGCACCCGACTCCTATGTGGTCTCCATTATAATCTTCACTGTCTGAAAGGGCTCTGTGCTTCTCTCTCTCACACACACACCCACAGCTCTGTGCTGCTCTGAACTGTCCTGAGCCAAGGCAGTCATTCATAACTATCACACTCTTTAGGGAAGAGTTGAGCCATTGATAATCATAGGAGAGTAGGTACTATGTTCCCTGTACTATACTCTGTGACCAGAAAGTCTCAGACTGAATGCCACCATGTGCACAAAGCTACCAGAAAGCTGGTGAAACCACTACCCCTGCTCCCCAGTGCTTCAGCCCCCCCCCCTTACAAGCCCCCTACATGGAAGGGTCACTCCCAAACAAGCACTCCAGGCCCTGCATCAGGATCTGCACAGCACATCTGCTACTCGTTAGTAGGATAAGATTCCAAGTCGAAAGAAAGCATTATTCCCAAATCCCAAGGCTGCTGAGCTTGCCAGGTCTCACTCCCTGGTCAAGCAACAGTGGAAAGAGCTGCCCAGCTTGATGGGTAGATATATGTGAGCATGCCTCTCGTTCCACCAGGGAAGCTTGTGTCGAGCATTCCTTTCCTCCATTAATGAATGGGTGAGTGCACATTTAAGTAGCACTGGTTTAAGAGTCTGGCATTCTTTCCCTTAGCAATGGACTAACTACATTGGTAGTGGATTAAAATTTAATGACAGACACATGCCAAGCTGTCTACATGAGAGTTAAATTATAAATAATAATAAAGTAAGAGCTACCAGTAAACAGTATGGTACAGATGTTTAAGAAACCTGAGCCACTTAAAATGCAACAACAGGACTGGGGAGGTGGCTCATCAATTACAGGTACTTGCTTGTACTGACCTGGGTTCAATTCCCCAGCACCCATATAAAGCCATATGCCAAAATTGGCACATGCATCTGGTGCTTGTTTGCAATGGCAAGAGACCCTGGTTCACCCTCCCTCATAAAAATATATGAAAAATATTTAAAGATAAAATAAAATCAACTCAACATCAAGAAAAGAGCAGCTGCTTTCAAGATATGCAGAAAATGGGATTCCTGTGCAATGTAGGTAGAAATATAAAATGGTGCAGATGCCATGGAAAACAGAATGTTGAGTCCTCAAAAAATTAAACATGCAAATACAGTATGACCCAGTGGTCTCCCTTTGGGATATAGGCCCTAAAAAATTGAAAGCTGGCTGGGCGTGATGGCGCACGCCTTTAATCCCAGCACTCGGGAGGCAGAGGTAGAAGGATTGCCATGAGTTCGAGGCTACCCTGAGACTACATAGTTAATTCCAGGCCAGCCTGGACCAGAGTGAAACCCTACCTCGAAAAATCAAAAAAAAAAAAAAATTGAAAGCTGAAGGCGAGGGATATGGCTCAGTGAGTAACAGCACTTGCTACACAAGCATAAGGACCCAGAACCACGTAAAAGCCAGATATAGTCATTTGTGTATGAAATCTCAGCACTCCTAGGAGGCGGAGACAGGAGGATCCCTGGACGTTCATGGGCCAATTATAACGCCTGGCATATACAGCTGCAAATAACAAAGAAATCCCATCTCAAACAAGGTAGAAGGCAAGGACCGATATCTGACCCCCACATGTGCACTGTGACACATATGCACCCACACTTACACTCACACACAAGTCATCTAAACACACCCCTCACCACACACCCACACCAAGACTTGAAATCTCAGACTCCACGTTCATTTCAGCACTGTCTGAAACAATCATAAGGTGGAGGACCTGCCCACAATGGACTACAGCAGGTTCCAGAAAGCCTAGGTTACGGTGAGATTATCCCTTGAAAAGTAAAAGAAAAAAAAAAATGAAAGAACTAAGGAAAGGGGCTGGGGAGTTGGGCCAGAAGGGAAGAGCACTGCCATGTAAGCATGAGGCCCAGAAAGGGCCTAATTCGCCCTGCATTTGATTCCCCAGCTGCCATCCAAAAAGCTAGTGAGGCCACACATGCCTGTAACAGCACTGCTGTGGGGACAAAGACTGGAGAATCTCTGGGGCTCACTGGCCAGCCAGTCTGACCTAAAAACAGCAGCTCTGAGTTCAGTAAGAGACTCTATCTCAAAGAAAAATGTGGATGAACAATAGATTACACTGAATGTTCTCTGGCAGGGCACATGCATCTGCATACACATATGCATACACTGTACAAATAGACACACCACACATATGCATTATTACAGACAGACAGACAGACAGACAAAAGAAAGGAATGTTGCTCTACTGCTCAAAGTCAGCTGTTAGATAACACAAAGGTAGGGAAGAGGTGGTGCCCCTCCCGTTACCAAGGAGACAGCACACATGTAGTGTGAACAACCCAGGCCTGGCACATCCTTCAGCACTGGTATCATTTTTGCTTCCACACTACACACAGCCAGCTTCCTGGCTTACAGAATCTGGATGCCCCAGCCAGCCACCAGTCAGAACCCAAGGCTGTACCGTAGCAAGTCTGCCCATCTCCTCGGAAGCCAACAGAGCACTCGCAGGTGAACTGTGTTCCCGGGGCCAGGTCGACATGCCGCATTGGTGTCGCACCCGTGAGTGCCAATGTAGCACGGATTTTGAAGCGCGTCAGGGGAGCCATCTGTGAAGGAAGAGAAACAAAGTATGCAGTAACCTTACAGGCCTTGTTCTTCCACAAGAAGGAAGTCACATGGTGAGCATGGGGTGGTCACAGGAGAGCAGAGCAATGGGGAACCAGGGCCTCCCATGTTGTACTAGAGTGAGCCAGCAGACCCCGCCCCGGCCCCTTCCCCATTTCTATGAAAAATAAAGTATCATTGGTTGTGTGAGACTTCTGCAGAACTGGATGCCTATGCTGGCTAAGGCCACAGGCCACAGTCTACCATCTGAAACTGAGCCGCAAATGTGACAGGGAGACCATAATACCTTGTTCTCTTTCACCTCACAGAGCTAAAGTAGAGACAAGCTGCCAACTGGGTCAGTGACAAGGGCATACAGGAGGGGCTTGGACTCCACCTCTGTGGGACCTCGGGGGCATAGAGACACTGACACTGACATGTCATGACAACTCCCTGGTCAGCAGCCTCAGTGGTCTGTAGTCACAGGGACAGGGTTTATCTTGGGCTCTGGGCCTAGTCTAAGCTATATTTTTCTCAGGCTTAAGGTAGAGTATTAGAGTGTTTTAAAACGTCTTGCCAACAATGGAGTTTTTTAAGTGTATATATGTACTGTGGAATACTATTTGGTCATAAAAAGAAATGGAATTTGTAACAACATGGACCAGCCTGGAGGACAATGATATTAAGCAAAATACATCAGGCATAGAAAAATACTACATTATCTCATTTACCTGTGGAAGCTTAAAAAAATTAATGACATAGAAGGAGAGAGGAGAATGGTGGCTACCATAGTCTGGGAAGGATGGAGGAGGTGGGGAAAAGGAGAGAAGATGGTTAATAGGTCTAAGAATATAGTTGGATGAGAGGAATAACTTAGTAGTGTAACTAAATTTTGGAAAAAACTAGTTGCACATTTCAAAATAGCAAATTGAAAAGATGTTAAATGTTCTCAACACAAAGAAATAAATGTTTAGGGTACAGAAATACCATTCTGGGTACAGTGACCTAGTCACTGTACACTGCAGACATGTATTTTAATTAATTATACTATATCCTACAAATACATACGATCATTAATGTAGTCCATGAAAAAGTAAAAAGGCCTGCTTAGAGCCAGCAGTAGCCTTTGGCTGGTCAGATTTGTGAGGTAACTTATCAGGTTAGCATTCTGTCTGGTAGTTCATAAATAGGCCAGCTACTGCATGAATAGGCCTTCAGTTAGAAGAACAAAGGCAGTAGGTTTGCCAAGAGCCACAAATGACCAGACGTTTTTTTCTCTCACACAAGATTTTGAGCATCACTTTCTTCTATGAACTGAGAATAGGAGACAAAATCCCAAAGTCAAGGAGCAGAAGTTTTGACTGCAAAGAGGCATGTGCAGGCACACACACACACACACACACACACACACACACACACTAAACTAGTGCCCCATCCCCCTTACCTCTTACGGGCCCGATGGAGTTGCTGAGGGCATAACGCAAGATCCTCTCCTCCTGGTTGTACAGGACAAACACACTGTCCACGGACAGCTGCTGGGTGCTAGGCAGGGCTGGCTTGGAGTCGTCATGGACACACTCTTGAAATGTGATGGTCTGGCGCCACTGGTAAATGTGGGTGTGCGAAGGTGTGGCTCCCTCCTGCCCAGGATCTGTCACCGTGTACTCCCGGGTGGACGAGGAAGTGATCACTGGGGTATGGAAGGAAGCGAGTGGACGGGCAGGGAGACAAGTACAAGGAGATTCATCAAAGGCTTTGAAACCATCAGCAGCATTCCCTGCCCACAAAAAATCAATGACAGGCCCAATTGAACTGCTTAAGAAAGATGATTCTTTGGGGGCTTGGAAATATTCTACTTCCTACTGCATGGCACAGTCACAGTACTGGTATTTATTTATTTATTTTTTTGTTTATTTGTTTTTTGAGGTAGGGTCTCACTCTGGTCCAGGCTGACCTGGAATTCACTATGTAGTCTCAGGGTGGCCTTGAACTCTCGGCGATCCTCCTACCTCTGCCTCCCGAGTGCTGGGATTAAAGGCGTGCGCCACCACACCTGACCCACAGTACTGGTATTATTGCTTGCTGACCTGCAGGAGGACGCTCTCTATAAACTCCTGGGACACCCAAAACTATAGATCAGGTCTGGTGCTAAGGGCAGACTCTTGGGAAGAAACACACCTAAATTCATTCCACCCACCATTCACAAGTGAAGGGTGTGACTATCAGCCTGATATGAGCCATTTTCCCCTCAGTTGCTCATTCAAAAGGGTGAGGATTTGGTGAGGTCACTAAGTGAACAATTTGAAATCAAGCAGACTACAAACTTGGACTCACCATTTATTAAGCATTTACTACATGAGTAACAGCATTTACACTGGTTTCTATAGTTTTTGTCATGTAGGAGTCAATAAATAGTGGCTGCTCCAAACCACCTTCAATTCAGGAGTTCTGGGGTGTTTTAAAATGAGAAGCCAGGCATGGTGGCATATGCCTTTAATCCCAGCACTCAGGAGGCAGAAGTAGGAGGATCACTGTGAGTTCAAGGCCACCCTGAGACTACATAGTGAATTCCAGGTCAGCCTGGGCTAGAGAGAGACTCTACCTCAAAAAAATAAATAAATAAATAAATAAATAAATCAAATAAATAAATAAATAAATAAATATATTATATATATATATATATATGGTTATATATATATATATATATATATGGTTGGAGAGATGGCTGAGTCAATAAACTGTTGGCTGTGCAAGCATGAGATCCTGAGTTCAGATTCCCAGCTCTCATATAAAAGCCAGGCATAATGGTACGTGTCTATATTCTTAGTACCAGGGCCGTGGAGACAAGAGGATCCCTGAGGCATGCTAGATAGCTTGTCTAGCCAAATCACTGAGCTCTGGGTTCAGCACAAAAACTTATCTCAAAAAATAAGGTGGAGGCGCTAGGGAGATGGGTTAAAGTTAAAGATGATTGCTTTCAAAGTCTGCTGGCCAGGGTTCAATTCCCCAGCCACCCACATAAAGCTGGATGGGCTTTCATTTGCAATAGCAAGAGACTCTGGAATGCCCATACACACACACACACATACACACACACAAAATAAATAAGGTTGAGAGTGACTGAGGAACATATCCAATGCCAACTTCTGCCCTCCATACTCAACATGCACATGTGCACATACATACACACATACCACATATATACATGCAAAAAATATGAAATATTGTTATAAGCCAATCTTAAAGTTACTCAAGTGGTAAGAGCAAACCTCAGCAGAGGAGAGGAGAGACCGTTAGGAGAATGCCACTATTGGCCCATGCAACAAAGCCCTCCACTTCCTATAAAAAAAAGAAAGGATAAAGGACTCTTTATGTTTCCGTGCTCTGCTGAAGCTTGCTACATAGCAGAAGCATGAAAGCCAGGGATAAATAAAAGATCAGTGTGTGCTGCCTTCCAGCCAGCTCCCTCATGCTGGCTGCCAGCAAGCCATCTGGCTGCAGGCAGGCTGGGGAGCCTGGGGACTGCAGCCCTGTGAAGAAGGAAGGCTTACCCGTCTCCAAGGAGGAGGATGAAACCAAGTCCCAAGGCCCTGGTCGTGGATATCACCTTTCTAGACAGTGCTTTAACTTCCTGATGTTTTGGGCAGAGAAGTGGCTCAGTGGGTAAAGTGACACCAACGTTCAGATTCCCAACACCCACACAGAATCTGAGCGTGGTGGCAAACACCTGTAATCCCAGGCCCGGGGAGGTGGAGACAGGAGGATCCCCAGGATTTGCTGGCTAGCTAGTCTAATTGAATCAGTGAGCTCTGGGTTCAGTGAGAGACCCTGTCTCAAAAAAGTAAGATGGAAAGGAAGACACCCAATGTAGACCTCTGGGCTCCACATACACATGTGTACCCCCTGCACACACACACACACACACACACACACACACACACACACACACAGAAAGTTGCTAATGTCTGGGGCCTGAAGAGATGGCTCAATGGTTAAAAGCAAGTGTTTGCAAAGCCCGACAGCCTTGGTTCAATTTCCCAGAACCCACTTAAAGCCAGATGCACCAAGTGACTCGTGCCTTTGAAGTTCATTTGCAGCAGCAAGAGGCCCTAGTGAGCCCATTTTCTCTCTCAAAATATATAATTTTTTTTAAGTTCCTAGTGTTTGACTCAACAATTCTGCTTCCAGAAAACGTGTCTCAAAAAAGAAAACCCAGGCCTGTTATCTCAGCTCTTTGGAAGGCTGAAACACGAGAACTATAAGTTTGAGGCCTGCCTGAGAATGAGTTCAAGTCCAGTGGGGCAACTTAGTGAAATTCTAATTAAAATAAGAGTTAAAAATACACAGGAGCTGAGGGTGTAGTTCAGTTAGTAGAATGCTTGCCTAGAGCATGCATGAGGCTCTGCCTTCAATCCCCAGCGCCACATAAAGCTGGGCACAGTGATGCATGCCTGTAATCCCAGCACTGGGGAGGGTGAAAAGAGGAGGATCAGAAGTTCAAGATCATCCTTGGCTGTATGGCAAGTCCTTGGCTACTTGTAAGACAATGTCCTTGTTCTTAAGAAAAATACTTCTAGCCTTTAAACCCAGCACTAGGAAGGCAGAGGTAAAAGGATCGCTGTTAGTTCAAGGCCAGCCTGAGACTACATAGCGAATTCTAGGTCGGCCAGGGCTAGAGTGAGACCCTAACTTGAAAGAAGAAAGAAAGAAAGAAAGAAAGAAAGAAAGAAAGAAAGAAAGAAAGAAAGAAAGAAAGAAAGAAAGAAAGAGGGAGGGAGGGAGGGAGGGGGAGGGAGGGAGGGGAGGAGGAAGGAAGGAAGGAAGGGGAGGGAGGGAGGGAAGGAAGGAAAGAAAGGAAGAGAAGAGAAGAAAAAAGAAAGAAAGAAAGAAAGAAAGAAAGAAAGAAAGAAAGAAAGAAAGAAAGACAGACAGAGAAAGAAGAGGGGAGGGGGACAGGGAAAAGGAAAGGAAAAGAAAAGAAAAGAAAAGAAAAGAAAAGAAAAGAAAAGAAAAGAAAGGAAAGGAAAGGAAAGGAAAGGAAAAGAGAAAAGAAAAGAAAAGAAAGGAAAGGAAAGGAAAGGAAAAGAGAAAAGAAAAGAAAAGAAAAGAAAAGAAAAGAGAAAAAAGTACTTGTAGTATTTAGGGGATGAGCTATGAGGGCATTATGTTAGGTAAATTGGGTAAGTGGCATGTGGAAATTCACTGTTATTTTCAACTTTTATGTAAATTGTAGCTGGGTGCCAAAGGGAGAACAAGTGTAAAAGTACCAATATATGTGTATTATAATAAAATTATTTTATTCTAAATTATATAATAATGGGGACAGTTGACATAAACACAGGTGAGAAAAGGTTGCAAGGAAACTATAGTTAAATTTAAAAATTACATCTAGGCTACAGGATTCTTACTCTTATTTCCTCGGCTTTGTTGTTTATCTTTGGTGTATGTGTGTGGTGTATATGCAGGTATATGTATCTGCATACACTCATGTGGAGGCCAGAGTGCTCTTCTGCCTGACTGCCTTGACATAGAGCTCCCCATTTTTCAGTCAGATTGGCTGACCAGTGAGCCCCAGCAGTCCTCCTATGTCTGCTCCCCTCAGCACTGGGGTTTCAGGCAGGTTTCTTTATGTGGAATTAGGGATCCAATTCAAGTCTTCATTCTTGCACAGCAAGTGCTCTTACTCACTGAACCATCTCCCTAGCCCCCATCATTTGTCTTTATTTTTATTTTATTTTATTATTTATTTATTTGAGAGAGAGAAAAAATGGGCATACCTTGGCCTCTAGGCACTGCAAACGAACTCCAGACACATGTGTGCCACCATGTGCATCTGGCTTACGTGGATTCTGGGGAATCGAACCTGGGTCCTTGGGCTTTGCAGGCAAGCGCCTTAACCACTAAGCCATCTCCCTAGCCCCTCATTTGTCTTTTGAGACAAGGTCTTGCTATGCAGCCCAGGCTGTCCTGGAGCTGGTGGCAATTCTCCTGCCTTGGCCTCCCAAGGACTGGGATGGCAGATACAGGCCACCACGGTTGTTTCATTATCTGTTTTATACTAAATTCTCTTCAAGTGCATCTTTTATCTGTCATTAAGGGGAAAATGGTTGCAGTAAGGGACAGCCTTCTGTATTTCCCTCTGCAGATCCCAGGGAGTTACTCTCAAGTGCTATGTCTGGGTGGGACCATCCAGCAGCACAGGGCTATCACTCGGGGTCATGGGCTTTGACTTACCTGAGCTGGAGTAGTGGTACAGCTCCGTGTAGGGCTCGATGTGCACAGAGGCACCATAAGGGATCTGTGGCACCCGGCCTTCCAGCTCCGTGTTGATGGTCAGGTGTCCATGCTCATCGATGCCACTGAAATGCTGCTTGATGATCAGCTTGCCTGGGTGGCCCACGAAGGTCACCTCAGCCTGGCGGGTGAACTCACCCCCTGGAAAGTAAAATGGTCCGTCACTCTGCTGCCTTGGCAAGCGTACTCTCCTGACTGGTCCTAAGCTCAGGAAGTGAGGGGCGGGCAGGAAACTCTTCTGCAGGGGTTTGTGGAAATAAGCCACAGTCAAGATGACAAGTGTTACTTGTTCTCTCTCTTATGCATAATCTAGACTGAAGTGTGTGTGTGTGTGTGTGTGTGTGTGTGTGTGTGTGTGGGGGAGTCGTAAGAGGCTGTGACAGAAGAAAAAGAGATATGGAAGGAAGAGAGGAGGGAATAGAATACATGTGACAAGAAATCAGAAGAAAAGACTAGCTGAAGGCAGAAAGGGTACCAAAAAGAGAGAAGGGGGAGGGTAGGCTAGGTAAGAACACATATAGTAACATTGATGTATGAAAATGTCATCAATAAACCCATTACTTTGTGTGTTAACTTCAAAAGTTAATTTAAATTTTACTGACATAACTAAAATAATGACAGAACATGGGGCGGGAATAGAGAGAGCCTGGATGTCTACATGAGCCAGGCAGAGGAGAGAAGCACTTCTGAACAGCAATCCATCATCGGAGACTGATGAGTTAGGCCAGAAAAAGAGCCTAGACGTGGCCCCCAAATGTGCTGGTACTTCCTAGATGACTCTTGAACAGATGTCCTCACCCTTCTGAGCTTCCATAGTAGAGGTGAGGACACTATGCTGCCAGGGCTTTATCAGGCTACTTCTGAATGGTTCCTAAGCTAAAACTGGTCTTCAAAAAAAAATCAAAATAATAATATGTTTTCAAGCCAGGTGTGATGATACACTCCTACAACCCCAGAATTTGGAAGGCAGAGGCAGACAGACTCTCACAAGTTCAAAGGTAGCCTGGTCTACATAGTGAGTTCCAAGCCTGGGGACTATGGGACCGCATAGTGAGACTATTTTCCTTCATTCATGATATGAAAAATAAATGAAATTTACGTTTCAGTGTCCATTCACAAAGTTTTGTTGGAACAGCCACATTCATGCATTGACTGGCATTGCTTTCACCTTACAGTGACAGAGTGACATAGCTGCAACAGATGGTATAACCTAAAGCATTTAGACAAGGCTTAAAACATATATACTCTCTGGATCTTTGCAGAAAACATGTGATACCCTCTGCTTTATAGTGACCTGAATTTCAGGGAACCATCTCAGTGATGACACGAGTCCTAGGAAATTAACTTCTTGATTAGCTGTTCTTGCAGTAACAGATTCTGATGTCCACAATCTGAAAATCTGAAAAAGTCTCTCTCTCTCATGTATTTTATATGCATACAAGGCTGAGAGCTGGGCAAGGAGGCAGTAGGTCTATGAGTCTGGCTGCAGCTAACTGCTTTTGCAAAAAGCATCTTGCTTGCATGAGACTGTGGGTATGGTTTTAATACTCAGAATACATGTGCCTGTGGAATAGAGAGCGAAAACATTAAACCATCAATGAGCAAAGCCTGTGGGTGATTCACCCCTTTTCAAATATATCTGCTCCTTTCTTAAAATGGCCACACTTCAGGAAGTTGCACATTTATACTTGGGACTTTTGGAGGGTTACCAGGGTAAAATTGGACCGAGATTATACTCCCAGAACTATGTCCATTAACCAGCAGTGGCTGAGGTTTCTGGTTCCCAGGGCACAGGGAAAAGGCAGCTCTAGGGAGTGGAAAACAGTGTCGATGTATCCAATACAGAACTGCAGGTCCAAAAGCTGGGCGTGGTGGCGCATGCCTTGAATCCCAGCACTCAGGAGGCAGAGGTAGGAGGATCGTCATGAGTTTGAGGCCACCCTGAGACTACATAGTGATTTCCAGGTCAGCTGGAGCTAGAGTGAGACCCTACCTCAAAAAACCAAAAAAAAAAAAAAGAAAAGAAAAGGAAGAAAGAAAGGAAGAAAGAAAGAAAGGAAGGAAAGAAAGAAAGAAAGAACTGCAGGTCCAGGCCCAAGACCCTAGAAATGAATGGTAGAGGGGCTGGCCTCAGCAAAGCCATGAAGGGGTCACTATGACACCAGTGAAGTGCCCCTTCAAATGGCCTGTCCACACATCCATTAAAACTTCACCTTTCCTTGACAGGCTATGGCCTCCAAAGCCTCCAAGACTCAAGGGGAAGATATGTATCAGACCTGACTAAAAGGTTGGAAATGGCAGGTTCTAATGCCCGAGTAGATACAGAGATGTTAAATGTCAGTCTCAGGTGGTTGAGGTACATGAGCTGACATCTCTTGTGCAACTGTAGAAAGTTCTAAAGCTCTACAAAGAAGCCACTCTGCCATCAAAACACACTTCTAGGTGATCTTTGTTAATGTGTATGTTACACGTGAATTTTACCTTGTCACTTATTTCCAAGGAAAAACTAGAAGGGACCCTGCCCATAGACAAAGTGCTTGCAGAAAGTATCTGTAGACAGAGTTCCCACTCCATTCATTGTCAGGGTCCCCCGGTCACACTATATGGCCCACTGATTTGAATGTGAGTGGTCAATTACCCGTGATGCTGAACCCATTCTTGAACCCGTCCTGCTCCACCGCAAACATCCATCCGATGATGCCTCCGATGGGAGCCAGGGGAAGCAGAGAATACCCCACGGTTTCAGGGATGGTGCTGATGGCTGTGTAGGAACGTCCATGGTTCATTACCACATAGGAATGGAGGTCAGTGTTCTCGAAGACAACAGGGACCTGGCTGTTCCCCACGAAGATCCTTCCCTTCACCTTGCCATTGACACGCTGTGGAGAACCTGAGCCAGAAACAAAGGTAGAAGGTGGAGATGGCTTTCCAGCACCTTGTGATGAGAGGAATGTGCCAGTTCACACAAAGCAGAGAGGCGGCAGCCTAGGGGATGACTGTTTTGAAGGGAGTGAACGTACTTGGACTCATGACTACATGTCATAAGCCTTGGAATTCCGAGGCCCCTGCCTCCCTGTTGCTTATGGCTGATAATGGAAAGAAATGCAAAGTGCCCACTGCTGAGTGTTGTGGGCCTCAGGAATCCATCACCTCTCCTCTCCCATGTGACTGATGATAGACAGAGTACAAGGTGGCTCTCCTGTAAGCCATTGTGTAATAAGGACTTTCTGGGTCAAATAAAAGAATCTCACAGGAAGACGTGTCTCAGTCTAGATTGCACGCTCTCCCTAAGGAGATCACAACAGCAGACCACTGTTCCGAGTGAAGGGGGCAGAATTTGTCATTTTCTGGGACATTCAGAGTAAACTGAGTGGCCCTGGGACTCCATGACAAAAAAATGCCAAATATCCATCCCTATCATACCTAATAAGCATGTCAGGTTCCCATTCAGCCTGCCAGCCAGGCTTGGAATAGACAAGTGAGAGCTGG
Organism: Orientallactaga sibirica; assembly: GCA_036365145.1. Taxonomy (NCBI): domain Eukaryota; kingdom Metazoa; phylum Chordata; class Mammalia; order Rodentia; family Dipodidae; genus Orientallactaga; species Orientallactaga sibirica. Next base: position 13,084,878 of record JAEOAD010000036.1, read on the forward strand.
AGCCTCATCTAGCACAAGCCCCAGAGACATGGGCAAGGCAGACACCATGGCCACACAGAAGGGCTCCTGTAGCAGAACTTGCTTGGGGGACTCAGCAGGATGGGGGGTATGCCGTTCACTGTTCCACTTAGATAACTTGGGCACAATGTGACTGAGACCTACTATAGCAAAGTTCTGTCTAAATGCTTTCTTAGAATACTGACAAATAGTCTACATAGGATGTCATTTCTGCTTAAAAATTACATGAATAATTTATAAATGTTAGCATACACCTGAGGGAAACCACCAATAGTGGTTACAACATAGCAACATGATAAATATTCCCTTCTCTATCGTGTTTGCATGCTTGTGTGTGTATAATACTGGGGATTGAACCCAAGACATGCTAGGCAAGAATTTTGCCAATGAGGGACTGGAAAGATGGCTTGGCAGTTAAGGTGCATGATTGCAAAGCCCAAAGACCCAGGTTTGATTCTCCAGTACCCACGTAAGCCATATGCACAAGGTGAAGCATGTGTCTAGAGTTCGTTTGCAGTGGCTGGAGGCCCTGGCATGCCCATTCTCTCTATCTGCCTCTTTCTCTCTCTCAAATAAATAAAAAACAAACAAACAAACAAACAAACAGAATCTTACCACTTAGCTACACCCCCAGCCCTGTATCAGCCACTGGTCATATATACCTTACTTATACTGATGGATTGTAAATGACTTGGAACGTGATCTTTACTCCCAGGTCCTCACTTGTTCTTGGCACTTTTGTTATTACATTGGTTCTCAGTATTTTTTTAACTGGTAAATTGTGTTAAATCATCTTAGACACATGGACCTGAGCCTGGGGGTCATCTAAGTTCTGATGACTTTTTGCTGTTAAACAATGTCATCAACCAGCCAGGACATATTTGATAGGAGTAACTTTGCACACATATTGTGTCATTACGCTGGGGAGTTCTGTGAAGCTCAAAGGCTAATAGCAAAAAAATGTGTCCCAGGAGCAGTTACAGATACAAGTAAGAAAGCCAAGTAAAATCTTTTCAGCAAACTTTGAGATAGAAAAAAAATTGTTGTTGTTTTTATTTTTTTGAAGCAGGGTCTCTATCACTTTTTGTAGCTTGGGCTGGCCTGGAATTCACCATGTATCTCAGGCAGGCCTCAAACTCATAAAAATCCTTCCTCGACCTCCTGAGTGCTGGGATAACAGGCATGAGCTACTATGCCCAAGTAATTTTTTTTTAAGTAAAAAGAATCCAACAAATATTTAAACCATAAAACTATTACAGGATATGTACACAAGGTCAACATTTGTGGCAGAACAGCTTGTATCTCTGAGCTGAGTGCCAAACAAACAACTCAGCATTTTGCTTTTATATTTGGGGAGGGGATGATTTAATGAGGTAACTTTGAGAACATGCTTTGAGGCTGGGGACATGGCTCAGGTGGTCAAGACCTTGCCTTGCATGTGCAATCCCCAGCACTTAAGTGTAAGAAAAAAAGAATATACTATTGTTGAAGATGTAGGAAGCTTCTCCTAGGGTGTAGAGGTATAAAAGTTGGGCTTGGGAGATGGCTCAGTGGCTCAAGGTGCCTGTTTGCAAAGCCTGACAGTCCAGGTTTAACTCCCCAGGACCCACATAAAGCCAGATGCACAAAGTGGCACATGCATCTGGAGTTTGTTTGCAGCAGCAGGAGGCCCTGGTGCGTCCATACTCTCAGTCTCTCTCTGTCTCTCTCTCTCTCTCTCTTTCTCTCAAATAAATAAATAAAAACATTTAAAGCCAGGCCTAAAACAAAGAACAAAAGTTACACCATGGAAGGAAATGGAAAATACTCTAAAGAACTTAAAAACATTCCTCAAAATTAATATGACAAGTATACTACATTTTCTATCATTGCTTGAGGGAGAATGAAAACAAAATAAAACAAACCAAACTAACTTTACTTAGTTATGACCCAGAAGGAAACAATTTTTCCTGGAAGATTAAAACAGTTGATTTAATGATAGCAGTGGCAAGGAAGCTGAAAAATCAGAACAAATTTCTCCAACTGGGTCTTATTTAGTCAGATTTTACAAAAGTAGCTGAAGTTCCCTTATTATACAGAAATGAAAGTGACCTACATGACAAGTGAGGCAATTTGGTGACCTCTGCAGGTTCAAGGGCTCAATATGGTAGAGTTTGGGGGTTTTATGTTCATTCTGGTTTATGGCCTCAAAGGTCTCTGGTGACTGACCAGGACTGCTACACTAGCATGGAAGATTCATCTGACCATCGGAAGCACCAGCCTGGTGGGTTCTCTAGGGGCTGACCTCAGCCATCACAGAATCTACTTTGGACTTAGTGTACTAGAACTGAGGGCAGATACCTCTGTGGTTCTACCATGAGCATGTTGTGGTTTCAAGGGCATGAAGAAAGAGGTATGGAACAGGAGAAGGGATGGCTAGAACAAGCTGGACTCACTACAAATTCTGGTCTAAGTCAGCCTTCTATATCCCTGCTGAGATTAGCAACCTTTCAGAAATAGGTCAAGCTGGCCCTGGTGGCACAGGCCTATAATCCCAGTGAGTTGAAAGGTTAAGGATTGCCTGAGCATGCAAGGGAAAGTTCAAGGCTTGTCTGCTAAAAAGAGGGCTGGGGATGTAGTTCAGTGGAACTACTATGTTGTCCAACATACAAGGCCCTGCATTCAATCTTCTGTATGGGAAATGGGGAGTGTGTGTGTGTGTGTGTGTGTGTGTGTGTGTGTGTGTGTGTGTGTGTGTGTTTGTGATTTATAAGTAATACACTTGAACTCAAGCCAGAGCCAGCCTAGGCTTCTAACCAGTCCCTGATTCAAAAATAAGCTACTGAAGGAACTCCAAAGATAAAGATATGGAGCACATGTGAAGGAAAACAAGAGGTGAGTGCTTCCTGGTCCAGACTGCATCATTTAAACATTTGGATCTTTTGCTGCATGCAGGGATTAGATGGGTTCCCAATGGTTATCACCTCAGAGATGAAATAGCATAAAATAGCATGCACAGGAAAAAGAAAAAGATACTGTGTCATGTTAGAAAAAAAAATGGACATTCCAGTAGGAAAAACCATTAGAGAGGCTGACATAGAACTGGGAGTGAGTGATGATGTAGCGCTAAAAATGCAGCAGCTTCAGAGATGGGGCAAAGGCCACGTTTATAAACAAACACCAGGAACAAAAGCCACTTTCTCCTCCCCACAAGCTGACATGCACAGAGAAGTAGATTACCTTCTGCAACGCACTGCCTGCCATTGCCCGTGTATCCGGCCACACATCTGCAGCAGAAGCCCGTCGCATAGTCTCTGCACTCCGCATGCACTGAGCACTGGTGTCTATTGTTGGCACACGTCTGCCGGGAATCTGTGTTGTAGCTGAACACTGTTGTAAAAAAAGAGAAGTAGGGTTGGGCATGGCTCCATCAGTCAAGTGCTTGCCTTGCACGCATAAGGATCTGATTTTGATCACCAGAACCCAAGTAAAACAGTCATCTGTGGTGGCACATGCTTGTAATTCCTGGGGCTCACTGGCCAGTCACTCTAGACTCATTGGTGAGTTCCAAGCCAATGAGAGTCTCTTCTCAAAAAAAGGTGGATAGGGGCTGGAGAGATGGCTTAGCAGTTAGGGTGCTTGCCTGCAAAGCCACAGAACCCAGGTTTGACTCCCCAGGAACCAGGTAAGCCAGATACACAAGGTATCTGGAGTTCATTTGCAGTGGCTGGAAGCCCTGGTGCACCCATTCTCTCTCTCTCTCTCTCTCTCTCTCTCTCCTCTCCCTCCATCCTTCTTTCTCTCTCAAAAAAATAATTTTTTAGAGCCGGGGGGATGGCACATGCCTTTAATCCCAGCACTCGGGAGGCAGAGGTAGGAGGATTGCCGTGAGTTTGAGGTCACCCTGAGACTACATAGTTAATTCCAGGTCAGCCTGGACCAGAGTGAAACCCTACCTCGAAAAACCAAAATAATAATAATAATAATTTTTTTAAAGGTGGATAGTATCTGAAGAATGACACCTGGGTCTGACTTCTGGCTCCCACACTGCATGCATACACACATGTGCACACACACACACACCAAAAGCAGACCTACCCACACTTTGCACAGCTCTCAACTGGGAGGCATTTTCACGATGGACACCTTCAAGCCACACATTTTTGCCTAGGCATTCAAGAGACCAGGCTGACCACAGCGGACTAACGTAAACAAAGTGGACAATGATGGGGCTCTATCACAAGTCTAAAAGGAACTGAGAAATGACAACAAAAGAGAAAACAGCTACAACACAATGGATTCAGTGTCAATCAGGGTTAAGGTACTAACACTCAACATCAATCTTAAAATGCTATCCAGCTAATATGGTCAGAGGACTCAGCTCCACATGGTGGGTATTTAAAATCTACTTTCTTTTTACTCATTTTTAGCGTGGTATGCCATTTTACCTATCCTAATATACATAATATGTAATTACATTATATTTTAGACATAGATATATCTTTATAACCTTCAATCCCTCCTTTCCCCCAGGGAATAGTTCAGAGCTCTGTTACTCAAAAGTTGGTCAGAAGGGATCATGAGCACAGAGTCAATAAGAACGTTGTTTGAAAAGAAGCTGATCAGAAGTAATTCTTCAGTTACATCTGTTCTAAAATCCTTTGAAACAAGGAATCAAAGGGTATCTCTCCCTTGTTTAAATTTCTACCACCCAAGTAAATTTTATTAGAACCACAAACCGGCCCATTAAATTTAATGATCTAGAGCAAATTCATCTGTAATGAAGTTCAAAAGCACAAGAGGGGTGAACTTCTAGAAGCAAAAATGATCTCATGTATAATGACTGTTGGGAGTGAAGATCAAAGAAAACCACATCTCCAGGTAGGTTCCAGTGGTCCCAAATACTTGGAATTTCCAGTGTATATAAAGGTGGCAGGGGATCGCAGCTGAGGACTCCTGGGTTCTGAGTGGACATGTGAGCCATTGCTGATTATGGAGGCTTGATCTGGGTGTCCCTCTCTCCATGGTTCTGCTAAGGCCTGGATATCTGAGGGCAACTATTCAAACAGCATCAGAAATGTACTGCAGGCCACAGACAGTTGACCTTTAAAAACAACCACAGTGGAATAACAGGGATTAGAGACAGAAAACATCTGCCACACATACATTTTGAGTTCAAACACAGACTTTTTCCAGTAGTGCCCCAGAATTGCTAGGGGTAAATTAGGACTCATTATTAAATTGCCATGGTTTTACAAATAATTTCAGATACCTAGAAAGAGTAGAAAAAGGATGAGACTCAAAACTCGTCATCAGGGCTGAGGAGATGGCCCAGTGGGTAAAGTGCTTGCCACATAAGCATGAGGACCTGAGTTTGTATCCCCAGGACCACAGTGGTGACGAGCACCTGTAATCGCAGTGATGAGGAGGCAAAGCCACAAGGATCCTTGGAGCATGCTGGCTAGGCAGTCTAGCCTAATTGGTGTGCTCCAGGTTCAAAGAGAGATCATCTCAAAAAATAGAGTGAGTAGCCGGGCGTGGTGGTGCACACCTTTAATCCCAGCACTTGGGAGGCAGAGGTAGGAGGATTGCCGTGAGTTCGAGGTCACCCTGAGACTACATAGTTAATTCCAGGTCAGCCTGGGCCTGAGTGAGACCCTACCTCGAAAAACCAAAAATAATAATAATAATAATAGAGTGAGAGAGAGGGGAGGGCTTAAGGGGAGGGTATAGTAGATATGTTAAGTAGAGGACAGACTACAGGGAGAGGGAATAGTCTAAAGGGTGGATGGAAAAAGAGGGGTGGGAAGAGTGTAATCAAAATTTAAGATTGATGAATAATCTATATAGAAATCTACTTCTTTGCTTGTTAATAATATATATGTTTAAAAAAAAAAAGAAGAAGCCAAACATGGTGGCTCAGTCCTTTAATCCCAGCACTCAGGAGGCTGAAGTAGGAGGATGGTTGTTGAGTTCAAGGCCAGCCTGGGGCTACAGAGTGAGTTTTAGGTCAGCCTGGCCTAGAGTGAAACCTCACCTTGAAAAAGAAAGTTGGGCAGAAGTATCTTGTGGGTGTGAATAATGTTGTGCCCAGAAGCCATAGAACATTATTAGAAAAATTTCAGTGCCAGGGTGGGATACCTTCCAGTAAATTGTTGGTCAGGCTCTTGGTTGCCCACCAGAGCTAGATGGTAAGACCCCATTGCTAAAGATGCCACATGCTTGGGCTGCAGAACACTAAGAAGTCAAGCTGCAGCTGAGCTAGACGCCTCCTCCCTGTTGACTAGCTATCAGGATGCTGGAAAGACTTATGCATCTTGCTGGGGAAGGAAAAGTTATCTATGGTATTAACCAGCAGTTGTCCCTGCAAGCCTTACAGCTATCCAGCCAGGCCAAATGTGCCTGTTGCACCAGTTTGTGCAATAGTTGCAGGTCTGTTATGGGGGAAAACAGCTGCTCTCAGATTGGACTTGAGGCTTACTCCATGAGAGAGAATACATGCCTGATACTGAAAACCTAATAAAAGCCTATAGCAGGTAAGGTTATAAACCCTAAGAGGGAACTACTACTGTTTTCTGGCCAAAAGGATATATTATGACCACGAAACTGCCCTCTAACTACTTATGTTTATGGCCATATATTAATGCTACTCTCACGTTTGGTTATAGAAGCTTCTCTTTTCAGATGGTAGTGACCCACTGGGGTGACTCAAAACCCAAAGTTCTGAGAAGTGACCACAAAAGTTCAGTCTAAATGATACATCTCTATCACACTTTCTGAGGCTCAGAGATCAGAGGTGGCAGAAAGATTATAAGAGCCAAAGGAAGGGAAGGAGTGTTTAAAATACTGTCTTTCAGGGCTGGAGAGATGGCTTAGCAGTTAAGGTGTTTGCCTGCAAAGCCGAAGGAATTCAGTTTGACTCCCCAGGACCCATGTAAGCCAGATGCACAAGGTGGCTCATGCATCTAGAGTTCATTTGTTGTGGCTGGAGGCCCTGGCATACCCATTCTCTTTCTCTCTCTATCTACCTCTTTCCCTCTCTCTCTCTCTCTCTCAATAAATAAATTTTTTAAAATACTGTCTTTCAGACACAATGTGCCCTTAACATTCATGACCTCACAGTGACTAATGTACAAGACCTGCATAATAGGAGGGGGGGAAATAATGCCATCAAAATAGATTGAAATAGTTGGCAAGAAGGTATTCAGTGGAGGGGGTTTGGGGGGATGGTAAGCAAGGATGGTGGGAGGGGCTCATGATCCTGCTCATAGTATACTGTTTGTATTTATGGAAGTTGTCAATAAAAGAGTTTAAAGAAATATAGTGGCACATGTATCTGGAGTTCATATGCAGTGGCTGGAGATTTTGGTGTGCCCATTCCTCTCTCTCTCTCTCTCTCTATCTCTATGTATCTATCTCATAAATAAATAAATAAATGAGGTGGAAAGTTATTGAGGAAGGCACCTAATGTTGACCTGTGGCATACATATACATGTGCACCCACACACATACAAATATACACACTGCACACACACATGTAAACCATACACAAATACACACATACAAAAAAAATCCACCTCGACATCTACAAGTGAACATACTCCATAATGAAATCAAATAGCAGACAGCTGTATGCGTGGGGATGGGGCATGAGACTAGAACCCATGGACTCAGCTTCCAAGGCAGCGGGGGTGAAGGGGACATGACACTAGAACCCATGGATTCAGCTTTCTATCAAATGACACTTCCTTCCTGGGTCTTGGCAATTAGCACACAGCCTGGTAAGCACCCCATTTTGCCCATGTTTTGGGGATTCAATAAGAACAGACATTTCACAACAAATCAGAAGCAAATAGGAGAGAACGGTGTTGAACAGATGTCAACTTTTCTGGAGGTCTTTCAATAACGTTTTTTTGGGGGGGACAGCATTCAAGGTAGGGTCTCACTGTTAGCCCAGGCTTGCCTGGAACTCACTCTGTAGTCCCAGACTGGCCTCAAACTCATGGCAACCCTTCTACCTCTGCCTCCTGAGTGCTGTAATTAAAGGCATGTCCCACCATACCTGGCTTTTCAATAGCTTTTAAGTAAAGAAGTAGAGTTGGGCTGGAGAGATGGCTTAGCAGTTAAACGCTTGCCTGTGAAGCCTAAGGACCCCAGTTCGAGGCTTGATTCTCCAGGACCCATGTAAGCCAGATGCACAAGGATGGCACATGCATCTGGAGTTCATTTGCAAAGACTGGAGGCCCTGGCACGTCCATTCTCTCTCTTTCTCTACTGCCTATTTCTGTATCTCTCGCTCTCTCTCTCAAATAAATAAAAATAAATAAATAAAATATTTTTTTAAAAAGAAGTAGAGTTGTATAGAACAAATTTAAAGACTTGACCCATCCCATTTATATACCATCTCAATGGTTTATATGTCAGCCTCAAAAAAGATGAACATAGTTCAATTTGGTATCTCCTGTAAGATAAAGTATAATCAAGATTTTTCCTCAAATGTAGAGAATACCTTGGCTTCTTAGTAGCCAAAAGATAGCATACTGTGAAACTACTTTTTAAAAATTAATCTGAGGCTGGAGAGATGGCTTAGCAGTTAAGGCACTTGCCTTAGAAGCCTAAGGACTCATGTCTGACTCTCCAGGGCCCACATAAACCAGACACACAAGGTGATGCAAGCACACAAGGTCACACATGCACACAAGGTGGCACACACAACAGGAGTTTGATTATTGTGGCTGGAGGCCCTGGTGCACCAGTGTTCTCTCTCTCTCTCTCATTAAATTTAAAAAGCCAGTCTGTTGGGCTTGCCTCAAAAACAAAAATTAATCTGCTCAGTCATGCTAGGCTAGAGTAAGACCCTACCTTGAAAAACCAAAAATAAATAAATAAATAAAAATAATCTGCTCATTTTGTGGTTTTGTTTTAATTTTCACAAATCAACTCCGTAAGTAACAGGGCCTAAGAGGAAAAATAATCAGTCATTCAAATTCTAACAGCAAGAGGAAATAAATGTGAAAGGTTAGCTGAGTAAACAGCCAAAAGAACTTCTAGAATGTTTTTACAGGTGGATGATATCAGTACATTTCTGATCTCAGAAGTGACAAACAAGAAATTCAGTTTCAAAATAATTCTAAAGTCCTCTCTCATCCCTCCTCTATCTTTTTCTTCCCCCTCTCATTTTTTTTACTTTATTTATTTATTTTTATTTGAGACAGAGAAAGAGAGAGGGAGAGAGAGGGAGAGAGAGAATGGGCACACCAGGGCCTCTAGCCACTGCAAACAAACTCCAGATACATGTGCCACCATGTGCATTTGGTTTATATGGGATCTGGAGAATCAGACCTGGGTCCTTAAGCTTTGCAGGCAAGGGCCTTAACCATTAAGCCATCTCTCCAGCCCCACCCTCTCATTTTTTAAGGCAGGGTCTCACTGTATCTCAGCCTGGCCTTGAACTTACTGTGTAGTCCAGGCTATCCTTAAACATTGATTTTTCTGCCTCAGCCTCCCAAGTGCTGTGCGTGTAGACATGTGTCACCACACTCTGCAATGACTCTTGGAGAAATACTGGAAGAAGACACACTCTGCAGTCTCCAGCTGCAGCCCTAATCCCAAAACATCACAGGAAGCCATCAGACCTGTCATCCAGTGCTCTACCATGTAAGCGTTCAGCTCCTGCTTCCCCACACTCTCATCCTTAAAGCCACTATATGGTACGCTTGACCCACACTGCACCAGCATACTCTTGTCCAGAAATTTAAGCATTCAAGAATGTTCCCAACTGCAATGTAAGTGTCTTACCAACACCAGTTTCCTCAACTTCATCCACATCAATGACCTGGGGGTGCTGCTGGGAGAAGTTCTCCCCTGGCAGTTGGAATCTGGTCTTCTCAGTGGGTGTTCCATGGGGTCTCTCTGTAGCCTTATGACCTTGGGACAGGATGCTGTGTTCATTGTAGGGATGAGGGGTCCCTAGGTCATAATCTTCTTCCTCATAATCTGCTCCATCATCGGAGCCCAGATTCACATCTGCAGGAACAACGCCATTGGTGGTGGCCGGGCTCCCAATCTCAAACACCCACACGCCCTGATGCCCAGAGTTGCTGCTCCTATGGGGTAAGAAAAGAATCTTGAAAACAGGTCTCAACCCACAAGCAATCCTCAGTAACCAAGGAAAAGGACCCATATCCATTGGAAACCCATGGTCTGTGTCACCAACAAGGGCTAGAGTGCAGGAGGGTCATGTCATCACAAAGCTCAGGGACTACTCAGTAGAGCAGAGTCCAAACAGATGCAACCACCACAAAGAGCTCCCTCTCTTCTATGCCACCCCAAAACTCTGAGGGACTCTCACTGTAATCAGCTCATACTAATCACTATGTGTCCAAGCTTTCTGATACAAGGTGACCAGAGTCATTCATTTCCCTGCTATTTTCTTTTCACTGTATAGTACAATGCATCTATAACACCCAGAAAATGCAGTTGGTCTTTTCCCCTGGTTCCTAAAACAAGAACTCTCAAGACTCTTGGAATTTCCAATAGGATAAAAATGACCTTTGGGGCTGGAGAGATGGCTTAGTGGTTAAGGCACTTCCCTGCAAAGCCTAAGGACCCATTTTCGACTCTTCAGATCCCACATTAGCCAGACACACAATGGTGAGGCAAGCACAAGGTTGCACATGCCCACTAGGTGGCACAAGCATCTGGAGTTCGACTTCAGTGGCTGAGGCCTAGTGCGCCAATTCTCTCTCTCTCTCTCTCTCTCTCTCTCTCTCTCTCTCTCTCTGCTCACTCTCTTTAAAATAAAAAGTACATATAAAGAAGTGATCTTTGTATGCTAATGAACTGACCAGTGACTGGACTCCTAGATGGCCTTCTGACAATGGTGGTCAGAAAGACCAAGCCATGATAGAAAGTGGTGGAAGGTTCTGCCCTGCCCCTAGTCCCACCCTTCAAGAAGGAGCCAGTGGCTGAGCTTCAGATTCAGTCCATCACCCATGGCCAATGATTCATGAACAACCCCATGGAATGAAGCTTCCATAAAAACCCTATGTGGCAGGGTTTGGAGAGCTACTAGGTGGGTGAACACAGGGAGGTGCCAAGAGGTAGAGCAAAGGGAGAGGTGGGAAACCTCAGCACCTCACCCCATTCTTTGTCCCGACTTCTCTACCATTAGCTGTTACTGAAGTATATTCTTTATAACAAACCAGGATAGTAAGCAAAGGGCTTTTCTTGTGCTCGGAGTTGTTCTAATGAATTATGGATGCTGAGAAGAGATAAGGCTGTGGAAGCTCCTGATTTAAGTGGGGTGTTCAGAACCACAGTGGGGCTGCCAGACTTGGAGACTGGTATCGGAGATGAGTGCAGTTGTGGGAGGGCAGGCCCTATGCCTGTGAAGTCTGCAATAATATCCAGTAGCTACTTACCTGTAGGACTGAATTAAATTATCAGACACCAGTCAAGTGTCCAAAGAACTGGAGAATAGGTTGGTGTAAGGAAATGTCCCACATATTTTCTCAGAAGTATTGTGTGTGAAACAGTGCAAATACTATGAAAAGCAAATGAGATACAAAACTCAATGGTATTTTAAAATCACAATCACAATAACTAAACCTCTACTTTTTTGTTCTTTGTTGTTTGGTTTTGGTTTTTCAAGGTAGGGTCTCACTCTGGCCCAGGCTGACCTGGGATTAACTATGTGGTCTCAGGGTGGCCTCGAACTCACGGCGATCCTCCTACCTCTGCCTCCCAAGTGCTGGGATTAAAGGTATGTGCCACCATGCCCAGCAAACCTCCACAGTCAGAAGTATTTCCATCAGAAATTATATAAAATGGTCAGGTTATACATTGGGAAGAAACAGTGAAGTTTTTATAAATTTTCCAAGCCAGTTATGAAACAGTTATTGTAAAAATATTAAATAAATTAAGGTCTAGAAATAAAACTCAGTGGTTAATTCTTTTCTAGCATGCACAAGGCCCTAGATTAAATCCTTAGTATCATAAAACTAAGTAAATAAATAAATATTTAACTACATAAACTTATAATAAATTATATGTTTTTAAAGGAAGGAAAATACTCAACAAAACTTATTATACTCATTTTATAGCACCCATGTTCTTGAAATTTCTTTTTAAATCTGTTGTATCTTTGTGATGAGCATATATATAAAATGGTATATCTGTTTTTAATTCTTCATTGAGTAACATGACATTAGTCACTTGAACATGGATATGGTAGGGATATTTACATCAAAGAAATAGACAAACATGGCTGGGCATGGTGGCACACGTCTTTAATCCCAGCACTTGGGAGGCAGAGGTAGGAGGATCGCCGTGAGTTTGAGGCCACCCTGAGACCACATAGTTAATCCCAGGTCAGCCTGGGCCAGAGTGAGACCCTACCTCGAAAAACCAAAAAAAAAAAAAAAAAAAAAAGAAGAAGAAGAAATAAAAAGAAATAGACAAACACTATCTATTCCTCAGGGCTCCTCCTGCCTCATTAAGCCAGATATTGAGCATTTACCAGCCCAACACAGTAAGCTATAGAAAAATTTAGTCTTGATCTGAAAAGGCGAAATTAGTGGCGGGAAGTTGTTTTTCAAAAAAAATGGGATTCTGAGAGCTGGGTGAGGTAGTGCATACCTTCAATCCCAGCACCTGTGAGATAGAGAAAGTTAAGGAGGTACATCAGGAGTTCAAGGACAGCCTGAGCTATATGAAAGCCTGTCTCGGATCACCAAAATAAAAAACAAAAATGGTCTGGGCTATTCCCCCTTTTGCCAAATCTACAACATAACCTGTAGCACATTTCCCTGGGCATCAATGTTGTAAGAAGTTCTCCCTGCATTGTTGCAGAGGCAAACAGTTCTCTCAGCCTTCAGTTTCTGACAGGAGACAGGTTTGAGTAACCTTTACTCCTCAATTTAGACTCACAGGGGACATGGTAGAGATGATTTAAATGAGGTTGATTTCTTTAAAAACAAACAAACAAACAGAATACCTGTTCATGCAAATATATTCCCTTAAGCACATCATAAAAATAGTATGTTATGATTTTTATTTTTCTTTATTTATTTGAGAGAGACAAATAAGCAGGGGGAGAGAGAAAGAAAGAGAGAAGAATGGGTGCACCAGGGCCTCCAGCCACTGTAAATGAACTCTACATGTGTGTATCTGGCTTACGTGGGTCCTGGGGAATCAAGCCTGGGTCCTTTGGCTTTGTAGGCAAGTGCCTTAACCACTAAGCCATTTCTCCAGCCCTCATTTTTAAATATCTACATATAAAATTTAAATCCCTCTGAACATTTTTAGATAATGATCTATAGTGCCTATTACATTTTGATTGGTAAAGCAAAATAATTATTTTATTGTTAATTATCAGGAAGAAATCTACTGAGGAACAACAACCAAAAAAAGCATACTTAGCCAAATTTCCAATTGATTCTCTGTCGTTGGCAAATATATTATATGCTCTATCACCGTTGAATTGGACTCCCACTAAACCTTGACTGAACCCAACCATGGCCGGCACTTGGTCTTCGTCCTTCTTTGAGAATGTCGTTGAGAACTGTAGACCATCTTCAGGATAAAGGAAAATGGCGTAGGAGCTGGAATTTGAGGAGGCCAGAACAGCCTGGAATGTATTTCTCTGTGAAGATGAGGAATTCAAATTAAGTTACCCAGCAACATATTGATACTCTCAAAATATGTTGTGCACCAGGTCCTAGATAAAAGGTGGTGAGCCGTGGTGGCGCACGCCTTTAATTGCAGCACTTGGGAGGCAGAGGTAGGAGGATTACCATGAGTTCAAGGCCACCCTGAGACTACATAGTGAATTCTAGGTCAGCCTGGGCTAGAATAAAACACTACCTCAAAAAAAAAAAAAAAGTGAGGTGAGAGACATGATCCTTTTTACTCTAAAGAGATCAAAGGTTCTGTTTTCTGACTGGTCATCAATTGCTGCCTCATACACTTCCACTGCCCTGCCCTCCTCTCAGCATGTCTTCCTGCCATGAAGGATGGGGACTCTGAAACTATGAGGTATTCCAGGACAGACCCCCAAGACAGTGCCAACATGAAATTTCCTAATTAACAGTAAGTACATTCTATATAATTCTGATATTATAGCCAAATATTATACAGATAACTGTTAGAGAGCTGGAATTTCATATAACATAGGAAATCCTTACCTCTGAATTTTTTTCTCCACAGCCATATTCAATGACACACATTTAGCAAATATTTAATAAACACAATTTCCATATGGCAGTAAAAAAGCGTGAGCTTTAGGATAAAATAGAAATGAATTCAAATCTTTGCAGTACTCATTATTGGCTATATGGCCACAGACAGTATTTAATTTCTCTAAGCTTCAACATCTGTATCTATAAAGTGAGTATAAAACTAGCTACTTCGCAGAAATGCTGGAAGGTGGGCTGGAGAAATGGCTTAGCAAGTAAGGCACTTGCCTGAAAAGCCAAAGGACCCAGGTTCAATTCCCCAGGACCCACATAAGCCAGATGCACAAGGTGGCCCACGTATCTGGAGTTTGTTTGCAGTGGCAGGATGCCCTGGCACGCTCATTCTGTCTTTCTCTTTTCTTGCTTCTTTCCCTCTCTCTCTCTCTCAAATAAATAAATAAAAACAAAATTTTTTAAAAACCAGAAATGCTGGAAGTTAACATATGAAGGGCCAGATGTAGACCAAGTGCTACTTAAACATAAATATGTCTTGTACGTGCCAGAATTTGCCCTGAGTTCTGTAGCTATAAAATAACTTTTAAAAACACACAAAGGTCCTACATTTGAGAATAAACAATGTGAAAGATGGATTCATGGAAAAGAACAGCAAAAATCTGGGAACAGATCTTATAACAGATGTGTGTAGAGTGCTACAAGTAGAAGCTGAAATAAAAAGTGTCCAGTGCTGGGTTTGGTGGGGGTGAAGAAGGCCCTGACACTGGCCAAGATCTCAAGGAAGGGCCTGAGCAAGCAAGCAAGAGGAGGACATCTCAAAGGCAAAGAACAGCATGTGAAGACATGTGAGGATTAAAAACAGGAAGGAGTATAATCAGGGACTTGCAAGTACTTTGGTACCACTGCTGGAAAGGTGTGTGGAAGTTGACAGATTAGGCCCAAGAGGCAGGCAAGAGCTCAGTACTTAGGGGTTGGGAGGTCCTCCAAGTAGGACAAACACAATAGCCTATAACAGGCGTCTCCAAAGTATTTCTATGGGACATGATGTGTCCTGCTGGGGACAGTGATGTGGGGAGGTATAGTCGAAGGTTTGGGGACTGTTACATTAAATAAGAAGAAGCAGGCCTCTCTCTCTCTCTCTCTCTCTCTGTGTGTGTGTGTGTGTGTGTGTGTGTGTGTAGGCCACAGGACAACCTCAGGCATCATTCCTTAGGTACTATTTCTCAGGGGCTGTTTACCTCATATTTAAAAATATTTTTATTCATTTGCAGAGAGAGAGTGGGGGTAGAGAATACCAATGGGTACACTAGGGCCTTATGCAAATAAGCTTCTGAAGCATGTGCCACTTTGTGCATCTGGCTTTACATGGGTTCTGGGCAATCAAACCCAGGTCGTCAGGCTTTACAAGCAAGTGCCCTTAACTGCTGAGCCATCTCTCCAGCCCCAGTTGACCCCTTTTTTGAGACAAAGTCTCTCACTGGCCTGGAACTTACCAAATAGATTAGACAAGCCGGCCAGTAAGCACCAAGGATCTGCCTGTCTCTGCCTCCACATTGCTGTCAGTGTGGGTCACCATACCTTGCTTTTTTTTGGGGGGTTCAAGGCAGGGTCTCACTCTACCTCAGGCTGACCTAGAATTCATTATGTAGTCTCAGGGTGGTCTCGAACTCACAGCAACCCTCCTACCTCTGCCTCCCAAGTGCTGGGATTAAAGCCGTGCACCACCACACCCGGCTCCATACCTGGCATTTTTTACATGAGTTCTGGGAACCAAACTCAAGCCCTCATGCTTGTACAGGAAGCACTTTACCAACTGAGCTATCGCCCCAGTCCTTTAGCAAGCTTCTTTACTGCTGGACTTTTCAGAGTGAGGCACCAAGAGGAAAACAGGGTTTTAGCATTTTCCATACGAATTTAGTCAGAGGAGACTTTTTCCCCAAGGACTCTCTTGGTATTCCATGGTACACATTTTGGGATCTACCAGTCTGGTACATCTCCTATTTATACAGTGTTTGGGGGCCTTTCCAACTTCTCTCTACTCCATAATTCTATAAAAATTAAATAATGGTAGAATTTTTATTTTCCCCCTAAGGAAAAGCTGAGGCCTGTTTCAACAAGCCTTGTCAGCTCTGGTGGTGGTTTCACAACATGCATGGATGCTTTCCCTCCTCAGCCCAAGCTCCAAGGCCAGTCCTCCAAATCTTTTCTGGTCAAACCTTCCTCGCTTGGCTTCTACGTGTAGCTCTCTGCACACATCTCTGCTATAGGGCCTGTTCCCAGATGTTCAATGGTTTTCATTTCCATGCACCCATCTTTCCACATAAACTATGCATTCTCAAATGCAGGACCACAGAGGTGCCACCTTGGACTGTGACAACACTCTGGACCACTCACATGGCACACATAGTACTTGATTTCATCACTGGAGTCTGGGGTGTGGCCTTTGTTTTTCCCTTGTGCTGCTCAGGAAGACTTGTTATCGAACCTATCATATCATATGCATAACCTCTCTATTTAGAAACTGGTCTCCCACTATCTCCTATGCAAAGAAGGAATATGTGCATGGGATGTCATTTATCAGCCTTATTTTTGCCATGGAAACAGCATTGGCTTTCTTTACAGCCGATGGTCATTACAACACCCATTTGTGGCCGCCACCTGCAACAAGCAGCAGACTGGGTTTCACTTTGGGTTTCTGGCCTTGATCTCCATCAGAAGAGCACAAAGCAAAAGCCTGAAGAGTAGCGAATCACTCACTCTACCTCTCGTACATACACCTAGGGAGAACTCACCTTGCTTTCCTGGGCAGGGCTCCTGCCTGGCCCGTGGTAGGGGGCCACGGATTCCCAAGTGACGACCACCACGCTAGTGGGCTGGAAAGCGATCTCTGGAAAGCCCCTCTGCACATGCTCTGCTGCCAGCCGGAAGACGGAGGAGGTCAGATCTTCTCGATAGTACACGTTCCCGAGCCCATCTGTTGTGTCCAGGTCAGCCAGGAAGGGCGCGATAGAACCAAAGGTGGGTGGGAAGACTCCAGGATAGGATTCTTCAGCTGGGGGTTCGCTCACCGCAATGAGGCCATTGGTGGTAACCTGTAGTAACGCAAGCGTCCTTAGAGAGTGCAGAAATATTTCCTCCTTGAGGGACTGTTGTATTTGCACTCTAAAATGTCCCCCCCCCAGGCTCATGGTTTAAGCACTTATTCCCCAGTGATGGCGCTATTTCGAGAGGCTGTGGAACCTTCAGTAGGTGGAACCCAGCTGGCAGGAGTAGCTTGTGAGGGGAGAGCCTTTGGAAGTTACACCAGCTCTAGTTCCCATCTCACTTTTTGCTTCCTGTGCCCAACACACTACTCCACCATCCTTCCTTACCCACTATGACAGACTGAAATCTCTCTGATGCCAAATAAATCTTTCCTCCCTTAAGCTAATTCGGTGAAATCTTGTCATCATAGCAAGCAAAGGTAACTAATACAGGAATGAGTACCCCCTCACAGAACACTGCCATGGTCCTCCACGCTATGTAAAATACACCAGGATCAAGCATGGGGATATGGCTTGGTAGGTAAAGTGCTTGCTGTGCCAGCACTGGGACCTGAGTTCAGATCCTAAACGCCCACATAAAATGCCAGGCATGGTAGTGCATGTCTGTAATCCAGTGCTGGGGAAGCGGAAACGGGATTCTCTCTAGGGCTTGCTGGCTAACCTGATTAGCCAGATCACTGAGCTCTAAGTTCAAAGAATAAGGTGGTTCTGGGTGTGGCGGTACACACCTTTACTCCCAGTATTTGGGAAGCTAAGATAAGAGAATCACCAAGAGTTCAAGGCAAACCTGGACTACAGAGTGAGTTTCAGGTTAACTTAGGCTAGAGTGACACCCTGCCTAAAAAAAGAATTCAAAATAAATAAATAATAAGGTAGAAAGTGATTTGAGGAAGACATTTGATGTCAACCTCTGACCTCCACACACATGCACTCACATGCATACGAACACACATATAGGCAATATATATATACAGAACAGAATCTGAGAAGAGCATCAGCCTGACTCATGAAACCAGCATTCCTGTTCTGAGCAAGATGGGAGGCTGGGAAGAACACAGGGCAAGAATCTAAGACATAACTCGGCCATGTTGTCAGTTCCCACAGCAGGGGCAGGTGCCTCCCGTGTCCTCCTGAGCCCAAGTCAAACAATGAGAGTAAAGAGTGCTTTGTTTATAGCTGAGCATCATCCACACAAGTCGCTGTTAAAGCTTAGCAAACTTACTCAACACGGGAAGTAAGTTTTCCACACCAAGGCTGTGCTATGGACTGTGAATACCAAAGTAGGTAGGACCCAGTCCCTGCCTTCAAGGAGCCCACAACAGTCCAGAAGAGGTAGGGAAGAATGACACAAACTGATCATGATACAATTATATGACAAGAAGTAAATCTGCATGGGACACTATGGCACCATTAACCATATGACTAGCTTATGGTTTAGAATAATAACCAACACATATTTGACCGCTTAACATGTGTGGTGGTTTGAGTGAAAATAGCCCCATAGCCTCAGGTATTTTTAATTAACTTTTATATTTTTATTTACTTATTTACATAAGAGAGAGAAAGAGAATGGGCACAGCAGGGCCTCTAGTCACTGCAAACAAACACCATGAGCCACTTTGTACATCTGGCTTTACATGGGTACTAGGGAATCAAACTCTGGTCCTTAGGCTTTTCAGGCAAGTGCCTTAACCACTAAGCCATCTCTCCAGTCTCAGGTATTTTTGAGTAAGCTTGCTACTTAGTCTCGAGCAGCCAGAGCCCTACTGGAGGAGGTGTGTCACTGGGGACAGATCTTGGTCTGTGTTCAGAGTCAGCTCATGCTTACTGATGCTAGCTGTTGTCTGTCTGCTATGGATATACTTCAATGAAGCAAGCCAGCCTCTTCTGCCGTGATGAAGCTGCCCCTAGAATCTATAAGACTAGAATAAACCTTTTCCTCCCACAAGCTCCCTCTAGTCAAGTGTTTGTCCCAGCATCAAGAAGGTAACTACAACATATTCCAGGCAGTTTAGTTAGCATCTAATCCCTGGAAAAACACCAGATGACCAGGTATTACTAACATCCATATTTTAGTGGGAAAAAAAAAACAGGTAAAGTAATCAATTTATCCAATCTCACCAAATAATAAGTAGCAACACTAGAATATGCACTCAGAGACCTTAACTTGAAAATTGGCCATCTTAGGGCTGGGGATGTGCCTCAGTTGGTAGAGTGCTGTGCTCAATCCTCAGCACCAAATAAGTGCTGTATTCGCAGCACGTAGGTGGAAAAGGCAGGAGGATCATAATTCAAGGCCATCCTCAACTACATAGTGAGTTTGACACAATCGGGGGCTATGTGAGATTCTATGTCAAAAACAGAAACGGGACTGGGAAGATCGCTCAGTGGTTAAAGGCACTTGCTTACAAAGCCTGCTGGCTAGGGTTCAATTCCCGAACCACCCATGTAAGCCAGATACAAAAAGTAGCATGAGTGTCTGGTGTTCATTTGTTGTGACAAGAAGCCCTGGCATGCCCACACACAACACACCACACACACGTGTGTGTGAACATGCACATAAATAATTTTTTTAAAAGCAGGGTCTCACTCTAGCCCAGGCTGATCTGAAAGTCACTGTGTAGCCCAGGCAGGCCTCAAACTCAAGGTGATCCTCCTTGAGTGCTATTCAACTACATATGGCTAATATTTTTTAAACAAAAAATTATCTTAATTATGATAAGCACAAAGTTCTTGAAATCCTTTTTCGCTTTCCTATAAGGCATCATCAGTGCTTGTACTCAGCTAAACTCCATAGTGCTTGGGAAGATGGGGACAGGCCCACTGTGACATGGCCGCAAACAGATCACTGATGAGAACACTCAGGCCTGCGGCAAAGCCACAGTAGCCAGTGAAGTTAGACACCATTCCTTCCTGCTAGAGCACATTCCACTGATGATGTAGAATCTTCTCCAGCTATCTTTTTAAGAATCTGAAATTTTCCCTGGGTGTGGTGGTACAGCACATGGAGGTGGAGGCAGGAGGCTCAAAAGGCCAGCCTGGTCTAAAGAGCTAGTTTCAGGGCAGTCAGAGCTACAAGAAGAGACCCTGTCCCAAAAAGCCAAATCCAGAGCTGGGGAAAGTACTTACGAAGCATTAGGACCTGAGCTTGGATCCCCAGCACCCACACAAGTGACGGTGAGTGCTTCTAAGTGCTAAGGAAGTAGAAACAGAATATCTGGAGCTCACTGGGTAGCTAGTCTAGCTGAATTAGTGAAGCTCCAAGTCTTATAAGAGGTCTTGTCTCAAAGACTAAATGGAAAATAACTGAGGAAGATACCCCATGTCAACCTCTGGCCTCATGCACACATCCACAAGTGCACCCACACACATATGAATATGCCTATTTACAGGAATGCACACGTCATATACAACAACAACAAAAAAAGAATCTGCACATATCTTTCAAATTCTCTAGCCACAGAGAAATTTTGTAAAGCGTGCCTAACCTTGCTCTTGGAAATATGAAATAGGGGCTCTGGAGTTGATTAGGGACTGCGGGTATTTCTCCTGCTAGTTTCCCCTCTGCCTTTCCCAGCCTCGCCCTTTTGTCCCTTCACACTTCACTATAGATGAGGGGACAGGGACGAAACAGAGAGGAGCTTAGGACCAAACACTCGCCAACTCCTCCGAATCTGGTAAGAAAGCTGGACATGGTGGAGCTGACCTGGAACAATGCTGGAAAAGGACGAAAGCTTTGGGAGTTTATTTTTTAAAATCATCCTTTTTTTTTTTTTTTTTTTTTTTAACAAACATGTCATGGACTGTTAATTCCTCATGTGACACATTTTCTATCACACCTGGCACCAGCAAGACTCTTCTAAAATGCACCGTGGCTACAGAGAACGCAATCAAGCAAGATGCCTCACACAGCCTGGTTCTCAGCACCCAAAGTCCCCAGAACAAACATCCCAATGTGGGGGAGCGTGGGAAACACTGCACTTTCTCAAGCTGCCAGGAGCCAGCAGTGACCAGCTGCTAGCGGGAAGCAATCACATGGAGGCCACATTCAGACAGCTCCGTTCTAAAGAGTGTTTTCCAGAGACATGCAAAACAGTCCAACGATTCTGAAAACACTCCCAACACTCCCAGTGTCTTTATTTCTTGGAATCTGAGCACCAGAATGTTTCGACTTTTCACAAGACATGCCTGCCTCAGAAATCAAGTTTTATGTAAGAATCATAAAGCTTTGAGCATGCTTTAAACCAAGACCATGTAACCCTCATCAGTCTTATTACAGGGAAGTGATTTTCCAGCCATTTGTACCTTCAGCTCAGTGAAGAATGTTCAAAGACAACTAACTTCAGAGAGATTCATACCGTGCAAAACAGCCAGAGTTATCCATAGATTCTTGTGTGCATGTGTGTGGAGGCCAGAAGACAAACTCAGGGTGTCATATATATTGTTCACCTCTTCTTTTTTTGTTTGTTTGTTTGTTTGTGTAGCAGACAGCTTCAGGTTCGCTGAGATGAACTTCCAGACCAGGCACAGTTATGGAGGAAGGGATATTATTTATTGAAGCTTACAGATCCAGAGGAAGTTCTATAATGGCAGAAGAAGCGGGCCTGTCTTTTACAGGACCAGCAAGAGAGAAAAACCAACCAGCCACACAGCACACAGAGCAAAACTACAGCCAAAAACCCAGCACACTTCAGGAACTCCTGCTAGGCACACTTTGCATATCTTTACAATGGAATCTCAAACCCACCTTAATCTCAAACCACCACACCTTAAGACCGGCCCCCAGTGACATTGCCTCTAGCAAGATGATTGCAGATGCAAACTATAACTAATAAAACACTGAATATATTGGGGGACATATATTCAAACTACCACAGTTTGTTTTTGTTTTGGGTTTGTTTTTTTTTTTTCTGTTTTTGAGGTAGGGTCTCACAGTAGCCCAGGCTGACCTGGAATTGACTATGTATTCTCAGGGTGGCCTCAAACTCAAAAGAGATCCTCCTACCTCTGCCTCCCAAGTGCTGGGATTAAAGGGGTGCACCATCATGCCTGGCACCCCCTCTTTTTTGAGCTGGCCTGGAACTCACAAGGTAAGCTAGACTAGCTGGCCAGTGAGCTCCAGGGACAGTCTATCCCTGCCTCCCCCGAGCACTGAGATTACTGGCACTTACCGCCACACCTGGCACTTTTTAAGTGTAGATCCTGGGGATCAAACTCAGGTCCTCATGCTTCTGAGGTAAGCACTTAACCACCTGAGCAATCTCTCCAGCCCATAGATGCTTAACCTTAAGCTTCTCCCCCTAAACTCCTTTTTTTAAGATATGTCAATGAATAGCCAACTTGATGAGCAACTATTTCCTCAAATTAGGTACAAGATCCATTCCCCAACCCTTTGGAGACCATGCAGCCAGCGGCCCCACAAGCTTCCCAGTGCTATCACCATCACTGTTTCTCTGCTGCTGGAGCCAGGACACCTGGCAGTAGTCTTAGTTCCTTTCATTTTTGTTTTTGAGACAAGGTTTCACATAGCCCAGGCTGACCTTGAATTTGCCATACAGCTGAGGATGACCTTGAATTCATGATCCTCCTGCCCCCACCTCCCCAGGGTTGGGATTACAGGCATGTACCACCACACCCAGCAGTCCCTTTCCCTGTCTCACCTTCCATGTTCTGTGTGTCCTAGCTCCATTCCTGCTACCACCTATGCTGTTAATTCAGTTGACTGGTTCCTCTGGTCCTTCCTGGCAAGCACCTTTTCAGAGAGCCTCCCTCACCATCCAGTGTAGGCTCCCATCACGTGTCTTTCCTTTTCCTCCTTTTTCCGTGTCTCACTCCTTCACCCTGATTTGTATCTCAGCCTCAAATCTGTTTCCTGCTGCCTCTGCCTGTTCTTGCATTATGTGGTCAGTGACCTGGGGTGGGTGACTATGTTTATATAGGTTCCACTGCAGTTCCAGAATTTACACGCTGCCTGATTCCTGTGGCCCCTCTCTTCTGGCTCTCCCTCGTTAAGCATACAGGGCAGGAAGGTGCAGTACAGGGCAAGATCTGTGCACCAAGGTTGTGTTGGAAATGATGCCTGGGTGAGCTCAGCTGGGAGCTACCCAAAAGACCTCAGAGCTGTGTCACTAGTTTTTCTTCTGGACACTGCTTACCAAAACAGAATGTGTGGATGAATCTGAACATGTCACTCAGATAGAAGAGACAGAAGAACATGTTCAATAACACCAGGGGGAGGTGATGGAGAGAATACAGGACACTTTAAAGGACAAATACTAAGTAGGAGGATGGGGAGTGTGAGATCTGACTGGGCTACATAGTGTGACCAGTCTCAAATATATAAAATAAAACAACCAAAAGTCTTACATAGAGTCAGGGATGTAACTCAGTTGGAAGAATGCTTGCCTAGCAAGGATAAGTCCCTGGGTTCAATGCCCTACTGCATAAAGTAGGCAGGGTAGTCTATAATTCCAGCACTCTGAGATAGAAGCAGGAAGATCAGAAGTTCATGGTCAGCCCCAATTACCTAGTGAGTTTGAGGCCAACCTGGGCTACAAAAAGAGGGGAAAAAAAGAGGACAAAGAAGAGATATGTCCACCAAATACAATTTGACTACAGCCTGATGTAAACCAATCAACTGAAAGAAAGGGAGAGATGGAAGAAGGAAGAGAGGGAAAGAGAGAAGGATAAATTGTAGGAGTAGGACCTATGGTTTATCTATGGTTTTATTGTATTTTCTAGTTTTATTGAGATACAATCAAACAACAAAAGCATACAAATTATTGATTTTCCTAGTTTTTTAATGTAAATTTTCTTTGTCCTTTTTTGTTTGTTTGTGTGCATGTCTGGGGATTAGTGTTGGACATATGTGTGGAGGTCAGATGCCAACCTTGGCTTGTCCTTGTTCACCTTCCACCTTGTTTGAGTCAATATTTCTTTTGTTCTCCACTGCATACATCAGGCTATCTGGCCAGCAACTTTCCAGGATTCTCCTGGTTCTGTCCTCCCCCCATCTTGCTATTAGGCATGCAGGGTTACAAATGCATGTGCTACTTGCATCTGGCTTTATTTGGATTCTGGGGATCCAAATTCCAGTCATCAGACTTGTGCAGCAAGTACTTTTAACCACTGAACTATCTCCCCAGCACGTTGTGTTGGTTTTGTTTTGTTTGGTTTAATTTTTATTTATTTTATTTATTTGAGAGAGAGAGAAAGAGGCAGATAGACAGAGAGAAGAAAGGGTGTGCCAGGACCTTCACCCACTACAAACAAACTCCATACACATGCACCACCTTGTGCACCTGGTTTACGTGGGTCCTAGGGAATCGAACCTGGGTCCTTCTTTGGCTTGGCAGGCAAATGCCTTAACCACTAAGCCATCTCTCCAGCCCATTGTGTTTGTTTTGTTTTGTTTTTCAAGGTAGGGTCTCACTCTAGCTCAGGATGACCTGGAATTCACTATGTAGTCTCAGGTGGCCTCCAACTCATGGCGATCCTCCTACCTCTGCCTCCTGAGTGCTGGGATTAAAAGTGTGCGCCACCACACCCAGCTCACCATTGTGTTATTTTTTTTTAAGGAGACTTTTTATAGATATGCTCTGAACTATTTACAATGAAATAAAATGTTTAGGATTTGGTTAAAAATAATCCACTTTGGGGACTGGAGAGATGGTTTAGCGGTTAAGGCACTTGCCGGCAAAGCCAAAGGATCCAGGTTCAAATCCCCAGTACCCATGTAAGCCAGATGCACATGGTAAAGCATGTGTCTGGAGTTCATTTGCAGTGGCTAGAGGGCCAGGCGCATCAGTCTCTCCCTCTATCTCAAATAAATAAAATTTTTTTTAAATAATCGACTTTGGGGTGAAGGACGGAATATTATGAATGTAGGTAATGGGTACCTGGGAGTTCACTACATTCTTCTCTCTATTTTTTAATATTTATATATTTATTTAGACAGAGAGAAAGAAAGAGCATGGGCACTCCAAGGCCTCTTGCCACTGTGAACAAACTCCAGTCACATGCACCACTTTGTGCATCTGATTTTATGTGTGTACTAGGGAGCTGAATCTGGGTTTGCAAGCAAGTGACTTTAACCTCTGAGCCATCTCCCCAAGCCCTTCTCTCTATTTTTTAATATGTTTGAAACTTTTCAGTAACAAGCTGAGTTTCTTCAAATAAGTAATTGTTGTGTAACTTTTCCTGGGGACACATAAAGAAATGTTTATTCACAGATGGAAGAAATGATTCTGTTGAAGTCCAGCTTGGTGGGTCAGTGAGTTGAATGGGTTATTCACGAAAGCATGAGTGGGGATTAAAGAAGCACAGGTGTCTCAAAATAAGCTGCATCACTAAAAACTCAGGGCAGCTGCCTGACTGGAGTTCCAGTCTCACTCAACTTCCCACCTCTGACATACTGCAGCATCTGCTGAGACCATGTGCAGCCAGAAGTGTGGCAGGAGGGAGTGATGCCTGGGCTCTCAGGTCGGAGTCTGGTGGTCCTCCCTCCATGAAGGAAGGCAAACAGCCTCATTACCACAGATCTGGCTATCACTGGATTCCTACCTAGGTCACCACAGCAACTTCTGCTCCAAGATGCTCATGATGTCAGGTCAGACCGTAAGGTAATAATGAGTGGTCTAAAGCTTACAGGTCAAGTGATTTGGGTTTGTTGTTGTTGGTTTGTTTTTTGTTTTGTTCTTATTTTTGAAGCAGGATCTTACTCTTGTCCAGGCTGACCTGGAACTTACTTGGTAGCTCAGGCTGGCCTCAACCCTCTTCCCTTAGCCACCCAAGTGCTGGGATTAACGACGTATGCCACCAAACCCAGCTGCAAATAGTTTTAAAAAGCTAACATTAATGGGCTGGAGAGATGGCTTAGCGGTTAAGGCAACTGCCTCCTAAGCCTAAGAACGCTGGTTCCAATCTCCAGGTCCCACGTTTAGCCAGATGCAAAGGGGCGCAATGCCACACTTGACCACAAGGGGGCACACGCATTGGATTTCGTTTACAGCAGCTGAGGGGTTGCTAGCGCGCCCATCTCTATCTGTCTTCCTCTCCCTCTCTCTTTATCTCTCTCCAAAAAAAAAAAAAAAAAAAAAAGCTAACATTAAGATTTCTGTCAGGAGTGGGGTCTATGGTTCATCTATGATTATGTTTTGTTTTCCAGGTTTTGTGTTTTGTTTGTTTGGTTGGTTGGTTTTTCCGAGGTAGGGTTTCACTCTAGCTCAGGCTGACCTGGAATTCACTACGTAGTCTCAGGGGGCCTCAAACTTACAGTGATCCTCCTACCTCTGCCTGGCTGGGCAGTGCTGGAATTAAAGGCGTGTGCCACCATGCCTGGCTTAGTTTTCCAGTTTTATTGAGGTACGATGGACCAAGAAAAGCATAGAAATACAATATGCTGGTTGGATATATAGTGATGTGATTAGCACCATCAAATTCCATAGCAAAGCTAACAGACATGTGGAAGCATGCACCAGACACACGTAGACACAGAGGCCAATGAAACAGACCAGAGAGCCCAAAAATAAACCCAGACATACAGACTCAACTAAGATTTCATGGAGAACTAAGAAAACACCACAGGGACAGGGCATTCTCTTAAATAGATGGCGCTGGAAAAACTGAAAGGGTATATTTACAGCACCCACAAAAATTAACTCAAAAAAAAATTGCAAATGAGTGAGTGCATATAAATGTATTTATTTACAGCACCCACAAAAATTAATGTCAAAATAAAATCATTTTCCATCTTTTTTTGAAAAAAAATTCTCACTGAGCCTGGAATTCACTAATTTGGTGTGTAGTGCCAGAAAATGTGTATTTCCTGTCTCCACCTTTCCAGCAGTGGGATTGCAGGTACATACCACCATGCTCAGCTTTTACATGGGTGCTGGGGATCCATATTCAGGTCCTCCTTTCAATCATTTTCCATCAGTTTATAAAAATTTTGGAAGAAACTATAAAACTCCCAGAAGAACACCCAGGAATACGTTCTCTAACACTGGCTTTAGCAATACATCTATGGACCATGACATCAAAAGCAAAGCTAAGCAAGTGGGACCCCATTGCGGTCCTGTACTCCTTCCCTCCCAGCCCTTCCCAAGGACCAGGAATGCTATTTGCACTGGGTAGGCTAGTTCATGAGCAGGATGTGCTGGAAAAAACATACCTAGTAATTAAAGTTGATCAAAAGTAACTGAGCCCCGTGGCACCCCAATATTGCTCTGGGTACAGAAAGAAACAATCATTAACAGAAAGCATTGCATAGCAGACATTGGTGCTCTACCAGCTCATTTAAAAAATGGCATGGATTATGGGGCTACACTGTAGCTCTGATATGCATGCTGACAAGAAAACCGGACTATGTGGGCTAGGAAAAACCATTTAGATTGCTTACAACCCTCCAGGCTCGCTATGACATGTCGCCTACTCAACACTGGAAGCTCTTGCAGAAACGTTCTCAAAACCTTCTCCAAAACTGTCCTAAGCTGTGTCCTGAACAGTCTCATTCTCCTGTGAGACCGAATTGTCCTCCCAAGGAGCACTTACCACCTGTTCCTAAAGTGGGCCTCTCTAGGTTAGCAATTAGCACGAGTCCTGACTCCCCATCCTTACTCTAGACCACATGATAAAACATTCTGGGAGCGGAGTATGGTGGTCATGTCTGTAATCCCAACACTTGGGAGGAGAGGCATGCTACATTGTGAGCTCAAGGCTAGCCTGAGCTACATGAGACCCTGTCTCAAAAAGAAAGAAAGAAAGAAAGAAAGAAAGAAAGAAAGAAAGAAAGAAAGAAAGAAAGAAAGAAAGAAAAGAGAGAAAGAGGCTGGGCATGGTGGCACATGCCTTTAATCCCAGCACTTGAGAGGCAGAGGTAGGAGGATTGCTGTGAGTTCAAGGCTACCCTGAGACTATATAGTGAAATCCAGGTCAGCCTGGGCTAGAATGAGACCCTACCTCAGAAAACTAAAAAAAAAAAAAAAAAAAAAAAAGGTTAAAAAGAAAACACTGGATGTGGTGGCATACACCTTTAATAGCAGCACTCTGGGAGGCAAAGGTAGGAGGAGGATTGCTATGAGTTCCAGGCCAGCCTGAGTCTACATAGTGAATTCCTGGTTAGCGTGGGCTACAGTGAGACACTATCTCAAAAAAACAAAGCCGGCGTGGTGCACACACCTTTAATCCCAGCATTCAGGAGGCAGAGGTAGGAGGATCACCATGATGAGTTCAAGGCCTCCCTGAGACTACTTAGTGAATTCCAGGTCAGCCTGAGCTAGAGTAAGACCCTACCTTGAATCCCCCCAATTCCCCCGAAAAAACAGATAAACAAAAAGACTAGAACACTCCCAGATCAAGCAAGTTCCTAAGAAAGCCCATCTGAATCACTGAGAGATAATAAGGTTGGCGATGTTATACTGTTCCAACAAGTACTTAGAAGCTGCTTTTATTAAATACAGACAGGCTGAAGATGTAGCTCAGTGGTAGAGCACTTGCCTAGCATGTTCGTGGTCTAGGGTTCAATACCCAGCACTGCCAAAAAATAAAAAGCTAAAAAGTACTGCTTCCTTAAATAGATTCACAAGGTAAATAAATGCCTGGCATTTGTCTTTTGGATAAAACACGAAGATAAATTATTCTCCTTAACCTTTCCTTCTAAGTAATCTAGTATTCCCTGAACAGTCTCATGGGACGGAATCCCCAGTCTCAGATGAGGGCAATTATCCATGATGGTGGGGCTTCACCCTGAGCAGAGTCATCATCTCATGGGGATTAGACTGATTCCCCTGTAAGGACTTCTTTGGACTACCTTGCAGAACCAGAGCTAAGACCACAGCTAGATCAGGATTGTTTAATTATGTATACCTCTTGTCCCCTGTTCCAGTTCTTCCTCTATTTAAGCCTAAAGCTCATGTCAGTGCCCAGAAAGTGAACTTGGGGCAGGGGGCAGTCACTGCACCCCTTTAACATCCTTCTTTCCAGAATGGCCACATTGAATAAATCTCCTTTGTTTGTCATCATTACCATCCCTTTCATTCGTGTGTTGTTGAGTGGGTGGCTGAGGCCTGGGTTTTTGGTCTAAAAACCTCTGATACCATTAGATTGACTCAAGCTAGCCAAATATTGTCTAAATGAGATTCTTGATGACTTTATATTGAGGAGTAAAAACGTGTTCATTTAAAATCATCTACTTCAGGTATGTCAACAGATGCTAATATTACCCTGCAATCATGCTTGTGAGATCAGTTCACGCTGGGGAAAATTCCATTAGCAAAGTTGCTGTTACTGCACCACCCAACACCTCTTTCATCTACCCACTCACCCGTGCACACAGCAAACAACTGGGCTTTTCACAGGCTGCCCTGGAGCAACCCATGTCAATTATATCACAAAAACCCAGGGTGAAAATGCCACGAACCACATGGCTAACAGCTGGAACCACTTACATAAGATTGCTTCAACCAAACTACAAAGGAGATAGAGCAACTTAGAATGGAAAGGGTGCTTCTCATTTTTAAAAAAAGGCACTTCCTGTCTTGTCCATCTTTATTGTTAACATACACACAGTGAGAATCACTGAGGAAAGGCTGCGTGTCAGTATGCAGAAATGGGTGTCAGATTCTTGTTTTGTTTTGTTTAAGCATTTTATTTTTATTAATTTATTTACTTATGAGAGAGAGAGAATGGGCACACCGGGGCCTCTAGCCACTGCAAATGAACTCCAGACGCATGTGCCACCATATGCAACCAGATTACATGGGTTCTGGTGCATAGAACCTAGGTCCTTAGGCTTTGCAAGTAAGCACCTTAACTGCTAACCCATCTCTTCAGCCCTTGTTTTTTTTTTTTTTTTTTTTTTTTTTTGGTTTTCGAGGTAGGGTCTCACTCTGGTCCAGGCTGACCTTAAGTCTCAGGGTGGCTAACCCATCTCCTTCAGCCCTTGTTTTGTCCTTGTTTTGTTTTTAAGTGAATAGGCTTATTGAAATATGATTTGGCTTCCATGAGTATAGACAATAAACATATAATTCCCTCCTGCCACCTCCATTTCCCCCTCCCCAATCCACCCTCCCTTGACTCCCTTCATATTCCCAATTAGTCTCTCTTCTAATTGTTTTTTTTCGAGGTAGAGTCTCACTTTGTAGTCCAGGCTGACCTGGAATTCACCATGTAGTCTTAGGGTGGCCTCGAACTCACAGCGATCCTCCTACCTCTGCCTCCCGAGTGCTGGGATTAAAGGTGTGCGCCACCATGCCCAGCTCTCTCTTCTATTTTGATGTCATCATTTTTTTCCTATTATGAAAGTCTTGTGTAGGTAGTGTTAAGTACTAAGAGGTCATGAATATCAAGGCTATTTTGTGTCTGGAAGATTGCATTGTAAGCAGTCCTACCATTCCTTTAGCTCTTATATTCAGATTTATTTTATTATTATTATTATTATTATTATTTATTTGACAGAGAGAGAAAAAAATGGGCATACCAGGGCTTCCAGCCACTGCAAACGAACTCCAGATGTGTGCACCCCCTTGTGCATCTGGCTAACATGGGTCTTGGGGAATTGAACCTTGTTCCTTTGGCTTTGCAGGCAAACACCTTAACTGCTAAGCCTTCCCTCCAGCCCATTTGGATTCTTTGTATTCAAATGCACCTTGGAGAAGTGAGACAACAGTCATCTTTTTTTTAAATTTTATTTATTTTTACTTATTTATTTATTAGAGACAGAGAGAGAGAGAATGCATGCCAGGGCCTCTAGCCACTGCAAACAAACTCCAGATGCATGTGCCACCTTGTGCATCTGGTTTTGCGTGGGACCTGGAGAATCAAACCAGGATCCTTAGGCTTTGTAGGTAAGTGCCTTAACCACTAAGCCATCTCTTCAGCCTTTTTTTTTTTTTAACTTAAATTAGTCTAGCAGCAGTGCCCAAGGCCACTAGCAATCCTAGGGGAAAAGGCTTCTCCAAAATGCTGTGGTTAGAGAATACTTGAGGCAGGCACAAATAAGAAACAGAGTGGTTTTATAAAAATCCAAATAGCTACATAGAGAATACAATAAAACTTGCAGGAAGCAAACTCCCTGGGTGGGTGGCAGTGGGAACCTAAACTAAAATAATTGAGAATAAATAATGGAAAAAGAAGAAACATCTAGGGCTGTGTACATTTTAAATTTTTTCTTAAAAATGGGCATTTCATACAATCATTCCTGTATTCACATATTTGAAACAGACAAGGAAATGACAAGCCTAAATTTACTATGTTCACAGCCACCGAGAGATAGGAATAGGACCTGAGCCCATATCTGCTGGGGGCGGGGGGGCATACCCTGTCATTTTTCTGTTTATAAAACTACCTTATTTAGGGACATTGGGCCCAAAGGTCACAGAGGTCACAAGGGATGGCTTCATAGCTGTAACTGGGCAGCTAGAAAAAGTTAGAAAACTATGCAGAGAAAAATGTGGAAAAACAAGCACAGGAAATAACCAAGTCTATTCACAATGAAGGTGGAAATTTGTTCATTTTAGTCTGAAGTCCTGAGGTAGCGCTGGAGCCCTGTTCATGTGCCCAAGACAGGCACTTAGGAAGCACTGACTCCTCACCTCAATGGGCCCACAGCTGTTTGAAAGCCTTGCATCTTTGTCTTCTATTTGGGTCCGTCTCCTTGACTAGGTCAGACTCCTGCTTGACTCTGTACACCTAGCACACTCGTCCCCCTTCAAGACTGAGGACCAAAGGATATGCCATCATCCTAAACCTGTAGTCCCCTTCCATTCCCAGAACAGCAGTACATCACCACAGACTCCCACGATGAGGGTCAGTTATCCATCACAGTGAACCACCTTGCTCCTCAAGCAGTAAGGATATCTTCAGACCAGAGACAATGATCAACCAGAACACAGCCAGACCAGAGCTGCTTAATTATACACACCTCTTGCCCCAATTCTTTCTCTATTTAAACCTGAAGCTCATGTCAGTACCCTGAAGACAGACTTAGAGTCACTGGCCCCCTGTATCTGTTCCTCTTCTCAATGTGTACACATTGAAGAAATCTCTCTGCTTTTGATTACCACTGGTCTCTTAATTGTCCCACCAAGACAGGTGACAAGCCTAGCTAACTGGGGCTTTTTCCCTAAAAACTCCAGATAAGAGCTGGGGAGATGACTTAGTTGGTAAAGTGCTTGCTACACAAGCATAAAGACCTGAGTTCAAGTCCCCAGAGCCCACGTAAAGAGTAAAATTCAGGTGTGGTAATGTGCACCTGTAATCCCAGTGCTGGGGAGGTGAAGCAAGAGGATTCCTGGGGCTTCCTGAGCTCCAGTTTTAGTAAGAGATCCTATGTTTAAAAAAAAAATTAGGTGGAGAGTTGATTGAGAATGACACCTGATGTTGACCTCTAGCCTCCATATGCACATGCACACACATGCATGTGCAACCATACTAAATGTGTGTCCACATACATGAACATGTGAACACACATGCCCACCACAGACACATACAAAAAAAAAAAAAAAAAACCAACTCCAGTAAATGGTACCTCAGTTTCTGCAGCCACTCTAGGGAGTCATGAAACCTTGTGAACTAGGTACAAAAGCATTTTCAATCTTAGTCTGAGAAAAACTGAACTTCAGCTCCTATCACTAGCCTGAGACCAGATGCTAAAAGCGCAAAACAAAACTCCCAATCCAGACTGCAGGTGCTTTTCATTAACCCCAGGGAGCTAAAGAAATGGCACTGGCTTGAATTAAAAATAGAAACAAAGGGACTCCCAAATAAAGACGGGGCGCCCAGGGCTATGGAATGAGACAACCATTTTTTACGTTAACCTAGCTGATGTTTTATGAGAACTTTTGGATAAGTTACTCATCTCTTTTGCAAAAATTCTACCTAAATGAGCCTCCAACATTTAAATGGTTGTTAGCCAGGCATCATGGTCCCTGCCTTTCATTTCAGCACTAGAGAAGCTGAAGCAGAACTGCCACAAGTCTTAGGCCAAGTTCCAGCCAACCTGGGCTACAGAAACCAAGATCAATGTCTTTACATTTTAACTATGAGTGTGACTGTGTATTGAAGAAGTGATGCCCATAACTTTGAGAAGACCAGGGAAGGAAGCAAGGGCCCTGTCCAACCTGCAATCGAGCTGCACTTCTCCTTAGCACAAGGCACAGACACCAGGACTCCACCTGAGGCTACAGGAGCCTGGCATTACATGAGGGCCTTAATTCCAGCATCAACAATGGCAGGACAAGAGTTCAATATTAAAAGCTTGATTTGTCTGTCTTTCCAGAAGGATTACCATCCCCCCTCACAAAAAGCCATAGCTAATGAGCAAAGGTATCTGTTTACACAATATGCTAGGTAACGTGTAGAAACAATGAAAAAACGAAATTGTAGGACTCTTAATTTAGAAACCCATTCAGGCAGAGACCATCAATTGTTACTAAAGTTATTAGATGAAAGGTTGAGGCCAAGGAATAGCTAAAAAAGCCAAAGTATCGTCCATCACTTTCTTGTTGCTCCCAGGGTATTTTTTAAAATGTAATATGACAAGCTGGATGTGGTGGCGCACACCTTTAATCCCAGCACTTGGGAGGCAGAGATAAGAGGATCGCCCTAAACTCAAGTCCACTCTAAGAATACAGAGTGAATTCCAGGTCAGTCTGGGGCTAGAGTGAGACCCTACCTTAAAAAACCAAAAAAAAAAAAAAAAAAAAAAAAAAAAAGTCATATGACAGACTATCTGGTTGTTGTCTCCTTTCAACAAGTTATCAATCTTAGCATGGCTGACATTGTTAAGACACCAGTCGTCTCTGATGTTATACAGCATGAAATACACAGCTTCATTTAAGAAGCACATTAGTTTAAAAAATACCTAACCAGGCCAGGCATGGTGGTGCACACTGTTCACTCAGCACTTGGGAGGTGAAGGCAAGAGGATCAGGATTTCAATGCCATCCTGGCCCTCAACCTTATCTTTAAAAAAAAGAAAAAGAAAAAAGAAAAAAGCCAGGCATGGAGGCGCACGCCTTTAATCCCAGCACTTGGGAGGCAGAGGTAGAAAGATCACCGTGAGTTTGAGGCCACCCTGAGATTACATAGTGAATTCCAGGTCAGCCTGGACTAGAATGAGACCCTACCAAAAAAAAAAAAAAAAAAAAAAAACATACAAATAGGGCTGGAGGGAGGCGTTTGCCTGCAAAGCCAAAGGACCCAGGTTCGATTCTCCAGAAGTCATGTAAGCCAGATGCACAAGGCGGTGCATGAGTCTGGAGTTCATTTGCAGTGGCTAGAGGCCTTGGTACACCCATTCTCTCTCTCTCTGCCTCTTTCTCTCTCTCATAAATAAATTAATTAATTAAATTTAAAAACATACAAATAAAGAAATAAAAATCACAGATGCTGGTGAAGATGTGGAGGACTGGAATACTCCTCATTCTGAGGATAACCACAAGATGGTATAATCACTTTGGAAAACATTTCCTCAAAATGTAAAGCATAGGCCTGGGCAGATGGCTCAGTCAATAAAGTGCTTGTTGCACAAGTATGAGCACCTGAGTTTGGATCCCCAGCACCCATGTTGAAAAAACAAAAAGGGTCAGGCATCGCAGGGTGCACCTGTAATCCCAGCTCTGGAAAGGTGGAGACAAGAGGGTCTCTGGGGCTTTCTGGCTGGCTTGTCTAGCGGAATTGGTGAGCTCCAGGTTCAATGAGAAACACTGTCTCAAAAAATAAGGTGGAGGGGCTAGATAAATGGCTTAGCAGTTAAGGTGTTTTCCTGCAAAGCCTAAGGATCCTGGTTCGATTCTCCAGGACCCACATAATCCAGATGCACAAAGGGCACATGTATCTGGAGTTCATTTGCAATGGCTAGAGGACGTGGAGTGCCCATTCTCTCTGTCTGCCTCTCTCTCTCTCTCTCTCTCTCTTTGCTTGCAAATAAATGAATAAAAATTAACAAATAAAATAAATATATTTTTTTTAAAAATAAGGTGGAGAGTGTGGTGCTTTATATGAGATGTTCCCCCATAGGCTCATGTGTTTTGAACACCTGGACCCCAGGTGGTAGCAATTTGGGAGGTGGGGACTTGCTGGAGGAGGTGTGTGGCTGCTGGTGCTAACAGTGTTATAGCTGAGTTAGAAGCTCAGCTAGCTCACTCTTGCTGCTTTCTGCCAGCTGCTGGGGAAATATGTGATGTGCAGCCTCTGTTCTACCATCCTTTTTCTGCCATGCTGAAACTTCTCCTTGAGACTGTAAAGCCAAAATAAACCCTTTTGTTGTAGTTACCTTCATGTTTCTGGGACAAAACATCCAACCAAAAGCAGCTTGTGGGAGTAAAAGGTTTATTTTGGCTTACAGACTTGAGAGGAAGCTTCATGATGTCAGGGAAAGATGGCAGAGCAGAGGCTGGACATCATCTCCTTGCCAACATCCAGTAGACAACAGCAGCAGGAGAGGGAGCCGACTATCACTGGTAAGCTGGAGGCTAATAAAACTCAAGGTCCACCCCAACAACACACCTCCTCCAGCAAGGCTCCATCTCCCAAACTGCCACCAGTTTGAGGAGTAATTATTAACATATAAGTGTATGGGGTACACATGATTCCAATCAC
Source organism: Orientallactaga sibirica (assembly GCA_036365145.1). NCBI lineage: Eukaryota > Metazoa > Chordata > Mammalia > Rodentia > Dipodidae > Orientallactaga > Orientallactaga sibirica. The sequence goes on from JAEOAD010000036.1 coordinate 13,120,711, forward strand.
CACACTTTTTCTCCTATCAACTGCTTTTGGTCAGATGTATTGTCCCAGCAACACAAAGATAGCTACAACTGAGAGCGACTGAAAAAAGACATCCAACATTGACCTCTGGCCTCCACACACCTGCACACATGCATGCACACACATAAATAAAAATAAATGTTAAACATAGAGTTGTTGAAGTTTCAACAAGTCTACTCCTAGGCAGAAACCCCAAACTGAAAGCAGTATCCACACAAAAATCTGTACACAATGTCCACGGCAGCATCCAAAACAGCCAAATCCTAGAAACTACATGTCCACTAAGTTATGAATGGAGAAAATGTTTGTGATCCACACAATGGATGATTATCCAGCCAGAAAAGACTGACGTTCAGACACGTAGTACAATATGAACTCTGAAAACACTGTACTACATGAAAGAAGCCAGCCACAAAAGACCACACATTCCATTTATATGAAATGTCCAAAACATGGAAATCCACAGAGACAAATTAGACTAGTGTCTGCCAGGGGCTGGGTAAGGGAGAACTGGAAAGTGATTTGCTTTGGGGCTGAAAAAAAATATTCTAGAATTGGAGAGTGATAGTAGTTGCACAACTCTCTAAAAACTGAATTACACATCTTTATTTTTGTTGTTTTGTTTTTGAGAGAGGGTCTTGCCCTGTAGACCAGGCTGGTATCAAACTCTTAATCCTGCCTTAGCCTCTCAAGTGCTGGGATTACAGGTATATGCCACCATTCCTGGCTTGAATCATCTGTTTCTACAGGGTAGATTTTTGCTGGATATGGTAGGTAGTATATGCCTAAAATCCCAGTACTTAAGAGGTAGAGGCAGAAATATCAAGAGTTTAAGGCCAGCCTCAGAAATATAGTGAGGTTGAGGTCAGCCTGGACTACATGCAACCTGCCAAAAGAAAAAGAGGATGGACTTTATTGTATGTGAATTATCTCAATAAAGCTGTTATTCAAAAAAAAAAAAAATCCAAAGCCAGGTGGGGTGGCTCAAGTCTGTAATCTCAGTACTTGGGAAGCTGCCAGCCTGGGTTAGATACTTTGCCAAAAAAAGAAAAAAAGAAAAAATTATTAAGGAGCTGAGACAAGTATATTAAGTAAGGGGGATAAATAAGTATGAATATATCTGTTTGTCCAAGTGAGAATCTCTCTGCAAGGAGATTCTTATTTTATTTATTTATTTGAGAGAAAGAGAGAGAAAGAGAGAGAGTGAATATGGGTGAACCAGGGCCTGTTGCCACTGCAAACAAACTCCAGATGCATGTGCCACTTTCTGCATCTGGCTTTACTTGGGTACTAGAGAAACAAACCCAGGCAATCAGGCTTTGCAAGCAAGTGCCTTTAACTGCTGAGCCATCTCTCCAGTCAGGAGATTTTAAAAACATAAAAACATGAACAGGGATGAGAGCTAGCTCAGTGGGTAAAGTGCTTATGAGCATGAGGACCTGAATTTGTATCCCAAGAAAACCTGACAACCCAACTTCAGATCTCCAGAAGTCATAAAGGTCATATTGCACATATGTGTGTTAGCTAGCCTAGTGAATTCAGCAGCAAACAAGAGAGTCCTTGCCTCAAAACCAAGGGGAAGGCCGGGCATGGTGGCGCACGCCTTTAATCCCAGCTCTTGGGAGGCAGAGGTAGGAGGATCACGGTGAGTTCAAGGCCACCCTGAGACTACAGAGTTAATTCCAGGTCAGTTAATTCCAGGTTAATTCCAGAGTTAATTCTGGGCCAGAGTGAGACCCTACCTCGAAAAACCAAAAAAGGGGGAGGGGAAGGCTGACACTCAATATTGTCCTTTGACCTCCACCTGCATTCACACACACAGTACAAAAATAAAGTAAAATAAATAAAATAAAAATAAAAACATAGGGTTGGAGAGATGGCTTAGTGGTTAAGGCAGTTGCCTGCAAAACCAAAAGACCCAGGTTCAATTCCTCAGGACCCATATAAGTCAGATGCACAAGGTAGTACATGTGCCTGGAATTCATTTGCAGTGGTTGGAGGTCTTGGCACGCCCATTCATTCTCATTCTCCCTCTCTCTCTTCCTCTCTCTCTCTCTCAAATAAATAAATAAAGATATTTAAAAATTAAAATTAAAAAATAAACATATGAATGATGATTATCTCTGAAGATAGAGTTAGGAAGTGGGAGGCAAGGTAGGAAGAAAATTTCATTTTTAACTGTTATTTCTGCTTTTTATGTATTTATTTATTTATTTTCAGTTTTTTGAGATAGGGTTTCACTCTAGTCCAGGCTGACCTGGAATTCACTATGTAGTCTCAGGGTGGCCTCGAACTCACAGTGATCCTCCTACCTCTGCCTCCTGAGTGCTGGGATTAAAAGCATGAGCCACCACGCCCGGCTATTTCTGCTTTTTAAAAATGAAACTTTAAGTGTATTTCTCTTCCCAAGATTAATTTTGTTTTATTTTACCTTACCATTGTTTTATTTTTGTGGTACTAGGGATTGAACACTCAGGGCCTCATGCATTCTAGGCAAGGATTCTGCCTTGAGCTATCTCTCAGTCCCCCAAACTAATTCTAAAATAAAACTCTATATATTTTCTTCCTCCTCCTCCTCCTCCTCCTCCTCTTCTTCTTGGCTTTTCAAGGTAGGGTCTCACTGTAGCCCAGGCTGGCCTGGAATGCACTATGTAGTTTCAGGATGGCCTTGAACTCACAGTGATCCTCCTACCTCTGCCAGGGATTAAAGTTGTAAGCCACCATGCCTGGCTAAAACTCTACATATTTTCTAAGGGGAAAAAAGTCAAACCTGAATATTCTCAAGATAGGATTCAATGACCCATTTACAAGAAATGTAGGAACAGAATGGCAAGCTAAACTTCGGAACAAAGAAACAGTCAAATGCAGATAGAACATTCAACAGTACAAAAGGTAGTGATTTTTTTTAATCAGGTTTTGTTTATAAACAACAACTTGAATTTTATTGCATGAAAGGGCTACAAATATACATGTTAACCAAGCAGAATACAGATACTTTGCTTTACAACTTGCACCTAAAGGGCGGGGCGGGGGGGGGGTAGTTGACTTTGTTGTAGGGACTTGATATCTGGCTACAGCGTTTTCTATGAAACTTACTTGGATCCCATGCCTGAGATTTGGAAGGCAGTGATTCTTAAATAAGTCTAAGCTTTGAGAATTTTAGAGAATTTTTATACAGCCTCAGTATCATTTGTTAGTAGGGAATAATGATGATTTTTGTTAAGTGTGATCACACGGTAGTGTTTTGGTTTAATCTCTGGTTGTCTTGACAGGATTTAGAATCACCATGGAATAAACACCTCTGAGAATGTCAGTGAGGGTTAACTAAGGTGAGAGGAGCCACCCTCCATGTGGGCGGCTCCATTCCATGGGCTGGGGTCCTAGACTGGATAAAAAGGTGAAAGCCAGCTGAGCACCAGCATTCACTGGTCTCTATTTCCTCACTGTGGACCAAATGTGACCAGCTGCCTCAAAGTCCTGCTGTCATGCCTTCCCCAGCACTGGACTGCAACCTTCAGTGGTAAACCCAAATAAACACTTCCTTCCTTAAGCTGCTTCTTGTCACAGGCTTAGTCACAGCAACAAGGAAGTAACTAATTCAAGTGGTTATATGTGAGTGTGTTCTGCTTTTTTAGGGACGTGAACGAAGCCTGAGAACCAAGACCTCTCTCTCAGGGTGGATGTGGGGCTTATACCTGGAATCCTAGCAGTTGAGATGTTGAGGCAGAAATATGGTCCAGGAGTTCAAAGCCAGGTTAGGCTACAGAGTGAACCCCTGTCTCAAATAACCACTAAAAGCCTACTCTCTCCTTTCTTTGGCATGACCACTTCCATGTTGAATTTCACTTGACCCTGGTCTTTCTCTGGGCAGCTTGTCCATGCTGTAAGTGCACACAGGCAAACTATTCAGAAATAAGAATGGTGGAAGAAATAACTACGCTTGACAAAAATAATCACTGCTTTTCTTGAGATCTGCTGAAGTGAAAACCATCTTGCGATGAAGGTCTGATGTGCATCTAGCCACAACCTCCCACCTGCAAGAAGGCACCAGCAGGCTGAGATTATTCTGTCCTGTATAAACTGCAGCTTCTGGACCCTAGAACCACAGTCTACCATCTTCCTCTCCACTGCTCTTCACCTGATGAAGCTCTTTCTTTACCACTGCTTTTCCTTGCAACTGGCTGGCTCCCATTCTACAAGCAGTCTGAGCCTATGCACAGGAGCAAGGATATGTGAAATATTTCCTGGTGAAGTGTCACAAAAGCTGGGCGTGGTGACGCACGCCTTTAATCCCAGCACTCGGGAGACAGAGGTAGGAGGATTGCCATGAGTTTGAGGCCACCTGAGAGTACATAGTAAATTCCAAGTCAGCTTGGGCTAGAGCAAAATCCTACCTCAAAAGGGGGCTGGAGAGATGGTTTAGCTGTTAAGGCGCCTGCCTGCTAAGCCTAAGAACCCGGTTCCAATCTCCAGGTCCCACGTTTAGCCAGATGCAAAGTGATGCAAGGGCACAATGCCACACATGTCCACAAGGGGGCGCACACATCTGGATTTGGTTCACAGCAGCTGAAAGACTGCTGGCATGCCCATCTCTGTCTCCCTCTCCCTCTCTCTCTGTCTCTCTCTCTGTGTCTCTCTCCAAAAATAAAAAATTTAAAAAAATTTTTAAAAACTTAAAAAAAAAAAGCTATGGTTTACTGTTGTATGGCATTTTTCTTCTGCCAGAGCATGGTGCCATCTTAACAGCAGAGACAATTTTGGCTCAATAGCTTTGGCAATTTTAGGGCAGAACAACACAGCGACAGCCAGGTCTACAGCCATGCAATAGAGCTACTGACACTCCCTAGTAGACGGAGGAGAGGGTCACAAGCCGCTCACCTAGGATTCTGGCCCTCCAGCTGCAAGCAATCTTGGGAGAGGCAAGATTATATAGGAAGTAGAAGGTTAACTAGAAGGGGGACTCCATGATGCAGCTTCCATGAGGTTATCAACCAGGATCCAGTGGGACTTGGCAGTGATAGAGCTGCCTCTGAGTCACCCTTGCTCCTGTAACCCCTCACCTGTGCTCTGTAAGTAACACCAGTAAAGTCAGTGATTCGCCAAATTGCAGTGTGGTACAGACGTTTCTTTGGTTTGTCATTTGATGCCCTAGCTAGCGTGAAGAGACATGTGTTCATGTGTCTCCAAGAAAAAGCTTCACATTTACACTGAATATTTTAGCAAAAGTAAATCAATGAAACAAATATGGAAATTTCCCAGTCCCCACTGGAAATTAATATAGAAAATATTAACAGCTATTAACACTATAGAACCCTGGCATAGTGCCTATAAGTGTCCTGATGCTACTTTCTCCTCTTCATGCCTGAAAACATTTTTAACTTAAAAAAAATAAGGGCTGGAGAGATGGATCAGTGGTTAAAGGTGCTTGTTTGCAAAGCCTGACAGCCTGGTTCAATTCCCCAGTACCCATGTATAAGCCATATGCACAGCATGCATCTGAAGTTCGTTTGCAGTGGCAAGAGGTCCTGGTGTGTCCATTCCCCCACCCCACCCCTTGCAAATAGATAAATGGAATTAGAAAGAAAGAAAGAAAGAAAGAAAGAAAGAAAGAAAGAAAGAAAGAAAGAAAGAAAGAAAGAGGGAGGGAGGGAGGGAGGGAGGGAGGGAGGGAGGGAGGAAGGAAGGAAGGAAGGAAGGAAGGAAGGAAGGAAGGAAGGAAGGAAGGAAGGGAGGGAGGGAGAGAGGGAAAGGAAGGAAGAAAGAAAGAGGGAGGAAAGAAAGAAAGAAAGAAAGAAAGAAAGAAAGAAAGAAAGAAAGAAAGAAAGAAAGAAAGAAAGGAAAGGAAAGGAAAGGAAAAGAAAAGAAAAGAAAAGAAAAGAAAAGAAAAGAAAAGAAAAGAAAAGAAAAAGTACCTGAGAGGAGAGCATACTGCTAAGTCCTCCTGAGACTGGAGATTTTTCATTAGCACTGCGGTGGTGGGCACGTAGAAGGCAGAGTAACGATGGGCATCACCTGCACTGTGGCCTCAACATAGGCACCCTAAAAGTCTGCTAGAGCAAGAGCTGATGAGATATTAAGGGAGGAAGGAGGGACAGAGGAGGAAAAAAGGACGGCCCATGTGTGGCAGTGCACTCCTGTAATCCCAGCATGTGGGAGGTAGGGAGGCAGGATGAGTACAGTTCAAGATCATCCTCAGCTACATAGCAACTTTGAGGCCAGCCCCCTCCCAAAATAAAAGGATGGGAGGAAGAAGAAAAAGGGACAGAGGAAGCAGGAAAGGAAGAAAAGGAGAGTGGGGAAGGAAGGCAGGAAAGAGGGAGGGACCCTGCCTCTGGGATTTCAGGTTTGCCACCATAACTGGCTTTTTTTGGAGTACTTTAAATGAAATCTCAGAGAGCTGAAGTCTCATCCATCAATGTTTTCATGTATACTTCTTCTAGAAAGGCAGTTTAAGCAGATGTGAGACCTTGGGTTTGATCCCCAAACAATAAAAAAAAAAAAAAAAAAAAAAAAAAGCAGCAATTTGTCTGGAAGAGGTCTTTGTGCCACCAGGTTGTTTTAATCAATCAGGTTCCAACTAGGTCCTTGCCTGCATTTGGTTAACATGCTCTGAAATCTTTTAACTTTTACAGGCTCTCTGCTTCTTTGTCTCGGGTGCTATTTGTTGAAGAAAACGGCCATCTTTTAAAATTAAATCATGACACTCACCTACTTAGAAATATGTGACTCTCCATTGCTTCACAGACTCAAGTTTAAAAAAGAAAAATCCTTGTAGAGCCAGGCGTGGTGGTGCACACCTCTAATCCTAGCACTTGGGAGGCAGAGGTAGGATCGCCATGAGTTCAAGGCCACCCTGAGACTACATAATGAATTCCAGGTCAGCCTGGGCTAAAGCAAGACCCTCCCTTGAAAAATAAAAATAAACTTTTTAAGTCCTTGTAGTCCTTCATTCATTCCACAGCATTATGTGTACCACCCCCACCCCAGCAGCATTGGGAGATGAGATGAGCAAGCAAGGAAAGCCCCATCCTCACTGGGCTCAGAGTAACTGGGGAGACAGGTAACAGGCAAATAAAAGCACCAATTAGCTTCAGGTACTAAGGCAAAAAGAAGACTGGCAGGCATGGTGGCACACGGCTTTAGCCCAGCACTCAGAAGGCTGAGGTAGGAGCATCACACTGAGTTTGAGGCCAGTGTGGGCCAGAGTAAGACGGACCTTAAAAAAAAATACATCATGTCCTCCAAAGTTAAATACTTCCTCCTGGAAGGAAGAGAGAAGCTCATAAACCCCAGGAAATTCACCAAAGTACCAGGCTCAGGAAGCTCAGGAAAGGTACAAGATTCACAAGGCCCTTTCCCCAAGGTTATATAAACAGTAAAAAGTTGCTGGCCTCTTCCTGGAGCTGGGGTGGGCTTTTCTGTGATGCAGCTGCCTTTGTGTCACCAGGGCTCCTATAAATAACTCCAGGAAACTCACTGGTTCACCAAGCTAGACTTGGGTGGAATTGTTTCTTTGGTCTGCTGTCAGTGCCTTATCTGGAGTAAAGAGACATTTGCTCATGTCTCCCCAGAAAAGAGCAGATGGACAGGGAACCCACTTGGAGAGCTTACACAGAACTGGGAGTTGGTGGTAGGTTGGAATAGGCTGGGAGATGGCATGTGTGCTCCTGAAGAGGGACGAGAAGTGCCAAGACCTACTGAACTGGTCTAGAAAGAGGAGGCAGTCAGGAGGGCTGGAGCCTGACAAGAGAGGACAGAGTGAGGCATGAGCTCAGGGATCAGAGACTGGGCCATGGGAGACTGCAGGTACAAGGAAAAGGATATGGATTTCATGAAGCTCAAAGGAAAAGCCCCAAGGGCTGTTGGCTAGGATTTGGGAGGTCTGAGTTCCAAGGCATGAGGGCGGTACCACAACTCAGCCCTGCAAGGTCTTCTGTCCTTGCAAAGGACATGCCAAGCTCACAGTCCTTGCACTTGACAGGGTTTCCCATACATCGGAACAGTGATCCTGCCTCCTGTCCTTCCCACGGAGCTAACTCCATCACCTTCTAGCTAGAGCTATGGTGGACAGCATTTCCAGATCTCTCCGTTAGCCTGGGGTCTGCTCCAGTATTTCCCCATCCTGAACTTCTGCCTCAGAGCATTCATCACACTGCAGCTGGTCAGTTCTCAGTGTGACTGGGTGAAGGTCCAACTTCCTCATTGCACCACACATTCTGTGAGCACAGAAACACTCGACTGCATTTGCAGTCTGTTTCCCAATCCTTGCACTGTGCCTTGTTCATTAGGGAATAAATTAATTATCTGTGGAATGAGTAGATAATGGATCTTAACATTGGGCTGTATTACACACACACACACATTAGGGGCTGCTGATATAGTTTCGTTGGGAGAGTGCTTCCCTAGCATATACAAAGCATTGGGTTTCATCTCCACCACTGCATAAACAAGGTATGATGGCACATACCTATAATCCCAGCACTTTGAAGGTAGAGGCAAGAGGACCAGGAGTATCCTCTTACATAACGAGTTTGAGGCCAGCCTGGGATACATGAGACCCTGTCTCAAAATAATAATGGCAATAGGAGCCAGGCATGGAGGCGCACACCTTTAATCCCAGCACTCAGGAGGCAGAGGTAGGAGGATCACCATGAATTTGAGGCCACCCTGAGACTAGTATAGTGAAGGCCAGGTCAGCCTGGGCTAGAATAAGACCTAACCTCAAAAAACCAAAAAAAAAAAAAAAAAAGTAATAATGGCAATATTCAATTCCTTTTTAAAAAATTAACATTAGGTTACTAAAACAAAACAAACTGTTTTGTAATCATTTTTTGAAACAGGGTCTTACTTTGTAGCCCAGGCTGGCCTGAAACTTATGGCAGTGATCTTCCCAGCTCCTTGAGTATTGGGATATTAGGCATTCACCACCATGCCTGACTCAATCAAAACAATATTAAAAATCCAAGATAAAGTGGGTTTGGGGGACAATCTTTGTCAAATCTCTTCATTTCATAAACAAAAATGCCAGGATAGTAAGAGGTTAAATAATGAAATATTTTGACCTCATTATAAGTTGATCATTATAATTAATCAATTACATTTGAGTCCCTGCTGGAAATTAACACTTTGTTTTAGATTCTGTGATTTCAACCACAGTCACTGCTGGCCCTCTGAGCAACTTGGGGCAAATGAGGAGCAGGTGCTCCTTCTCCTTGGGTCCCACAGCCCCAGACTGAGGCTCAGGGCTGGGCGGGCAGGGTGTGGCTTCATTTCAGTCCCTCTGTCCCCTAGGCCACAGCCTTGTGAGCAGTCTGCACAGCCACAGGAAGTGGCCATTTTCCACTAGCAAATACATAAATGTCCTATGTAGCAGTAAGTGCATTATTGCTACATGTGAACAAGTGGAGAGTTGTATGCAGGCAGGTATGCAAGTACATGCACGTGTGTATAGATGATCATAGCAATAGAGGTATAGGCTTTTTGCTACCAAAAATATCCTTCTATTTTCACATGGCATGGAGGATTTCATCAACAAAACAAGCTGAATTATTAATTGATAACTAATTCATTTCTCTATTTTTATGACTTAAACACAGTTTAATAATAGGCAATAAAAAATCATGTTCTAAATAGATGTTGGTATGCATATGTATGGCAGGGGGGTGTGTGTGTGCGCGGGTGTTTACATGCCACAGCCTGCGTGTGGAGGTCAAATAACAATTTTGGTAGTGGGTCCTTACCTTCCATCTTCGTTGTGAGGCAGGCTCTGTCTCTTCATTTCACCTTTGTGAACACCAGGCTAGCTAGCCCACGAACTTCAGGACAATTCCACCTCCCTTCTGGTTTATAGCTAGTATTACAGCATCTGGCTTTTATGTGGGTTCTGGGGATCCAAACCCAGGTATTCATGCTTGCACAGCAAGCACTTTACCCACTGAGCCTTCTCTCCAGCGACCAGAACTTCTTTTATTGATCTCCAAACTCAATAAAAGTTCCCATTCAATATGAGATAACCCACACGAGGAAAATGAGATGACAACATTCCATTCAAAGTCAGGAAATGTTTTTACTACTCTGCACAACTTTATGACAATTGCGAAGAACTCTTGCCCAGAGAGTTCAAGGTTTATTAGCCAAGGCAGCAGAGCTCATGTGAAATGTCCAGTGGTTTAGTGAGCTGGAAGATCAGAGCCTGGAAGGGGTCTAAAGAACAGCTGGCCTTTTGGTGAGACTGTACTGATTTATCATACAAAAATGAGAAGTCATTCCATGGGGGAATCAGACGTCATGAGCTTGCTGAGGCCCACCAGGGGTCACCTGTAACCATAAGCACCTGCCCTCCCAGGAGACATTTCCCAGCAGTACCCTCCCCCTTGTCTCTGAACATAAGTCACCCTGAGGCTGTGGCACTCCATGTCTGGATTCAGTCATATCAGTAGTTCTCCAACATTTTGCCATCACAAACACTTTATACACTCAACATAACAGCTTTGAAGATCCCAAAATAATGTGATCACTATTAATCATATGAGAAATTAAAACCAAGACACATTTAAATGCTTAATAAACTTGTTACATGTAAACATCAATAACATTATTTTTTTGTTGTTGTTTTTTCAAGGTAGGGTTGGTTTCATTCCAGCTCAGGCTGATCTGGATTTCACTATGTAGTCTCAGGGTGGCCTTGAACTCACAGTGATCCTCCTACCTCTGCCTCCTGAGTGCTGGGATTAAAGGTGTGCACCACTACGCCTGGCTTTAATAACATTATTTTAGTGAAAATAATTGTATTTTCCAAAACACACACACACACACACATATATATACATATATCTCAAGAGAAATGTTTACAAATCAAATCAATCTGATTTCTGGCTTAATGAAAGACAGCTGCTGTTGTTGTTACATTTGATGTATGGAGGCAGAAATATGCAGGTATCATGTAGCCTCTGGTGAACTCCACTATGGGTGGCAGCATGAGAGTATAAAAACTAAGTAACACCCTAGTATTATTAAGAAAAGTCCTTTGTGTGTGTATATACGTGTCTGGCACGCATGTGTATGTGTATGCATGTTCATATGTATGTGGGAGTATTGTATAGAAACCAGAGGCTGATGTCAGGGGTCTTCCTCGGTCTCTATCTTATTCTTTGAAACAGGTTCTCTCACTGAACCTGGAGAACACTGATTCAGCTAGACTAGAGCTAGCCCATGAACTCCAGGGATGTCCTATCTCCACTTCCCCAGTGCTGAGACAGGCATGCTGCACCATGCCTGGCATTTTCCATGGATGCTGGGCATCCAAACTCAGCTCCTCATGCTTCCTCAGCAAGCACTTTACCCATGGAACCATTTCCCCAGCCCCAATAAAAGAGTTTTGAGGGCTAAAGAGATGACTCAGCAGTTAAGGCACTTGCCTATGAAGTCTAAGAGCTCAAGTTCCACTCTCCAGATCCCACATAAGCCAGGTGCACAAAGGTGAGGCAAGTGCAAGGTCACACATGTCCACTAGGTGGCACAAGCATCTGGAGTTCCATTGCAGTGGCTGAGGCCCTGGTGTGCCCATTCTCTCTCTCCTTCTCTCTATTTCCCTCTCTGTCTCTAAAATAAAAACAAAAAGAGTTTTGACCTCGTGAATTCCTTGCAAAAGTTTCTGGGGCACCTGGTGTGGGGCAGGGGTAGGGAAGGTCCCTGGAACCATCCTAGGAAAATTGTCCCCTTAGAGGGACATTAATGGTGTTAAGTATTATTTTCCAAGAACCCAGTTTGGTTTTTATCTGCTTGTTTTGTTTTGCTTTTAAGTCAGGGTCTCATGTAACCCAGGCTAGTCTCACCAACTTCTGCTTCCATCTCAGCAGCCTCTACCACCATGCCCATGCAGCTCCGGACTTCCACTTTCCTCCTTACCCTATCTGCTGGGCACAAGGCAACTTCCTGTGGTCCCTTTGCTGGCCTCTATCTATAAAGTTCAACCCACCCTGTTGCCGTAAGTCATACTCTCATCACCCCAGCACTGTCTCGTGTTTTTATTTTGTTTTGCTTTGTTTTATTTACTGCTGCGTTGAGGCAGGATGTCATGTAGCTCAGGCTGGCCTCAAACTTGCTATGTAGCTGCGGCTGCTGTTGACTTCCTGATACTCCTACTTAGGATTACATGCCCGCAGTACCATGCTCGTTGCCTGCCTTCTTCATGTCCCACCTCGGACTTGGCAAATATCTATTGATGCATCTCAGATTGCTTCTTAAATCCAACTCCCTCGACCCACCTTTGGTTCCACTGCTACATCTTGTTATTTAATGTTGTTTTTAAAGAAATAGGGCGATGAGAGCTGTCTGTGGACACCCAAGAGTATTCTCAGACCTCCGCATGCACCTCTCCACTCACACAAGAACATACACAGGAAGTATGACAGGCTGGAAATGCAGTGTGGTGGATAGAGTGTTGCCTTTTTTGCGTGAGGCCCTAGGTTTGATCCCCAGAACTGGCAAAAGGGGGAGAAGCATGAATACAACGTAAGATTTGTAGGTGTGTGTGTTTCAACATACTGGGTATTTTTTTTTGGGGGGGGAGGTAGCGTGGTGGATTTGATTTTGGGCATTTAGATGAATTACGCTGAAAAGGAGAATCTATATGTGCTTCTTCAAACTGTTCTCAGGGCCAGACCAGTCAGCCAGCAAGGGTGAGAGCTCTTTGAGAATGTGACTAAAGGACTCAATCTCCACGTGGGTATTGTCCAAAGCTATCTTACCAGGCCAGACCCAGAGCACAGCCACTCCCCCACTGGACGGGCTCTGGCCGCTGTTTGTGTAGTTCCCACCCACCCCGCCCCTCACCCCGCTTCCCCGCTCCACTTCTGGAATGTACTCGAGCTTTATATGAAATCCACATGGTGCGCGGAAGGAAAGCGGCCGCACGAAGAAAAGGCTTGACCAAGTTGACAGCGCGCCCAGGCGTGACTGGCACTGGAGAGGCTTCGGCGAGCTCAAAGTCATGTGGCCTCGCTCCTGCTTGGGGGCCTTCAGGGTGACAACGCTAGGCCACAGGAAATTGGATCACCGGGACAAGCTGCGTTCCTGACCTCTGGACTCTGAAACGAGCCCAACTAGACAGCGGAATCACGGCCAAGTCACATCCAAAACTCACACAGACGCGGGGGCCGAGGCTGAGCTCCCGGGCAGGCTGGCACGGGGTAGCGGTCCTTTCCCGTCACGCATTCGCAGTGTCCCCCAGCCCCGCGCAGGCTGCGACCCTAGTGTGGCCACTGCCCCGCCGAGGCCAGGGCCTGTTCCCCGAAAGAAAGCACCGGACAAAAGCAAGACGCACACGGAGCTCCCCGCGGCGATGCAGCCCGCAGCAGCAGGAAGGAAACTCCGCCCGGAGTCTCCCGCTTGAGGTCGGGGTCCCCGGGTCCCAGTAGGGCAGCGGCGCGCAGAGCTGGGCGTACCAACCGGGTCGATGCCTCCAGGGACCGGCGTGGTCCTCGGGTGACAGCGACAGGCGGCGGGGTCCCCTCGGCTCTGCGCGCCGTCCCGCTCTCGTCCCCGCCGGCGACGCCCAAATCCGCCCGGCAGTGCTGGCGCCCCTGCGCCGCGTCTTCCCGCCCGCGCCCCGCACCTTCCCGCCCGGCCCGACTCACGTAGACAGAGGTGATGTCCGACTGGTCGTAGAAGCGCAGAGCCCCGATCAGCTCCAAGGCTGGGGACACCACGTCGTCCCCGGCCTCCAGCTCCAGGTCCCCCTGTCCCGGGCCAAAGGGAAAGAGGTCCCGGCGGCTCAGGCAGCCCCCGGGCCCGGCCAGCAGCAGCAGCGGCAGCAGCGCCCGCAGCCCCCGCGTCCACTGAGCTCCGCTGCGGTCCCTCGAGCCCGGCATGTTCCCCGGCTGCGCTCCCGCAAAGCCAGCGGCTCTGCGGCTCGAGCCCAGGAGGCGGAGATGTAACCCGACGCCCCTCGGCAGCCCCACCCCGGGAAATAGGGCCGGGAAACCGAGGGGCGATGGGCAGGGCCCTCCCCGTCCACCAATGACCGCGAGGAGGAGGGCGAGGGGCTACCCTGAACCCCCCACCCCGCGTCACTGTGGGCGTTGATGGCCGTGATGACCGAATCCACCCGACGGTGGGCTCCCACCCAAGACCGGTTCTCGAGGAGGAAGCAGTGCTTCAGACTCCACGCGAAAGGCCTGCTGGAGGGCTGCTTCTTGAACCGCAGGCGACGAGGGAACCAGGGACCTTGGGTCCCCTAGCAGACCGAGCACACACCCGTGCTGGTGGGCAAGTCTCTGGTGGGGAGACGGCTAGGAATGAGCAAAAGGTCTACATCATATAGATGTCCTTTACTCACCCTGCGATCCATTTCATTCAGCATTTATATTTTGAGCTGCACAATTCCTTAAAGGGGAAGTTGGGGGAAAAAATTATCTCAACCCTCCCAAAATCCGGAGGATGAAACATGATTCATTATCAGATTGGCTGGGGATCCAGATTGTCAAAGTCACGGGCGAAGGAAAGCTTCGTGTGGCACGCTGGGCATCAAACCAGGTCTGGAAGACGTGTACTTTAATCAGGGTCTGCGGAGGGGCGATCCCGAGAGGTGAAGGGCTGGAGCCCTGTGGATTACAGGGACCAACCTCCACCGGGGAATTTGGGAGGGACCATTCCAAGTAAAGCCTTGAATAACAAAGCTAAGAAATTGAGCTCCCCTAAGACATAGAGATGGACTACGTTCTTACGAAAGGTAGTTAAGCGATTTAAGTGATTCCACATCAGCTATTAACAAATCATCTGGCCCTGCGTTGGAAGTAGATTGAGGTAGAGGACATGGGAGTCCCTTGATGGAGGGTAGGGTGGTGAAGGAGTGAGAAAGGAAGATAAGGAGATCAAGGAACAAGACCTGTGACAAATTTGGCAGTTGAGGCTGAAGCTTTCACCAGCTGAGAATTAAGAATTCCAGCACAGCTGGGTGCTGGGGCATACTCCTTTACTCCCAGCACTTGGGAGGCTGGCCAGATAGGAGGATCGCTGTGAGTTTGAGGCCAGCCTGAGAGAACAGGGTGGCTTGGGGGGAAGATTTCTAGCACAACAGCATTTGCTTAAGGCCTTTTTTCTCTTCTCAGCTGTAAACCTGAAATTTTCTAGGAATGTCACCAGAACCTTCTCTTACCATAAAAGGACAAGTCCTAATCCCCTGAGGGGACCCTAGTGGCTCTTGGCTTTCTTTTATCAGATTGTAATCCCATCTAAATCACTTCCAGAGCCATCCTATAAAACCATTTTTATGGAATAAGGAAAAGAAATAATTTTTGTTGTTGTTGTTGTTTTGAGGTAAGGTTTCACTCTAGCCCAGGCTGACCTGGAATTCACTGTGTAGTCTCAGGGTGGCCTTGAATTCCTGGCGATCCTCCTATCTCTGCCTTCCAAGTGCTGGGATTAAAGGCGTGCGCCACCACGCCCGGCTGAAAAGAAATAATTTTTAGCAACCCTTTAAACCATAAGATGTGTCACCTTTAGTATGCATGGCTCGTGCTAAGATGCTTTGAGAAGCCTGCACCCTCACTCTCCAGTGTCTTACTTCTCCAGAATTTCTTTGAACTTTGGGTTTAAAATCCACATTAAAATCTCTTTCAGCAGGACATGGTGGCACACGCCTTTAATCCCAGCACTGAAGTAGAAGAATCACCATGAATTCAAGGCCAACCTGGGAGAGAGTAAGACCCTGCTTCTAGCTCCTCCTGAAATTTTTTTTTGTGCAAAGCCGAGGATCCAGCTTTACCTGAGTTGTGCTGCAGGCAACATCCTGGAGCTGTGCCTCCAATCCTGTCACTACTGACAGAACCAGCAAAAATGCATAAAGGAAAAGCAAATGGAGCACAGCTCCTAAGAACTGTCTTAAGGGGCTGTTTTAAGTTTTATTTATTTGCAAGTAGAAAGAAATAGAGAAAGAATGAGAACGAAAATGGGTGTGCCAAGACCTCCCGCCTCTGCAAACCAGCTCCAGATACATGAACCACTTTGAGCATCTGGCTTTATGTAAGCACTGGGAATCGAATCCTAGGCCATCAGCCTCTGCAAGCATGTGCCTTTACCACTGAGCCATCTACCCAGCCCCATCATCAGGTTTTTGGTGTACTTATGAGACCTTCCATTTACTCTCAGTAGCCCTCATAAGCAGTATGCGTGGAGATTTCTAGGCACCCAGTATTCTACAGAGGTTAACTGTTCTTGTGTTCTCAACAAGAGTCCTAGGAGTCAGAGACCACCCCTGCTTGCAGAGGAAGGGCATAGAGACGCAGAGAGGTTAAATCATTCTGTCACAGCCACGTAGCTGGAGCCTGCAGTTAATACAAAGTGGTTCACCCACAGGGACCACACTTTTTGCTCTTGATTAATTTTGTTTGCTGCACTGGGGATTAAACCCCTGAGCTTCATGCATGTGAACACTACCACCAAGCTATATCCACAGCCCTTGTTTTATTTTGTGTGGGGCACATGGATGTGTGCAGGTGTACATGCACGTGTGTGGAAGTGCATGTGGAAGTTAGATGTCATCAATGTTGTATGTTCCCCTCTATGATTCTCCACCTTATTTATAGATAGAGTCTCTCTCTGAATCCACAATTCACCAAGTGGACTAGTGTAGCTAGCCAGCTTGCCCTTGGGATCTGCCTGTCTCTGCCTCTTGAGCATTGGAGTTTCAGGCACACTATATCTGGCCTGTACATGGATCTTAAGGATCCAAACTCAGGTTCTCACACTTCTGTGGCAAGCATCTTGCAGACTGAGCCATCTCTCTAGCCCTGCCTCACAAACACACTTTTTTTTTTTTTTTTTTTTTTTTTTTTTTTTTTTGGTTTTTCGAGGTAGGGTCTCACTCTGGCCTAGGCTGACCTGGAATTAACTATGTAGTCTCAGGGTGGCCTTGAACTCACGGCGATCCTCCTACCTCTGCCTCCCGAGTGCTGGGATTAAAGGCATGAGCCACCATGCCCGGCCTGCAAACACACACTTTTTTGAGACAAGGTCTCATGCTGAAATCCAGGCTGGTTTGTAACTTATTATTTAGTCTAGGCAGGCCTCAAACACACAACAATCCTCCTGCCTCAGGCTTCTGAGTATTGTGATTACAGGCATAAGTCACCCCACCTGACTGGGACCACTCTTGTATATACTCATTTATTTGTTTGTTTGCAGTGCTAGGAATCAAATGTAGGGCCTTGCACATGGAAAGCCCCTCCACCTCTGCACTGTGTCTCCAGCCCCTTGAACCTCACTTTTACCCACTATAAAATGTTATCTGGGGGCTGGAGAAATGGCTTAGTGATTAAGAGAGCTTCCTGCTCAAGCATGAAGGCCTAAGGGGGCCTGATACCACTTGAGTTTGATTCCCCATGTGGCTTTACATGCCTATAACCCCAGTTCTATGGGGAACAGAGACAGAAGAATCACTGAGGCTCTGGAAAGCCTCCATAATCAGTCAAAGGAAATGAGTGGATGAGTAATAGAGGAGGAATACCCAAAATTCTCCTCAGGCCTCTGCATGTACATGTAAGAGGTTTGCACATGTGCACATATATATGTATACACCACACACACACACACACACACACACACACACACACACACACTACACTGCACATACTACATGTACACTCACCAAAAAAGCCGTCTGGGAAGATTGCTCAGGTGTTAAATGTGCTTGCTTACAAAGCTTATGGCTTGGGTTCAATTCCTCAGCCACCCAGATGAGAATTCAGTTACAGTGGCACCCAACCCCTCACATGCATTCATGCACACATGCATATGCATGCAAGCACACAAAGGAAAAATAATTTTTTAAGGTGGTATCTATGTTGCTACATTTTCCCCCTTGCTACAAAGTGGGTGGTACTGCCTGAAGTTCTTTAATTGCACCCAGCACTACAGTTCTCTCGCCCCTTCCTCCCAATCAGATGCACTTACTTCCTGGCTCCCCTCCATGTCATCTAGATGGAGCCTGGCTGCCACACCATGCCTGTGATCTTGGGCCTCAGCATGGCCTGTTCTGACCTCTAAAAACCATCCGGAAGCCTTTGTCTTCCCAGTGTTCACCTGCACACAGTACAGAACCCCACAGCTTATGGACCCAACCCAGGGGCTTCCAAGAACCTGAATTCACCAGCCTTTTATTGCTCGCCTGCAACTGTCCTGTCTCCTTCATCCACCCCTCCCCAAGCTCAGTCACACATCAGAGCTGTCCCTGAAAGTTGTTCTCAGTGCCTGGAATGCACTTATCCCTCTCACAAAGTCTCTCCCTTTTTGGTGCTCAGATGGCTGCTGAAACTCTCATTGGCCCATGGAATTTTCCTTGGGGAATGCTGGGACAGAGCAGTTCCCAACTCTGCTGATTCAGCACAGTCCCTGGAGGCCTGTCTGGCCCAGGCCTGGCCTCCGTTGGTTGCTGCACAAGCATGGGCAGATTATAAAGCTTCTAGATCCCCATCATTTGCATTGGGATATTCATGCTTACAATCAAGGAATTGTGATGGGGATTAGAGGTGATCTGTGAAAGCTCGGACAGAGCAGGTCACAAAGCACATACTCGGTTAATACTAAGCCATCATCATATCTAAGCGTAGTCTTCGTAATTCTGATTATTTCAGCATCTTCTGAGAGTGCACCATGCGTCAGATGCTCTACTAGGAATTTAAGATACCGTGGCCATTAAGATATAATCCCTCTTGTGAGAAACGTGCAATGTACTGGGGGAGATAGACAAGATAATATCAGAGCAGATGCACAAACAGCAAGGCAAGATACTGCTTCTGCTTGGTGCTCTGTGCAGCACCACATTTGGTGCTGATACAGTTGCACAGCTGGGAGCCCCACAGTGGATTCTGGAGCCACATTTGCAGGGCAAATGAATCACCTAGTTTCATACAGCTAGTGGAAGAGAGAGGGTTCAAATCCTACTATGACCCTAACCATCCTATCTTTCTATGGCAGGCAATGCTTCTGCAACTGAAGCAGAGCCCCCAGTCTCCACCCAGGAGATGCATTTGGTCCACTGTTTATAGCTGAAGTCCATGCACTATTTATGTCGGTTGGTGTTCACTTCTATCATCAGCTCTGTCTGGCCTCTGTAAGCCCAGCCAGTATTGTAAACTTGCTGTCATTTGCTATTTATAGCTCAGCACACACCTCACATCATGCAGACCCTGCAAGATGTGATACCAGTGCTGTGTGTCTTACCAGGACCTTGTAGGCTCTGTTCTTGCTACACCATTAGAATTTCAGCTCTGGATGCATCTTGTGTGGGATCATAATCTTCACCGAATGCTTCATTTCATAAATTGTGCTCTGGATATTTTCTAAATACATGTTAAATCCAGGTGTGACAAGTGCAAGCCTGTCATCCCAGTACCCAAGACATGGAGGCTGGAGGGTCAGGAGTTCAAGGTCATTTTATGCTACATAATGAGTTGAGTCCAGCCTGGGCTACATGAGACCCTGCCTAAAATAAACAAAACTAACAATAAAAAACAAATTTGTAGGGCTGGAGGGATGGCTTAGAGGTTAAGGCATTTGCCTGCAAAGCCAAAAGACCCAGGTTTGATTCCCCAGGACCCACGTTAGCCAGTTGTACAAGGGGGTGTATGTGTCTGGAGTTCGTGTGCAGTGGCTAGAGGCCCTGGCATGCCCATTCTTTTTCTCATTCTCTGTCAAAAAAAAAAATAAATAATAAAATTCGTTAAAAAAACAAATTTGTAATTACATGGCCTTTTTTTCTAGTTATTTCAAGGATTTCTCCCAGATATAAGCTCTCTGGGCAAAGACTGGTGTCCTAGTCCAACACTGTGCATTTGAATATAAACAAACTGTTTAAGACCTCAATAGGTTGGGTGTGGTGGCAGTTGGGAGGTGGAGGCAGGAGTTCAAGGTCATCCTTCACTATATAGCACATTCCAGACTAGTCTGTATACAAAACCCTGTCTCACAAAACAAAACAAAGACCCCAATAATACTTGCTTTTTGTTTTGCTCTCTGTTTTAAGGCAAAGTTGTTCTATGTAGCCCTAGCTGACCTACTACACACAATTATAGCCCAAGATAGCCTTGCATTTGCAGTAATCCTCTTATCTCACCTTTCCAATTGCTGGGAGTTACAGATGTGTGTCACCATGTCCAGCAAAGATAATACTTTTAAATCATTCAGTAACTACAGTGGCAACAATAGTACCCACAGTTCCATAATACACCAGTTTCTTTCTTTCTTATTATTTTTTTTTTATTGGTTTTTCGAGGTAGGGTCTCACTGTAGCTCAGGCCAACTTGGAATTCACTATGTAATCTCAGGGTGGCCTCAAACTCACAGCGATCCTCCTACCTCTGCTTCCCCAGTGCTGGGATTAAAGGCGTGTGCCACCATGCCCGGCTTTTTTTTTTTAAGTGGGCTGGGTATGCAGCTCAGTGGTACAGTAAGTACTTACAATGTACAAGATCCTGACTTTGATCCCCAGCACAGCAAAAGAATAATAATAATAATAAATTAATTAATTAACTAAAAACATGAATCCCAGGCTGGAGAGATGGCTTAGCAGTAGGCTAAGGATCCAGGTTCAATTACCCAGTACCCACGAAAGCCAGATGCACAAGGTGTTGCATGCATCTGGTGTTCATTTGTAGTGGCTAGAGGCCCTGGAACACCCATTCTCTCTCTATCTGCCTCCCGTCTCTCAAATAAATAAATAAAAATATTTTTTTAAAAAAACATGAATTTGGACTGGAGAGATGGCTTAGTGGTTAAGGTGTTTGCCTGTAAAGCCAAAGGATCCCAGTATGACTCTCCAGGATCCATGTAAGCCAGATGCACAAGGAGGCACATGCATCTGGATATTGTTTGCAGTGGCTAGAGGCCCTGGTGTGCCCATTCTCTCTCTCCCCCTTTTTCTCTCTCTGAAATAAATAAATAAATAAAATATATTTTTTAAAAAAATACATGAATTCCTGCTGTTTTGAGACATATACTCTTTCTTTGACTACTGTCAAAGACAAAACATAGGCAGAAGGTCTTGGACTGTTCATCCCTACATAGTTGAGCCAGGGCATCCTAAGAACATAGATTGTATCATTATAATGACAGTGCATACCAATCATAGTTAAGAAATTTAATAGTGCCAGGAGTGGTGGCCCACATCTATAATTCCAGTCTGGGGGAGGTGGAAGAGGCAACTGCATGTTTGAGGCCAGCCTGGGCTATATAATATACAAAGTTTAAGGCAAGCCTGGCTTACCTAGTGAGACTGTCTCAATAAACAAAAACAGAGGGGCTGGAGAGATGGCTTAGTGGTTAAGGCACATGCCTGCGAAGCCTAAGGACCCCGGTTCGATTCTCCAGGTCCCACGTAAGCCAGATGCACAAGGTGGCGCACGTGTCTGGAGTTCATTTGCAGTGGCTAGAGGCCCTGGCGTGCCCATTCTCTCTCTCTCTTTCCCTCTCTCTGTCTCTAATAACTAAATAATAATAATAATAAAATCTTTAAAAAAACAGAAAAGAAAAAAATTAATAGTGACAGATTGGATTATATATATATACATATATATATATATATATATATATATATATATATATATATATATATATTCAAAATTGATCTGGCTCTTGCCTCCAGAACTGTGAGACAACAAAGTCCTGCTAAAGCCATCTATTTACAGTACTTCATACCAGAAGCCCCAGCAAACTGGAGCAATGCTTCAACTTTTCAAGTATTCTAAGGCAGTTCTTTTTTCTTAAATATGTTATGTGCATGACAACATAGAACACATACACAGGTTACAAAATGATGAGAAGCCAGGCATGGTAGCACACACCTTAAATTCTAGCACTTGAAAGGCAGAAGTAGGAGGATCACCATGAGTTTGAAGCCAGCCTGAGACCACATATTGAATTCCAGGTCAGCCTGGGCTAGAGACCCTAACTTGAAAAACAAAAAAAACAAATAAAATAAGATTGGAGGGCTCAGGAGATGGCTAAATGGTTAAAAGTGCTTGCTTGCAAAGACTGACAGCCCAGATTCCCTTCTCCAGTATCCACATAAAACCAGAGGTACAGAATGGCACATGCATCTGGAAACTCCAGTTCATTTGCAGTGGAAGAAAGCCTGGAATGCCTATTCTTTTTCTCACTCTTGCTCTCAAATAAATATTTTTATAAAGAAAAAAATAATGATTGGAAGGCAATATTGCAACATTCAAATAATATATGTGCTAGGATAGCTTGACTGTAGATAGTTTTTAACACCTCTAAAGAGAATGAGATATAACTTATTTTCCAACTTTAAAAATATTTTATCTTATTTAAAAATAAAATTAAAATAATATATCTAAAAATATTTTATTTTGAAACAGCTTATGATTTACAAGAGGCAGATAAAAGACTTAAGTAGGAGTACAATGGAACCCAAGGATGTAGAACAAATCTTTTTTTTTTTTTTTTTTTTTTTTTTTTTTTTTTTTTTTTTTTTCGAGGTATCTAGTTCAGGCTGACCTGGAAATCACTGTGTAGTCTCAGAGTGGCCTCGAACTCATGGTGATCCTCCTACCTCTGCCTCCTGAGTGCTGGGATTAAAGGCATGCACCACCATGCCTGGCAGAACAACTCTTTTGACACTCCCAACCTCAATGGCCTCAGAAAATCCTTAGTGTATTCCAGGAAAAACCCATTTGTATGCTCAGCCCATTATGTTACTCTGGGTACTTGTTTTGTGGGTGGGGGCAGGCCTGGGGCTGGAATCCCAAGGTATCACACATGCTTCACAGGGATCTGTCACTGAGCCACACTACCAGTCCTCTGTGACTTTTTTTTTCTGGTGTTTTTGAAGTAGTGTCTGATTCTAGTCTAGGCTGACCTGGAACTCACTAGTTAAAGACTGGCCTCAAACTCACAGTGAGTGACCCTCCTCCTATCACTGCCTCCCAAGTGCTGGGATTAAAGGCATGCACCACCATGCCTGGCTCTTTTTAAGCTTTTTAAAAATTGTCAACCACCATAGAATATACTTTGATCATAATCCCCTCCTACCACCCTAGTTTCCCCACCCCATCTCCTCTTTTGTCCACTGAAACCCCTCTTCTTTCCAATTAGTTCCTATTCTATTCTGATGGTTTTTATTTTTGTGGGTTTTTGTTTTGTTTTATTTTTGTTTTTCCCAAGGTAGGGTCTCAGTCTAGCTCAGGCTGAACTGAAAATCATGCTGTAGTCCCAGACTGGCCTTGATATTCTATTCTGATATATTTTTTTTTTTTTTTTCTTTTCTTTTCTTTTCTTTTTTTTTTTTTTTTTTTTTTTTTTTTTTTTTTTTTTTGCCCTCTTTCATCAATCCATGCCAATATTATGCAGGTCTTATTCATGTAACAATAGCCACTGTGACGACATAAATGCGCCCGCCAGTTTGTGTCTCAAAGATAGCATTCCAGGGTTGGAGAGATGGCTTAGTGGTTAAACACTTGCCTGTGAAGCCTAAGGACCCTGGTTCAAGGCTCCATTCCCCAGTACCCACGTAAGCCAGATGCACAAGGGGGTACATGCACCTGGAGTTCTTTTGCAGTGGCTAGAAGCCCTGGCACACCCATTCTCTCTCCCTCCCTGCCTATTTCTATATCTCTCTCCCTCAAATAAATAAAAAAAAATATTTTTTTAAAAAAAGATAGCATTCCAAGCACTCCTCCTCACCCTTTGGCTCTTACATTCTTTCTACAATGTCCCTGCGACTGGAGGGTTGTGATAGAAATGTCTCAGTGCTGAACACTCCACTGACTGTGACTCTTCTTTGACTAACTTTCTCTTATATCTCTGTTGTAGCTACCTTCTAGTTGCTGGGACAAACACTTGACCAGAAGCAGCTTATGGGAGGACAGTGTTTATTTCAGGCTTCAGATTCCAGGGGAAGTGTCTTCATGCTGGAAGAAGCTGGCTCAATTCATCATACATCCATAGTAGCAAGACATATTCACAGTCAAATGTTCATATCCCAGCGATCCCTCCGTGCTTCCTCCTGTGAATATGGACTCCTCTCCTCTAGTTCAGGGACTCTGCCTTGTAACATCCTTAACCCTGGGCTCCTGTGACTTCCTCTGCACTGAGTGGCTACAGTGTATCAGGCATGGCTCTATGTTCTGACAAGCAGCAGGAACTCTTCTCCAGGTGTCTCAAGGTGGGGAGACCCAAAATCAGTCAACAAGCACTTCTGGGTCAGATGGTGATGGGAGCTGCAAGGAATCATGGGGCAGAAGGAAGAGCAGGGAGTGGAGGGGCAATGAGGAAGGAGAGGGCTGCTCTCCGGAGGCAAGCACCTTACCCGCTGAGCCATCTCTCCAGCCCAGGGCTGCTCTTTGGATGAACACCTCCCTGATGAGGGGACATGGGGTCCCTGCAGCAGCAGTTGGGGAACTTGTGACCATACCTATACTCTTTCCTCCCTCATGACTTCAAGGGAAGGTGTAAAGAAACATCTGTTCCCCATTAGGGCACCAACAAACCAAAGAAATGATTCCATCCAAGTTCAGCTTAGTAAATTGATGTGATTATTGGGGTCACTAACAGGAGCAAGAGTGACTTAAAGTCAGTTGCATCACCAAAAAGTCCAATCCCAGCGTGGGTGATAACTCACAAAAGCTTCTTCACTGGAGTCTGAGCCCTGCCCACTTACAACTTGCTATAAACTCCAGCACCTCCCTGAAGACTGCATGCAGCTGGAGGATGGAATCCCAGGTGAGGGCCCTCTCCCTCTCCCTCTCCCTCTCTCTCTCTTTCCAAGAATATCAACTGTCCCATTACCATTACCATTATGGACATAACACTGTTTAATTTTGGTTACTTCTTTGCCATGTCTTCTGACATCACTACACAACCTCTGCTCTATGATGGCCAGTGGTTAAATGGAATAGCTTCACTGCACACCCCCTCACGCCCAGCGGTTCCACTGTTCAGTGAGCAGTGCCACTGTGTGCTATTTGAAGCCTCCTAGCCTTTGATGCCTGGGATGCTGGAGTCCCACTGCCCATGTCCATGAGATCCTGATTTCTGAAATCTCAGTACCTGGTACAGGGTCATGCACACATTATTTGCAATGAATGCCTTTCCACAAAATGGAAAGGGTGAAAAAGACCTTTCTTTGCTAAGTGGTTTACAGTGTGCTGGCCTCACCCCAGCTTCCTGGGGGGCCAAGGCTAGAACCAGGGTGTGGATTGCATATCCATGGCACCTGGCTTCAGCCTCTTCTCTCACTTCCTGATACCCATTCACAGTTCCCTTCCACCCCCTTTTATTCTTCCTGTCTTTGTCCTGCATATATACTCTTCCCTCACACATTCCCATTGTCTCACCCTATACGTGACCCTGAAAATCAAATTCCACCTGGAGCCAGCCTCATAATTTCTGTTTGAGTTCTTTCTGTGGAATGTAAAATAGTAGCCATCCATTCATCATTTCCCCAGCAGCTCCTATGTGCTGGCATTGGTTTTGGGCAGGGGTGACCTTTTTCTATAAAGAGCTGGATAGTAACTATTTAGGTTTTGTGGGTCATTAGGCCCACAAAATTACTCTTCAAGTAACTTTTCTCATCAAAGTAGAGCTTTGATTTTTTTTTTCACCACATTTTAAAATGTTAAACCCAGGCTAGAGAGATGGCTCAGAGGTTAGGTGCATTTCCTGAGCAAGCATGAGGACCTGAAGGGGCCTGAGACTGAGTTCAGATCTTCAGATCCCACGTCAAACATGTCCATGTGTGCCTTTGACTCCAATCCCACAGGGGAGCAGAGACCTGAGAATCTCACACTTAAAAGAGACTCTGGGGCTGGAGAGATGGCTTAGTGGTTAAGGCACATGCCTGTGAAGCCTAAGGACCCTGGTTCGATTCTCCAGGTCCCACATAAGCCAAATGCACAACATCTGGAGTTCGTTTGCAGTGGCTAGAGGCCCTGGTGTGCCCATTCTCTCCCTCTCTCTCTTTCCTTCTCTCTGTCTCTAATAAATAAATTAATTAAATTAAAAATAAAATCTTTTAAAAGAGACTCTGGCTCAAACATAAAACCAGTTGGAAGAGCTACAGAATAGGGTACACCTGATGTTCCACTGCAGGTGAGGGACCCCTGCCACACTACACGCGCACACACACACACACACACACCCTACACAACACACATGTTACCCAACACACACAAGCAAGAAAAAGTAAAAGCCTTTTTTTTTTTTTCACACTATACACAAACAAATGGCTGGATTTGTCCTGCAGGCTGTCATTGGCTGATCTCTGGTCTTGGACATTGAATAAAGTATATGAGCATTTCCTCTGTCACGTAACTTAACATACCATCTGAGGGGGACAGAAATAAGTGTAATGAGTAAATTATGGGATGCCCAAGAAGGGCTAGGTGTTGTGGGGAAAGAGAGAGAGAGGCAGGGGGTGATATTTGACACAAGTTGTTGAGGGAAGCCTTACTGAAAAACTGGCAATGAATCAATGCCTATAGGAAGTGGCAAAGCGAGCCACACATGCTGTGGGAGGAGAGCATCCCAGGCCAAGGGGGGTCAGAGCACGAGCCCCAAGCTAGGAACAGGGATGCCACACTGGCTAGAGCTAGAGTGAGAGGGGGACTAGTGAGGTCAGTGTGTGTGTGCCAAATATGCATATGCATATATGTGTGTGTGCATGTGCATTTGTGCATCGTGTGATGTATGTGGCTGTGCGCAGCAAGCCTGTGCATGTGTATGCATGCCATAGGTTGTATTGTATGTTGTATTAAGTGCATGTATGCATTTGTGGTATGGATATGTGCATATGGGAATGCCTATGGGCACAGAGTGTTACGTGTGTGTATGTGTGTGGTTGTGTATGTGCCTATGGTATGTGTATGTTCATGTGTGGGTATGTTATTAGGCAAATGAATGCTGTGTGTGCTGAGTGCATATATCCGTGTGCGTGTGTGGTAATATAGCGTGAACATGGTTTGTCTCCCCACAAAGTCAAGAGCTGGAGCCTTGACCCCCCAAAAGAATAGGATAGAGAGGTCGTGGGATTCTTCAGAGGCAGGACTAGAGAGCTAAGTAGACGGCTCAGTGGATAAAGTGCTTGCCGTGCCAATGTGAGCACTGGAGTTCAGATCCCCAGCACCCATGTGAATGCTGAGTGGGCATCTCGGCCTGCCTGAAATCCCAGCACTTGGGAGACAAGAGAGGGGGATCCTGGGTCAGGCTGGCTAGCTAGACTAGCCCAAACAGCAAGCTATGGGTTCAAGCGAGAGACCCTGCCTTAATACATAAAATGGACAGTGACTGAGGAAGATACCCAATGTCAACCTTTGTCTTCCACTTTCACACACATGAGCCCACATGCATACACATATGCATCTACACCACAAACACACACTTACAAAAAGAGGCAGGGCCTGGTGGGAGGGAATTGGGTCATGAGATATCTGAGAGGGGGACAGTTAGGGCGACTGGACCCCTGGAAGTAAGAAAAGGCAGGAAAGACCGCACTTGCTAGAAATCAAAGATGATCTGACTTCTTATCTCTTGTCTAGTTCCCTAGACCTGTTTTTCCACAAACAACTAGGACCTCTCCCAGGAGGGAGGTCTTTCATAGGATTTAAACACTGTGTTTGGTCAAGTTCAGACCCTGAACTTGGTGTCAGGGCTAACCTCTTCTGGAGACAGCCTCTAGACCTAACCCCCTAGCTGTCCCTCTGGTTCACCTGAGCCAGAAGACAGCCCACCACTCTAAGGTTATAAATACCTTTGCAAGAGCCAGGCATGGTGGGCACGCCTTTAATCCCAGCACTCGGGAGGCAGAGGTAGGAGGATCGCCGTGAGTTTGAGGCCACCCTGAGAATACAGAGTGAATTCCAGGTCAGCCTGAACTAGAGTGAGACTCTACCTCGAAAAACCAAAAAAGATAAAATAAAATAAAATATAAAATAAAATAATAAATACCTTTGCAAGGAGAGGGCAAGCTCCCCTTGGCTGGTCCTAGGCTGGCTCGGCCCAGGGGCCCAGGCCCAGGCCCAGGTGTGGAGGGTCCCTAGGCCTTACTCTTTACATGGGTTCTTTATTCCCTCCAGCTCTCCACATGGCAGGAGCTCTTTGAACTTTCTTTTCTCTCTTTTCTTTCCGTGGTTTTTCCAGGCCTTCCATGTGGGATTTCTAGCCATGTGGATGCCTTTCCTTGACTCTGTACTTCCCTCAATAAATATAATAATTTAGATAGAATGTAAGAGCCAAAGGAAGGGTATGACTCCTTACAATGCAACTGTCCAGACAGAAATTGGTCTCGATATCCATGACCTTGCAGTGCCTAGCAATACCTTCACAAGACCCTCAAAATAGAAGAAAAAGATGATGACATCAAATTAAAAGAGAGACTAATGGAGAGAGGGAGGGGATATGATGGAGAGTGGAGTTCCAAAGGGGAATGGGGGAGAGGAGGGAAATATCATGCATTTTTGTATGTAAGTATAGAAGTTGTCAATAAAAAGATATAAAAATATAAAAAAATAAATGTAATAATTTAATAATTATCCTTCTCAGTCTTCTTCTTCTTCTTCTTCTTTTTTTTTTTTTTTGTTGTTTTTTTGTTTATCGAGGTAGGGTCTCTTGCCCAGCTGACCTGGAATTCACTATGTAGTCTCAGGGTGGCCTTGAACTCATGGTGATCCTCCTACTTCTGCCTCCCGAGTGCTGGGATTAAAGGCGTACGCCACCACGCCAGACTCAGTCTTCTTTTTTATTCAATTCTTTGAATAAAATTAGAAACAAACGTAGGGTTTGGGGTTCAAGGACTTTCCTGGACCCTTAACACCCCATTACAAATCCACCACCCTGAGAAGGAATTTAGGCCTCTCCTGGGACTACTGCAGCATCACAGGACTGGACTTGCTATCCTAAGAGCATGTTGTTATAAAGTGAGAACACCCCATGTATTTGGCCTCTTACACATGCTGCTCACCATTTGTGTGTGTGTGTGTGTGTGTGCGCGCGAGCGCACACGCGCACATGCACTATATGTGGAAGTCAGAGGATAACCTGGAGTATCATTCCTCAGGCACCATTCACTTTTCCTTTTTTGAAACGAGGTCTCTCATTGGTTTAGAGTTCACTGACTAGTCTAGACTAGACTGGCTGGCCAGTGTGCCCCAGGGGTCCTCCTATCTCTACCTCTCCAGTGTTGGGATTACAAGTGTGCACCACCACACCTGACATTTTTATCTGGGTTCTGGGGGATTGAACTCAGGTCCTCATGCTTGTAAGGAAAGTACTTTACATACTGAGCTCTCCCCAGCCCCGTTGCCACTCTTACATGTGCTCCCACCATGGGTGCCATCTGCACAGTTAGGGCACTGCATGAGGCTCTTGCCAGGTGTGGCCAACTGAACCTGGTGTGTTCAGCTTCCAAAAGTGAGTCAAGAGAAACCTGTTCCTTATCCAGTGCCCAACCTCAGGCGTTTTGTTGTAGCAAAGACACCATAGACATGTGATGTATTTGGTGTGTGTGTTGTCCATGTGGGTATATATGTCCATAGGTATATATGCTGGGTATGTGTGTTTGATGTGTGCATGTGTGTTCTGGTGAATCATTTAGAGAATGTGGAGGAGTATCTTTTGGAAAGGACATTCCTGGGTCACACGTGGTCCCTCACCTTTCCATTCCTTTTCTATTTATTTTTATTTTTGGAGAGAGACAGAGAGAGAGGGAGAGGAAGACAGATGAAGATGGGAGAGCCAGCAGCTTCTCAGCCACTGTGAACAAACTCCAGATGTGTGCGCCCCCTTGTGGGCAAGTGTGGCATTGTGCCCTTGCGTCACTTTGCATCTGGCTAAACGTGGGACCTGGAGATTGGAACCGGCGCTCTTAGGCTTAGTAGGCAGGCGCCTTAACCGCTAAGTCATCTCTCCAGCCCCCATTCCTTTTCTAAACCTGACTTCATTCCACCATTCCCAGCTTAATGTATTGACATATGCATGTGTGGTGGTTTAATCAGATGTTCCCCATAAACTGATGTGTTCTGAATGCTTGGTCCCCAGCTGGTGGCAATTTTGGAGATGGAGCCTTGCTGGAGGAGGTGTGTTGTGGGGACAGGCTTAGGAGTGTTATAGCCAGGTCTCCCTTGCCAGAGTTCAGCTCACTCTCCTGCTGCTGTTTTCCACTGCTGTGGCGGAGGTGATGTCCAGCCTCTGCTCATGCCATGCTTTCCCCTGACATCATGAAGAGTCCCTTTGAGACTGTAAGCCAAAGTAAACACTTTCCTCCCATCAGCTGCTTTTGGTCAACTACCTTATCCCAGCAACAGGAAGATAACTACAACACATGTCATCTCAGCACCTGGAGACAGAGGCAGAAGGATTACCACAAGTTTAAGGATGGCCAAGGCTAGTGAGACTCTGTCTCAAAGCAAAGCAAAGCCAGACAAACCATTCTTCTTGAGCTTCTCATGTTGATGGCTTGTCTCCGAGAGGTTCTGCTCCTGGCCAATGGGGAAAAGCCAGGGGTGGGGGCACAGGTCAGTGTGTGGGACCTGAGTCCCAAGGGAGAGCTGAAGTTCCCTTATTACACTGAGCACCTCTCAGATCTGCACTTGGGGGAAATAAGGATGTCCCAGTGGATGGAAGGGCCTGGCTTTGCAGAACCAGGGGGCAATTGGGAATGGCAGTTCTCAGGCTCTTTGTTGGCACAGGGAAAATGACAGCTCTGGGGAGAGAAAGACAATCCAAACTATAGCATTTGGAAGAAGATGCTGTGCCCACCATGAAGGCCTCGGATTGCCCCTAGTCCTCCTGTTCCACCCATCTCCCAGACCACAGTCTGGGGACTTGTCAGAAATGAAAACCTGGTTCCCAAAGATCTATTTTAGTAGTCCCAGGATTTTGGAATCTCTAAGCTCATGTATGTTTAAGCAAACAATGAGGGTACCAACATAGATGTTATAACTTTAAAAAATAAATTAAAGCTTTTAACCTTTTTTTAAAGCCAGAATTTTGCTATGTAAACCAGGCTGGCTTTGAATTTGGGGTTCTCTTCCCACCTGTGCCTCCCCAGTGCTGGGATGACAGGCATGTGCCACCATACCCAAATACAACTTCTTATTTTTCCTATCCTCTCACTAGCAACAGACAACTAGTCACCAAAATAAGAGAAGTGACATCCGAATAAGAGAGTTCCTCTAATTATATATGGTTAACTTCATGAAAAATTCACTTTGTATGTGTGTGTGATAATTATATATGTAATGTGCGATTTTATAGAGGCAATGTATAATTACATATAATACGTAATGATGATGCATATAAATTTAACAGTTTTACAAGGACTAATGAAAGCTTTATCACAGACCACAGTGGGCCCCAGGCCTGTGCTTATGAGGAAACTCTGGCAGCAAAGGAAGCCCAGCTCACCGCTGGGCACCCCAACCCTACCCCACCCTTTCTGCCCACCTCTCACCTCCTGCTCTGGCCATTCTCCACAACTTGCCCTGTTCCCGGCCCTCTGTCTCATGCCTCCCTGTCTGGACTGTCCCTTCTCCCTGGATGCTCTTCTCTGAGCCTTCACTTATCTACTGCCCATGTCTGCAAAGTCCCCTAGCTTGCTTTATCTTCTACCCCTGGGAAGGCAGACTTGACCATGCAGGCCTTGTGATGATATCTTGGTCCATTATAGCAGCCTCTGTATTGGGTGATTTACAAAGAGCAAATTTTCTTCTCATAGCTCTAGAGGCTGGGCAGTCCAAGGTCAAGGGGGCAGCACCTGGTATGGGCCTTCCTGCTGAGTCTTCACTTAGAGAAGAACAGAAGAGCATAGACCCACCCCACACGCTCTTCTTTCTACAGGTGTCTTGAGAACTTTCCTGAAGAGATATAAACAAATGCCTATTCACCCCCAGATAAGGCACAGACAACAGACCACAGGAAGGATTATGCCCAAGTCCAGCGTGGTGAAGCAGTGATTTTATTTGGATCACTTACAGGAGCACAGGTAAGGGTTATGTAGTCACGTGGGTGAGCCCCTGGTAGCTGCATCACTACAAAATATCTCATCCCAGCATGAATGATGACTTCCCCAAGCTGTATAGATGGAGCTCCCTATTCAGTTAACCTCCCACCCTCTCTCAGACATGTCCTACCTGCGGTCCATGGGCCCTATGTATCCCAGAAGAACTATGAATGCAGCACGACACACTTGTAGATGACAATATCATGTTGCAATGTCAGCAGGAGGGGCACACTTGTACCTCCCGAGATTACATGCAGCTTGAACAGAATTACATACAGCTGGGAGGGGTGCAGGAGTGAATGGCTGGGATCTCAAGTGAGGGTCTAATGATCTTCCCCACCATCTCCTATGAGGGACCCAGTCCTGAGTGGCTTGTGGGTAGTCACAGCTGTTCTTGGAACCCAGGGCTCCATGATAGGGCATTAACCTATTCCTGGGGGTAGTGCATTGGTAACCTCTGTCACTGCCATTAGGCCCCATCTCCTAACACCTGCACTGGGGATTGAGTTCCAGCATATGAACATGGGGACACATTTGGAACATAGCTAGTGAGAACACTTACATATTTTCAACAGTGTCATTCTCTGGCCCTGGCCCTGAGGGCCTTGTGTGTGTGGATCCTGTCTCGCAGTCAGTGAATAGGACGTGCTCCTGAAACACTCGCCAGCTGGAACAGATCTCCAACAATAACCACCCCATTCATGGAAAGTTTACTTAATGAGAGTGACTCAGCTACAGGCCCATTAAAGATCAAAACAACCTTCAACACCAAGTGTAACACATGGAGGGTTTCTTACTGGCCTCAGTGTCTGGAAAGAACCTAAGATAGAAATGCCTGTAGATTTGGGTTGAAGACAAAGGTCAGCTGGGATTGGTGGTTTATGCCTGTAATCCCAGGACTCTAGAGGCTGAGGAAGGTGGATCACTATGAGTTTAAGGCCAGCCTGGTCTACAAAGCACAGGATAGCCTGTGCTACAAATAAAACCCTCTATCCTACAGACACACAAAACAAAATCATGAAAGAAGGAAAAAACAAAAATCATTTAAAAAATAACTTCTAGACTTGGGAGATTGTTCAGTGGTTCAAAGCACTTGTTTGCAAAGCCTGATGACCTGGGTTCAATTCCCCAGTATCCACATAAAGCCAGATGCACAAAGTGATGCATGTATCTGGAGTTCCTTTGCAGCAGCACTAGGCCCTGGCAAGCCCATTCTCTCCTCCTCCTCCACTCTCTCTCTCTCTTTCTGTCTGCTTGCAAATAAATAAATAAAATATTTTTTTTTTAAAAAGTCCCTGCCTAGTAGAGTGAGGTGGCTCATACCTATAATATCAGCACTCAGGAGGCTGAGGCAGGAAGATTGTTGAAAGTCTGAAGCCAACCTGGGCTACATACACAGTGAGTTCTAAACCAGCTGGGCTTTAGTGAGAGACACTGTCTGAAAATAAAATATAATAATAAAATAAATTGCTGCCTACAAAATTGGGTCCGCATTGTCAAGATAATTTTATCAGATTCTACTGATAATAGTGAGGAGAAAGCACATCAAATGGTTAAATTGTTTAAATAAAACCAAATGAAGCGGGATGTAGTGGCACATGCCTTTAGTCTCAGCAGTTGGGAGGCTGAGTTTGCACTTGGCCATGAGTTCCATCCTGGGCTACAGAGTGAGTTTCAGGTCAGCCTGGGCTAGAGTGAGATCTTACTTTAAACAAAATCAACCAGACATGGTGGTATATGCCTTTAATCCCAGCACTTGGGTGGCAGAGGTAGAAGAAGCACCGTGAGTTGGAGGTCAGTTTGAGACTACATAGTGAATTCCAGGTCAACCTAGGCTAGAGTGAGACCCTACCTTGAAGAACAAAAAAAAAAAAAAAAAAAAAAAAAAAAATCAAATGAGCAAGACATTGGTTGTCACAGTTACTAATATATGCATATGTTGATAGACTGATTGATTGCAGTACTCCGTATTGAACCCAGGGTCTTGTGCTGAGCAATACCTCCACCCCTTGCCTTTTGAGGCAGGCTTTTGCTTATGTAGCCCAGGCAGACCTCCAACTCGCAGGCATTCTGCCTCAGTCTACTGAGTACACCAACCATGCCCAGCTCATTTTCTTTCTTTATTTATTTGCAAGAAGAGACAGTGGGAGAATAGATGCGCCAGGGTGCCTCTAGCCACTGCAAATGAACTCTAGATGCATGCACCACTTTGTGCATCTGGTTTTATGTGAGTACTGGGGAATCGAACTCAAGTCATTAGGCATTGCAGGCAAGTGCCTTAACTGCTGAGCAATCTCTCCAGCTCCCCAGTTCATACTTTTAAAAATTGGGAACATTTTGCATTATGGATGTTGTAGTCAGCTCCATGTTGCTGTGACAAACATCCAATCAAACACAGTTTATGGGAGAAAGGGATTTAATTCATCTTAAAGAACCAGAGGAAGTTCTATCAGTGGCAGAAGAAGCAGGTTCCCTTTCATAGATCCAAGCAGAGAGAGAGATACCACCAATAGCCAGCACCGCAAACAAGCATTAAACCACCAGAGCTCAAACTACACCTTAAGGCTGGAATTCAGATCTGCCCCAAACCCACCCTAAGGCTGGACTCCAGTGCCCCCAGTGACACCTCCTCCAGCCATATCACGGAGGCCCAAGTTACAAGTTTAATTTTAATAAAACACCCCAGTCTATGGGGCTTACATTTACACTATCACATTCAAACTGCCATGGGGGCGAGTTTCTGTGTTCTAAAACTGGTTCACTTACTATTTTTTCTAAGAATACTCACCACAGGGCAACATGTTTTTGTCACTTAAAGCACACTCTGCACACAGCTATGAGTCCCGCCCATGCCTTTCCCCTTGACCCAGAAGCTGTACATACTCAGAGGAGGCCCAGAGTTCATGTGATCTTGTGGACCTTGTGGCTGAGTAACCACTTGGCCTTCTATCCAGTCAAGACAGCATCAGCCACTGCCTCACTTCAGCCCAAATTTGGTGCTCTGCTTGGGTCCATTGCGCAGACCCCCAAAGGTGACACACCGCGTCAGAGGCAACTGCAAATCTGTTTCCAGGAACAAGAGCACAAATATTTATACCTATAAGAGTGGCTGTGTGCTCCCTCAAGGGACAAGTGGCTGGCTGACAGACTTCTTCCCCTCTTTCTGGGTTTACACTGAAGATATTTCATGGCAAAACAGATGATGGAAAATGAGAAGTGTGTCCAAGTGGCCATTTGAACACTTACTAACAGCTGGCTCCTGGGTCCATATGTGAAGCTCCTTTAATCCCATGCTCTGCTGCCAAGTTCCCTGTTTATGGCTCTCTGTGTTAGTATCAGGCATGACTGGGACAAGCTCTCCTGTGACCTGACAGCCAGATGGGTGTGAGGCCTCAAAGGGCTTTTTGTTTCTGGCTTTGTTTTGTTTGCTGAGGCAGGGTCTCACTCTAGCCCAGGCTGCCCTGGAACTCACTCTGTAGCCTCAGGCTGATCTCAGACTCATGGTAATAAGATAATTTTATCAGATTCTACTGATAATAGTGAGGAGAAAGCACATCAAATGGTTAAATTGTTTAAATAAAACCAAATGAAGCGGGATGTAGTGGCACATGCCTTTAGTCTCAGCAGTTGGGAGGCTGAGTTTGCACTTGGCCATGAGTTCCATCCTGGGCTACAGAGTGAGTTTCAGGTCAGCCTGGGCTAGAGTGAGATCTTACTTTAAACAAAATCAACCAGACATGGTGGTATATGCCTTTAATCCCAGCACTTGGGTGGCAGAGGTAGGAGGAGCACCGTAAGTTGGAGGTCAGTTTGAGACTACATAGTGAATTCCAGGTCAACCTAGGCTAGAGTGAGACCCTACCTTGAAGAACCAAAAAAAAAAAAAAAATCAAATGAGTAAGACATTGGTTGTCACAGTTACTAATATAAGCATATGTTGATAGACTGATTGATTGCAGTGCTCCGGATTGAACCCAGGGTCTTGTGCTGAGCAATACCTCCACCCCTTGCCTTTTGAGGCAGGCTTTTGCTTATGTAGCCCAGGCAGACCTCCAACTCGCAGGCATTCTGCCTCAGTCTACTGAGTACACCAACCATGCCCAGCTCATTTTCTTTCTTTATTTATTTGCAAGAAGAGACAGTGGGAGAATAGATGCGCCAGGGTGCCTCTAGCCACTGCAAATGAACTCTAGATACATGCACCACTTTGTGCATCTGGTTTTATGTGAGTACTGGGGAATCGAACTCAAGTCATTAGGCATTGCAGGCAAGTGCCTTAACTGCTGAGCAATCTCTCCAGCTCCCCAGTTCATACTTTTAAAAATTGGGAACATTTTGCATTATGGATGTTGTAGTCAGCTCCATGTTGCTGTGACAAACATCCAATCAAACACAGTTTATGGGAGAAAGGGATTTAATTCATCTTAAAGAACCAGAGGAAGTTCTATCAGTGGCAGAAGAAGCAGGCTCCCTTTCACAGATCCAAGCAGAGAGAGAGATACCACCAATAGCCAGCACCGCAAACAAGCATTAAACCACCAGAGCTCAAACTACACCTTAAGGCTGGAATTCAGATCTGCCCCAAACCCACCCTAAGGCTGGACTGCAGTGCCCCCAGTGACACCTCCTCCAGCCATATGACGGAGGCCCAAGTTACAAGTTTAATTTTAATAAAACACCCCAGTCTATGGGGCTTACATTTACACTATCACATTCAAACTGCCATGGGGGCGAGTTTCTGTGTTCTAAAACTGGTTCACTTACTATTTTTTCTAAGAATACTCACCACAGGGCAACATGTTTTTGTCACTTAAAGCACACTCTGCACACAGCTATGAGTCCCACCCATGCCTTTCCCCTTGACCCAGAAGCTGTACATACTCAGATGAGGCCCAGAGTTCATGTGATCTTGTGGACCTTGTGGCTGAGTAACCACTTGGCCTTCTATCCAGTAAAGACAGCATCAGCCACTGCCTCACTTCAGCCCAAATTTGGTGCTCTGCTTGGGTCCATTGCGCAGACCCCCAAAGGTGACACACCGCGTCAGAGGCAACTGCAAATCTGTTTCCAGGAACAAGAGCACAAATATTTATACCTATAAGAGTGGCTGTGTGCTCCCTCAAGGGACAAGTGGCTGGCTGACAGACTTCTTCCCCTCTTTCTGGGTTTACACTGAAGATATTTCATGGCAAAACAGATGATGGAAAATGAGAAGTGTGTCCAAGTGGCCATTTGAACACTTACTAACAGCTGGCTCCTGGGTCCATATGTGAAGCTCCTTTAATCCCATGCTCTGCTGCCAAATTCCCTGTTTATGGCTCTCTGTGTTAGTATCAGGCATGACTGGGACAAGCTCTCCTGTGACCTGACAGCCAGATGAGTGTGAGGCCTCAAAGGGCTTTTTGTTTCTGGCTTTGTTTTGTTTGCTGAGGCAGGGTCTCACTCTAGCCCAGGCTGCCCTGGAACTCACTCTGTAGCCTCAGGCTGATCTCAGACTCATGGTAATCTTCCTTCCTCAGTCTCTTGGGTGGGTGACTAAAAGTATGCACTACTGTGCCTGGCTCTCTTTCCTTTGTTCCTTCCTTCCTTTCTTTCTGTCTTGGTTTTTCAAAGTAGGGTCTCACTCTAGTCCAGGCTGACCTGGAATTCACTATGTAGTCTCAGGGTGACCTCGAATTCACAGTGATCCTCCTACCTCTGCCTCCCAAGTGCTGGGATTAAAGGTGTGTGCCACCACGCCCAGCTTCTCTTTTCATCTTTAAAAAATTGTATTTTAAGCAAATGTTAGTATTCTCTCCATTATTTTCCCCCTCCTTTTTGGTACATGGAGACAGGGTCATGCTAGGTAGCCTAGGCTGGCCTTGCACTTAGAACCCTCCTGCCTTTGTCTCCATGAATGCTAGATTACAGGCCTGCACCTCCATCCCCTTACATTTCTTTTCTTTCTTTCTTTCTTTTATTTTTTTAGTTTTGCAAGGTAGGGTCTCACTCTGGTTCAGGCTGACCTGGAATTAACTATGTAGTCTCAGGGTGGCCTCGAACTCTCAGCGATCCTCCTACCTCTGCCTCCCGAGTGCTGGGATTAAAGGCATGTGCCACCACACCCGGCTTTCTTACATTTCTTTACACTAAAGTGTATCAACTCAACTAGATGTGGTGATGCTTGCCAGGAACCTCAGCACTCAGGAGGCTGAGGTGAGGGTACTGCCATAAATTCTAGGCCAATTTGGGCCTCAGAGTGAGAGTCTGTCTCAAAAAAAAAAAAAAAAAAAGTAGACTGAAAAAATAAATCTTCTTTTTTAAATTATAAAACAATGCATGGCTCTTATAAAAAGTTCCAACATCCTGGTCTGGAGAGATGACTTAGCAAGATTCATGTTCTATTCTCCAGGTCCCAT
This sequence comes from Orientallactaga sibirica, assembly GCA_036365145.1. Taxonomy (NCBI): domain Eukaryota; kingdom Metazoa; phylum Chordata; class Mammalia; order Rodentia; family Dipodidae; genus Orientallactaga; species Orientallactaga sibirica. The sequence goes on from JAEOAD010000036.1 coordinate 13,159,138, forward strand.
GTAAGCCAGATGCACAGGGCAGGCAAGGTCGCACATGTGCACAAGGGGGCGCATATGTCTGGAGTTCAATGGCAGTGACTGAAGTCCCTGGCACACTAATTCTCTCTTGCATTTAAAAAGTTCCAACCTCCAGATACATAGACTATGAAAAGGAAAGTTTCTCCTGTCCCTTCCCTATATCCCATACTCAGTGTATAATGTGTGCTTTGCAGGCTGCCTGGGAGCTTGTCCCAGCTCCGTTGTTCTCCCAGCAGTGTGACCTTGGATCAGTGGCTTGACATCTTTGTCCTTTTTGCTCCTCTGTACAATGGGTGCCAGCATGCTCCTCAGCCCCTGGAGTCGTTGTGGAGCTCAAATAAGTTGTTATCTAAAGGTCCTAGCAGAGTGATGGGCACACAGTGAGCAGTGGAAGTCTGATCATATGATCACTGTTAAAGTTGTAACTGTGTAAGTACACCCAGTGAGACTTCCAGCTCAGAATTGTCTGATAAAACAGGGATCCGAACAACAACAGCTCAAAAGTGATAAGAGTTTATTTCTCTTTCTAGAAGCAGTGGGAAGCGTGGAGCAGGGTAGGCAACTGCTGTTCAATAGTCCCCTTTCCTGGCAGGGGCCTCTTGTCCGAATCAAAGAGTGACCCCAGGGTCCAGCCATAGGAGGGGGACAGAGGGAATGAGCAACTTTCTTTTGAAGGATGTGACCTCCTGGTTGTGTGTTTTGCTTTTGGCCACCTCAAAGGGATGTGTAGGCTGTCCTCTGACATGCAGAACTGGGCTATACTGTCTCCAAGATGCTCAAACCATCCAAGCCAATGTGGGCTGCACATGTCCACTTCAAGTGAGACTTCAGAGGGAGGACCCTATAACTGAATGAGCAAAAAATCCTGAGTATATTTGTTACTTTGTTGTTACTGTGCCTAAGTATCTTCTCTTCAGAAGCAAGTTAAGGAAGAAGGATTTCATGGTTTCAGTCCATCATAGCAGGTAGGTATGGTGGAGTTCAATGACAAGAGCATGGGGTGAAGGTTCCTCCCACAGCTGGGCTGGGACTGGAAACAGGGGCTGGACTGTAACCCACAAGTGCCCAGCTTACATCCTCCAGCTGGATCCCATGTCTCAAAGGTTCTATAACCTCCCCAACAGCATCACCAGCTGGAGACCAAGCAGTCAAACACATGATCCTATAAGGGACATTTCAAAAATCAAACCATAACACTGAGGAACAGGCAGAAATCTCTGCCACACACACACACTGTGGTAGTTTGAATATATGTCCCCCAATATATTCAGTGTTTTATTAGTTATTGTTTGCATCTGCAATCACCTTGCTAGAGGCAATGTCACTGGGGGCCAGTCTTAAGATGTTAATGGTGGGTTTGAGATTCCATTGTAAAGATATGCAAATGTGCCTAGCAGGAGTTCCTGAAGTGTGCTGTGTGACCTTTTGGCTGTAGTTTTGCTCTGTGTGCTGTGGTGGCTGGTTGGCTTTCTCTCTCTCTGCTTGGCCTTATGAGAGCAGGTCGCTTCTTTTGCCATTATGGAACTTCCCCTGGATCTGTAAGCTTCAATAAATAATATCCCTTCCTCCATAACTGTGCCTGGTCTGGAAGTTCATCTCAGCAAACCTGAAGCTGTCTGCTACACACACTTTTATGTCACTGAGACCATGTTGCACCCATTCCCTACGAATCTTTCATTAACAGAGCGCTGGGAGCTACTTCCAGTCTGTGCAGTTCTGGTGTATGTCAGCTCCACCATGTCCCAGGAAGTGAAGGACACTTGATTCACTCACTCAGGCCTCATTGGTGGATATTGAGGTCGTTCCCATTTCTGGTGTTACAAACAAAGCTGAAATATGCATCCTTCTACCTATTAAAATTTTTTTTTTCCTAGCACTTGTTTGGTTTGTTTTGTTTTGAAGCAGGGTCTCACTCTAGCCTAGGCTGGCCTGGATCTCACTCTGTAGGCCTAAACTAACCTTGAACTCATGATGATGCTCCAACCTCAGCCCCCTAAGTGTTGGGATTAAAGGTGTGTGTACCACCACACCCAGAATCCTGGTACTTCTATAGAGGTCCTCCTCTTTTTTTTTCCTTTTTTGAGGTAGGGTCTTAGTATGTAATTGGAACTCACTACATAGACCAGGTTGACATCAAACTCACAGCAGTTCTCTTGCCTTTACCTCCCAAGTACTGGTATTACTGGTATGCATACCACCATGCCTGGCTTTAGAACTTCTTTGTAGAAATGGGTTGCTAAGGGAAAGGGCTTATGCACTTAAATTTTTATACTTATTGAGACATGCCACTCTGAAAATACCATGTCCATGAATGCTTCCCCACGGCATCCAGAAATCCTTGGTCCATCCTCTTCTCTATAGAGGGTGAATCCCTTTAATGGGACAATGGGAGCTGGGCGTGGTGGGGCATGCCTTTAATCCCAGCACTCGGCAGGCAGAGGTAGGAGGATCACCGAGAGTTCGAGGCCACCCTGAGACTATATAGTTAATTCCAGGTCAGCCTGGACCAGAGTGAGACCCTACCTCACAAAACCAAAAAAAAGAAAAAGGGACAATGGGTCTATTGGAAATTCTTGGGAGTGGGTAGCAACACCCCTAAGCCCCATCCATAATGACAGTCCTGGGTTATAGCTGGGTCAGACTGATGGTCTAGATAAAAGAAGGGAAAGGAAGCCGGGCGTGGTGGTGCATGCCTTTAATCCCAGCACTTGGGTGGCAGAGGTAGGAGGATCACCATGAGTTTGAGGTCACCCTGAGAATACATAATGAATTCCAGGTCAGCCTGGGCAAGAGTGAGAACCTACCTTGAAAAACCAAAAAATAAAAAATCAGAGAAGGGAAAGGAGAGAAAATTGGATTGCTGATATCCAAGGGTTATTGTCCTCATTTTGTTAGTGTGGAAATAGAAGCGTATTTAGATTGTTTCCAGTTACATTGCTAGTGGGGCTTTCTTCTTCTCCTCTCCCCCCCCCCACTTTTCATTCCTTCTCCTACTCCTTCCTTCTCTCCCTTCTTTTCCTTCTCTTTCTAATTTTTCTATTCCTTCCTTCCTCCTCGTTTTTCATCTCCCCTTCTCCTTCTGTTTCTTCTCCTTCATCCCTCTTTTGTGGTTTGTTTCAGGTGTTCCCCATAAACTTAGGTGTTCTGAATGCTAGGTTCCCAGCTGATGGAGATTTGGGAATTGAGGCCTCCTGGAGGCAGTGTATTGTTGGGGGCAGGCTTGTGTATATTATAGCCAGTGTCCCCTTGCCAGTGTTGGTACACTCTCCAGTTGCTATTGTTCACCTTATGTTGGCCAGGGGGTGATTTCCACCCTCTGCTCATGTCTTAATTTCCCCCTGCCATCATGGAGCTTCCCCTCAAGTCTGTAAGCCAAAATAAACCTTTTTTCCCAAAAGCTGCTCTTGGTTGGGTGATTTCTGCCAGCAATGTGAACCTGACTGCAACAGTAAAGTTGGAACCGAGGAGTGGAATTGTTGCTAGACATCTGACAGTGTGGCTTTGGTCTTTTGGAACTGATTTTCAAGAGGAATGTGGAAGGATTTGAAACCTTGGCCTAAGAGACACCTTGCAGTGCTGTAAGTATAGCTTGATGGACTATTCTGGTCAGAGTTGAAAGACCTGAATGCAGTAAGTACTATGGACTGTGAGGTTTCCCTTGTGAGGGAGAAAAAGAACTTTGCCTGTACTGGGCTAGAGGCAGTTTGTGTGAGAGGCTTGCTGTTATGCCTGTGTCCTGAGAACTTGTGCAGGGTAGCACTGCGTAGAAACAGACTGGTGTGAGCAGAGGGATATGGCACAGAAATAAAATCTTTGGGCTGAAACTTCTGCCTGTTCAGCTGCAATTATATGAGAGATTACAACCTTTGAGATTGGGCCAGCTGGCCTGCACTGGGGCAACCTTTGAAGGTACCTGAATGCTCAAGGAGTGTCCTGTTCTTCAAAGTCTGCTTTAATCCCCCTGGATTAACAAATTGGCACCCCACCTGGTATTGTGGAGTATAAGAAATGCAGGAAAGAGAGGGTCATTGAGTTTGCAACACAGTCTTGTGTTTTGGAAATGGCCATGGGCAGTATGAAGCAGGTTTGATGGATACCTTCATGGAGACCTGATGGAGACATGAGGATGGACCATGGGTTGCAATGTAGACCCAGTGGAGGTGCTGGGACCACGAGATGGCTGCCAAGGAGAGCTGCTGCCCTGATGAAGTTTTCCAGGCCTGTGAGTAGCCTAGCTGGAGGGGTGGAATTGGAACACTTGTTGCTCTAGAGACTTGTTGTTGGACTTGAGACTTGTTACTGGCTAAAGTTGTTGGACTTGGAGGTACAGAATTTGATGTTTGCCCTGTTTAAATCTTTTTTTAAATTTTTTAATTTTTTTAATATTTTTGAGAGAGACACAGAGAGAGACAGACAGAGAGAGAGGGAGAGGGAGACAGATAGAGAATGGGCACGCCAGCAGTCTCTCAGCTGCTGTGAACAAAATCCAGATGCGTGTGCCCCCTTGTGGGTAAGTGCGACATTGCACCCTTGCATCACTTTGCACCTGGCTAAATGTGGGACCTGGATATTGGAACAGAGTTCTTAGGCTTAGCAGGCAGGTAACTTAACCGCTAAGCCATCTCTCCAGCCCACGTTTAAATCTTTTATCAGTTGAATATTTCTTTGCTATGCCCAATGCCATCTTTTGCAGTGTGATTGTTTATTCTGTGCCATTATGGCTTTTTTGGGGGGACTTTTTGATATTATGGTTCAATTAAAAGACCTTGGATTATGGAGATGTTTCAACATCATTGGGATTGATAAAAATTATGGGGAGTTTTAAAGTTGGATGAATGCATTGTATTTTATATCATAGATGGTTATCAGTTTATGGGGGCTAGGGGCGGAATGTGGTACTTTGATAAAGGTGTCCCCCATAAATGTAGGTGTTCTGAACGTTAGGTTCCCAGCTGATGGAGATTTGGGAATTAACACCTCCTGGAGGCAGTGTATTGTTGGGGTGGGCTTATGGGTGCTATAGCTAGTTTCCCCTTGCCAGTGTTTGGCACACTGTCCTGTTGCTATTGTCCACCTTATGTTGGCCAGGGGGTGATGTCCACCCTCTCCTCATGCCATCGTTTTCCCTGCCATCATGGAGCTTTCCCTCCAGCCTGCAAATAAAAACAAGCCTCTTTTTCCCCGCATGCTGCTCTTGGTCAGGTGATTTCTGCCAGCAATGCAAACCTGACTGCAACACTCTCTTTCTGCTCGTCTTCCTCCTCCTGCCACTTTGGCACCGGATATTGAACCCCGACCTCATACAAGCTAAGCACAAACTCTACCACTAAATTTTGCTCTGGACCCCTGGCAAGGCTTGCTCTGTCCCCTTTTCTTCTTCCTTTTTGGGAGCATTCCTTAATTCAGCTTTATTGCTGTGTAATTTACATGCAATAAAATCCACTAACTTGTAGGATGCTGTTTTGCAAGTTTTAGCAGTTGTATACAGTGGTGAAACTACCACTGTAGTCATGGTAGGGAACATTTGTGTTACTCCAAAAAGTTGCCTCATGTTCCCAAACAGTCCACCCTCTCTTCCACCCCAGCCCCGGCACCAGGGGTCTGTCTCTGTCAGCACAGTTCTGTTTCTAGTTTCATGTACATGGAATGTGAAGTGAACCTCTGTGCCTGACTTCTTTCACTGAGCACATGGCCTTTGAGATTCATCCTTGTTGTAACATATCTGTAATTTACTCTGTTCTTTTTTTTTCATTGTCACATACTATTTTATTTTATGGATATGCATTGTTTATCCATTCACAAGTTGGTGGGCATCTGGGTTGCTTCTAGTTTTTAACTATTTAGACAAAGATGTTACAAATGTTTTGTATATAAGCTCTGAGTAAATTTTAGTGTTTCATATTTCTCTTGGGCAAATATCTATGTAGGGGCTGGGCTATATAGATGGGTAAGTAAGAAATAGTCAAACTGAGCCGGGCGTGATGGCGTACGCCTTTAATCCCAGCACTCAGGAGGCAGAGGTAGGAGGATCACTGTGAGTTCGAGGCTACCCTGATACTACATAGTAAATTCCAGGTCAGCCTGGGCTAGCGTGAGACCTACCTTGAATAAACCAAAAAACAAAACAAACAAGAAATGGCCAAACTGGTCCAAAGTGAGTATACCATTGAGCTTGCCCATCAGTTTCAGGTATTCCACATCCTTACCATCATTTGTTACCGTCAGTCTTTTGCCTGTGTGTGTGTTCATATGCTGGTGTATACCATGTGAGGGGTGCATGTATACATGTGTGTGTAGGCTAGAGGAAAACCTTGGGAGTCGTCCTCGGGAATGCCAATCAATCACCTTTTTTTGAGACAGGACCTCTCAGTGGGCTAGAACTAGCCAAGTAGGCTAGACTAGTTGGCCAGTGAGCTCCAGTTGGACAGGATCCACCTGTCTCTGCCTCCCCAGTGCTAAGTTTATGTATAGGTGCATGACACCACATCTAGCTTTATTTTACATGCGGATTAAACTGAAAAATCTCATGACTGCAAAGTCAGCACATTATCTACTGCGCCATCTCCCAAGCCTCTATCATTTTTTTTTCATTGTAGCCATTCCACTGGATGTGGAGTGGTATTGAATTATTTATTCTGGTGTTTATGAAACAGGGTTTCAGTCTGCAGCCAACATTAATCTTGAACTCCCTATGTAACACAGACTAGCCTTGAACTCAGCAATCTTTCTACCTCAATTTCCCAAGGGCTGAAATTACAGGACCATTTTGCCAGGCTTCATTGTAGTTTTGATTTGCATTGCCTTTTCTTTTCTAAATTTTTAAAATTTATTTACAAGTAGAAAGTGGAGAGGGTGGGAGAGAGAGAATGGGCACACGAAAGAATGGGCTTGGCAGGGCCTAGTACTGCTGCAAAGGACTCCAGATTCATGTGTCACTTTGGGCACCTGACTTTATGTGGGTACTGGGGAACTGACCTGGCTGGCAGGTTTTGCAAGCAAGTGCTTTTAACTGCAGAGCCAGTGCCACAGCCCTTGATTTACATTTTCTTTCTTTCTTTTTTTTAACCTTTTTTCTTTTTTTAATTGACAACTTCTATACTTACAGACAATAAACCATGATATTTCCCTCCCCTCCTTCCATTCCCCTTCAGAACTCCACTCTCCATCATATCCCCTCCCTCTCTCCATTAGTCTCTCTTTTATTTTGATTTTATTTTATTTTTCTCCTATTATGAGGGTCTTGTGAAGGTATTGCTAGGCACTGCGAGGTCATGGATATCGAGGCCAATTTCTGTCTGGACAGTTGCATTGTAAGGAGATGTATCCTTCCTTTGGCTCTTCCACTCTATCTGCCCCCTCTTCCACAATGAACCCTGAGCCTTGGAGGGTGTGACAGAGATGTTTCAGTGCTGGACACTCCTCTGTCCCTTCTTCTCAGCACTATGTTGCCTTTTGGGTCATCCCAGTGGTCATCTCCATCTGAAGAGAAGCTTCTATAACCAGAAGTGAGAGTAGCATTAATATGTGAATATGAACATTAAGTGTAGTGATTTCAGGGCAGTTTGGTGGGAATAATATATACATTTACCCAGACAAGAGCAGGCTTTATACCCCTAAGGCTCATGACCTCCCCTGCCATAGTCTTGATTAGGTTTTTCAGTACTAGGCATGTATTCCCTCCCATAGAGAAGGCCTTTCAGTTCAATTATGGAGCAGATGGTTTCCCCAAGAGCAGACATGCCACTATTGCACCCATGTGGTCATTGGGCCTGTCTGGCCAAACTTGAGGTTTCCAGTGTCCACTGTTTTCACTGCTGATGACTTCTGTCTCCCATACAGCTGCATGCACTGCAGCTTTGTCAAGCTTTCAGTTGGCTGGTCTACAGGGAGAAGGTTTTCTGCTCGGCACCAGCTTGCTTTCTCAGAGATCTTGCCACTCAGGCAAGAGATGTCTTCAGCAATAGGGTCTTACCATCTGTTTCTCAAGGGAAACCAAGGGCCTTGGCAATAGCCTTTGATTTACACTTTCTTACTGATAGATTATGCTCAGCATCTTTTCATGCAGATTGCGCAGTTTTGTTTTGCCTGCCACTCTTCCTTCTTTTCTTTGGCTCTTTTACTTGTTAGTAGTGCAGAGCCAGCTGGCTCCTCTACTTAACAGGGAGCTTCATCCTGATAAACACAGCATAGTACGATAATTTTGTAGTGAGAATTCATTTAATACACTCTATCAAAGTGATTGGCTTAGCACTCATTACACAGTCGTGTCCCTTGGAATTGTGGGCTAACTAGGAGCTGCCACTCCACAGTGTCACTCACCCAGGAAAAGATGAAAATTCGGTGTTTCAAGTGTCATTCCTACTGATTGCATATGACTTTCATATTATCATAAAGTCAAAAATCATAATAAGTCATCTTAAGTCAAGACAGCATCTGTAAGGGAGGGTAGGTAGGGGGAAAGGAAAGAATTAAAAATTCAATTATTTGACAGCTTGGGGTATGATTTGTCTAGCATGTGCAAGGCCTTAGTTTCAATCTTTAGCACTGCAAGAAAAGCTTTTAAAAACCAACCATTGTGAGCTGGAGGGATGGCTTAACAGTTAAGGTGTTTGTCTCCATAACCAAAGAACCCGGGTTCGATTTTCCAGGACCCACAAGGTGGTGCATGAGTCTGGATTCTCCCCTAGCATGCCCATTTGTACTCTCTTTCTCTCCTTCTTTCTCTTAAATAAATTAATTAAATATAAAAAATTTTTTTTTGAAGTGAGAGAGAGAGAAAGAGAGAGGGAGAGGCAGACAGAATGGACACTTCAGTAGTCTCTCAACTGCTGTGAACAAAATCCAGATGTGTGCAGCCCCCTTGCGCCCTTGCTTCACTTTGCATCTGGCTAAACGTGGGACCTAGAGCTTGGAACTGGCGTTCTTAGGCTTAGCAGGCAGGCGCCTAAACTGCTAAGCCATCTCTACAGCACTAATAAATATAAATTTTAAAATATCAACCAAGCTGGGCATGGTGGCACACGCCTTTAATCCCAGCACTTGGGAGGCAGAGGTAGGAGGATCACCTTGAGTTTGAGGCCAGCCTGAGACTACATAGTGAATTCCAAGTAAGCCTGGAGCCAGAGTGAGACCTACCTCGAAAAACAACAACAACAACAACAAAACAACAACAACAACAAAAAAAAAAACAAATAAATCAACCACTGTTGCCTGATAGTAGATTTGGTACATGTTCTAGTGGATTAGTGTTTTTAAGTAGTGCTTTATTTATTATTTATTATTTATTTATTTATTTATTTATTTATTTATTTATTTATTTATTTATTGTTGTTGAGACAAGTTTTTTGCTATGTAGACCATGAGTAATGACCTTGAAATCCTTATGTATCTCAGGCTGGCGTGGAATTTACCATGGTCCTGCCTCAGCCTCCTAAGTGCTGAGATTACAGGTGTGGAACACCACACCCAGATCTAAATAGTGCTTCATAAAATGTATCTTTTCCATATTTCTTCTTATAAAGGGTTTTCAAAATCGTTTGTTTATCAAAGAATAGAATCTAAATCTTTTTTTTTTTTTTTTTTTTTTCTAGGTAGGGTCTCACTCTGGTCCAGGCTAACCTGGAATTAACTGTGTAGTCTCAGGGTAGCCTCGAACTCTCAGCGATCCTCCTACCTCTGCCTCCCGAGTGCTGGGACTAAAGGAGTGCGCCACCACGCCTGGCTAGAATCTAAATCTTGTTGTTGTTGTTGTTGTTGTTGTTGTTGCTTTGTTTTTTTTGTTTTCTGAGGTAGGGTCTCACTCTCGCTCAGGCTGACCTGGAATTCACTATGAAGTGGCCTCGAACTCATGGCGATTCTTCTACCTCTGCCTCTGAGTGCTGGGATTAAAGGCGTGCGCCACCACGCCCGGCATCTAACTTTTTTTTTTTTTTTTTTTAATCATTCATCCATATCATGTAAAAACAAAAAGTTCCAGAAGATGGCGCCAAGGTCCGCCTTTTCTCCTCTTCCCTGCAATCCTTACCACACAAGAAACACAGAACACTGGGTAGAGCCACAGCAGAACATGCCAGGAAGATGCTCAAGGGGGAAGCCACAAGAGCTGCAGTTCTGGGACTTCTAACCAGAGGGCATGTTTGCAAGCTTCCAAATTATTAATGGATTTGGGACCCTTTCAGGATTTAGAGAAATGGCTCAAGACATGCCTCCTGTTTGCAACCTCTTTTGCTCCATTTTACTCCTTTGGAAACAACAACCTAGACCTTTCAGGTAACAGTGAGGTGCTAAAACAAGATAGCACCTGTGAGGTGATGTGTGTATTTCTGTGTTAGGAGACGTCGTGCCAGTGGTTTCAAGGCAGCCCGGGCAAGACTATTGTCAGTGGAGAAATGTATTCCCCACCCGAGGGTCAGGGCACAGTGACTCTGTCCCACCTCATACACACGGCTCAAGTAAAGATGTCACAGTTGTGAAGCAATGAAAAGTGTTACAGCTTTGAGTTCAAGGTCAGGTTCTCTCTCTCTCTTCCAGCCCAGGTCCTGCCTCTGTGTGTCCCTACTCAAGTAAAAGTGTCTGGAGGCCCAAGTGACATGGAGTTGGAAAAATGGATTTTAGCAAGTGTTTGAATCTAAATTGTCCCAAACAGGGTCCTGTGTTTGAACATTTGGTCCCCAGCTGGTGGCGCTGTTGGAGAAGGCTGTGGAACCTATCCGACATGGAAGTTACCTGCTGATACAGGCCATTGTGGCTCACCTTTGAAGGTGGAGATCTCCTTCCTGATCTAACTGCTGTGGAACTGCTGTTCTCTGGGCGTAACATGGCTGTTGCCCTCTTGAACAATCTCAGCAACTGTGACTACCCTGGAGACCTGCCCAAGATTGGATCCACTCATGTTCCATCAGGAAGCCCAGCCCCTCTCTGACTACATACCGGCAGTATGAAATAATTGTTTAGGGGAGAAGCTCATGAGACCCCCCCCCCACTCCTTCTTGGAGATTAAAAAATTTTTTTAATATTCTTTTAAAAAATATTTTTATTGCCGGACGCAGTGGCCCAAGCCTTTAATCCCCAGCACTCGGGTGGCAGAGGTATCTGTTGTAATGGTGTGTTTTTCATCTTTAATTTTACTGATTTGTGTTGTCTCTTCTGTCTTTCTCTTGGTCAGATTTGCTAAGAGCTTATCAATCTTGTTTACCCTTTCAAAGAATCAACTTTTTGTTTCATTGATTCTTTGTATTGTTTCTTGTTTGACTTCTGTTCATTAATTTCTACCCTAATCTTTATTATTTCTTCCCATCTACTGATTTTTGGTTTACCTTGTTCTTTTTTGAAGTCCTCAAGGTGAAGATTTTTACTTGTGATCTTTCTAATTTCTTTTCTTTTTGAAAAATATTTTTATTTATTTATTTGAAAGTCAGAGAGAATAAGGGAGGGGGGAGAGAGAGAACGAACACCAGGGCCTCTAGCCATTACAAATGAACTCCAGACACATTTGCCACCATGTGTATCTGGCTTACATGGGTACTGGGGAATCAAACCTGGGTCCTTAGGCTTTGTAGGAAAGTGTCTTAACCACTAAGCCATCTCTCCAGCCCTATAATTTCTTAATATAGGCACTTAAATCTATAACTTTTCCCTCTTAGGGCTGCCTTCATTGTGTTGCAAAGGTTTTGGTATGTTATGTTCTTATTATCATTTGATTCCATGAATTTTTTTATTTCCTTCTTGATTTCTTCATTGACCCATTCATCATTTAATAGTACACTGATTCTGTATATGCTCTATAGCTTTTCTTGCTGTTGATTGGTAGTTTAATTCCATTGTGATCAGATAGATTAGAGTGAATTATTTAAATTTTCATGTATTTGTTAAGATTAGCTTTGTGTCCTAATATGTGGTCTATTTTAGAGAATATTCCATGTGCTTCTGAAAAGAATGTGTATTCTGCAGCATTTGGATGAAATGTTCTGTAGATATCTATTAAGTCCATTTGTTGTATGTACTCATCTAATCCAGATTCTTTTCTGGTTATTTTTTGCTAGGATTACCTATCAATTGTTGAGAGTGGGGTATTGAAGTCACCCAATACAATTGTGTTTGATGTTATCAGTGACTTTAAGTCTAAGGGTGTTTGATGAAATTGGGACCCCCCTTGTAAGGTACATATATGTTTAGTATTATAATGTCCTCCTATTGGGGTGTTCCTTTAATCAGTATAAAGTGACCTTCTTTATCTTTCCTAACTAATGTTGGCTTGAAGTCTATGCTTTCAGATATTAGGATAACAACACCTGCTTATTTTCTATGCCCATCTGCTTGAAATACCATTTTCCGCCCTTTCACTCTAAGGAAGTGGCTGTCTTTTATGGAAAAGCGAGTTTCTTAGAGGCAACCAATAGAAGGATCCTGATTTTTTTTTTTTTTTGATTTTTCAAGGTAGGGTCTCACTCTGGTCCAGGCTGACCTGGAATTCACTATGTAGTCTCAGGGTGGCCTCGAACTCTTGGCGATCCTCCTACCTCTGCCTACCGAGTGCTGGGATTAAAGGCGTGCACCACCACGCCTGGCTAGGATCCTGATTTTTAACCCAGTCTGAAAGCCTGTGTCTTTTGGTCAGGACATTGAGGCCATTGATATTAAGAGTTATTATTTAGGGCTGGAGAGATGGCTTAGCAGTTAAGCGTTTGCCTGTGAAACCTAAGGACCCTGGTTCGAGGCTCGATTCCCCAGTACCCACATAAGCCAGATGCACAAGGTGGCACATGCATCTGGAGTTTGTTTACAGTGGCTGAAGGCCCTGGTGTGCCCATTCTCTCTCTCTCTCTCTCTCTCTTTCTCTCTGTCACTCTCAAATAAATAAAAACAAAAACAAAAAAATTTTTAAGAGTTATTATTTAAAGGTGTACATTTATTCTTGCTATTCTTCTTATTTTGTAATTCTTCCTGGTTTTCCATTAATCTCTTGTATTAGCTATTATTTGAGTATGGTTTATTTTTTCCTGTTTGCTTATGTGTGTGCTTTTCCTTTTCTTCAGCATGAAGGATCCCTTCAAGTATTTTCTGTAGAGCTGGTTTAGTTGTCATGTATTCCTTTAACCTGATTTGTTATAGAATTTCCTTATTTCTCTGTCAATTTGCATGGATAGCTTTGCAGGCTAAAGTAATCTTGGTTGACAGTTGATATCTTTCAGACCTTGGAATACATTATTCCAAGCCCTTCTGGCTTTTAAAGTGTGTGTTGAGTAATCTGTTGTTATCCCGATGGACTTGCCTTTGTATATGACTTGATTTTTCTCTCTAACTGCTTTCAATATATTTTCTTTAGTTTGTGTGTTTTGTACTTTAATTATAATATGGCAGCTAGAAGTTCTTTCCTGATTTTGTCTGTTCGGCACTCTAAGGCTTCCTGTATTGGTACTGGCATCACTTTCCTTATTTGGGAGACATTTTCTCCCCTGACTTTTTTGAAAATACCTCCTATGCCTTTGGAGTGATATTCTTCTCCTTTTATTATACCCTGAATTCTTGTCTGATCTCTTCATAGTGTCCCAAATGTCTTGAAATTCCATTCATGCCTTCCTATTAGTTTGTCTTTTCTTTGTTGGACTGTATTAGATCTGGCACCTGGTCTTCTAGTTTAGATATTCTCTCCTCTCCTTGATCCATTCTACTGGTGAGACTTTCTACAGAGTTTTCTGTTTGACTTATTCTGTTTTTTATTTCTACTATTTCTTATTGCTATTTTTTTCATTATATGTATATCCTTACTCATGTCTTATATTGACTTCCTTATTACATTAAGTTGGTTTCCTGTGTTCTCTTGGTATTCCTTTAGGAGTTTGTTTTCTTCTTTGATTGCTTTCATTTCTTCTTTGATTTCTTTGAGCATAGGTAAGCACTTTCTTGAAATTTTTTTTGTCAGGCATTTCATCTAACTAAGTCCCACTGGTGGTCATTTCTAATGGATTTGTAATTTTTGGCTGAATGTATTGTCTTGACTTTTGTGGTTCTTGTATTATAATGTATAGATTTCTGTATCTTGGGTTAATTTAATGCTTGGGTTTTCTAATTATCTACGGTATTATTATATGTGTAAATCTGACTTTATATATGTTTAAGGTAGGAGTTTGAGGTGCCAGATATCACTCTTATATCACTCCCAGAATAATAGCATAAGTGACCTTGGTGTTGAGTTTGCCTAATAGGAAAGTATTCTAATAGGCTCAGTAGAGAATATTACTGGCAAATTTTAAAATTCAACTGAGCAATATACACATTCAATCAAAACCAGCACAGAGTATTTACATTTGATAGTGAGGATTAAAACAAACAGATAATCTATTAAAGTCAAAGTCCCTAAGGGTGTGTGTTGTCCCACACTCTTAACCCTGTCAACTGGGAGGCTGAGATTTCTGGTCTGAATTGTGTTCCAGGTCAGCCTGGGGCCAAGTGCAACCCTGCTCCCAATAATGACAAATGAAAAAGACAAAGACCCTATAAATCAGGAAACATCAAAGCAACAATAGTCAACACCAAAATACAGCTTGAGAATGGTAAATCTGACCAAAAATGGATCAATCAAATGTAACACATAACCTGCCCTGACATGGAATGTGAGATTAGTACGCCCAGTGCAGGCCTATGTAATGGCTTTGTGTAAGTAGGCCCTATTACCTTTAGGGATGGCTTGCAATCTCAGTTATGCTGAGTGCCTACCTGCATCCCTCTCTGTTGCACTGTGGACTCAGGCTATTTGGGTTGCTGGATCTGGTATTCTGATCAGCTGTGCTGTATGCCATGTGGGCAGGGGGTGGTGGATGAGTTCTGTAGTGGTTTATGGCATTGGCTGTTGGGGGAAGGGAGGCTGTGCAGGATGCCTGGAATTGTAGCAGAGTTTTTCGGCTGGTCCCATTTGTGCTGTCCTTCAATAGCTGCTCAGCTGGTCGCTGTTGTCTTGCCCTTCAGGTTTCTTGACTTCTCAAAGAGGCTTGTGTAAGTGCAAAAAAATCCCTTCACCTGGCTTCTGCTCCTGCAGCTGTGCTCTGGGCTGGTGGATAAGCCAGTGGACCAGGGCCACTGGTGCCTCGGTGGGATTCTGGCTGGTTTCCTTCTTGCTAGAAGCTCTGAGTCTCTCCTGCTTCTCTGCTGTGTTAATAGTTCCTTCTACACCTTCACTTTTTGATAGAAGAGTGTATTTTGCTGTTTCTCTGCATATTTCTCTCCCTAGGCTGCTTTGGCATGGCTGTTATGATGCCATCTTACCTGGATTCAGTATGTTTGTTTTTGAGGAAGGATTAACCAGACAACAGTAGTGGTTTCCACCTTAGGGTTTATGACCTCCTCAACCATATGCTTTGGATTAGGTTTTCAGTACCAGGCATAAATTTCCTTCTGTGGATCAGGCCTTGTCACGGTCAGCTTCATGTTGCTCGCATGACTTTAAAACCAGGCACAATTTATGGAAGGAACAGAATTTATTGAAGCTTACAGATCCCGAGGAGTTCCATAAGAGCAGAAGAAGCTGGCCCCTTTCACAGGTCCATACAGAGAGAAAAATACCACCAGCAGCACCACAAGAAAGTATATAGCAGGAACCCAGGTAGAGCTCAATCACTCTGCATACCTTATGATAGAATTCCAGATCAGCCCCCAGTAACACCTCCTCCAGCCTGGCAGCTGAATATCCAAGTTACAGCTTGAATAACATTCCTGAATCTATTGGGGACATCCATTCAAACAACCATATTCTGCCCTTGGTACCCAATAGATTTATAATCATCTCACATTGTCTATTGTATTTAGTCCAACTTTAAAGGTTCCATAGTCTTTACCAACTTTAAGATTGTTCCAAATTCAAGAAGTCTCATCTGAGATTTAAGACTGTCTCTTAACTGTCAGTCCTGTAAAAATCAAAACAAATGATATGATGGCACAAAGTAAACATTTCCAACAACAAGGAGAGACTGAACAATGCAAACCCAATAACCATCAAGCAAACATCAAACATCTGCAATTCAAGTCCTATATCATAACTAGTGACTGACAGTCTCTGGATTTTCCAATTCTGCCCTTTCAGCTGGGCTGAGTAGTCAGGGGAAACTTCCATCCCAAGTCAACATCACTCCATGGTATCCCTTGCACAGTCCTGGTATATCCAAAACATCTTTGGGTCTCCACTGCAAGCCACAGTCCATCTTCCAATGACTTTATCAGCCTCCAAATATAATTCTCTTTGCACTCAGCATTTTCAAACTCTCACCAGAATAGTCAATAAAACTTGGCTTACAAGTCTGGAAGGCATCTTGAGTTGCAAGTTCCAAGTCCATGCCCACTCCTCCAAAACAAAAGTTCCAAAAGACCAAAATCCACATGATCAAATTCATCATGCATCAATACCCCACATCTGGTACCAATTATGTTGTAGTTAGCTTCACATTGCTGGGATGACTTCAAAATCAGGCACAGGTTATGGGAGAAACAGGGTTTATTGAAGCTTATAGATCCAAAGGAATTTCCATAATAGCAGAAGAAGCTGTCCTCCTTTCACAGGTCTATGCAGAGAGAGAAATAACACCACCAGAACCACAAGCAAGTACACGCCAGGAACCTCAGGCAGAGCTCAAGCACTCTGTATACCTTATGCTGGAATTCCAGATCAGCCTCCAGAATACCTACTCCATCCAGGCAGCTAGATATCCAAGTTACAGCTTGAATAACACTCCTGAATCTATTGGGGACATCCATTCAAACAACCATAGGTCTCAAATCCAATCAGAGAGCAATTGGTCTCCCCCAAACAGACATGCCACCATTGTACCCACAGGCAAATTTGGTATGTCTGGCCAGTTGTAAACCTTGCAGGGTACAGTGCTGGTTAAAACCATTGATGACTTTTTTCCTTCCAAAGACTACATGCTGCATAGCTGTTTCCAGCATCCTTATAGCTAGTTGATAGTGAGGAGGCTTCCAGCTCAGTGCTAGCTTGATTCCTCAGTAACCTGCAGTCCAAGCATGTGCTGGCTTCAGCAATAGGGTCTTACTATCTAGTTCTGGCGAGTAACAAGAGCCTTGGCAATAGCCTGTAATGTTTTAGTGTATCAGGGCCCTCCCTGACCAACAACTTGGCACTGAAATTTTTTCTAATAAGCATATATGGGCACAACATTACTCCTTAGGGATTTATAGGCAGGTAACAGTTGCTTGGGAGGAATAGGGGCTCATGAGGCCCCATCTTTCCCGAGGACATATAAGTGGTAAGTTGCCCATGCTTTTGTAAGTAACCACTAACCCATGCCTTATAAATGACTTTATTCAACTCATTGGATCCCTAAGATAAACTTGGATGGAATTATTTCTATCACCAGTCATTGGTGTCCTATCTGGGGTGGCAGATGTTTGTTCATTTCCCCTAGGAAAGGTCACATGACATCTACCAAAATGTGAGCACTGGCTCCACTGCTATAGAACTAGGCTCCCCAGCCAGCACATCCCCCTCCATGATGGACTACCAATTTATCAGTCAAACCTCTCCTCCCTTAAGACATTTTGTCATAGCAAAACACCAAGGTAGCAGAAGCTGCCTCTAAAATCCATAACACTCCGACACAGACTGAATAAATCCCTGTTTAATGGGGAATATGTAAGATGATATACACTTGCTTATCTTCCATTATTTAATCATATTTATTAACGTTTTCTATTTTATAGTCCCCATATTAGTTGAACAATCATAAAAGATGTAAGAAGGGTTGGTGATATCTCTGTTTTGGTAGAATGCCTACTTAGCATGCATAAAGCCCTGGGTTCCATCTTTAGCACTGTGTAAACCAGACATTGTGGGACCCACCTATAATCCCAGCATTCAGAACATGGAGATAAAAGAAGGGTCAGTCTGGGTACATGAGACTCTGTCTCAGAGAAAAGGAACAAAACCAAGATCACCTCACATTTTCACTATAACACACTATGTGACTAAGAATATTCCTTGTCTGAAATCCATGGTACACTAACAAAACTAGGACCAAAGAAATATCCTTGTAATATTTTATTGGCTGCAAAAGGTAATAAAGTAGAGACTTGGAGATGATTCCATGTATAAAATGCATGAGGACCTGAATTTGGATTCCCAGCACCTCCACCAAATGATGAGTGCAGTGGCACACACCTATAATGCAAGTGCTGAGGAGGTGGAAACAGCAGGATCTCTGGGACTCACTTGCTAGATAGTCTAGCTGAATTGATGTGGTCTGAGTTCATTGAAACACTAGATTTCAAAAATAAGAGAGAAGTGATTGAGGAATATACCTGACATCAATCTCAGGCCTCTGCACACATGCTTCCACACACATACACATATTTAGGCACACACACACACATGCACATGCAAAAAAGCAAGAAAGTACATGTTATGTATATTTGAATCTGGAAAAGATATATTAAAATATTCATGATATATGGATAGAGAGATAGTAAGATAAATGATTTAAATTTTCCTTCTTGCTCATGTAACTTTTGCTTTTTATATTTTATTTATTTACTGGAGAGAAAGAGAAAGAGAGAGAGAATGAGCACACCAGGACCACTAGCCACTGCAAACTAACTCCAGGTTCATGTGCCACCTTGAGAATCTGGCTTACATGGGTATTTAATTGCTAAGCCATCTTTCCAGACCATGATTTTTACTTTTTAAACAAAAACCATAAAATCTATAAAAGATTTGATCACTTCTTTCAGTAGGCATAATGGCACATGTTTGTGATTCCAGCATTCAAAGGGTAGAGGCAGAAAGATTAGGCATTCAAGGACAGACTCAGGTAAAAAGTTTGAGGCCAGCCCGGGATACATGAAACCTATGTTTCAAAAACAAAAAAGGGGCTAGGTAGATAGCTCAGTGGTTAAATGCACTTGTTTGAAAACCTACCAGCCTGGGTTCAATTCCCCAAAGACACACAGCTCAGAGGCCAGAGCAGCCTCCTGGTGTCCAGCTGAGTCACTGGACAATGCTGCTAAAAGAGCCCTGTGGAAACCAACCAGCTCCACCAAGCCTGGATGAGACCAGATCTATTCCTGTGGCCCTCACAGCCAGATGACTTTTTCAAGTTGCAGCTCCCAATTGGTCACCTGTCCCTTAATGTACAACCAGGCACTGGACTCTGGTCACTTCTGATGGGCCTGGTGCCAGTAGAAACCAGTCTGGTTCCACTTTGGTAAAGGCATCTCTGGGTGACTGCTTTGCAATGGCATCATAGCTATGAGCTGCTGCTCAGGTCAGGGCTAGGTCACCATTGCTCTTGACCTTGCAATAGCAGGCTATAAAGGAGCTGCTGCTGGACCAGAAATGCCATCACTGTAGGTACTGGAGGACCCATAGGTGCTGAGAGAGTGGCTGCTGCCAGCTGGGAGCTGTGGGGACTTATAGGAGTTGGTTGATTCAGTGCATTGCTACCCTCCCCCCCGGGGGGGGAAGTTCAGAGACTATTGGGACCCAAGAGGGCAAACAGTAGACTCACACATGCCTAGAGAATGTGCTGCCATGCCTGGCTGGCTTGGCTCTGTGTTCTTTCTGTGAGCACAGAGGAGTAATCTGTTCACCCATCCTGACTCCCCATATTTCCTTCTAAGGTCTGTACCTTCACTTCTAGGAAAAAATCCTGTGGCTCCCCAGGCTCCCCACTCTTCCCTAGTCTTAACTTATTTTGTTGACTTCTTCATGGAAGAATTCAAATGTTACTCATTTTGAAATTGGATTTCTTACTGACTGCTCCTCATTTCAAGAGAACTACCATCAAGCCCTTCATTTAGTATCTAACTCTACATTCCCTAGAACCAAATTTAAGTTCATGATGTAGTCTGGAAGGGTCAGTCCATTCTTGGGGCATCTGCCTAGATTCAGGCCCATGCTGGTCAAATCCCACCAGCCTGGACCCCCTTGGAGTCATTGGATAGAGCAGGTTCCCCCCTCACAGGGCCTCAGGCACAGCTTCCAGCTTCCTCACCATGTCTTCCCCTGCTCCCTATTCTCCAGATGAAAGATACTGGACACTTTCTGGGCTGGGGGGAGGGTGTGACTCCTTCTTTCACAAGCACAAAGCAGTCACTGTGCTCTGCATCAGAGAAAAATGCAGTCTCTTGGGTGTGACCAGTCCTTTGGGCATCAGCGCTAGCCTGCATTTTTTTCCCTTGGGGTGGCCTTTGTTTTCCCTTTCAGCAGGCAGAAATGTGAAGGTCACTTAAAGCTCAGACTAGGCTAGGACATGACCATGGGTGTCATCAACCCCAAGGTAGCGTGGGACTTAGTGCTGCCCACGAAAACTTGAGGCATAAACAAAAGAAAAGAAAGGGCCACTGAAATCTTCCAAGACTGAGCTGTGAGTGGTGGAACACTTTGGGTCATGAAATTTTGCTAGAGGAAGTGGGTCATAGGAGGGTGGCTTTAGAGGACATATCCCTGCCCTGCCTCTGGCTTAGACTCTGATTCTAAATGAAATGACCAGCTGCCTCATACAAGCCTCTTCACCACCATTCCTTCCCTGCCATGATGGACTGTTTTGTCCCGAACCGTGAGCCAAGACAAATCCTTCCCCGGTTGCTTATCAGGTACTTGGTAACTGATACACTGGTAACTGGAAATCAGCGAGCAGCCAGCAGCAAATTGGAATCCCTTCCTTAGCTTTCCTTCTTGCCCTTTAGCTATGTAAGAAGTTCTGAGGACAGATAACGGAAGTCGTATGTAAACAGTCTATCCATTTCTCACAATTCTTTTTTTTTTTTTTTTTTTTGTTGTTGTTCATTTGTGCTACTGGGAATTAAACCCATGCTAGATGCGTGCTATACTGCTGAACACAGCTCTCTTTTTTCTTTCTTTCCTCTTCTTTTTTTTTTTTACTTTGAGGCAGGGTCTCACTAAGTTGCCCATGGTGGCATTGAACTCAGTTTAGTCAAGGCAGGCTTTGAACTTGTGATTTTCTTGCCTCAGCCTCTAGAGTAGCTAGGATTACAAGCCTGAGCCACCAGGTCCAGTTTTGTTTGTTTGTTCATTTATTTATTCATTTTGAGATAGTTTCATGTAGTTCAGCCTGGCCTCACACCCACTCGATAGCTGATGATGAGCTTGAGTCCTCATCTTCAAGCCTCCACCTCCTGGAATTACATCACCACACCCAACTAAGATCAGGCGTTACTATGTAACACTCTCACGGTGTGCATACTGTCACATGTGTTGTAATTCCTTATTGTGTTCTCTGCAGTTCACTGACAGTTAGAGGAGGCTCCAGCTGGTTAGGGGCTTCACTAAAGACACATGCCTCATGGAGAGGTGGCCTGAACTTCACTATACATCCTATGCTAGCCTTAAACTCATAGCAACCTTCCTACCTCAGCCTCCTGAATGCTGAGATTACATGTGTCATCCATCCCACTCAGTTAATTTTCCACTTTTAAATGCATGCATGAACTGCTCTGGGACAATTTATATAACATGCTAAGATATTCATTACCATCTGGCTCCCTATTTATGAAGTAGAAACTCCCTCCCTGGGAGCCGCAGATACCCCACCATCATGTTCCCAACCAGTCTTGCTGCTAAGATGTGGGCATGTGGCTTAGGCTCTGATAACCAGGTGTCTCTCCTGTATATTGAACTGGAAACTTGTAACTCAAAGACCACAAACTGCATAGTCTAGTCTAGAAAGGACTTCTCTCACTCAACACCCTTGGCACTCCCTCTCCTTTGCCTGCCCCTCCTATCAAGATAGGTTGGGTGCTCCTTGCCTTTCCTTGTGTACATGGTACACCTCCAGCCAGGTAGATATAGGCAGAGGTTGAACTTGTTTCCTGCTGAATCTGTGTCTTCTTGATCTAGTACTCTTTAACCTTCTCCCAGGTACTACACTGAATATAAATGCAATGGCTGTGGCTGTGGCAGCCATCTTGCAACTGTGATGAGATGGACAATTTAAAGCCAATATGCTAAAGGCAATAACGAAGAAAGATTACAGGCTGGGGAGATGGCTCAGTGGGTGAATGAGGACCATCGTTTGGCTCCCCAGCCTCAACATAAAGTATCTGGCATGATGGTACATGTGTGTAATCTCAGTGCTGGGAAAGGAGAGAAAGGAGGACCCCCGGGACTTGAAGTCCAGTTTATCTAGACAACTCAGTGAGCTCTGGGCTCAGTAAGGGACCTTGTCTCAAAAGAAAAAATAAAACAAAAAAGGATAGTGAGTATTGAAGAAAGCACACATTGTCAACAATTGGTCTCCATAATCATATATGTGCACATGCACCTATACCCACGCAAATACAAACAAGCAAGCACACGTGGGTGTATGTATGGCACAATGCAGGTCTGGCCCTAGCCAGAGCACATGTCAGAAGAAACCAGGAAGTGGCTTCTGTGAACATGGTGTCCTGCGCAGGCCTGGTGTGACAATAGCTACAGTTCCATGCTCGCAAGAAACCTGCTACAAGATGATCTGTCTGGAGACAGGCTGTCATTGGTCACAAAAAAGGGACCACCCCATACAATGATTGGCCAGCCAAACCCTTTTAACCCCCTGACACTTCCTTGAATAAACGAGTTTGCAGCAGCTCGCCCTCTACTGCTTCCACCCAACTCCCGGAGTCTCTGTCGTAACTCCTCGCCTCTCACCCCCAACTCGGCAGAGACTCTGCCATCCCTCCTGGGCTGGCCTTAGGGTGGGGACTCCAACAGATGTACACCACAAACACTAGAAAGAGGCAGAGAAGAAGCAGTAACAGAAGAAAGATCAAAAGATTCAGAGTCCCTTGGCGACAAGCGCCCTGCGGCTCGGTGGGCTCCGGTCTCGGAGAGACTGAGCTGCCAGCCGACAGGCAGGCGGGCGGCAGGAGAGCAGTGACCGGAAGAAACCGCTCCAATAAGTACATTTCCACTCCTGTGCCTGGTAGAGTTTTGATTCATCATGGATAATCTGTCAACAGAAGAAATTCAGCTGAAGGCTTACCAAATTACTGATGAGTCTCTGGAAAGTACGAGGAGAATCCTGGGTTTAGCCATTGAGTCTCAGGATGCAGGAATCAAGACCATCATTATACTGGATGAGCAGGGGGAACAATTAAACCGCATAGAAGAAGGCATGGACCAAATAAAGACATGAGAGGGGCCGAGAAGACTTTGACAGAACTCAACAAGTGCTGTGGACTTCGCGTGTGCCCTTGTAATCGAACAAAGAACTTTGAGTCTGGAAAGACCTATAAGGCAATGTGGGGAGATGGTGGAGACAATTCACCTAGCAGTGTTGTATCGAAGCAACCAGGCTGAGTAACCAATGGTCAGCCTCAGCTGACCCCCACGGGAGCAGCTAGCGGTGGATACATTAAACGCGTAACTAATGATGCTAAAGAAGAGGAGATGGAAGAAAACCTGACTCAAGTGGGCCGTATCCTTGGAAATCTAAAGAACATGGCCTTGGATATGGGCAATGAAATTGATGCTCAAAATCAACAAATACAGCGGATCACAGAAAAGGCCGACACCAACAAAGATCGTATCGACATTGCCAAGACAAGAGCAAAGAAACATGGACAGCTAAAGCTGCTGTACTGCTCTATCATTTCTTCAGTTTTCTAGCTTCTCCTCCTATCATTAACTTTTCAGAGTTTGAAGTTTTGGTCCCACAGTCTTCTAATTGGAGACAGTGTGAAAGAAGGATCAGAGGAGTAACAGGCTCTGTGCCTTTTTATTTTCTCTCTCTTTTGAGGGTAGACTACTGCACAGCTTTCCGTAGCGTATTTTCCTTCTCATCACATACTCTCCCATAGGCTTCTGTACATCTCCACAGTGTCGTCATCCTCTTCACTTTAGTAGGTTCTTTTCCTTTCAAGATTTGGAGGCCTTGCCAAAGATAGCCACAAGAAAGGCAGCTTTGGAAGTGGCTTTCTGATTAGTTTGGTAAAGGGCAAGAATAAGGAGTGAGAGATGGTTATCACCTCAGCAAAAACCCGCTCCCCCACCCCAACACAAAGTTGCATGGCCACAATAATGATCTATTTTATTTTATTTTATTTTATTTTATTTTATTTTATTTTATTTTATTTTATTTTATTGTGTTGTATTGTGTTGTGTTGTATTGTATTGTATTGTATTGTATTGTATTGTATTGTATTGTATTGTATTGTATTGTATTGTATTGTATTGTATTTTGAGGACAGGTCTCACTCTAGCCCAGGCTGACCAAGAATTCCCTATGTAGTCTCAGGCTGGCCTCTAACTCACAGCAATCCTTCTACCTCGGCCTCCTGAGTGCTGGGATTCAAGGCATGCATCACCACACCCAGCTATTTTTAATTTAAGTTTCAACTCTCAGTGATTCATATATATATATATATATATATATATATATATATATATATATATAGAATATATATATATACATAGAATATATATATATATATATATATATATATATATATACACATAGATTCTGTGATCCCATTACATATTACACATTCAGGAACTTTGTACAATGAGTACCTTTTTATTTTCATATTACTAGTAGTTTTATGGTCCATTATAGGTCTGTTAACCTAATAAAATTATCTGAAGAAAACCTGTAAATAATTCCTAAGTGTAACACATGAGAATTTTTAAAGCAGGGTTAAAAAAGTTTTGGAAGAGTATATCATGTGAATTCAGATTTACCTCAATGCTAAAAAGTAGATTTAGATAGGAAAAAGGAAACTTAATTTTGATCTCAGGTAGAAAAATAGATTACTTTTTTATGTAGTGTTGGACATTTGAAACTACAATTTATTGTTACTAATTTTTCTTTTGAAATTCTGCCTTTGGTTTAATTATTGGTGATCATTAAACTGTCATCCTCCTTTCCTTGTGTATTGAACTATGTCTAGAATTGGGTTTATGTAGATCCTGAACAGTGTTATCAAAGATGAATTGGTATTTGTCACCTTTCTTAAAAACTAGCATTTGTACATGTCAGTTATCAAAGTAGATTGCTGTGACTAATTGCCACTGCTTGATTCTCATAATTAAATTTTGTAATCTTTCAACTAGGAAAAAAAAAAAGATTCAGAGTCCCTGACAAAGCTCTGGACAGTTGAATCAATGCTTGAAACAACAGATGTATAAATACATAAGAGAAATAACATTATGAACCGTTTATTAGCCAGCTTTTATTTCTTCTGCTACTTGCACCTGTCCTCTTTTCTGAGACATACAGGTAGTTCCCAGGGTCCAGCATTGGTATAGGCCACAAATTGCCAGGCCAGAGCCATGGCAGCCACAGCAATGTCATCGGAGAACCAGTTCTGCAGCATTGCTCTGGGTGTAGTTCCTGCTCCTTAGCCTCAGAGCTCCTCCAGCATGCCTGGAGACTTTTGTGAGCTACAGTTATGATGTGACTTTTTAATGTTCTTCTTCTGCACAAATGACTTTTTTTTTCTTTTTTTATGTATTCTTCTACATACATATATATCATACTATCCCCTTAAGTCTCTCCCCTCCCTCTCTTATATCCCCTTTCTAGCTTACTGGCCTCTGCTACTGAGTTTTATTCCAACTCACATACAAGCCCAAAAGTTTGTAGCTAGGATCCACATATGAGAGAGAACATGTTATGATTGGCTTTCTGGGCAATGGATTACCTCACAAAATATAATCCTTTCCAGGTTCATTCATTTCCCTGCAAATTTCAAAATTTCATTATTATTTTTATTTTTATTTTTTTACTGCTGAATAGAACTCCATGGTATAAATGTACCACATCTTCATTATCCACTCATCAGTTGAGGTATATCTAGGCTGGATCCATTTCCTAGCTATTGTGAATAGAGTGGCAATAAACGTGGCTGAGCAAGTATCTCTAAGATAGTGTGACGAGCATAAATAACCAAATCTTATTCCTGGTGCTTGCCCCAAGAACTCTTAGACATCCAAAAGAATGGCTTCAAAAGTATTTGCAACAGTTTATCTTCAGAGGACAAGGAGACTGCTTCTCTGGTCTTGTTAGATCTGAGGACAATAAAAATTCTGGTAGCATTAAAATAGCTCATAACCTTCACTTTCACTCAAGGTCACCCAGGGCAATGGAGATTCTAAGACAACTGAAAGTTTTTTTAAAATTTTAATTAATTAATTATTTATTTATTTATTTATTTATGTAAGTGTGTGTGTGTGTGTGTGTGTGTGTGTGTGAGAGAGAGAGAGAGAGAGATTAAGCACACCAGGTCCTTCAACCACTGCAAATGCACTCCAGATGCATGTGCCACCTTGTGCATCTGGCTTATGTGGGTCCTGGGGAATTGAACCTGGGTCCTTTGGCTTTGCAGACAAGCACCTTAACCACTAAGCCATCTCTCCAGTCTGGCAATTAAAATTTTGAGACAATGGTATGAATGGCATAAAGAACTTCCACAAAGCACCATGGGGAGAAGTCGTTGATCCTAATGGATGGATAACTTAAGAAGCAAATAGCAAAGCCCTGAATTGTAGTCAAAGGCACACACTTTCAAAGGTGATGCTGAAAGGACATCTCACATGTTGTAAATTACCAGTAAATTGAAAGGGAAAGCTGTATGTTACGATTTGGATATGCAATGCCCCCCACCTAGCTCATGCATTTGAATAATTGGCCCCCAGCTGATAGTGCTGTTTTGGAAGGCTGTGGAAACTTTGGAATGTGTGACCTAGCTAGGAGCAGGCCTTGAAGGTCATATTCATTTTTGGTGCTGGCCAGAGTTTTCAGCTTCCTGATCTGTCAAGATGTGAGATGGAGCAGCCACAGCTCCTGCTACCTTGGGTGGAGCCCCTCCATCATGCTTTCTCTCCTCTGATGGGCTGTACTCCCTAAGTCTCTGAGCCAAAAGAAATCCTCCTTTATGTTACTTCTGTCAGGTGTTTTGGTCACAGCAACAAAAAAAGTAACGGATACCTATGTGTTTCCCATTTATACCTATTTATGCACAAAGCCCTCTTGTCTCTCATTGAACAGTTATGGAATTGATGAGAAGGCGTTGGGAAGTTGGAAAGGGTCATAAGAGATTGAGGACTCAGAGTACACAAGCTTCTCCTATCCAGGAAGTAGCCACTCTTCCCTGCTCTGCCTTGCTTGAAGAAGAACTGGAAGGTTCTTATCTGAGGAAGTCACTTTTCAAGCGGAAGCCAGGTCTCCTGTACCTCCCAAGCTCCTTTCTCTCCCTGCTTTTTTGAGATGGGGTCTTATTCTAGCTCAGGCTGACCTAGAACTCACTCTGTAGCTCCAGGCTGGCCTTGAACTCATGGTGATCCTCCTACCTCAGTCAGCTTCACCAGTACTAGGACTAAAGGTGTTTGCCACTACTCTCAGCTGCTTACCACTTCTCATTGTCCTCACATACAAAAAGCTGGATGTCAACATACCCCATGTGGTAGGAACCATACCTGGATGAAGACCTACACAACAAAGTCTGCATGATTTTCCTCTTTATAGTGGAAAAAGGAATGGATTCCGTGGGCATTACAGCAGGAAACAAAGCA